>OY540841.1:7510000-10010000 GCA_961205895.1 Mythimna pallens
ATGGGAACAGTTTTATTTATTGTATGTTTTAAATGAGACAACTTAAGTGTGAATTCATTAGAATATTTGATTACGCTTAATTTTATTTCATTAGGAACGATAATGCTTTTAAGTGTGTTGTTTTATTTTAATGCAACAGTTTTGTTAATATTTAGATAGAAGTGTGCTTTCTCGTGACGTATTTCTGTGTCATCTTTCCTGGTTTTTTTATTTTATTTACAGATTTTTCATCGAATTTTTTGCTGACTTTTCGATAGACTCGGTCTTCACTATTAATCCAAATGCATAGTATAAAAACGAACTATACTGTAGTGTATGTGAGAGAAAGAGAGGGAAGCATTATGTCATCTCTGGCGCACGTGCGAGCGTACACAGCTCAGTCGGCTGTGAGCGGTGTGAGTGAGAGGGCACGCGCGGCTAAGAGCCGACAATATTGAAGGATAGTACATTTTGGCGACGAGGATCAATTATTGTGAGTAATAATTATAAAAAAAAAAAAAAAAAAAAAAAAAAAAAAAAAAAAAAAAAAAAAAAAAAACAGTGTGTGTGTGTGGCAGTGTAGTGTTTTTATAAGCAATGAAATGCAGTAAACAAAGTTACCAGTACGAATCAATGCAGATACAAGCAAGTATTCATTTTATTTTCATTACATCTGAGTAGGTAGTTACCATGCGGGACGAGGCAACCGCTCCTTATTTTTTTCGTCAGCGCTTTCGGAGGGTATTAGTTATTACCTTAGATAGTGACTCAAAAGCGACGTTCAACGTTTGTTTACATTTGTTACTTTTGTACTGACATACTTATGAGATCGTTTATATGTATAGTCTATTATTATTAATTAGATTACAAACGCTTTTGTTCCTTGGCGCATATATTCATTTGAGTAGGCTGGTTTTAGAAACTACCGGTACGATTTATGTGGATTGCTTTTCTATCATGGAAAAGTTTTATGTGTGTTTTAAGTAGTACATTCCCGGCGGCTGTACACAAAGTGACAAACATACACACCCGCACACGCACACGCGAAATTTTGCTTTTGCTAAATTAACTGATGTGTAAATATAATAATGAAAAACTTGTCCCTGAACTACGGGGCCGGGTTCGATTCCAGGTCTGATTAGCATTGAACATCTTTAAAATACTGTTAAGTTGCATGATTCCGTTTTAAACTTTGTTTACTATCTATGTCTGATTGTCTATTATTTTATCAGGTAAATATATTATTTTCGAATTTTGTCTCTTTTAACTACAATATTAAAGAGTGTCGTTGGTAGTCCATAAACAGGTGCTGCCTGTGAGGACTTCGTAACGTAATTAAATACCTATGGGTGATGCCTGTAGGTGTGGTGCGATGTAGTGAAGGTATATTAGAGACGCTGTGATGTTACCAGATGATGCCTGGTAGTCCATAAACAGGTGATGCCTGTGAGGACTTCGTAACGTAATTAAATACCGATGGGTGATGCCTTTATGAGTTACCTGTAACGTAATGTTGGTACGGGTGCTGCCTGTAATGCGAAGTGATACGGGCAATGCTCGTAATTGAAATATTTATACGGGTAACGCCCGTTTACTGAACTTGTCAACAATTTGTGTGGTTTTGGAAGGACAGGTTGATAGGAATAAATAATGAATGTATCGGGTTGTTGAAAGGATAATGCCCATTTGATAACCTAAATGAGACATTCCTTATTTGTTTCCTTGTTCACAGATTAAATAATGTCAAGTTTTACATTAGAAAAATTTGAGTGCGAGGGTGAAGCAGGTTCTGTGGGAGCAAGATGGGAACGCTGGAAGAGGAGTTTAAATATCTACCTGGAAGCTGCAGATATTAATAATAGCTCTAAAAAACGCGCAAGTCTGTTACATTGGGGAGGACAAGAACTTCAAGAAATATTGTTTAACATACCCGGTGGTTACGTCACGTCGGTTGAAGATGATCAAGACATAGATGTATTTGAAGTAGCAATAAAAAAGTTAGATGAATACTTCGCACCCAAGCAAAATAAACGATATGAAAGACATCTATTTAGGCAAATGAAACAAGAAGAAAACGAGAAATTTGAAAAATATTTAGTTCGCCTAAGGCAACAAGCGTTGAAATGCCAATTTACAGATGTAGATGATAATATAATTGATCAGATAATTGAGAAATGTTCGTCGGAAGAACTGAGAAAGAAAGTACTTCGCGCAGGAGAAAAAATTACTTTAACAGAAGTGATAACTGAAGCTAATACTTTAGAGGTAGTGGAACGTCAATTAGTCGATTTTAGTCAGAAAGGAAAAGAACACACTGTAAGCAAAATTGAGACACAAGAGAAAGAAAGGACATTAAAGAACAATAAAAGGGCGTGTTATCGATGTGGTAGCTGGAATCATCTAGCGTATGATGCGAAGTGTCCAGCCAAAGGAAAAATTTGTAACAAATGCAAGAAGGTGGGGCACTTCCAGGCTCAGTGCAGAGGAACAGGCCAAAAACGGAACTATGATGATAGCAAATCGGAAAGGGGTATAGATGCGAAAAGAAAGAAGCCAAATCAAAGAGTTGAAAATATGAAGCAAACCAATGCGATCGAAGATAAGATTGATTATGTTTTTAATATCCTGCCTAACGATACACTCAATTGTTTAGTAGGAGGAACCCAAGTAGAGATGCTCATTGATTCCGGATGTCAACATAACTTAATAACAGATAAAACGTGGGAAGAAATAAGAGAAAAAGTTTTAAAGACAGGAAAAGAACTAAAGAATCCAGGAAAAACATTTGTAGCATATGGAAGTGAAGTCCCTCTCAAATTATTGACGTCCTTTACAACGGATATTCGTGTTGGAACAAAAACACAAAACGCCAACTTTTATGTTATAGACAAAGGGACACGTAATTTACTAGGTAAAGTAACTGCAATTGCATTAGGCGTACTTAAACTAGGATTAGACATAAATCAAGTCGAGATGACACCCTTTCCCAAATTTAAAAACATTCAGATACAAATACTAATAAATAAGGACGTAAAACCAGTCGCACAACCTTACAGACGAGTACCGATTCCCTTAGAAGAAAAAATTAATTCCAAAATAGACGAACTACTTCAAAAAGACATAATAGAAAAGGTAGAAGGACCGTCTGAATGGATATCTCCGGTAGTACCGATTTTGAAAGCAGATGGTGATGTTCGTCTCTGTATCGATATGAGACGCGCAAATTTGGCAATTAAGCGGGAGAATCATCCACTGCCCACGATGGAACAGCTACTACCGAAGATCCAAAATGCTAAAATGTTTAGCAAATTAGATATAAAGGATGCCTTTCATCAACTGGAGCTTCTGCCCGAATCAAGACACATTACTACATTCATTTCTGGTAAAGGATTATATCGTTTTAAAAGGTTAATGTTCGGAATAACCTGTGCGCCAGAAATGTTTCAAAAAACACTCGAAAGAGTATTAATAGAATGCGAAGGTGTAGTTAATTTCATTGATGATATTTTAGTTTACGGAAAAGACAAGCAAGAACATGACAGACGGTTACAAAAAGTGATAGAGACATTAAAGGCGAATGACATCATGTTAAGAGAAGATAAATGTATTTACGGTACAACCAAAGTTCAATTTCTAGGACACGAGTTATCTGACGAAGGGATTCGACCATTAGACAAATATTTATCGGCCATAAAAGATTTCAGAACCCCAATCAATATTTCGGAGCTACAAAGCTTTTTAGGGCTCATAAACTATATTGGTAAGTGGATTCCCAACATGGCGACCCTCACAGAACCATTGAAGCAGTTGCTTCGCCAAGGATCAGCCAGAAATGCTGATATTAGGGATTCTTGGGGAAAAAGTCAACAAACAGCCTTTTGTGCTTTAAAGGCTGCTTTGAGTGATATACCAAATTTGGGGTTCTACAACGTAGACGATAAAACCATGGTATTTGCAGATGCTAGTCCGGTCGGACTCGGAGCAATTTTAGTGCAGACAAATGAAAGAGGCCCACGCATAACTGCGTTTGGGAATAAGACCCTCAGTGATTGCGAACGTAGATACTGCCAAACTGAGAAAGAGGCTTTGGCATTGGTGTGGGCTGTGGAACACTTCCACATGTTCTTGTACGGCAAGGAATTTGACTTGATAACTGACCATAAACCTCTTGAGGTCATATTCGGACCGAAGTCCAAACCGTGTGCTCGTATAGAACGTTGGATATTGAGACTTCAATCTTATAAATATAATGTTATATACCGTCCAGGAAAAAATAACATAGCTGATCCCTTGTCTAGATTATGTACATTTAAACATGATGAGACTCAGCAAAAAGATTACGTTCAGGATATCATTGATCACGCTAGACCAATAGCCGTATCACTAAAAGACATCGAAGAACATTCAAAGACCGACACTGACATACAAAAAGTAAAACATGGCATATTTAGCAGGAAGTGGGATGATTCAGTAAAAGGTTATAAACTATTTGAGAACGAGTTGTGTTTCTTTGGAGACATATTACTAAGAGGCACAAGAATAGTTATACCAACACAACTGAGACGTTTTGTTTTGGATGCTGCCCACGAGGGCCACCCTGGAATGGTCGCAATGAAGTTAAGACTTAGAGCGAAAGTTTGGTGGCCTAAGTATGATAAGGACGTGGAAAGTATAGTACGGTCCTGTAAGGGATGTACTCTGGTATCAGCACCAAACCCACCACACCCACTCAAAAGAAGAGAATTACCTATTCAATCATGGGTCGATATTGCAATAGATCTTTTAGGCCCATTACCAAGTGGCGATCACCTTTTAGTAGTGATCGATTACTATTCAAGGTACAAGGAAATCAAAACTTGTCGAGACATAAGCAGCAAGGAAATGATTCGCCTACTAAAAGAGATTTTTAGCCGTCTAGGACATCCGGTTTCCATAACTTCCGATAATGGAAAACAATTCATAAGCGCAGAGTTCAAAACCTATTGTCGTGAAAATGATATAAAACTGTTTAATTCAATACCCTACTGGCCACAGCAGAACGGTGAAGTGGAGCGACAGAACCGAGACATTCTTAAACGACTCAAAATATGCCAAGTAGAGAGAAAAAGCTGGAAAGAAGCATTGATAGAATATCTGACTATGTACAATAGCACACCCCATAGTGTGACTGGAAAAACTCCGGCAGAATTATTTTTTCAAAGGAAATTTAAGGACAAGATTCCCATGATAGATTATGCGGAACAAAATTTTGAGGATTTGGATGTAAGAGACAAAGATAAAGAACAAAAAGAAAAAGGGAGAGAATATACAGATAAAAGACGAAGAGCACGCGAAACTGATATACAAGTGGGAGATAAGGTGTATGTAAAGAATACCAATAAATCTAATAAATTGAGTCTTAATTTTGATACAGCTACTCATACTGTAAAATCTAAAACAGGAGGAGATGTGGAAGTACAGAACGATGAAACTGGACAACAATTAAGAAGAAACATACTCCATTTAAAGAAAGTGGAAGGAGAATGGACATCTATGAATAAAGAAACGGAAGGACAACATTCAGAAATTGTAGAAGAAGAGAGTTCAGACGAGAATATTGGTGACGATTAGGACTATCGTTAAGAATACTAAAATTAAAAGTAATATGAGATGATAAAGGTTGATTTTCAATAATGTAATCAATAGTTACGAGTATAATAAAACGTTGAATCATTTATTTGATCAATTGTTTTTAATTGTTTCTGTCTTGTTTTGAAAAAAAAAATAAAACAAGGAAGGGATGTAGTGTATGTGAGAGAAAGAGAGGGAAGCATTATGTCATCTCTGGCGCACGTGCGAGCGTACACAGCTCAGTCGGCTGTGAGCGGTGTGAGTGAGAGGGCACGCGCGGCTAAGAGCCGACAATATTGAAGGATAGTACATATACAAAGATGATTATTTAGACATGTTTAGAACAATCCTCACACCCCGGCCGCCGCGAACCCGACCCAGACTACCAGCCACGGTAGACGCGGGCTTGCGGACGACGAGTTACTTAGCTTACCGTCCGGCCGTCCGGTAATTATCTGGACCGAGCCCAAGTCGTCACCGAGCCCAAAGAAATTTCAACAAACCACAGGAGCTCAGCAGGTCCGATGGCCGCGAGGATTTTTTGTATAGGAAACCCGTGTTCCCTTGGCAAGTGAAGGACACAGGTGTGGTTTAAATCAGTATCAGTCTGACACGCCTTCTCACTCCACACTTTAGAAGAAAATAGTACAATGAACTACACCTCAAACCAATTGTCATAAGAACAGGAGGATGATGATCAAGATCCATCTTAATTTAAAACGTAATCTATCATTGCATAAAACATCAAAGAAAGGCAGTTTAAAAGATAAATAAACAGTGAAGTCAATGGTCACAATGTAAAGTTATAGTGCGAGTGTTTCGATTTAATTTTAGCCTCCGGAAACTTAAGCGTTCCAGTTGGCGGATGATGCATTGCTACACCCACATGATGCAGGGCTGATGCTTTTTGAGAACAAACATTGGGATGGGCCCATATTTCACTTACTTAAATAACTGACCGGCTTTAAATTGTAGAAGAACTGGGAAGAGGGAAAGGAAACCTTTGTCCTACAGTGAGATGATAGGTTATTAGGCTTATTTTCTACACACTACAGTCTACATCTTTTCTAATCTCTCCTTTCGCAGGTCTGCTGGAAGAAATTTCTTTTTGAAATAAGCAGTACCTACCTTTGTACAAAATTTATTTTTAGATACCTATCTTCTTCTTCGTATTTGTGTGTACATAAATTATAAAATAAATAAATAAATAAATAATTATCATTATCTCCCTAGACTTTTCCCATCTGGCTTGGGGTCGGCTTCCAGTCTAATTGGATGCGGCTGAATACCCGTGTTTTACATGGAGCGATAGCCTAGCAGACCTCCACAACACGGTTACTGGGCAACACGGTACTTGCTTGGATAATCAGACTTTCTGGCGTCTAACTACATGTAATGACTGTCAAAGATCTACGAATGTCAACCGCGACTAACGGCTTTACGTGCTTTCCGAGGCATGGGTTGTCAATAATGTCCTAGATAAGCATAGAAAAGTACATATGAATTGTAAACATTTTCATAGAAAAACAATTTGCAGATGATTTGGAACAAAAGACAAATTGAACTTTAACAGTTCAACCTAATACTGGTTATAACAAATATTGATTGCAGTATGTGCTATGAATTTAATCAAATCTATACCTTTATGAACCTCTTCTATACCACTGGCAATATCACTAAGACCTATTCTTTCTACTTCAGCGCAATCACTATCAGCATACCCTTCTTTAACCATCCAACCACACACATCGCCAAAAACCTTCGTGCCTACATTTCCTCATCCGCCTTTTCTAAACAGACCGTGGGCGGGCAGCCCTATGGCCTGTATGGCCACAATTTTACGAGCATTTTATTGCATCGCAGGTGTCCGAATAAACACTGTTTACGTTTAGGGTTGACCTACTAAGCACATCTGTCCGTACACGGAACAACATTACGAGTTACGACATGTTACTCGTTGCCTGACGGATGTGGCGATATAGGGACCGAATTAGATTTTACGGCTTACTTCTAATCGATACGGTTGTTTTGGTAGAAGGGTACTGAAAAACGGTGGTGCATTATTAGATTTTTATAGGTTTAATCGATGGAGCGGAAGATAAAGACCAAAGAAAAGATGAATTGATTGGGTGTGGTTACATGAAAGAAAAGGGAGATAATGATAACGTGATGATTGAAAAGGGAAGGATGGAAGGAGAAAACGTCTTGCACCAACCCCAAGTAGCATTTATTAGATAAAGGTGGAAAAATGATGATGATAAACGTATATTTTGATAGGAAAGTAACTTTACGGTCGGTTGGTTCAATCATACAAAAACTGCAAAGGGAACATTTTTTTTAGGTGAGAAATTATCTAATGACATCTACCGCCCTGTCGTGACAGACTTTTACTGACTTAAACACACTCCTGTTTCTTCTTTGCTTGCGTCCTTGGCCCCAGTAGGATTCGACCCTGCTGGGCCCCTACGGTTTTGCTGACATCACCTTGAGGCGCGCGTGGATCACTACGCGCCGTCGACGACTTGGGCTCGGTCCGGACGGTTGCCGGACGGTCGGAAGTATTGGCAAAAGCATAACGATAAAACATTATAGGTACTTCTATCAATTTAGCATGTGTCACAAATAACGGTGCAATTTTAAATCAAGCAGATTGTCATCTTTCATCTCTCAATACGAAGAAATAAGACGAATCATTTCATCAAAGCACAATTATTCTATTTAGATGCTTGTTGAGTTGTCTGACAGCCATTATAACTTGACTGGTTATTGTCACAAGGCGGATAACAGTAATACTCAAATTAACGGCAGATAAACTGTAGAAGCACAAACATATGAGCCACAAACAAATAAAGATGAACAACACACATTCATTTATGGGATGACCGCTAGACGTCAACCAAGTTACGAAAATGGAATGCTATAGATGATGAATGGTTGAAACGGGTTAGCCATATTACTCTCTTGCAAGAAAACCAGGAATGCAGATATCCGTAGGAGAGCTAAGGTCACCGACAAAGTTGCTAAACTAAAGTGTCAGTTGGCTGATCACATTGGTCGCAGAACAGATGGTCGACGGAGCCGATAGGTTTTGGAATTGGTGACCGCATATCGGAAGATGCAGGATTCTACGAATAAGGACTCTCACAATGAAGACCGATGACTTGGTAAGGGACGGTCCTTAGGCTGCTTTTCCACCAGAGATGTGCTATGCAGCTATGCTGCGAGGATTTAATGGCTAAGTTGTGAAACTATATGACCGCTTCCACTGACACTAAGCAATGTGGCGGTAAGAGTAAGATGTGCTATGAAGATACGCTGCCACAAAGTGTTGCGCGAGGAAGATGCGCAGCTCGAGCTATGCGATGTATCAATAGTAAGGAAGCCGCACCTAGCTACATCACTCGCGACCATCCATAGCACGCAGCCGTAGCACGTATCCGTATCCATACCACGCATCCTTCCATATAAAAATCATAACTTAGTTGAATCCGTTTTCACCAGTGCTAAGTGCACCAATGAATATGATTGGTGGATATCAAACGCATCCATAGCAACGTACGAGTAGCATGGCACATATCTGATGGAAAAGCACCCTTAATCATTGGATCATCGCGACCATTTGCAAAGATTATAAGCATGAAAATATGAATGTAATTGTGATACCCTCCTAAACTGTGGGTCATAGACAAGATTCCTATAGTATATCTCTCTTTGCCTAGCCTTATCCCATTTCATTTGGGGTCGGCTCTCCTCGTCATTTTTCGCCAGACATTTCGGTTCTGGGTCGTCGAGTCATTCACTTGGGCTTTCTTTAGTTCATTGCTAATTACAGACATCCAAGTCAGAAGGGGTCTACCACGCTTTTTTGGACCTGTATTTATGTGTAGGACTTGAATATATATGCGCTCAATTAATTTACATTAAGCAAACCCACATCAAAACTCACGAAAAGCACACAAAACACTGATTGCATCTCATAATGAGCACCAAATTAGAGACAAATGCATGGTTTGCGTCAAAATCAACGGCTATTGTTGTGCGGCCCTGACTCCGAGCCCTAATGATTGCAATTCGTGAGTCGCCATATAAAGGCGCGTTTTAAACATGCATATTTTTGATATTATACAACCAGTGACGTAATCATTTCATTGGTGTTTAATAGTTGGGAGCTTGGCTATACCAAGACCCTTTAACCGCCTACGTAGCATATATTCGAGAAACACTCTCACGTTTATCCCACCAGTCCTGCGTTCAAATTTGAGGTTAGAGTTAACTCTCGTGACGTCACCAGAATAGCTACTCTACCCTCGCATTATTAACATAGAATTCAACTGTCAATGTCAAGCAAGTGTAATTTTTTTTAGTTTTTTTATTATTATTTGAATTTTTCATTTTGATTTAGTTTTGTTTAATTTAAGTTGTATGTAGTAGATAACTTATTTACGTCCTAAATTTAGTATTTTTCGTTAACATGGATACATATAGACGTCGTGTTTTACTTGCCACTAGTATCAACATTGAGGCTTAAAACTGTTCCTGACTCACTAGTCATTTTCACAAATACCATATTTGTCATTTCACAGTCTATATAAATAGTTAAACGTTAATATCAATAAAAATTTAAAACACAAAAAATGTTTGACGTTTAGAATTTAAATATGGCCGTTTACACCAACCTACCCTGCTCGGAGTTAGAGTTAGTTGGGTTAACTCTAGGGTAGCTACTCGAGTTATAAAAGAACGACCCTAGGTTGCAACTCGAAGCATTTTTGAACTGTTGCAAGCCTGGGAGCAACTCTACCTTACTCTGGTTGTTTTTGAAAGCAGGGTAGGGTGGCAAATCGAAGATCTAATACTTCATCTCGTCAGTTTTTCTGTCATTTATGAGGATTGAAAAACCAAACGAGATGGAGTACCTAGTCGCAAACACGCGACCCTGGCGAATAGGACGCGAAAACACTCTTCGGACAAATCCAATACGAGGGGTTTGGCTTTCTTAGGAAAATACTAAATTAATTATAGACTAGATTTTATAAGCATGGCTTATTAGAAAAAATACTTGCGAATTTATATCAGGAATCCGGTTTTCATGTAATAATTTATCAGTGTTTCTAGAAAAATTTAATAAGACGAAATAACTTGAAGTGCGAGAGCAGCGGTGGCCGAATGGTAACGGCCCCGACTTAAGAGTTGTAGGTCCCAGGTTCAAACCCAGCATGACTTTGTGTCATTTATTTCATCACCACTGCTCTCAAAACGGTGAAGGAAAACATCGTGAGGAAACCGGCATGTCCTAGAACCAAAAATTCGAAGACATGTGACATCCACCAACTGGGCCCGCGTGGTGGATTAGGGCCCATTCCCTCTCTTAGAGAGGAGGCCTGAGTCCCAACAGTGGGAACATTATAAGGCTGACTATGCTATGCTAACTTGAAGTGTGAGGTTGAGTATGTGTAACATACTCTACCCCCAACTTCAAATTATGTTGTTTCGTAATATGTAAGTACTTACGAGGATGTGATATCGGTGTAACATTTTTCTTAGTTACACACTTTATCGGGCCTTGGTCCTTGGTCTGGGGCGAGAAGGAATGGCAGGCGGTCGTCTCCTTTTGCGAAGTAGTAATGCTAGCAAAGGAGGCGGCCGAACGCGTGAGGCAACGGTTCTCACGCCCCAACCGCCAACGGGATTCCGATCCCGGTTTCCAGCTACCGTAGGCGCGGGCTTGCAGACGGCGAGCAACGGGTAGCCCGCCGTCCGGTCGTCCGGTAACCGTCCGGACCGAGCCCAAGTCGTCGACGGCGCGCATTGTTCCACACGCGCCTCAGGGAGATGTCAGCAAATCGTAGGGGAAGGAACAGGAGTGGGTTTTAAGTCAGTAAAAGTCTGACACTATCTCGCGCTCCACCTAAGAGCGGGATTTGTCATTAGATGATTTTCCCACCTTAAAAAAAAGTCACAAACTCTATTCCAGGCCATGGTTTACTCGTGTGCCAAATTTAATTTACATCCAAAGTGATTTGAGCCACATTTGAGTGTAAAGGAGACAACACACAAACATATGACTGGCCTGTTGGTCTAGTGCTTAGTGGCCCTGACTGCTATGCCGGAGGTCGTGGGTTCGATTCCCACCCAGGACAAATGTTTGTGTGATGAGCATGATCATTTGTTCTGTGTCTGGGTGTAATTTATCTATGTATGTATATATTTAGAAATATATAAGTATGTTTATCAGTTGTCTAGTACCCATAACACAAGCTCTGCTTAGCTTGGGACAGCTTGGATAGTGGTGGAATATTATTATTATATGCAATATGCATATTTACTTTTGCCTTTATAATAATATTAGTGAATGTAATAAACAAACAACAAAATATTTCAAACGAAAAAAATATATTAAAACCTTGTTTGGCCTGTATCCAAAACTGAAGAATTGTTACCTACGATAAGAGCGAAAAAGTGCAATTTATTTAACTTGAAGAGACTCACAAAATGGGCAAACTTCCAATACAATTAAATTCATGTCACAAGTGCTCCCATACTTATTTACGAGATAATCTTAAACAGAAGATGTCATCTCCTTAACTTTGGCTGCTGTTGCCAGACTTCCAATAAGTCTAGTAAGGAAGTATCGGCGAAGTCAATAGTACGGAAGCCAGCTTGACAACGGGACGTCACACCGATCTTTACAGACCCTGGACTGAGTCAACGCCGAGCAGTTAAAAATGGCAATCGTACAGACGAGGTCCCCTTTTCTCTATCGGCAGCCGCATGGTCAACACTGCTCTAGAAACTGAACCTCTGCGTAGTCTGGGATATTTTGTTTATTGCTCGATACCCACTCATCGCTTATAAAATAGGGTTTCTGAAAAGGATTTGATCTGTGATCGGCCTCCTCCTTATTCATATCAAAAGTGCTCCATACAAATAGTGAAAATGTCAAGTCTTCAACTGTGACTGCTGTTGCCAGGACCAGTATTTTAGAAACTATCATCATCATGGATGGACATAGGTCTCCTCCAAGTGTCGCCACAACGAACGGTCCTATGTGTCTCACATCTCGGATCGGATTCCTTCAACTCTAGTAATAAGAAAAAAATCAGAAAACTACGACGACAATTTAGAGAGATGTGTAACAGGGTGTAAAGACCCTTCATTGAAATGGGAGGATTCTGGACGACCAGACGGGTGTTCTGTCTGGGCCAGACAACTGCTCGATCGTTGATTTCGAGTTGTTGTATGTGTTCTAATCGCATGATATGCGATGCAGGATTTTTATGCTTTAATTCCTATGTGGCAGAGGTCACTATTTAACCTTCGTGCGTTTGATAGTTCATAGTTAAAACAGGGCAACGTCTGTCGGGTCAGCTAGTTTAAAATAAAAAAATATTTACTAGAGTTAACTAGACAAACCATACGTTACCAACACAAAACAAAGTATGGATGAAAGCGTTACCAAACAGTTTGACATTTTACACAATCGTAAAACTAGTAATTTTATCGACTCCAAACTGTTGATGGTATTAGTGGTAGAGACCCAAGCTACATTGGAAGGCATTGATTGCACATCTTATGAAACTTAATCAATGGGCACACCTTAACGAACAAAATTTATGTTTTCAATAACAGTTAAATTAAAACTCAAGAACTTAAATCAATTCAAGTTTGTTTAAACTAGCCACAAAACATAATACATATACACAAAACTATAATAAATCTACTTGATTAAAATGAATCCCTTCAGAACGATACATTTATAGTAGCAGTAAAGTAAGCCATTAAAATCAGAACTAAACACTTTGATTCGGACTTTATTATGCTGTCAAATGCATTACTAAAATTCAAAGCCGACTTATTCCGACTACTGTTCACCACCCAATCCAATATTTTACAACAAAACGGAATTTCAAATACGCAAACGCTAGCAAAGTTCTCGCTGTCTAATTTAGTACAGTCTACGACAAAAGGCTGGCAGTATCGACTAATGTTAACACTAGTCACGCTAAACAACCGGATTCTGGGCTAAAGCGCACATTTCAAGAATTCCAAGTAATCTACTAAAATATTTCGACTCCCAGATCGATTTAAATGTGAACAAATGGAATTTGGGCGAAATGTTAAAAGGATATTTATAGATGCTTTAGAGAGAATTTCAATATAGACCTTTGAATACCTGTAAGAGACTACTTGAGAAAGTGCTAAGGAATATGACAATCGTAGAATATTCTTAAGACAACGCAAAAGATGAGTACCTAATAAAATAAAGACACACTTAATAAGGTAATTTTTTGTGACAGTTTCAAGCCTTAATAGGTGCAAATTTAATATATACATGCTATTCTTAGACTAACGCGTGCAAACATTGTTTTACATAAGAACAACGAAAACCATAAACTACTTTGCAAAGTGATTTGAAATTATTTTTATCATAGCTTTCTTTTAAAACAATATAAGCCAGTGCTTAACTGCGATCCCACCTTATGGTAAGTAGTAATGCAATCAATGACGGTGAAGCGCATTAATTTATTAAGAGCCTATTCACTCTAGCCTTGAAGATACCTAAATTATGACCGAACGCGAAGACCGCAGTAGCGGCTTTTCACTTTTAAACCTAGCCTTTTTTCGTCTGGCAGGAATGCTTAAGTTGGGATCAACTTTGCAACCTTATCAGAAGCTGTTAACCTATTTCGTAAGAATGCTATTAAATATTCATTCTTCAATAAGCCTGTAATAGGAATTTCGATCATCGAAATCGTATGCCCTGGAGCCATGGTCCTTAGCCACTACTACAAATAAATATATTATACTATTCGTTTTAGTTGTCTGGGATATTAAAATTAATAAGTTAATATTTCCTGTATTTACATTTTCTAGTACCCCATAAAATTGTATTGCAAATTGCTCACGATTAAACAAATTTCAATTTATGGTGCTGCGTGACCTTTTATGGACTTCTGGTTATGAATAGCACGACTATTAATTTAAAACAAAAATAAATTTTAGTACACTAAATCTTGCTGGCGGTATTGTAGTACATTTAAAACAAGACAGCGTTGGCATAATACAATAAATTAACTAGAAATTAAAATTAACAAAGCTAATAAATTTCTGAATCAAGAAGAAACTGATAGGTAGTAAATATCAAGCAAACCAGCATTCAAAATGTTTTTATTTCACATAGGCTTACATCACGGGTACTTTTAAAATGTCTAAAGCTAGTGCAACCGTTGATAAAACCATTCAACATACAACGTAAGACGTCACGTATTAAAAGAATCTTCATTGTAAAAGCTAAATAAATAGTAGCCGTAATAATCATTGACCTGGCTTGGATGATATTACAAATTAATAATGGTACAACTAAAGCACCGGGAACTCACCACGTCGAGAAAGTCTTCAAACTTGTCAGGGTGTTATTACTAATAATGGAGGCGACAGTAATGATCTAAGTGATCTTACTGCTGCACAGGAAACCGATAGTTATCGATCTGTTCATGCTACTAGTAATATTGAAGCGGGCATGGGTACGGCTGATAATTATTAGGATGATTAGTGGGTTAATGTTAAGTGTTATGTAGGACGTGGAGGAAAGTTAACACGTATTTAGAGTATAGTGGATAGAGTTCAAGGGCAAAGGGATTTTCATAGGTTTGTTAGAAACGTAATATATAGAAATTAAAGGGGGGGAAAACGGAAGAACTCTGGAGTGTGTTGAATAAAACCGATTCTTAAATGTTAAGATGAAACCTGAATCTCTGGTAAATGTACACATAAACAGAAAATATCGCTTTTATAAAGTAAAAACCTCCATGCCAAGTATCAAGTACTTCATACCTTTTCCAATAAACTTTATGACCTTGAACACAATAAGAAGACACAAATTATCACATACCTCTAAACTCATGAAATAACAATGAAAGCAATGTAGATATTTCAAAAGTGACAATGTTCACACATGGCAATACTGGCGACAGTCGTGATTCGAGTACAAATGACGAATTAACGTGGCCATGTGATAGATACGAAGTATTTGTTGATGGAGTATCAATTTCGAGAGATACGTGTCAACATTTTAACAAAACCATTATTAAATATAAGAGTGAATGGTGTGATGAAGTTTGAGATTATGTCACTAATAGAAATACTTTTGCATCTAGCTATACAGCATATACTCTTGTTGCGAGTTCAAAATATAAAGATTATGCAAATGTAGTGCAAGTGTTTTACAAACATAATTAATCCGGGTGAACGTTTCAGACTCATATTCAGTCCAAAGAGCTTTATCACCATGGTCGTACATTATTTCACTAAACTTCTGACGAGTATTTGCTATAGATGTGATGCGCTACACATCATATCGTCACTAATCTCTTTTCACATAGTCAAATACTTCTTTAATCTAGGTATATTTACTTAGGTTACTAAACAAATAATATTGCAATGCGGTACAAAAAAAAGGAAATTACGTACATCAACGTATCCACGTTGCTATCTGTCTCAGCCAACAGTTGTACAATTTAACCATTTTATTCCCATTAGAAAATTGTTAACAGTTAGTTAAGTGGCACCAACCAGCTATAAATCTTTGTCAGTCGACAGCCGATGGCATTTAATTCCCCTATTTAATGGTGAATTTATAGAAACGTTTACTTTATTATCTATGTTATTATGTGTGTCCTTAGCAGTTATTGGATTCTAGTGCATGGCTTTATTAGCATAAATAATATATTGATTGATTAAATAAAGTTGTAGTTAACGCGTTATCTGTGTATAAGAAAATTAAAGGATAAAATTCCTAGCCTTAAACCGCAATGTAACGTCATTTTAGCTATATCGTTATGATTGTTGGAAACTGTGCTATTTGCGTCACGAAACACTATGTCACCTATGACAGAAATGTTATCAAGACAGCTGCGTATGTTAGCATCATGACGCTGAGATAAAACAATAAGGTTTCTACTGTCGATAATGATCATAAAGGCGCCCCTGTGACGACGCGCCACACTTGGAACATAACCATAACCACAGAAAGTAGCTCATAGCAGGATTGCTAGCTGCCCACATATTTGTATTCCCTTCTATATCTCTAATTAGAAAATGCAGTTCGTAGCCTATACGGTTTCACATCACTTTCTTGTCGTAAAGTGATCTTGAAAGTACTTCAAGTGTTCTTAATGACTAGTTCACTAATTGATTGGCATACAGCTACTCTATTTGACATTATTATTTTGATCCTGGTTGTCTTACTTTTTATTTCCGTTTGATATTTTAAAGTATTATTTTTTATTACTATGACGTTTATTACGCTGACATTTTTAACATAATTATATAATTATAATTTTTTGAAAATGCAACGGCAAAAAAAAAAATTCATGCCATTGTGATGGCAGAATATGGAGGACTCTTTTATAAAAAAAAACACCTATATCCTACTATACCCATGTTTGCAGAATAAATAAATGATTATGATTATGAAATTCATAATGATATCATGTCATATAAATCTTCAGAACTGTATAAGTTCTAAAGATAAAGACTAAGACTACTCAAAGCTTAAAACATCGTAGTTAAAGCATTCATGACACCATTATTTAAAATCCACGAATACTTATACTATAACATACCTCAGCGTAAGGATTCCATCACGTACTTCAACGTCCCAATGACACACAGCACCCAAAATGGCGCCTGATTTGTTTGACACTACATCGGATTAAAGATCTACTGATAATCCGCGATAAGATTTGATTAGTAATTGTTGATATTATTGCTGATTTAGCGATGATAAGTACAAGGTGCAATTTCATTTTTGTCTATGTATTTTAAACCTTTCTTAAAAGTTCTTCGAAGCTTTGTAATATAAGCTTCAACCAATGAAAAACTATTCGTGGCGATACAATTTTCCGAGAAAAATGGTAGTTACCTAATTTTATACAATATACGTTTTGCTCATACCAATCCTAATGCCTCAATATTAATAGTTGACAAGATAGAATATGCTCATAAAACTAAAACAATATATTTTATTATTGATGAAATATAAGATAAAATAGAACGAACAAATAATCATAAAATTCCCAAATCCGACTTAGAAGAGGATAATAAATCAAGCAATTTGTTAAAATATAGCGAAGGCTGACGAAATAAAGTTCAATAATAAAACTAGATGAAATCCTTCTTGATGGACTAATATTGCGCAGGATTTTTCTTAGAAAAACATCAAACATACAATCCTTTCAAATACGGGTTTCTCACGACATTTCTTGAAGGTTACGTGAATAAAAAATGTCATTAGATGAGCCTCTAATGGAACGGGTACAGACCAAATCGGCATTTTTTTTTTAAAGAATTTGAACACTAACACTAAAATGATACTCACTAGCGTCACTTTTAGTTATTAGAGCCACATGATTATTACAATCGATGATTTGATGGCTAACATGAACTGCGGCATCTGCGGCATAGATGAAAAAGACAAAGCTTTAAAGATGCTCGATAGCGAAAGAAAACATTAACAAGTCAAGATCATTTACTGAATGAAGTCAATCAATCGTCGCAGTCCATAAGCGCAGTAAGAGCATACCATAAACAGAATAATTACAGAATTTCTCTTCAACGCAAGGTCATTGCTGCATTATGGTGGACAACGCACTGGGCAGTTTGATCGCAGCCGTCAGTGCAACATCTTACTTCTTTTTAGTATCGATGACTACTAGCTCATTTCTTTCTCGACCATCATTGAGCTACCTAGCTTCCTTGAAATCCTGGAAAATGTTGGATTATCTTGATAAACATTATACTATTGGGTAGCCATATCAAAGCCTAATTAAAATTACACCAGTTTATTCTTCAACAAATCCAAATATTGCTTCGAAGAATGCAATGTAAAGGAGTGAAACTTGAGACGATAGATTCTAAAGTAAAGATTAATTTGATTGCATTCTTATCGGTACAAAAAGTGACCAGATTCAACACCGAAGATACAAACTTTGATATTGTGATTCCTTCAGCAAAGTTTTTGTATTTGAGAAAGAACTAACTTATGGGTCACAGAAGACCGCAGCAGCTTTTCTGCCCGGTGTGTTAGCTGCACAAGGATTTAGAAACGTTCAGTGCATTAAAATGGAAACCCGACGCGACAGAAAAGGCACCGGCTGACTCATTAGTTACGTCAAATGTTATCATAGTTTATTTTAGAAACTGCTGCTTTATTAAATATGAATATTGTGTTATTGCTAGGGAGTCAGTAGTAGGTAATTTAGAGCTGCCTTTTATAATGGCAATTTAAATTTTAGAGAAAAATCATCATCAGCACAATGCACTGCGTCAGGTCCTATCCTACCTGGATTAGCAAACATAACCAAATGTAGAAAAGCAAAAGAACTTAGGCACAAGGAATTAAAAGAAGTTCTGACATTGTTATTTTAAAATTTGATCTAAAATATCAATATCAGTGTCTCTCTTTTAATATTTGGAGATTAGGAGGCAGAAACTTTGGCTGTTTATAATGGGATAATATTAGTTCATAAACTGATGAATTAATAATACAATCCAGTAATTCGTAATAATAAGTCTTTGGAAATAAATGACCATATTTCTTTGTAAAATAAGGTTTACAAAGAAATATGGTCGATATTTCTCGGTAACGATATGGTCCACAATGGTCAGCGTTTGAAATTGGGTAAGTATATAGGTACCAACGTATTGCACTGTAATCAGTAACCGCTGATAGGGTCCACAATGGGTCCACTTAAGTTTTTACCATCAAAATAACCGTCACCAAACCACAAACTAAAAAAAAAAACAGAGGCGTCAACGTCACTATTATTTAATCCCACTCTTGAGTGCGCATACAGAATACATTATCAGAACGACAGGAAGCAAGCTTCGCATTCCACGCACATCGCAGCAGCCATTTTGAGAACTTCATCCATAGAACGTAAAGTGCATTACATGTAGGTCGGGTCGGATATAATATGGTAAGTGTGATGCAGGCAAATGCGGAAATCTGCTGTGCAGGTAGAATAGCTAAATAGATGTGGAATGTCTGTTTATGTTTTATTTATAGGGATTGATTTCTTTGATAAAAAATATTGTAAAACTTAATCTCTATAAAGGACAGAAGTTACTAGTGACTAGTGCTTTACTGTAATCCCACCTGACGCTAAGCAGTGACGCACGTTACGAGATACACAGGGTTCAATATGGCGACCAGTATGTTATCATTTATTTTGTTTTATTGTTAGGCTTGTGTTTAGCCGGTTGTCGACGTTAAAGCACGCTTGTCCTAGAAGTAACTTATTCACTCTTGACTTAAATACCCCCAGGACGTAGCTATCAGCAAACACAAACTCCGGCAAAGAATTTCACTCCTTAGCTGTTATGCAATACAGCTAAGGAGTGAATGAATGTGTTTCCAAAACGTTTTGTATGTATGACTGGGAGACCCAAGGTGTACCGGTGCAGCGGTGGCGCATCGCCGTACGTCTAGTGATCCGATGATGGAACGGGCTTGACGGAGTATTAAGAATGGCAAGTATAGACACATCGAATTGGAACATTGGTTAGGAATTAAATGCATTTTTCGATAGTCAGTATTGGGGCTGTTGATAGTAGTAGAGTATAGTAGTAGAGATAGCAGATAAGTGACATTCTATCGGCAAGAGCGTAATGGAGTCGAAAAAACATTTTTTATTTCGATTGACCGCGTGACTTTTTTGGCGTATATCTTCGACACATATTGAGACATACTTTTCGACAATCGTTATTGAATAGACCATTTATTTTACCTAGAGGCTCTGATTGACGATCATTATCTAAGGCATTTTAAAGCAAAGCTGTTCTTACTTTAACAGATACTAGTTCAGTTACTTAAACCAACAGTAATAAATTAAAATCACTGTCGAGGATTAAATAACTGATACAATTTTTTTATTGTGCAATCTTGACAGTACATACCTAATACATACTCGTACTTACGTGATCAAAATACTCGTACCTACCTGGTTACAGTGCGATTGTAATTTCATAATGTGATTTAGTGCTAAATGTTCATTGTATGATTGATTCATGATTATGTATCTACAAATCTATCATATGCAGTTTGTTTAATGATTTATCAACATTACCTACTTATTTTTACGGCATGATATAGTTTATAAATATATTTGGAGCAGAACATCATTGGTTTTCTAAACAAATATTTTTTTTTTTACACAAATAAAAATACAACCGACTTCAATGTCAAGAAAAAAAAACACTAAAAAGTGCAAAATAACTTTAATTTCGGAAGTCGGTGTTAAATAATGAAGAGACAAAACTATTATAAACACACCAGATTTTTTATTTACACTTTTTAGTTGCGGTACCACCACCAAAAAGTACAATAAACAAAGCAATTTTAGTTGTTACGACAGTTCTGCTCTGATTCTATGAGGAGTTCTGTTCCATATCTTCGAAGTTCATGATCAGATCATAACAATATTTCTATGGGACCAACTTGAAACATAACCTTTCAATCAAAAAAATAATTTTCAAAATCGGTCCACAATTGAACGAGAAATTGGTAAACATACATAAAAAAAAAGAAAAAAAGTAAGACGTCCACTGTTGGACATAGGCCTCCCCCAAGCGTCGCCACAACGACCGATCCTGTGCTTCTCGCATCCACCGCACTCCCGCGACCCTCACCAGGTCGTCGGTACACCTTGTGAGAGGCCTTCCAACGCTGCGTCTTCCGGTGCGCGGTCGCCACTCTAGAACCTTTCGGCCCCTTAAAGTAGGTATAACATGAAATACTCCTTTGTCTAAATTTAATAACAACATCATAAAATCCAAGATATTCACTATAATCTATCATGTCGAAGTTTCTCACATAAATCACGTAAAACTTGGTCCACATGCGAGCATACAAGATGCGCAGTTTACACTGTATTGCAATGAAACTGAATACAAATGGCACGTCACCGTATCTCCCGCTCGTATCTCGTGTAGACTCACTGCACGCCAGTGTATTTGTCTATTGCTTGAAGGAAGATATTGTGTCTACCGGAAAATTAATACTGGGAAATGTTTTGCTGTAAGAATAACAGGAAGGTTGTATCTTTTGTGAATGCTTGTCATTTTTAATGGAGGAGAGGATGGCAAAGAAGACATAGATCACGATACTTCGTGTTTTTTTCCTATATAACGAACTCTTGCTTATGATAGTTTTAGAGAAGGTAAAGAACCTAGATTTCTAAATGAGTAAATACAAATAGTCTTGTACAAGATCCCACCCTTAAGCACAAAACCAGTTAAGGATCACATTCATCATGCGTAAAGCTAAGGAGTGAATTCAGTCTGCGTTTCCTAATACCTACAACCTGAGGATCTTAAAGTCAAGAGTGACTCCACGGGTAGTGTGAAAGCGAAGCCCGGGGCACCGGGATAAAGGCAAAGAGGAAACATGAGTGGGTTTTTAGTCAGTAAAAGTCTGACACTATCTCTCGCTCCACCCAAGAGCGAGATTTGTCATTAGATGATTTTCCCACCAAAAAAAAGAGTGAATAGGTTACTTCTAGGCAATTGAGTTTCATCGTCGACCACATCGTCGCTTTCTAACGATTGAGATAGTTGTCAAGCGCGAGACTATTAATAATAATTTTAAAAAAATACTGATGCCGCAATGGGGTAACTACCAAATCTTCAAAGCCCAATAAATATGCAATAATCACTATATACCATGCACTTGAAAGAAGTACATACAAAGAGTAATACAACAGAACAGAAGCGTCTAAATAAGGTTAAGAGCACACGAAGCGGTTTTCAACCGCGTCCGTCGCGGTAGAGGAAACAACTGTTTTATTTCTAAACTCACGTGACTGGAGATTTGTGCGTTTCTGCAGTCGTAGCGGCTGCGATATCGTGCGAGTAGCTTGGCGGGTGATAATCGCAAGACGGGCGGTTAATTATCAGTTGAGTTCCAGACCGCCCTAGACACACAACTGAAAAGTGCTATTGCGATAGACGTTCATGAGTTCTTAGCCTCACCCGACGGTACAGCGGGAGCCGCAAACAACCGCGCACGTCGCGGGCGTAAAATGCTTCGTGAGATGTGCTTAAAATTTTTACATAATATAATTTTTATCTGTATTCTATATCAGCTGCGGGCCCGCAACCGCGGCGAACGCGGGTGAAAACCGCTTCGTGAGTTCTTAGCCTAAGTAGCTGTCTTATCGCAACATTTATTAATAGGAAACTGATTAATGAACGAGTTCAATAAACGGAAAGTGAATGCAATTGAGTGAATGAATGTTTAGCGTAAGATTGTGAGTGTTCAGTGTGGCTACGATAGATGTATGGATCGATTTATTGACCAGAAAGTTCTTACGTAGCAGCAAATGTAACTGATGTCGATACAGAGCTATTTGCTGTGGGGCATGATGCATTCAAATTAATTCCGATCGCGTGAGGCAAAGGTCCTCACGCCCCAACCGCCGCCGGGATTCCGATCCCGATTTCCGGCCACCGTAGGCGCGGGCTTGCGGACGGCGAACAATGGGTGGCTCGCCGTCCGATTGTCCGGTAACTGTCCGGAGCGAGCCCAAGTCGTCGACGGCGTGTAGTGTTCCACGCGCGCCTCAAGGAGATGTCAGCAACCGTAGGGGCCCAGCAGGGTCGAGGCCTACTGGGGCCACGGGTGATGCGAAAGTGACCCCCGGGGCCCTGGAAAAATGGCAAAGAAGGAACAGGAGTGGGTTGTTAGTCAGTAAAAGTCCGACACTATCTCTCGCTCCCGCCCAAAAGCGGGGGATGTCATTAGATTATTTTCCCACCAGAAAAAAATAATAATATATTTTTTAACTTCATAGTGATCGTAGAACACTTTATATTTAAGATCTACACAAATTTAATGGCGTACAATCTATACATTATAATAAATCTGTAGAAATTTTTAGTTGTGCACGCGTCACGTAAAATGTACTCGTACAAAATCGATATAGATAACTTTTATACATTAAAATTGTGTGTAACTTGATATATTACTTAGGCTTTGTTTCATCGCAATCGGTTGACTATATCGAAAGATAGAACAGAATAGAATAAAATTTATTGTACATCAAAATATTAAGAAAACTTAAAAGAAAGATGAAGATAAAAAAAATAAAGATACCTATACTGTAGTATATCTTTCTTTTTTAATCAATAAATGTTTTCATTGACTGTTAGGCGGTACGAAGTTCACCGGGTCTCATCTAGTTGATAATAATAATATTCCTCAACTATCACACATAGCAATCTAGTCCCAAACTAAGCAGGGATTGTGCTATGAGTACTGGGCAACTGATAAACATACGTATATATTTCTAGATATATTATAAATTACACCCAGACACAGAACAAATGATCGTGCTCATCACACAAACATTTGTCTTGGGTGGGAATCGAACCCACGATCTCCAGCATAGCAGTCAGGGCCACTAACCACTAAACCATGAGGCCAGTCAAACAGCAGTCAGTAATGATGATTTAAAATGTCGTTTGGCGCGGATGTGACGCATATCTTCCTAATATATTATTACAGTTGTTATAACTGTTATTTTTATTTATTTATGGTATGCGCCATATTTAACGCAAATAAACTATTTTTCTTTCTTTCAAAATATTAATCTCAAAAATATCTACCTCAATAATTCCTGCAGTAGTCAAAACCCTATCCAAATCAAAAACTTCTTCTTTGCTAAGCAACGATCAAAATAAACTCATTCATGTCCACATCACGTGCTCAAATAATAAATAAAACAAAAACACATCACATATAAACAATAGACACATTTCTTGGAACGGTCGCTAGCTACCGTCATACCGTGGCAGCTGATCGACAAATCCGGCGCAGTCCTACGCTTACGCAACGCGACGGGACTGACTAATATGGTGTCTGCAAGAGCGGTTTTCGGGGTTCACTCAGAAGGCAGATATTATGACGAAGAGTCATTGTCTTTGATGGAATTTTATCCAATTCCAAAATTGAATCCAGTTCGAAGAAAACGGATTGATTGTTACGGCCTGTTCACAACTTTGGTCTTAAAGGCGAGCGGCGCGGCGAGTGGAGCGGCATCTCTGTGTCGTGCTTCAAACATTTTCTTACTTTTGATCTTACCGCTCGCCGTCCCGCGCTTAGCTACCGCTCACTGCGGCAAGGTCGTGAATGGGCCGTTATAAAGGTGTGCAAGAGTGGTTTTCGGGATTGTCAAGGGTTCACTTAAAAAGCAGATTTATAACGAGGAAACTAGATTGTTCTTGATGTAATCGTGATGTAATATCATTCAATTCAAAATTGAATCCAGTTCGAAGAAAACGGCAGGATTGTTAAAAAGGTGTGTTTGAAAAACCTCAGTTTTTAAGGTTAACGACAGGATGTAACTAAACAACTAATAATATTAAACGAAAAGGTGTTTTAAGTTATACCATTAAGATGTGTAACCTCCATTTAACATAACTTAAAAAAATTAATGTCGGAAAACTTGTAAGTAGTTTCAAAGTATTTGTCGGGCAATTCATTTTGTACGCTATTCATTAATTTTCCCAAGGAATCCACTCATTATACAGATGCACAGAGATCTGAAGCCATCCATCCGATCCATTTTACGACCTAAACTGAATATAACGAAACATAACTCCATATCTCTTTCTCGCTAGCACGGCTGACATTTTAACATTTCATGGTAAGTCTCCTAATCTCGATTGGGTCTTCATCACTTTTACTCACCAATTATATTTTGAAACTTACCCACTTACCTGCCCCAACAGTCCTAATAATCGCCACACACGTACCACCACTAGAACAATAGCCGAATTTCCCGGAACGCTTGCTTAGTGGCAGGCAGCTGATCGACAAAACCGTCGCGCATTGCGTTTGCGCAACACACGCGTGGGCGACAGTTACTTACTGTGAACCGGCCGGTGCCGGTGACACTGTGCTAGCTGAGTAGGTAGGTTAGGGCAGAAGTTGAAGTGGCAAATAGAAATTTGCCTAAAAATTATACTTTCTTCTGAAGGTGGAAATTAAAATTGTTCCAGAACTCTTAGATATTTCGATAGCGATCTAATTTAATTGCATTGAAATTGTATTTTCAACTAGCGGCATTTTGGGCACGCCATAATCAGGGCGATAAGTCTCCTCTGAGGAGTAGCTGGAAAGATGTCACGGCGTCCTCACCTTCTGCATGTCCTCCTCACCGGACATGGTAAGTTAGGGAGGTTGCTGCATTTGATTCGTGCGGAAGAAACGCCCGGGAAATGCGAAAGAAATTGTGATGGCCATTGTGCGGACCGCCCGGTCGGCAAGTGGAACATAAAGTAGAGGTGTGCCCCGCTTGGGCGGAGCACCGCTGTGTCCTTGGGGAGGGGCGATCGACGGCAGCGACCTCTCGCGATGGACCCCGGCACAGGCCATGGTCCGGAACGAGGAAGAATGGCAGGCGGTCGCCTCCTTCTGCGAAGCAGTAATGCTAGCGAAGGAGGCGGCCGCACGCGGATCCCTACCCCGATTTCTAGTCACCGAAGGTTTAGGCTTGCGGACGACAAGCAATGGATAACTCGCCGTCCGGCCGTCCGGTAACCGTCCAGACCGAGCCTAAGTCGTCAACGGCGCGTAGTGTTCCACGCGCGCCTCAAAGACATGTCAGCAAAACCGTAGGGGCCCTGCAGAGCCGAAACCTACTGGTGTCATGGGTGTTCCAAAAGGGAAACCCATGGTCCTGGAACGCAAAGGACAAAGAAGGAACATAGGTGAGGTTTTAGTCAGTAAAAATCTGACACGCCCTCTCGCTCCACCCAAATTACTAAAAAAAACTGGCTAAACTAACTAAACTGGCTGCCTGTTTTTTTTTTTTTTGACCAAACGCGGTTAATTTTTATTCAGAACAAAACGAGAGGAATGGATAACGATGCTTAGCTTAGTATAAAGATTAAACTCAAAAGAATTACATCCAATTTTGCAAGTCAGCTATCAAAGACACTTTTAAAATATCTAGAAGGTTGTTCGTAAAGTTGTAACCAGCCTATTACAAATAATGGTTCCTATGAAAAAGAACTGGATAAAAAGAGATAGACAACCAATTCTCAAGCTGGCTAAGTTTTAGAAGAGAATACTACTTAGCCGTAGGACAGCAGATCATCATCATCTTCCTGCCCTTGTCCCGTGTTATTTGGGGTCGGCGCAACATGTTTTTTTCTTCCATTCTGCCCTGTCACTCGTCATGCTATCACTAACTTCCTTTTCTTTCATATCACTCTTCACACAATCCATCCATCTTTTCTTTGGTCTCCTTCTCCCTCTCCTTCCATGCACATGTAAACTCATAACTCTTTTAGTAACATGTGCTTCATCCCTCCTCTTCACATGACCATACCAAGACAAACGATTCCCTTTCAATTTTTCAGTCACTGGCACCACTTTCAAACTTCCCGTAATATACTCATTTCTCACTTTATCCATTCTCGTCACACCACACATCCATCTTAACATTCTCATCTCCGCTACGTGCAATCTTTTTTCATCCGTCTTTTTCACAGCCCAACATTCTGATCCATACAATATGACAGCAGATAAAAAAACTAATTTTCTTGAAATAAAAGAAATTTTCTACATAAAACTACTTACTCCTCTGTATCATGGCCATCGCTTGAGCGCATTTTAGTAACTTGTAAACGTTGCAATACCAAATCTGTTATGGTTGATATAACAAGCGACTGTTACAGATTCATTGACTAATTCCTTATACATAACTCTTGTCATTCAACTTTGTTAATTAAACACAATAACATTTTAGCTAACTGTATGGATATTGACAAGATTAAGTATGTTGTTGGTTTGACAATGACAGCTGTTTGTCCTTTTCCAAGTGAACTATTCTCTGATTGGTAAATCTACTGTCTATTTCAGTTTAGCTGTTGTAGTTGGTTAGTGGGAATGACAACAGAAATTTGAAAATAGAATGGATTTTGGAATTTTTAAACTGAAGGGTCCACTCGCGTTCGTAAATAAATTAAAAACCTTCATGGTATCTATAGTATATGAAGTAAGGTTGAAAGCATCAACCTCTTTACACTAAGTTAATTTCAAAAGACAAAAACTTGAATGACCAACGCACACAAAGCACTCAATCGAGGAATAATCTGAAAGAAATGTTAATGAATGAAAGCATCACGGTAGATGCAGAAGAATGGACAAAGATGAACCTATTGCGCCGACGGAAAGGTGATGTAATAAACTGATGACCGTCGGCCAACCCTGCATGAATTTAAAACTGCAGTCAAACATCATCATTATATAGATATTATATCATACATATGCGTCACTCTGTAAGGAAATCGTCGAGAGTGTAGGCGATCGCGAATGCACGGCTTAGCGCCGCCAATGTCGGATTTGTGGTGATCGTGTGAAATATACTCGATTATTGCTTTAGATTGGAAACTCGTCTTATTATGGACTTTGTTATAGATTTGTTCAGTCAATCACCTTTGTAAGAAACTGTAGGATGATAGGATGGCTATGGCAGACGTTCGAGATGTAAGTATCAATAATAATAACAGGGGATTTAACATGACGTGGTAAAATGGCAGTCGTGCGAGCGAGAAAGAGGGATGGAGCTATATACACAGTATATACCCTATATAACCTCTATCCGTAACGGCCCATTCATGACCTTGCCGCTGTGAGCGGTAGCTAAGCGCGGGGCGGCGAGCGGTAAGACCAAAAGTATGAAAAGTATGACGCCGCTCATAGCGCCTCGCGCCCGCAGTTAAGTTTGGTTTATAAAATGGATCGCGTTAAGAGCTCATGGTAGCACTGATGTTCAAGATAATATAATGTAACATCGAAGTTTTTAATGAGATTTTTTCGAGTGAAAATGGATATTGTCATGTAAAATTGGTGTAGTTTTGTATCTCAAGTGACTACACAACTGGACATGATGTAGAATAATTTAACACAGGCGCCATCTCGGTAAAATGAAACTGAGATTTTTATTTTTATTGTAGTATCTAGCATAATATCTCAGCGATGCTTATCGACTTATTGACGCGATATACATTTGCTGCCAAACATGCAAAAAACATTAGAATGTGTTTCACCCGCTTTCCAAAGGAAAACACAGTGGCTGTATTTTTTATAAAAAAACTGCACAAACCGTGAGAAACCAAAAGATAAAAATCAAAATATGCCTAATACACAAAACTATAAGTTACAAAAAACGTAACTATTAATGATAGATATGCAAAATTAGTTAACTGTGTAACCAATTTGGAAAATGTAATACAAAAAAAAACGTATCTGAAAGATATTGACAATATCAATAACTGTAATGAAGAAGATGGTGGTAAATCAAATGACAGTTCCTTATCTAATTCAACAATCATAAACTGTCACAGGATAATCATATCCTTAATCGAACCACCCCAACAAAAACACTTAGAATACCAGCCTCTGCTATACATTCCACACTCTTCCGCAAACAGTCTTCCCGTCGAACGAGTTGCGCTTAAGACATCAATACTAAACCAAGTCCTCATAGCTGTTGACATGCAATTATAACTGACGAGAACCATGTAGGGGGTCGCGTCACTGATAGCCCATACATACAGAAACGGCACTCCTTGAATCTATCGGCAATCCTACGCACACAAACAAAAGACTAACGTATTCGAAGTTCAACGGGGAATAAAGAGGAATCACTTACAACGTCTTCGCGAAAGTTCGTATCAAGGAGATTTTGTATATGTGTGAGTGCATCAATCGGTAAGTCAGAGTTGCCTGCCAGTATGTTATCGGTGGTCCCGTTGAAATCTTGTGGATTCCTGCCCACTCCCTAAAAGGGGTGATACGGATCATGAACGTGATTCAACGGATGGAATGAAGAATGGATTCTATGTTAATTAATTAATTTCTTTGATGACTGAACGGAGTAACTGGATTCTTGAGAATGTATACTTAGCGTCGTCTTTCCTGGTAAGTTTAGAAACTTGTTAACAGTTGCAAAATTAGTTTTGAGTCTATATTTATTTGATATACATGATTTATACGTAAACGTTACATACTTAAGATCATCCTGCTTAAATTCAAAATATTTGGAGTCTTGCAAATTTTATTCCCTTGACAAAACCAAGAGATTGCTTAACGACACAAGCTCTTGACTTTTCCAAGTTGTTACTTATAAATTATATGAATAAACTGACCAAAGTGCTCGCAGTCTCGTGTTGAGCTTAAGCAAATTGATCACCAAACTAAAGATAAGATCTTAATTTGGACAAATTGAATGAGTAATTTATTGAATTTGTCCAACGGCATCTAAATAAGATGATCATATTTAGACGCCACATGAACACTTGAACAGAAATAGAGTTGTTTGATGGCGTTCATACGTTATGTGTAGATGCATTGATTTTATTTATGCAAATAATATGGTGTATGAGAAAAAGGATAAAAAGGAAGAGAAAGATGAAAAAAAGCGATGGCAAAATGGTGTGAAAGATATGACTAGAAAGGAGGAGACTATTGACATAACGGCAAATAGAGATGACGAGAAGAAGGCACGCAGCGCCGACTCTAAATAAAAACAAGAGGATGATGATGGGAAAAGATTAATTTAAACGTCAGAAATTCACTTCCAATAGTAATGCAACGGGCTGCAAGATTATTCGCTTCTAGTGTGATAAAATAAATAGTTGTTATCAACTACGAGTCAGTGATAAACGTTTATTGTTTGTGATTAAAACCGATCATACCCCATAAGTCGAAACACAGGTCTTATTTACGCGTACGGATGATGACCAGGTTTAAAACCAGCATGCTTACCTGTAACAAAAAGAAACCTTTTATTAATTAAAGAATTAAAAAAATCTTTGTCAAGAAGATGATTCGTCTCATTACCTTCAAAACTGTACTGTGATTTTGTATATCATCGATGACGGTTAGGTACTTAAATACCGTTTTTCATCGTAAACAAATTATTATCAGAAAAGTCTATTGAATCTTTGGGTGATACCAAAACACAATCAGCATCAAATTTTAACCCATAGTTGCTACCAACAGCTCAATGTATCAATAAAAAATCAAACACAAAGGAACAACTTAATTTCCTATTCAAATAGACGAACATTTAAATAAATTTTGGCATTTAAGAAATATCAATCGCTATCCCACAAATAACACAAATTACAAAACTTGTTAAATACATAGAAACTTGTAGCAATGGCTTATTTTTTTCTATCGTTATTTCATAATGGAGTCAAGGGAATCTAGCTCTATCGCATATATCATGTATAATATTATTACCCTTGGTACACAAGCTCACATCTTCAAAAGAACCGACGCGATTAAATCTGCTCGAACGCAGGTTGGATCACCCACTTTCGCCAAACGTTTCTGCAGATTTAGGCTTTGCATATTTTGAACGGATACTTATATAACTATAACCAAGATTATCTACTAGAAATCGATGAAAAAAAGATAATATTGGACAAGCTAAACATATAGGAGAAATGAGAAACATAAAATTCCCTAGGATAAGAAGCTTACAAAATACTTATAACGACAAAATTGAAAAATCAGAGACATAACTGAAAAGATAAAAGATAATATTAGAGGTTATTTATTAGGAGGTTAACTTGTTAACAAAATATTTATAATGAAAGAGCTCGACAAACACACATAAAAAGAAGAAAAACCACCAGCAGTTTCACAGCGTTAAAACAATCGGCGAAATATTTCGGACACGCATCGTAATTACAATCATTTACATATCCTATGAGTTTCACAATAGGCCCGTGCCGTGTAGGAGACAAATTATGCTTGACATTAGTGTGCCCTTGGTTGTACTCCCTTCTAATTGTTGAAGAACATCAGTGTGATGAAGTTATTCAAACATTACGTCAATTGTTTCTAGAGATGCTATGGATGAGTCTATTTCTTTGGCAATCATGTGGAGTTCATTCATGTTGTTCTTCAAGATACTTTTCTATACTTACTTGCGATACTATATGCAAGACACTGTATTACTAATGATAGCTACGATAATAATGAAAATTTTGACGATGCCTCGTAGTGAGGAACGTAGACAAAAACGTAAATGGTGAAAAATTACCCTGGAACATAATATCAGTTATGGAAGGATCACATACAAACATTTGTTGTGAAGCCAGGTGATCTAGAAGTGATTGAGCAAAGGCCAGACGCGGATTTGATTTTAAAGTCAACATTTTTTTAGATCTATATATATATGATTCTAATTTACATTAATTTACTATTAGAGACGCGATTAAGAGAAATGATGATGAAGATAAGGATAAATATTACACAGACTTTATTTAATACATATTTCTAAATGTCACATTTGGATGAGGACTTGATTTTTGTTAAAGTGAAACCGTAAAATTTAATTATAGTTAGTATATTAAGTTCTCAAATATTTTACGGCGACATATTGAATGTCATAGCGACTAAAACTAGATCATTAATACATATATGCATAAGTATGTTTGCTTCCTAAGCTCTAACGCAAAATAACCGTCTGTCTTATCATTCTTAATGCAAAGGTTTTTCGCAAATAAATTCATTTGAAGGCATCCAATTCACGTTTCGCAACTAAGTGTAGGAGACAAATTATTCAGTAGATTAACAATGAATCTAAAGACGTTGCGACATGCCATTGTTTGCTGATACAAATATCACTGCTGCTCTAGCATTTGCATAAGACATGGCGAACATATGCGACTTCTAATGGGACAGTAATTTATTTGATTTATTGTGAGAGTAGTGCTTTCTTTGCATTTTTTTTTCTATAGGATCGGCTTATATTTTAAGTATATCTAAAACAAGCCAATAATAAGTTGCTGAACATAGGAACAAATCACCTGTACTTAATTGTCGACTTTCACTTGAATGTCTGGGTCTACTAAATTATCACAGTTTCATTTTAGAAGCAATAAATTTACCTAAGCAATATAAATAATTTACAATATTATTTGTAGCCTAATAAAATAAAATATTATCATCAAATAGGCAATAACTTTAACAATAACAATCACGAAATCCTTTCACACAGCAATGATGAATCGTCCAATGCAAATATAATAAATATTGACCAATACAATGGTACTGACAAATTGATTCAAAGAGATCGTTTATCGAGTTACATCGATACATGATTGTAAGTCAATTTCTATGACCTATTGCGATTGATGGGCTTGGCTTGAGATCGGATAAGATTTGTGGAGTTAAGATACAGTAGAAAGGCATGAATAGTGTAATTTTATTAAACACCTAAAAGGTGAAGGTAATAAAAATAAAGTAATTAAAACATTTAATCGCACAGGAACTGTATTAGGTAACACCGTACATAAGAGAAGGAAAAATCACAAGATTTTAACCAAATCATAACACATACAATTTGCAATATATTCAAATCAAATCAACTAAAAATCGAATCTGCAAAACTAAAGCCATTTATTTATATTTATATATTTTGGTTATAAAACCTCAGGGCATGCGAAAAATATTTGCTAAGAGTTTGAACAAACACGACTGGCTTTATATTACTAAACATTTTTAATAACACTATACTCGTGCTCATAAATTATAGATTTCGCACAGATATAAAATATATCTTAGAAGTTCGTTGAGAAAAAATATTGTATAATTTGCATTTACGGAACTATATAGAGGATGATGAATTGGGTGTATTGTAGTCCGATCAAACTCTAAGATGCAGTAAAAAAAGTATTTGTTGAACTAAATGTATGTTATTATTTTATTTTATCACCTGTATTAAACTCAGTGGCCTTGAGTCAATAAAAACAAAAAAAAACGGATGGAGGCGAACGTAATTGCTATTTGTTTTCCAACAAGGAAACCGAACTGATTTGCATTGACTTAGCATGAGCTAACGATCTCAGTATAATCTTCAATGTTAGCGTCATGTGTGCTATAGATTATTGTAATACGGTATTTATGAGACAATATGAAGGAGACACAGTATTCTTAGTTCTCGGTAATGCTGCTAATTGTATACCGTCACGATTTGTACAATTTGTTATATTCAAGGTTGCACTGGACTCGAAGAAAATACTAGAGAATAGACCGCTTTTGTTTCAATGCATCAAAATAATTCAATAGAATCGGGGGAGTATGGATATCACTGTAAACGTTGATGGTTACAAATAAAGAATCAATATCGAAAGGCTTTTGGAGGTTTTTATTATCTTTATCACTTTCTATAAAATTTAATACACATCATCATCATTTCAGCCGAAAGACGTCTACTGTTTGACATAAGCCTCCCCCAAACGTCGCCATAATGACTGGTCATGTGCGTCTCGCCATTTCTTTATTTTGCTTATCATTTTGGGGGGGGGGGAGGGTTGCCGTAATCGCCACGCTTGGCAGGCGGGTTGGCGATCGCAGTGTGGTTGTTATAATGCACAGAGAATGCTGCTGCCCATTCTCTGGTATTTCCCTTAGTCCACCATTCGGACGTAAAGATTGGCACTTAGGACACTAAATACACATATAGTCTTTAAATCTTAATTAAAATGAAAAGATTATATATAAAAAGATTATATTTATAGAATCACAAATAATTCATTTGGCACACACAGATATAAACGAGATGTAGGAGCAAATATGTAGAAACTTAAATTTAAAACAATGATTGTGTGCAATTTATTAATTTCTTGAACTTCAAGTCTAAGTCCAATTTCCTAAGTAGTGTCCTTCAGACCTACAACCAACGTTTTATCATCATTGGGTTGAGTGTTTGGTATACTATATGTATATGACACTATAAGTCAAGCAAGGATTTATCCTGGATTACTACATTGTCTCGCCGTGTCGCAAGCGGTACCCACGCTCCGTTTCTTACTGACAACACGATATACTGATCTGAGCTTAATTTGTATTCTCATGTCACCCTACGTTTTATTATGTAAGCTACATTGCAAATCAACTACATTTGCATTTAGTCCTTGTTGTTTTGTTTACTCGTATCCTGCTAGACTTTGTGGAAACTTTGAAACTGAGGTTATTGTGAAGATAGGGAAAGAGTCAACTGGACGTGATTTCTGCATTTTAAGTGTGCGTGATTTGAGTATTGATAATTATGTGACCAAGGAACTCACCATTGCTAAAGACCCTGGCTTTACACTAAATTTTTAACGTGTTCAAAGTAGATCTTGCTCAATCTGCTAATTTAATAAGGAAACTGCGAGTAATCCCACTATTACAAACGTTCTACAAGACTTGAAACCTATAAACAATTATTTATGTATATTTAAACATCAAAACAGGATTTTGAAGGATCTACCAACTTGAGTTAAATATTCCTTTCAATAGAATTTCTCTTACTTCAACACATGAAATTACAGAGGACTATTCTTAAACGGACGTTACAGGAGAATAAATGCAATCAACCCATATACCAGTAAATCACAGAGCGGCTCTCGCCGGCGGCGTCCAGTCCGTCACGGACCCGTCCGTTACATGGTCTGTCCGTGACCCGTTCGTGATCAAATCGAAAGTGTGCGCGATATGGCAGTAATGACTGTGTGAACTCTAGAAATATGGTCAAATGTAATTGACTTATTGGATTTGACCATAATTTCGCTCTTCGATATCTGTTTTCAGGATTGAGCTGATTTTATCTTGGCGAAAGTGGAAGATTGTACACTAGACACAGTCTAAATGGACATTTAAGATTTTCCCCTCGAACCTGGACCTAATATCTACTTCGTCAATTTACAATATAATACAAGTAATCTTGATAAAAGCATTGGTAGTGGTCAGTGGAGCGTTAATTCTATTTGAGGTTTGCGAGCTCATCTCGCAACATTTTCCATGCTACAAGAACAAGGCTGCAATTATATAAAAAACTCACGTTCTCTGAATAACAAAAAACAACAAAACAGAAAAGTTAAAAAAAAAAACAAATTTTTTGCTACACCATCGACCCTATCTCCCTTATCTACACTTCTAAAGGAACTACATCTATCTATTATTCCTGGTAAATATTATGGAAGACCACTAGCGCTTAACTGTGTCATTTGCGGGCAAACAGTTTGTTTGGCCGAGATAAGATTAAACGCATTTATACTGTTTAAATAAGATCATAGGAACTTAGCCCAAAGGCTTTCGATTTTGCGCATTTCCTCAAGACAACAATAAATTGCTATTAATTATATAGAAGTTAAGTAATTTGGGATCACCTTTCATTGCTTTGTACATACAATAAGATGTGACACATTTAAGATTAGCTAATGTCTACCCTTCTTTGAATTCATCATCATCATTTCAGATGAAAGACGTCCACTGCAGATATCGGCCTCCCTCAAGTGTCATCACAACGACCGATTCTGTGCGTCTCACAACCATCTGATTCCCGCAACCCTCACCAAATCGTCGGTCTATCTTATGAGAAGCCAACCAACGCTGCGTCTTCCGGTACATAGTTGCCACGCCAGAACCTTTCGCCCATATCAATAATTTGTTCTGCGAACAATGTGCCCTGCCCATTGCCACTTTTGTTTGGCGATTCTTCGGATTCTTTAAATTAATCTTACAAACCAGTGAAAGTGAAATTCTTGGCTTTTCTTTACTATAATATGTATGTATTATAACCAGAGGTAGGAATTAGGTAGAGGTATTTATGTACTTAGACTGATTTCATACAGCGAAAGAACAAAGTGGATATGCCTCAAATCTGAGATTAATTTTAAAGAGTAGTTTTTTTATGATACTATCAGAAATATAGCAGAAAAAATTTCTTTCTGCATTAATGACGAGGAGGAGGAAGTGTATAAATTTGTTAACCTCACCCACTAATAAAAATTGTATGTTAATTATCTTTGTTTTATTTTCTCATCTATCTCTGAGGTTTTTATTACTATTTAGTTGTTGGCCATGCGGGATTTTTCATTACAGTTCCGAAAAGTTCCATATTAATATCAACATTTCGATGTAAGTACATGAATAACTCCACCTAATTCCAACCTCTGATTATAACACCTAAACTTTCCTTTTCATTCTGTATTTTAGTGAAAAACCGCATGAAAATCTGTTCAATAGTTCAGACTGACGCGGTAGATATAATTTGTATAAGGAAGATGAGTCTAAAATATGACTAAGTATGAAAAGTAAAACCAACGTATCATTAACTAAGAAAAACATCCAACGTCCGTATGTGTACTTGTAGAACTAGATCCAGCAATCCCTCTAACTACCATCGTGACCCTTCGTAATGACCCGTCGAATCATCGACAATAAGTCAGCAATCTACTCGTACCTGCCAAATAGAAGTGAGCTATCAAAGATCAGTGTGCGCCTCGGGCCTGATGATTGACGGCTGTCTGGCTTTCGAGAGAGCTACTTAAGTTAGGAGATACGGAGTGTTTACATCATCATTGACGACTGAGAATGGTGTACGTACACGATAGTGTTTTGTTAATATAAATTTGCGGGGGCGTGTCAGTAACATGATAAGTGTTGTAAAGGAATGGATATTAGTGTGTTACAAGTCTTACATTATAGTCAAAACATTTTAGCCGCTCTGAAATTACACGTTCCTAACTATGCTCATACTCGAAGCAATACGCAATTCGCCATATGATTCGAAAAAAGAATAACTGCGCAGTCAATTGTTCAAAGTTCGGAGCGGTCAAGATATTGCGACCGTACTGTACTTTACTTGTGATATGAACATAACGGGACGGGTAAAGTGAAAAACATCAAAAACTAACAAGTAATTTGAAGCCTTATCCAAATGCAAAGACTGACACAGCAAGACAAATTAATTTTATAAGCAGTAAAACGAATTATAGAAAAATAAACTGAACACGTGAATTGGTCGCTAGTGGCGAACCAGGACTGATCTTATTTAATTAAATTAATATTACGACTTACCGATAACAATTGTGGCTCCGGCTGAGTAGACAGTTCACTCCAAGGCCTTAGCAAAGACCGTTCAGCATCAGCACCAGCCAAAGCAAAGCTCACGCCATATCTTCGCCAAAGCGAGAGCTCATACAGCTTCTTCCACGGAATACCGTCATTCTTCGTTGTCTTCTTTCTAATACTTCCTCTAAATGACAGGGTCCTGACAAAAGGTTCAGCTGGTATTCCTTTCTTAGTAGCACCCCTCCATGGAGGCCTAGTGCCATTGATGTTTGGTTTACCATTACTTGCAGTGCTTCCTGAAGAACCCTTGCGTTGCAATCCAGGGTTTTGAGTTGGAGTTTTTCTCTTCTCGTCAAAAAGCACAGCGTTGGCTAGTTCTTCATCATGATTAGAACCATCTGATTTTACTTCTTCAATTGTAACAACAGCTGATTTCCTTTCCCTGTAGCTCCCTCGAAGTGGAGTTCTACTAAAGGGTTGTTTAACTTTCTCGCCATCTATTTCATCTTGGAGGGCCGATATGATGCTGTCATCAGCGTATCTCATTCGAGCAGTTTTCATCAGCGACGCTTTAGTGTTTTGTGCAAACAAGCGTTCGCAGGGATCAGATACTTTGTTTTGATCAGACCGAGATTTGAATGTATTCTCTGAATCGGTGTCACTGTGACCTTCGTAGGAGCTAGTACTGTTACTGAAGCTTTTACTATACAATACATCATGGTTTTTAGAACCATTATGGTTATTCTTGTCAGCTTCCTTGATTTCTATAATGCATTCATTGCGGAAGGACTTCCGAGATTGCAGACTGGTATTTGAATCCGACTTTGTTAGTGGATTATGTTTGTGGTCAGCGCATCCATTTGCATGTGCTTTGCCTGTACAATGTTTGTGGATTTTTGCCAAAGCGGCCAATGTCTTGTTGCCGTTAGGCGACACTTCGTCGCCACAGCGGAGCGACTGCTCAAAGGACCCTTGCACGTGGAACATTCTTCACTTATTCTGTCTCAGGCGGACATAAAACCACCACGCTTGACATTTTAAGAGGTCAGAGTTCTGTTGATCGGATCATACCGAATGTCACTGCACAATGAGAGCATTTACTTGAGTTATGGGTTTTACGGTGCAGATCGGCGCGATTAAATCGATCATAAGGTATATCAATGGCGCGTGATCATAACGAATCGTGAGCATGCGCTGTGCGGCGCTAAATATAACAAAATATTGTTATAAACGAAATACGGTTTTGACGGTTTGACATTTGCGTCGTGGTAATTATTTAGAGCATAATGATAGATCTGACGTTAGGCAAAATTAGATTGGTATCACTACCTATCTCATAAAATATTAATGCAAGTTCTAATCAAAACGACGACGAACCAAGAGTTTTAGGTCGCGGGTTCAAACCCAGCCAGGCGCATTACTTTGTGTAATTTATTTCATCACCAGTGCTCTCAAAACGGTGAAGGAAAACATCGTAAGGAAACCGGCATGTCCTAGTACCAAAAATTTGAAGACATTTGACATTCACCAACCCGCACTGGGCCCGCGTGGTAGATTACGGCCCATTCCCTCTCCTAAAGAGGAGGCCTGAGTCCCAGCAGTGGGAACATTAAAAGGCTATTATGCTAACTAAAACTGGACTACGAACTAAAGCCTAACGAACCATTGTTTTAACTAAAACCTTTGAATCCTTTCACCAATAGCTGGTAACATGTGGCGTGACCTGAACATAATAATATTTAAGTCTTAACCATTTCCATGTCTTTACCAGCAACGCGTGGCTGCGCCGCACGCACTCAACGTTCGCGCAAATTGCCAGATGATTAGTTAAATACTTAAATTATACTACTTAGGTTTAAAGAGAAATGTGGCATTAAGTTCGAGACTTAAGTAGAACTGCGGAAGGTGGAGTAGCAGGATCGATACGGACCAAGCAAATACAGCTTAAGTGTACAAGTCTTTATCGAAAATTAGATATGTCGTTTCTTTTTAACAAGACCTTATACCTAATAATTTTGGCTGCTTCTTAAGATGCAACTCAAACGAATTTCAATTGGTTATGTGATGCGAACATTTCGTAAGGGTCAGCTTAGTAAAGCCAATAATTTACAACTCTATAATCTTGTTCAATTATGCAAGCTGCTCGTATTAATCTCATCGAGAAAACTATTAAAAGATATTAATCATACTAAACGAAAAAGAAAGGATTATTTTTTAATAATATCGCTAATATTGAGGTCAGCAAAATAATTTAGGTGCAGTTTTATGAAATTAGGTACAAGTGTTCAACATTATTGATTCAGCTGTTGGTTACAACATTTTGGAGTCGTGTTCTGGGTTTGTGGTGTGTGTACCGAATTATGTATGCCCAGAAACCAACTTTTCTAAACCTTAATTGCAAAATTATAATCGCGAGGAAAAAAAACGCGCTCCATTTTTGTGTGAATCAAACATTAAATTGTAATTTTACTTCGTTAGTACCAGTCGAGTTGTTCATTAAGTATCATTTAGGAAACCTAATACGTTTTAATGAGCTTTTGATTTTCATGATACTAATGAACCCGGGCCACAACAACGAAATCATTATTTGCTCGATCATATAATCTCTAAGCAGAATCAAAACCACAATAATTTCAAAACCTGTCGTCTAGACCGTTTGTTAAATTTTCTGAGAATCAACATTAAAATCACGACACTCGAAACCAACAGACATCAAACCCAGCTTTTATAAAACCCGAATCATCGAGTTTTTGGCTATGCAATAAAACCTACGCATTCTGATGTAAGAGCACTTGACTCTGTGTTAACATAATATGATTTATAATCTCGCTTCTATATTATTGCTGCGTTTTTTAAAGTAGAAAGTAAAGGCAAATCGTATGTATCATTGCTGTTCATTGGGATTGATTGGTGATAAATATTCGCTGACCAATGAGTAAGACCACCCACGGGTCTTTCTTGATATATGTTAAGTTTGCCTGTAACAATTGTGTGGGCTGCTGCATTGTTTTCTTTTGATTCTGTTTAAATATCACCTACGTTAAATAATCTTGTTAAAAAAGAAAGTTGATGTATTTTCTTTGAAAAGTTTACGCAAACGATTAAGTTTATTAATACTGTCAGCAGCAATGTTATTTCTTCTTATACCTCGACATAAAATTTAAGAGAAAGAGTGCTTACTAATTATAAACTTAAGTATGTTTTTAATATTATGTTACCTATCCTTAAAGAAACGGCATAAATAATCAAGAAAGCCGGAAAAACACTCAAAACAAGTAATCTACTAAAAATATTACGCCACCAAATCACTATCTTGTATCAATATTTGAACAACTTGTATACTCATATCTAGGTTCCATACACCTGATCGTGGGAACTTAGTCCACTTTCATTTTTTATCATATTAGCGCATTTGGGTTAGGTTTACTCTGCGACTTAAATATGTTGAACAGACAAATATGATTTTGTATTATTGTCGTCTTGGCTAATGTGTCGTCTACAGTGTGTCTTTGTTGAGAATAATCTTTTAGTTTCGGCTTTTTGTAATGCCCTAGTGTTTTTCTAAAGTGTCACCATTTGGTAGATCCAAATAGTGACACTAACGTTTGGGGAAAGTATTTACGGTTAATAATTTGACTTTGTTTATTTATTTATTTATTTATTATATTCTTTATTGTACACCACATAAACAAAAATAAGTACAAACATAATTAAAAATAAGTGTACAATGGGCGGTCTTATCGCACGGGGCAATTATTATTTGTGTTTTTAGGGCTTTGCTATTTATTTTTCGTTTTGAGCTTCATAGAAAAAAGTTCTTACTGATATCAGAAACGATAACGTTATCTTCATAATCAAGTTGTGTTAAATATTCTCTAATAACCGTTATTGGACACAAAATTAAAGTCAATACCTTTTCTCGGTATATCTTGTGATTAAAACCTGCTTTTACTTCCTACTCGTTAAACATGTAATTATTAACAATTAAGAAGAAAAACTGATAAAACTTGGTGATTTGATGGGCACAGTTAAGATCGATTTAATCTTAACTTGTCATTCAACTGGTTCAATTAACATTTTCTCAAAAAAAGACAGTTTAGATGAAGATTATAAAATAAGGCGATTGAAATGAGTGGCCATTTAGAGAAAAAAAATTCTAACGTTGATATTCATACCCTACACTAAAAAATAAATTCTTGAGCAAAAAGTCACAACACAGCTCTAAAGATAACAACTAACTTAAAAAGTAAAATCTAAAGCAAACTTCAAAAAGCAATAAAATAAATAGGAACCAACACAAGACTACAGACAAACGCACTCAGACACCAGATAAGCATTGTAAACACATACTAAAGAAACGAAACTATCGCTAGTATTGGTCAACGGTTTCATGCAAATCGCACCGGCGACACAGATCCCACCTATTCGATAATATTGAAATTGCTCTTGCATCATTTCGCGTAATCCACTATCACACGAAATCTTTAAGCGTTTGAAAGGCAATTGATATATCGAGATGGAAGTTTATTTAGATTTTTTCATGTTTTGCCAGTTTTGATTACATAGATGACGTGACGGAAGACATATAAAAATATAGCTGTAAGGTATAACTGTTATAATCAGGAATAACATACGACTATTTAAAGACTTCAAAGAGTATCTCAGTTCATGAAGATGTTAACTTTGAATTCACAGAGCACTATGCTCGGCCTACATAAAACTTATTTTTCCCCGCCTGATTCCTAGAATACCTTTCGTTTTATCGTGTGACAATGGACCATGTGTAAACATAGACCAGCTAGTTAGTCAATCTCGTCGATCGTTCGTGACTGCCAACTTACTCTTCGACTGATTCGCTGATAACGATAGGTGATGCTGGTTTGAATATCAAATACTACTGTTTACCCATACATACATGTTTACCTATGCTATACATCGATTCGGTACTTGTCCATGCATCTTTTGTCTTGGGATGGTAAATCATCCTATGACTTCTACTGCTGCAGGGTGGAAAGAGAAGGCGCTTTTACTGACTAAAACGCACATGAGTCCTTCAGTAGACCATTGTGTTCTAGGGCCTCAGTTTCCCTTTAGGAAATTCTCCGTGTTCACATTCATCCTTCACCTAATGTTCACAATCAACCATCTGCTAATGATGCGGCATAGTAAGTATTCCAAAATAACTATTAATAAAGTTCTTAACCTGTTACTTTTAATTTGGCTCGATTGAAGTTATCTTACAATAATATTTCAAGAGATGCTTAGGTAAAATTAATTAAGTCTAACCAGCCTATTAGAAAACACGAGTCATGTTAAAAATCTAGGTCACGATAACTACATGACCATAATCTTCTTCTGCCCACACCATATTTTCTTTTAATTACATTATCTGTTTAAAAACTTAGTAACATTCACATTTATCTTATAACTCGAACATATTCAAATATCTGCTAAACTACGTCTTGCCAATAAAAATCTTAATGCACACAGCTGAAGTGCAGCTGCAGTGAATCACACACAGATTATATCTGCATGAAATTCTTAATAGGATTAATATGATTCAAGCCTATAACTTCGTCATATAAATAAGTTGTAATAGAATGTGGATACATCAATAATGACAAATAATTATGGTCGGTGACACTACGGTCATTTCCAGCTATAAATATTATAATTAGCAATCAAAATGTTGAATATGTGGATTTTGACGGTTTCGATATTTTACGAACACGTGCAAGCGATATATATCTCTGTAACCAGCTGATCGACTGACGGACATATTCTGTCAAGAAACTGTTTAAAGCCCTGAAGATGATATATGACATGAAATTATCAAAATACTAGTAAGCTCTTTAATAAATTAACACTAAAAAATAAATATAAATGAAAAATATATCAAGCATAGTAACATAACAAAGCCATAACAACACAAAAATGCACTTTGATCAATGAAGCAACGGAACAAAAAAAGGTGAAGCTGCTAATTACAAAGTACGCTACAAGATCAAGGTGAGGTATGACATTGTCTATTCTTGTAGCAAGTTGCATAATCATTAAAGATAAGATTAATTAGCAACGGTATCGTTTTTTCTAAAACAATCATGTGAATGATGACTGTGAAATTACGTACGTGCTAATCATCAGAAGGGTTCGTCCACAATATTTTTAGGAAAAATACGTCGCTTAGGTGTCATCTTAGTGTAATCAACGCAAAAAATCAAATGCTCATAAAACAATAGCCCGTTAAAAATAAACAGCCGTAACTTGAATGAACAACTAAAAAAAGAACTCTTAAACAACAAAATGAGATATAGAAAAAACGAGGTGTTCGTTAAAATATATAAAAACACAACGATGATTTAAATAACAAAAACGACGATTAGAGCCCTCGTAAAAATACAAGAAACCACACAGGTACCTTGAACCATCAGTTCTAAGAAATATTCCACCGAACACACGTTATAGATATCAAAAAGATACGCTAACAAACTCTTGTATTAGTGTAAAAAAAAAGTATCAATAAATTGCACATTTAATCCCAAATAAGACTAACAAGACACTTAACACCGATTGGCTTATAACATAACAAAAACCTAGTATTAGACAAAAATAGTACGAACCAAAGGACCAGTATTTAAAGAAAAAAGAAGATAAATCAAGAAACAGTCTCAAATGAGACAGAAACAGTAATTTATTCAACGACTCGTCTAGCGCCGGATCTAACATAAAATGCTCCTTTTTCTTTAGACTTCTCCGAATATGTTATACTCAGGTATGTATCAAGCATTGCGGTTGTGTTCGAAGAAATATATTTTATACGTTAAGGTGTTATAAATGTATGCATTATGGATTCTCAAAAGTCATATAGAGGTGGTAATGACGATTTGAGTAATGACTTTATTTCCCAGGGCTTACAGCTATGCTGTACTACTCAAAGATGCTGAAGATAAAAGAAAAACTGACACTATAATATATTGTAGAAAAATAAAAGCTACTTATATAGTATAATATAATTATATATAATAGTTAACTAAAGCCCGTTAATAAGAAAAATATAAAAAAACAAAATATGCCAGTCAACGTAACATAAATATCTGACCTCCAAAATTATTTCTTTTAACCACAATCAATTTCGAACAAGCTTTTAAGAAAGCCGTCCATAAAAAACATTGAATACTTTGCATTCATCAAGAATTTATCAGCCGTTTTTTATTTCTATAAGTTATTAACATTCAACAAAATCACATGAATATTGGATCAAAGTTGATACACGCACTTGACCGGTTTATCGATGCAAAATTACATAATCAAATACCTGACAAGTTTTACTATATTCATTATAAAATCGTTAGTATATGTCTCTGAATGGCTGAACGAGAAGCGGACTCTGAAGGTCGTTTAAACGCGGATATGCCTTTAGAAGAAAAATAATTATATTAAAGAAATATCTATGTAAGGCGCCAGACTCCATATTATGAATTGTCTTTATTATTTAATCTCCCATGGCGTCATGAAAGGCAACTTGAAGCCTCCATTGTCTACCACTGAGTTGGCTACACCGACTTCATAACTTAAGAGGGTCCTTTCCGAACCATCTATTGTCAAGCTGAGCATGGTTTAAAAGCTTGTTGTGTTCTTAAATGTCTACATATGTTAGCGTGATATATACCGGCGAAATAATTCACTAAGTTTTCTCAAATCAAGCTAATGGCGGCTAAGTTTCGCAAAAAATCGTCCTAATTGGAAACTGAATTGACTAGATTTTTTACGACAATAAACAATCATAGTTTAGTTTTTTTCTGGCTTGACTTCATGACTTTTGGCTAAACTGAACTTTTAATGTTGCCACTCATATAAATCTTGGTCAAGTAAAATAATATGCTTTGCTTTATGTATTGCATTAATATACTTAGGTATACATTTCCGCATTAGATATTAAACATAAAAAAAAAATAACTATTTGTGCTTAGAATATAGTGGACATCTTTTCGTTCGTTTAAAAAGGGGTTTATTGTTTTTTTTTATTCATAATTAGGTACGGTGCGTAGGTATTATTGAAATAATATACGTAATCTTACCAACTTTAAACTGGAATATCTTTTATACGAGGATTCAATTAATACTCGTAGGAATGTCTAAGACAAATTCTTTAGAAATTTAATCTATACACTTTTGCAATTTTTTCTACACTTTTCTTAATTTTTCATCACCTGACGCTAAAAAAATATGCCAGCAATTTTTTTTTCCACTACTTTTTATGATTTAATTTTATAGAAACCTAGATAATATCGACAAGATATCTGTTTTCCAAAATATCTAGAGAAAGAGGTGTAATAACGTTATAATCACGTAAGAACGCTTGTATGAAAATTTATCTCGGGTTGGACGGTCCTAAAGATCTACATTACTTCTTCAGACCAATGAAATAGGATTAACTGAACTTATATTAGAATTAAATATAATGAACGCAACCAATCCACTTGAAACTATATTATGCAACTGAGAAAAAATGAAAAAGAAAAATATCTAAAACATTTTTGTACTGACAAAACAAAACTGAATCAGAAATAAACAGTTACGAAGCGCTTATCTACCCAAAACGTATTAAATAAATTCGACTTTGCAAAAAAGGGTTGACACTTTTATACTTCTGCGAATAAAATATGTGCAACTTGGAAAAAACCTCTTCATGACATTTCGTTACTATTAATCAAGTTATGGTTTTGTTTGTATTCCGTGACATAAGTTTAGCTTATAATTTAGAATATTGAGGATATTTTTTTTTGTAATAAACGTCGCCCCAAACAACGAGCATACTCGAAATATGCCGAATACTTTAGTTTTTCTTTCTGATCAACACATACCTATTTAGTTTTAATGCAATAACTTAATAAGAACTTTGAAAATATTTAAGCCGACAAAAATATTGCACCGATGAACTGGTTTACCACTGCGAACATGACGGCATTAAGCATTTTTATTATGTTATCAAGTGGTCATTGTGTCCCACAAATTCCTTGATGCGTTTTGTCAAACCGATAGCTTAATATGTTGTGTTATCACGAGATTATGAAAACGCAGCACTTAAAAAAAGTCGTCAATGATACGAAGACTCGCTAAAAGGAAGCCACTCACGAAGTATGTATTCATCATTTAACAAAAGGGGTGTCGCCCGGCAGATAGTTGTCGTTAAGTACAAAATCACAAAAAAAAAAAACAAAATTACAAAATTGCTTTTACAAAATTTATAGAATTTAATTAGCCTATTTCAATAGATAACCTTGAAAGCCTAGATGCAAAAGACAAAATTTGGGAGATGTCCAACAGTTAATTGGGATAAGTATGCCCTAAGGTTGATTGACAATAGACTAAACATCAAATACTCAGTAATCATACCACAGGTTAAGTAACTGTGGTATGAAGACCATGGAAGTTAATTTATAAGACAAATCGCCTATTAATCTTGACGATAATAATCATATTTCTTGGCTAAATATTAAACAGGTTCGACATAATCTTTCAACACGATCGTTTGATACTGCATCGCGAGTCACGGCTTCTTAGAAATGAATCAACGAATACGTAAGCAAATGGGTGCATTAACACGACTTTGGTCAACATATTTTTAAGATTTTACAATGACACGTGCCGAAGATTATGAAATGTATTGTACACCTTTAACTCGTTTTGAACTCTGAATACACTGATGTCGAATAAATGTGGTGAGTAACATAAAGATGATACAAGTTCGAAATAGAAACTAAATAGTTTCAAAGGCTATGATAATTTACATATTTGGGTCAATTTCAACTATCTGAACGAAACGAGCTCAAACGTCTTTAAATAAACTACTTAAAAAGAAAATGATTGCACTGAATTTAGGCTACCTATTGGATTTGGAGTAACTGAAGATGATAAAATGCCCAAGTAAAACAATAAAAAGAAAAACCATAGGTAAAAGATAATGACTAATCATAACACAAAAGCAATAAACACCATAAACACTTTACAACGAAATGCAATACCAAAATGAAAACACCACTTAGAGATCTTTTCAGTCTCAAATCTAAATAAAGATTTACTCTTGAGATCTAAAAATACATCGACGGCATTAATTCCACTTAAGTCAAAAAGAAAGCCAACGTGGATTTTTTGGGTTGTAATAACAACCTTTAAATGAGCAAACACGGCTTAATTAACAAGGTAGCAGAAATATCAGGTGACGATACTATCATTAATTAATCTGAAAATGATCTCTGACATTATGGTATTTACGCCACTAATATACTTAAGAACGAAAGTCTGTTTTTAAATTTTGGAATTGGCTCTCTTGATCAGGCTGAGAATGATGATATTAAAGATAAAGTTTCTTAAATTATGGACAATGTTTTTGGCAGAAATGAACAGAAAAGGTGTCCGTGTCCATGCATAATAGCGTCTAAATCTGTTGGTCCCAGTTGTCATCTGAAGATCTTTGGCAGTAATTACAGGTACCTAGTCAGACTCTAAAAAATCTAACCATCGGTCTATTCCAGGAGTATCGTGTTGCCCAGTAACTGGGTTGTGGAGGTCTAATAGGCAGTCGTTCCATGTAAATCACGGGTTAAAGTGGAAGCCGACCCGAAGCTAATATGGAAAAGGCTGGGGACGAAGATGACGACCCGAAGGAAAACGGAGAATACTCGATTCCTTTTATTAACCCAAAATAGTCTATAATGACTTTCAAATCTCAGTAGATAATAACTTTTAGCAATACGCACTTGCGAGTTGCGGATAACAGCCCAATAAACAATACAATAATATTGATAGAGTTTCTTTCACTTTATTTGGGGAGAGGGCGCTGTTTGAAATCAACAAATAACTTCTGTCAGAATTTTACGATCTAAAACCTACTCTGTTCCTTCAGTTGGCCTTTGCATTCTAGGCTTGCGGTGACTCTTTCGAACAATACCGCATTCTCCCTAAACTGTGCTACCATTTTAGTCTCTCTATCCATCTATCCAGTAGAATTTGTCTTAATTAAGCCTTGACTTTCACTAACAAGCTTAACAGGACCAGTAGAAACGATTACTTCAAAGATTGCAAGAATGCAGCAACAATTAGAAATGCAAGGTATGTCGGAAAACAAACCAGAGTACATGCATAACCGATACTCGCTTGTCCACTTCTATTCAGACAATTCTACGTATTCTACACTAACATTATAAAGAGGTATTTTGTTTTTTTGTTTGTAGAGAGAGAGAGAGAGATTACCTATCTCTGAAAATACTGGTCCGATTGCTAACATTTTTTCACCGATAGAAAGCTGCTTTATTCCTGAGTGATGAGGCTATATTTTATGTACGCGGGCGAAGCCGCGGGCAAAAGGTAGCATTTAATAAACGACACCTATGAAATTTATCTACACACACTTATTTTGTCAAGCATTTTTTGCGAGTATAGGGCCCTAACCATGACGTGTTAAATAAAATGTCAGGCATGCGAGCGAGAAAGAAGAATGGAGCTATACATCTTATGTAGCTTCATCCGTTTAACAGTTCAGTTTAGGTCGTCAAATGGATCGCGTTAAGAGTTCTTGGTAGATCCTCTGATCAGCAGGCTTTGACAAATGACTTTTCTGTTAGCGTTTTCGCCAAACGCTTAATATAAAATGTATGGCAGAGACATTACTTGTTACGTCACTTGCCACGTCACTTCTCTGCAGGTAATGTCATTACTATACATTTTGCACTTAGCGTTTGACGAGAACGCTAACAGAAAACTACATAAAGTAATGCGCCTGGGTTACCAGCCTGGGCCTCAAGTCTGCTATTGCAATAGTGTCAGAATGGTCTATCATTGATTTCATAATAATTGGTAGATTACCAAACTTGTCAAAATCAATAATTATTGTTGATTTTGACAAGTTTGGTAATCTACTAATATAATGGCGTCATTATGGCTTTCCAATGATCAACTACTAACACTCCATTAAAAGAAGTGGCATAGAATGGTAATCTCGTACATATTGACTCGTACATAATGACTGACGTTTTTGCCACGAAATATTGACGATAATTTTGACAGTTCATTTGATCAGTGACCTTCCATTAGAACGTCAGTGTGCAGTCATTGTTTTTAATAAGCTCGATATTGTCATTCTACCACAGCTCTTTTACGAGTCCATTGACCGATCAATGATTGACCATTACGAATTAGCAGATTAAGAACTTTTAGCAAAATGACAATGGGATCGTATTGGAGTGACGAATTTATAAAAATAGCAGACTTGGGCCCCCCTGGTTGGGTGAAATGTACTATAGGTATTCAAAATGTCTTTGTAACAGCACACATATGTTTGAAAGTTCCACATACTTGTCAACAAACAGTACTTGTTACGACACTCGAATACATAACATAAATACATGTAAAACAAAATGTTTGCCACGCAATTCGTCTCACGATACATATGCTAATCTTGGCAACACCTGTGGGCATTTGCATATGGCAACTCTGACGGTAAATAGGAGGTTAGCACATGCAGTATTGAAAATATTGATGAGGAGAGTTTACTTCATGTGTGAATGTGTGAATTTTGCCTAAGTTTAGAAAGGCCCAGTGGTAAAGGCCCCGACTTACCGAGGTTTAGGTCGAGGATTCGAACCCAGCCAGGTTTATAACTTTGTGTTATTTAATTCATCACCACTGCTCTCAAAACGATGAAGGAAAACATCGTGAGGAACGGTTTCCTATTTTTGAATTTTTGTTCCTAGGATATTCCGGTGCATGTCCTAGAAACAAAAATTCGAATTTCCCTCTCCTAGAGAGAAGGCCTGGGTTCCAGCAGTGGGAACGTTATAAAGCTGATTATACTTATTATAAAAAGGACCATCCTTTATCTCGTTTTTAGGTCTCAAGGACCATCTTCTGCTTAATCTTTACCCTACTATATAATTATGCTGTGGTTGATTTTCAACATCATCATAATCATTTCTGCCGAACGTCCACGGCTGGACATAGGCCTCCCTCATCACCACGACCGGTCCTGCGTCTCGCAATCATCGGATTACTGCGACCCTCACGAGGTCAACGGTCCACCTTGTGGCGTGCTTTCTAACGCTGGGTCTTCCAGTACGCGGTCATCTCTTCAGAACCTTACGGCTCCATCGAACCTCTGCATGTTTCAGGCTTTCAGTAAAACTGAATGTCAAGCTTTTCAATAGCACTTCATTATTTTATAATTAAAATCCAAATATTTAAGCAGAGTATAAAACTGATCAGTTCCTGTGAAGTCAATGAAAACTACATCAGCTAAAATTGGAAAATTAGTGCCTAAAGACCACACAGAAGGTTGATATCCGTTTCTCATTGCGCAATACCAACTTAATACCTTCCAAATTCGACACAGTACTCAATATTATAGCTAAATTCTAGACCAGACTGCTTTATTAACTGTCCCCGCCTCTTAATTAAAGAGCGGGCAACAATACTTAAGTGTTTATCTGAGCTCTCGGGCCCCGCATTTAGGGTTATCAGATAGTTTTCTGATAAAGCCGGACATAGTCAAATGTTTTATATTTTACCAAACAGTTGTTTTTACTAAGACTTGCATTATAAAGAAAACTGTTTTTAGGGTTCCTTAGCCAAAGAGTAAAAACGGGACCCTATTGCTATCACTCCGCTGTCCGTCTGTCTGTCACCAGGCTTTATGACATTATTTTGGTGACAAAAAAGCCAACTATACGACAAAGAATCTAAAATAAGAATCGGAGATTTGCATATGCACACTACTACAAGAAATCTAGGAAAGTTTTGCATTTTTGTTTGTAATTAATTAACTCAATAACTACAGGACTTATTTTAAAAATTCTTTCACCAATAGAATGCTACATTGGCCACTCAGTGCTAAAGTGATCATGGGTTGACCTCCGAAAGGGAAACCCGGGGTCCTGAAACGCTAGGAAAAAACGAACATAGGAGTGGTTTTAGTCAGTAAAAGTCTGACACGCTCTCCCGGTCCATCCTAGAGCGAGAGTAGAATGATTTCCCACCTTAAAAAAGCACTGAGTGACATAAGCCTATATTTTGCTACAATCATACGGGCAAAGCCGCTGGAAGAAGCCAGTCTTAACATAACCTAAAATTCTGACTAATCAGAGGTACCACGAGCTCTTAACGCGATCCATTTGACGACTTAAACTGAACTGTTAAAGGGATAGAGCTACATAGCGTGTATAGCTACAAAGATTCAAAGCATTTTATTTTAAATAAACCATTTACAGGCACTTTTGAAATGTCAAGAAATCAGTCAGTCAGAAAAAATTTATGCTAATTGCACATTCCAAAGCGTAGATCTCTTGGAGAAAAATGTGCAAGAAACTCCATGGACACTCTTTTCAATCATGTTATGTATTACAAATATCTCGGTTACATGTTTCTTGTCGCTACTATAATGTGAGAACAATGTAAATAAAAAAAAAATATAAAAACTTAATATAGATATTAAAATAGCAACTGGCAGCTAAGAGATGACCAGTTTCAACTGACAGCACCCGTTCACGGACATGACGCGAATATTAACACCACTCAGCTCAACCATTTTTAAGGGAACCGAATGATCCAATACACGCGCCACCATCAGTGAGACATTTAAGTGAGCATGATAAACTCTCATTTTTCATTCTCCCTGGCACGCTTGACATTTAAACACGTCATGGTTTTTTTTCGGTTGAAAAAATCTTATGACAACCCCCCCGCTCTTGGGCGGATCGGGAGATAGTGTCAGACTTTTACTGACTAAAAACGCACTCCTGTTCCTTCGTTGCCTTTCGAACTAGGGCCGAGTTTTCCTTTCAGAATCAGACCATTGGCCCCAGTAGACTTCGACCCTGCTGGGCCCCTACAGTTGCTGACATCTCCTTGAGGCGCGCGTGGAACAATACGCGCCGTCGACGACTTGGGCTCGGTCCGGACGGTTACCGGACGGTCGGACGGCGAGCTACCCATTGCTCGCCGTCCACAAGCCCACGCTTACGGTGGCCGGAAATCAGGATCGGAATCCCGGTGGCGGTTGGAGCGTGAGGACCGTTGTCTCACGCGATCGGCCGCCTCCTTCGCTAGCATTACTGCTTCGCAGAAGGAGGCAACCGCCTGCCACTCCGGACCACGGCAAACACGTCATGGTAAGCCATGATTATAATTTAGGTGTCTTCAAGGCTACAGTGAATAGGCTCTTAATAAACTAGTACGCTTCACCATCAACGATCGCATCACTGCTTACCATCAGGTGGAATCGAAGTCAAGCACTAGTATACATCAATTTAAAAAAAAAACCCCAAAGTCTATCGAGATTCCCGGTTTTTAGAACCTAGCAACCCTACCCGCACTTAAAAGTAATCAAAGCTGTTTCGTTGCATAATAACAGCGAACAGAAATCGATGCAAAACAATAAGTATTTGTAACCGGTTATCCTTCACACGAGTCTAAGGAGCAAATGTCAATTGTATTATTATTTAACCGCCATCATACTTGCGTGTTGGTGGAAGGAAACATCCAATGCTGTATCTTGTAAACAAGTGATAAATCTAAGTCTGCTGGGGTCCCCCGGCCTGGTACGTAAAAAAGCTTGAAAGAATGTTAAAATAAATTTATGAGCGAAGCGAGCTCGAAAATTCTAGAGAATATTAAGATTTAATTTAAAAAAATCGGTCAAGTGTGAGTTGAAATTTCTATATAGTTATGCTTATATAGTGTTCAACTTTTCAACGAAAAAGATTGACGTACGAAGGGTTCCGTGCCGTCCGTATCAAGAAACGGCAAGAAAATGACGTAGCCTCACTTAAATATTTATTTTATTCTGTTGTTAGTACTTATTTGTTGTTAAGCAGCAACAGAAATACATCCTCTGTGAAAATTTAAACTTTATAGCTATATAATATATTTATAGCTAACTTTATAGATATATATCACGGTTCGTGAGATACAGCCTGGTGACTGACAGACGAACAGAGAAGTCTTAGCAATGGGGTCCCGTTTTTACCCTTTGGGCATGGAACCCTAAAAATGGCGGCATTACTCGTTTATATTTTACATGTGTAGCCACACAACTGTAAACTGCGTCTTACTAACTAAACATATTTTAGTGTTAATGATTTTTTTGAAAAAAACTGAACCCTGAGGCCCCCAGGACCGAGATCCTACCACGTAACGCCCCAACCAACACTCCCTGCCAGTGCCTCCAATTGACATCAAAGACTGTCCAATGTTTGACAGAACTTTGGCGACAATGTTGGTTGCAAAATTGACGTCCTGACTCAAATCATTTTAGCACAGTTGTATGAAGCAAATAATATAAATAACGATTATATATAAATAAAACATAGTTGTAAGCGGTCTTTTTGCGAAGTTTTATGATTAGTAATAAAATAAGACTTAGGTTGTAACCTCGTGAAGAATTTTGAGGGCACGAATGGCGCAGCGGTTGAGCGATTGACTGCTACGCTGCGTGTCGCGGGATCGATTCCCGCACGGGACCAATATTTGTATGACCTACAGATAAGTGTTCCGTATATATGTGAGTTTACATGTTTGTGAACGCACCCACGACACAGGACTTATTCCTAGTGAGGGGCAAGGTTTATTTTTAAATTACAAGCAAATCGTTATTTCACTAAAAAATAATAATTCAAAATGATCTTAAAAGTAATTATAACTAAGGTTGAAATTAACCTAAAACCTAACATTGGAACCAAATAAAAATACCAATCGATCGTATAAAGAAAAAAAAAAATAATAAAGTAGTGGTCACTCTAAAAATCTTTGTTCATATGATCTGAATGTAAAAGACAACAAAAAAAGGCAAACAGAATTCCCCGAAGCAGACAGCCTCAAGAATAAGATTCAAGAAAACTAACAAAAATCATTGAAATAACACACAAGTACTGTCCACCACGACTAGCGACGTAAAAGCAACACAGTATAGTTCCATATAAATAGAACCTATTTACATGAAAATAACTTGCTTCGCTATGCGTCCCGCGAATGCTAGCAAACAATCTGACAGACTGTCACTTTTGTATGGAAAAACAAGAATAGTAAACAGGGAAAAGTTTAGAAACCATATCTTTACTGGTGGTTCAGTATTTACCTTTTTGGGTTGCAAATTGTATGAACTATAAGGAATATAAGGGTGACTAGTAATTAGTGTACGATACATAAACACGTGATTGTGCTCATGATAACCAACAACTTTTACGAAGAAACTTGAGATCGCGAACAAAAAATCAGCTGTTCAGTACATTTATGTTTGCCTATTGTACTGAACAGCTGATATTTTTTTCGCGATTTCGGCTTTGCTCCCATAATAAAAATTGTTTGTTATCATGAGCACAATCACGTGGTTAAGTATCTTACACTAATTGCCAGTCACCCTATATAATCACGTTATTTATGAAGCTGTAGGTACTAGGAACACAGATAATGTAAGGAGTATACTCTGCACCGTAACGTGGAATATATGTAGGAAGTGGTTATTTGTGTAAAAATGAGAAGCTTAAATTAAAACAAGAATAGGTTATGAGGAGTTGAAGAAGAACAGTCGTTGATTGAATGCGGAAGGAAGGACCAAAACGGGAAGAATCTGGGGTTTATGTGTCAAGTTGGAATATATTTTATTTACGTGGAAAATCATCAAATGACTGCTTCTGCTCTGAGTGGAGATTTGAGATTCATCATCATCATCATCATTTTAGGGGTCTTCCAACACTGCGTCTTCCGGTACGCGGTTGCCACTCCAGAACCTTTCGGCCCCAACGGCCATCTGTTCTGCGAGCAATATGCCCTGCCCATTGCCACTAAGTTTGGCGATCCTTCGTGCTATGTCGGCAACCTTGGTTCTCCTGCGGATATCTTCATTTCTGATTCGATCACCGAGCATAGCCATTGCCCTTTGATGAGGCCCATTGTGAGCGACCACGTTTCGGAACTACCAAGATACACTCCTACTACACTACTATCAAGATTGGAGACTCTATACTCGAAGTTGTGGACGATTACGTTTACCTTTGACAGACAGTCCAGTAACCAGATTAAAAAGACTAAAATCCATTGCGTTCCTCCAGTTGCAATTTGCGAGGGCCACGGTAACTCCTTTTAACAATCCGCAACTTTACTGACAACAATTTGAAGCGCGCATGGAACACATCGCGCCGCCCGTCGACCCGACTTGGTCCTTATCAGACGGCCGGATAGCGAATTACCTATTGTCCCGGCGTCAGCAAGCCCATGCCTACTCCCGACGCCCGAGGCTTATCTGACGGGGAAGTTATGGAAACTTAAGGTGGAAAACTAGATGTTATCAGATTAAGCTTCTCTCGTAATTCAATTAAATTAGGAGCAATAATAATTATTGGTTGTGTGAATACTTCTAATGATATTGTTACTGTGACGAATAGCAAAGCATTAATTCTACCACATTATGGTGTTAATGCCATTAGGGATATTACTGTCGATTCGCAAGAACAACTGAGATGTGGAGTTCCGTTAGGCAGTGACTCCATGTAAAATAATGGTAATGAGCACCCAGTTAAACTGGAATCTAACCCTAACATAGTTGGAAAAAGGCCACGCAGATTGACGACAGCTCATCAATTTCCTGGCCTTGTCCCGTGTTATTAGGGGTCGGCGCAGTACGGTTATTTTACCAACAAACTTCCTTTTCTTTCATATCACTTCCATCTTTTCTTTTGCGTTCCTCTCCCTCTCCATCCATCCACATGTAGGTATAACTCTTTTAGTAGCATGCGTTTCATCCCTCCTCTTCCCGTGATTATACCAAGACAAACGATTCCCCTTTAGATTGTCAGCTGATTCGTAAAAAGAATTTATGCGAAGTTTAGGTACTGACGTCTCTAAACTTAGCATTTTCATAGTTTGTTTGGCTCATAAGGCACCAGACGAAGATAAGAATGATGGTGTTTAAAACCATAAAACTATTTAAGCCATAGAACCTTGGCACCATAAGCACTAAAGACTTGGTGTCAACGAGCCAGATAACAAGGTAGGCATATTAATAGCCGAGTCAACGTTTACTGATCCAATAAAATATTTTTACATTGCAGACGAGGGCTTTTGTGTTCCAAATGACCACCTGTTTGAACTAAAGCCATAATATTTTGAAATGACAATAAAAATATAGAGTGTAACCGATCAAATTTTTTTATTTTTATTTTATAGAAATATTTAGAGTTTTTGAAATAAGCGATGTAAAAGTTGAAAGAGAATCGTTTATCTTGGTATGGTCATGTGAAGAGGAGGGATGAAACGCATGTTACTAAAAGAGTTATGAGTATTCATGTGGATGGTGAGGAGTGATATGAAAGAAAAAGGAGTTAGTGACAACATGGTGACAGAACAGAATGAAAGATAAAACGTGTTGCGCCGACCCCAAGTAACAACGGACAAGGGTAGAAATACGAGTATGATGATTTTCATATTTTTTTGTAGTTTGTAATATAAACTACTAGCGGTCCCGGCAGACGTTGTTCTGCCCAAAAGCGGGATTTAGTAAAAAAAAAAAATTACCCTACTCTACCCTACTCTACCCTACTCTACCCTACTCTACCCTACTCTACCCTACTCTTTTCTTTGCTATAAACCACACGGAGCCCGAGACCTTTCCAACGAATGCAAAACCGTGGAAATCGGTTCGTGCGTTATGGAGTTATAGCGTCAGGAAGGAAAACCCGACTTATTTTTATATAGTAGATTAACTCATCTTAATAGTCTCGTCATATGCAATAGTTCTGAAGATTAGGCGCGATAGGAGCGACCTAAAACTTGATGTATGTAGGTACACTAAGTGCTTAAAGCCGAAAGTTCAAAATTTTACCTACTTAGATGAATTTCTGATGATGGTTTAATTACGCTTAGGTACAGTCAATTTACACGTCTAGATATGAACAGTCTATAAACGTGAACATTTAGTGTCCCCAAGCGTGTAAACATACTCACGACAATGTGACAAACTTATATAGTTTAATTAGCTAATGCTTAAAGGTGATGCAAAATTTTAGACATGATTCAATTTTAAGACTTGGTGTGGAAACTGGTTGTCATGATACAGGCATTTGAAGTGGTGGAATGAGAAAAATGTCATAAAGTGTAAAATATGAAAAGAATATCCAAAGACCAAACACAGGCGAATATTTCAATATAACATTAACAACAATTAATAAAACCATCAATATAAGAATACAATATGATTAAGTCAAAATATCAATTTAGTTTTTTTTTTTCAGTTTATTAAACAATAACATTGATACATTCATGCTAACATATTTACATACCAGCACAAACCATTGCGGGTTTAACAGCGGTATGTCAGAAGCGACAAACACGGCGCCAACATACTTTAGGCGAACAGTAGGTATACATATTTATTTATTTATTTAAGTATATTTTTTTAAGTATATTTTGAATGAGGACTAAATAGTCCTCATTCAAAATATACTTTCTAGATCGCATGAAAATGAACATGTATTGAAACCTATAATTGATGACGTTGGTTATATCTTAGAATCAAAACAATTAAGACGTATAACGGTCTATGTTCAACCGTCAAGATGATCAAAATTTTCCGTATTTTTTAAACTAAATAAATTTTCTTTGTAAAAACTATTCGAAAGAGCTTTGAAATTTCAGAATGTGTTCGATATGGGATTTGATGCATGCGGAATCCTGGAGGAGCGATGGTCTGACGCTGCGTAAGCAAGCGTCGTGACCATCATGACTACCATTCCACTGTGCACACGATGTTGGAAAGTAATTGCTGCAACGCGTTCCGATGTGAGGATAAAAAATAAATAAATAAACAACAGAGCTGTTCAGAAGTTACAGACAAAGTGTCATTTTATCAATGAAAATCATGGTATAAATGTGAGAACGTGAGGGATTTACTACGTTATATAGGTATTAGTAGGGCTTGTTAATGCCATACAGTATCGATTTTTTGACAGCTATCGCTGATAGAATATCAGTTTGTCTACTGCCTCAGGTGACGTCACACGTTCACACATGAACTGTTGTCAATCGCCACGAAGAATTTAAGGCCCTAAGTCCCAAGCAGAGTCATAAAACAGTGACTTTCTGAAGTCGACTCTCCTCGGTAACGGGTACGTTAATAGTTTTGGAAAAAAAAAATATGTTTATTATAGGATTCATGTACAAAATTATCAACATATGATTATTTCGTATGACTAGTAATTTTGCCACAAAAACAATATTATATTTTAGCATGTTATCCCTACTCCTTTCAAACGGCTTTGATCTTTAGAAATAAGTTTACACAAAAAAAAATGCAACCAGCATTTTTTTTTGTGTTCTTCAGAATGTACATAGCATATGTAAATCAATCAATTTTTCACAAAGAAATAATAGTTTTAAAAGTCAGTGGGCTTTATGCGGGCGCAGGCGGCAGTACGAATATGTGTGCTTTTAATTCCGGCCAGATGATCAAGGGACCATACGCCTTAAGACAGCTTAAACAGCTCTTTGAACATCACAAATAAACGGCCATACAAACCTACATCTGACTTGAACTCCACCAAAGTATAAAGTACGTTTTAAGACTTAATTAAAGTGTGCGTTTACAATACACGTACCAATAAAGTGTATAATTGAGTGTACGCTGACGTTTACAGCTTATCAACAGATCAGTGAGTTCAACTAAAATGCAGTTGAAATGCCGGATATAAAAAAAAACAGTTAACTTGGCGATTTTATTGACTTGCTTAAATTAGGCTGGGGTTATACAGGCAGCGATTAGAGGGCAAATGGGAGGTTATGTCATATGTAACTTGTTTTTGATGGGCTTTACAAGGTTCCATGACACCATTTTGTCTGGCTTTAATGTGATTATAAATGCTACAGGATTGTTGTAGAGTTACCGTAGCTTTGTAACTCAAAGGGTAACTGAAAAAACACAGATGCGTTTTAGTCAATAAAAGTATGACACTGCCTCTCGCTTCACCCAGAGCGGGAGGAGTGGTTGATTTCCAAAAAGTGGCTGTGGTGGGCTAAAAAATCTACTGAATTCTAAAACCACAGCTGACAGTTTCGCTTCATCATTCAATTCAACAATATCTACTCCAATCGCGTTCACACTGACCCCAGCCTTACCCTGCGTCGGCTTTACACTAGTGAAAACAAAACCGCCCCCGCACTACCCACACTTTCGCCAGTACGGTCAACAAAAGAGATCATTAAGTACACACGCGGCAAATAAGCAACAGATATTTGCAGTCATGCAAATTACAATATTCCGACGAGTGACGTGAAGATGTCATATTAATCGATTCATTATTATATTTCATTTCATTTTTCGCAGCTCGGATTGATGGCTTTAATGCCATCATGAGAAAGAGGGCGGTATCATTGTTGCATCGTGTACGAGCAAGCTCCAAAGGCATTCCCAAAGTAATAACGGACAGACTAAACGGTCCTTTTCCGAGACACTGGATTGCGCTCCAAGTGTCAAAATGATTCTTGGTTGGTTGTAATTTTCATTTCTTGTGTGGTTTACTAACATAGTTCTTAAGTACTTCTTCATTGCTACTTAAGTTTGGCGATTCTTCGTGCTATGTCAGCAACCTTGGTTCTCCAGCGGATATCTTCATTTCTGATTCGATCACGCAAAGAAACTCCAAGCATAGCCCTTTCCACTGCCCTTTGGGTGACTTTGAGCCTTCTGATGAGGCCCATTGCGAGCGACTACGTTTCGGAACCATATGTTATCACTGGCAACACGCACTGGTCATAGACTTTCGTCTTGAGACACTGTGGCTGTGGCACTTAAGTATTAAGTAGGTACTTATTAACATAAATATGGATTTCTATCTTTTAGATCAAAAAGGTCTAAAATAAAATTCTCAATATTATTTAGTATCGCGTTTGATTGACGATGATGTCGTCACAAAAAAAGACATAGATTTACCATCATTCTATAGTCCTTATTCCATTCTTATGAGTCAATACAACATGGCTCTTCTTCCTTACGTCTGATGTTAGCAATCATACTCTTCACAGGCATATCAGCTTTCACACAGACTATTCATCGTTTCTTCGGTCTGGTACCCAGGCTCCTAGGTTAAAGAATCTAAATAGCCCCCAGCATTGATTATGTTAACTTCCGAAAGGTAACCACCCGGGGCTCCCTTTCGGAAGTCCTGAAATGGAAAGCATAGGAATTTAAGTGTGGTTTCAATCAGCAAAAGTCTGACACGCCCTCCCACTCCGCCTGGAGAAATCATTGCACGAGTTCCTACCTTAAAAAAAGGTACTATTGATAGATATTATTTTTAACTCGACAAGAGCAATACAGACTTCGGGCCAGAGTTCTACTTTTTAGTGTAGTTTGTTTGAAAGAACACCATTTCTGTGAACTGTACCTACGTCCAATTTCACGCTACACGCTCCAACCATTTAGTGACAAGCCTCACTCGATTTCACTAAACACTACTAGATTAGCGTGACCAACTAATTGGCCAACATTACGTGATGAAAACAGGAATTCAAAAAGATTAATGAAGAGCGGGTAATGATTGGAACAAAAAGTGAGTAGGCACAGCTTGATTGCTCAAGGCCAGTTGTAAATCATAATATTTGTTGGATTCAAGAAAATATCACAGCGGATTTTGTTACACTCCGGTTTGACGCTAGTGAGGTTAGACACTAATCTGCATAATTCTTATATAATTTGACCCTTATACACCCCGATTAAAAATTAAGTTTCAATCATAATAGAAACACTAAAATTTAACTTAAATGCACTTAAATAGTTTTTTTTTAAGAAATTAGGTATCCAAATTCTAGGCCAATCAATAATATGGCAATCAACGCTCTACATTGGTTGATACCCCATTGGTTTTGCCACGCACACACAAACACGCTATTGACGCAATCAAAGTGTAACAAGATTTATCAAAATTGGCATTTTTTTTACCCAAAACTTATGTCTTGATTATTCTAAGATAAAAAAAAAAACTATTTTATAAAAATAACTGAAACCGATTCAGTAACCGATTCTGAACATACTACTTCTAGGATGTACGCTTATTAAGTTACATGTATATCTCTACAAAAAATCATTGACAGCATGGTGGAAACCATTGTAAAAAAAAAAGAAAAATTGTCAAATAGATTGCCAGGTATATAAACAAACCATATCACCTACCGAACTGATTATACAGTGATCACTAAGATATATAATGTCTATCATGGCGCCATTATATCTGGCATTTAATTGTTATTTTAATTACAACGGGTCGCAATCAAACGTGCTTTGATTTAATTAATAATTTAGTCCAAAGTGAAATAAACTTTGTATTTCATCACGTTTCGTTCCTCAGTTACTGTCTATTGACCATGTTGTATTATGGCTTAGTTAATTGCTATCATAGACTGCGAGTAGATGTTATATTTCTATCCAATTTAGGGTTAGCGGACGTAGTCCAATGACTAAAACCATACTTTCAGTTGCCCTTGCGTTCTGGAACAGTGGGTTTCCTTTTCAGAAATTCCCCATGGCACCAGCGAGCATCGGGCCTGTTGAACCCCTATGGTTTTGCTGACATCTCTATGAGGCGCGCTTGGAACACACTACGCGCTGTCGAAGACTTGAGCTCGATCCGGACGGTTACCGGATGGCCAGACGGCGAGCTCAAGCGGACAAAGTACCTTCGATAAGGTATGAAGATATTGTTATATTTCATTAGTTTTTTTTATCAAATAACTTCTCCCGGTGCAGTATATCCAAAAAACATTAAAGATGACCAACCAATTGACTGAGCTCAGAATAGCTCAGCAGCTGCACATATGACCACTAAACCAAAGATAAATAAAACGCATTGTACTGTCAAATAACCCATCATTCAAACTCGGTAGCCCTAACCGCAGTCACACATTTTGTTTACCGGCAGCATGCGCGTGGGCAGACCTTGAGTGCAGTGAAATTTTCGTGCAAACAACTACCAATGAGCGTAGCTTACACATATTAGTTTACAAGTTATTAGTTGTGTTGTCTTTAGAGCTGGTTGGACGGTTTGTATTAAATGAGAAAAGCGATTTATATAAATTATATCGATATACGTATGTCCTCCTAGCAGCTTCTGACGGCAGCTTCGCATCCTTTTTCTTTTTCAAGTAGGTTTCGTAATACAAACTTTAGGCCCCCGTTTCATCCTCTTAGGGGCTGAATTTTAGAAAATCCTTCTTAGTGCTTGCTTACGTCATAAAAGGAAGCCTTGTGCAAAATTTCACGTTCCTATTCCCAGTTGTTTCGGCTGTGCGTTGATATGTCAGTCAGTTTCTCCTTTTATATATACAGAAAGATAACAATAAGTAAACAATCCTACAATTTAAAAAAAAATTAAACGATCTTAAAAGTTAAGTCTTCTGCAAATTGAAAAACTGCAGAATTGTTTGCTGAATGAAATCAATTTGTCGTATTCTAAGAACACAGTAAACGTTCATTACAGTTTGTATCTGTCTGCATTTCTCAAACTTCAAACGCTGAGAGAGCTTCGCAGTTTCTCTTCCCTACCTATCCTACAATACGAAACACATTTAATATAAAAATAAAGCAAGCCACATTCATTCCACACACGGCGTCTTAACGTTCATCGTACGAAAATAATCTAGCCACGAGCCACCGATGTATCCCCAATTAGGGCTGGCACTGTCCAACCATTTTATGAATGTCATCATTTATTAGGATTTATGTGCCGACACTTTGCGGACGTCCGGTGCATTGAATTTTGTCTATTTGGAGTATAAACTAATATAATTAAGATATAAAATTGTTTGTTTGTTTGATGTGTGGCCCAGTGACAACGGCCCCGACTTACGAGTTAATAAGTCGTGGTTGAAGTTGAAACATAGGAAGGATGCGCCTTCCACCACGCCACTTTGTGTCATTTAACTCATCGCCAATGCTCTCAAAACGGTGAAGGAAAACATCGTGATGAAAACGGTATGACTTATAAAAAAAAAATAGAAGATATATATGACATCCACCAACCTGTACTGGACCCACATGGTGGATTACGGCCCATTCCCTCTCCTAGAGAGGAGGCCTGTGTCACAGCAGTAGGAATATTATAAGGCAGACCTATGTTTATAAAAGTAACCTCTGGAGATAAAGGTCCTATTAGAAAATCCTTTCGTAAGCAAGAAGCTATACTAACACAGAAAATAATAGACAGATTTTTAACCGAGAAAAAGTATGATCTCTATGGAATGGGATACACGAGTGAAAAATAGTGGTCTCCAAAACACGACAAAGAATTTAATATCCCCAATTTATTTAATCATTCATCTTATAGACAAAACTGTCTATACCGTTTCAGTGAGATAGGTCACATGAGCGAAGCCTGTCTCAATTGTACAATTTTACATACGGTGTGAGTTGATTGTAATTCCGCGCATGTTCGATGTTAGGAAGGTAATAAAGTAATAGTGAAGAGCGGCGAGCTGTCACAAACACTATTGCCTACCTGTCGAGGTCTTTAGACACATCAAGTAAATCATAAGCCAACGCTGATGCATTTTAAGTAGCATGCTCGCTGCAGTAAATGATACAACATCAGGCAGTACGGTGTTGCGTCATCGGTACATGGTGGACACCCCACACATACGTACAAAGCGTTTTGGGAACACATTCATAATGCGTACAGCTAAGGAGTGGAATTCCCTGCTGGAGTCTGTGTTCCCTGATAGCTACAACCTAGGGGTCTTTAAGTCAAGAATGAATGGGTTACTTCTAGGCAAGCGTGCTCCATCGTCGGCCACATCATCGCTTACTATCAGGTGAGATAGTGGTCAAACGCGAGCCTATCAACAATAAAAAAAAAAAAAAAAAGTTTATGCGGAACAGGGTGTAACTCACATTTTCATTGAAACGGCAGGATCCTACGTTAAAAGCGATTAGTGCAAAAAAAAAAAATTGTTTCTTTTAAGAATTATACTGACGCATCTAAATCAAAAGTAAAATTAAGCTGGAAATCCACACTATTTGAATGTCAATATTTGCTAAAAGGACATCCTGTGTAGCCCTATACAATGTTTCAGCTAGGAAGAATTGGTGCAGCAAACTACCCCTAAGAAGTAAGTTCCACATTAGGATACGCAGTCTGATGATGCGCCAGCCCTAAACCCCTCTTCCCTTTTATAGCGAGACAGTTGCACGGAGCGCATACCGCGACTTCCGAAGGATACGATGGCATATTCATAGTCTTTTTGCGGAGGCGCTGCACATAAATATGTGTCAAGTTGATGGCTACATAGTGCGCTAACAGAAGACCAGCTATGTTTCAGGAAATACTTGAAGTAGTTATTTTTGTTTATGTTGAGCGATGAGAACCGTTCACTTCATTTTCAGCGGTACTTTGGTATGTTACAGTAAGAATTACAGTTGAAAAAAGGTTTTATAACCTGCCTGCTGCGGTCTTCCCGCCCGATTATAATTTAGGTGTCTTCGAGGCTAGAGTGAATATACTCTTAATAAACTAGTGCGCTTTACCATCAACGATTACATAACTGCTTCAAGTACTAGTTTATATCATGTGAAAAAAAAATGGAATAAAACATGGATAAGATCAAGAAGGTGTCATGATGCCTCTAATAGTTTGTTGTTAGATATGCTTAATGGAACTCTAAAAATAGGAACATAAGATGGAAGCCCGGAAAACATTTTTTTTTTTAACTGTGACCTTGTCAATGGCATCAGGTTTGGTTTGTTACGGTTGCATCCGTAGAATCAAATGCTCCTAACGATATGATAGATCTAGGAGTTCAGTGAGGTTCAGAGTTCAGGGTCGACGTCCCCCTCTGTCTGATTAATCTTACTACGAATGTCTGTTCTGCAGTTCCAGGCAAAAAAAGATCCAAGTCCATAACTTTTTAGGCAAACGGGATAGATATGAATTATCTAATACTAAATGATTTGTACAAATATCATAAAACGTCTTCATACCCAGACGAATTGGAAACCATATATCTGAAAGGGTAACCCCGCCCAAGTTAAATTTAGTCTCACATATTTCTCTCTTTGCTAACTCCAATTTTACATCTTAAACATTCTTCGCCGTCTCCCTAAGAAGGAATGTGAAGAATCCGAACATAGACATTTTGAGAAGCCGTTAATTCAGAATTATATCTGTTAGCCAACCACCAAATACTGGCCACCTACATAAAAAAATTGACACTTCTTCATTTTAAGTGACATAAGATTCTATCGTTTATGAAAAAATGATCATAAAGTATTTTTATTGGCATTTATTTTATTCTTGTCTGTGTTTGATGTTAATTGGAATCGATTTAATAAGTTTTAACGTTTATTTGTGAATCGCTAAATTTATTCAGGATATAAGTTGTGTTTTCAAAAGGATGAAGCGTTCCCATCAATGTCAAATATAATCTATAGTTTTTTTTTTTTGTAAACACGCATTCATAGGTAGAAACGTCTAGAATTCGTCTAAAGTTCACATAGTATTGTCTTAACAATAATAAGACTAATGAAAGGGCTTATAAATTGTAAAGGATCATGAATAGATCGATAAAGGAGACGATGATAATAAGTGGAAGTTGAATTCTATAAAAAAGGTGCTGACAACACCCTAAGAACCTATTTAATGCGCTACGTTAACACCTAAAAACCATATCATTACTACCTAGTTAAATTAAATAACAGTTATTATCACTAATATCTAACGCACGTCTGTCAATTACGCAGCATACAGTTACAAACCGCAGCTAAACCCGTCCATTACTTAATCAATTAACCAAGACTAGAATACATTAAATTACAATGTCAAAACTACTTTGTGCAACCGTATAACAAGCGTGAAACAGTTGACAGATGTCATGATGACAACTGCCACAAAATGTTCCTGTTTTGCTGCCTAACTATTGCTTAACGAACACTTTTTAAAGAAGCCGATAAGCACCGTTGAAACCACACTCTTAATTTAAAAATCACAACACTACACTGAAAACTATTAAAAAAAAACTTATCGATGTTCAAATCGATTCTATTTTATTTTTTCATAACAACAAACATCACAAAAAAAATACCGATATAAATATTTGAACTTCGAATTCTAAGTTCGATATTCGTATTTGTATCGTAACGGCTAGCGACGCGTGCGCAGCGTTCGCAGCGCTGATTTTAACTGTTTAGCCGCAAGCTTAGTCGGCGTATCTCTGTATCTATGACAAACATTGTATATCTTGATAAGTGAAGCCTTTAGAACTGTTAAAGCATGGTGTTGTTATCTTTTATGTAATAGGTAACATTACGCTTTGGAGTAATAAGGATGTGTGTGACGTCAAGAAATTGGTGAAATTATTAGAAATGCTTAATCATATCCAAAATCATTCTATTATGATTTTTTTTTAGGTGGGAAATCATCCAATGATCTCGCACTCTATTCGTGTCAGACTTTTACTTACTAAAACCCACTCTTGTTTCTTCTTTGCTTTCATTCCAGGATCCCCAGGGTTTTCTTTCGCACAACTCATGACCTCAATAGACTTCGACCCTGCTGGGCCCGTCTGAGTATCAGTAGCACTTACCAGCACGTTTCGGTTAGATACTTAAGCTTCAAATACTTGTAAATATGAGAATGCTAATATTGTGACAATAAACTATTTTTTTGTATTTGTATTTATTTGTAAGCTAAGCTGAAATATTAGGAAGATGGGATTGTATTTTTGTGGGAGGCAGAATTTTATCTACCTTCTACATAATGACGTCGGCCGCTCTAATATGTAGTGGGATAAGGGCAGCTTGTCATGCTCTGTCAGGGTGCAGTTGCCCTTTGCGTTGTTGGACCACGGGTTAACGGGCACGGAAATTCCCCAAGGCTCTAGCGTGCATCGGCCCTACTGAGCCCCTACGGCCTACAGATTTGCTGACTTCTCTTTGAGGCGCGTGTGGAATACTACGCACCGTCGACGACTGAGCTGGCCGTCAGCAGGCCGTCCGGACGGCCGGACGGCAAGCTACCAAATGTTCGTCGTCCGCAAGCCCGCGCCTGCGGTGGCAGAGATCGCTCTGCGACTCCCGACGCCCGGGGCGTTTTCTGGTACGAAAGATGGTGGGCGGGCCCATTTTAATAGTGTTTTAGCCGAAATTATAAATCAGTAGCTTTGTCAGACCTTTTTGTTGCTACACATTACATATTACATTACGTAATTTGTTCTTGTATAATTTAAACAAGGAGAACCAAGAAATCTATCAAGCTGACGTGTTGGCTAAATGCCTAAAACTTTTAAGTTATTACTGTCGACAGAATATTTTAAATCCATTAAAATATTTTGCCCTATCTATTCGAAAACTTACCGTCAAACGGGGCGAATAGGAACGCAGGGGGTGAAAAGAAACAAAAGAGAAGATTTTCACTTCGATATACACCACTAGTTTTTAATTAGTACAAATACTTAGAGGGCTTATTAGAAAAGGTCTTGTTATTATTTAAGTAAAGTCAATAAATAATATTCATAAACAGCAAAGTTATTAGCGTTTGTTTATATCCCAAAATGTCACTCAATTTATGTAAATATTGTACAGACTATTGATTATGGATAAATAAATACAATCAAAATAGAAAAACACTGCGAGTATTATTTTCTAGTAGCAATTGTTATGAATAATTCAATTATGAATTTACCAATTATGACCAATCTTCGTAGACAATTTTGGGATTTCGTTTTTTTTTTTTAACTTTTGACTACATAAATATGATCGATATCGTAACGGGTACAGAAAGAGCCCAATTATTATTTTTTGTACTAATTAAAAAATTTGGTTGTATATTTGTTATTAACATATTTTTGATTCCTAACAAAGCATCAATTTTATTGTAATTAATGTGAAAATAAAAGTACTTAAATGGTGGAAAAAATGTTTAAATAGCATAAAAATCCCCTTCAAATGTTTGTTCCTATTTACCCCTACGTTCCTATTCACCCCACTTGACTGTCATTTCTTTCCTAAACTCCGATAAAACTAAAGCATGAAATGAACTTTAAAATTTTTAATATACGTCGTAATTACGTATACAAAAATATGCTTTCCATGATACAGAAATAACTATAAAAGGACTTTCGTAGTAATGTCAAACGGAAACACACTTCATCGGCTTCCCCCGTGTATTATGTTTAATTTTGTATGTGAAGCGTGACATTTTGATTACCTACGAGTAACTATACGAAAATTTTGATGATACGGGCTACTTTTGTGAATCTGTAGATACGTTTGGTTGGTCTGAAAATGCTAAAACTAGCTGCTGCCAGCAGCTTCGCCCGTGTAACCCGGCTCGTTCACGACCTTGCTACTGTGAGCGGTAGCTAGGCAAGGGGCGGCGAGCGGTAAAATCACCAAAGTATGAAAATATTTGAAGTATGCTACGAGACGCCGCTTATAGCGAAAAAGCGCGCGCTTAACGAAACAGCCCCGCTCCCCGCGCTACGCGCCGCTAAGACCGAAGTGACCCGCCGTAATAGTAGAAAATGTAATAAAATTGTCCCAAGGAAACAAGGGTCAAAAAAATTATCCTATGTATTCAGGGATATGTTCTACCTGTGTACTAAGGTTCATCGAAATCCTTTCAGTCGTTTGAGCGGAGTGAAGAAGTAACAAACAAACATACCAGGACTCACAAAATTTTGCCCTTATAATATTAGTGTGATAGATTTTGTTATTACTGGCCCATATTGTCCCACAGCTGGGCAAAGGCCTCCATCCACTCCTTCCAACGGTCACGATTATTATTCTTTCCAATTCTTAGGAAGACCACCAGGTCGTGAGACAATTTATAAAAAAACAACAACATTTTATGGTGTTTACAATTTACAACATTATTTTTCTGTAAGCCTTAATGCTGAGTCTGAGTGTCCAAAGATGGAATCGAAGGAAATATGATAGATAAAAATAAGAAGAAACGACAGGTTTTAAATTAAGCTCAACATTATACAAATTTTAAAGCGCATTTTAAATTAAAAATTTGAAAAAAAAAAAAATCAGCAATAAGAACAGTTTGTTCAATTTTATCTACCTAGGTAGGTAAATATTTTATATCAAGGTACACAGGCCAGCAAAATGCTTGGATACCTTAACTTCTATATTATTTCAATGTTTGAAGAAACAAAAAGAAACAACAAAAATAAGCATTAATTAATCATTTGAGCGTCAGTATAATGTAATGTTGTCGATAGCAACATTTCAATCTGGTTTTACGCTAGATGGCGTCATTTCTCGCTTCACACGATTTTATTTCTGTACTATCCAGGCACTTTTGCATGTGACTTTACATTTCTCTAGTTAAATGTGTAGTCGGTCACATCAGACGGAAGATCGAACACGCGATCCGTGCAGCTATACTAATTAGTAAGGTATCTATCAAGTTAAATAGATAACCTAACGCTTGAAGACAAGATAAAAAGACATCAGTTAATTTCACGAGACTTTAATTAAAAAATATTTTAGGTATACGAGCACGTAGAAAATTAAGCTCGTTTAGGGGGCAGATACGATCAAACTATGTAGAAGTTTTAAATAAATTACCATTAACTGCAAAAGCCTCTCGACAAACAGTTTCAGTCCCCCTAGCTAAGTTACGACCGTTTCATTTCGATTCTCCAATTTAATAAATTAGTGAAAAAAGTTAGAGACAGACACAACTAACAATCTTATGATGAATCATATAAGTTTTAAATGGATTCTCAGTAGCTGGTTGGTACTGCAGGCAGTTGGCAAAAACAAATCGAGGAAATTTTTGGTATGAAAGCAATGCAAGAAACATACATTTTTTTTTAAATTTTTTTTTTTAATTAAAAATTTCCTACAAGAAATGAACATTATTTTTTTTATATTTTGGTGCCCTTTTTTATTTTTCAGAGATATCGTGGATGTCAGATGATTATATAGGCAATTGGCTCCTCGTAAATTCCACTGGTGACTGGTATCTATTCAGCTCCAGGCTCCAGCCGGTTAGACTTGACGCTGACCCCAATATAGTTGGCAAAAGGTTGGGTAAACAGATGATGATAAAGTTTTAAAGTCATAGGACATTTTTTAACTCGTGATAGACTCGTCCTTCTCTTCGATCTTGCCTTGATGTACCTACCAAATTTCAACTTAGATAAGTAATGTGACGTATTTTTTTTTATTTAGGCGGGAAATCATCAAATAAATGATTTCCAACAAAAAAAAAACGACGCTTCTGTCTATAGGTATTTTAGTATCAAACTCAATCCTCATTATATCCAACTTAATATCATATCAAATACCTACGAAAGTTAAAAAAAAAAACTGTATCAAAAGCTCTTTGATGCAGTTGCGATATAACAGTATCTAATCTGTGCCCGATAGTGCGCTAACCAAAGAAAGACAAGATATTATGATATTCCTGTGAACTTTTATGAAGTTAACTGATAACTTTATGCTAGTAGGTAGATAAAATGATATTAGACAAGCGGGTATGTTCCTTTGTCCTTTGGAGCAAAAGAGAAGTGGCATGTCAAGGTATTTTTGATTAAAAAAATTAGATATACGAGAGACATAGTAACATGGTTATATAGCATCGAAGAAGTCCGACTTCCGAGCTAAATGAAGAAAGCTTTCATTCCCCGATTTAAAACGGAAGCTTTTATCCGGTTCATACGGCGCGCGCTCGTTTAGGCCAAAATAGGGACAAAAAAGGAAACTTTAGGAAACGAAAATACCCAAGCTGTTTCATAGATAGTAGATCAAATTTTATTACATTTAGTATAGTTTCATTTTCTTTTAAAATAAAAGCAACTGAATATGAACTACTATTACCGCCATCTAGTGTCGACTAAATAGAACAACACTTAGTTTTGTTTACTTGAGTGTAGTTTCATACTGAAACCGCTACTCGCCGCTAGATGGCGTAACCAACTGAACTAAAGCTCTACGTCACACGAACGACCAATGAGAACGATGGAATGCACAAACAAAAGAGATATATCGTTAGGTCGTGACGTCGTGCTGCGCAGCGCGGCTATTTTCGTTCCTCTGATAGGCAGCGGACATTTTGTTTGGATCTTGTGACGCAAGCGAAAACGGAAAGTTGAAAATGCCTCTGAACGCAGTTGGCTGGACCTCGGAAGAAGACGAGAAGCTTGTGGATTTAGTGCAGCCTCATAGTTTTTTGTACAATGTGTACGATCCATCTCGGAAAAACATATTAGCGAGGGAATCTACATGGCAGGAAATAGCGGAGCAACTGTCGAAGCCAGGTGAGCGTCCATTCGTTATTTTTTGCTTTGATCGGCTGTGCTGCAGAGGACAACCGCAAGGCTCAAAGGGATTGTTATTGAATTTGATTACAAAAATAGTGTAAATACTTTTGTAATTCGTGGTATTTAGCGTGGATTTTGGTATCTAGCCCCGTTAGCATAAGGTGACCTATATTTGGTATTATTGTCGACGTTTTACTCGGCAGTAGTAATATTTTTAGAATGGTACAAAAATCAGCTGTTTGGTGTTGACATCGGGAATTTCATAAACAATCTTGACGTCGAATAGGAGTGGGCTTCGATAATCAATATTCTAGAGAGCAACGAGTGACGAGTATCTCTACTGCGTACCATATTAATAGTGAAATATGTAATAACATAAATTGTATCGTAATTTACTCAAAAAAAATTGTTCTAAGTATTACTAATGTATAGTAACTACTTTAACTATCATAATAAGCACTGTATAAAAATGATAATGAGAAGAAATAGGCCAAATGTGACAAATTAGCAAATATTTCCAGAGCAGTATCTAATATATTGTGATGACCTACTTAAAATATTCAACAATATCTAGGACATTATGAGCCACAGTTATCAAAACAAAAATTAACACACTAACCTACAATTTCCAGTTGAGGAATGCAAGAAACGCTGGCGAGGTCTCCGCGATGGCTACACACGGATCAAGCGCTTAGGGACGATGCATCGGACTAAAGTGTTCATATATGAGAAACTGCAGTTCCTCGATGCAACATTAGCTGACAGTAGCGACGAGATGGTAAAAATGGAAGGTCATCAAATGGAAGACACTTTGGAAGAGCAACCGGTTCAAGATGAGACGGTTGGCACGGAGCAGCAGGTTATTACAGATAACCAGGAGTATTATGAGGTGATTATAAATAAACTTGAATAAAAATATTGTTTACTGAGTCAGTTTACATTGGCTTCTCCTCTACTATGTACAAGAAATAAGAATGATTCTTTCCTAAAATTATTTATTTACTATATAGATACTTTATTTACATTTAAAATATAATTACAATAAAATAAATAATAATAAAAACCCTAATCTAATTACAACTAACTAAAATTGGCATTTAATTAGTCTATGATTAAGTATACATATATGATAAATCATAATAATAATATGAAATAATCAATGATTCTTTATTTCTCCAGTCATCAAAGCATTAACATTATGAAATTATAATTTTCAGATCACAGTTGTAGATACGCCTCAAGTACCTGTAAAACCTTACATCAAATATCTTCCAAAACAAGATAGCTCTGAACCGCCAAAGAAAATATGTAGAAAGAACGCTGGCAGAAAGAAAGCAATACCTGTGCCTAAAAATATACCACCTATAAAAATACTACCAAAACCAATACTTATGAATGGACCAAAAATAGTCCAGTATATAGAAGACCCAAAGCTACCTGAGCAGAGATCGCAGACCATAGACAAACTTATAGAAAAAATACTGAAAGAAAATACCAATGAGATTGACGTATTTTTTCGAAGTATGGCAGCTAGCGTCAAAAAGTTACAACCTAACTTGATACCTAAAGTAAAAATGGAAGTGTGTAATGTTATTGCTAAATATGAAATGCAAAGTTTTGATAAGAACCTTAACTTTTAGTGCATGAAGAATTCTAAAACTATGTGTCCTATATATCCTATTATGGAAAGAAGTGCTAGATGCCAGAAAATGAGCTACAAATATGCAATACTAAGACTTAGTGTTACATTTTATAACAAGATATACTGATCGAATTTTTCTGATAATAAATATGGTCAAGGAATGATCACTAGTCACTGTTTAACACCCACCTGATATTAAAGGTTAGATTCAATGGAGACCGAACAGACATTATGTTGAATCTATGGACATGAATTGGACTAGGCATTCCCTGTCTGGCTTTCAAGAGAATATTGTTAGAAAAGTGTGTGAGAGAGAGAGAGAGAGAGACAAAGATCATGATTATGATTAAGGTATTGGTCCCACATGCGCCTATACAGACAACAAAAATACTGGCAACATAAAATCTTGATGTATAAAAAATTACATTTGCCTACACAGTCCAATTTTTTTTAAACGTTTTTGAATTTCGAATCTCCATTGAAACTAGCGCCATCAATATAATTATGGCGACTTTTGTAACTAACATTTTGTTCTCGTTTACGCAAAAACAAATGGATATTAATATTTACTTGTGATAAAGACTTCTAGTGTAGAATATTACTTTTGACATACTGAGTATGAATACAATTGTTATAAATAATGTTTTATTGAACAGATACGGTACTACTGATCCTATTGTAATAAAAAAATACTATAAGTAACATTGATTTTTCTTGTAAACACTCATTAGGCGCTAATTGAAATTATCGTGATTAGCAATGTGATTATTGAGCGCGTAAAACATGCTAATTTGAACAAGGTTGGAGTTATTACTTCTAAGCATATTTTCTTAGAGCAATCATATAAATATATTACTAGCTGAGCCACTGAATAGAGTATATTTAAATTATCAAAGAAAAAATGGGGGGTGGGGTGGGAGAGTACAAAATAGCCTACGGCATATTCTCTGCTTTACCAAATATACATAAAAAAATCATAAAAGTCTGTCAAGCTGTGTCGGAGGAGTACGATAACAAACATTGTTAAGAGATTTTTATAAATTCGTTTTTTGTTTGGTGTTATCCTAACAATTGAAGATTTGGGTGGATGAATGTATTATCATCAATGATTGCATCACTGCTTACCATCAGGTGGGATCGCGTTAAGCACTGGTTTATATCAAATAAAAAAATATGAAAATTGTAATTTTATGAGCTCCATTTTTATTCTTGTTTCGCGAATATTGCTTATGTGTGGATTCAATTTTATGTATTTTTATGATTCTGTAGGCAAAAAAAAAAGAACTTTGAAACGAAAGTGCTTGGTAGGTACTATATCACGCAAGCAAGTGTTCATTACTTTACATACACCTTCATTCACAAGCAGGCAAGTGCTAGTCGGACTCGCGCACTGAGTGAAGATTTTTCCAAATCACGTCACAGTTTCTTTTTTTTTTTTTTGAAAACTTTTTTAACGTGTGTATCATTTGAAGCCCTTTCGAATGATATCAAACACGGCGTATTTATCTTACTTCTTTTTTTAACACAATACTTTTTGCCCGTTAGAGGGCGCCACATTGAGTTTTATGACTAGTCACGTAGCCTATGTTCAGCGGACGATAATGACGGTTCTAACGATAAGTATCTCATTTGTCGTGTTCCGATAAGTAGTTCAGGAGCTATAAGGGAACAGATGAACATACATAGCCTGTTAAAATTATAACCCTCCTTTGGCTTTGCCGTAGTCGGTTAAAAATACCAGACTAGATTAATGGGTAATAAATACCAGTCAGTAATTTCCCGCAATTCATCAATAATATACGTGTTTAGTAAACAAATGAGAATAAATGTTTACACCTTCATTCATTCAAGTGACTAGATGGACAGCCGACAGCGGTAGGCGGTTCAAATAATGGACGTATTGTTTCCCTAACGTGTTCAAAGCACATAATTTTAGTTCTACGAATTACCAGCGAAAAGCTTTGTGTATTGTAGTCGTTTCTAGACTAAATATAAAATTCGTTTGCTTGTTTTTTGCTAAGTACTTATAGTAGATACTGACACGGACATTGAGCACTGACTTCTACAGTTCTACTTGCGCAGAAACACGCAGAAATGAAATATCGGGTCTCTTTAGTGGTATGAAGAGAGATGCGGGGGCGGGGAGTAAAACCCTTGTACAGTGATTGGCTCGCCGATATTGTACGATGCGCCGATCGATCACCGCTCTTTCGCCGAGCGCTCAAGATTCGTGCCGCTATCTTGTATACGAGTAGAGTTTATAACATGGTTGATATTTTATTTTAGACTTTAAAATTTATCTAATATATAAAATTCTCATGTCACAGTGTATGTAACAAAACTCCTCCGAAACGGCTTGACCGATTTTTATGAAATTTTGTGTATATGTCGTGGCCAGATCTTAGAAATTGATCACTTCATGATCAAGTAAAACTGGCCAGATCGTTTTAAACGTTAAAGTTTGATGATGTTTCAAATCTTCGTTTGGCCTACTTTCTTTAGACCTTTTATTATCATTGAAATCCTAATTTTTAACACCGACGCACAAACGAATACCATGGATCCAGTACATGATTCTGGACCCCCCAGTGGTGGTATTTTTCGTCGGTTTTTTCCTAATTAAAACTTTTTAATTTAAACTGTATAAAATATTTAATCTAACATTTTTAGTGAAAAAAATGATGACATTTTTATTTTTAAAAGTGATTCACTTTTAAAAATAAAAATGTCATCAGGATTGATTAGAATAACGATTTTATTTACCCCGATGACTTTTTAATTAAATAATATAGTAAAAAGTTTTTTTTTTAAATTATATATAATTTAAAACTTTTTACTAAAAATATCATCAGGGTTGGTTAGAATACGATTTTACACAGATTAAATTTAAAAACGTATAGATTTTTTTTTTTAATTAGGAAGTAGCCAACGAAAAATTCCACCACTGGGGGGGGGGGGGGTCCAGAATCATGTAGTGGATCCGTTTGTGCGTCGATGTCAAAGACACCGTGTATATATTTTAAATAGGTACCTACTCTACCTATTCCGATCTATAAGTTAGACACGAGCCCAAGATATCCACTATGAAATATTTCTTTCAATAAAATATTGCTAACATCTACAATTCGGTTGAAGAGTTAGCCAATTGTACCAGCGAGGGTACGAATTGACGAAAAGCTTCAATCGGTAATAGAAAAAGAGCTCAGTCACTTGGCTGGCAAGCGACGCGTATAATTGCATTTCCCTGCTGGCATCGGTTTTTCAATTATTTTACGGACTAACGAGTCTCATTCGTTAAAAGGCAGTCCTTGACTTTCTCACATACCTATACTAGAGCTTACCATATTCTAGTGACCGACCGAAAGATTTAAAGCCAAAACTGATACCGTAACCGAATGTTCGGCTCCTCTCCTAGTTTCGACCGGTTCCCCTGGACGGTTCGAAAATACAATTGGACCCTATAGGTGGCGCTGCAGTCGGGTATTAATTTTTTTTTTCTGACGAAAAACGAGCTTTCGAGCATGAAAACGTCTGCCAGGACCGCTAGTTTCGATATAATTATACTTTCATAAAACATTAAAAATCAATATAATCGAATGAATCGATTAAACAAAACTAATAACATACATCATAGACGAACAAGTCAGTCAGTTTTTAAGTATATATCACAAATTCACAACTGACAGCTCAAAGACGCTAATTTCGACAGCGCCAAATATTCGGCCTCTTCTTGGCCGAAATCAAAACTCCAGCCAGAAGCAGTTTTTGCCGAAACCCAAACCGAACCCTCGAGTCGATCTCTACAGTTTTCTGAACAGTGCAGCTACTTGAGCACATTGGTACTTCGTTACTTCCATACATGGGTACTCGTCAGAGTATTTGCTAGATCGGAAAAAATAGTTTAGCCAATTAATAAAAATAAAAACTTGTAACGAGAAAGATCTGATTCGAATAGATATCTTTGATATCACTAATAGTAATGTAATCCGTGAATAAAAATTAGATTTAAAAAAATTAACGCTTAAAATTGTTGTATTAGAAATAACAAAAAAATCCGCTAGATCCTAAAAAATAGTACTCCAATTAATATAAACAAACTTGTAACAGGCAAGCTCGGATTAGAACAAATATCTTTAGTCACAAATAGTCATGAATATATGACTAAAATTTGATTTAAAAAAAAATCTAGGTACACCTTCAGTAAAGCTACATGCGTCAACCTTAAAAAATAACTAGAATTATTTAGAAACTAGAAATCACACACAAATGCTGTCAAATCTAGAGCTGCAGCTATCGAAACCAAGCCTAGAGCTGCAGCTATCGAAACATAAATTCCGAAGAGATCTAAATCCGCAAACTACATGATAATATAACGTAAAATGAAGTCCTGACTCCAGTAGGACCGCGTAGTGCCTACTCTAAAGTCGTAACTATTTGTATAGGACCGTCTAGACGAGAGAACACGGGTCGTCGAGCTCTGCTGCAAAATTAATGAACGGTTTCACTGTTACAGCTGGCATTTAGTTTAAATGTTAATCAGATTGCACCAGTGTTAAATCGTAGGGTATGGCTGTGATTAGACGGTTAAAAATTAGAACAGAAATTTTATTCCAGATTTCAGTCGTAGTTTAATCGGATGCACCCTTTATTTTTTGGGGCTGTGCACACTACCATCCAAAAGATAGGAAGCACTTCTGTTAAAAAAAAAAACAAATCGCTGACAAAATAAATAAAAAAAATTCTCTGCCGGAGTCTTTTTCTTGATAGCTACAACTAGAAGGTCTTTTAAGTCAAGAGTGAATAGGTTATTTCTATGTAAGCGTGCTCCATCATGGACCATATCAATCAGTTTTAGCTTCTAGTAATAAAAAAAAACTGGCCAAGTGCGAGTCGGACTCGCGCACTGAGGGTTCCGTACAAACTTACATATGTACATAGTTCAATTCCCAATCTCGAAGATTTTTCCGAATGTTGTGACGTAACAACAAATTTATTTATTCCTATAGGCTAGCTTGCTTTATGCAAAATTTCAGAATTCTGGGTCAACGGGAAGTACCCTATGAATTTTGATTTCCTCGAGACTGTCAAAATATACGTTTTTTGAGACATAAACGGCCGTAGCTTTTTTTTTCGTTAACTTAGAAATTTGATTTCACAGCTTCAAGAGACCGCAAACTTGAGTATATGGTTTTATTTTCAACTCAATACTTCCACGCGTTCTCGAGATCTTGACAAACAAGGTTCTTGACAAACAGACAGACGGACGGACAACAAAGAGATCCTATAAGGGCTCCGTTTTTTACTTTTGAGGTACGGAACCCTAAAAAGCACTAAACCTTTAAATAACTGAAGATGTCCAGGGAACATATCTAAATCCTCTTTATCAAACTCTGTACTTAGTTCAGAATTAGTATAGTATACATACGCGATTTTTATATGCTTTACATACATCAATATCAATCAATTCGTCGAAATATCCACCATCAACAAAATTGGAAGCCTATCGACCTACGTAGCTCTCTACGCAAAGTGCCATCAACATGCATGCAAACCAGACGATATATTTTGCAGAAATTTGAGAGTTTTTATTTATCGAGAACTCAGCTAAAATGAATTCGCGTGGGGATTTTCACTATGCCATGATTATTTAAAGTTATGGTGATTGCAGAAGAATCTTCTGGCATCTAAGCTCTCTAGGGTTTTTTGATTCGAGATCTATTTTCAAATGTTTTGATCAGGAATGAAGATATCCGCATAAAAACCAAGTTGACAGATAAAGCCCGAAGAATCTTCAAAATTAAGTGGCACTGGGCAGGGAGTGGCGACCGCATACTGGAAGATGCAGCGTTGGTAGGTCTTCCACAATGTGGACTGATAACCTGGTGAAGGTCGTGGGAATCTGATGGATGCGAGACACACAGGACCAGTCGTTGTGGCGACAATTTGGGGAGGCCAACGGTGGACATCTTTCTAAAACGATGCCTCAAAAAAAGGATCTTAGGATCAGCAGTAAAGAGGCAAAATACAAAAAAGGTTTGTCCCATCAGCCATGAATCAATGAAATGCTGAATAATTTTGATATGAATAGAGCTTGCGCAGAGCAAAATTCTTTCTAAGCACAACGGCTTCAAGCAATGTCTAGAAAAACAAATCCCTACCTAGGTATTAGGAGCCCCCTCAGTGCAACCACATCAAAGGCACGTGGAGTCGACTCTTGAAATACAATGAGCGCACAAACTGCGTGGAGTGGCGGTATTGAATGCAGCAGTGTTATGAAATAACGGTAAGGCTCGGTGCAAACGGGCCACCGGCCACAGCTACCGGTGGCTGTCGCGCGCTACCGCCACATTTGTAACACACCGGTGTTCGAAAGCCGCCAAATTTTATAACCCTCTTCCTGCTGCGCAGTGTTACGATGGACTCTGACACGGAAAGTTTGCTCGCGCATGGTGTCATGGCATGGTTACGCGGGTGATACATAGAACGTCTAACGGTTAACTGCGCGGGGGGTAGTGTAGTGCGACAGTGGCGGGTGTCGGTGTTTTGTGTGGCCCGTAGCGACAAGTGACGAGTCGTGGACACTGCTGTAGCGTGTGGCCACCACCGGCTACACGTGCGTCTCTATACAAAATATATGAAAAAGTGCGTTAAGTCGTTGTCGCTGGCCACCAGTGGCTATGGTCGGTGGCCCGTTTGCTCCGAGCCTAAGGCGGAGTGTGGATGTGTGTGTGGGTACTGTAAGTGTATATAAAGGTGCGTGCATAAGTGTGACTAATTTAAATATCAAAGTGTAGTGGTTGTGGGTCCTGGGAAGTTTGTAGCCAGATTAGCAGTAAGTTTGGCGGATAGCTATCCTCGTGATTTAGGGTAGATTTCGTGGCAATGCTTCTGCAAAGGTAGATACAAGAGAAAAAGCATATTTCGCAAAGATAAACTATGAGTTCATCGCTGAGTTACATACAACCTGATCCATTATAATGTTTAAAAAAAAAACAGACCCCAACTGTGACATTTTAAGAGGTGACATCAGCATTGGAAAATTTAACTTTACAACTGAAGACCACAAAACGAACTAAACAAACTTCCTTTCAGTGTGGTTTTTTGGACCGAGCGTGTCAAAAGGCGGCGATCGATTAGTATCTATTCAAATAAAAGGTTTTTTCCATAAGAACGGAAAAATCAATACACGAAATTGACCACAACGCTCACTTGCGACTGGCCACTAGACTCATTCCTGCGTCGACCGACACCAATTCCGGGGTCATAGGGCTCTTTAGATCGGGACCGTGGTCCCAGATTACACCTATAATTACAAAAAAATATGATCGAGGAGCATTTTGGGACCACAAATAAATACTAAGGGCGGAATTCACCAACAAAAACTAAACGCGTTTTAACGTTTGGCTCGCATAATCGCGTTTAGCCGCTGTCACTAGTGTCACTTGTAAAAATACAACAAAAGAAAAATACAGCCAAGTGACACTAGTGACAGCGGCTAAACGCGATTATGCGAGCCAAACGTTAAATGCGATTAGTTTTATTGGTGAATCCCACCCTTATACGAATAAAACTTAAACTAAGAAAAATACACAGGGTGGCGTCAAAATAATGTCATAATTTAAATTGGCTTACATTTAGTTAGAAATAAAAATAAAAGGATTTTGTTTTCATAAAAAGTTTACTTGAAAGTGTGAAATTGATGATACTAATTGAAAAAAAAATATAGCGCGCAAATAGCCACCTTCCGAGTTGATGCACAAAGCTCGCTTTACTGCAGTTTAAGTTGTTGCTCGCAAAACATCTGGCTCTAAATTAGCGATTTCTTCCTCAATGTTAACTTTTAAGGTTCGTGGTTTATTGTAGTAAACGGGAGGTTCCAAAAAGGCCCAAAGGACGAAATCTAGCGCCATAGATCTGGCGACCTGGAAGGCCCGTTCAAATCTTAAAACAACAGATTGAAAATTTGTCAAATCAGCAGGAACAATAATACCACTTTTTTTAGGTATGTATCGGTCTGAGGCTTGTGGATGACCAATTCTCTGTATTTCTACGTGAAATTTGACGCCATCTGCAAAAATTAAGGGACATTCAGATTATGACATTACTTTTGCGCCACCCGTTATAATATATTAATAATCTACTAAAAGGTAGGTTATATTACTTAATGCCGGTATAGTTCATGCAGTCAACATATTATATCAAGAATTTTGTTAACTGTACCTTAAATTCTTTTTTCTTGCGGTCCCAAAATACTGCTCAAAAATAATTATTGTTTTTTAAGTCCAAAAGTCATCATCATCATCATCATTTCAGCCGAATGACGTCCACTGCTGGACATAGGCCTCCCCCAAGTGTCGCCACAATGAACGGTCCAGTGCGTCTCGCATCCATCGGACTCCCGCAACCGTTATCAAGTCATCGGTCCACCTTGTAGGAGGCCTCCTACCAAATGATCCTCCAACGCTTCGTAAAGTCCCTCGACGTAAATAAAGTTCGGTATTTCAAATCTACAGTCTGCATCCCAAATGAAAAATCAATATCTCCCCAATAACTATCCATGCGCTGTCCACTGCCAATACATCTTTTTTATCACAATGGGTCGAAATGACCCCGATGTGCTCAATATAATCAACCCTCCGTTGTCGGTGTCATTGTTATGTATTTATGCTTGGGGTCCGAAGATTACCGGGTAATTTTTAGAGCTATTTGTTGATTCGGTACGGCTTTTAGACTGCAAGAAATTGTATGGAGGGTCTTTCAATGAGCAATTTTTATTTCTTCTATCTGAGGCTCTAACACGAGTTCTTAACACGATCCATCTGACGACCTAAACTGAACTGTTAAAGGGATGGAGTTATATAAGCTGTATAGCTCCATTCCTCTTTTTAAGTCTCTTGATTGAAATGTTCCTTTAACTTGAACTTTTTAGGTAATTTAATTTGGCATAAAGCCAATTCTGTTTTATTTTACTACTAGAATCTAGCGGTTTAGCCATCGTGACAGTAGAAAATGAACCCAACTCAACACACCCCGTAATATATAACATATTTTTTTGTGTTAGGTTCTTACAGTCCACCCTGGTAGATATCGTTGTTAACGATAAGACCGCCATTGTACCCATAAATAAGTTAGTTTATAAGTTTTTGTTACTGTTTTGGTGTACAATAAAGTTTTATTCTATTCTATTCTAAAAACTAAAAACATTCTATGTGCTATTCATTTGTACGTAGAACGAAGTCGCGCGTCGGCGTAGCGTCGCGCGGGAGTGGCGTGGATCAAGTGTAGCTCTACAGGTCTAGTTTCCATATAAAATGTATGGAGACCGACGCGCCCAGATCGGCGTGTGTGGCACACGCGTGCGCCGTGTAGTTCTAGCTTTAAACTAGAACTACTCCTACACGACGCCACGCGATGTCGTTCTACGTACAAATCAGGCGTGTTACACGTGTGCGTCGGTCTAATGTAGTTCTAGCTTAATACTTGTTATTGCAACAACTTTAGATACGTTTTTATTATTGAATAAGTGTTGCCAATTCATCATTTTCATTACATGTTATTAATTTTAACGTTATTATTTAATAATTTGGAGGCGTAACGTTCGTGCTTGGCAATAGTTTGTCATTTTATTACTTCATCAATGCTCACTGTATGTCGACTTACTCAATAAGTTTCATTTACTTACATTTTAATTATGTAATGTTACAATATTAAAACATCGGGAACGGATTTGCAGTGAAAGGTATACACGCGTAGAAGAATTTCTTTTTAGAATATGATATACGTAAAGATACATGCTTAACTTTTTTTTGGTAATTTTAATTTTTTGGCACCTTGCAACACTTTTTTTTTACTGTGCTACTCCGTTACAAGTTTGAGCACCCAAAACCGACGATGAATACAGCTCTTTAAAAATACCGGCCAAGTGCGAATCGGAGTCCTGCACGAAGGGTTCCGTACCATGCGCAGCAAAAAATAAAAACACGTTGGTTGTATGGAAGCCCCCACTTAAATATTAATTTTATTGTTTTAGTATTTATTGTCATAGCGGCAACCGAACCGAAATACATCATCTGTGAAAATTTCAACTGTTTAACTATCACAGTTCATGAGATACAGCCTAGTGACAGACAGACGGACAGCGAAGTCTTAGTACCCTTTGGGCACGGAACCCTAAAAAATTAAGTCAAAGCATCAGGTCATGTCTAGACTAGTTAGCTAGATTTTTTCCTGTAAAAGATGTCCTTGTGTCTTACAAAGGTTATAGGTCTTAAAATATTAAGGCTTAGTTAAATATCCTATAACACCTAGACCTCTGTCCATTTCATAAGACAGAGTCAGAAAAAAAAATATTGATTTTAACACCAACCGCAGCAACGGTTAGGTAAGATAACTGAGTTTCAGTTACGTTTCAATGACAGTATGTCACAATGTTGCCAGTCGGAGATCAGGGTTGCCAGATAAAATAATTCCGAATACAATATTATTCGAAAGCTGCGTTTTGTAGGTCAATGAACTGTTTTTCGCGTATTTGCTGATAAGCCGCTATGTTTCGTTTGTATGTAAAACAGGTAAAGAATATTGAGGAGAACCTCCTTTTTCGAAAAGATTTGTATTTAACAGTGATTAAGATGTTAATGAGAATGGGCTGGTTTTTGAATTGAGAATTTGGAATTAAGAATATGCTAAACCCAGTAAAATGTTTTTAAAATTTGACAGAACTAGCTTCTGCCAGCGGTTTCGCCCGCGTGAAAAGTAAGCTTCTCCATACAAAATTTGGACCCCAATTTCACGGCTCTGAATTTTGGAAAATCCTCTCTTAGTGCTCGCCTACGTCATAAAAGAAAACTGTGCGCAAAATTTAAATTTTACGTTCCTAATCCCAGTAGTTTTGACTGTGCGTGGATATGTCAGTCAGTCAGTTTCTCCTTTTACATATAAAGATTCCAGGCGAAACACAAACAGTTAATTCAAAAATCGGGGGACCGCTCAATAAAACGGTATTCCAAAATTGAAAAGCTCAACAGCTATGCATGCAACCATATTTGTACTCCTCTAGGCATAACATAGTGACCTATGAACCTTATTTAAGATCTGTATTAACTACCCACGTTAAACAAAAAATAAATAATTATTGATTATGATTATTGATCAATCGCCAAATTAACCTTTGGCAACTGATTACTTATTAAAAGCTAATTAATATTTCAAAAAATACCTACAGACTTTTTGCTGCACCGCGCAATTTGCTTTCACTAATCACTCTCACTTGGAGCAGTGGTGGCCGATTGGTAACGGCACCGACTTACGAGTTGTAGGTCGCGGGTTCAAACCCATCCAGGTGCATTACTTTGTGTAATTTATTTTATCACCACTGCTCTCAAAACGGTAAAGGAACCGAATCATCGTGAGGAAACCGGCATGTCCTAGAACCAAAAATTCGAAGAGATGTGACGTTCACCAACCTGCACTGGGCCTTGGTGGATTACGGCCCATTCCCTCTCCTAGAGAGGACGCCCGAGTCCCAGCAGTGGGAACATTAAAAAGGCTGACTATGCTATATTATGCTATGCTAATCACTCTCACTAGGTAATTGAGTATTTACAAATCAAGGAACCATTAAATACAAGGCAGACCGACGACAACCTGATGAGGGTCGTGAGAATATGATGGATGCGAGAAGCACTGGACAGGTCGGTGTGGCGACACTTAGAGGTGGCCTATGTCATGCTGTTCACGAACTTCGGCTGAAATGAAGATGACTCCATCTACACTAATATTATAAAGAGGTAATCTCTGGCAGTACTGATCCGATTGCTAAAATTTTTTTACCAATAGAAACCTGCTTTGTTCCTACACATACACACACACAACAACAACACACACAGACACACATAGGCATAGGCATGCACACACACACATACACACACACAGACATACACACACAACACACACACACAGACATAGGCTATTTTTTATGTACACGGGCGAAGCCGCGGGCAAAAGCTACGTGAATCTTCATAATACTTACGGACTTTTATCCGTTGAAATATATTGCTGATAAAATTTCTGTATCAAAGCAGAAGGTACTTCCAGAGATTGCCTTTTACTTTTACCCACTATTTCTTTTCTGGTGGAAAATCATCCTGATATAGGTGAAGCGAGTTTCAGACGTTTACTGACTAAAGCCCACTCCTATGTTCCTTGCGACCCAGGGCCCCAGGTTCCTCTATCGGAAGCCAGCTAACCCATGGTCCAAGAATTTTTTTCTGGTGGTGGGATATCTTCAAATAACTTCTCCAGCGCTGGGTGGAGTGTGTCCCTCTTCCAGAACCACAGTCTCACGACTAGAAGCCGACCCCTAAACAAATGCCCTCCCGTACCACCCTAGAGCGACAGAAGTCAATGCATGATTTCCCACCTAAAAAAAACCACAAAGCTGGAGAAATCACTTGAAGATTTTGCATCTTAGCATAAAAAATTGTTAAAGATCTTGCAACTAGCGGTAGCTAAGCCGTAGTCAGTTTGCAATTCGCAGATAAGCAACTACAGCTTACAGACAAGCTACTACATGCACAATGAGAAAAAAAACAGCTTTACAAATCTGCATTTAAAAGCAGCGGTCACAATACACCGTTATAATCTAGAATGCTCCCCCGTTCCGGTAACTACCCCTACTAACAATGATGAAACAAAACTAAAGTGGGTAGGAAACTCAGAAACTGGGAATACGGGAGTCCGTGTTCATAGGATAGAGTACTGTTTAATTAATTACGCAAAGTGTGTATGTATTCTTGTAGGATAATTAATGATATCTACATATACCTTCTGATGTAGTTGTCAGTTATTGTATATATCTAAATCTAATCTAAACTAATATTAGAAAGAGAAAATATTTGACTTTTTGTTTGTTTGTTACGATTAAACTCAAAAACTACTCAACCGACTTGTGAAAAATATTTACAAAAAATGCTAGCATAATTATATTGATCGTATTCGACTCGTATATATATAAAAGCGAAATACCACTCTCTGATTAATCGCGAAATCTCAGAAACTATAACACCTACAAATCTAAAATTTGGCAGGTAGGTTTCTTATAGGGTGTAGACATCCACTAAGAACGGATTTTACGAAACTCCACCCCCAAGGGGGTAAAACGGGTTGGAAGTTTAAGTCAAGATTAAATAGGTTATTTCTAGGCAAGCGTCCTCCATCGTCGGCCACATCATGGCTTACCATCAGTTGACATAGTAGTCAAACGCGAGCCTATCCATAACAATAAAAAGTCTTTGTTGGTAAATTACTTTACACCAAACTAAACTTTATAAACATCCAAATATTTCCTATTATCTTTTACACGCTCTCTAGCTATTTGCTTACGCCATCTTCTCAGGATTATTCGTGCCAGCACAGTAGGTATTGCAAGACGAAAATTAGCCTGAGCAATTTTCGAAATTGGTATAGTTTAAATTGCAATTATTCGCTTGGCAACCCTATTTGAGATTATTGGCGCCAATAGCTTGTACACATTGTTTTGACATGCACTACCATAGTGTAACTTTAGACTGTGCACAATGTGTGTATTATTTATTATTATTATCTATACCAATATTATAAAGAGGAAAGATTTAGGTTTTTTTAACTCAAAAATACTGGCTTAATCTTAAAAAATCTTTCACCAACAAGATACTACTTTAACCACAACTTTAACACTGACATAGAGTAGGTACAATGCATTCCAAATAAGAATAGGATCGAGTGCCATGTTGTGACGTCACGTAATATTGTCAAATCGAAGAATTATTATGATGAGCAAAACAAGAAATTTTTAAAATTTAATTTATTCACGAACTCTGAACGAAAAAAGATTAATCAGAATCCAGTTCTTCAATTTTCCCCAATTTCTTGCGATTTGGCAGTATGACGTGACGTCACAACATGGCAATCGATCCTATTCTTATTTGGAACGCATTGTATATATTTTCTACTTATGAACGGGCGAAGCTGCTGGCTGAGGCTAATTATAATGCTATTAGACCACAAATTTCTTGATATTACCTAAATACGAGCATTTCGGGAACACATTCATTGCGTTATCAAATAAGGAGTGGAATTCCCACATTAACAGGTGTAGCTGTATTAAACTTACTTTGTGATATCTATTATAGACACTTTCGATTCCAAATGCAATAGTAATATTCAGCGCCAAGTTACGCTACCAACCAAAGTTCGTTACCAGAATGAATTATGATACCTAAGTCGATAAATTAATGCACCTTATAACATAATGAAATAGACAAGCCTGTCTCTTTATATTAGACACAGTTCTAAAGGATTATAACAGACTTACAACACAGCACGAGACAGCGTGAATGGTGCGCGCTCATTAGTCATATTTCATTTCAAGATAACGGTAAACGCGGTGTCTACTCGGATGTTAGGCCCCTCGCCCACGGCGACTTTTTGTAGCGATGCTGTCGCGCGTTTCGTAAGCGCGCGACAGCATCGCTACTAACGCGTGTTATTCGCATTTGCAAGCGCTAAAGAAAAGATGCTAACGCGCTACAGCATCGCGACTGTATCGATGCGAACGCACTACAGCATCGCTACAAAAAGTCGCCGTGGACAAGGAGCCTTAAGATTGTGGCAGCCGCTTAAGGCGTATAGTCCCTTGAACATCACATATTCGTAGTGCCGCCTGCGCCCGCATAGAGCCCCTCTTATCTTTAAAACCATATTCTTTGCAAAACATTGATTGATTTACATATGCTATGTACATTTTGAAGAAAGCTTAACCAGCAATTATTTTGTGTAAACATATTTCTAAAAATCAAAGCTATTTGAAAGGAGTAGGGAAAACAAGCGAAAAAATATCATGTTGTTAATTTTTGTCAAAAATATTAGTCATACGAAAAAAAACATGTTGATAATGTTACATATGAATCTATAATAAATATATTATTTTTTCAAACTTATTGACCTAGCCGTTACCGAGAAGTAGGCTTCAGAAAGTTACTGTTTTATAGCACTGCTCCGGAGCTAGGGCCTTAAAGCAGATAATGCTTAAGACGGAGTGCTAAGCTGCAGCGCTTGTCGATTTAGTGCAGGGAGCCTTGCAGTCGACTGATTAGTACTAACTTTTGCGCGAGTTAGGTCTAACTCCCGCAAAAGTTAAGATAGACAGCTGGTACCGTGCGACTCAAATAAGAATAGGTTCGACTTAGCGCCATGTTGTGACATCATAACTGTCAAACCAAATCAGGTAGGGTGAACAAACCAAGATAATTTTAAAATTAAATTTAATTATGAATCGTGAACGACAACAGTTTAATCGGAATTTAGTTCTTCAATTTTGCTCATCTCTGCATAACTGCGTGAACTGTCTAAATAGTGGCGAATGAAAGAAATCAAAGGGTGAATTGTTGCCTACTATGAAAAGGAGAAGAAGTTTTTTTTTAAATTAATTATGATTTAAACAATATAAATATCTAATTTAGATTAAGCAATTACGTTTTTTCTTCACCTAAAAACCTAGTTACTGCACTCACTACTAAACTAGTAACAACGATATAGTTTAAAATATGTTTAGTTGGTGTACATGAGAATCGGCGTCATTATCAGCCTTATTGTGACACTTAAACATACAAATAGATCACCTAACAGTTACTATTATGGCGTAACATCAAAGACTGCTAGCACGCGAATCAGACTGATACACACAACATCGCATGTCAACATGAAACTAATAAAGTAATAATGAATAAAGTAGTCGGCGTTTTGCTACAAGTAATTAGCTCAGATACAAACGCTTGTCGACAGCCTGATTTAATGATAGTCATTGTGTAATAGTTTGTAGACAATTCATTAGTTGGCAATCAATATAAATAACGTGGAGAAATAGAGGTTTCGATAGGAAAAGAATTCGAAGGTTAATTTATTACTTCATGGACCAAATGAAATAAGATAGTAATTACTTTATTGTTTTCAATTATCTCTCAAGAAAATCTTGAAATCTAAAACTGACGAAACCGTTACAAAAGTTCACGAAATAAGAAGCCCATGACTTCATCAAATCAACTAATAGTCATTCAAAAAACTTTTTTTTGAAGACTACATTGCTGATGATGATATATCTAGAAACCAAATATGAATCAAACTTGAAGAAGTAGAAATAAACATAGCAACTCATAACCTTCTACAACCTTTTAATACGACACTATACGATAGATAAATGTATTAACAAAAAGTCGAATATGAAATTCATCTGATTACAACACAAACAAAGATTAGTAAATCAAGAAAGAAAAGGGAGTCAATGAAAGTGTGAAGGCTGACAAGACAAAATGGAAGAAGTAAACATGCTAAGCCGATTCTACTCCGAATCGGCTTACGGATATAGGATATATACGGAACTAGGGCAAATAGATGATGCTGATAATGATGAAAAGAAAATCATCCAAAGCATCAATATTCTAGACAATGTTGGCTTGTTTACTAAACATGCAAACAGCATTTGTTAGTAAGATTTGGTTGCATTGCAGCATGCAATTGTGAAAAATTAAACAGATACCAAATTTGCATTCTAGATTGTTTACAAACACCATTTCGAGGGAAAAGAAGCACTTTTTTTCTTCTAAGATTCCTATCATTGATCATATAGATATGCGATTTGTGAATGAATGATAGTATATAGAAACTGATGGAAATGGAGTTTATATAAATAATACTTAACGCAACATTACGTTTATTCAATTTGATACGTCAATTTTAACACGAACGACTCAAGCTATTCAACGCATCGCTACCCATTGCCGTCATCATAAAATCACAATACAACAAAGATTATTGTCAATGCAAAAAATACCAAACTTATTTGCAATTCAAACCAATATGCATTAAAATTAAAGGAGTTATAAGTCCTCACAAAGTCGACCTCAAGCAGAACTTAAGCCCTTCGAGTTAACGTGGAAAGTAGAAACTTAAAGGTACAAAACTTGTTAAAAGAAACTCGTCTGCTTTTTTTTATTGTAAAAAGATATTTGCCGAATCCTAACAGGCTTTCGACAGCATGAGCAACATAGAATTTTTTAAATCTAGATGTAAAATTGACACTTCGAATGATAACTTTATGAAAATAGTTTTCAGAAATGTTTATACTATTGAAGAGTATGGTTACGATTGATGATCAAATCTCTTGGATATGTTTATCATGTCTGGCGTTCTTCAAGGAAAAATTTTGGGCCACTTTAGATACAAACACAATAAAACAGAAATTGCATCTCGCATAATAAAAATATAATGACCGTTCTTAGATTATATTTAAATTAGAAATCGCTTAACGACTTGTCTTTGTCAAACTTTCTTTAGCCTGAAAAAACATCAAAGTAGAGTTTGGCATGTTCGGTACGGTCTTAAGTTATCTGTTTGAATATCAGAGGCCAACATACCTGTGACGTAGTGAACCGACGGCTGCCAGACCTGCTAAGCGTGCCTCCTCTGACGTTGCTGTCAGACAAGTCTACATCTTCGCCGCCATCGGCCGCCTTCCGACGGGACAGCTCACACAGTTCCGCTATCGGTTGCACCTGCGAATAATATTTGCATTTAAAGTATTTAGGGATAGTGAAATTCGATCAAGGGTTGTAATGGTATTAGAGGGGTTGATACTCTGTAATAAAATGTAGGTAAACATCTGCTAGGCATTGCAATTTAAACCAATAGGGTTGGGTTGAGGGATCTGTTACAGTAGATTGAAAGAAGGCAAATTATATTCATCATTTATACCGCGTACACCGAAGGACTAGAACAATTTGCCTGCTGCGGTCTTCCCGTCCGATTATAATTTAGGTGTCTTCAAGCCTAGCGTGAATAGTATTCTAATAAACTGCCTCACCAGCAACAATTGCATCACTGTTTACCACCAGGTGGGATTGCGGTCAAGCACTAGCTTATTTGAATTTAAAAAAAATTAGAAATGTAATTGATTATCCATGCTTTGGGTTATACATTCAGGTTTTATTATGAAGCGAGACCGGACTACTATTATTTTCGCATAATATTATGATGATTAGAAACTTTTCCTCATAATAGTGCTAAAATTCTGAATGAATACGACAGAGCTCTAGTTCATAGCTAAATACAAAACAGAAAAACAAACATTTCACATGAAACCATTAATCAAATTAACATAACTTTCACAAAAAACAGAACACAGGAGATTCTAAATTCAAAAACAAAACAAATGAATTCAAAAACAGAACCATCACTTTTACTGCGTGACTGAGTCATAACAAGGTATGTCAATCATTCAGCCAATGAAGTCATTTACGTTACAGAAATTTAAATAGTGGTGTACGACTGTATACAAATCGAGCAGGAAAGTGGTTTTTCTTGTAAACATCGGTGCGCGGGAGAAAGTTGTTATGTCTTGTGTTGAATGATGAGATCCAGGGTTAAAGGGGTATATGATTTGAGAGTTGTATTTGATGAAAAAGGTAAAGAGTCCCTCTGTTTGAGAATAGGCAGTGGGCCATTTTACAGCCTGGATTTAATATTACTCGGGATCTGCAGACGAATAGCTGACTCTGCAAACGTTGTTTTACAATGTTAATTATCAAACAACAAAAAACTGAGCAAGTACGAGTCGGACTCGCGCACTGAGGGTTCCGTACGAACTTACCTACATACGAGTATGTGAATAGTTCAATTCCCGAATGGAGTCTCGAAGATTTTTCGCAAAAAAGGTTTTTTTCAGATTTATTCCTATATCTATACTATATGACCTTGATTTATGCCAAATTTCAGGATTCTGGGTCAACGGGAAGTACCCTATGAATTTTGATTCCTTTGAGTGTCGAAATGCACGTTTTTTGCGACATAATCGGCCGTATTTTTTTTTCGTTTACTTGTAAGTTTGATTTTTTCACAGCTTCAAGGGACTGCAAATCTTAGTGTATGGTTTTAATTTCAAATCGATACGCGTTTCGGAGATAAAGGGTCTTGACAGACAGACAGACGGACGAAAAACAAAGTAATCCTATATCTTTTCCTTTTGAAGTACGGAACCCTAATAATGGGGAGTGGGGTTACGAGGGTAAAAAATTGCCTACATACGACCTCCTACAGACCTACCAAATAAACACAAAAAAATCATAAAAAGCGGTCAAGCCGTTTCAGAGGAATTTATGTATTAAAAGATTTCCTAGGATTAACTCAACATGTACTGTTTCTGCATTGCTAGTACAATTAGTTTTGTTGCTGCTAGACCCGGAACAAAAACAGTAATATATCAAAACTGTAACGCCTTTTGCGTGTGCGAAGTACGTTACAATCGGAGCAGTAGTTTCTGAGTTATTAGGTAACAGACCGACACACATTTTCTTTGTGTTGTTTAACTTATTCTATTTTAATTTTCCTGAGTGTTGAACACAGTGTGGTGTTCATTCCATCACAGGCAACACTCATCCTAAACCATTGGGTGTTTTTTAGGGTGCTGTCGCTCAAAAGGAGCAACGCAACCCTTATAGGATAATTTTTTTGTCCGTCTGTCTGTCTGTCTATCAAAACCCATTATCTCGTAAACGCGTAAAGATATCGAGTTGAAATAAAAACCATATACTCAGGTCTGTGGTCCCTTGAAGCTGTGAAGAAGACAAACTTCTAAGTCAGCGTAAAAAAAAAAGATATGGCCGTTTATGTCGCAAAAAGCGTATATTTTGACGCTCTCAAGGGAATCAAAATTCATAGGGTATTTCCTGTTGACCTAGAATCTTGAAATTTGGCGTAAAGCAAAGCCTTATAAGACAGGTATAGGAATAAATCTAATTACAGTAAATTTGTTGTTTTCGATTCGGAAGTGCGATTCGGAAAAATCTTTGAGATTCCGTTCGGGAATTAAACTATTTACCTAAGTTTGTACGGAACCCTCAGTGAGCGAATCCGACTCGCACTTGCCCAAATTTTTTTTGTCTAGGTTAGAACGGGAGGGCGTGACTATTAGCAGGTTCAGATCTCATAACTGGTTTTGAAAACTAAACAAAAGCCCGCCACTAGGAAACTACTTTCTCTTGGGCCTATTGATAACGATGTTAATAGCATTATTAACACGATTGTTAACATTTGGCAAGCTATTTTAATTTACCAATATATTCAAGCCATTGTTTTTTTGTTCTGATTGCCAATGTTTTTATTCGAATTAGAGCCAAGGTCAAATTTATTATATATCAGAAGTCTATATTTGGTCAACTTGCACGAAATATACAGTCAAAGAATTGATTGACTTGTTTATCAAAATCATAATCTAACTATATATATATAAATCAATGCCACTTTTCGTAGTAATTTTATAACTCAAGAACGGGCTCACCTATCCAAACCAAATGTTTAGGCTTTGTTCGGACTATTTAGTAGATGGTTTATGTGAAGTTTGGACAAAATCGGTCGAGCGGTTCTTCATTTATCACATTTTTTGTAACAAATGAATTCAATAGGGTAGAGTAGGGTAGAGTATGTTAGAGTAGGGTAGAGTACCGCGAGACCGCGTTTTGAGACTTCAAAGTAAAAAAAAAACACTGAAAAGTGTAAAATAACTTTAATTTCGGAAGTCGGTGTTTCTATAATAGTTTGTCTCTTCGTTATTTAACACCGACTTCCGAAATTAAAGTTATTTTGCATTTTTCAGTGTTTTTGTTTTTTGTAAAAGGTTTTTTATTTTACACTTTTTAGTAATGGTACCTCCACTAAAACGTACCCTTCAGCCGAACTTAAAAACCTTATAGCCAGAAAGCATCTCATGACAATTCTAATAATCCCAAAAACGGTTAGATTACATTATTTTAATAGATAGTTCCGGTGCCTAACTTCAGGCTTCATCATCATCAGATCAGTTCGATATATTCCCCTTCTTCTTTCAGTCAGTCATCGACAACACGTATAAACAAAGAACTTTTACTTGTTACGACGGTTCTGCTGTAATCCTATGAGGAGTTCTGTTCCATATCTTCGAAGTTCATGATCAGATCATAACAATATTTCTATGGGACCAACTCGGAAGAATAACCTATCTACCAAAAATATTTTTTCAAAATTGGTTCACAATTGACCGAGAAATCAGTTAACAAAAAAAAAATACATGCAACCGAACATAGAACCTCCTCCTTTTTGAAGTCGGTTAAAAAAGGGGACTTTGACCACGTCTGTCCGTCTGTTCTCGATAAACTCAACTAGTACTGAACGGATTTTCATGCAATTTTTATCTACTGAACAGAATAAACAATACATAGTAGAAAAAAAAAACGATAATATCAAAGATTTGTAAAGGCTGTGCGATACTGAGACGGAGGTGGGACGTCATCCAATGACTTCTTCAGCTCTAGGAGGCTAGAGGCTAGTAGGCTCTGTGAGGGCGTGTCAGACTATTACTGACTAAAACCCACTGTCACTCTTATGTTCGCTCTTTGCCTTGCATTCCAGGAACCCAGGGTTCCCTTTCAGACTACCCATGGTTGAGGCGAGACGCTTGTAGATATCTGATAAAATCGTAAACAAAGTTGTCACAACTGATTCGCAAGTCACGTTTATTTAAATTCTCGACAGAAATATCAACTGTACTGTTTGCGGTTAACGGTCTAGAAACCCTTTCGAAAGCATTATCTTATTTCCTAGGTTTTTTGATTTACCAGCATTACAGGTATCAGCACGGAGCTTGAGCGCTCGGCGAAAGAATGGGGATCGCTTTGCGTACGAGTTTTATTTATTTTTTTAAATGTACACCTATTTTATTTTATTTTTTCGATATGATACGACAAAATCAATATATTTTATACCAATGCTAGCACGCGTTGCCCGTGAACATTTTTTTAACCCGTCTTTTGATTGTAGTTTTGCTGAGCTAATAATGCAAATCTTTTTTTATTTACGTATTTACTACACCACTAGTTTTTAATTAGTACAAATACTTAAAGGGATTATTAGAAAAGGTCTTGTTATTATATAAGTAAAGTCTCAATAAATAATATTCATAAACAGCAAAGTTTTAATTAGCGTTTGTTTATATCCCAAAATGTCACTCAATTTATGGAAATATTGTACAGGCTATTGATTATGAATGAATAAATGACAATCAAAATGTAAAAACACTGCGCGTAGTATTTTCTAGTAGCACTTGTTATGAATGATTGACTTTATTATGAATTTACCAATTATGACTGCCCTGTTGGTCTAGCGGTTAGTGACCCTGACTGCTATGCCGGAGGTCGTGGGTTCGATTCCCACCCAGGACAAATGTTTGTGTGATGAGCATGATCATTTGTTCTGTGTCTGGGTGTAATTTATCTATATATGTATGTATTTAAGAATATATAAGTATGTTTATCAGTTGTCTAGTACGCATAACACAAGCTCTGCTTAGCTTGGGACTAGACGGCGTTGTGTGATAGTTGTGGAATATTATTATTATTATTACAATTTTGGGATTTAATTTTTTTTTACTTTTGATTACAAAAATATGATCAGTAACGGGTACGGATAGAACCCCATTTTTTGTACTAATTAAAAATTGGGGGTATATATTGGTGTTATGTTTCAAATTCATAAACCCCAGAAAAAAGAACCCTTCATACAATCTTTAACACACCCGAAATCGACTTGTGGGGGTAGTTTTGTAAAACAAATAATGAGAACCTTTTTTATTTATTTAGCTCAGGTACTATTCGGGCTAAGTTTTAAGTTTTTTTTTTTAGTATTTTAAACGAAATTCCGCCTTTTCACCCTCTTACAGGTTGGATTTCCTAAAATCCATTCCTAATGCTCGCCTACGTTACAATAGGAAGCCTTGTGCAAATTTCACGTTCTTAGGCTCAGAAGTTTTGGCTGTGTGTTGATATGTCAGTCAGTCCGTTTCTCCTTGTATAAATGGACTAGCTGAATCGACACACGTTCTGTTGCCATATTATTATCAAAGAAGAAATGAGGGGTGGGGGTAGAAGGGTAAAAAAAATAGCAAAACAACTATTCTCAGATATACCAAATAGAGATAACAAAAAAACTCGGTCAAGCTGTTTCGGAGGAGTCCGATAACAACATAGTGAAAAGAGATTTTTATATATTAGTATAATAAGCTAGTAGGCTGGTGGTAGTAGTAGTAGTAGGCTGGTGTAATAAGCTGGATTGTCCTATTATCTGGTCCTTAAGCCAACTACATGCTCCTGTAAATACTGTCTACTAACATAGTTGTTAAGTTTTTTCTGTTACTAACATCTGGTATTTCTGTTGTGTGTTGTTTAATGTTGTGTAAATGCTGTATGTGTTACCTATGGACGTAAAGGTCCGAAATAAATGTTTATTATTATTATATTATAAAGAAATCTTTCGAATTTAAAACACTAGCGAAATGTCACTTGGCATATATTTTGTCATTTTGACAAATTATAGATATTTATTTTACTGTTCATTCGCGCTATATACTCTCCAGCGTTTGATAATCTATTAACAGTTTGCACGTGTTATTGGCAAAATTGTGGTGTCTTTTCCGCAAATGCCATAATGAAGAGTTGAAGTTGACTTCTGATTAGCATTTTCGATAGTTGGTATTACTCGTACTTTATAATTTCGAATCTAAAACCTCAATAGCAAAAAAAAAACACGCAAATTAATTAATATACAAGCATAAATGTAAGTTTCTGATCCTCTGTTTGAATATTTCTTCTACTATTTGAGTCATATCTTTGCAATTCATTTATCTTTATGCAAACGATAAGTGATAAAAAATCACTTTATCAATGTTATATCCAATATATAAATGCAAGCCAATGTCATGAAACAAGATCACATAATTAAGTGAAATGTGAACTCTAATATATTCCTCGAAATATTTTGAGCACTAAGATACTTATGTAATGTTAATTAAAACTTTGAGACTCACCTTAATAGTGACGGAGTCGTTGCTTCCCTTGATGAGGTCGATGACCTCCTCTCGACTCTTTTCTTCAACATTCACACCGTTCACTTCCAACAGTCTATCACCAGGTAAAAGTCCTGTCTCACTGGCTCCAGGATAAGACCCAGGTTCGGCCAATATTACAGCTTTGAACGTCAATTTGCTGACCATGCCGATATTGTTACATTTGTTGTCACCATTAAGGAGGGCACTATCATGCCCATTAATGTCTCCAATAAATATTCTCTCCTGAACCATCGCTCTACGAAGACTGAAGCCAAAATCATTTCTTGGAGCTTTCTGCCTTTGGATCGTAAGATATCTAGGCTTCGGTAGTCGCACGGGAGACAAAGAAGGCAGTGGTAGGTAAACATCATCAAAGTTGCTAGTCCTAGACCATCTATGGAACCCTTGAGACTCGCCAACGGGTGAGGTAGAAAACGGTGGAGTAGCGAATGATGAGTTCGTTGTCGTATCAGTAAGAGAATCAGCGCTTGGAGACGTAGACGTCACTCCAAGGTAGCTGTTCCCATTCGTCTTTGGTGCTTCGTCAACATCCTGGGTAGTTATCGACGGGTTCGAATTATTCTTATAGTTTTTGTACTGCGTCTCCACAGGGCTATGAATTACTTTTTTGGTAAAATTCTGTACATGCTGCATATCGTCGCTGGACGAGGTGCTTTTAGAAGGCGGTATACCATACGTCATCAGCTCATTCTGCTGAGTATTTCTCGCCAATAGATTGGAGTCCTGACCATTAACGTTATCAACTGCATCGTTACTTGGGATATTATTTTCTACAGAATTTGAACTAGTATTGCTGAGTCGTGGACCTTTGAGGATCCCACGTTTTGGAGGACGCGGTGGTATAGGAGGTAGATTTGGCGGTTGTCTAGGGCTGGTGTTGGCATTATTCGGATTATTTAATGAATTTAGCGACGTCTCCGAGCTATCGGATTGTAAGACTCCTTCCTTCTTGCTCCAAGTGTGAGTTGCGGGGTATGCAGGTGACAGATGATTATTCTCGTCACTTAGATTGGAGTTAGACCCCGAGGTAGGTATGAGCGGGTAATTGGAATAATTTGAATCCTGTTCCAGGTGGGCGAACAGCGATGCGGTGTAGTCAGCTGTTATGCCTGAAGGCAGTTTCTCCTTTTCCTTGCGTCTGCCCCGCAATTTCAGCGATCGTCGGACCTGTGAACGATAAAGAGTAATTTAAGTAAATTGTTGGTAAAATCTGTTCGATACGGCTCAGTGGGCATGAAGGTTAAATGTAACAGTTTATTGAATGACTAAATCTAATCGAGACAACTTGACAGGGTATTACTGAATGAGTGAATAGCAACACTAAGTATAATGTGCCCGCTTTAAACGAGCAAGTCATTCGTAAATGGGATACTGATGAAGTGGACAAAACAGTAGCCGTAGTAATTTGTCAAACAGCTGACACTTGAAGAAATAGTGTTAATATCGGTAAAGCTGATGAACGCGATATTGATCTTTAAGCCATCGTGATAGGGATGGTAATCGATGGATAAAAGAGTAAGGTTTTTGCAAAATTGACTGATGACTTTCAGTTTCGCGATGACGAGACGCATATAGCAGTATCATAAACGGTTAAAAGACCGAGCGAGTTCTTGCACTTTGGGAGCGACATTCTTCACGATGTAGCCTCATGAATAACACAAACGAAAGTGTATCATAAAACCAGTTCTCTTCCAAATTGATTTGACTAAAGATTGTTATTGACATCTCTTTATATCGAATTATCATTAAATATTCCATATCAGTAGGTTAACGAGGCTATAAGATTTTGTAAAGTAAATAAGAATATCTATAATAATGAAATAACACCAGAAAGTTTGGAGAAATTATTTTATAGCATGATTTGAATATATATATACCTATGTACATAATTATTGTGAGCAACAATAATTATGTAAACTATGTTTAAGGTAAATTATGTTGCACGTTCTAACTAGAATAGATAGGTATGTCATTCGTTTATTAACCAAAATCGTAGCCAATTATAAGAGGCCGTTATTTAATGAAATAAGCCTGAAATCCGTATAGTTGATGATGATCATGATCTCCAGCATGGCCCTGACTGCCATGCTGGAGATCATGGGTTCGATTCCCACCCAGGAAAAATGACTGTGTGATGTTTTTGCAATTTAAAAAATTCTTCGAGACCCGATTCGTGAATCGAACTATATACAAGTTTGTGTATGGAAGAACCCTCGATGCGCGAATCTTACTCGCATTTGACCGGCTTTTTCATTGTTATTGATTGATACGCTCTCGTTTAACCTCTATCTCACCTAATCAAAAGTTATGGTAAACGTGTATCATCATGTATAACCGAGATACAGGCTTACCCAGAAGTAACCTATTCATTCCTGACATAAATACCTCCTGGTTGTATCTACAAACACAGACTCCGGGTTCTTCTTGACAAGTCAAAGATATACAGTGAGAGAGGTGAGATTTTCATCACTATTAAATCGTTTTTTTATCGACAAATGTATTGTAATACAACTAAGTAGAGACCGACTGGAGCTTCGGTTTCGGTTGAGGCTAGTCGTCATCATCATCATCACCATTTCAGCAAAGACTTCCACTGTTGACTGTTGGACATAGGCTTCTCCCAAGTGTCGCCATACCGAACGGTCCTGTGCGTCTCGCATCCAGAGGATTCCCGCAACTCTCACCAGGTCATCGATCTTCCAATCACTAGTCTAGAACCTTTCGTCCCCATCTACCATGTGTAGGCTAGTATCGGTTAAAAAAAAATTTGTTTCGGCGAATAAGGGGCCGAACATTCGGCTTGACCGAAACTAGCGTCTTTGAACTGATGGTTGTGATAGATACATAAATCTATAAATATATGTATATATTTTTTAGGGTTCCGAACCCAAAGGGTAAAAATGGGACCCTATTACTATCACTCCGCTTTTCGTCTGTCTGTCACCAGGCTGTATCACATGAATCGTGATAGCAAGACAGTTGAAATTTTCACAGATGATGTATTTCTGTTGAAACTACAACTATCTAAAAACGGAATAAAATAAATATTTAAGTGGGGCTCTTAAACAATACACGTGTTTTTTTACCATTTTTTTTTGTTACGGACGGTACGGAATCATTCATGTGCACTTCGTCAATTTATTTAGTATTTAATGAAAGTTGAACACTATATAAGCATAACTATATCGAAATGTAGTTAGGAATAACTGTATCGAAATATTATTTTTATTATTTCGTTTATTTTTCTGTTACCTCATCAGTTTCGGTATCGGTTACGGCCCAAACTGTAAAAGGAACCGAAAACAGGGGGCACCGACTCCGTGGGTGAGAATAGACATCAAGAAACAGATCAGGAATCGCCTTTTAGGTTACGTTAAAATTATAATCGATAAAAACTAGTTTAATTTTTATATAATGGTTTCGTTTTATATTTTTAACAAACATAATTAGTAATTAAGTTCGCAGTATAGTAGGACATTTATTTATTTGTCGGTCACTTCGCCACTTTTTCGAGTCCATCAAATGAGCATGAGCACCCATGAGGTATTCTAAAAGTCGGCGCCCCTGACCGAACATTCAGTTACGGTTTCGACTGTCAATCGTATTTCGGTCGAACACTACAAATAAGTCATTACTCCTTTAGAATATCTAAACATCAAACTCAACAAGAAATAATTAAATCACACAGCGGAACAGTCTTACCTATAATTGGATGAAATCGTACAACCTATCAAGGCTGGTCTATTGATTAGAATCTCTCTAACAGTATAATTGTAGCAGACCAGACGTGGGTCTATCAGACCATCAGACGCGGTCTGATAGACTCGGACAACCAAGTCTTTATAGTGAGAGACGAACTGTTAATTTTCGATTAAAAAACTATTAAAGATTTTGGAGATGGAATGCGATTGTGTTTTGTTTGTCTTAAATAAAATCACGGAACTTGAGAGACGAGTAATGTCTATATTCCGGGACACCATGGCGGCGCAACTAGTCGCCGCTACCGACAAAATGTATACAGCTCTAAGAGAGTTACTCACCTGGTGTCTGTTTGGTTGCGCAACCAATTTGGCGGCGCGACCAACACGGACGCGTGCACTTAAGGTCCATTTTAATACTGTCTCAGTGTGGTGTAGCGACTCTGGTGTCTGTATAGTAGCTTACGGACTAGTCGCCGCTACCGACAAAATGTATACAGCTCTAAGAGAGTTACTCACCTGGTGTCTGTTTGGTTGCGCAACCAATTTGGCGGCGCGACCAACACGGACGCGTGCACTTAAGGTCCATTTTAATACTGTCTCAGTGTGGTGTAGCGACTCTGGTGTCTGTATAGTAGCTTACGGACTAGTCGCCGCTACCGACAAAATGTATACAGCTTTAAGAGAGTTACTCACCTGGTGTCTGTTTGGTTGCGCAACCAATTTGGCGGCGCGACCAACACGGACGCGTGCACTTAAGGTCCATTTTAATACTGTCTCAGTGTGGTGTAGCGACTCTGGTGTCTGTATAGTAGCTTACGGACACTATGGCGGCGCAACTGATGGCTCCGCCATGGTGTCCCGGTGAAATATAGCCCTATATTCCCATTTTAGTTTTTTTTCAGCCGGTTTTCGACTTTTCTGCTAGCTGCTAATGTCATGTTGGGCACTTTTTAGTTTTCTTAGCCTAGAACTAAATAGTGTGTAAGTTAAATAGTTGACGTTTAAAATTCACTCAATACCCATTTTTTTTTTTGTGGTGGGTATACACCGAATGAGTTCTCTTACTCTAGAGTGGAGCGAGAGGACCATCAAGATCAGTCTATAAACAAAAAGATCAATAGATTCCTTCTAAAACATAGAATTTGAACATAACTAATGAAATGAGGGTGTGCCAGGATGTAATGTACATACACCTCCGTAGTACCTCTTCAAAGCGAATCAGCGTGAGCGATTCCAGGAGATTTGTTGTTGTATATTGAAGAGTTCTGTTGTCTCTCTCTCTGAAGTTCTTCATAAGATCTTCGCCAAAAGCCAATGCAAACTTTTGGCATAATTAAATTTTTTCTTTTCGCCAGAAATGAAACCTGGGTTATATGTTAGAGGGAAATACGAGGAATCAATAGCAAAAAGAACTAGATCTTTAAATCGTAACCAAACGAAGATATCTATAGAAACATTGCTGGTACATTTTTGTCAGGCGTTACCTATTTTCCTTATATTATAATAAAATAGAAATATAATACGTAATATTATGAGGTTTCTATTGATAAAATAGATTAAGTTGGTTATTACTGTTAAATATTTTTCACACTCGCAGTTTTTTATCATTAAAACTAGTAAAAAAAATAAGTGATAAACGAATCGAAAATATACGCGTTAGTGTTGCGATAGTAATTGACAACCAAAACACACAGATAGTGATTGGAAATCAAAACTGGGATTAATAATGGGAAACTTAAAATATCAGGCAGAGTAGGTATTTTTATTTAAAAAAAATAACGCCTGACAAAAAAACTATAGCAATCTACTAAACAGTCTCTAACTCCTTTTGTTTGTGGTAGACATAATTCTTATTGCTATTGATTTCACATACAGTCCTTTAAGATATGGCCTAGGTTTAACTTTTAGCGAAAAGAAAAAAAAATATATGCCAGCAATGTATGGCAATAGTTTTATTTTTAATTAAATGAGACTACCTTCAAAAATACTCTTCCAAAAAAAAAAAATAAGAATAATAGAAATTAGTTGACAATATTGGCGAAGATACCGCTAAACAAATACAAAAAAAAAACAACTTTTATTCGAATTGAGAAACTTCTTTTTTTTTGTAGTCGGTTATAAAGTAATGGCATCTGCATAACAAAGAATTCGCATAACAAGGATAAATATAAAAGAAAAAAAAACCGGGGAATCCTTAATGACTCACTTTTGAGATATTCAATGACTCTTGGTGACAATTCTTCGAAGAACCATCTGACTTCGTGTTATATGCGGTTACCGAGGTAACAACAAAAAACATTAATAGTTAGGTACCTAATTCAATAAAAACGCACGTGCCTTATTTTACCACATTTTTATTCAATCCTTTAATTGTAAAAATGAATTAACCGCGTCTAAGAAAAAACTGTGTAAGGAAAAAAACTATTAATTGACTGAAATCGACACTCCATTGTTATTGAAAAGATCTCCGCGATAAAATTCACTACGCTTTAAAAAATAATATCGCACGAGTAATTTTTACACAATGCTTTTATCAACTGTATGAAAAAGATACCATAGCACATCACTAGAAACGATAAAGTTTATATTAAAAAAAAAGAAAACAAAATAGTTGCCAAGCAACACAATTCTATTAGTTGACAATGACAATACCTATTTTTTATCTTTAGTTTCGCTGTTTGTACATTGGACCAGTGTTAAGTTTAGAAAGCATTTAGACCCTGATACAGAATACAGTCACTTCATTTTTCATCTACATTTTATTGAGATCGCACCTGTTTCTATGATTCAACACACTGTCCAGTTGTGTAGACACTTGAGATATAGAACTTTACTTTGAAATATCCACTAAGAATCAATTTGCAAATAAAATAAAACCGCCATTAAACTTCACTCGAAAAAATCCCGCCAAAAATATCCTACTTTTATTTTACCAATTCATTCAGAGACAAATGAAAACCACTGCCAGAGCCACTAGTTTATAGAAAGAGACAAAGTCAATTAATGAAGTAGGTCACACTGAAGCAAGCATCCACCAGTTTAGAACTGCATAGCATTCACCAAAACTACAGAATCGTAAAGAAAAGAACACAACTTACAGTAAAATGGAGACGCATTTTACTAACATCGCACCTGCTTCTATGATTTCACACCTTTTCCAATTATGTAGACACAAAACTACATCAAAATATACACTAGGAATCAATTAACGATTAAAATAAAACAGCCACTGAACTTAATTAAAAAAAAAAAACCGCCAAACACCTTTTACTTTTATTTTATCGACCCATATAGTAACAAATGAGAACAAAATGTTAGAACTAATAGTTTATCTAAAAAAACATATATTACAAAGTCAATTAATGAAGTAGTTAACACTGAAGCAAGCATCCACCAGTTTAGCGTTGCATTGCATCCACCAAAACTACAGAATCGTAAAGAAAAGAACACACGAACTTACAGTAAACAAAATAACTAATACCAGAGCTGTCAAAGCAAATCCCATCATCTTCAATCCGGCAGCATCCACTGGAAACCTGACGTCCATATCACTAGACCACCACTAATCGTATGAAAAACAAACGAAGTATAAGCGAGAACAATAGCTGAATGTGATATTATTGACAAAACATGTTTGGTTCGATAAATATGTGACAAATTTTGTCTCTTGCAGTCCATTCTATGAAATATCTTGTACACTGCAATGCAGCCCATCCTTTACTAAATCTAAACATTTCTTTTTATCAGACTTCCAAAAGTGGACGACCGATCTTGATGATTCTTTTTGTGTTGGGTTAGGTTAGGTTAGAGTTATAACTCTGTAGTGATCCCATTACTGAAGAAACATAAGTGGGTTTTAGTTAGTAAAAGTTTGACATACCACCACTCCCCCCTAGAGCGAGATAAGTCATTTAATGATTTCCCATCACAAAAAGATACCTTACCATCTTGCTCACTATTTGGTAGCTATGGAATACCACAACTAAAAAGTGAAGAATAAAAAACTTTTTAAGAACTACTTTATTTTTCAAGTCGGTTGCATTTTTTTTTATAAAAATGGTATTTCTTAACCTTTATTGTGTCCCACCCTGCTGGGCAACTGGCCTTAACTTTCTCATTCCAGACCTCTTTGTGTGGGGCGAACTCTGGCCAAGTTTGCCCCACAAACTTGATCAAATCGTCAAACCACCTTCGCTGCGGTCGGCCTCGACGGCATCGTCCTCCTTCAGGCGTCCAGTAAGTGACGATCCTTGCCCACCTGTCCAGGTGCATTCGTGCGACCTGGGCAGCCCACACTTCAACCTGGCTGTTTTTGCTCCAACATCTACTACGAACTCGGGTAGTATCGATTCGATTACAAATATTCCTAGCTATTGCTGATGGGCATTAGCTACTATTTGTTCATAAAAATCAAAAATACATGGTCAATAAGCCACGGTCATCTTTTGTTGACCGTTTCAGTCTACTACTCGTATATATTAAAGCTAGAGTTACTAGTCTTGTGATACTTTCCATCCAAAGGTTTTTTTGGGAAAAAAAATGTTTTACCGTTATCGCTAAAACATTTTTTTTTTGCGCGCACATAATATAGACACAATGTACTTTAATTAATACATTATTTATTTTGGAAAGTTGCTTATCTTTTCATTGTAACATAAAACAATATCTATCTATGTATTGAGCTTGGTACGCCATGGTTATGGCGGTAAGTCCCCTCTTTGAGGAGTGGCTGAAGAGGAGTGACTGCGTTCTCACCTTCTGCCTGACGCAGGTGTCCTCACTGCCTATAACGTATGCGGGTGTTTTTTTACAAAAAAAAAAAACGCGTTGCTGTTGAAAAAAGTAGCTAGACAAATAATTTTTTCGCGGGTGGCGGTCCCATAAACTATTCTATCAATATATCTCTATCGATCAGAGGTCGAGAGATGTGGCAGCTTTTGTTTTGTCTATTATATCTATGGTGGTTTTGTTTTCTTTTTTATACGGCGTGCCGGCGAACTCCCAATTGTCTAGCCAGTGTCTGTAAGCCCGAGAACTTGGGTCCCGTCCAAATGTTCAGCTAACGAATGGCTAGTTCCACTTTCGACAGAGAATCCGCGGAACGTGCTAAGCTGTTGACATAGGTGAAGAATAGTTAGATTGTTATTGAAGATTTTTAGATTATTTTTTGTATTTTTTTTTGTTAAATCAATGTTTAGAGGAAGAACCTAAACCCGTTATAATTTCATCATCACTCCCATTTTCTCATTTCTACCATCGGACAACCCGACGTACAGCGAGTATCCACTCTTACGTTGTTGAATCCTCTACGGTCCGGATTAAGCGTTCTGCCTTGTCGTTTATACCGCGTCCATTGAAGGACTGGAACAATTTGCCCGCTGAGGTCTTTCCATCCAATTATAATTTGGGTGTCTTCAAGGTTAAAGTGAATAGGCTCTTAATAAACTAGTGCGCCTCACCATCAACGATGGCATCAGTGCTTACCATCAGGTGGGATCGCAGTCAAGCATTAGTATATATCAATAAAATAAAAATAAAATTCAGCCGACAGACGTCCACGGCTGGACATAGGCCTCCTCTATCTAAGTGTCGCCACAAAGAGCGGTCTTTTGCATCACGCATCCATCGAATCCTCGCTACCCTCACCAGGTCGTCTGTCGTCATAGCTCCAAGAATCGTCAAACTTAAGTGGCACTGGGCACATTGCTCACAGAATACATGGTCGATGTGGACGAAAAATTTTGGAGTGGCGACATCAATTTCCTGCGTTAAAAAAAGTTAAGTACTATATTCCTAAATTTTCTAAGTATAAGATGTACTTCCCACCCTAATTAACGTCTCGTTCCGCAGCTGGGTACATGAGTGCAGCAAGCGGAACGTCCATGTTATGTGGAAACTTGACGATGGCGATGAATCTCTCTCTCAGAACCGTTACATGTGAAGTGAGCGTCTTGTATACTTAGGTAAACAACGAAGTCTTAAAATCATAAATCTAGAACGATATTACAGTATACTCGTATCAGAACGATGCCGATGGTCATACTCTTGTGGGTACAATTTAAGTGCTCATCAAGATATATTATTGTGATTCATGTAAAATATAGGGAAGGGAAACCCAGTGTTTAAAGAAGGAACATAGATGTGGGTTTTAAAGTCTTACACACCCTCACGTTTCGCCCTAGAGCGAGAAGTCATTGGATAATTTCCCGTCTAAAAAAAGAAAAGTAAAATATATTAAATTCATTTTAAAATAAACCCACTATATCGAGGTGCCTAAAAACAACGATTTAAGTTCCAAAATAAATATGCACTCATCAGAATAATTGTACATTTTGTATTTAAATTCTTTTTGCTTATCAAAATAGATATAGCTCACCAAATAATATGTCCAAGAGCAAGGGATGCGAGCTCAGAATTTTAGGGCCGCTCCGATACGGACAAGTTAGACTAGAAGGAGATAACGGGGGCTAGAGAGAGCAAGCAAAGTGAGCGAACGAAGTCTCGTGTGTAACTTACGTGTTAGGTTACTTTAAAGTTGTTTAGAAGGGAATAACGGAGGTAGACACAGCGAGCAAAGTGACCGAACGAATCCCTTCTTGTTAGGTTACTTTAAACCTCACAGACAGAAATAGGATGGGCCCGCCTGCGGGGGCTCAGGGGGTCTTATCGAGGCTTCCAAAGCCTAGATAAAAGAACTAGATAGCTAATGTCACTAATTTTAAATTTAAAAGTACTCTAATACAATACACATCTAAATAAAATTAGAATTCAGGGTTTACGGTCTACTTATATATTTATTTTTAAGTATTTTAATGAAAAATTTGGGTCTTATTTTCATAAAACAAATAAAAAGTCGAAGAAAAAATATCCACAGGGCATGAGAAGTGTTTAGAGGTCTGAAAGGATAGCAGATGACCCCGTCGACCATTTCAATTTGGCACACGGTGCACCAAACACCCTGTATATGTCATGTTATGGCGAAGCATAAAAAGGAAATTAACTTCATTGCTACTATAATTCATGAAACACCATTTGGTGAAAATTCTGGTATTTAGTTATTTCGAATTTAGGTAATAAAACAGGTGTATTTCTAGTAAGCGTGTAAACACAAGCTTTATTTTATATTATGTATTACATGATCCTTCGAGCCGAGATGTGCAGTCACAATGTTTACATAATTATGCTGTAATCATAACTATCATAGTGTATCATTTCGTAATCTTTATTTGTCTTTATCTAAATCATCGTTAGCAACTACATCATCAAGATGAGCAAAGCCTCTTTCGTCCTTAAACTAATATTTACACAATTACATCACCGTGGACCGCGCGGAGGACACGGTTGAGCATACGGTAGAGGTGTGCCCCGCTTGAGCGGAGCACCATCGTGTCCTAGTGGAGGGGACCGGCGGTGGCGACCTATCGCGCCGGGCCTTGGTTCAGGCCATAGTGTAGAGCGAAAATAAATGGGATGCGGTTGCGTCCTTCTGCGAAGTAATTAATGCTAGCGAAGGAGGGGGTCGCAAAAGTGCGCCGCGGAAATAGTCATTAGATTATTACAACCCTTAAAAAAAAAACACAAAATTACATCACACGAATTTTATCGTTAGTTACTTACTTAAAATTGTTTACCTATAATCGGAATTGGTCCGATTACAAACATTCTTATGGAATGCTACGTCAGTGCTATTGTAATAAGCTTACGTTAATCGCACTGGCTCTTTTAGGGATATAAATTACTTTTTACAAAAAAAAAAAAATACAACCAATTTCAAAGTAAAAAAAACGCCGAAAAGTGCAAAATAACTTTAATTTCGGAAGTCGGTGTTTCTATAATAATTTATCTCATCGTTATTTAACACCGACTTCCGAAATTAAAGTTATTTGGCACTTTTCAGTGTTTTTTTTTTACTTTGATGTCGGTTGTATTTTTATTTGTAAAAAGTTTTTTTTAATAATATTAGTATGTACCTTAGATATCCGATATGTACCTATACAAGTATACATAGTAGGAAGTAGTATCACATTGAAATCGATTCACACATCCCACAGATGAATCGCAGATTGCATCGAATAGGCTAACGGAACTTCGGACAAAGAACGAATTTGTCCACCTCTCTCCTATTGTGTTCCGAGGTTGATTTATATTCCGCAAGCAGGGATAGGACCCCTCGATGTTTGGACAGTGTCTTCCCGAAGGATATTACTTGAATCAATAAATTAAATCAAGATGTTTGTTCCGAATTCCTTATACGATAGTTTCCGATTTCCGACGTTGATGTTTGTTTATTTTATTGATTGGGCCTTTTTTAGGGTATCCGAAGGGTGCCAACAGGACCCAATAGGGTATTAATAAATAAGCCTTCGTTGTCCGCCCTTCCATCTGCCAGTCTGTATGTTCGTTTGCCATCGGCCTGTACCTTATAAACTGTAAGAGGTAGATAGTTGAAAATTTCATAAAATGTGTTTCTGTTGCCGTTAGAACTACAAATAAAATAAAAAAATACGGTATATTTATATGCATTTTTTTTGTTCGAATTTAGTAGTTCGTGTGAGTGTGTAACCCTTTGTGTATGAGTCCGACTCGCACTAGGCCACTATACAGGCGCACTATACTAGGGCAATAGATAATCACAAAATAAGACAATTTTGTACTTTTTTTTAAATTAAGTTCATTTTCTGCTTTAGCAAACAGCACTTAGACTGGCCTGTTGGTCTAGCGGTTAGTGGCCCTGACTGCTAAACCGGAGGTCGTGGGTTCAATTCCCACCCAGGACAAATGTTTGTGTGATGAGCACAACCATTTGTTCTGTGTCTGGGTGTAATTTATCTATAATATGTATGTATTTAGAAATATATAAGTATGTTTATCAGTTGTCTAGTACTCATAACACAAGCTCTGCTTAGCTTGGGACTAGACGTTGTGTGATAGTTGTAAAATATTATTATTATTACTTATTGTAAAAATGTCTGAGTTGTGACCTTTCTTTACATTGTAATTATATGATTTTTTAAAGCCAACCGATAATACTGCCGTCATAATTAAAAAGGGCACAACGAAGTTTTTTTTTTTTAAATAATATCTGATTTCGAATATGATAACTGTAACTATTTAAAAAACAAGGTTAGTTGTGCCCTTTTTAAAGGAAACGTGATTATATTTTTAATCATTTTGAATACCATGGAAATGAACAACGTTCTTTGAGAAATCCATAGTCAATTCTTAAAAAACAGAATTAGGTCAAAATTAGTATGGAAGATCGTTTTTTTTTTTATAACTGACCTGGACTTCTTTATGAAAGTTGTTCATTTCCAAGGACAAAAGCAGTATTAAAAATGTAATCAATAATTTCCGTTATGGACGACGCCGCCGGGGTCTACCTGGGAAGTGGTGACGAGACGACCTAGATGCCTATTCCAAGGACTGGTTCGAGGTGGCTCAAGAAAAGAATACCTGGAAGAAGTTGGGGGAGGCCTATGCCCAGCAGTGGGACAGTATAGGCTATTAAAACAAAAATCCGTTACTCCATGTACGTACTGGCTAAAAAATATACGATATTGGCTGGCTAAGAATTATTTGCATACGATAACGCGATCGGCGACATTAACGAGGAAAATAGCAACTTTTACACATTGAGAGAGGTGATTGTGGGCTTCATGAATTCCCAAGGGCTGTGACTCACTGGGACGCCATGGCGGCGTAGCCAGGTCATGAAGTCAAAAAAAAAAAACCAGCTAAGTGCAAATCGGACTCGTGCACGAAGGGTTCAGTACCATTATCTATAAAGACGGCAAAAAAAAAAACACGTTTCTTGTATAGGATTCATGTGGATTGAAGAGCTAAACGAGATGGAGTACCCCGTCACAAACAAACGACTCTGGCGAATGGGACACGAAAACAATCGTCGGATAAAGCCGATGCAAGCGGTTAAAAGATCTCTTAGCCGTTCCCCCTCCGTATACACAAAGAAGTAGATGTTAGGCGTAATTCGTTGGAATTCAACTTTGTTTATGCGCGTACGCACCCAGAACAAACGGACTAATCCTGTACAAACATAGTTAACAAATAGAGACGCTTTTAAGTGTTTGTACGACCGATAACTGCACTTGTAGTGATTGGAGAGTACCTACATGCTTTAACTGAACCGTAATTTAACCGCGTCCAATGCATATTACTAGCGGTCCCGACAAACGTTGTCCTATCCAAAGGCTGGCTTTTGTGCGAAAAAATAGATAGATTTTGGTCTATATTTATCAATGTGGTTAACATTTATCTATAAAAACATGAAAAACAAATGAAACATGTTCTACTTATTAGTTAATAAAATCAATGTGTGTAAATGACGAGAGCAAGAAAGAAGGTGACGTAATTTAGGGGAGTGCCCTAAATTACAAGGACAGGTTAGTTTAGGAGACTAAAGCGGGAGCGGAGCGAAGATAAGCTCCCGCTTTAGCCTTCGTGGTTGTTTTTTTTATTAGGACCCGGAAATAGGAGCCTTACTTTAAACCCTGCAGGCAGAAATAAGAACTGAGTACTACCTATAATACCCCTAAATTGTTCTATTGGGGATAATTTGGAAAAACATTTGTGCAAATTTTCAAGTATATTAGCACACATATTGAGATTTTGCTTACAAGAGAAATTCCCCCTTTACACCTAGTTCTCTTTTCCTTTTAGTGGTCGCCTATTTGATGAAAGTTATTGTGCAAAATTTCACATATTACATAGATTTATAACCATATCTCAGGACAAAACAGTACCTAGATAATCTTAAGGATTAAGTTTCTATCTTAGAAACTAACTGTATTGTCTATTTTCAGCCGAAAGACGTCCACTGTTGGACATAGGCCTCGACTAAGCGTCTCCACAACGGCCAATCCTGTGCGTCTCGCATCCACCGCACTCCCGCGACTCTCACCAGGACGTCGGTCCACCTTGTGGGAGGCCTTCCAACGCTGCGTTTTCCGGTGCGCGGGAAAAAGATTAGGTTGATGGAAATAAGTTGAAGGCAATCCTAAACAATTCACTGCCTTTTCTACTGATTTTAATTTCAAGGGCGCCTACACAATATTTTCATATAAATCGCTCATCACTCCTCTATCAAAAGTATCGATAACGATAAAGCCACTCAATGAAAACAAATCCGTGATATCATCGATAGCGCCCAATCGATACTCATTAATTTGATTGACGTACATATTGTCTATTCGTTGAAAATATTCATAGACTTAGACAAACAGAACTGGACAAAGCGTTCCCCGTCTGGCTGTCAAGTGAATACAATTAGAAAAGTGTGAGAGAGACAAAGCCATTGGTCAATTGTTATACTATCCAGAATTTTGATTGGACCGTGTTCAACATTCATCACTACGACCTACAGAAGGAGACAGGTGTTGGAACCTCCTTTCCTTTGCCTAGCAATGGCACAATACGAGCTAGTAATAATATCTTTTTTTTTTAAATTCTGTACTTAATATTTAAAATTCATCACTTACAAGCTGTTGGTTAATCTAATTAGTGCACCTGTAAGTCTTGGAGGCTTGGTGACCCGTAACACAGGTATTCTATGCCTATTTCGGGCACCAGTCTCTCACAAATGTTTGCATTAGTTAAATCAGATTAAGTCATTATTGATAATAATTAAATATTATAATTGAGAGCAGTGGTAGCCGAGTGGTAATGGCCCCGACTTACGAGTTGTAGGTCGCGGGTTCAAACCCAGTCAGGCGCATTACTTTGTGTAATTATTTCATCACCACTGCTCTCAAAACGGTGAAGGAAAACATCGTGAGGAAACCGGCATGTCCTAGAACCAAAAATTCGAAGACATGTGACATTTACAAACTCGCACTGGGCCCGCGTGGTAGATTATGGTCGATTCCCTCTCCTGGAGAGGAGGACTGAGTCCCAACAGTAGGAACATTATAAGGTCGACTATGCTATGCTATAATTGAACGCACGTTCACTTCGTCTATTTGTACATATTAGTGACGGTAACGTTCAATCTAGTTCTCTTGTCTATATTTTATTGATCTGGCCAACATGCTAATCTAGGTCAACATGAATGGGATGCCTGTCATTCTGTGCCAGTTTCGTTAAGTCTGTATTGTTAAAAAGCTTTAGTTAAATGAGTGTTGATAGCTTCGTCGATGTTTAAATTGAGAAGCGATTATGTCACTTCACTATTTCGGACTCGAACAATATGATTGTTAGGTGAAATCCCTGCACCTAACAATGGTAATGAAAATTGGGTAGTTGTTTAAAAATTCTGATAGTTTTGTAGTTTACACTATGATGGTTATACCAACATAGAGAACGAAAAAAAAACATTTACTTATTTAGCGCAAATACACACACAATGAAGAAACAACTTCTGTAGAAATTTAAACATTGTGCGTCTCACGGCTATGCCAAAGGTACAGTCAGCATAATGCCCGACAACTAGTGTTGCCCAAATGCAAGAACAAGACGAGACTTAGCCAGTCTTGGTCTTGGTCTTGCGCCAATACACCTGGTCTTGGTCTTGGTCTTGGTCTTGCGCTCCCAGTCTTGGTCTTGGTCTTGGTCTTGCAGCAAGAGTCTTGCAAGTCTTGCAATTACCTATTAGTCTATTACTATTTATTAAAGTTTACTTTAAATCTTAGAAAAACGTATTAGAATTGGAACATTGTGAGCTTGAATTAACATAGCCATAGTAAAGATCAAGCAGATTACTAAATAACTGAAGATTTGATAAGAAATTCGAAAAATCAACTGACCTATATGTCGTTTTCCATGGAAGTAACTGTTTCTTAATAAACATTTATGATTTATAAGCTTACATTTGCTAAAACATGTAAAAAAACAAATTAATTACAATAACTTGACTGTATTTTAAAGAACAATACTTATCTGTCTAGAAAGAGATTGAACCCTCAACTTATAAGAAATTTAATAAAAGAGTTTTACGATTTATCATTTATTTGAATAAAAAATAAAATACAACACAAATCAACAGCTTTATCATTAGGTTATGATACTTTATATATTTTTTTTTGACCAAGAATTAATACAAAGTAACCATCTGGCTGACTCATCACTTAACCTATTTCTATGTTTTCTAATTACTAATGATGCTTTAGAAAATAACCTCTCAGCAGGTACTGAAGTTGCAGGTATTGAGAGAAAATCACGGGCCATTTTCGATAAAATCGGATACTCTGTCTCATGCGTCCTCCACCAATCTAAAATGTCTTCCGAGCTGGCAGTTCTTGGTTTTCTCAGGTACTCCTCCAACTCGTCTATCACTAAGCCTTGAAGACAAGATCCAGATGACGTCGAGGGACATTCATAGAGTTTATCAAAGTCTATTACGTCTTCATCTTCGTTACATACTTTATTTTCTTTTTCTGGTAATTCCAGAGATTTGTTCAGTGAGTGTAGACTTTTATATTCTTCATAAAGTTCATTGAACTTGCGCAGACTTTCTGTTTTAAGTTGCTTCCCCCACATTGTCAGGTCAAAAGTCTGAGCCTTATGCCTTGGGTCTAAAATTAAAGAAGTACAATAAATCCAGTTGCTCTTCTTGTAATGTTTAAGCATTTTGTCTCGAGCTGCTTGGAAAGCTAGAATGAGCCTTTCATCCACTTCAGATCGATTAGGTTTCTCATCTAACTGTTTTACCATGGATTCAATTTTATCTAGCAAGAGATTGAATGATACAATGACTAGCGGTAATGTAACATATTTGTCTCCACCAAGTTTTGTACTTAAAAGTTTAAAGTTTATTAGAAATTTATGTAATTTTTCGAGTACCTGCCATTCATTAGCTGTGATTTGAAAATCATTTAATTCGGTGACAGAATTGCACAATATGTCAATGCCCACTCTCACTTTTAAACCAAATCCAATCATATCATGTGTGGAATTCCATCTCGTTGGACAGTCAAGAATGGCATTTAGATTTGATGGCACGCCAGCTGCTTCACAAGCAGACTGAAACTTCTTCTTCACTATCTCACTTCTTTTTATTTTACTGGAAATACTGCGTAACTTTGTTACAGATGTACGCGAGTCAGCAATATTTGGTGCAGATTCTTCATCTTCCTCATCCTCAGTTTCGTCTGCATAGTCTTCGTACTGCTGATCTTGCGCGTTAGTGTCAGACTCACAGTGTAATGCTAAGGTCTTTAATAAATCTTGTACACCAAGGTTTAAAATGTGAGCAAAGCACCGGAAATGTTGATTGTCTGAATCAAAGTGTGGCGGCAGCTGTTTGCCCAGTTCATACATAAATTTGGTATTTGCAGTTGCGTTGTCGACCGTGATACCTTGTATTTTATCAATTATGCCATATTCCAATAAACATTCATGGAAAATCGTTGCAATATCTTCCCCAGTATGTCGACCGCGTGATGGTATAAAATCAAGAACTACAGATTGATACTTCCATTCGTTGTCTATATAATGAATAGTAACCCCGTAGTAACTCCTACCAGCAATTGACGTCCACCCATCAATGGTAAAAGACATTTTAGATGATAATTGTTGAAGTCGTTCCTTGAGATTCAATTGGAGCTCTTCAAATCGCTCTTTGACTTTCCTTCTAAGTGTAGACCTTTTAGGAAACACCATATTAGGGCAAATACGTCGAAAATATACTTGTGTAGCTTCGTCATCGAAAAATGAGAAGGGAAGATATTTTTTCACCACCCAATCAACTGTAGCTGTCGTGATGTTGTCACTGCTGTTTTCCGACTGAAACAAAACAATAAATCTTGTGTTATTATTTAAAATATACTAGGTTTGAGCGTATAAGAGGAGGAGGTTTGTTGTTGTTAAATCGAGAAAATCGTTAAATTGATATTTGTTATATTAAGGTTGCACTGTACTGTAATTTACCAAAATAAAGTACTTAGTTGTTACTGGCCGATTAAATGAAAATATGGGTGTTTATAAAAAATATTTAAGACGATAATTACATACTTAATATGTCGCACCCCTAGATGAAAACTGTGAAAACACCACTAACTCAAAAATACTTACGTAAGTTAATGGCGTTTTTGAAAGTATCGCATGAATAGCTACGCGGAGTTAAAATTCTTTTAACTGTTAAAAAAATATTCTTACCTGTCCACTTCTTCCAGCGGTTACTAAAAAGCTTGTGATATCTCCACTTAATTTTGGTTTAACAGGAAGAAATATTTCTGATTCCTTTTTGTGGAAAGATATTAGATGTTTCCTTAAGCCTGAAGTGTTTCTGTTTTTCATTTTTATTTCAATCTTTTTATGTTGGCACAATTTACAGAAGGCAGTTTGGGATGCATGAATTATTTCGAAAAACTCCTCAAATTTGCTTTTGGGTCTTTTAGATCTGTGACTCAAACTCTCGTTACTCGGACTAGAATAATTTGAATCTTCGTCACTCATATTAAATTGTACACGTGATACGTTTTTAGAAAACAACGAGAATTAGTAAAAACAATTATTAAGTTAGACTCGAAGCACAGCTCAATTGGAAATGACTGGAATTAAAATAATTCTTTTATTTATAGTACGTTTCCTTGCTTTTTACCGCGCCGCCTCGCCACGTGCCGGCTCTATGAAAAGGATGCCGCCGCAAATCAAACAATGCCGCGTGCGGCGTACAAACACACACTAAATATTACCTACTTGTACAGACGCGACGCGTGAATAAAATAGAATTAGTGCCAATCACTATTCTTTACATATAAGTGAATGTTTTGGCGTACATCTATACTAATATTATAAAGCTGAAGAGTTCGTTTGTATGTTTGATGACAGAAGTTTTAAAATAAATAAATAAGTCCTGAACGTCACTATACCTCCAAAGTTACTATTCCTCGTGGACGAAGTCGCGGGCACAGCTAGTAAATACTTACTCTCATCATCTCTCTCAGAGATATTCGGGCTGGTAAGTAATACAAAACTCTTATCGCAGGCTTTTTATTTTATTAGTAGGTAAGTACCTACGCTTTTTATATTATTTTATTAGTTTTGTAGAATTTTTTTACACGTTTCAAGTATATTTAAAAGTGGCTACAATATTTATTAAACGGGTGATATTTGAACACTTTTTTGCTATTTTTTCTTGTAAAAACTTAAGAAATATAATGACTAAATGTACAATAATAGTACCTAAGTAATTAGTTTAAAACCATATAAGTAATCAATATTATAATATATACTTACTAGAATGAATTAATATGACATCTACTACCTATCCTTACCATTTTATCCTAATCATAATACTACTTGCGTGATCAGTATAATGTATTCATTTTCATTCTAAGCACTCTGAAACTTATTTATTCTTTGGAACACATGTAGGTACTCTACTAGGAAATTATTTTGCATGAGTATACCTACGCCCTATGGCGGCAATCAAATAGTGTCAAATGTTATGATTTCGGCGTGGCGGCAACGATTGTTTTAGATTTCAAAAGAAGCTGCCGGCGCGTGTATCATAACCATGTACTTCCGAAAAGCGGCAAATTTCTTTGAGAAGTAAGTACAAAACCTTTGATGCCGCATTATCAAAGTGCCGATGGTTAAAACATAACTATGCATGCACTCAGTTTGATTTTAATAGATATTTTTTTATTCGCTATGTTTATGGTATTAGTCGTAATGCGCATAGGTCCAGTTTTTCATATTCTTTGATACAGTTTTTTGCGTCTCATAGAATTCCTAAGCGTACCTACCTATACACCGAACTGTTACACCTAACTACTCAGTGAAATAGCGCTAAGTCCTAGCTGCAAGACGCAAGAGTCTTGCAGGCTATGTCTTGTTCTTGCTCAAGTCTTGCACGGTCAGTCTTGGTCTTGGTCTTGCTAAAAATACGCGGTCTTGTTCTTGGTCTTGGTCTTGCAAAAACGCAAGAACAAGACCAAGACTGCAAGACCAAGACTGAATTTGGGCAACACTACCGACAACTACGTAGTAAGTGCCTGACGCTGGTTTCCGACTGAAAAATTTCGGATGAGTTTTTTTTAGGTGGGAAAATCATCCAATGGCAAATCCCGCTCTTGGGCGGAGCGAGAGATAGTGTCAGACTTTTACTGACTAAAAACCCACTCCTGTTCCTTCTTTGCCTTCGTCCCAGGGCCCCGGGTTTCGCTTTCACACTACCCGTGACCCCAGTAGGCTTCGACCCTACGATTTGCTGACATCTCCCTGAGGCGCGCGTGGAACACTACGCGCCGTCGACGACTTGGGCTCGGTCCGGACGGTTACCGGACGGTCGGACGACGAGCCACCCATTACTCGCCGTCCGCAAGCCCGCGCCTACGATGACCGGAAATCGGGATCGGAATCCCGGCGGCGGTTGGGGCTTGAGGTCCGTTGCCTCACGCTATCAGCCGCCTCCTTTGCTAGCATCACTGCTTCGCAGAACGAGGCGACCGCCTGTCACTCATCCTCGCTCCGATCTATGGCCTGTACCAAGGCCCGGATATCAGATGAGTTGAGAGATAAAGATAAATAATTATTTATTAGATCCAATTAAATGCAATCGCGACCGACCCGCCATGTCACTGTTCAAGATAGAAAAGAAAATGATATGTCGAATTGGACTGTTAATGGAGGGAACGGCCTATATACTCTATCATTGCGGGCCAGTCAGTTTACTATTGCATATATTATAATCTTTGCCCAGCAGTGGGACACTACAAGCTAGATTATTATATATATTATAGATACTTATAAAGATTTCATTGATGCACAATGTAATACAGAGATTTACTATTCAGCCCCCCCTAGCCAAGTTACAACCGTTTCGTTTCGATTCTCTCTTCGTTGATCGCCTCGAGTTTGCCACACGCCAACTATTCCTTTGTTCTGACCACGTGACTGAGCGTTGAGGTGACGTCAGAACAAAGGAATCGTAAGCGTGGCCAACTCGAGGCGATCAACGAAAAGACAGTCGAAACGAAACGGTTGTAACTTGGCTAGGGGGGCTGATCTATTTCTAAGCTAAAAACACGGTAGGTACCACAAAACAAGACATCAGTTACGTCGAGCTAAAATATAGCCAAGCCCTTTATTAAATTGTTTATTCGTGTAAATTGTGGCAACTAAACAGATGTGAGGCATAAAACATTAAAGATGTATTGCCTCATTCACTAGATACACTAAACAAGAACATGTTTTTCAATTCATTGAACACAGTGCCAATGTGGTGCCGTTTCACAGTGCATGCGTCACTTGCTATGCTGTCTGCCCTGCATAACCACTTGCACTTTCCAGGATTCATGCAGGCCTATGACATAGCTGGGGTCTTTACCATGACGGGTTGAAATGTCAATTGTGCGAGCGAGAAAGAAGGATGGAGCTGTACACCCTGTATAGCTCCATACCTTTAACAGTTCAGTTTAGGTCGTCAAATAATAATAATAATAATAATATTCCACAACTATCACACAATGCTGCCTAGTCCCAAGCTAAGCAGAGCTTGTGTTATGGGTACTAAACAACTGATAAACATACTTATTATATATTTCTAAATACATACATATATAGATAAATTACACCCAGACACAGAACAAATGATTATGCTCATCACACAAACATTTGACCTGGGTGGGAATCGAACCCACGACCTCCGGCATAGCAGTCAGGGCCACTAACCACTAGACCAACAGGCCAGTCAAAGGAATGGATCGCGTTAAAAGCTCGTGGTAGGGCCTCTATACAAGTTGCTAAATATTTTTCAGAAAAAAATTACCGACTTTAAAAGAAGAATTATTTTTTATTGAGTTTGATTCCGTCTGCGTAACTTCTCCCGCTTTGGAAGGAGCGAGAAGTATGTCAGTTTTTAACTGGTTAAAACCCACCTGTTCTCTCATTTTGACTGCGATCCCACCTGATGGTAAGCAGTGATGCAATCGTTGATGGTGATGCGCACTAGTTTATTAAGAGCCTATTGAATCTAGCCTTGAAGACACCTAAATTTTAATCGGACGGGAAGACCGCGGCAGGCAAATTGTTCCAGTAATTCGATGTACACGTCATAAAAAATGACGAGGCGAAACGCTTAGTCCGGACCGTAAAGGTTTCAACAACGTAAGGTCATACTTCAGTTGTCCTTTGTGTACGATATCTACAGCAGTATTTATCTTCCCCTCATCAAATACAAATAAGACATGGATAATAATGCAAATCTATAATATAAAAATGAATCGCAAAATGTGTTGGTAAGCGCATAACTCAACAACGCCTGGACCAATTTGGCCAATTCTTTTTTTAAAATGTTCGTTGAAGTTCAAGGATGGTTTTTACGGCGAGAAAAAATCGAATAGAGTAGGGTAGAGTAGCGTAGAGTAGGGTAGAGTAGGGTAGAGTAGGGTAGAGTAGGGTAGAGTAGGGTAGAGTAGCGTAGAGTAGGGTAGAGTAGGGTAGAGTAGGGTAGAGTAAGGTAGAGTAGGGTAGAGTAGGGTAGAGTAGGGTAGAGTAGGGTAGAGCAGTGTAGAGTAGGGTAAATTAGGGTAGGGTAGAGTAGGATAGAGTAGTCAGTTGACGGGAGCGAAGCCGCGGGCAAAAGCTAGTATGTAATATATTTTACCGTAGACACAAAGAATGGACTGAGCTTTCACCGTCTTCGTACTAAAAAAACGTTCAAATTCAAGTCTCTACAACTTGCCAAAAATATAAAAAAATAAGAGATTATTTTGTCAGTTTGCGATGTGAATATGAAAGTTCTTTCAATATATGGCAATTGCCAGCCAGGTATGAAGTAATAAATATCGTATGAAGTACATAATTCGGGTAAAAAAGTGTGAGACAAAATACGCCGCACGCTTTTTTTTGTGGTAAGGAACCACCAAGTAATATGTTCTGCTCTGGTTGGAGCGAAGGGAGCAAGAGGGCGTGTCAGACTTTAACTAACTGTTTTGTTTCCTTTAACAGCCCTTTGGGTTCCAAAGCCACAGTAACTCTTTAGAACAATACCGCAGCCCACGTCACAGGCTTTCAGTGTCATCTTCGTTGCTACGACGTGCAGAAGAGACGCAGTTATTGACCGCAGAATCGCTTTGTCTCTTTCTATTATATAGTGGTCAATTTAGCCACAGTATTGCTCAGTCCATTCTCTATGTATTTATGGGCCAAATATCATTCATTTCCAGTACAGAACGAAGAACAAGTGAATGCAAGCAACCTCGCACATTTGACCTATTGCGCGTTTGCGACACACCCTCTGAGGATTTGGAAAGATCAGTACCATAATAAGGCTGGAACTGTATTGCCAAAACAATCTGCTACTTTAATCGAGTGATCGGACAATTGTGTATTGGATGTTTAAGGTTTAGCTGGAAGGACAGGCTGATTGAGAAACATAGCTTATGTAAAACTGATCCTAATCACCACATAAAAATAAAGCACAACCTAAATCATTCTGATAAAAATCTAGCTTTTTCTGTCGAGATTGAGTGACGTAAAGATATCTCTTCTGTTTTTGAAATCGGTGGTAAACTCGTTAAACTGTTTGGGCCCACGTGTTCAGAATATGAGCCACACTTTGGAGTCTGATGAGAAATATTAGTTTCGTCTTCCGATTCGAGTTATTAATCATCAAATAAACCCTCTCGCTCCGGGTGTAGCGAGGAGGTCTGTCAGACTTTTACTAACTAAAACTCACTTATTTTTCTTTAGTTCGGTCAGGGTAACTCTTTGGAAACATCCCGCACACAGTTCTGATAAGGAAACACATGGTCCTAGAACGCTAAAGGAAGGTGAGTTATAGTCGCTAAAATCCTGACACACCCTTTCGTTCCACCCTAGCATAAGCATAAGCAGCCTTTCAATGTTCCCACTGGTGGAACTCGGGCATCCTAGAGAGGATGTAGATGTAGAGGGAATGGAAATACCGAAATCCACCACGCGGGCCCAGTGCGGGTTGGTGAATGTCACATGTCTTCGAATTTTTGGTTCTAGGACATGCCGGTTTCCTCACGATATTAAGATCCTTCACCGTTTTGAGAGTAGTGGTGATGAAAATAAATTACACAAAGTAATGCGCCTGGCTGGATTTGAACCCGCGACCTACAACTCATAAGTCGAGGCCGTTACCACTTGGCCACCACCGCTCCACCCTAGAGTAGGAGAAGTCAGTAGATGATTTCCCACGTCCCAAAAAAAAAGCCAGTGCAAGGAAGTAAATCAGTCGCGTGGACCCAGCCTTAAACAAACTGATGGAGATCTCTGACATTTCACAGTCGTGATGTTGAACAATCCTACAAATGTCACTATTATTTGTTTATTTTGATCAATAATAAATCTTGATCATGCAAAACGCGGTCATGCGCAAGAATTTGATGCGTAAGCTACTGCTGGCGTTTCTATTGCATTATAGTGAATTTATTATTTAAGTAGGATAGTTCTGGGTGGTCCCGTCTAGTAGCTAGTTGACTGCTACAGACTACATTCTATAAAGCCACTAGAATTTTCGTATCTTTGTTCATATCGGAACATTGTTTCATAGCCTAGCAAAAGGCATCGTTCCAATTACCAGGTAAATAAATAAAATAACTATCTATATATATATAAAAGGAGAAACTGACTGACGCACATATCAACGCACAACCAAAACTATTGGGACTAGGAACATGAAATTCTGCACAAGGCTTCCTTTTATGACGTAGGCGAGCACTAAGAGAAGATTTTCCAAAATTCACCCCCTAAGGGGATGAAACGGGGTTCCAAAGTATGTATAGAAAAGTCTATTTTCACGCGGGCAATGCTGCTGGCAGAAACTATTAATTTTATAAGATTAAATCAGAACTACCGCTTTCAGATTTTAGGACCAAAAATTTAAACTGAGAATTGTTCTAAGGAGTTACTGTGACCCTGGAACGCAAAAGGCAACAGAAGAAACACAGAAAGGTTATTCAATAGAAGTCTGACACCTTCTCTCGCTTCGCTCAGAGCGAGAGACGTTATAATAACATTATTGACGATCCCAAAGAAAAGGACAAAAAACTTCAAAATTATTGAAGAGAAGGTTGATGATAGCCACAATGAAATCCAAATTGATGTCACTAAACAAACCTCTAATGAATACCTATGTCTACACTGACAAAGATGTCGTGACTGCATTAAAAACTATAAGCAGACGAAATCTACAAAAGGTTTTAACTAGATTGACAACACTTTTTATAGTATTTCAGGGAATATTGACAGAAACGTGAAGAGGAGGAATAAAATGCATGTAAATTATATATATCTAAATGTGGATCGATAGAAAGGGAGAGGGAGGCCAAATAAAAAATGGAGGGATGGGTGAGGAGTGATATGAAAGAAGAGGAAGGAAGATGACAGCATAACGGGTGCTAAGACCGAATGAAAGAAAAAAAACCCCAAATAACACAAAGGCGGATGATAACTGACAGAAAAAAAAATTAACTACACCTGCGTTTTGTATAAAGATAGATGATACTGTTGGAACCGTGCACTAGCTTCTGACGTTTTATAAGTGCCCATAATACGTGAAATAAAAATATTGGAATTTTGAATTTTCTAATGTTTTTTAGTATTAAATAGTATTTGGCAGCAAATATCGGGTCAGCCTTCTTGGCAAGCTTCTTTCTCAGCAGTAGTCAACACTACAAAAAACCCTCAGTTCCATTTTAGTTTTAAATGATTCCACATATTGTCCAGATACCTACTTGAGATACAAAACTACACCATTTTTACATCACACTGTAATTTAGGTGTCTTTAAGGCTAGAGTGAATAGGCTCTACATAAACTAGTACGATTCACCGTCAAAGACCGCAGTTAAGCACTAGTTTATAATTATAATTTAAAAAAAATATCCATTAGATATCTATCAATTTGCGAATAATTACAATAGCCACTTGGATTCACAAAACAAACCGCCAAAACGCTCGTAATACGTAACTACAATATTCAAGGCGACATAGAGCGCGGTGTCGCAATTTCGTTAACATGTTTATTATTGTTCGGTGATTGACCCGAACAATACCTATACTATTTTACAAAACTTTTAAATTTTGTTTTTACTGGGTTTGTCCGCTTACTTATGGAGCTTTTTGGAATCATCAGTGGCCGTCGGCATCCAAACGAAAACAAGTAAAAAAATTTGGGAAATAAATTGTTTTTGGAGTTAAAAGTCATTCAACCTTTTTGATTAACACCGTATCGGTATAATGTTGAATGGGATTAACTAAACACTCTTCAACTACATTATCCTGCCCAATTTCAAACTCTGTTTTCTTCAGTATCACCTTCATCGATACACCTCACTAGCATATCTAAATATCTATTTGATCGTGACAGCTCCTGCTCAAATGAAAATATTTTTTCAATACACTTACTTTAAAACCCGCACTATCACACGACATATCTCTACCGTTTTTAGCCACACAATTTACTGTTTTTCGCACTAGTGCGAAAAAGTGCGCGATTTCGCCCCAGCCACAATTGATTATATTCATCGTATCAGACTGGGCGCTAAGCTAACCCTACCCTTCCTAAGTGTATCAAATAAACGTCGTTTGATACACGTGGAAATCATCGGCTCCAAAACAACACAGAATTCCGCCTCGGTTGTAATGACAAACTTTCTCCACTTGTATCAAAATGTACTTTTTCATGCCAAGATTACACAGTACCTACTCATTGCAAACGGAAACAAATGAATTAACCCATCAAAGCCAGGACAAACAAGACTAATTAATAACCGTTCCGTTGTCCCAATTAATTGCAGAAAACAGACCTTGACACGTCACCCCAGTCTTATAAAGATACCGTTGTATACACAGCCTAAAAACCGGAACATCTTGTTCAAGAATTGAAATTCGACGAGGCGACCATAACCACAGCCAACTGAATTTAATCAGAGTAACTGTGACTTTAATATTGTACTAGCATTTTATTTATTTTTATAGATTGAATTCTTAGAAAGAAATTTACTCCTACAACCATACAATTTTACCCCTTGATAATATTATTATAAGCAGTTCATTATCTTATTAAAATCATCTTGACCTAGTCGAGTCGACTCCTAAGTCTTGAACGTCGACGCAGAGCTGTTGTTGGCCTGTCGGTTTTCTATCAGTTACATTTTTTGAGTACTGTGCGTCGGAATCGTACAATTTAATTCCACCAATCCTGATCGATCATCGGAGCACAAGACATATCACAGATGTACAAAGCGTTTTGGGAACACGTTTACTGCACAACTGTTACTAAGAATTGGAAGACTCTGCCGGAGTCGCATGTTTATTTATTTATTTTATTTTATTCTCAATACACACAAAATACTAACTGTTCTGCGATTAATGTGCCCTACCCACTGCCGATTTTTCGGGCTTCGGAAAAGGCTCTGGAATGGCGACCACGTACCGGAAGACGCAGCGTTGGAAGGCCTCCCACAAGGTGGAACGATGACCTGGTGATTGTCGCGGGAATCCGATGGATGCGAGACGTACAGGACCGGTCATTATGGCGACATTAGGGGGAGGCCTATGTCCAACAGTGGACAGATGAGATGATGAGTGTCAAGAGTGAATAGGTTACATTTATGAGAACATGTTCCATTTTCGACCACATCATCGCTGACCATCAATTGAGATAGTGATCAAACGCTAGCCAATCAATAATAAAACTTAACAGTTTTAGAAATTCAAGTTTGATTTAATAAATAGTTTTTTTATGGATTACGGTTTTTTAATTTGCATGATATTGGAGTCCAGTTATTTTGAATTAATTATGGGTGTGTGAGTTTTCTCTAGGCCTAGTGGCCTCGCATTTGTTTTTTAGTTATAATTGCGTATATAAAGTATCAGCCTACATTTACTACAAATTAAATATTAAATTTTAATTTGAAATTAAATCGTTTATAATTCCAAGTGATATGATCATAATTATGCCGATGGCAGCCATTTTCTGAAATATAACTATATGATAGTCATTCATGACAATATGAACACTAATATCATCAATTTCACTTTTCTACACCTAAAGTGCAGCACAAGCATTTCATTATATAGGAAGAGACTATTTCCTGTAGTGTCAGCATAATAATAAAGCAGAAAGGACCACGTAAACAATCCATGTTTAGAGGTACACTCCACTTCTTTTTTCAAGTTTCAAAAAAATTAAAAGTAGAGTTTGCATAAAAGTTTTTTCGGTTTTTACCCGACTTTGTTTTAAGGACAGCGCGGTGGGGTAACCATTGCTCTTAGGTATACCTGCGCTTGGAATATACCCGTATTTATAACTTAAGTCATATTATCATAGTTTTCAACAGTAAGAATACGGCCTGAAAAACACAAGGTAGGGTGGACCTTTAAACACAACGTGTAACAGATTAAACGCAAAATCGGATAAGGGGTCATTGCACTCATCATTATGGTTTACTAGCTTCTGCCAACGGCTTCGCCATCGTGATAGAAAATATATATATAGTCTATGTCACTCCATTAAATAAAGTTCTATTCTACTAGTAAAAGTTAGGCGTCCATTACACGATATGTTTTGCTGTCAGTTTTGCCACAATCAAATATTTTGACTGACGAAACACCTACCGTGTAATGCGATGACTGACGTTTGCATGACGAAGAACGTATGGCGATAAAATTCCGTCATTCAACCATCATTCATGATTGATGGTTTGGATTGACGCTTGCATGACCGTGTAATGGACGCCACAGAAAAGAATTTTAAAATTCAGTAATTTTTGGATCAATCCCGTAATCGTGAAAAGTAAATCAACTTCCATTTTTCATGTTAATGGTAAACTGCTTAAATTGTTTGGACCAAGTAGATAGCGATTTTCTACACCATGCATGCAGCATTCGTTAAGTCCTCCAAAGTGCAGGCTTAAGGGCACTTGGGGGACTCCAACGGGTGGCTCACGTTCTGAACAGGGGCACCGCACTCACATTTTGTATCCGACGTGTCTAATAGCCCATTTCGCCAATTTATGTCTGTACTGGTATACCTGGGTGCGCAACCGATTAGCTCCCATATTCTCACATATTGTTAAATAAACTCGGAAACTACTAAACGGATTTTCATTCGGTTTTCACTAATAGACAGAAAGATAAAAGAAGGTTTAGATGTATAAAACACTAGCCTCTTCTCCATACAAACTTTGGAACCCCGTTTCATCCCATCAGGGAGTGAATTTCGAAAAATCGTTCTTATTCTTCGTATAATGGCTAATAGCCGAAGTGCGGCTTCACCTATTTCTGCCGGCTACAACTAGGTGCTGTCGGCCACTTGCGCTCAAACTTAGATGTATCCTACTTATCTTCGGTTAAAACTAGGTTTAGCCTTCATCATAGCAGCTAGAACTAGTTGCAGCCGCACACCGGTGGTTAAACGTAGGTTTACCTATCCCACTACGATTACGATTTCAGTGTAGTTAAGCATTTTGATTTTGTTTTGAGATTTTTATCTTTTATTTCCCAATTGATTCGATTTCGTATTACATGAAGACTAGACATCTTACCCCAAATAAAGACATGTCAGTTCGAAACAAGATTTATAATTGTGTTGAATTGTATTATGTAGATACTAAAATGAAATTCGAGTAGAGCGTAATTAGAGACACAATAGAAAGACAATGACCGAGCGAACGCCGGCGTTCACTCGGAGTTTAATGAACTAATGAAATGCATTTTAATATGGAGTCCCCCTGTGGTAAAAAAGGTTTCCTAAAGAGTTCGCCAAGTTAGCAGCGATTGAACTTGTTCAAATAAGATAGACATTCTTGCAACATACTATCACATGAAGAGTTTGTTGAAGAAGATTTATCATATATATTATACTAGCGGTCCCGGCAGACGTTGTTCTGCCCAAAAGCAGGATTTAGTAAAAAAAAAAAATTACCCTACTCGTTAAAAAGTACCCTGTGTCCGTCTCCTGGTTCTAAGCTACCTCCCCACCAATTTTCAGCCAAATCGGTTCAGCCGTTCTTGAGTTATAAACAGTGTAACTAACACGACTTTCTTTTATATATATAGACTAGCGGTCCCGGCAGACGTTGTTCTGCCCAAAAGCGGGATTTAGTAAAAAAAAAAACCCTACTCTACCCTACTCTACACTACTCTACCCTACTCTACCCTACTCTACCCTACTCTACCCTACTCTACCCTACTCTACCCTACTCTACCCTACTCTACCCTACTCTACCCTACTCTACCCTACTCTACCCTACGCTACCCTAAAAAAAAAAAAGTAAAAAAAAAAAAAGTACCCTATGTCCGTCTCCTGGCTCTAAGCTACCTCCCCACCAATTTTCAGCCAAATCGGTTCAGCCGTTCTTGAGTTATAAGTGGTGTAACTAACACGACTTTCTTTTATATATATAGATTAGTAATCTACTAAAACTAGGTGTAGCCGTATAAACGGAACCTCTGCAAAATTTCAGTGTTCTAGGTTCAAGGGTTTGGGGTGGGCTTAAGTCAGTGAGTGAGTCAGGACTTTGCCGTTTATATATCAGAAGACGCTTAACATAATAGAGAAAAGTCGACAATTTCGAAGAAGCTGAGACGGATCGCTGGTTGTCAATAAATTAGAAAATCTCTATCTCTAAGCAGCCGTGAGGCACACAATTATATATATATTTTAATTTTTATTGGTTCTCTTTTGTTTGGTTTTGTGTTTTTTGTGTGCCTTGCGTAGTGACAAAATAAGTACATTTTCTTTCTTTCTTTCTTTCTCTACACAATGTACTAAAGAGTGTTTATTCTGTGACACGTTGTATAAGTTAATGTAAGTATTCTTATATTGTAATATAATTGGTTGGTACCTACTTCTTTCAGACTCACCTCTTCCAGGCGCAGAGGTTCCTCCAGCCCGGCCGCGATCCTTTCTCGTTTCTCTCTCTCTTTCCTTTCCTTCTTCTCACGTTTCCGTCTCTCTTTCTCCCCGTCCCGCTCCTCACCGCCCCCCACGTCCCCGCCAGTCAACACCGCGGTCTTTTTCATGAAGTTGAACATGGCGGTTTGGCTCTGAAAAGAGAAAGAGCATTTATTTAGTTTACTGTTTTTACATTAATTGTTCGTACAGCTAAGTATTGGAATGCCCTGCCCTGCAGGAGTCTGTGTTTCTTGATAGCTAGAATCTGGAGATCTTTAAGTCAAGAGTGAGTAGGTTACTTCTAGGCAAACGTGCTCCATTGTCGACCCTCCCTTAAAAAAACCCCAGTGGAAGTAAAATTACAAGAAAAAACTTTAAAAGCCAGTAAGACAGGACGGCAGTAAAGCTATTCAGATTGAAGTTAATTATCATTGTTTTCTTGTCTCGCAAAATTAGCATGTTGAGGTAGTGAACTGGTCAGGTCGTATCTATCTAAGGACCAATTGTTCTTGTTGTTGAAGTACCTAGATGAGTCGAGATAAAGAGGACCTTTATAAAAGGCTTCTAGTTCAGACTATGCGGATAGTGAATTACAGAATATGGTGGTCTAACCGGCAAAAGAACCCTTATCTAACAATAGGACGAGTGACCGGTATATGATAATAAACCACGACTGGCCTGTTGGTCTAGTAACTGCTATACCGCAGGTCGTGGGTTCGATTCCCAACCAAGACAAATGTGTATGATGAGCACGATAATTTGTTCTGTGGCTACATGTAATTTATCTATAATATGGTATGTATTTAGAAATACTGTTCATCATAGCACAAGCTCCGCTTAGTTTGGGACTAGATGGCGTTGTGTGAAAGTTGTGGAATATTAATATTCACTAGTCTAGAATTTTTATCGTAACTCTATTATCTTTTTCCTGGCAAAAGGACCAGTGTCCCAGTTGTGCAATATTCATAACCGCAGTTATCTATGATTTGGGCAAGTCATCATAGTTCGTTGCACTTGCATTGTATAATGATTGGCCTATTGGTCTAGTAGTTAGTGGCCCTGACTGCTATGCCGGAGGTCGTGGGTTCGATTCCCACCCAGGACAAATGTTTGTGTGATGAGCACGATCATTTGCTCTGTGTCTGGGTATAATTTATCTATATATGTATGTATTTAGAAATATATAAGTATGTTTATCAGTTGTCTAGTACCCATAACACAACCTCTGCTTAGCTTGGGACTAGACGGCGTTGTGTGATAGTTCTGGAATATTATTATTATTATATTTATTTTGAAATCCTCCTTTAAAGAATAGAATAAATTTTATTGTACACCAAAATAGTAACAAAACTTGTTACACTAACTTTATCCCCGTAAGTTCTGAACTATGCCACATGACGCAGGTCCTCACCGGTTATGGTAAGTTCGAGAGGTTCCTACACCTGATTCGTGCCGAAAAAAACGCCCGGGTGTCACGATGGAGGTGTGCTCGTGGGGACGATCGTCAGCAGCGACCTCTCGCGCCGAGCTCTGGTTCAGGCTATGGCCCGGAGCGAGGAGGAATGGCAGGCGGTCGCCTCCTTCTGCGAAGTAGTAATGCTAGCGAAGGAGGAGGCCGCACGCGTGAAAAAATGAGGTTTACAGCGCGCACTTTGCGTTTTTTTTTTTTTAAAATAGCTATAATAGCTCTTGTTTAATAGTGGACCTACGATAACAATAACAACTTTAGATCACTAAAGTTAAATACTAAAAAAACCTTTTTTATTTTCAACGATTCGAAACGTAGCGAATCAATTAGTGACAATAAACATTGGTAAAAAAAAATGCGATAGTCACGCGTAGATTATTGCATGCACAATTAGTCACACTGAAGATTACAAATTCATTAGTTTTATCTAAAAAAGGAGTATTAGAAATCAGAAACGTTTATTTCAAATAGACCATTTATAGGCACTTTTGTATTGTCAATATGTCGGTCAGTCAAAAAAAGTAAAGCTGAATTGCAATAGAATATAATAGAATAAACTTTATTGTGCTCGAAAATAGTAACATAATTTTACAAAAACTTACATCTATGAGTACAATGGCGGTCTTATCGCTGTCAGCAATATCTACCAGACAACCTTAGGATGGACTATAAGAACTTAAACTAAATAAGAGGGTTGTTTGCGGTGTACTGCTAATAAATAAATAAAAAACTGGGCAAGTGCGAGCCGGACTCGCGCACTGAAGGTTCCGTACAAACTTTCCTTTGTAAATAGTTCAATTCTCGAATGGATTCTGTAGGATTTTACCGAAAGAAATGTTTTTTTTTGTGACGTTTTAATAAATTTATTGTTTTCAGATTTATTCCTATAACTGTGCGATATAAGACCTTGCATTATACCAAATTTCAGTATACGTATTTTGCTACGCCGTTTATGTATGCGTATGCTTTTTTTTTTCGTTAGTTTGATATTTTCACAGCTTGAAGAGACCGCAGATCTGAGTCTATGGTTTTTTTTTTTTTAATTTTAACCCGATTGTTGCACGAGATAAAGGGTCTTGACAGACAGACAGACGACAACAGAGTGATCCTTTATGGGTTCCGTTTTTTTCCTTTTGAGGTACGAAACCCTGAAAAAAAGTAATTACAAAAACTTTACATTTAAAATATGTAGATCCTATGTAATACACAAATAAAAATTATATAACCAGTAGCTACTGTCAGCGGCTTTGCCCGCGTAATAGTAGAAAATTAACCCAAGGGAACATACTCCCGGGACAAAAAGTATCCTATGTCCCATTTTAGGACATGATCTACCGTGTACTAAATTTCATCCAAACCCACTCAGCCGTTCGAGCATGAAAAATTATCAAACATACACACAGTGACAAATCATTTTTATAATATTAGTGTGATTTCACGAATTCATATATTTACTTACTTTTTACTTTTCATAGAAATCAAGAATCTTCAAATAGATAGTCTTCAATAATGAAAAAAGTTGAATTAAATCAAACGTTAGTGTGTAAGTAAGGATCAACATTGCCCCCAGCAGAAAAGTAGGACCCAAAAGAGGCCAATAAACTACACACGTCATACACAACACCTACACCACAGCACTTTGTTTAAAGAACTGTCGGGCCCATACAACAATACATCATACAGCTCCCAGGTCCACAGAATAGAATTGCAAGAGAGACTCAGCTTTAGAGCTTGCACTAACCATATCCCCGTGATAAACGCTACTGCTTAGGCATTAAATAAGCGCACTAATGATTAAATCAACACGGGACTAATAAAGCGATGATCTTCACGAGGTGACTGATATCAGGTAAATGAGAGTCTTCGAGGATCTAGAGGACTACTACTAGCCGATGATGAGTATATGAAGTTGTCTACGGTGTCCACTTGGAAAGTTGGCCACTTCTTGCTACGCAACACTCGCACAAAATGTCCAAGTCTGCACAAGATTTTTTCAGACTTAGTATTTAACAGTACTGGTTTCATTTCCGTGGATTATTCCACAGGGATCCTGCATTTACCCATCAAAAAAGTACCTAGCCTATGACACGTATCAATAGTGTAGTTTTTTAAGCAGTTGAATTTTTATAATCGATTCAGAACTTCCTGAAATATGTCCTACTTCAAACAAAAAAAATATACCTCGTTATAATACAGGTAAATATGAAAAATGAAGACAGGAGCCGACTCCAATTAATAACGAAAAGGTATATGATTATGTAGAGATTAAGACGAAGTTAGCACTCTGACGCATAATCTACTCCGTGCCACAGCCCCACATCGCGTCCCTTTGATTTAGTTAAAGTGCGCTGGATATCCGAACAACATAATCTTTGACTGCGCGGCAGCCGACCCATAAAATTGATTGACGCAAGCGCAGTTGCATTTATTTACAGCTCAAATGTTTTCATACTTTGTTGCGCTTTTGAAGATGAGTAAAGTTAAGGTGAGTAAGAGGAACATTAAGAAATGTAATATCTGGAAAAGTTTCAAGAGGGTAACCAGTATTTAAAAATTACGGTTTAAATTGGTCTGAGGATGACATTTGAATTTTTTTTTTGTTATTTTTGGCTTGAATACTAAGTTCTTTAAGCCATGTCTTCGTGTGAATAGTATATTTGATTACCATTACAATATGGATGTACATTCTAATGTTTTTGAAGTATTTGGCAGCAAATTTATCAAGTCAACCTTTGCGGCAAACTTCGTTGAGGTAGACAAAAACTACAATAGAATACTCACAGCTCCATTTTACAGAGATAGCGCCTGTTTTAATGATTTCACATATTGATCAGTTGCGCAGACACTTGAGATACAAAACTACATCAATTTTACATCCCAATATCCACTAGGAATCAATTTGTGTCTTTTAGGCAAAAACAAGTGCCAATGTAGCGACACTCTCTAATTATGTACTCTCTGGTTTGATGGACCACCACAATACAGGCCCTCGGCCTAGTTTGATGATTACAACAAATGTACTTACTGTGAATCATTGTACTTGCTGAATGTGACTCTTTAACCACTGTATTATGTTAATTTTGTCAAATAAACGTTTTTATTTTTATAATTTGCAAATAATTAAAACAGCTACTGAACTTCACTCGAAGAAATCCCGTTAAAATACGCTCAGGGTTCAAGATTGATGAAGTATATAGACAAGTAGGTAACTATGTATAGACAATAAATTATTAAGAATACGGCAAGGGCAATTCGATACGTTTTCAGACGATCACAAGAGACAAACTATCAATACACCCGGAGAAGGTTGTATTAAATAGTTACTATGCGATCAAAAGAGATCAGTTTAGGCTCGGAAAGGAAGGCTATAAAAACGAAGAATTAAGTAATATGATGAGTTTTATTACTGACTAACTTCTACCAGCGGCTTCGCCCGCGTAAAAGTAGGTTTTCCATACAAACTTTGGATGCATGTTTCATCCTCTTAGAGGATGAATTTTGGAAAATCTTCTCTTAGTGGTCGCCTACGTTGTAAAAGGGAATCTTGTGCAAAATTTCACGCTTCTATTCCCAGTAGTTATGGCTCTGCGTTGATATGTCAGTCAGTCAGTTTCCCCTTTTATACAGGTATATATAAATACACCTGACTATCAAGACAGACAGGCTCGCGCTTGACTACTATCTCACCTGATAGTAAGCGATGATGTGATTCGACGATGCAGGTGTCTGCACGTTTGCCTAAAAGTAATCTATTCTCTCTTAACTTAAAGAAACACAGACTCCGGCAAAGAATTTCAATCCTTAGCGGCACGAAATATGATTGTGTTCCCAAAACCATTTGTGCATATCCACCATGTATAGGTGGTGCATCGCCGTACATCTAGTGGTATGATGATGGAACAATAAAATATGGAAAACCTAAAAATCCGAATTGAAATGGTAAAAAAAGCTACTGGCTATTAGATTGTAGACATAAATAAGCGAAAACTTGTACAGTATGCTGTTAGTCATGTCACAATGAGTCGGGAATAATATTCTAGTCAAAGAACGAACTTAGTAGTGATTTAGGCCAGAGAGAATTTATCTTAATTCAACTGAATTAGCAATTCGTGCACGTAGCCTAACGATCTCTAATGGTGTGACAGTTAATTTGTAGCCAACACTACCCTAGGACAAGCGTAGTTAGGAATTATAAGAACTAAGAAAGTGGAGAAAATCCCTATCGAATATGTAGCTTTAGTGACTACGCCTTATTTGGTATTCTCTTGGCACTTATACTTCACTTGTCTCATTGGTTTTGGTATTGTTTCATCCGTCCGTCATTCCATTTCCGATGCAGAAGTTAGGTATAAGTATTACTGAGAATTTCTAGAAAGGCACAATATAAATGACTGTTGATGATGTTACTGCAGTTATCAAAACAATTTAAAAAAGCGGTAAAATTGTTTGTTTGTTTTAAGAGGATTTCTTGAAGAGTTAAGGAATTCTACTAACCCTTCGAACTATTCTATTATAGGTAACTAATACAGTTGGTAATGTGCAGTGTTACAGGTTATTTTATAAGCAGAAAAATGGACAATTCCTGTGATAGAATCCACGGTATCGATTCCACGAAAAAGATCTTTAGGTACTTAAAATTTAATAAGTCGTAAGCGACACATTGCACTATTCGATTTTCAATTGTTAGCACCGAGCCGAGCGTTGAAAATCCGAAGCGCATTGTTTTTAACTTTTAATAATTTCCATCGTCGGTCGATATGACGTATTTTATGATAGTAGACAGGTTGGTGCATTTTAGGGGCGCATGAACTTTGTTTCATTAGACGAACAAAAACAACATTATCTTATCGCAGTATGCAATTATGTCTTTAACAAATAGTTTGTTGTAAACAGAAGCAATTAGGTTTCGACCTCATTATGAGTACGACAGGTGACAGGTGAACTACCGTATGTGTTCAGGTTGAACAACTTTAGATCAAAAAAGTGAGCAATTTGGTACTAGAAATTTTATCATAGGACTAGCTTCGCCGCTGCCGCCGCGTGTAAGTCGGTTGTCCCATACAAACTTTGGACCCCCGTTTCATCCCCTTAAGGGTGAATTTTAAAATAACCTGTCTAAGTGCTCACCTACGTCATAAAAGGAAACCTAGTGCAAAATTTCACGCTCCTAGTTCCAGTAGCTTCGACTGTGCGTTGATATGTCAGTCAGTTTCTCCTTTTAATTAGATAGATAAACTCTAGTAATGGAGTCCATCATCAGTCAGAGTCCATCTCTGTGAATATGTCTAGAAAGGGAAGACGGGGGCAGTTGCGACAACTGTGATAACGACTAATCGGGAATTTCAACACTGTTTCAACACCTAATTTGTACACCATAACGAAAACTGTTATTAGGATGGTTTCTCGAAGTCCAAAACTTCGCAGTTCTGAGGACTTACCATGACGTGTTAAAATGTCAGTCGTTCGAGCGAGAAAGAGGGATGGAGTTATACACTCTATACAGCTCCAACCCTTTAACAGTTCAGTTTAGGTCGTCAAATGGATCGCGTTAAGACCTCGTGGTAGCACTGCTGTATCAGATAGTACTAGGGTTGTCAACCGTACTCTAAAATAGATTATTGTACTCTATATCATGTAGGTGTACTCTATAATCTATAAAACTAATAGAGGACGCTAAAATACTCTTTTTTACACATTGTTTACTATACTAGTGCCAGTCACACATATATGATGCATACCTATAATCGTAACCAAATAAAGTCAACTATTTTCATAAATGTGAAGTGGCGGCAAGAGAAGGACAGGGTTTCATTGAAAAAGTGAAAGTAAGTCTGCTCCACAGCCGGTAATGCCATTTCCCAGGAAGAACTGGAAAAGCAGCATAAGATAGCAGAACTGCATTCCGGGATACAAAGAAAACTTGCTAATCCATGTAAACTTAGAGTTAGAATGTTTCGAGTCATACAATTCTTATAAAAATCAATGAAAATTTTTAGTGTTGCAAAAAGTACCAAAAAATAGTTTTTATTTATTTAAATAAATTATACTCTTTTTTATTCGTACTGTTTATTTAACTTCTTTGAGATGAGATATACTCTATTTCTCCTAATAAAAGTTGGCAACCCTAGATAGTATGTTAAGTAAAAAAAAAAATATTATTATTCACAGTAAGGATATGTATTTAATGTATTTACTCTTTTTCTCACACAATTATTAACTCTTTTTTTATTCTTGATAGGTTTGCGCTTGACCGCTATCTCACCTGATGCAAAGCGACAATGCGACTCAATGCAACGATGCGACTCAATGCGACGATGCGACTCAATGCGACGATGCGACTCAATGCGACGATGCGACTCAATGCGACGATGCGACGCAATGCGACGATGCGATGGGATGATGACTCTCTATCTTAGAGAAGAGGTAAAATGTGCCATGTAAATAAAACTTGGCATTTTATTCTGTCTCTAAACATTGAGCATTTACTTTTAGTATCTATTAAATGAATTAAACAACCTACATAACGTACATTTATTGCTATCAACACTCATTCAATAAAATTTATTGTTTGCTTATCCAGTATCAACGACATTTATTACTTCTAATTACCATTTATTACTTGTAGGTGATAAGGTTAACTGTCTCAAGTTATAATTATCACTAGTATTGTTGATACCTGGAGTTCCAGTTCCAGTTTTAGTATATAAGTTTTTACATTATTATTGTTATCTTATTGTGTGTACCTGTGTGCCAAATAAACGTGTTTCCTTTCTTTTTCTTTCTTTCCATAGCAATACTGTGCCTAGAGCTGAATTAAGTATTTTGAGTTAAGAACACCTCAAACCCGACTTTAAAGCCAAATTTTGACAGTTAAAGTAAAGTTTGAGAAATACTCAACTTTAAATTTTTTTAATCAGAAATCGGGAGTAAGAGCCGGTTTTTGAATTAAGTATTTTGAGTTAAGAACGTCTCAAACCTTACTTAAATGCCTTTTGCAAATGACAGGTTTTCAGATTAAAGTAGAGTTTGAGGAATTGAGTATTCCTCAGACTCTCACTCACTTCAAATACTTAAATCAGAAATCGAGAAGTGTCCGTTTCCAAATTGAGTATAAACAAAACAAAAATCGGAGATAAGTAATAACAGCCGCCCGGGCCGATCTTCGAGGTTAAGCAATGCTTGATGGATGGGTAACCATCTTAACATAATATAGCGGTATAAGGTAGTAGCATATGTACGGTTGCTCGCCGTCCGGTCGTCCGATAACCGTCCGAACCGAACCAGAGTTGTCGACGGCGCTTATTACCTATTCCAAGTGCGCCTCAAAGAGATGTCAGCAAAACCGCTGGAGCCTAGCAGATGTTGCTTGCGGTCCTAGAACGGCCCGGGCCCATCTGACACGCCCTCCCTATACCTAGCCCGGAAGAAGTCAATGGTTGATTTCTTTCCTTAAAAAAAGACCGGTAAAGTAAAAATAAAACCACGCGAGACTCATGCGGATAAACAAACTACAGTACATTACAATGAGTTCCAAATAATAATAGGATCGATTGCCACCATGTTGTGACGTCACATCATACTGTCAAACCGCAAGAAATTGGGCAAAATTGAAGAACTCAGAGATGGGCAAAATTTAAGAACTGAATTCTTGGTTTGCTCACCGTAATTCTTCGATTTGACAGTATGACGTGACGTGACAATATGATAATCGATCCTATTCTTATTTGGAACGTATTGTACAAAGTACGTGTTACCGTGACATCACTAAAAACAACAATAATATACCTACAATAGTAACACGTACAGTACCGTTACGAACTGTGATGGTATCTGAATAACTGTCAACGCATTCTCTGCGTTTAGTTGTTATGTGACGAGTAAGAAGAGCATACAAATCAGGTCGGCCATTGGCAGTTTAAGGTTTGACTATCTCCATTGTTTTGACATACCGAAAATACCTATGTAGAGTACCTACTCGAAGATACGACAAAGTTATGTATTATAGTTGTTCAGGTAAAGCCTCAGATATGTTAGGGGGGCAAATGTACACCAATTTTTTTTATTGATATAAACTAGTGCTTGACTGCGATCCCACCTAATGGTAAGCAGTGATACAATCGTTGATGATGAGATGCACTAGTTTATTAAGAGCCTATTCACTCTAACCTTGAAGACACCGAAATTATAATCGGAAGGGAAGATCGCCAACCACGCGACCACGTACCGGAAGACGTAGCGTTGGAAGGCCTCCTACTAGGTGGACCGATGACATGGTAACGGTTGCGGGAGTCCGATGGATGCGAGACGCACATTACCGTTCATTGTGGCGACACTTGGGGAGGCCTATGTCCAGCAGTGCCGTCTTTCGGCTGAAATGATCATGATGATGATGGGAAGATCGCAGCAGGCAAATTTTTCCAGTCCTTCGAAGTACGCGGTATAAACGGCATGACGAGGAACGCTGTCAAATTGTCCAACAACATGTCTCGCGTGGCGTGACTGCTTTGTAAAATTTTGGAAGGTAAGTTCAGACAGGCTTTTTGGTCTAGTGGTCAGTGGCCCTCACTGCTATGGCGGAGGTCGTGGGTTCGATTCCCACCCAGGAGAAATGTTTGTGTGATGAGCTCGATCATGTGTAAGTACATATATATTAAAATGAATCCCTATTTCCCTTGGTCACGCCATCACGCGTGAACGGCTGGACCGATTTCACTATTTTATTTTTTTGTTATGTTTGTTTATTGTCAGGAGAAAGATATTATTAAAAATTAAAAAAAAAATGGTAGTAGGGTAGAGTAGGGTAGAGTAAAGTAGAGTAGAGAAGGGTAGAGTAGGGTAGAGTTGGGTAGAGCAGAATAGAGTAGTCAGTTGACGGGAGCGAAGCCGCGGGCAAAAGCTAGTTTATAAAATGTATGTATTTAGAAATATGCATGTTTATCAGCTGTCTAGTACTCATATCACAGACTTTGCTTAGTTTGGGACTAGATGGCGTGGTGTGAAATTTGTGGAATATTAAACAAGTTTCGGGACACTGGGCAACGTCGCAGCGTGACTTAAAATGAGCAACGCTCTGAGGGTTAAATAAGCCTCATCGTCATCATTTCAACCGAAAGACATCCTCAGCCGGACATAGGCCTCCCCCAAATATTACCACAACGACCAGTCTTGTGCTATAAAATAACGTACCAAAACTAGCTGTCCCCCGCGGTTTCATCCACGTTTTTGGTTAATGCTCCGCTTTCGTGGGTCGTAGCGTGATGTTATGTAGCCATCCTTGATAAATGGGCTATCCAGCACTAAGGAAAACTCGGCCCTGGTATGAAAGGCAACGAAGGAACAGGAGTAGGTTTTTAGTCAGTAAAAGTCTGACACTATCTCCCGCTCCGCCCAAGAGCGGGGGATGTCATTGGATGATTATCCCGCCGAAAAGAAATACACTAAAAGAATATTTCAAGTCAAACTCTTAAGTTTTATAATAAGTACTAGTATAGATATAGGGACTTAATCATTTTACCGAAGATCATAACCAAAGACAAAAACCATGAGGTAACTGAAGAAGGTCTAATATTGTAAAAACTAATAACAAAATGTGCAAGGAGATAATAGACAACTTTGCAACAGCAAAAAAAGTCTCTGACTTTTAAGCTTTCAAAGCCACTACCAACACTGCTAACTTGCTCATTGTTCACCAACTCAATTGGAATTCGACGGAACAGTGGTTGAGCGATTGACTACTGCACTGCGTGTCGAAACCAATATTTGTATGGCCCATAGTTGTTTCGGGTCTGGATGCCTTTTTTTTAAGGAGGGAATTCGTCCAATGACATTTGTCGTGTCAGACTTTTACTGACTAAAACCTACTCCTGTTCCTTCTTTGCCCTAGTTCTAGAGCCCTGGGGTTCTCTTTCGCATCACCCATGGCCCCAGTTGGCTTCGACCCTGCTTGGCCCCTACGGTTGCTGACATCTCCTTGAGGCGCGCCGTCGACGACTTGGACAGTTACCGGCCGGTCGGACGGCGAGCTAGGCTAAACTGTACTACACCGGACAACGAGTTTTACGCTCATAATTTTATATTGGAAAGGTTTATGTCTAAAAAGTAATTACGCAAAGTCTCAATGTTAAGAAACATTGTAGTTATTAAGAAAAAAATAATGAAAATCGATCATTTTTCGTAATATTTGACGCCATTTTGACAGATTTCGTTCACTTTTTACTTTGTTCGTAATATTATGACAAAGGTATTAGTTTATACAGCCACAATATTTAACAAAACGCAAATTTTCTTTTATTTACATTAAAAATGGCGAATATAGCCAAATGACGAGTAATTTAACCAAATGACATATTAAGTGAATTTAGCTTGTCCAATGCTAAATTAATAATATTTGAAAAAAGTAAAAAATAAGACTTTTTTTTGTAACGAGAATCGAAGTACAAAAACACTTGCGCTAGCGCCAGTGAGCGATTCTTATCTGTCATATTTTTTTTGCATACTAAATATAGGGCTCTCTGACTCGGATAGATCAGGTTTGGTTAGGGTTATTTTATTTTAAACCACCCAGAAAACTATATTTCAGTGCACAAATATTTGTAGACAATGGTAGAGCGCTCCCCGAAAACAAAATTTATTTATTTCATTTTTAAATACATGAAAGTATACAATTGCTACTGTGGGGGTATATTCCGAGGGGTTTAGGGTGATTCTCCTCCCTAAAACCCCCAAATCTGCCCCAAAAATGCGTAAAATGTACGATTTTGTGATTCCTTACCTCAACATTTGAATCTTAAATATCTCCAAAAGTATGTGTTTCCTAGATTCAGGGGGTTCAGGGGGATGGGGACAACCCACCCTCCCCCCCTCAACCCAAAAAACCCATTATTTCGTTGTCCGGTATAGTACAGTTTTACCGCGAGCTAGCCATAGCTCGCCGTCCGCAAGCCCGCGCCTACGGTGGCCGGAAATCGGGGTCGGAATCCCGGCGGCTGGGGCGTGAGGGCCATTGCCTCGCGCTGAATGCCTTGTGTATGTAAATTTACATGTTTGTGAACGTACCCTCGACAAAGGAATAAGTAATTCCTTGGACCAGCAATTTGAAGAATAGAAAAAAAAATGTTAACAAGGCACAAATATGGGTAATATTACTCACGTATTTTTGACCCATCCTTATATTTTAAATTTTAAACCAAATCGCTATATTTCACAAAAAAACTATTAATTTCACACAAACACTACACGACTGCAAATACACAGAATTTCTATCCGAACTAATGACAACACGCCAACGCGTTAAGGGAAAATGTTCACCTACCGTTGTATTACAAAAATAGCTAATGAGGTGACCGACTGTCCCTAAATAGTGTAGTTATACCAACTATTATCTAACCGCAACAAAGCTGTTTGTCGATATCAGTATTTCTTTTTAAAACATTGGCTAAATCGTTTGAGGAAAAAAGCCACTCCTCCTCGAATGGTATAAGGAAAGCCATGCATCTTGTGACTTTTGATGATATCCCAACTTAATTTAAAAAAAAACAGGTCTGATGAAACGGAAGATATAGCCACAAATTAGAGTACCAGAAACCGATTTCAGTTTAAAGCTAGAACTACACTGCGCACACGTGTGACACACACGCCGATCTGGGCGCGTCGGTCTCCATACATTTTATATGGAAACTGGACTTGTAGAGCTACACTTGATCCACGCCACGTGACGTCGTTCTACGTAAAAATCAGGCGTGTTACACGTGTGCGTCGGCCTAGTATAGTTCTAGCTTAACTGGCAAGAGAAGACAGGAGCTAAATTAATCGTCAACATTTATTATGCGCACATTGCGTTCAGCCGAAGCGTAGGTCTCTTATGACAGCTGTTTCCAAAGGTGATCCGGCTCGAAGGACAAAACATGGATAGTTTGAGGCTACCAAGTAAAAAAGGACCGTATTTATCCCAAGGCTTTTTTTCATAGTGAAAGAACAGAAGTCACAATATACCTTCAATGTAACGTCAACAAAAGTACACTACAAGACAACCAAATCGAGTATCTGCTAAAGTTATATATTGTATAAGTTTACTACGGTGCCAACATAAAACCTACGGCATACGCATCTCATTTGCCATTCTTTTGACATTACGTGCGTCTGGGGGTCAAACACACTCATATCTTAAAGGCACACAGGATGTTGGCAATCGTTCAAATGTCCAGCTTTCAACAGCGAACTTCTTTATTGTTTTAATTAAGTTATTGGTTTGGCAAGTCCTTGAAGTTTTCAATAGACATATGACACTTCTTCAACACCTGAATTCTGTAGCTAATAGCTGCGTATAACAGCTGCCAGTACTTTCACCCACGTGATAGTAGGAAATTATCCCAAGAAAACATAGCATGAACCAGAATAAAGGCAGAACTTAAGAGGGGTTCTTTTCCACCCACCTATCGTCAACATCGAGCATGGTTTAAAAGCTTGTAATATTTTTAATATATGATGAGTACATTATGGAGGGCCAAAGTTCACGTAAAATAGCAGATTTTCAGAGGTCTTTACTAGATTAGTTTCACACAAATTAATGTTTTAATTTCTTTCTATAGAAATCAAATAGATAATATCCACAAGATAGCTGTGTATCCAAAATATCTAGAGAAGGATGTTTAATCACGTAAGAGCGGTTGCATGAAAATGTACTTTGAAAAGAACGCTCTTAACCTTTTGTATGCCGTAATTAGAGACACAATTAAAAAGCGATTGTGTCTCGCGTGGATCCGCGCACCGGGCATTCAATGAGTTAATGCAAGACTTTAGAAAACTAGATAACTAATGTTTCTATTTTTCTTTCACTGATTGGACAAAATTTGAGCAATCAGTTTCAATAGATTCTACAGAACTTTTAAAATTGTTTTCAAACGACATCTCATGAGTCAGAATCTAGATGCCTTTTAAAAACAGACTGCAGAATTTCAACAATGTACTATTCATGTTTAGCGTGTCCTATAAAGAGAAATATTTACCTTGGACCTAGTTAAACATCTTCGTCTTTGTTATAACGAGAGGCTCTCTGACAACAGTCAGACGAAGACGAAATATTTATATCTGTGATGATGCTCATGTTAGGGATGTAACGTAAGTGGTCAAAACGGGACCGGATTCGGAACCGGAGTATTTAAATTTGGTTTATGGGAATCGATCGACACCGAAATCGGAGGCGGAGGCAAAAGCATCAAATGAAACACTACTACTTAAAACTAATAAAAAATCTCGAATAAGTATAAATAAACAGCGAATTCACAACATAACATTCAAAATACGAAACAAAACAACAAGTGAAAGAGTGATCTTATAAACAAAAACTGATTTTCATCCGTACCTACACTCTAAGGTTCATTTAAAAACAAGCGTCAAGCAACTGCTACGTAGTTGTCTGGCATTATGCTGAACTGGATATATTTGGCGTAGCCGTGAAACATATTAATTTTATTTCTCCTTATTTTTTTTATGTTTCATTTTAGTTTGTAGATCAATTATTTGTTGATTAATGAATCATGGTGTGCCAAATAAACATATTTTCTTTCTGTCTTTTCTTTTAATCGACAGAAGGCGCGGGGGGAGTTTCCCTACGCGACATGTACATATACCTAAACTTATTTGTACCTCCGATATAAGTTCCAGTTAAAATCTATCGGAACCGAAATCGAACCTCTGTAATAATATATCAGGGAAGAAGGACAAGGATTTACAATTAGGTGCTTTCCTTGATATAAAACCTAAATAAAAGCACATTTCATTTAACAATTAAAATTACGGTGGTTGTAAATTTCTATGTCATAGTGAAAGGCAATGAGAAGAGATAAAAAAAAATTACTTGCAAAAACGAAGTAGGTAAGAACATTAATTGAATGCTAAGATGCCGACTGCATCACCTCATCAATAATAATATAATGCCACCAATCCTACTAATATAATCCCATTTGTTCACTCATTATACCAGCGAATGAAATAAATTTAAATTAATAATCTTTGTCTAAAACAAAAATCTGCACGACTGGTGTTCATTTTTTTTTTAACGAGTTTTTGCAAACCCGCAAAAGTAACGTTATAGACCAGCTTTAGCTATAAATATTAAAAAAAAGAATTAACATAGATTAAGCCAAGACCCGGTATAATAACGGGCCCTATGAGTCACTAGCTTCTGCCTGCGGCTTCACTCGCGTGAATGTAGGTTTCTCCATACATACTTTGGACCCCCTTTCATCCACTTAGAGAGTGAATTTTGGAAAATCCTTTCTTAGTGCTCCTAATCCCACTAGTTTCGGCTATGCATTGATAAGTCAGTCAGTCAGTTTCCCCTTTTATATATAATAGAAGATAGATATGGCAAGCTAGCAAGGCTATTTAAACAAAACTTTTAGATTGTGTTCAAACGGAAAACGTCTTCATCAAAGATTTCGTGATTGTTTTGTTTTCAAGGCCTTTAATATATTATGATCAGTTGCTGCCATCGGCTTCGATCTTAAGAGAACATGCTCTCGGGAAATAGTAACCAATTCCAGAACATAGTCTACCCGTGTGCTAAGTTATATCTAAATCCGTTCAGCCGTTCGAGTGTGAAGATGTGACAAACATACACACTTACAAACTTTTGCATAAATAACATTCTTTCTTTAAAAAAAACGATGCCCCACACTACGAATCAATCCTGTATTGTGGATTTTTTGGTGGAAAATCATCCAAATGACTTCTCGCGCTCTGGGTGGAGCGCCGAGGGCGTGTCAGACTTTTACTGACTAAAACCACACCTGTATCCTTCAATTACCCTTTGCGTACTAGGACTACGGGTTGCCCTTTCGGAAATTCTCCGCGGTCCTAGCTAGCGGGCATCGGCCCCACTGGGCCCCTACGGTTTGCTGACATCTCTTTGAGGAGCGCGAGGATCACTACGCGCTGTTGGATGCGTTCATAAACATGAAAAACTCACAGAAACCAACAGACCCGGATCATCTATCTGTATAGGCCATACAAATATTTTGTTCCGTATTCTTGTATTGATCGAACTCTGTACACGCAGCGCAGCAGACAATCGTTCGACCACTGCGCCAACCATGTCGACGTGCGTGAGCCGTATAGCGTGATAACCAGGGGTCGGATTTAGGTAGAGTTATTCATGTACTTGCATCGAAATGTTTATATTAATATGGATCTTCCCGGGATTTCTAATGATAAATCCCGTATGGCCAACATTATTACAAATAAATAAAAATTAAAACCTCAGAGATAGATAAGACTAATAAAACAAAGATAATTAACATAAAATTTTTATTAGTATTTTTCACTGAAAAAGATCTCTTTAACAAATTTATACACTTCCTCGTCCTCGTCATTAATGCATGAAGAAATTTTTTCTGCTAATATATACATATTAGCGTCATTAAAAAATTGTTCTTTAAAATCTCGGGATTTGAGACATATCCACTTTATTCTTTCGCTGTATGAAATCGGTGTAAGTACGTGTTTAACTACCTAATTCCGACCTCTGGTGATAACCGAGAAGTAGCAGAACTTTTTGCGCTCGTACTTATCGCACTGCTTCGGATTAGGATCACGCGATCATGGTTTGCTAATGGATTGGGGCTTTGGTGGATTCTCCCGGCTTTAACACTGCGACACAAGCATCGATTGCGACCGAGGCAGAATTCAGATATGGAGCCGATGGTTGCAGTGACTTTGCACGTTTATCAAACGACTTTTTTCAATATACTTACGAAGAAATGAATAAACGGGGGTTGACCGGCGACTCGCGGGGGTCGACGCGCGCCCTGCCTGATATGATAAATGTAATAAAACTGTGGCACGGGAGAGCACGCGCACTTTTCTGCACTAGTGCGGAAAACAGTCTATTGCGTGCCTAAAAGCTGTGGGATAAGAGCGGGTTTTCAAGTAAGAATTGAAAGGGGATTATTTATCTATCAGAACTAAAAGTAATTCTTATTTCAATTTAAATTAAATAAATGGTTTTGAACTTGAAAACCATTACTGTGATCTTTATCAGTAAGCGTAGGAACTGTGCGTATGTGTAATGTAACCTATGTGTGTGTGTGTGTGTATGTGCAATTGTATGTCTTGATTTGTTTTGTGGACTCTGGTCGGACAATAAATTTATTCGTAAGTATTATTATAATATAATCACTACCTCCATCGTTCACAATTGATACAGTCTTAATACTATTTATCAATAAAGAAATGCTGCAATCCCAACAAATCCAGTCGATCCAATTTAAGAATTCCAGGCATTCCTCACCAACCAAGAGAAAGGACATGACATATCCGCCGTGCGTGGTATAACATGCATCATACGAGTATTACGGTCAATGGGCGTTGACCCCGTTGGTCCAGAACAAGGATGATAATAGAGCTCCGTAACCATAACCGAAATTATCGGATATATCCGAAAAAAAAAATATTGAAAACCAAAATCGATATAAAAGTTTCGGATATTTTCGTAGGTATAAAGGCGGAGACTTAAAGTGGCTATAATCATATTTACTTACTATGTACTTATTATATATGTGACTGATTGTAAAAAAAGATATTCTATACTCCATTTGTTTAGGTATTTAACTAAACGTAAACAATATTGATATATACTTTAATTAAAAAAAAAAAAAATCGTATAAAATACACAAAGATTATTTAAATTTAGTTAATTACCAAACATCGGTATAGATAAATAACAAATTGTCAACATTTTTAGATAAAATTTTTAGACAACTTTTAGTTAAAAGACATGTCAAGCTTGCTTACATTTAGTTAATTACATAAACAGATGGAGTATAGACTAGAAAATAATAACAACTTGCTATTTGTAGTTCATCATCATTTCAGCCGAAAGAAGTAGGTACACTGTTGGACATAGGCCTCCCCAAAGTGTAGCCATAACAACTGGTTCTGTGCGTCTCGCATCCATCGGATTCCCGCAATCCTCACTAGATCATCGGTCCACCCTGTGGGAGTAATTACTATTACTTTTATAGTTTTTTTTTTTAATGATATAAACCAGTGCTTGACTGCGATCCCACCTAATGGTAAGCAGTGATGCAATCGTTGATGGTGAATCGCACTACTTTATTATGAGCCTTGAAGACAGCAAATTACAATCGGATGGAAAGACCGTAGCAGGCAAATTGTTCTAATCCTTCGATTAACGCGGTATAAACGACGAGGCAAAACGCTTAGTCCGGACCGTAGAGGTGAGTTTACTTTTTTAAAGCCTAACAATAACAAGAACGAAAACTAATAATATCCGTAACAGAAACTAGCGAATAATCCGAAATAATGTCATAATTATCCGCAAGCGTAACCGGAACTGGTATAATATTAATCATATATTTATATCCGTATCTAGATTCGACATTTCATTTATATCTATAACATCCTTGGTCCAAAGTATCAGAGAACCCAAGGACCAGACTAGGAGACGCCTCGTCACGTGACGAGGCTGATTATGATGCGTACACTTTTATATTTGTATCAATTGGTGGAAGTACTTGAAGACAATGTAGGAGTGGTTAGAAAGTGTTTTGATGGGGGATCAAAACTATTGAAGAGAATTGAGTCACATGTTGATTTGTAACTGTTTTTGTAGAATGATATGTATTAATTATAATAAAGAGGTGGGCATAATTATTATACTTTGAGTTCTCATAATTATAGTGGTAAATGATATTTAGTTTGTAAATAGGTTTAAAAAAACACTTTTACATGTCATTTTTTTAGTCATTTTTAAACTAGATGAGGCCGATGTTTCCTAGCTGACTACCCTGAGAAGAAACACCGAAACAAACTCAGGGGTCAAAGTCTCTTTTAAAGTCCATCCAGTAAATATGTATTGGTCAAATCACATGAGAACCATGCAGATTTGTCTGAAATGGTATTTTGAAGAAAGAACCATACAAATTTGAGTGGACCTGTCCAGTCAGTGCAAGCATTTGTCAGTATTCGTAAAGCTCAACTCAGGACTAATAAGGAGCTCAACGACTTGACGAACAATACCAAAGAAAGGACATTTGGGTAGGCCGCAGAAAATACTCAAATTCCCAGACATACGTTAAAATTACTGAAAAGGAAAAAAAACAGCAATCAACATAGTCCTCACGTTCACAATAATAAAAGTAAAAATATATTTTACAAAATGTAATACGTAGCAAAGTAAACATTGATGTCAAAAATAAATAGAGAGAAAAAGAAAGTCAAATTGCAAAATAAAAATAATCTACAATATCAAATTGTAATAAATAATAATAATAAAATGCACAATTGAAAATAAAAACAAAAGAAAAAAATAATAGTAAGTAATAAGACAACAGTATTGTAGTGCGTACTGGAGCAGTGATTTGATATATTACTTATTGTTTATTATTTTAGCATATCTTTAAATAATATATAATTCTTCTGTACGTGAGTTTGTCACCTAACTCCTCCTAAATAACAAGACAAACTCTAGACAAACAGTAGCAACGGGGTCATTAAGTACCAGTATAATAGAAACCTAATAAAAGCTGTTATTTTCCGGTCAATGAACAAATACCCGATTGGGACAGGATCCGATGACAGCTCGTGCGTGCGCTACTAAGGACCAAGGAGAACGATTATGCGACCACTTTTTATTAGACCAATTGAGTAGCTATAATTTATAACTGTAATACGAAGCCGTGTTATGAATATAATATTTTTAATCAGTCGCTAAAACATCTGGTCTCTGATATTCTTGATTTGTACCATACGTTTATTTATTTATCTAAACTTCATGTACCTACAGTGGTACTTGGGCACGCCATAATTATGGCGGTAAGTCCCCTCTTTGAGGAGTGGCTGGAAAGGCAACACGGCGTCCTTACTTTCCGCATGACGCAGGGCCTTACCGGACATGGTAAGTTCGGGAGGTTCCAGCACCGGATGCGGAAGAAACGCCCGGGTGTCACCATTGTGTGGACCGCCCGGAGGACACGGTGGAGCACACGGTGGAGGTGTGCCCCGCTTGGATAGAGCAACGCCGTGTCCTCGTGGGGGCACAGGCCATGATCCGGAGCGAGGAGGAGTGGCAGGCGGTCGCCTCCTTCTGCGAAGCAGTAATGCTACCAAAGGAGGTGGCCGATCGCGTGAGGCAACGGTCCTCACGCCCCAACCGCCGCCGGGATTCCGATCCCGATTTCCGGCCATCGTAGGCGCGGCGTTGCGGATGGCAAGCAATGGGTGGCTCGCCGTCCGAGCCCAACTCGGCGACGGCGCGTGCTGTTCCACGCGCGCTTCAAAGAGATGTCAGCAACTATAGGGGCCTAGCAGGGTCGAAGCCTACTGGGGCCAAGGGTCTGATTCTGAAAGGAAGACTCGGCCTTGGTACGAAAGACAACGAAGGAACAGGAGTGGGTTTTAAGTCAGTTAAAGTCTGACACCAAATTATTAATAGAATTCATATATTATCAACTATAATCAATTATAATTTATTGCTAATTGGAATGTATTATTACTAAGGGAATGAAATATAAGGCTTATTTATTTTATTTATTTATTTAAAGTCTGACACTATCTCCCGCCCCGCCCAAGTGCAGAGGATGTCTTAATTTAATTTTCCCACCAAAAAAAAACAGTAGTGGTACTTAGGCGGTCTTAATGCAACAAAGCATTCTCTACCAGTCATCCTTTGGGTTAAAAAAAAAACAACACTGTGGTACTCATACCACAGTGTTGCACAATAAATAAATAATAGACATTTAAAAATAGAATGAAGTTTCATTAAATTGACTTAGAATAACAAAATATATTATAAATATTCCAAATTTATAAACTAATAAATACCATGATAAATATCGTAGAATTATAATTAAGAGAAATTAAAATATTACAATTATGACGAAGACCAAACTAAGGTTGAGAAGAATTCAAGCATCAAGCAAATTTTACGCTTGAAAGAAAAATTACTTTCAGCTTTTTTGATGTCAAGGGGAAGCACGTTGAGTTTCACATACTTGAAGCGATACTTCTTGAAGGACTTCTGGTAAAACAGGTGGTATTTTACGGTCAATAGACAAGTAGGTAAAGACTAAACCCGGTTTGGTCAAGATTCAATGGCTCCCATTAGCCTATACACCCAGTAACTATTACTTAATAGTGCGAGTTTTTAGACGTATTCGATGTTGGAATATCTATAACAAAAACAAACCCATCCTACTTCAACACTATGATCTTTCTCTTTCTAATCAATAAATATTATATTTAATTGGTCTGAGCCTCTCGTCAGCACTTGACTGAAATCCCAAGTATGGTTATATTTACTGTATTCCTTAAGCCTTGCTTAGAAGCACACGTCTCACGTAATATTACTGAAACACACCTTCCAATATAAAGAATAATAAATAGTTATTATTGAAATCCTTAAAACCGTGTTTGCTTTGGTGTCCACCTATTAACCCTAACACTCGGTCGCGTTAACTTAGACGTCAAATTTCATTTAACTAAATAAGCGCTTTCGATTTTTTTGAGGTTGGAAATCATCTAATGACTTCCCGCTTTATGGTGGAGCCAGAGGACGAATCAGACTTTTACTGATTAATACCACACCTACGTTCCTTCAGTTGCCTTTTGCGTTCTAAGACCACGACTATTCCTTTCATACTTTTCCCCATGGCCTAACATCGGCCCTGCTAGGGCCCTACGGTTTGCTGCATTTCTTTGAGGTGCGCGTAGAACACTACGAGCCGTAAGCGCTTCCTGGTAACAATATCATAAAACCTCTTATTTCCTTTTTTTATACATAAGCGAAAGTTTTACGTTAACGTTAAGTACTTAAAACACAAAAATAACTATATGGGATAAAATGGGTTCCAAATGTGGCCAATGAGCAATGACCCTTGTCGCTTGCTCCCCAATAAGACATTGGAGGACCAAAAGGATCTGATTCTGATTATTAGGCGTCAGCACTTTAATATTAGCAATTGACTACTAGACTAAAATACTGGCTGATAAAAATATAACTATTAAATCTATTATTATTTTTAATATCTATCTAGATACATTAGGGATATAACGGAAGTAGGTAGTATAATCGGAACCGAAATCGGATATATGTAGACGAAGAGCGAATTCACAACTGTTCACAACATTCCAAATACGAAACAAAACAACAAGTTAAAGAGTAAATCGTAAGTTCTGAATCTCCGTAACATCTCTGCTATACCTACATATATATATGTAACACAAGTGAAAAGTCACGAAAAATTCAAATGAAAAGAATCACTAAAAAAAACGATGATTTTAAAATACCAGTAGGACGAGGTGACTCAAACTAAATAACTTACAGTTACGTGAATGGAAGACTAATACTACGTGAAAGAATTTAGGTTACAGGTAAAATTCTCGAAGACTGACTAACGCAATGTCGATTTAAAACTTAAGCTTATATAGGAAAAGAAGCACGTTATAAAACAAAAGATAGGGCAGGAAAAATATAGGATAAATCACATAAGATTGACAAATAAATAAATAAATCAAGGCAAAGGATAAAGAATATAGACATAGATCATCGTGATTCATCAAAATACTGCTTAGATAGAATGACAAAAAAGAATAAGTTAAGTAAAACATTATCCAATACTTAGGTAAAGATTATGTAGAATTACTGGGAACTAGTTTATAACTCGGACACAAATTAGAGAAAAGAAAAACGATTAGGTAACGAACATCGCGACTCATGATCTGCTTAGATAGAAAGACAAAAAAAGATAAGTCACAGTTAAAACAATCCAATAGATAAAGATTATGGAGGATTATTGGTAACTCGATGTATTCCCGAGAATGTGATAGTGAGACCCATTTCCAAAATTAAGCACCAAACCCATGATGGTTTAGAAAAATTCCGGGTTTTAAATTAGCAGATCGACGAAAATTTTCAAAAAATCAAAATAATATATCGGGTGCTATGTCCAGTTACGAATAACCGTAGAAGTAACCGTTCGCTAAACATTGTATTACTTATTATATGATAAACGGTTTTAAAAAATGCTTACAAAAAATTCTAACGATGTGGTTTATGTCTCAGAACATACTTTCGTAGGAATATATATTTTAATTGACACATCAAGTCCAAAGCTAATCAAAATCAATCCATCAGCTCTCGCCAAATCAATCCTATTACCACAAAAGACCAATAAAGAAACAATAACACTAGAAACGGAAACTAAACCAAATCGTAAACGAGCAAGCCTATAATACGACAATTCAATTAGTAAGAGACATTTGAAATGCGTCAGCACTTAATGGCACCCCTAATGGTATTAGCTGACATAAAAGGAGTTTACCTTAGTTGTAAATCATAATAATTGATGCGGTTAATGTGGTACAACTAAATGCTATGGTGGAAAGGGAGGAAGATGAGACTGATGACTTTAGCAGAATAAGTGATGGAACAATTGGAAATGAGAATCGAAGGACCACGCATTAAAAATAGTTGGTCCTAATCTAAATTTTTGTTGAATTCAGAACAACGGACTCAAAGCTGTGAGATTTTCGTGGTAGCTACGTGTTATGCTAACACAAAATAGTGATGATAACCCAAATATCAATAGCAAAAGGAAGTAAACGATAGTTCAATTGAGAAGAATTCTCAGAAACATACACAAGCAAAGTAAAGACTTATTTTTAAAACAAAAACATTACACCATTAACGGTAGCAGTGTGCCTATCGGTATATTGTGTCTTCAAGCATTTTAGTATATTCTACACATGTCAACAACCACGGAATAGCGGTAATTCACGTCACCATCGGCATAACTATATGTTGTACATACATAATAAAAATGGTGCCAATCGGTTAAATGGTTTTACGATTTCACGTACTATGGGATACGTGTGGGGCTACGTTTTAGCTTTTATGGCTCGTTAAAATTACTTTGCATTGGCTTCATAGTCAAGAATATGAAACTAAAATATCTGCTTGCGTTGAATGTTTAGATCTTCAGAGAATCATGAGTTTCTCCAAGTATTTCTTCTTGAAATTGAACGTTGACTACAAATCGACAGCTTGATCATGTTTTACTACGAGTAGATTTTATTAGCATGGATTATTCCGATAAGTCTATGTTATATATGACATGTTAAGTCTTCCGAGATTGGTAAATTTTGAGTAGAGACCTCAAGAAAGCCTAACTGCCAAAATGGATAACCCAGGACAGATAGTCCTGGTGCAGAATTGTGAGGAAACCCAGACAATGGGAGTAGTGGAGGACAAAGAAGAAGAAGAGTTTGAATACGATGAGAACTAATGTTGACAAATTACACGTTTTTAAAACATGAAAGAATGGTACTAAGAACAAAAAGACGATGTATACATTTTCAAATGTTCAAACAAATGAATGATTCTGATCAAAAGAGTGATAATAAATTCAAATGTAAAAGCTTCCAATCACAATTAAAACAATTTGTTTAACGACCATTAAATGAATATCACCGCATTGCATTTTCATAATAGGAAGACATAGTCATCTAACTGAGCAAAAAAGACTTTCAAAGCAGGGATCAATAAAAAATCTAGGATCAAAGAAACATATGTTTTTATTGTTATCGACTATAAAAAGATACGAGATGAATCATTCATAGCTGCTCATTCAATTAGATTGAATCTTTTTTTATTGAGACCAGTAATGAGCGATCATTGTGAAGGAAAGTATGACACAAGTATGAATAAAAGACGCGGAACAAAAAAATTGTTTGCTTTTAAAATTGCGAATTCACGCTCAGTAGAATATGCGGGAGAGCAGTTTCGACGGCTATACTAGCTTGGATGTGAATGATGGATAGAAGTTTAGGTCATCATCTTCCTACCCTTGTCCCGTGTTATTTGGGGTTGGCGCAACACGTTTTCTTCTTCCATTCTGCCCTGTCACTCGTCATACTATCACTGACTTCCTTTTCTTTCATATCACTCTTCACACAATCCATCCACCTTTTCTTTGGTCTCTCTCTCCCTCTCCATCCATCCACATGTAAACTCATAACTCTTTTAGTAACATGCGATTGGTAGAAGTTTAGTTATGAAACAAAAAGAAGTCGATCGGGGCTAGATCTGGTAAGGCGATGGTCAAGCAATTCAAACCGTAATTTGTGGATTTTCGCTATGGCAGCAGTTGAGGTGTGAGATGAGAGCATCGTCTTGGTGAAACAGGTCTTCCTTTTTCTTTATCTCCCATCAACTCGACTCGGGGAGCCATTGCCCAGCAGTAATAATAACATTACTGTCCACATACTTTTCATTTCCAATATAGAGCGTGTATATATTTATACAGCTTTTTAAGGATGACTGAGATGACTCATAGTTTCTTCGAGACAAGTAATGAGCAGGTATTTCTGCGACTTGAAAATCAAGAATGTAAACGAGACATATGTTTTAGGTGTGGTCCTTATGACTTTAGTATTATTGAACACCGTTAAAATATATTCTACTCTCATCTACCTTTATTGACCACTTTCAAACAATAACGTGGATAATATTGTTATTTTTAACAAAAGTAATATTAAACCTAATGTATAATTCATACTAACCCACTTTGAAAACCGAAATATCCGTTGAATGTTTTTATTATTAAAATCCATTTTACCACTGATCATAATCACTCATCATGAATTCAAAACTTAAAAGAAAATTTTGTAACTAATGTAGATAGTATTTCACTAATTTGATACAAATTTTCCACTAAGTTTTCACTGATTTGGTTAGAGAATATCTACATTTTAATATACCTTCACTGAAGTTAAAACTATAGTTATACATTTCAATATTCAACATAGTCTTATCATACGCAAACAATAGCACAAGTCTGCAAAGTTTTCCCTGATTTGCTTAGATAGTATCGATAAACGATCACTGAAGTTAAAAACTACATTCAACTTTAAACTTGGTCTTATGGTACGCATTCGATACCAGGCCATGGCACGCACCACAATTAATGACACTACTCCATCAACATAACTGCGAACACCAGAAACGTCTGTTTATATTTTTTCTTCAAATATTTTGAATTTCGAACAAGTTTCGTCCACTGGTTTCTCCATGTTCAAAAACTACTTTTTTCTTGTCTCTGAACAGGCACAGGACACAAAGTGACATTGATCGCGGCACTGCGGAATGGCGGCGCGTGCGCAAGCCGCAACAATACCTTGGAATGCGACGCAACAGAGCTGTGTATTAATTACTGCTGTTATATCATTGTTACCGGTAAGTGAATGTAGGGTGCGCGTTGTAAGTATGTAGGTCCTTTTGTAAGTTTGAATGAGGGAAGTAGATTCTGCTAAGCTAACATATTTCCAAAACGTTCATTTAGTTTGTTGTAAACAAAATGAACGTTTTGGGAATGGGCCGTAATCCACCACGCGGGCCCAGTGCGGGTTGGTGAATGTCACATGTTTTCTAATTTTTGGTTCTAAAAAATGCCGGTTTCCTCACGATGTTTTTGTCCACGTGAAATTAGAAAATTATCCCATTCGTACATAGACATACTCCTGAGATAAAACGTATCCTAGATATATGCTATTCCGGGTCAACCGTTGTGCCAAATTCCAGCTGAATTCATTCAGCTGTCCGATCTTAAAGAAGTGACAAACATGCAAACACGCTCATAAACTTTCGCCATTTCGCCAGGCCACATTGTCATTTCAGCCGAAAGGCGTCCTCTGTTGGACAATGGCCTCCCCAAGTGTCGCCACAATGAACGGTCCTGTGCGTCTCGCATCCATCGGATTCCCGCAACCCTTACCAGGTAATTAATTCTAATTGTAAAGTTAAATTCCTATGGTAATTGGCAGCGAACCTATTGCCATAGATCGTGTACAGTCGCCCAAATCTGTATCTCCTGATAGCTACAATCCAGGAATCTTTAAGTCAAGAGTGACCATGGGTAGTGTGGAAACGAAACCCGGGGCCCTAGAACGAAGGCGACGAAGCAACAGGAGTGGGTTATTAGTCAGTAAAAATCTGACACTATCTCCCGCTTCGCCCAAGAGCGAGATTTATCATTAGATGTATTTCCCAACAAAAAAAAAAAGTCTAGAGTGAACAGGTTACTTCTAGGCATGCACTCCATCGTCAACCACATGGTACTTAACTGTTTATCAGTTATATTTCTATGGGTGATATAGTGATCAACACGAGCCTATCAACAATTAAAAAATAACAATGTTCGTACTGAGATATTTCCAACTAAAACTGAGAAACCAGAAAAGTTAGTAACGGTACTTAGTATACCAGAAAAACAATTAAGTAACTAGTAGTTTTAATTTTGGAATTCTAACGACTCATCACACGACAGAAGACGCGGGAAATATTGAATAGTAAACCAAACCAGCAGTACATCTATTTTATAGAGCTGTAACTGCTCCGAAGTTATTACTTCATTAGCAGTTAAAACAGAAACCATTCTCGTATAATAATGACCTTTGAACAAGTAAAACAATTATGGCATACAATACCGCTTTAATTTTACACAATTTACACGCGACGTTATTGTCTGAACTATGTAATATATAAAAAACGGAGAATGTATCAACAAAGTACTCATATATGACTATCAGAACAGGTGTTAATGAGTCAGCTGAAGACAATGTGCTTGAACTTGAAAATATGAATGAAATGGTTATTATTACATTGATGAGTAAGTACTACACGGGTTGTAAATTGGCGCGTAGTGTTCCACGCGCGTCTCAAAGAGATGTCAGCAAAACCGTAGGGTCGAAGCCTTCTGGGGCCATGGGTTTGCTTCCGAAGGGGAAACCCGGAGTCCTGGAACGCAAGGCAAAGAAGGAACCTAGGAGTGGGTTTTTGTCAGTAAAAGTCTCGACACGACCTCACGCTGCGCCCTAGAGCGAGAGAAGTAATTGGATAATTTGCCACCTAAGTTTTTTTTAGTATTGATAAGCTCACGTTTAACCACTATCTCTCCTTATGGTAAGCGACAGTGTGATCGACGATGAAGCACATTTGCCTAGAAATAAGTAACCTACTCTTAAAGGCCTCCAGGTTGTCAAATGTCAAATGGCTATCAAAAAGCGCAAACTCAGACAGGGAATTTAACTCCTTAGCTTTATGCACAACTAGCTTCTACCAGCGGCTTCGCCTGCGTCAAAGTAGGTTTCTCCATACAAACTTTGGACCCCCGTTTAGTCCCCTTAAGGGGTGAATTTTGAAAATTTCTCTCTTAGTGCTCCCCAACGTCATAAAAGGACAGACAGTAAGTTTCTTCTTTTATATTATTAAGATACTATCTGCTACAGCTATACTCAACCTGCGACCCATAGACGGCATGTGGCTCGTCAAGCATTTCTGAATGGCCCTGCAGCCTAGCACAGTATTGGTGGCATAAATTTATATTTATTCTATGTCTCGGTAGCAGTTTTACTGTGTGGAACTCTGCTTACTAGTTCACTGCTTGGCGATGTGTGGATCAATGATGGTTTAACTAACAAAACAATAAAGTAGAACTATGCTTAGAGCATGTAGGAATTTTATCGAATAAAAATAAGAAAATATACATATATACAAAAAACATGTAGAAAATATTAAATGTAGGGGCTTCGGCGTGTACTGTTCCACGCGCGCCTCAGGGAGTTGTCATCAAACCTTAGGGGCCCAGCAGGGTCGAAGCCTACTGGGGCCAAGGGTCAGATTCTGAAAGGAAGACTCAGCCCTGGTACGAAAGGCAACAAAGGAACAGGAGTGGGTTTTTAATCAGTAAAAGTCTGACACTATCTTTCGCTCCGCCCAAGAGCGCGATTTGTCATTAGATGATTATCCCAACAAAAAAATATTAAAAAAAAATGTAGGGGCTATTTTTATTCTACTAAAGGTTATTGCGGCCCATAATGATAATAGTAGAAACACTGTGTGGCTCGAGAAGTCGAGAAGAAAAATGGTTAAGGTATTTAGTGTTAAAGTTTAAAGACCCCAACGGAGATGACAGCACCAGTCAACCACCACATGGCAAAAGGCTTCACAGGCGGTACAATCACACACAATTTGATTCGCACGCATGCCAGGGTTCAACGACCTCGTTACGCAATCAGAGCCGCGGTAATGCTTTTTCATCTGTTTCTCTATTCGTTTACATTTAGGGTTGGCCGTATTTATTTATGGGATTTTTTTAATGAGCTAAAAATGTTTTTTGTGGATTAGAAGGGAGTTTAAGTGACATACATATGTAGTCTGTCTCGTGAGTCAATTGATTAAACAACAAATAATGGTTTTAAAGAATGATATTATAGCAACCAACCTGAATGTTGCAAAGAATCAAAGTGACATCTATGTGAATTAGATTTGATTTTACTCGCTTTTCTTAAACAGACTTTTTTATTTAATTTCCAAAATGAAGCGTCAAGTACACGCTTATCCTTTTTAAAACAAGGGATCGGAAGTAGGGAAATAAAATGTAATTTATAATTTAGATGGAAATTTTTGTTTTATAACAATCAAATGGAAATTAACTATCCTACTTAGACTCTGTGTTGGTAATAAGTAGATACTTGACTTTTATTTGGGTGGTTTTTTTTTTGATAGATCTCATATAGGAGGGACTGGACCTCAATGACCCAAGATAGCCGTAAGTATTGTACTTGTATAAATTTATAACAAAAAAAAATGAAAAAAAACAAAGTGGAAAAGGGAATGGGAGGCCTTAACCTAGCAGTGGAGATTCAGATTTATAGATCAAGTTGACCATTTCTTTTAAAAAAGACTTCTAAAACCCAACATAACAATCACACTTTCAAACAAACACTGCGAAAACGAAACGAAAACATTGGTAGCCCTATAAATCGCGTTTCGAGTCAGTGTGTTGATCCACAGCAGCTGAGTCAGACGATACAAGTGCGCGTCACTAAAACAACGAATTTAATTAGGCAATTATCATAATTTCACGCTTAGCATCACGAACATGCTTGCTTGCAAATTGTACTGAAACAGTGGTAAGAATAAATTTACCTATCTAAACAGATACAATTTTATCTACTGAGAAATAGCTAAAGATCTTCGCAGTGGATGTCGTCGACTTCTGTTTTGTGACATAATAGTTAGTATTAGGTTACCTACTCATTACTTAGTTACGTTCATTTTTTGATCATTTGAACAGTTTACCCTGAATCATTGCTAGACATAGAATGGTCCTTCCCGCTTAAATTCTTTGCCATAGAGAATGCTCTATTGTGCCATTGGAATGGGGATACCATTGTATGTTGTCACTATGGTCAGACATAGTATGGTTTCTTGCTAAATAGTGCTAAACCCATTTCCATTAGCGCCATTATTTTAAGACAAGACTGACCTGTCTACCTTTAGCAGCGGTGTTATGGTATGATCCAGAGAAAGTTAACGATATATAGATAGATAGATATTATATATTCTTTGTTGTACACCAATAACAAAATTACAATAGGAACTTAAAATTAATAGGGTGTCACAATGGGCGGTCTTATCGCTAAATGCGATTTTTTACAGACAACCTTGTCAGAGAAGGAGAAAAAGATACGCAGGTAGTGCGTGGTATACTATTTATATATTATATATATACAATACATAACTAATAAAATACATATAATACACAATATAATATACCTATATAATTATATATATATATATATATATGAAAGCAGAGAAATAATGTACTTAATGACGTTTAAGAGGAGAGGTAGTATTATTAGCATCTCCAGCCTCAAGCTTTCCGATGACCTAAGATATCTAGTATGTGTGTCATGAAGGAACTTGAGGGGTTTTAGGATTGAACAGAACACTATAGAGCAGAGACAAGATGTGTGCGAAGACGTATTGGAAGCCACTTGAGTTTGGTACGAAAATCGGATATGTGATCATACTTGCTTAAGCCAAATATAAATCGTATGCAAACATTTTGAAGTCGCTCAAGTTTATCTAGTTGTGCCTCAGTGAGATCGAGATAACTGACATCAGCGTAGTCAAGGATGGGGAGTAAAAGGGATTGAGCAAGTGTAATTTTAGTGGCTGTTGGCAGAAAGTTACGTAACCGTCTCAGGGACTTGATAGAGGCAAATATTTTGCGACTTACCTCTTGTAATTGGTGACCCTAAGAAAGATGTTTGTCCATCCAAACCTCTAAGTTAAAAATAAAGTTTAATAAGTAAAATCTGTCCTCCTTTTTTTGAATTGGGATATCATCAAATGACTAATGTGTGGCGTGAAGGCGTGACACATTCTTAAGCTTCTACATTAGACCGACGCACACGTGTAACACGCCTGATTTGTACGTAGAACGACGTCGCGTGGCGTGGATCAAGTGTAGCTCTACAAGTCTAGTTTCCATATAAAATGTATGGAGACCGACGCGCCCTGATCGGCGTGTGTGGCACACGCGTGCGCAGTGCAGTCCTAACATTACTGACTAAAGCCCACCCATCTGTGTCCTTCACTTCATATTTGTATTCTAGTGGCACGGTAAACAAACCATAGCTTCAGATGGAATATCGGACCTTCAGGACCCCGGGGTCCTGAGACTCAAGGCAAAGAAGGAACATAGGGAGTAGAGTTTTAGTCAGTAAAAGTCTGACACACCCTCTCGCACTAGAGCAGAAAAAGTGATTAGAAGATGATTTCCCACTTAAAAAAAAAAGAAAAAGCTTCAGATGTAATTAAAAAAAAAAACTGTCCTGACAGCCCTTACTCATCATGCGCTACGGGTAGATGAGAATAACAACGTAAACGGACGAGAACGCACACAAATAACTTGAGAGTAAAAACAAACAGTTTAGTTGTTGTAAACTTTTATCTCTTCATTGGTTTGTGTATCATTTGAGGATATAACATCAAGATTGTAACTGCATTTCGATAACAGTTGGGCAGAAATTAGTTGCATCTCATAGCATAAGCTCTGTTTAGTTTGGGACTAGATGGCATTGTGTGAAAGTTGTGGGATATTATTATCATTATTATAACTCGCACTCAGCGCACGGAGCTGCTAGGAGAGTACGAATAATCAGTTAATAAAGATGGAATGAAAAAAAAAAACAAGTTTCAAACAAAATACAATCATATCAAATATCCAAAGAAATACCGCCAATTCTTCCGACTTTACTCTCACGGGTAAAACCTCGCGACAGTCGAGAGCCTAGCTACTAAGTTAAACACACCAGGAAGTATCAAACTGCCGCATGCCTCAGCACCACTGAGCGAAAACTTAGGACTCGAGAAATAATCGGATAGATAAAGGAGTAAGTAATTAATCGTCTCAGGCGATGCGAAACGATAGAATGAATATTTTTGAAAGAAATTTGTTTATTTCTGTTATTAATGCAAAATTGTATGCAGTCAAGTTGGTGGTGAAAATTCAAACAATTCACTATTGTCAGATTACAGAAACTACCGTACCATACTTATTTCATTTCTGGCTCTTACAAAAAATCTGAGATACATATCGATTGGGTCCCAGTAAACGCAAGGCGACCGCGGCAGACCAAGGCGAAGGTGGAGAGAAAAGCTGGATAAATACCAGAGAGCAGGCCCGCAATGGCCGAAGACAGACTTGTGTGGAAAAGGAAAGGGAGGCCTTTCCTCAGCATAGGGACATAAATGGGCTAACTAACTAACTTATCGATGAGATCTACGATCAGCCAAAGGTCCGTTACTAGGAAAGTATTTTTCGATAATGGCGACTAGAGAGTGACCAGTTTAAAAACTGATTTAGAAAGAAGACAAGCAAGGAAAAAAGATTTTTCAATTGAACAAGAACGTAAACAATGAAGAACAGCCTAGCTGGAGCACTGCAGTGAAACAATGCAACTGCGAAATTAAAATTCTGCAAGCTTGAATTCTTAAAGTTGAAATGACGAGAACTGCTCAGCATCTGAAACTTACCATTGTAGACGATTCAATCAAGAGCGTCAAGGCAAAATGAAGTTAAATCAGCCAAAACGATTGTCGATAAGTCAAAATTGTATGCGATTGGCGTACGCTACAGAAATATTAAGAACGCCGTGGTCAGAATGACGATGGCGTCAAAATGGCTATTAGCGCGTCAAAAGTCGTTCCGCTTGGCCGTGAACGCGGCGATAATCAGTCTTAATTTTTTTTGGCAATTCGATAACCCTCCCGACCGAATTTCGATCACGGTGGCCAATCTCAACATAGAGCGCAGCAAGTACGCGGTCTTCCCGTCCGACTATAATTTAGGTGTCTTCAAGGCTAGAGTAAATAGGCTCCTTATGATTATGTCGAACCGTCGGAGAGCTTCTTTCCTGGACACGAGTTGCCATGGGCCACCTGGAAAACTCTAAACAGACTCCACACCCAGGTTGGGCGCAGCAAAGACAATTTCCACAGATGGGGGTTTTCGGACGGTTCCGATATTCAGTGTTTGTGCGGCGTCTCTCCACAGACCATGTCTCACCTTCAATCCTGCATCACGAGCCCTGGTACCTGTTAACGTAGGGACCTAATGATAGCATCAGCGGACAGCATTGCAGTGACCGAATAAAAAAAGAAGAATAGGCTCTTAATAAACTAGTGCGCCTCACCATCAATGATTCCATCACTGCTTACCATCAGGTGGGATCGCAGTCAAGCACTCCTTTATATCAATTAATATATATATATATATATATTTATATATTATAGTGCACAAGTGCGTGCGCGAACACATGTGCACTCTTTGTTTCTTTACTCTCATAGTCCGATGATGGGATCACGGGAATCCGACATGCCCGGAGAGTGATCAGGCGCAAGACCAATGACTTTACGTGCTTTCCGAGGCACAGGGGTGGTCACACCACCAACTTCAAAACTCCGGGCAGTTACAGAGTAATACCTACTAGTACACATATCATCTCATACATAGGTAAATCATCGTCTACGGTGTTTTCATACGGAAACTAGTCGATACAACACAAACGATACACGGAGTCCATTCGACTTGGATGCAACTAGGAAGTATCAGTGCATCGAAACGGTTAGCGCCGCTGCCGCATGCCAGCAAGTCAGGCAGCGAAAACAGATCTGTTGTGGAGCATCATGACTTTAGATAAAGATTTAATAAGTTAGATATTGATTGGGATATAGTAACAGCTGATCACCGTAAAACGGGAGAATGTAAGTAAAGGTTCTTTTCAGGGTTTCTTCAGCTTTCTTCAGCGGATTTTTGTTGTACAACTGCCGGTCTGTCGTTTGTTTATGGCAAGATAAGTGACTGTCACTCTTGGTTCTCTAGGTTTTATAATCAGCCTTTTGTAAATGCTTTCTTGAAGGCATCAGATCATTTTTATCATAATTTCAGCTGAAAACTGGACGTTCCAGTGCTAGAAATAATCCTCCTCCAAGTTTATGGGGAGGCTGTTTCTCAAATTGTGGTGTACTTCGACAATTTCATCATTAATAAATAAATAATAATAATAATAAATATTCTCCAACTTTCACACAACGCCATCTAGTCCCAAACTAAGCAAAGCTTGTGGTATGAGTACTCGACAACTGATAAACGTACATACATATTCTAAATACATACATATTATGGATAAATTACACCTAAACACAGGACAAATGATCGTGCTTATCAAACAAACATTTGTTTTGGGTGGTAATCGAACCCACGACCACTGGCATAGCAGTCAGCATCACTAACCACTAGACCAATAGGCCTGTCAAATCATCGTTGATCCGTCTTTATGTCAGAATAAATTTAATTCCAGACCCATAGTCAAATGATAAAGCAATTCAATTTGTAAGCAAGTCCTGGTGATTAACACCACGTTTGCTGAGAATTTTCTGTAGATGATGTGCTAGAGAAGCTCTTATTTATAGGTACAGCGAAGAAGTGGAATTCGCTGTCAGAGTTTGTTTTTCCTGGTGACTACAATCTAGGGGTCTTTAAGTCAAGAGTGGACCGGTTACTTCTAGGCAAACGCGCTCCATCGTCGACCACATCATCGTTTAGAGCAGGTGAGATAGTTGACCGCTATCTAACGCGAGCCTATCAATAATAATTTAAAAACAACATGCGTGTAAATATACAACAATACATGATAATGAGAAAAATTACCTACATAAATAGGTCAATATTATTCGTATTATTTTGTATCATAGTCGTATAGTACTATGCTATGTTATGCGTGTAAATAGTGTCCCCGAACAATACATGATAATGAGAAAAATTACCTACATAAATAGGTCAATATTATTCGTATTATTTTGTATCGGGAACAATAAATATTGTTTTATTATTAAGTTACTGTGCTAATGGTTATATATATATAATATTTATTTGCTTCCTCATAAATAATATAACAGGAGTTTTCGAATCAATGTTAATTAACAGGAATGACTTGTTAGCATTTACAATAGTTAACAATTTAATTTATTTATAGGTTGAAATTATTTAACATTTGTGGCAACCCAAGATCATTTTTGAACATAAAACGGCGCAATATGTTTATATTCATTCTATTCCATTACTCAGCTACAGACGACCAAGGAGAACTCAAGTCACATTCTATGTTGTTATTAGTAATAAAATAAATATTTGGTTGTCCAAATGCTTGTGTATTTGCGTAAAATTTTTACAAATTTGAGAAAGACAATAAGTGTAAATCCCATTATTTACGTAATGGCTAAATGGGACACTAAAGATTAGGTACCTACATGATTTCTGAAATTCAAATTTTTCAAGACAAACGCTGTTTCAAATCAAAAATCCAATCCTTTTGTGTATGTGTATGTTCCTGTGTTTTTGTTGTGGCATAGCATAGTCGGCCTTTTAATGTTCCCACTGTTGGGACTCAGGCCTCCTCTCTAGGAGAGGGAATGGGCTGTAATCCACCACGCGACCCCAGTACGGGTTGGTGGATGTCACATGTCTTCGATTTTTTGGCTCAGGACATGCCGGTTTCCTAATGATGTTTTCCTTCACCGTTTTGAGAGCAGTGGTGATGAAATAAATTACACAAAGTAATGCGCCTGGTTGGGTTTGAACCTGCAATCTACAACTCGTAAGTCGGGGCCGTTACCACTCGGCCACTGCTCTCTTTTGTTGTGGGAAATCATCAAGTTAGTAATTACTTCTTCCACTGTAAGGTCTGTTTTACACAGCATGGGTAGCAATTATAGTGTAGGTGGAGCGAAGGAGTGTCAGTCTTTTACTAACTAAAACCCAACAGTGTTCTTCAGTTGCCTTTTTTGCGAGGGATAAGGGAACTTCTTCAAATAATTGGTAATCCGTCTTCAGGTACTTGCAGACTATGTGTAGGTACTGTAATTCATCTTCGTTTGGATTTGCCATTTATTGCAAAACAAAACGTGTTTAATAGTAGACCGTTTACAACACAAAAAGTGAATGAGTGAATGAATGAGAGAGTGATTACAGAAGAGTATTGTGTGGTGTCTATGATTATGGGAACACACTCGCTGTTTCCATTTGTATGGAAACAACACTAGTGTTTATGAGACAAAGATCGCAAGTTCTCGAGTACACTACATGTGTGATTTACGCAATACCAAGAGTATCATAAAAAGAACTGGCTCGTGCACTGAGGGTTCCATACGAAACTACAAACTTGTCTATGTAAATAGTTAAATTAAAGAATCGAGTCTCGAATTTTTTTTTCTGAATTGCAAAAAAGGTTTTCTTTTGTGACGAAACTACAAAACAGTTTTGAGACTTTTCCCTATACTTGTGCTATGAGTGAGACCTTGTTAGTTTCGGCTTCATACCTCCATTCCTGAGAAAAAAGGTCTTGACAGACAGACAGACGGGCGGTTTTTGCCTACTTAGTTACGGAACCCTAATATCATGTATTCCTCTTCAACTGCTAATACTGTCAAGCAAGTGACAAATGAAAACAACTCATTTGTGAACACTGCCCACTTTGGTAAATAATAATGAACGCCTACTTTTTCCATCCTAAAAATAATGTAAACAGTAAAAACCAATATTTTTTCAACCGAAGAGTAATCTAAGTACCTACCAATTATATGGTCTACTGCCTCAGGTTATTTACCTTTAAATTATGTAACAGTAAAGTCATCTTCATGCCAGCTGTTTGGGTTGGCATGTTCAAAAGAGTTAAATGGCCTGTTGGTCTAGTGGTTAATGGCCCTGACTGCTATGCCGGAGGCCGTGGTTTCGATACCTTCCCAAGACAAATGTTTGTGTGAAGAGCACGATAATTTGTTCCGTGTCTGGGTGTAATTGATCTATATATATAAAAGGAGAAACTGACTGACTGACATATCAATGCACAGCCGAAACTACTGGGACTAGGACCATGACATTCTGCACAAGGCTTCCTTTTATGACGTAGGCGAGCACTAAGAGAGGATTTTCCAAAACTCACCCCCTAAGGGGATCAAACGGGGGTCCAAAGTCTATATAGAAAAACCAGAAGCTAGTCCATAATATGTATTTAGAAATACATAATGAGTATGTTTATCAGTTGTCTAGTACTCATAGCACAAGCTCTGCTTAGTTTGGGACTACATGCCATTTTGCGAAAATTGTATAATATTATTATTATTAGTGAGCCGTGAGTCCACGGGCAGCGGGCTAACAGTATTCCGGGGCAGCCGAAGTCACATTGTACCCGCAACCACCGGCACGTGCGAGGGGACACACGGAGGTGGTTTTAGTCAGTAAGAATCAGTCAGACCCCTCCACTCATCCTTAGGGCGGAGGACATTCATGAGGAATATCACCGCGAAAAAAAAAGAAAAAGCCCTTTAACGTAAAGGGCAACAAAAGGAAAACAAGTAGGTACATCCGCGTACATCGAAGGACTGGAACAATTTGCCGGCTGCGGTCTTCCTGTCCGATTATAATTTAGGCATCCTCAAGGCTAGAGTGAATATGCTCTTAATAAACTAGTGCGCTTTACCATCAAACAGCACTAGTTTATACCATTAAAAAAAGTGGGTGTTAGTCGGTAAGTCTCACACACGCCTTCTCGCTCCACTCAGACAGGGAGAAGTTCTTTGAAAAAACATGCCAGCTGTTTAACAATCACTGCTAATGCTAAAAAGTCTGGTCGTTTTCTATTTAGGCATAAAAGTTGTAAAAATGAAAGAGACTAACGGCAAACAAAAAAGTCCATAAAAAAATCTTTAATCAAACAACATACTTCGACTTTTAGGGTTGCCATCTTTTGTGACAAAATATATGTACCTATAGAATTTTTCATAACTCATTGCCAAAATAATTTAATTACTTAAATATTTTTGCAAAATTCTGGAAGAAAATAGCACCTTAATTCCTAATTTATTACAGTTATAATTTTTTGATTTTATGGCATAAAATGAAGACGTTGGTTTAACTAGCCCCAGAGGAATAGAGCGAGATTTTTTTTACCAAACATACAAAGATGTGATTCAGTAAATATGAGAAGTTAAGAGTGTAGAATGCTAGAGCAAGCGAAGCGAAGTTTTCCAAATATCGTTACTTTCTAGAATCCGATAGTAATCATAGTTCGCGGTACTATCTGTACTTATGATTACTTTCGGATAGGTTCGGTAACTATGATTAAGAATGGGATGGTGTAATAATACCGCGTGTTCCTTTTTCAAACACAACTAACGAATTCGATTCTTATCTAGCAATACTGATTTTTGAAAACTTTTGTATAAAAGCTATACAAAAGTAAAGACTGTGAAGAGTGAATAAATCATTATTATTTTAGAAAAATCCATATTGCCGAGACATCTTTAAGTATTTTTCACTACTCTTCATATTCAGATTTGACCATCAACGCCCACTTGAAAAGTTCACCTGTATGTTACCTATGAGTGGCAACCCTACGTCAACATCACATTCTCCAAAAGTCAAGGACATCAAAAACAAACAAAATATTTCTCACAGAATTCGCAGAAAAAAACGTTTTACGCATCAAACTCTCATCAAGCCACTACCAGAGGGGCCCGTTAGGTCTGTATAGTACAATTTACATCCGAACGTTCGTCCGGCCGTCCGTCTCGGTCAATGTATGTGTGTGTGTATGTGTATTGTCATGGAACGGAACACAGGAAGCATAGACAATATTTAAAGGGAGAGGGGCGGGCGTTTTTTTTTTTTGACAGTGTGTTTAAACGCACAATAGAAGCACAAATCGTTGGTTTTTTTACATGTCGCCAATATGCAGATTAAAGAATATCCTTTGCGTTTAAAAAATAGATGTCCTTGTTTGGTACAGTTAGATGGATTTCATATGCTAAGCAGCACCGCATTAGGATGGTCGAGTCGATTATGTTGAATAATGTGTTTCTAATAACGTTTATTTCCGTCAGTCCAAGCACATCGGAAGTATCGGAGGTATTCCTCGTAGCGCTCCCGTTTTGAAACGCTCCCATCTAAGCGCTCCCGTTTTGTTCCTCCAAGCGCTCCCAAAAGGAGCGCTTCGAGGAACGATTAAAAAATTAAAATTTATTTCCTCGAAGCGCTCCCACGTTTAAAAATAGGGAAAAGCATGAAGTAATGAATTATATCGATAATTTTTAAAACTCATGTGTGCATCATCGACATCGAAGTTGCTTAACCAAATTACGAAATTGAGAGAATAATATCTTTTTGCTTTCGGCACTCTTATGTGTATACAAGGACCAATGTTATTGTGTAGGTATTCAAAGAGGATGTTATAAATAAAACGCATAGATATACTTAATATAAATTATATACGTATAATAATCACATTGCAGTAGACCTACATAATAATTACATTCTCTCGCCCCGCCTAGGACAAGGAAAGTCGTTTCTACCATTGACGTAAACGATAGACACCTCATTGCCTTATTTCTACGAAAAACTTCCGAAATAAACATTGAGGTGTGCGGGGAAGGGGGTAGTAATGGGAAACATAATGGAGAGAAATCATAAGCTTTCTAAACAATAAAAAAATATGAATAGGTACATATGTCGGTAGATTATATTCATCTATTTGGTGGACGGATTTACAATAAAACAAAAAAAAATAATTACCAAACCCGTGCGAAGCCGGGACGGGCCGCTAGTTGTATATTATAACAATGTGTTCTACTTATTATCGATAATTTCAGTTAGTATAGTCCCATCTCTATCCGAAAGTTAATCATGGGAGCGCTTCGAGGAAATAATTTTTAATATTTTTAATCGTTCCTCGAAGCGCTCTTTTTGGGAGCGCTTGGAGGAACAAAACGGGAGCGCTTAGATGGGAGCGTTTCAAAACGGGAGCGCTACGAGGAATACCTCAGTATCGACCATGTTTGCTTAAAATTGTAGTAGTTGATATAGATTATGTCCCCCCTTTCTAGTGACCCTTAAAGGGCCTATTACATTACTCCATACTCAGACAGTCTTAGTCGATGTCATGTAGTGTAATAAGTGTTAGACCGGTCTTACTCGGAACAAAAAATAAGACAGTCTGAATATCGTGTGCTGAATATCGCGTAGTGTAACAAGCCCTTTAGTAATTTAGTCAAAGGGGCAGAAAGATTTAGGAATATTCTGTTTCATAAAGGGTATGAACAGAAAACTTAAAAGTGCCTAAATATACCCCTTCGAAATAGAGATACCCTCGGACAGCCAACCACCGTCACAATAAATTCAATGTCTCTTAAATAAATAAGTAGATATCGAATAAATCACCCTAGCTATTCCCAAGAGTGAAGTAAAAAGTCGTCTAGGCAATTATCAGGAGCCTGCCTACTGTACAACTATCTTAATAACATCATGGTCAAACTAACTTCTGCCAACGGCTTCGCCCGCATGAAAATAGATTTCTCCATTCAAACTTTGAACCCCAGTTTCATCCCGTTAGGAGGTGAATTTTGGAGAACCCTCTCTTAGTGCTCGCCTACGTCATAAAAGGAAGCTTTGTGCAAAATTTCACGCTCCTAGTCCCAGTAGTTTCGGCTGTGCATTGATATGTCAGTCAGTCAGTTTCTCCTTTTATACTATACTAGCTTCTGCCAGCGGCTTCGCTCGCGTGAAAAAAGTTTTCATCATACAAATTTGGACCCCAATTTCATCCTCTTAGGGTGCGATTTTTGAAAAATCCTCTCTTAGTGCTCGCTTACGTCATAAAAGGAAGCTTTGTGCAAAATTTCACGATCCTAGTGTTAGTAGCTTAGGCTGTGCGTTGATATGTCAGTCAGTCAGTTTCTCCTTTTATATATATAGATAAAATATAGATAACAATAAATAAAACCAAACATTTACAAAAACTGTTTTATTTAAATATGCACTGAAAAACTTATACAACAGTTGAAAACATGAAGACGATACGCCACTGCGTATGTAAACTTTGGCAAATACATTGAAAATACAAAATATAACATTGATATGTCAGTCAGTCAGTTTCTCCTTTTATATATAGACTAGTTTCTGCCAGCGGCTTCGCCCGCGTGAAATCAGCTTTTTCCGTACAAACTTTAGGTCCCCGTTTCATGCCCTTAGTGTGTGAATTTTTGAAATTTTTTCTTAGTGCTCGCCTACGTCATAACATGAAGCTTTGTGCAAAATTTCACGCTCCTAGTCCCAGTAGTTTCGGCTGTGCGTTGATATGTCAGTCAGTCAGTTTCTCCTTTTATATATACAGATATCACTACACTAAGTAATTGACTGTTAGGTGGTACGAAATTCCCCCGCTCAGCTAATATAGTGCAATAGAATAAAAAAACCTTTTATTTCTTGCAATTAGAAATAACAAAGTAAGGTAAATGAATCTAAAGTTAAAAATTATTTGGTGCAAAGTAAATTACTTAGTTGTTATAATTAATCCTAATATAATATTGTTTGCTTATTATGCAAGAACTCCTCCGCAAGTGAAGGCCTCCTCCAAGGAACTCCATCTTCCTCTATCTTGTGCTGTGTCCATCCAGTTAGAACCAGCCGTTTTCAAAATGTCGTCTGCATCTTGTCAGCGGTCTTCCTCTGTGTCGTTTTCCACTTGGGCCTCTCCAACGAATCGCCCTTATGGTCCAACGCTCGTCTGACATCCTTGCCACATGTCCTGCCCAGTATAGTATAAGCTTGGCATAATCAGCATTACCTACAGCCACACACACCCACAGCACAGGTGCTTTTCCCACAGCTGGAACTCAAGCTTCTTCTCTAGGACAGGGAATGGGCCCTAATCCACAACGCGGGCCCAGTGCGGATTGATCGATATGACATGGCTTCGATTTTCTTGGTTTTAGGATATTGCATTGCACTGTCGGCCTTTTATTGTTCCCACTGTTGGGACTCAGGCCTCCTTTCTAGGAGAGGGAATTAGGATATTATACCGGTTTTCTTTAAAGTTCTCACTAATAATACCAAATTAATTTCATGAAACAGGCTGCAATGATGTTCTTAAACCATAACTCGTTACTTGTAGCTACTTAGAGTACAGTTATCCATAAAAGATGTTTTATTACGCGCAACTTTAATTTACGATTATGCCTTGTAAGTTTGCATGTTTGTAATTGAGTATAAAATGAACAGTTTGTTTAATACCTGTAATTATTTTTAGTTCTGTATTTGTAGACATTATCTTCTAGTGTTCTTTTTAACCGACTTCAAAAAGGAGGTTCTATGTTCGTCTGAATGTATTTTTCAATCATATCGTTAGGTGTCGGATAAAACGTACGCTATTTCCTATATAGATCCAGTGCACACACGGTGGTATACGAACCCAATATCTCACACACTTCTTGTAAACCTTATTTTTCAAATTTACAGACTACTTGAAGAAGATTGATTATTATTTATTTATTATATTCTATATTGTACACCACATAATCAAAAATACAGGACAAACATAATTAAAAACATCACATACACATCACACACCACACACATCACATCACAGACCACACACATCACATAATTATACACACTCATCATCACATCACCACATCACATCAACATCATCATCACATTATTTACATTCTTGGACAAATAGAACGCGTAGTATTTTATCATTTACGCGGACACCGGCGTTCAATGGCGCGAAATCACGGGTGTTTGCTCGGGGATAGAATAGAATAGAATAAACTTTATTGTACATCAAAATAGTAAACTTTTACACTAGGTAACTTAAATCTATGGGTACAAAAGCGGTCTTATCGCTGACAGCGATATCTACCAGACAACCTTACTGTAAAGCTAGAATTACACTGCGCACACGTATGCCACACATGCCGATCTGGGCGCGTCGGTCTCCATACATTTTATACAGAAACTAGACTTGTAGAGCTACATTTATTCCACGCCACGCGACGTTGTTCTACGTACAAATCAGGCGTGTTACACGTGTGCGTCGGTCTAATGTAGTTCTAGCTTAAGAACTACGCGATGTTAGGTATACTCGTTTGCTAAAGTTCATTTAAATCCATTCAGCCATTTGTATGTGCAGACATAGGCTGCGGGAATAATACTAAAGTTTTCAGTTGCACTTAAAACGGTTTTCAAAGAGGCGTTTGGGAGTATTGATCCTTCCGACTTCAGTGTGCTTTAGTACCAGCCAGTAATGTTATGCAGTTTTCTTGAATAACATTAGCAAGCTTTTACGCTAGTAAGTAAATAATAGTAAGCAGTAATTACAATATTCTATATTCTGCCAGCGGCGTCGCGTCGCCCGCGTGTAAGTTTCTCCATACAAAGTTTGTACCCCTGTTTCATCGTCTTAGGCAGTGCATTTTGAAAAATCCTTTCTTATTTTTTGTTTAAATCATAAAAGGAACCTCTGTGCAAAATTTCAGCGTTCTATGTCCAAGGATTTGGGCTGGGCGTTAATGAGTCAGTGAGTGAGGATTTTGCTTTTTGTATCACATAGATATAGATCAAACAGATGAGAAAACTTGATCAATTTTTCTCTGTTGTCTGTACTTCATTATAATTAGCCTTCTTTCCTTCTTTCTACTTCGTGCCAAGTAATCAAAACTTCGGCAATAGAAATAAATCATTATAAAAATCCAAATCTGTTTTCGTTCGAATTTTTGAAAATAGAACATTCCAAAGTCAAATAATAAACATAAATATCATCAACAAAGTGACTGGGTTGCCAAAGTCGGATATGGTCGGGTATTTCCGTAATATGTCGGATAATATTTCTCAACGCACATTGGATTGTAGAAAACGCTATTTCAAGACTAGAAGGTCAATGTCTGCAGTTTACGACCACATGTATAAAGAATAATTATTGTGAATGAGGGCATAGAGGCAGCGGGAATATGCGTAGGCAAGCGATTTAGAAAATAATTATAAAAGTAGATACGATTTGGTGCACAACTTGCACAATAGTGAGCTTAAGTTCTTCAAACATTAATTAAACTGTTGTTTTATTAAAAATACCTTGTTGGTTTGTATTTAATGGTATTATTTGCATAGTTTTAGACTATTTCAATTTAAAAAGAAAAAGAATGAAGGCAGAATGTATCCAAAGTGGGGTACATCGACCTCGCCTCATTTTGTGTCAGAATAGAACATTTTGCCGAATTACAACGTGTAAAACAGCAAGAGGGGAGAATTTACGAAATAAAGGGGTGTAAATAATTCAAGTAGGTACTCTCCGAGGAAAGTCCAAGTTTGGATTACTCAGAACCCTCGTGTAGGGTATTTTCTACACACCACATTAAGAGCTTGTAAAACAAAGGGCTTTGCACTCTGAAGGTTTTTTTATACTGTTGATAAGCTCACGCTTGACTACTATTTCACCTGATGGAAAGCGACGATATGGTCAACGATAAAGCATGTTGACCTAGAAGTAACCTATTTACTCTTGACTTAAAGATCTCCAGGTTGTAGCTATCAGGAAACGCAGACTCTGGCAGGGAATTCCACTCCATAACTACACTCATAATGAATGTATTATCAAAACGCTTTGTCCATTTTAGCACCGGCTACTAAAACACACAGTACAGTCATTATTCTTCTGTTTATTATTCAAAAATGTTCTCTATTTAAACGTTACTACGTGCAAAATTGCAAATATCGTATTTGGTGGAAAAAAAATGCACAGATTATTAGTTGACTGATAGTTCTGTACCTAAAATGAATGAGATGTCGATTGTTTACTGCTGTTTTCATGGCCCGAAGTTAAAACGAAACTATACCTACACCCAATTTAGCACCATGATTCACAAATACTATAATAACTACGTTAAACGTGGAAATTGTATTTAGAACGCGCTATTTGAAAGTTTGGGCTTCATTAAGCGAAAATTAGATTGTCTAAAGCGAAAATAAGAGTCTTATTTTAATTGAGAAATTCTTGTCATAATATGAATACAATGGAAGGTAAATATGTATGGGAATTTGGGCTTACGTAAGACAAATAATTAATTCTTGTGTTGTTCGTATAATAGACGAATAACAGGAATTTTGTATGCCTTTCTTAGTACCTTTGTCATTGAAAACACAGTACTAGGCAACTAGGGCTGTGGATTGTTCGATGGAGTTACCACAAACTGTAGGGGTAGGGGCCCAGCAGGTTCGTAGGCTACTGAGGTCATGGGTTGTCCGAAAGAGAATCCCGGGGTTTTGGGACGCAAAGCAAAGAAGGAACACTGAGTGGGTTTTAGTCAGTAATAGTCTGACACGCCCTCATGTTCTGCCCTAGAGCGAGACAAGTCATTGGATGATTTCCCACCTAAAAAAACCAGCCCTTGCAATTGATCGAAAACTGTGGGTTTTAGTCAATAAGAGTCCGATATTCCCGCTCGCTCCACCCAGGGTGGCAGAAATTATTTGATGACTTTGCACGTGAAAAAAAAGTATGTATTACGCAACTTAAGTAACTTTGAACTGTGTTTTCAATTATGACAGCATAAAAACGATCTTCCCGTTCGATTATAGGGGTCTTCGGTTAAGAGCGAATAGGCCCCTAATATGTATACTAGTGCGATTCACCATCAACGGTTGCATCACTGCTTACCATCAGGTGGGATCACAGTCAAGCACTGTTTATATCATTTAAAAAAATAACTTAGACCGACGCACACGTGTAACACACCTGATTTGTACGTAGAACAACGTCGCGTGGCGTGGATCAAGTGTAGCTCTACAAGTCTAGTATCCATATAAAATGTATAAACACCGACGCGCCCAGATCGGCGTATGTGTCACACGTGTGTGCAGTTCTAGCCTTACCTATTTCTTTGATCAAAATAGTTTATTATCTTTAAACAGATTTATAGTATAATACAAAGATTTATTATTAGATAGGCAAGCGATGACGGAAGTATAAAAAAAGTTTACAATATCACAAAGTCGACTCTTCATAGACTCGAACGATTAAAGGAAGTCGAGTCGTTCAATATCCGGACTGCTATGGAATTCAATGAAGCAATTTCCTTTTCAAATGTATGTATTAATAAAAAGGTGTTTTGGCCTTGAATTAATTTCATATCGTTCGGATGTTAAAGAGTTTTGCGTAATAGTACCTAACACATAAAGTATTATTGTTTTTTAATAGACAGAAAGAGACCAGAAGTGGCCCAATGTCAGTGGCGGCAGTAGAGACTAACAGAGTTGTACGTTGTAGCTTCAAAACCTAGGCGTAAATTACACAAATTATAGCATGACGAGTGGCAACAATTTATTTCTATCTAAGGATGCATTTTACAGCATAAGCCTTTATTTACTGCCAAGTAAACGCGGTGTCGAAGCGGACATTGATATGGTAAGCAAAAATCTTCCAATATTCACAGAGCTATCTATGACCTCAAAGAAGACTCATAGATTGCACCAAACGAAAAAAAAAAACTCAAAGCAAAATGCAATATCGCAAACTTGGCAGGACTTTAATAACGGAGGACATCTAGCGCGAGAGCCGGCTTTATTACTAGGTCATCTTAGTTTATGCCACTGAATATGTAGGGTACTAAGGTGAATAATAGTACTACGACAAGACATGATCAATTGGTGCCAATAATAATCTCGAAGATTATTCACGGATCAATTGTGGCATCAAATTGTTAGGTCACGCATTTCAAGTCGATTGCAAGAAAGATGACTAATGGGCCGGCCAGATCAATAACTAGACTTGGCCTTACGTAGCCTCCTTAGGCTACGTACCTAATGCTTAAGGACTTCAATTAACTAGATTACGTCAAGTAGAGAAGGGCAGGGCATCTGGCTAAACGTTAGATAGTCGATGCAGTAAGATAATGCGGCGGATATGGGCTAGTTAATTTGGCGACATCGGCATATTTGTGGGAAACATCTGGATGAAGGATGCCTGAAGAAAGAAAGGAAGATGATGATTTTTTACAAATGGATTATATACTTTCTTTTTTAGGTTATTTGGCTTGTAACTTATACTTGACATTGAGAAAGCTTTCCATCAATTTCCCAAAGAAAGTTGTTACATCGATGATTCCATAAATTCATCGGTTTAGTTTTGATCTCATCTATCAACAGTATAATATATCTAACAGAGTAGCTAGTTATAAGTATATTTGCATTCAAACGATCACACGTTAGTTGATCGATAGCAGCAAATTACTAACAGATGCGCATAACTAATGCTCGATAGCAATTTGCTATTAGAAATCGTTTTATCAAATGGGTCTTAAAGAGCCTCTCAAAATAAACGATCTCTCACAGGCAAGAGAAATTTTACTAAAAAGACATTAGGCCTGTTGGAGACGAGACACTGTATATGTATGTCATATTTTGGGAGAGTACTCAATCTGCGTAGCTTTTTATTAATTATGTTGGCTTCCAGTCTAGTCGGATGCAGCTTCAACTAAATACCAGTATTTTACACGTAGCAACTGATTTTCTGGCCACTATAACCCAGTAAGTATTTGGGTAAGACTAACACGATACCCATAGGTAAGACTAGTGTCAGATTTTTTAGCTTCTGACTTGAGAGAATAACAAATTTTTATTATCATATCCAATTCATTCAGCTCTCTTAGTCTCAGTATTCTCTGCGTTATTAAAATAGCCCATCTAATAGACTCGTTATAAACAGCGCCCGGGATACCGGCAGGTTAGTAGAACAACGAACGTTTACACGAAACGGTAGCTCGAATGGAGTGGTAATTAACATCATCCTGTGTTATTAGCGAAATTGAGCTGTATTCTGTTCTGAACAAAGCGGTAGTACTTATTAGTAGATTAAGGCTATTTTTGTGATCAGCTACCTAGATTCTCTTAAAAACTTTCGAGTTCAAAAAAGTTCTCTCTGGAACAAAGAGACTTTAGAAAAAAACTTCAACGATACTTACATTTCCTTTCTATTCATGTAAGCATCTCAACTATCCTCCTTGTATTTAGGTACAAGGAGGTTGGCTGGTTTTTGGTTTGTTATTTAGCATCTGCTAACAAACCAAAACAGCCAGCCTAGAATACCTAATGAGAAAACTCGTCAACCAACAAAACGAGCAAAGAAAATGAACGCGAACAATGATAATGAATGCTTCAAAGCTACGTAACTGCACGTAATGAAAGGTATGCAAGTGACGCAAACGCAACGCCGGCCCTGCAAATATTACCAATAGTGTTGGCAACACTCAAAGTCACGTAGGACTTGGCAGTAACCAGTCTGCGAGGGTGAAAGATCACAGTCTTGCTTTGTTAGGAACAGGTGTTAAGCATATTCAATAGTACAAGCTACCTATATTAACTCCTTTCAATCGGCAAACAGGAGTGCTTCCGCAGCAAAGGGACTGTGAGGGAATATTGCAGTTGACATCACTGACATTTTATCAGTCTTGTCAAATGTCAGAATGGATCAACTATAAGCATTAGATGCACTGTGATAATACTAAGACATAAACGCTCCATTAGCTACAGTTAGATGTGTAAACTTCCTGTAGTGTTCCTTAAATAGCTTTTTATAGCACAAAAACTCAGCCATTCTATAAATTTTAAACTATTTTCAGTGCTGCTTCTTTTTACTTACAATAAACAGAGTTTTATTGCAGTGAGTAATTCTGCAAAACTGGGTAATAAACTTTATTTTAGACTTTCCAACTGGCTGCTACGGTACTTATTATGCCTTTTAGATCGGTTTTCATGACTGAAGTATTTTATCTCGTTCATCATAGCTGTTCCAGCTCGTATACTGTTGGAATATCTTGCAACTAACTTTCTAGATACCATGATAAGCAATAATGATAATATATTACAAAAGGTAATGAACAAAACTACGTTACTGTACCGTTTGCCGGGAAGAATGCAGTTCTGGAGTAAGACATCAGTTCAGTTGAGGGAAAGAAAATAATTTCCGCATGTTGGTCAAGGACTAGAATAAATAAAAAAGCTGACAAAGCACTAATGTGCCCAGAAAATACAGCCAACTATCTCACAAAAAGAACAGAATTAATGAACAAACTGCAGAACAAGCTTACAAGCCGAAAGCCGGAAAAGAAAGCAGCGAACAGAACAAACCTTTTAATACCCTCTGTCGCACAAAGGGGTAAAGCACACAGTGTAACAAAGAGCTTTACTGGAAGTGGGTCAATTAGACAGCTGAACAACGCTTCCACACGATAATACAACCCACCTATGTAAGTAAGAGTGAGCTAGACTAACGTATGTTTTGCAAGCTCTGTTATATTCGATGTCACTGGTATTACATTATCGACTTCGGCATGCGTTTGGTAATAGTCTGAATTGTCGAGGTGAATAACCTGAGGAAATACCAAAACTATGTTGGGACATTGTGGAAGAGAATTGGTGATTATTAATGACTTTTTATTCTAACCATGTGGATTACTTAGTATAAAAGATTGGAGAATTTGTTCAGAGTAGTAGTAGCCGCAGTCAGGCTGTAAGTAATAATGATGAATGTGAGAAAATACGAGAAATTACAGTGTTTCTTAAACACGTAAACAAACTAGACATAAATTATTGTGGCCATTGCACCGTCAACACTATGACGGTACCGATACGATCTGTGTATGGCACATGGTCTTTACCTAGCACGATCACGGTATCGTGTGATACTGGGCAAACTCAATAAGCCTTCAGTACGTATAAAAGGTTATAATAGGTTCCAAAATATACTTATAAAATTTGGATCATTTGAAGCCAACGATGAAGAAATCACATTTCAAATGAAGACTTGATAATGTACTTAATTCTCCAAAAGCAGTAAAGGCAATTTCAGTTCAATTTACCTAGACTACACGGTTTAATAATACGGTGGAACTTTTTGCAGATCATTATCTGATGTTTTAAACGTCTAGACTGGAAGGTGGACTTGTTTACATAAAATTGGGGTTCGCGGCAACGGTACCTGGTATACTACGTATTTAGCTACGCCTACTGACTGCTATTATTTGCCTGAAGCACGCTGCTGAATACAAAATAAGGCCTCTTTTACTGGGCTACAGTATCAGGGATATTATATGCATAAAATCGCATTCCTGGATTAGTAATTCGAACATGTATTAATGCATATCTTCCTAGAATCTAAATAAAGTCGTCGGTTTGGAATTGTGTCACGCTTTTGACACTATCTAGCAGCAAATCTTCGCTTTAGGATCCTTGGGCACTGCAGTATGGAATCTGGGAGATGACAATTCTGAAATAGGCCTTACCAAAACGTAGGGTATGGACAGAAGAAAATTTAACTGAAACGTTGAAAAAAAAAAAATAGTTTTTTTTTTTGAGTTCTTCAGAATATTCATGTGTGGAGTTTTTCTCATCTTTTCATTGTATTCAAGGCCAAATCATTTCTTTTTCTTTTTTTTTTCTTTAAATGACATCCGATCCGAAAACTTCTCCAGCCAGTCACACATTCTCACAATGATCACGAGTACATTCACAAAGCAGTGTAGCTGTAATCCCAATGTCAACCGGTAGATACATGTGCATTGCACATTGCGGACCGGATGACGTCATTATGCGCCAGTGCCATGTAATGCAGCTAGTACCTAAGCTAAGTGGAACAGTATTGTGGGATATTGCGGGTAAGAGTTTGCACTTCCGTAGGTGGTTGTAGGCAATTTTGTGGAGATGGGTGGATTTGTAAATGGGGTTGTATTCTTGGCAATTCTGTGTATGTAATTTGTTTGTGTGTAATTTGTTTCTGTATGTGCAATGTTTTATGGACTCTGATTGTCCGAAATAAAAATTTATTATAATTATTATTAAGTACTTAATAGATAAAGTGCTGAGGCAATTTTATTAATATTATGAGCCCGTTCTGTCCCACTGCAGGGCAAAGGCCACTCTTCCGTTCTTCCACTCTTTCTTTCCTTAGCCACTTCTGGCCAATCCTTTGGGTAGGAGTCCAAATCGTCAGACCAGCTCCTTTTGAGCCTACACCCAGAGTTTGAACTTCATTGTTTGGCTGAAGCAGTGAAGTTCAAATTAATTTTGGTGTCTCGGAACCCGTAAAAAGTAAAATAAAACGTGTTGAGCCGACCTTATAAGAGTATCCATTGAGTTTCTTGCACGTTGTTTTCCATAGAGATATAAGCTTTGGAACTTGCAATTTAGATTCAATTGTTTTTTTTTTGTTTTTTGATTGACCGACATTTTGACAATTCAAAAGTGCTTGTAATTGGTCTACTTATTTGAAATAAACGTTTCTGATTTCTTAAGTAACATGGGGTAGGGCAGAAATTTTCTAAGGAATGAAGATGATCATTGTGTCTTGAAACCCGACAGAGAAATAACACATTTGATATTTGGAAGCAAGTTTCTATTTAATTACCTTTCGGTAACTAACAACCGAGTACTTAGTCACAATAAGCCAATAAGTAACATAAATTGCCAATCACGCTTCTAAAATCGTGACTTCGTATTTAATTTGCCATTCAAGGTTACACGACACGTGTAAAAAAAAGAAAGGCGCCGTTGTCGGTCCAAAGTCCCCCTCTTTCCCCTTCTGATGCAAACATCTAGGTACTTACTTAAAACAATATTCATAAATCACGGCTCTATAGGGACATAAGGTAGAAGCGGGCAAAATTGAGTAGTTGTGACTGTCGTAAAACAAAAAAAAAATGGTGATCTTAGCAAGTAATTTATGAGTAAACATTTCCGAATTTATTATGATCAGACAAGACTGTATTTTTGGACATTGATTTATTAAGCAAGTGATGGCCTACGCGTTGTTACGGTACTAGAAACGAGCACTAAAGACGAAATTTTATTTTAAAAATAACTGTCTGAAAATTTTCAAAACAGTAAAAATACCGGCCAAGTGTGGTCGGACTCGCACACGAAGGGTCCCGCACAGCCCGTAGCAAAAAAAAAAACGGCAAAAAAAAATAACGTCTGTTGTATGGGAGCCTTACTTAAATATTTATTTTATGCTGTTTTTACTATTTGTTGTTATAGCGGCAACAGAGATACATCATCTGTGAAAATTTCAACTGTCTGTCTAGCTATCATGGTTCATGAGATACAGACTGGTGACACAAGAACAGACAGACAGAGAGACAGACAGCGGAGTCTTAATAATAGGATCCCGTTTTACCCTATGGGTATGGAACCCTAAAAAAAACAAAATATAATAGCCAAAGAAAGTTAACCATCCATCAAAAGCATTATTCAATAGCCAATTACTTTTTCGCTTTCTATTTCTAGACGGTAAAACAATTCTTTCATAACACCTAAAGGCTAGTAAAGATTGTATCGTAGATTTAAGTAACGTTTCTATAACACTGAGGTCAAGGACGACAGCCTAAGTGGTAAATAAATTTATGTATTACAATAAAAGGCCTAGGTTTTAGTAAGTAACAGTACCTATTAGGTAAGTACTCGTGGCTACTTAACTAATGTAAGCTATAGTAGATAGTAAAAATGCCAGTGTACCACAAAAAGTGTAAATCACCATGGTATTAAAACTTCTTCTTTTCGCGTCGATGTACTCTAACAAAATTTTATCTGACCAGTATTTGGCAACCTCTACGGCTCTGTTATTGGCTTCGTATAGATCCTGAAAACTGCAGGTGGTTGTGCAGGATGGACAGCATAGCAAATGACGCATGTCCTGTGCAGCGACTCCACACTGGCACTGTGTTAGAGATGGGTCGAGGAAACCCATTTGGCCAAATTATTTTTACAGCGGCCAACCTGAGTCCGCAGTCGGTTAAGATTTAGGACTTGTAGGTCGCGGTTCAAACCCAGCAGAGCGCATTACTTTGTGTAATTTATTTTATCACCTACGCTCTGAAAAACGGTGAAGGAAAACATCGTGAGGAAACCGGCATGACCTAGAACCAAAAATTCGCCCTGAGCCTCCTTGATTACGGCCCATTCCCTCTCCTAGAGAAGAGGCCTGAGTCCCAGCAGTGGGAACATTAAAAGGTTGATTATGCTATGCTATGCTTACTTATGTGCTAGGTACAGGCATTTGTATCGCTTATAGCCTTGTCAAATATGTACAGTAATCTAAGTAGACTAGGTCAACATAGCGAAACTGCGACAGCTACAATGCGCAACTGATGGCAAATTGTGTTGAACATCTATAAATTCAGCTTCAAACATTGAGTAGGAATTTAGTAGGTACCTCAAACTCGGTCTGTATGTACCATAGTATGTACCTATTGTGAAATTCATGATGTCAACCACGACTGCAGCGAAAGAAGTGAGATATTTATGTACATCGCGATAACATAATATTTGGATATGGACTGGCTAGATAAACGAGGATTTTCTATATTTTTTTGTGTATTTAGAGAGGTGAGTTTTGAGAGATAAGTTTTGAAATTCATAGATGAAAAAATAGTTTCTTGTTATAGAATTGAAGTAATTTTTGGTTGCAATTGTATTTTTTTTTAAGATAAAAGTATTGACATCTTGACATCTTTTTTGTATATATTTTTTTATAATACATTTTGCCTAGCTTATGAGTTACTAGCTTCTGCCATCGGCTTCACCTGCGTGAAAGTAGAAAATTGTCCCAAAGGGAACATACCTACTCCCAGGATACAAAGCATCCCATGTCCTTTTCCAAGACACGACCTACCAGCGTGCCAAGGTTTTATCGTAAAGACGTGAAGAGGCAACAGGCAGCCACACAGAGTTACTTTCGCATTTATAACATAAGTATGTATTTTGAATATGAGCGAGGTCGAATCTCAGTTTGGTCATCATTTGTTTACAAACATACACCTACATTAAACTGAACATACGATTTCGGTAAGTTGTTCTTTTTTAGAATCACTCTATTATTATAAAGGCGAAAGTTTGTGTGTAGGTATGTTTGTTAGTTCTTCGCACACGAACGGCTGAACGGATTGGGATGAAATTTGGCATAAGAGTAAACCGTGTCTTAGAATAGCATAAAGGATACTTTATTTTTTTATCCCGGGAGAACGTGCCATTGGGAAAACTCTCTACTTTCAAAAATAAAATCAAAATGTTTATTGGCATTGTTAAAATGGATGATCTCATAGCCTTTCGAGTAAGGCAGAAGTTAGTTTATCTTCTTCTTCTCAGTCGGTACACTCTTGCCAGAGTGGTCGTGGTCATCACTGTGAATCCCGATGAGTGAGCATCTTGGTAACACGCCATTCATCGCGGACTGCAGCTTTCCGAGTACATTCATAAACCGAGCACTTAGTTGCGGCCTTGATCTGGTCTGTCCATCTCATTGGTGATCTACCACGTGGCCTGGTGCCCTCAACTTAGCCCTGCACTACGAGACGCTCTATAGAGTCATTACAACGACGAGATACATGGCCGAAGAAGTTCAAAATGCGCGACTGCACTGTGGATGATACTGTCTGATGCCAAGTTCTGTTAAAGTTAGTTTATCTTAGTTTATTTGAAAAGAACATAATCAATACGCTTCAGAATCACATTGCCGATGGCTTCGCTCAGAATTGAGCACGAAAATACAAATAAAACCAAACAGCAATCATCGGTAGAACATCGGGAAAAGAAGAAAAATAGCTGTGCAAAAATTAATTTAATCATTTCATCTTCAATGTTGAAGCGTGTGAAGAACTTTTAATCTTTTAATAAAGTGCTTAAACACGTCTCAGTCAATGACGGCCGAGCCAGACTGTGTCAACAGCCAGCCAACCAGGGTACAAAGGGTCACAGCTGACAGGCGGCCGGGCTGAGTATCGATTCGTCTCCCCCTCCCTTGCTTACCGCGTCCCCCTAAATTACGCTTACTCCTTCGAAACTCTTAAAAGAAATTTGAGGGTAAAGTTATAACCTTAAAATATTTTATTACAACCACTGATGTTATTGAGTTGGCGAGAACAAAATATGATAGTCGCGCATCAACTATATTTTTACGCATGTAGGTATTATGAACTGTTTTACGAAACAAATGAGTTACACGTGTACCTACCTAGGTACTCATTTTTTAAATAAAACTTATAGTACCTACGTTAAATAATGGTCGTATGCATATGTTGTAAAAAATCGAAAAATTTAAGTACTTGGTTTAAAGATTTTTTATTTTAACTTGTCATTTTCGTAGTATTACTTATGTTCCACTATCACACTGCTGTGGGAAGGCCTCCATCTCCTTTTTCCACACACATCTGTCCTTAGCCATTCCCTCTGGTAGTTGCTAAGCTTGTCATCCCTCTACCTTCACCTTGGTCGCAGTATCCTGGGAGTTCGAATTTCCGACCGCGTAAGGAACACAATAATACGCGCCAAAACTAAGATAAAATTTGTTAAGTACCTGAAAGATACTACTCTAAAGTGGGATTGTCATTTTAATGTTCAAAAAAATGTTTCATTATTTTCATCATCATCATTTCAGCCGAAAGACGTCCACTGCTGGACATAGGCATCCCCCAAGTGTCGCCACAATGGACGGTCCTGTGCGTCTCGCATCCATCGGACTCCCGCAACCGTTACCAAGTAATTGGTCCACCTTGTAGGAGGCCTTCCAACGCTACGTCTTCCGGTACGTGGTCGCCATTCCAGAACCTTTCGGCCCCAACGGCCATCCGTTCTGCGAGCAATGTGCCCTGCACATTGCCACTTAAGTTTGGCGATTCTTCGTGCTATGTCGGTGACCTTGGTTCTCCTGCGGATATCCTCATTCCTGATTCGATCACGCAAGGAAACTCCGAGCACAGCCCTTTCCATTGCCCTTTGGGTGACTTTCATTATTTTGGACCATGATAATTTATCCCCAGCTTACCCTTACAATATTATCAACCTATATTAATTGTTACAGAATGTAGTCATAATTAAATCAACATAAATATACATCATTATGTTGCCTTCATAGTTGCAACATATATTCTAAAATTAATTGATTGCCCTGACCACCATAACAAACTAGTTTTTCATAATATAATGTTGATTTATTGCAGTGAGTCATTTGTAAATAAATATTTAAAAGGTGGATTTGATGGAAAAATAACATGTTGTTTTTAAATGTCCATATTATCATTTACTTAAGTTTACACATTACTTATGTGATTTTTTTAAGGTAATGAAAGTATCAGCAGATGGATGAATGATTTTTTACAATGATGCTAGATCAAGTCGGACAAAATTTGAGTTAAATCCTTAAGGGCTACAGCTGAAAATCAGTCAGATGGTGGGCTTGTGTTACCATTTGGCATTATGCTGGGCCAGGGCTATTTTGGCATTATTCAGCATACTTTTTGTTTAATTTTAAGGTGTTTCCGTTTTTATATTGCGCAATTTTCTTTCTATAAAAAAATATATATTTTTATTATTTTTCTTTATAAATTCATTATCTAAACAATTAGCCCTAATGGAACTAGAAATATATTTTTAGATATCATACGACGTAAGGGATGATTAACTACCCAGTGACCCTCAAATACCCAGGTTCAATGGACAACACATCAACTGTTGTATGTCAAATATAACATGATTTCTCAGAAAGTATGATAAACAGTTTGTAATGATAACATTTTACAGTACAATATATTATTATTGAAGTAGTCCCACTTCAAATTACCTGATCTCTATTTAATTTAATACAAACTTTCCTGCTACGGATACTCCCAAACAAACTGCCCAAATTTCTGGGACAAAAATGACCTGTGGTCCTCACCAACCCGATAGTGTAACATTCTATTAGTAAAAACACTGGAATTGGTTCACTTCATCCTGAGATAACTTTTTTTTTACAATTAGGTATCTATCTCTAAGGTATGTAGTGACTACTGTCCCATATAATTCAGTGTCTATTACTAGAAGAGTCAGAAACAAAACTTATTTCAACAAACTCATTGTCACTGTGTTTATTTATACATATACTTCTTGTTTGTAAATACCTATTGATATCAATGACATACCTAGCACACATTTTCCTTGTTATTAATTAAAATTAACAAATGCCAGAGCAAATAGGTAGCAATTCTAAGAAATGAAGCAAGGGACCTTTTTTTGACCAGTAGTCAGGGTAATATCAAATGAGTGCCAAGAAAACTTTTCCAACCAAAATCTAACATTTTTGTTTTAAATTCAATTAAAAAATAACATTTGTATGTAGTCATCTGTCTTTTTAAATTTTTCTTAAATATTACACAATAAATATTTATGTAGATAAATAATGAGTATTTCATAATGCATTGCCAACCTTGAGATATCAATGTGTTAAGATTAATGACTTGCCTTTATGATAGCAGCACTATAATGATAATTTCAAGTTTTTGCATTAGAGGACATATTTTAGGGAATTGTGTTTTAATATTTGGGAATCATCAATAGGAATTCCAATAAGAAATTGAGCTAAATCCAAGAGTGCAGCATGGCTTAGCTCAGTACATACTTTCAACCTTAACTGAAGTATAAGTGTAGTTTTAATTTCAATGTACTTTTTTATGCACTTTAGTCAATTGAAAGGATAATGCAGAATGTAGGGAAAGGTTTTTTTTTAATTGCTAACTTTTTTTTTTAGGTAGGTAGAGCTATAAGCAACATTTTTCCCGTAATTTTAAATTTTCGAATGTATTCAAATTATTTGATGGTGTGCTCAACGCAAGATGCTATAGTTTACCTGCATGTGTGATAAATAAAATTATAATCGTTCGTAAAAAAATTAACCACGACTGTAACTTAGAAGTTAGACTGAGCGTAATATTTCGTAAACGGTAAGTGTAAATATTTACTCACTTGTGCGTATTTTAATCCGAATAAGCAACTGTGTAATCCTTACACACCAACCTATGGTTACACACAATACACTTCACAAATTCCAGGCATTATATCCACATACATTAAACAATACACGAAAAAGAGCACTTTATCACACCGGCATTGTAATTTTGTTGTTTTAGAATAAAAATATTACACGAAACTCATCATTTACACAGAATTCCGGAATAGTTTACTTTGACAGATGTCGTATAATTATCGATAATTGTTAAATTCGCGTTCCGTACACCGCAAAATGCGAACGTATCCACTTTTATCACGGTACGGATAAACTAAACACGATCTACACGCAGCGGGACGCGTCGAGCAACGCCCGCAGAACCTCTATAGCCCGAATAAATTAAAAGTCGAGGTAACTCTGCGGTGTTCGAGAGTTGCCGGTGACTATAGAATTTTATAGTATAAAACCTGTCATACGAGAATAGTGATTGTATGCCGTTGTCAAAGTGAGAAAAATGTGGGCATTACTTTGACACTGGAGCATTGTAAAAAAAATAATACCTAAACCTAAGACTTGCCGATCCCGATTTCTTTAATTGATTTCCAAATGTTTAATTTGACCATTTTTACTGTTTATGAATGCTGATTATCTGCAGATTAATATTAAAAAAATATTGCAGAAAATAAAAAAAAGTTTGCAGTAAAGACATTCATTGTACTTAATAAAACGGTTAAAGTGTAGTTCAGTAAATTATATTTGTCATAAAAACAAAATGTTTGGCAGATTGAAAAGCGACATCTAGCGTCCAGTAGCATTACAAGTTGGACCCACATTAAGTCTCCATGTTTTATAATTCTGTCGCTAGATGTCCATATTTGCAAAAACTTACTAATAATAAAACTACTCGCTACTAGGTGGCTCTCTATACACATCAGACCGGAAATAAATGAAACCTGTTTAGGATTTCCTCATTTGTGCAAAAAAAATAAGACCTTATAACCCTCGAAATTGTAACAACTGAACTTAGCTAGGGTACACAACCGGTTGCCAGCCGGGATTTGTCATTAGATGATTTTCCCACCTAAAATAAAAAAAACCCTGGTCCTGGAACACGAAAGGCAACTGAACGACAAGTCAGGGGGTTTTAGTCAATAAAAGTCTGACATGCCCTTTTGCTTCATTCTAGGGCCGGAGATATCATCTGATGATTTTCCTTCCACAAAAAAAGGGTGTGCGAAGCGAGTGCTTAGGAACTGTGGAAATCCTAGATATGAGGGTCTGATGCATTTAATTGTAGCGTTTATTATTATGTAGGTAATCACTTTTTTACTTTTTAAATGGAATTAGTGTTTATTTCTTTCAAGTAGTTGGTCTTAATGTGCCATGAATACCTTTTGAGTAGCGTAATTATAGACAAAATAAAAAAAAACAATGACCGAGCGAACGCCGGCTTTCGCTCGGGGTTTAATGAATACCATTCAAAGAGGTCCTGATGATATAGTGTACCGGTACTTGGTCGCCATTCCAGAACCTTTTGGCCCCAACGGCCATCCGTTCTGCGACTAGGTAGTCTACAGTAACTTTAACCTATCTAGCTACCTGTAGCTTACTTGCCTACTACCTTTTCTCTGTACCTATGTCGTAATGGAGGTTGATATACTTAATCTACACTAATATTTTATAGAGATAAATATCGTTTTTTTGTTTGTAAGAGATAATCTCTGAAAGTACTGGTTCGATTGCAAACATTTTTTCACCGAGAAAGCTGCTTTATTCCTGAGTGACATAGGCTATATTTTATGTAGAACAGTTATGTATATAGCCTTTCCCAGCGACATCGTTCACAAGAATGTTTTCATGAATACTATAACACTGCTTAAACTGCATTTAGAGGGTAGTTTGAAAAACGATCTAACTAAAACAGTCTTTCTTACTCATTTTGATCAGAATTTCTGCCAGCTTTCAAGTTTATTAACAATAGGAATTTCCGCAAAATTACCAGTATTAGTTTACTTAATTCATATCTTCGGTTCACAGCACTGATAAATTAATCAGGAACATTCTAACTTCCACACTGATTCCTTTTGAAGTGCCGTGTTTCACCGAGGTTATGGATGCCTGGAGAATCGCTTGCCCGAATACAAGTCCGCCTGACAACCTTACCTCCCAGAGAAGGTGGGATGAACCGCTCTGCAAAGTAGTCCAGAAAAACCTAATTCTAACATCTGCTACTACTGCGGAGCGTGCGCGCCTCCTAGCTGTGGGAAATTGGGAGTCAGGTCTTTGGCTTCACGCACTGCCGTCGTCGAATATTGGCACCTTATTCGACGATACTACTTTCCGCCTAGCTGTTGCCCTACGCCTAGGCGCTCCTTGCTGTTCTCCTCATCGCTGCCACTGTGGCGAAGTTGTCAACAGCCTTGGTCACCACGGCCTGTCATGCAGTCGAAGCGCGGGACGGATAGCACGGCACGCGAATATTAACGACATCATCCGACGAGCCCTTGTCACCGTCGGCGTTCCGGCTGTTTTGGAACCTCATGGCCAGCCACGCGACGATGGTAAGAGACCGGACGGTATGTCTTTATTTCCGTGGAAGATGGGTAGGCCTTTAGTGTGGGACGCTACCTGTCTCGACACTCTTGCGCCATCCCATCTTCCTAGCTCTTCGAGCTGTGCTGGTACTGCCGCTGCGGCTGCGGAGAACCTCAAGCGGCGGAAATATAACAACCTCGTCGGAAGTTATATTTTTGAGCCGTTTGGGGTTGAAACTCTTGGGCCGTGGGGTCCGAGTGCTCATAAGCTTTTCAAAGAACTATCCAGACGCTTAGTTGACACTTCGCGTGACCCAAGGGCTGGCTTTTACCTCGGTCAGAGATTAAGCATTGCCATACAACGTGGCAATGCCGCCAGCCTTCTGGGCACACTTCCAGTCGACAGCGATGCGGAGGAATTTTATGACGCCATATTTTAGCTAGTAGTTTTTGTCTTTAGTGTATATATAGTTTTAATTAGTTGTGTTTTTTTTAATAATGCAATTATATAGATTATATTAAAAAAAAAAAAAAAAACAATAGGAATATGAATCCTCCATAAAATCTTTAAAACCCCGTAAATTACCTACTATTGGGGAAATTTTGAAAAACAAATGTGCTTTTTTTGCACGTTTAATATAATACATGAATCGACTTCATATATTGAAGAGCCTACATTGGTACAAGATACGATCAGTATTATTTTTATGAATTCCTAGCGTTATAGAGCCGAGGGTCTTATGTTTTGATACATTGGATTCTGTCAGTAAAATTCATGAGGTTCCTGGACCTTTGGAAAGCGTATCAGGACCCGAAACCAGCTCGCAGAGGCCCTTTAGACACTTAATGGAACGTGATACCAACCGACGATTATCCCTGTACGCGCTATGCTAGTGCACTGAGGGCGTCATATTATTAAAAGCTTTAAAACTATTATAAAAATAATTTTATTCATATTGAAATATAAATATATAAAGCAACCACATTTCAATTAAAAGTAAATTAGTGACAAGAAAATCATAAAGGAAAACAAAATTCAACATTAGTTCCATTATTTCCAGATTCTAATTCTTCAAAAATATCAGTAGTTTCGTCATGGAACTGTTAATGGTACTATTCACAACGAATATATTAAATATCCGATATCCGTGGTTTTTTTTTTTCTTTATTCTAGCTATTTCCAACGTCATTGGAGACTTTGTTAAGACTATACCCTTTCATACCAGTTCTCGCAATTATTCCTCTCGTACTTTTATACTCATACTTTATCTTTCTCTCTTTCGTCATCGTTCATTCGTAATGGGTGGGGCTTCCATTTTGTAAATTTCTAATTATTCTAGTAATCTTAACATTTTTTGGGGAAAATAATGGTTGCACTTCTTTTTTATTTATCTTTTGCTGTTACAGTATGTATGTATGTATTTTTAAAGTTACTACTTATTTGCTAATTTCTGTTAATCAAATAGACATTACATTATTGGCTTCTTTTTCTATGCTTATTTTAAATATGTTGCAATATTTTGTAAAGCATAATTTGTACAGCTACTTATTAACACGCTTTTATTAGTTTCACCTGTATGTATGTATGTTTGTTTGTTTGTAACCGACCCCTTTGAGCTCGATTTTGTCCTACTTTGAACGATCAGATTTAATTCAAACTTTGCACACCTGTCAAAGATCGATGACAATGCAATAATCCGATCAAAATATCAGATTATCCTAATTAGATTCGCCAGGATTAATTAATTTCTAAAAAATGAAAAATAAATAATAGTTTAAAAAAACTAAAAAAACACGCTTTTATAGAAAATCCAACTAAAAAAATAGAAAATAAAGTTTAATAAATTTGGATTAAGAATAGTGTACATAAGAAATAAATGTATATTATTGTAAAAAAGCGTGGGGTGCATATAATGTCAATAATTATGAACATTTTATTGACAGATGAGTAGAAGGATCATCACTTTGATAATATCTTAAAAAACACTTTGAATGCACCCCACGCTTTTTTACAATAACATACATTTATTTCTTATGTACACTATTCTTAATCCAAATTTATTAAACTTTATTTTCTATTTTTTTAGTTGGATTTTCTATAAAAGCGTGTTTTTTTAAACTATTATTTATTTTTTACTATGACACGCTCAGCTATTTTCACACAGAACTGTACGAAAATCTGTCTATTTGTCCCTTTCATTATATCTGCTATTATTTCTCTACGTAGACTAACATCGAGCCGCTGCTCCAGATCGTAGCGCTCAGCAGCGTATATTGGACAGTCCAAGACTAAAGGCGGAATGGATTCACTCACGCTTGCATCGCAGGCGCACGATGGACTATCTTTACACTTAAAGCGGTTTAAGTATTCCAAGAATCCACCGGCTAACCTGTTTCACAATACGGTAGGCTGCTATGGCATTAAGGAAGAACATTTTCGTTACCGAGGCTGTCACACCCGTCACGTATCTCCGATTCCACTCATCAAGCGACTCCATTCGGATCTGGCGTCTGATGAATGAAATCGGATATCGATCATAGTCCGGCTTCTTCCGTGACGACAATGCTGCCTCCTTCGCCAGCTCGTCCGATATCCGTGCTTACTATTAAACTATTTTGTCCATTCTTCGTTCTATATACAGTCCATCCTTCTGTGAAATGCGCTTCCTCTCGATATCAGGACGGCCGAAAGTCGATATGCATTTAAGCGGAAGTTGCGGAATCATTTGCTCCACCAATAGCAGAATCGTCTCAAAACTTCTTTCGTTACTTTATATTAATATATATGTATATATATATTATATAAAATGTATTTGTATTTCAATTATATGTTTACTTTTTTTTTCTCTTGTTTTTCGTATAACATTTTTATTTTCTAGGTTGACTGGTAAAGAATGCCTCAGGCATTAAGTCCGCCATTGTAATTTATGTTGCATGAAGACTAAATAAATAAATAAACTAGGGCTGTTTTGATTGTTGCTTTTTAAGTGTTATAATATGTAGACACTTAATAATTTCATCAACAATTTCCTCGCCGTCGTTCTTTCATTTTCCTTCCTAGTAGTTTCGGCTCTGCGTTAATATGTCAGTCAGTCAGTCAGTTTCTCCTTTTATATAGACTAGCTTCTCCCAGCGGCTTCACTCGCGTGGAAGTAGATTTCTCTACACAAACTTTAGACTACCATTTTTAACCTTTTGGGGGCTGAATTTTGAAAAAAAAAACTTTCTTAGTGCTTGCCTACGTCATAAAAGAAAGCCTTGTGCAAAACACGTTCCTAGTCCCAATAGTTTCAGCTGTGCATTGGTATGTACTGACTGACTGCAGTCAGTTTCACCTTTTATAAAAATAGACTAGCTACTGCCAGCGGGTTCGCCCGCATGGAAATAGGTTTCTCCATATAAACTTTGGACCCCCGTTCCATCACCTTACGAGGGTGAATTTTGTGAAATCCTCTCTTAGTGCTCGCCTACGTCATAAAAGGAAGCTTTGTGAATAATTTCACGTCTCCTATTCCCAGTAGTTTCGGCTGTGATTTAATATGTCAGTCAGTTTCTCCTTTTATACTATACTAGCTTCTGCCCGCGCCTTCGCTCGCGTAAACATTGGTTTCTCCATACAAATTTTAGACCCCCACTTCATCCCCTTAGGGAGTGAATTGTGGAAAATCCTTTCTTAGTGCTCGCCTACATTATAAAAGGAAATCTTGTGCAAAATTTAACACTCTTAATTCCAGTAGTTTCGGCTGTGCGTTGATATGTCATTCAGTCAGTTTCTCCTTTTATACTATGAAAATATAGATAACAATAAATAAAACCAAACATTTACAAAAACTGGTTTTATTTAAATATGCACTGAAAAACTTATACAACAGTTGAAAACATGAAGACGATACGCGATTGCGTATGTAAACTTTGGCAAATACATTGAAAATACAAAAATAACTTTTATTTAATGATGTTTACGAACCAAATTCGACGTATACGATAGATACTAGAGCCTAAAAACATAATTTATAGAGTTAGAATAGTTGTGCAGTATAGACACAGGTAGGGCTCTGCCCCGCAGTCTTTTAAAGCAGTTTATTGGACCTTGTAGACCCTGGTGCAAGTGACGTCCTTTGCGGTCATCACCTGGGAAAAGAAAGATCAAAATATTAATAAAAAATATGTGACGTAACTACAAATTTACATTTTTCAGATTGATTCCTTTATCTATACTATTATTAATATTAAAAAAAAAATTGTGACCTTGCTTTATGCAAAATTTCAGTAGTCTAGGTCAACGGGAAGTACCCTATGAATTTTGTTTCCCTATGAAGGTTTAGTCGAAATATACTGTTCGATATACATATAGCTAGTATCGCTATACCTAAACTAATGATATGATAGAGAAAGAGAGAAAGATGAAATACGTTAATTTTTTTTCACTGTTTGGTTCAATTAGCTAGCATGCAAATTTAATTAGGCAGTAGATTGATTTGACTAAAACTTTCAGCATTATGCAAAGAAAACAAAACAAAATGGCACACAGATACACACAATATTGGAACAAATAAATTTAAAACAAATGAATTGTGTGACGCACGGGTGAGCCAAATAGTATGCTTACTGCTTATAGATAGCGGCATGAATCTTGAGCGCTCGGCGAAAGAGTGGGGATCGTTTTACGCATCGTACAATATCGGCGAGCCAATCATTGTACAAGGATTTCACTCCCCGCCCCCGCATCTCTCTTCATACCACTAAAGAGACCCGATATTTCACTTCTGCGTGCTTTTGCGCAAGTAGAACTGTAGAAGTTAGCGCTCAAGATCCGTGCCGGTATCTATACTTACAGAGTTGCTGATATTCAACTGTCATACATACCGCTGATACAGCGGTAGCCCTGATCCTGATCATGACATGTACTAAACCCATATCCTAATATAGCTTTAGTATCTGTGCTATACATATATATAAATCAATAAGTGCATTGTACACCTGGCAAGCATAATACAATAACATACAATAAAGGGCTTAAGTAGCTAATAAACATATTATTAATATGTTTAATATGGAGTCTACAGTCTCATTGTGTACCATAATAGAATGAGGATAGATAATGCACCGTTGCATGATGCATCTTAATATCAAACACACTTGACATACATAGTCTGGCCTGCAGTTGGTCTAGTGTTTAGTAGTCCTGATTGCTATGTCGGAGGTCGTGGGTTCGATTCCCACCCAGGACAAATGTTTGTGTGATGAGCACGATCATTTGTTCTGTGTCTGGGTGTAATTTATCTATAATATGTATGTATTTAGAAATATATAAGTATGTTTATCAGTTGTCTAGTACCCATAACAAAAGCACTGCTTAGCTTGAGACTAGACGGCGTTGTGTGATAGTTGTGGAATATTATTATTCTATTATAGACCCATCTACGTGCCAAAGTTTTATCCCATGACAGTTCAATCAAACATTTAGTTGAAGCCCTATCACGCTGTCCATTTCACGACGTAAACTGAACTGTTAAAGAGATGGAGCTGTATATAGTTCCATCCCTGTTTCTCGTTAGCACAACTGACTTTTTAACACGTCATGGTATAATGCGTTCCAATTAAGAATAGGATCGATTGCCATGTTGTGACGTCACGTCATACTGTTAAATCGCAAGAAATTGGTCAAAATTGAAGAACTGGATTCAGATTTAACTATTTTCGTTCACAGTTCGTAAATAAATTAAATTTTAAAAATTACTTGTTTTGCTCACCACAATGATTCTTCGATTTGACAGTATGATGTGACGTCACAACATGGCAATCGATCCTATTATTATTTGGAAAGCATTGTAAGGCCCTTGGTCATGGAAATTAAAACCTATTTATTACAGTACTAAAAAATCGTAAAATCATCGCTGAAGGCTATCGAGATCGCAATAGGCCGGGCAAAATTAAAGTGTGAAATAATCAAGAATCCATAAAACAAACCATGTAATGGAATTAGAGATGTTAGAAATGTTTTCATAAGATTGAGTAACTTTTCGATCACAATAATTAGTTAGGAAGTTCCTTTTTTTCTTTGACAAACTATCATGAGATTTCACTAAGTTAAAATGGATTTTACTTCGGACAAAGGATTAGCATTGCCATTCAGCGTGGCAATGCCGCCAGTCTTTTGGGTATATTACCAGCCGACAGCGATGTGGAGGAGTTTTTCGACGCCTTACTTTAGATTGCTTTTATTTTGTAAGTTAGTTTTAATAAAGATTAGATTTAAGTTTCTGTTAAATTAAGATAGTTTATATATTTTAAGTTAGTTTAAATATTTTCTTTCTAGTTAAAATGTGTATGCACTTACAAAATACTGTACAATACTATTGGAACTGACTTACTAATAACTCACTCCTAAATAACGAAATAATAATTTAAATAACATTAAACCTTACAAACATTCGTATGAATCCGTGAAATCGATTTCATATCAAGCTTCAACAAATTTACAACTGTATAATTTTCGAGTTTATGGCATAATTAATAGATAACAATGTACTCTGGGTATATGGACACCAAAATTAATTTGTTATTATTTTCTAGAATATTCTGATGGATGCGAGACGCACAGGACCGTTCATTTTGGCGATACTTGGGGAAAATCTAAAATCGCGAAAAAAAAATCAGCTGTTCAGTACATTTATGTTTGCCTAATTTAATGAACAGCTGATATTTTTTTCGCGATTTCGGCTTTGCTCCCATAGTAAAAATTGTTTGTTATCATGAGCACAATCACGTGTTTAAGTATCGTACACTAATTGCCTGTAACCCTATATAAGGAATATAATTGTGTGGGGTGATGAGAATGGATAAAGTGGGAAATGAGTGTTAGAGGAAGTTTGAAAGTGGCGCCAGTGACTGAAAAGTTGATAGTTAATCGTTTGCCTTGGTATGGTCATGTGAAGAGGAGGGATGAAACGCATGTTACTAAAAGAGAGTATACATGTAGATGGATGGAGAGCAAGAGGGAGGCTAAAGAAAAGATGATTGAATTGTGGGACAAGTGACATGAAAGAAAAAACGTGTTGTGCCGACCCCTAACTAATATGGGACAAGAGCAGGAACATGATGGTGATGATATTGTCGCGTTGCAGTGAATACCCATAAAACACATTTTTACACTTACAATAAATTTCATTTACAGGATGCACTTTTGACTATTCGTTTTCAGTCTCAAAGCGTCCGCTTTATGCAGATATTTCAACAACATCTGTACTAACCTAAATTCCTACAAATCTGCCATCAGAATAGTCATTTTAATTGAAATGATCAACATGACTGATAGTTCCACCAATATGCCAACAGATTGGCAAAACAGATACGACGCGCCTCTGGGAAGCGGATGTCTCAACGTCGATTTCATCAAATTGAGACGTGGTGAAGTTTCAACAGATATAGTGATATCTATAGAATTCCACTCCTTAGCTGTACGCATTATGAATGTGTTCCCAAAACGCTTTGTACGTATGTGTGGGATGTCCACCATGTACCGGTGGCGCAACGCCGTACGTCTAGTGGTCCGATGATGGAACGGATTTGGCGGAATTAAATTGTGCAGCTCCAACGCACACTCCCCGAAATGTAATCGATAGAAAACCGACAGGCCAGCAACTCGGGTCGATGCTCAAGGATTTGGAGTTTTGACTCGACAAGTGCATCATGTAGTTGCTGGATACCAAGGTCACTCCAACTAAATAGTGGTTTATACTTACAGCCTTCATCTCCTCAGGTCCGAACTCTCTGATGTAGGTGATCTCCACGCCTTCGGCGTCCTTCTGCACGTGCTTCAAGGTGTTACCATCGAAAGTGCATACTGACTTCACCTGTAATTTGAAATTAGACGAGTTTAAGTTTTCCTCCTGCGACTTCTTAGTTTATTAGTCATCATCATCACCAATCAATAAATCTTTACAAGATTTTAACCTACTACTTCAAATGTCAAGCTGTCTACGACGGATGCAAATCTTTTTTATTTACGTGGGAATTCAATAAAATTTCATCTTTGGATGGAGAAAGAAAGAAAGAAAGAAAACATTTTATTTAGTGGAAAAGACGCAATATTAGGACTAATTTAAAAATTATAAATATTCTTTGTAATAAATATGCGCCACGTCCGAGCAAAACGGCGGAACGCTCAGCATAATGCCGTGACCACACGCCAACGACCATACCCACACGCAAAATGCGACGAGTCCACAGCGCTGGTTTTCAGCGTGGGCCGGAGTGGGTGGGAGTATCGGATTTTAACTGACTAAAACCCACAAGTGTTCTTTCAGTTGCCTTTTTGAGCCATGGTAACGCCTTCGAACAATCCGCGGCATTAGCAGGATGCAAATCTTACTGGCTCTTTTTTATTTTTGATAGGTCCGCGCTTGACTGCTTGACGTTTCGATTCTCTTTGCGTTGATCGCCTCGAGTCGGCCACGCCTCCTATTCCTTTGTTCTGACTACGTGACTAAGCGTTGAGATGACGTCAGAACAAAGGAATAGGAGAACAGAGAACAAAGAATTGGAACTTGGCTAGGGGGGGCTGAACCTTATTATTAATCTTCATAAATCCAGGAGTCTTATTTCTACTTCTAGGTTTAGAACGGAGCTTTTGGCTAGCATCTTTATATAAAACCACTTTTTCATATCTTACCTTGGCGCCATCAGCCCTCTCCTCATCGAACTCTTCACCGGGCTTGAACTTGCATTCCGTGGTCTTGAAGGTGGAGGATGTGACCAGGTTGTAGGAGTCGCCGTCCTTGCGGAGTTCCACTGTGGGAGTGACTGCGTTGGCGGTCTTGCGGGTGATGAGTCCAACACCTGGACAAAGAAGAAAAGGTAGATTTAGAATTTAGGCTTACGATAAGCTTCTTCACTTTTGTTGCTTGTGTTTTGTAAGTGTGAAAAACTTTGCCAATTAAAAATATCAGAAATCAGAAACGTTTGTTTTAAATAGACCAATAAAATTACAGGCACTTTTGAATTGTCAAAATGTCGATAAGTAAAAAAAAAAGTTCGTTCCAAAGCGTAGATGTCTATGGAACAGAACGTGCAAGAAACTCGCACATTAAACTATCACAGTGAATATGGTTCATGGAGCGCTTATATCAAAAATAATAACTTAAATTGAAGAAGTCGGTTAAAAAAACGACAACAAAAGAGGTGAAACTCTCTGTTTGGGTAATAATTGCTTTGACTTACTATATTTCTAGTCACGTAAATCACTGAATAAAAAAATATAATTATCTTAAACTATACAAATGCATTTAAAAATTGTCGGAAACAGAAACTTTCATTTTTATGTTTTTTTTTTGGGATCAAATGTAATCATCCAATGACTTCGTGGGCGTGTCAGACTCCCGTTCCTTCTTTGCCTTCATTCCAGGGCTCCAGGGTTCTCTTTCGCACAACCCATAGCCCAGTAAGCTTCGAGACTGCTGGGCCTTTACGGTTTACCGACTTTGAGGCGCCCGTGGTTTTTTGAGTGTGTGACGGGCGAAAAATGCCTCTTATCAACTCCTCTTTTACATATTTAAATCCATCAGACCACTTTCTGAAGTTTGGTGTCAGCCAAATTCCTAACACGTTAGGTACAGGAACTGTGCTGGATTTGATTTAATGTTGACATTTACCTCGGAAAACAGCTCCGGCATCGAGTGCCAAGTTATACTGGATAATAATAACCTTTACAGGTATAGGGCTATTTTCTTCTGTTGTTAACTCTGAATTGAAGTGGGTTGGTTGATCCATCTGAACCACCCCGGTGATCACTATCAGCACATTAGTTTATACATCTATATTATTGACACATCACATTCACATCGTCACTTACCATCAGGTGACATAGTGGAAAACGCGAGAGCCAAAAGCTAAAGCAGAAGCAGTAATGCTAGCGAAGGAGGCGGCCGATCGCGTGAGGCAACGGTCCTCACGCCCCAACCGCCGCTGGGATTCCTATCCCGATTTCCGGCCACCGTAGGCGCGGGCTAGCGGACGGCGAGCAATGGGTACCCCGTCCGACCGTCCGATAACCGTCCGGACCGAGCCCAAATCGTCGACGGCGCGTACTGTTCCACGCGCGCCTCAACGAGATGTCAGGAAATCGTAAGGGCCCAGCAGGGTCGAAGCCTACTGGGGCCACGGGTAGTGTGAAAGCGAAACCCGGCTCTGGGACGAAGGCAAAGAAGGAATAGGAATGGGTTTTTAGTCAGTAAAAGTCTGACACTATCTCGCGCTCCGCCCAAGAGCGAGATTTGTAATTAGATGATTTGACCCAAAAGCTGCTTAACTTTTTCCAACTATGTTTGTTAGGGTTAGCTTCCAGTCTCGTCAGAGGAAAATTAAAAAGTGTTTTACATGGAGCGACTGCCTTATAAACCTCTACAACCCAGTAACTGCAAATTCGATACAGCTTGACAAGGCTGCTGTCAGAGTTTTCCGGTATTAAACTACCCATAACGATTGTCAAAGATCTACAAATGACAGACTAGATCCAGAAACAGGGTACGCAAGATTAAACTTCTAAAAGTGAGACACAATTCGACCCTGTTACCAAAGTTGGCAGAGAATCACGACTAATGACTAATCAAAACTTGGACTTTGTACTTAAAATGGCATATATAATACCTAACTTCTAACCTATATGAAACAAAACAAAATCCGAACTTTGCATACGGGGCATATATCATTATTTTAATTTGTAACGAGTTCACAGTAGTTCACATAATACACAAGGTTAATTTATTTTGCAAGTTCTACAGAGTGTACCGAAACATAGCGAACATTTTATCGTTTTATTTTGTCAATGTCTGTGGGTAAGGAACATAGACGTGTTGCTTTAGTCAGTAAGTTTGAAGAGCGACAAAAGTCATTAGATGATTTCTCACACTCCAAAAACACCAATACTGGGTTGTGCAATTGCTCCATGCAAAATACTGATATCCAGCTGCATTTGGTTAACTGGAAGCTGACCCCACCACAACTGAGAAAAAGCTAGGTAAGCTAGACAGGATCACTCCTTAATAATGGTCTCATAGTTTTTTAAACCTCGATTTATACGATATTTCGATCAATTGGTGAAAACTAACAAGTTAATTAATTAATTGTAGATTACTTGAATATCTACACAAAACAAGTGTGTAATGCCCGGTTTCTGAATGGTGCATTTGAAGTTGACAATTTCTCAAGCTCTACTTGAGGTCTTGATCTTGAAAATCTGTCAAAATTGGTATTTAATATAGGGTTTGATAAGTTCTTACTTAGTTCAGGGACCAGAGACGCTAGCACGAGCTTTTAACGCGATCCATTTGACGACCTAAACTGAACTGTTAAAGGGATAGAGTTATAGCTAAGGTGTATAAGCTCCATCCCTCGTTCTCTCTCGCTCGCCTGACATGGTAAGCCCCAGTTTATTGTAAGTAGAAACTTTTGGCTCACCATTATGAGTGAAAGAAACTCCTTATCACTCAATACTGTCTTTACCAACACGAGCGAAACAAAGATACGTTGATTGGTTTAGTTTAATGTCTGTAACCGGCTGATCATTCAGAGGGTTTGAACTGAGACTATGCCTGCCCACAATACACGTTTGTGCTCGTAAAATATCTTCTGCAGCTCCGGGTAGAACGGGACGGCGTGTTAGTTACTGACTAAAACCACCTGTGTTCCTTCAATTGCCCTCTGTCTGGCACGGTCTCTTTCGAACATTCACGCAACCCTAGGAAGCATTGACTAGTAACAGATGGAATAAGTTGCAGGAATCCGATGGTTGTGAGAAGCACAGGACCGATCGTTGTGGTAATGCTTGGGAGAGGCGTATGCCCAGCTGTGGAAGTATTTCTTTGTATAAGGCCTTCAAACGGTGCATCTTCCCGTACTTGGTCGTCACTTCAAAACTTTTCGTCCCCATCGACCATCTGTTCTGCGAGCAATGTGCCCTGCCTACTGCCACTTATGTATGGCGATTCTACGGGCTTTTTCGGTAACCTCGGTTCTGCAGCTGATATTTTTATTTCTGATTCGATCACGCAAGTCTGAGCATAGCCCTCACCATTTCTCTTTGGGTGACTTTAAGCCTTCAGAAGAGGAGGATATGAGCGACCACGTACCAAAACCGTATGTAATCACTGGCAACAAGTACTGATCATAGACTTTTGTCAGGAGACACTGTGGTATGTCAGAGGAGAAGATACCACGCAGATTTCTGAATGCTACCCATCCGATTCTTCGACAATTGTCCTCTTTCTCGAAATAAAATTGTCTATGCGTTGCAATTATTATAAAAAACTGCATAGACTATCAATGCAACTAACTACTGATAATTCAGTTTACACTCTATACGGCTTATGATTTATCAATTATTTATAACCAGCCAAACCTGTATCTACCTTTTTGTCTCACAACAAAAACTGACCGTGCAAAGAAATGTAAAATTAACGGCTAATCCATATAGAGGCTACATTTCTTTGCACTTAATGAACTTGCATTATTATGGAAGACATGCGATGCGCATGCGGCTATTGATCGGAAATCATTAGCCATAGAAGGTAGTACTGATCCATTTAGGAATGGGTTAGAGGATTCTAAACCTTTGTTGTACGATTTAAGGTCTTTTTTTCTTTACTTCGTAAATATTTACCGGTACTGTTGAGGTAGGTATCTTCACATAAGTATTAGAAGAAAAATTCTGAACTGAGTAAGATTACTTGACCGGTTTGATTCGACAACAAAATTGTTGTTAACATTTCGTTTATGGTTTAAAAATAGAACTAATGGCTTCCAGTGTTTCAACGATATCATTAGAAGTTGAACTTTTTTTTCACTATGACTATAATGTATATTATCGTTAATAATTTAGCCAACTTTATAATAAAGAAGTCATATCATTTACTTTGTATATGTTTATAAAAGGTAGTTTCTACCAGTACCTACATATCTGACAAAATCTTTACCTATTTTTTATCTACACTAATATTATAAAAAGGTAAAGTTTGTTTTTAGGGTTCCGTAGTCACTAGGAACCCTTATAGTTTCGCCAAGTCTGTCTGTCGGTCCGTCCGTGGATAATCTTAGTAACCAATAGCACTAGAAAGCTGAAATTTGGTACCAATATATATATATATCAATCACGCCGACAAAGTGGTTCAATAAAAAGTGGTAAAAGCGCTTTTTACCAATTTTATGTATTTATTATTTTTCCAATGTTTGTTTTATCAATGTGTGTGTTTATTGTTTTGTTTCGATATCTATATAGTTTTATTTAACCTCCGTGAGTGAGACCGTGGCATCACCGCAGGGCCTAACAGAATACCAGCGCTGCGTTATTTATCGTTTTAAATATCGCAGCATATGCTGAGTTAGGCGCCTTTTTGACCTTGCACAGATCATACAGTTATTTTTTTTTTTTTTTTATAAGTACTTAATTCTACTATATTTTAATTCTAATGTATTCTACTGCTTTTTTAATTTTACTGTATGTGTGAGGTACGAATAAACGTTTTTTCTTTCTTCTTTCTTTCTTTCTTTAAAACAATAAGCATTAGCGCCAAAATAACTCGGATATCCTCCAGAATTCTAACCATAAATTATTTCAATTTCAACTACCAGTGTTGGCGCCTTTAGCGGCCACTTCAGTTACTATTTCAGATGGTCGTTATGCGTTTACGATCTACGAGTCCATAGGACGGGTTTCTGAATTGAGAACGAGGCAAACCCTACTTAAATGTCAAATTTTGACAGGTTTTAAGCTAAGTTTAAGAAATACTGAACTTCAAATTCGTAAGTACCTAAATTAAAAATCGGGAGGTAGACTCACTCACCGTTTCTAAATTTACTAGCCTATAGACGTCTATAGGTTAGCGACAGTATGGCGTGACTAATTAACTCTAAAATTAGATAATTATGTATGTTAATCGATCACGCAACGTTTTTTGCAGATACTTAGAATTATTTGAACTAAGTATGACCACCGCTGGTGTTCTTGTGGGAAATGTTAAAGTGATAATAATTTGTGGAAATCCAGAATTATGAGAGAAAAAAAAGTTCAAAGGAGTTTCAGACCCGATTTTGATGCGAATTAAAATTGCTAGAATTTTTGAAAAATCTTTACACCAGGCTGTTGATTTTGGAAAAAGAAACACACTACAGTAGTGTCCGACCGAATGTTCGGTTTCAGTTTCGGCAGAGTTTCGGCAAAAAAAAATAGTTTCGGTTTCGGCGGCAAACCTGCCGAAACTATAACCGAAACTGTCAAGACTGGTTTATGTTTGCAGTTCGTTTTGTTTGTTATGAGTTTTCGTGTGAGTTATTTTAAATTCGTTAAGTTTTATTACGGAATATAGCATAGTCGGTAGTAAATATCAATATCTAAATATTTTTTTGGTTAATTTAACTCTCTCGCTAATGCTTCGAATTTTTGGTTCTAGGACATGCCGGTTTCCTCACAATGACACACACAAGAAGACATGTGACATCCACCAACCCGCACTGGGCCCGCGTGGTGGATTACGGCCCATTCCCTCTCCTAGAGAGGAGGCCTGAATCCCAACAGTGGGAACATTAAAAGGCCGACTATGCTATGCTATGCTAATGCTATACCTAAACAAACATTAGTTAGGCAATTGGTACTAAGTACTCTAGTTCATTAGTGGTGATAATATTACGGATTCAGTTTCAAAATTCATTTTAATACTTATTACCAAGGTATTCAAGTGGAAAGTATAGGTAGATACTTACCTACGTCCCTAATTGTTTTTTTTTTTTAAATAAAATTAACACTTATAATTTAATGAGTTACCTACATAGGTTCCTACCAAAGTATCCGTTATTATAATCATTATAATAACGTTTTCTTTATTTTTCGCTTAAAACATGATCCTTGTAAGGAAGTTTCGGTTTCGGCCGAAACTGAAACTGATGCCGAAATTCTGTTTCGGTTCCGGTTCGGTAGGAAAAACCAGTTTCTGTTGGACACTACACTACATACAGTAGGTACACCATCCAACTGATAGTGTCACTAATTAGGACTAAAATTCAGAGAAAGAACGCCATGGTATACTTGAAAAATTTACTCTGACAACCAAAGAAGTTTAAGGTAGGTACCTTATTCCGGAAATGAGGTACAAAAAAAAACATTTGGTAGATATATAACTACGTGTCCATCTCAGAAACTAAACTTTTATTACCTGCATCCTTTTCTATTAAGTTTTTTTTTATAAATGGTATAAACCAGTACTTGACTGTGATCCCACCTGATGGTAAGCAGTGATGCAATCGTATTTTATTAGCAGTCACGATTTCAACCGTCACGTCATGCAAATATGGGCGTCCCAATAAAACGCCATCGTGAATCATTGATTCAGTTTTCTTCAAAATCGACGTATTCAGTTAGGAAGAAGGATGTTTTCACACTACCTTCCCGCAGGCCATTGTTGGCAACTGATAAACATCCTCTTTGCATCACAACATTTTCATATACTTCCTTACTTGCTGAGCTCTTTAGATTATTAAACTAACATTCTAGACGAGATACTAAAGTATAGTGTACTATGTAATATTGAAAGCTAAATCAGCGAATATCAATTGATCGATCACTGTTAATTGAATTACGTCAAAGACGAAGCTACGACGCTTCTACAACAATGCAAATACGTTGCTACGACAAAGCTACGAAAATAATGAAACGGCTACGAGCGACGGGGAATTTCTGAAAACAAAGTTCTTGAATGCAAAGGACAACTTATTGAAGGAGTTTTAGTCAGTAAAAGTCTGACTCTTGAATAATTTCCAACCTTACAAAAAAAAGCTACGAGCAACAACGAAACGTACCGCTACAACTGCCAAGACTATCTAGACGTTAGATAGTTATTAATTTTATCAAACTAATAACAAAATTTAATAAAAATTTATTATATTTATATTAAATTAATCAAGTTTACTTATAATTAACATAAATAATTTATCTCGTATTTTCGTTACGAGCATGATTGTCGACTCAAAAGCGACCGTTTTCATATAGTGTGTTTTGTTGTTTGTGTGCTTGAGTAGTTACCTAGGTTGGTGTAATACTTATGAATTGGCAGACTGCCAATAAGTTTGAAGCGAAACATCTCGGTTCATATTCAACAGGTAGATTTTACCTTTTAAAAATAATGTTTGTAAAAGTTAATATTTTTATTGCCTATTGTTGTACGTGTGAGACAAAAAAAACTCATTTTACCAGAATTAGTAAAGAGCTTAAAATTAAAACTTGCACTAAAGATTCTAATAATAATGTAGAAGAAAATTATATGAAACAAGCGGTCTGGCAGTTGTAGACTTGTCGTTGCCCGAAAACTGACTTTTTGTCAGACAAAAAGTTGAAAGCCCGATTGCAGCGCCGGATTCAATTTTATTCATGTAGGGAACCACTTAAATATACACACGAATTTTCATCGAAATCGAAGCCGTTTAGGTGGAATTAGGTGACAAACGCACGTACAGAAGAAATATATATTATATTTATATAACATAATAATAAAAGGGCAATATCCTGAGGTGCTTGAGGAGAGGAGAGGTATACCTACAGATAATATCAGGACAATCCTGGAAGCACGGTCAAGCAAGATCACAACTAGAATTTCACTGGATTATAGTACATTCTGAAGAATGTAAAAGAAAAGTAATAAATGAAAAAATTATTATATTATAATGTTATTCAAGATGACTCATGACTGACGGCCATTTTACTTCAGATGTTCGTGCTAATGAAAACTAGTTGGCTAAGTAGGCACATAGCCTGTGAATAACACTAAGTCTCATTGTCTGCTCTCAGGATACTTATCGATAAGATATGAATGATGCGTTTCAAGTTCACACGATTCATCTCACGAGGTCACCCTGTCCGTTATTTAAAATATTTTATCTGCATTTATACTATGTTCGCGATAGCATTGGACAAAGTTAAAAAAGGTTGTTTTAGGGTACACTTTGTAATAAAAGTACAATATACGTATATTGTGCTTTATTACAGTTAAGATTTTTAGGTAGTGTAAAAATTTTATATTGAAACCATTATTTATTAAAATTGTTTGAATTTATCTTGAAAAATAAATGTTGTGCAATCCTGCTTCTATGAACCTCTTTTGTCTAATTAATGCAGAAGTGAATGGAATTTTTTTTTTTATGGGATTGCCACTTTTTTTTTGGGGTAATATAGGTACCTAGTATTTTTCATAAATCCTTGCAAATTGTTTGCAGCGCTGATGTTTAGTATTTTTGGAAAATTTTGGAAAAAAAGGAGTTGCATAGTACCTACATATATTTTTATTTTTCTTCATCCGTTTTAGATTTTTGCGAGACGCACAGGTCGCTATGGCGATACTTGGGGGAGGCCTATGTCCAACAGTGGACGTATTTCGACTGAAATGATGAGCGATTACATTTTTGAAACCATACAGAAATAGGAATTAAGTTGTGTTCCTACTCGTGTAACAAAGTTTGAAAAATATAAGTTATTGAGTGTATGATGCTAAAGCGAGCGCAGCGAATTCAAAGATTTTTGCAGGTGTACCCCTCCAAACTGCGATTTACTAACATGTTTGAATTCAAATAAATATTTCATTATATTTAATGTCTAAATTTATTCCCTTTTAATAATAATATAATAATAATAATAATAATATAATAATAATTTTACAATATATAAAATGTCAAATGTCAATAAATAACCCGCCCCTGAACGTTCCCGGTGCAAAAGTGCCCATAATACTGGCCGCATTACCTCTCTGAATAGCGATGGCCATCTTTTGCACCAAGAACGACCCGGACCGGGAGTCACCTGTTGCCTCCCCGAGCCTACGGCCCAAATCCCCCACAAAACACTTTGCCTCCGTACTCCAACTGCTCAGAGTCTCTACAGCAATCGGCACAAAATGGTAAAGCTGACCCAAGGAAGCGTACTATATAAATATATACTTTATATTTAATTAGTGGTGAAAAACTGTAGTATTTGGCCTACTTATTTTAATATTATAAACGCGAAAGTTTGTATGTATGGATGTTTGTAACTCTTTCACGCAAAAACTACTGAATGGATTTCAATAAAACTTGGTACACGGGGAGGCCATGTCCTGGAATAGCACATAGGGTACTTTTTATCCCGGGAGTATGTTCCCTTAGGATAATTTTCTACTATCACCCGGGTGAAGATACTGGCAGCAGCTAGATTATAATACATATAAGTGAAGTACAGATACCGGCATGGATCTTGAGCGCTGTCTTCTAATTGCGCAGAAGTAAAATATCGGGTCTCTTTAGTGGTATGAAGTGAGACGCAGGGGCGGGGAGTGCAATCCTTGTACAGTGATTGGCTCGCCGATGTGTACGATGCGCAAAGCGATCCCCACTCTTTCGCCGAGCGCTCAAGATTCGTGCCTGTATCTGTACAGTTTACTAAAACATAGTATGTATGATGCTAATATAGTCCGGGTGATAACCCTATGTGCATTCTGCATTACAATTTTATCTCTTTTTATCAATTGATTGATACATGTAACATGATTACCATAATCCAGCTACACAGGATTATTGTAATCATGTCTCAATCAATTGTCTTAGCTTGTTACAGCTGTTATGGTCGATTTTCAGTATAATTGGATGCTGCTTAAATCTAGTACCCTAGTACAGGGATGGCGAACTCTTATTGGAGAACGTGCCACTAAATATATAAAAAAATATATATATTGTGGTTCTCTTAGAATCTTGATTTTTTTTTAATTTAATGGACAAACTTTGAAACTAAATACTCTGAATTTGCACCTCGAAATTCGTATAGCATGATGTACAGTTGCTTCTTTTTTCAAAGTGAAAAATCATGAAATAACTTCTCTCGCTCTGATTGGAGCGAGAGAGAGTATCAGACGTCTATTGACTACACGTGTTGCTTCATTTGCCCCTTGCGTTCCAGGGTCACCCCCTCACAAGAATAATGTTAGATACGTAACATAGGTATCTAAATATACCAACAATTATAGCTATTAACTTTTAGCTAATAACAGATCGCAATTAACATTAACTTAGTACTCAAGTCGATAATTTACTTCAACAATATTCATTGTTTGACGTTTCCAAGATAGCGCTATTTTGCTTGAATGTTGGTATACCTACCTGGTATGGAAGTACTAAAGTACCGATATGAGTCCTAAGTAGGTACTAAGGTACGTATAAGGTTAGTCCCGGTGGACTAACGCGTCGAGTCAGTCCTGGAATGCACGCACAAGAATGCGGCTTTTCAAGTGCACCTACAGTTAGAAGCTTCAGTCTAGTCTAGTTACCAGCCACCCACGTAGAATATGACTAACTTCCCGCCAATTCTAGCTCCTATTACGAATTCCAAAGATTCATGTTACAATTTCAGACTAATGAGCATCCGTGTACCAAATAGAGGACTAGATGAATGACGGCAAAATAAAACGTAAATATTTCTATAGATAAGAATTCGTTTTCCACATTACAACATCCATAATACACACATAAAACGTTCACTGTAAAAATCTGTCGCAAGTTCCACTAGGCCGCATCTCATCTCATGCCTCCCAATTATTATCAACACGCAGAGATGAATCGATAAACAATTCTGCGTTCCCATTGGCTGAATAGTGGGCGCGGCGCGACGCCATTGGTCGGTGTTGCGTGGTGTGACGTCAAGGCCGATGACCTTTAAATTGGCGCAATTTTTCAATTTAGACCATAGAGACGGAGGAAAGTTTTTGTCAATCAAATATCCATTTGTTTGAATTATAGAGCGGCACTTTTCGATCATAGATATTGAGTACTTGAACAAGAATGAATAAATGTGATTCCTTTGCCCTTGATTTATTCTGGAATAGGAGGCGCCTTGTGGCTGCCTACTTTTTATTGAATCATATCTTGATAACACTTGAAAAATACTTGCAAACTACCTTGTTTTGCAACTATTTATTAGGAAGTGTTAGTTTTTATCAGATAATAGTAATCTAACCAAAAACATAATATTTATTTAAATTATCACGTTAACAAGCCGGGCTCTTTGAAATATTTTTTTTTTTATCGCTAGCCGATAGTTCTGAAAAATGTTACCATTATGAATTATGATGTTTTATGATAGACAAGTAGATAAATATAAATAAAAGGTGTGACAAAAAACTTTGTTGATATGATTAGATAGCTAGGTTATTCATGTCAAGTCAAATATTCAATACCCGGTATTATTTAGATAACTTTGGTACAATGGGTGTACCAAAGTTATCAAAATAATACCGGGTAGCGCTAGGCGGCAGGTCATGCTTGACTTTTCAGTAGAGTGTTTTAGTGGGCTTATTTTTAGGGTTCCGTAGCCAAATGGCAAAAAACGGGACCCTTATAGATTCGTCATGTCTGTCTGTCCGTCCGTATGTCACAGCTACTTTTTTCCGAAACTATAAGAACTATACTGTTGAAACTTAGGAATTAGATGTATTCTGTGATTTTTACACACAAATAGAAAAAAAACAATAAATTTTGGGGGTCCCCATACTTAGAATTGAAATTGATTTTTTTTTTCATTAAACCTATACGTGTGGGGTGTCTATGGATAGGTCTTCAAAAATGACATTGAGGTTTCTAATCTAATTTTTTTCTAAACAGAATAGTTTGCGCGAGAGACACTTCCAAAGTGGTAAAATGTGTGTGTCTCCCACTATAACTTCTAAAATAAGAGAATGATAAAACTAAAAAAAAATATGTACATTACCATGCAAACTTCCACCGAAAATTGGTTTGAACGAGATCTAGTAAGTAGTTTTAAAACGTCATAAATCGTAAACCGCAATTTACCTTTCAAATTTGTACGGAACACTCAGTGCGCGAGTCCGACTCGCACTTACCCAGTTTTTTTTCTATTCTAGTTATCGACAATATAAGCAGAAAAATATAATTAGGTACCTATTTTTTATTGTATTTGAAATATTTCTTTTCATTTCAAGTAGATAGCCATAAAATAAATTCCAAGTGATGTTTTATGTTTACAATGCCTCTTGACACCTGTGATCTCTCATAAATATTTGATTAACGCTGTCTGCCGCTTATCTAAAGACATGACAAATAGATGTACATGCATCTTGTTTGTAGCTAACGGAGACTTTATGTACGTATTATGTATTTATAAAAGATTTAGCAACGTGAAAATGGCGACAAAACCTAAATTGTATAAAAAAAAATAGTTACGCCAAATAAAATGTTTTTTTTTTCTTTTAAATTTTTTTTTCTTTATTTAGATAAGTAGGTACTAAGTCCTTTAGGTCATGTCTTCGTATGAATAGTTAATTTGTTTATGTCCATTAGAATATGGCTGTACATATTATTCTAATGTTTTTGTAGCATTTGGTCGCAACTCGGCTAGCTTCACTATGCAAGTTTTTTTTTTTTTTTTTATTCGGTATAAACCAGTGCTTGACCGCGATCCCACCTGGTGGTAAGCAGTGATGCAATCATTGATGGTGAGGCGCAATAGTTCATTAAGAGCCTATTCACTCTAGTCTACAATAAAATTCTCAGCTCCATTTTACCAAAATCGCGCCTGTTTCAATGATTCCAAATCTAGATGAAGTAAAAACGTTATTGTTTAATCTAGATCAGCTAAATAGTTAAAGTCATAAATTAGTTTAAAAAAAAAACTATTTTCTTTCTTATTTTCAGTGTTAGGAACAATTTGCCTTCTTACATTTAGCATTACTTATATAGGTACTTCACACAGTGACGCAGAAATTAGAAAAATTGAAGAACTGGTTTCTGATTAAACTTTTCCGTTCATGATTCGCAAATAAATATTATTTAAAAAAAAGTTCTTGTTTTGCTCACCCTACTGATTTGACAGCTATTACGTCAGAAGATGGCGTGAAAATCGATCATATTCTTTTTGGAACGCATTGTACATTCATTCATTGCCAGTTCAACATCAACAGTTCAACCGAAATAGGTGTTCCGTTCAGTCGTTCATCATTCACGTTTAAAAATAAAAGCGGCGCTTAGATTGAATGCCAGTGAGATATATAAAGAGGTTCAATGTCCATCTACCTATCGTATCAGTGCAGCATAATGCACACGATAAAAAAAATGGTCGTTGCACTTTTAATAATCTTATTTATGCACTTATCATAAGGTTATATTGTACATAAGTAGGTAATTTAAGAGCAAAATAAATTGTAAAATTGTGTTTATTGAAGAAGATTACTGTATTTGCATGAAATTACTGTATTTTTGCTTAGTATCCAACCAAAGAGATTGCAGAATATCTTGTAAAAGGTTAAATAATTTGATTAGGTACAGTAGGTACTACGGTCAAAATATCTGGGCTGGTCCGAACTTCGCACAATTGGTTGCGCAGGCGAATTCGTATTGAGTATTTTTTCGAGTAAGTACCTATGCGCATAGTTCGGAACGTCTAACTTCAGAGTGGTCAACATATTTTGATCGGTTATACCAGAACCTTTAGCATAGCTTCGGGTACAATGATAAAATCAGACCAACCTACTGTTTTAAGGATAAACAGGGGACATTGTCGAAGTAGACTGAATATTATCATTACGATAATGATTTATTGTAATTATCTAAACGCTCAAAGCGGATGCTAAGCGCATATGTGGGGGAAATATAAAAAAATAATGTCATTTTTTATTGTTGGTAACTTATCAAGTGATAATACCGGGGCTTTAAAAAGTTTTAAGGTGTCCAGATTAGCTTTGTGATTAGAACATTATCTAGGAATTAAATTACATAATTTTTTTTTTGGTATTAAGTAATTATATACTTAATTTTATAAGTATGTCAAAGTCAAGACTTTGATAATTAGGTATTAATTTAGGTTTTCAGTGTTGTCAAGCCATAAAACGATAAATTACACTATTATTTTTAATTATTAAATATAGATAAGATGTGGCAAGTTACCATATGCTGTTTGATCTCGCTGCTAAAAGAAACATATAATATATTTTTTCTTTGATCGTGTTGTTCTCATATGGTAAAAGAAAACATCGAGAAGAAAATTGTGTGGGAGGTGACCTTTTCACGCAATTTATTTGAATGTGGCAAAAATATATTCTAGAACCAACAATTCGAAAACGTATGGCACCAAATCTTTTAAACGCTATTATAATTTAAATAATTACTTGAGTGATACACGTAGATAAATATGACTTTATTGTGTTTGTATTTTTGACCATCACGTTCAAAGTCTTAATTTACTATTATAATTATCCACTCAATACTTTTCTTAATATCTATCTTTATGCAGAATATGCTGAGTTTGGAGGTAAGCGGAACAGAGTGTCAAGTCCCGCAAACCTCCGTTGAAAAGGCAGGAGGAGGGTCCTCCGACCAGACGGGTGTTTTGTCTGGTGGGCAACTACCCGATAAATAATTTCGGGCTGTTCTATATGTTCAAATAGCGCGGAGAACGTTCTTATGTGACGCCATAGATGTCGCTACAATAAGCCTATTTGTACAAAAAGACCATGACTTACATAACCGCTATTTTCTGACAAATAAATGATTATGATTATGGCCGACTCGCACTGGGCCCGTGCAGTGGATACGGCCCGGTGCTTCTCATAGAGACGGGGCCCGTTTCCCAGCACTGGGAACATTATAGGCGCTAATTATGCTATACTAGAGGATTGTTATGCTGTAGTGCTGTGGACTTTAACACGTCGTAACAGCGGTAACAGACATCTTATTAGCATACAATAGAGTACAAAAATAAGGTTACATAACAATTACAGAATTCTTTGACCTCTGCTTTCTATAATTAAGTATATAAATAAAAGTAAAACAGTAATAAATCTTTGCTCTACAAATAAGTTAGCTATGAAGAGTTTTTTTTTATCCTTTAATATATAGATTTTATCTCTCATCATCATCATCATCATCATTTCAGCCGAAAGACGTCCACCGTTGGACATAGGCATCCCCCAAGCGTCTCCACAACGGCCGATCCTGTGCGACTCGCATCCACCGCACTCCCGCGACTCTCACCAGGTCGTCGGTCCACCTTGTGTATTCTATCTCTTTTAGTGATTAATTAGGTCTTTATATATCTCAGGCGCAGGGTTCTGGACCTTTGGAAGGCATACGAGAGGCCGCAAGCAATTTGCAGAGACCACTAATAATATAAGACACTTTTCATGGAACGTGGTCAAAAGAGAAATGTGATATTATTAAGAAATAAATAATCTAATATAAATAATATGTTATATTCATTTTGTCTTTATGTAGATTGAAACATTCGATGTAAATCCGCTTGTATTAGTTACGAACTTACGACAATGATCTAAATATGTCAGTGGCTGTGACCTATTTAATATGGTATTTCATTCAGGATACAATTTAATCATTCGTTCTTATCTCGAGCGATGTATGGACGAAAAGATCATTTGAAAAAAATATCTTCAATATAATACCAAATAATTATAATGAACAAATTAATAATGCTTGGGTAGTAAGCTTGCAAAGTAAGTATTGAAATCTGAAATAAGTAAAGTAAGTTTGCACTGTGAGCAAAATGTATGTATCTACAGTTTTATAAATTCGAAGCAAAATAAGTCATTCAATAAATCTTTGTAACGCTAACGAAACGCAATGTCAAGTTCAAATGACAGATTGGATTGTAAAATCGTTGCGTAGGCTTACGCCGACTATATCCGCTGCTCTGACTAAGGCAAAGGAAACGGCTGCCTGTCCAGCCTATTGCCATCAATTGATCTTTGAATCCGTTAAGATGATAATCTGTATCTATCCTGACTCATCCGATCACACGTCTCAGAGGATATGTATTCTAAAGATCAATTTACTGCAACCTATTCACGTATTGAAATGTCATTCAATAAAGAATTATTCTAGAGAACATTGTACTCAAACGACATTGAAGGACAGTCGTGGTTTAGCCATTTGTCCTTATAAATGGAGACGGTCAATCTCAAAAGGGTTTATACCTGCCATTTAATTCAAAACCGCTTGGTATTGGCGGCTGACAGTTATTAACAAACATGTCCTATTTATTATTCACGAATAAATAGATGCTACAAATAATACAATGTTAAGACTGTCCCATTGCCAAACGCACAATCTTCCGAGATCTATTTACAGACAAGGGTGACTGACTTATTTTCTGTAGCTCTGCTTATGCAACTGTCTAAAAATATTATATCTCTATTCAGAAATATAAGTTCCATTTGAGGAAGGCAACTGAATTCGACATAGATCTTATTTCTTGCATGGGCTACTTATTATTTCCCTGTATAATTTTTAAGTTCATACGATCCATCTAAGGTTGTCTGGTAGATATCATTCGCATCCGCCATTGTACCCATGTATAATTAGTGTTACTTTTTTGATGTACAATAAAGCTATAAGCTGCGCAAATTAATATAACCTTCAGTGGCTTCAGTCCTAAGTCGTCAACGCATAATTTTTCACGCAAACTTTGGAAGCCCAGCAGAGCCGCTGCCTAATAGAACCATAGCGGAATTTATGAAAAGGAAACCCGTAGTCCACTAGTCCTAGATCGTAATGGGCAACTGAAGGAATATAGGTGGGTTTTGGTTAGTAAAAATCTGACAAGTCCTCTCGCTCTACAAGCCCTCAGAGAATTCAGAAGATAATTTTCCACCACCCATAAAAAAAAATGTAGAAGACTTCTAGAAGAAAATTATACAACGTGACCCCCGACCGTGGAGGCCAATAAGCGCATGCAAATCAAACATGCACACAAATAGAAAACGGAACTCGCGATCAGTATTGTTATAGAAAATGGCCGGCTCTCAACAAACCGTCTCGTATCTTATTGACGGCAATTGAAGCTGATTGTCGTCCATTTCACGACAATTGCTCGACAGTCGGCCGCGTCCAATAGCGGCTTAATCGCTAAACTATGTCGGGATATTCTCATGCGATCTTCCTAATTAATTGAAAGGATATTTCGTTGTGGTAGGTCTTTAAAGGAGATATATATCACCCCTATTGTTGGCTGCCCGCATGCTCTAACGAGTTCATTGAGTAATCAAAGCCCGAGATTTTACATAAATAAAGCGAGTCCTTTATTTTTATGACACTTTTGAATTAAGTAACGGAAATTTGTATGATTGACAGCAAATTGGTTCATCGAATCTTATTTTATAAAGCTTACCAAGCTGCCGTAAGTCTGTTTAGGGGCCTTACTATGACAGGCATGAGAGCAAGAAAGAGGGACGGAGGTATATATTCTATAGCTACATCCCTTTAGCAGTTCAGTTTAGGTCGTCAAATGGATCGCGTAAAGAACTCGTGGTAGGGTCTCTAGAATAAGCAATGATAACGGTCGCAATAACCAACAAAATCAAAACCAGTATCATTCTTTATTCTACATACAAAGAACTTAACCTTAATACTTTGGTTTGATATTTTATGTACAAAGACAAGCTAACTCAACAATGAGTTTTCCCCCAGCAAAATCTTTAAGTGACAGAGAGAGAGATCTCATTCGAGGGTAGGATCCATTCAATTTCTATTCTAACGACAGCGTGTACTGAATTAATTCTGACATAGTTGCTATGTAACGTAATCTTGACCACAAGGATATACATATCTACTCCAATATTGATTTGCACGTAATATCAATTGACATTCTAAGTACTTATGGCAGTTGTCATGCGATACATACAGCCAAATATGTACTAATATTTGCAGACATGGTTAAAAAATAAACATGACGCATCGAGTGCAATATTTATCTTATCGCTTTTACATGAAATTGAAGAGATAAGCGCGAACTAATGATAATTCGCAGTCGACAAAATTAAACCTAAACTGCAACCTGAACATTTACAAAAATAGGCGTTGTGATTAATGGTTCTATCAAACTTTGTAGAGGATAAAACATTTCAGAAAGTTCTTTGAAAAAGCAGGTGCAATGATTACTTACAAGTCGAACAAAATACCTAAATTAATTAATGGATTCGAAAAAAAATACAAATTTAAAATATTTTTTATTATTATTTTGGCTTAGTAACGTCTTAAATGAGAAACTAGGCTTTTGGGGATTTTTAGATAACGATTACGAAATGGGACGGTTATCACAGTCAATATTTATTATTTATTGCCTTAAATATATCTTAGAAGTATAAAACTGTTAATAGATTACTATGTTATGAAGACACAAAATTTTCCACTACTTCAATTTATTGCACTATTGTTAGGCCGGCAAGTTTTTTTTTTGTGTTACAGCTATTTATTCATTTTACAAAATGAGAATAGTTTTTGTATACATTTTCCTCATTTCCAATAAGGAAAAAAATGCTTAATTAATTAATTACGATTGTTTTTGGTAAAAACATGATATTTCAGTCTAGATAGGTAGTTATTGTGCAACAACTAATCATGATTAAAAACAGCATAAGTACAGAAAAAAAAAATGTTTTTTTAAAATTAAGTTTGGTAAAAACTTTTACCGATTGTCGATCTTTGTGTTACTTATGATTCATAAGTAAACTGCACGAGCTATTTGTCAAAAAATCAATTTTGTCGTAGTGTAAATAGTGTTGGCAAGTTTCCGAGTCGACTCGCGATTCAAAATCCTAAGTCCAAGGTCTAACTCTGTATAGTTAGTTTTTGTATGTTTTTTATCCTCTGCATTGTTGAATGATGTTAATCGCATGAGTGGCATGGCGTTTTTTATAGGTTTTAAAACAAGAACGTAGTGACTCGTGACTGATGATGGGGAGTTCTGTTCTGCGTGACCTTGTATTGCGTATGAGCAATTTTTCTCATAAATATAAGTCGATATTTGTTGATTAGGAACATTAATGACTGAGATATTTGTAATACATAACATGATTGAAAAGAGTGTCCATGGAGTTTCTTTCACGTTCTTGTCCTTAGAGATCTACGCTTTGGAATTTGCAATTAGCATCGTTTTTCTGACTGACTGTCTTCTTGACTTTTCAAAAGTGCCATTATCGGTTTTTTGAAATAAAATGGTTTGAATCTTGAATCTCTTGGCAAAGTCTTTTTTCTAATTTAATTCTTATCTTTTTCAAGTTCAAAGTTTAATCGGTTTATCCATGCTAATTTTCTTCAGACACAGCTACTACAATTACTTGAATCCAACAAAAACGAGACTAGTGAAAAACGTGTCTGTTTTTTTGCTCCATTATCCAATGAAGGAAGTGAATAATTTACGGGGCACCTAATATGCAACCAAGCTGAAAGATAAACGTTGCTGAAGATTGGAAAAACCGTGAAACTGGTATATCGTAGACAGCACGCAAATTTAATGAAAGAATAGAGTCCCTACCACGAGCTCTTAAAGTTTTTTAACCATTTGACGACCTAAACTGAACTGTTAAAGGAATGGAGATACATAGGGTGTATAGCTCCATCCCTCTGTCTTGCTTGCACGCCTGAGATTTAAACATTTCATTGTAAGGCTTGTTATTTTAATCTTATATAATTGATTGGCTATAGATCTGCCAGCCTTAAGCTAAAGTCTCAAATTTGGCTGGCTTTCGTTTTTAGGTGTTCCGGTAATCAGCCAAACATTTTCTATCGAACTGTCTAAGTAGTATTATTTCTTTATTTTTCGAGATAAATAAAATCATCGTTAAGTTTATCTTTGTAATTAGAAGCTGTATTTTATGTGTACGTGAAAAAAATATTTTGTCAGATAACGGCATTGTACTTTGAGGACGGTAGAGATTGACAATGAAAACTGGATACTGGGATATTTTACAATAAAATTACTTCGAAACGGTCGTTTTATTTCAGCGTAACTACTTTTATTGAGAAAATATGAATTCTGTAAACAGCATCATGCATCTGATTTCCACAAAGGGATATATTTAAGTTTCAGATAAATATCTAAAGTGAAAACCGAATAAAATACAAAGACTTCCAATTCTTCATTATCAAAATCAACCAACTATCTGACCTAATCGAAGTTGAAGCTGACCCAACATCGAACAGACTCATCAAGAAAGAATGTATCAATTTAACCCATTACCGATGAACAGACTCATTCAACAAGCTATCGATTAAATCGCCATGCCCACAAGGGGGCCTTTTGTACCCCATTGAGCCCCGATAATGATGAATAATCAGCACACTCATGCAGGTGGTCAATATGGTCATATCAATACCAGTAAAAGTGAATAACGCCATTTTTCTTAATCAGCCTGTAGAATTTTATGAGCAATTTAGAATATCACTTGTTTCGAGAATGGTATCTTTACGGAAATTCGTTTTTATTTTTAAGATATCTTTTTGGATTAGGTAATTTTCGATAGCTTTCCCGTTAGGACTTCTAAACTTCGTAAGAACATAGCCAAAACTATTTCATTAGAGTAATTAGATATTACTGAATACGTTAAAATTAAGCTAAATGCCGCTGCCGCTGCCGAGACCCTCAAACTGCGTAAATACTGTAAACATATTGGTAATTACAGTTTTGAGCCGTTTGGGGTCGAAACGCTTGGGTCATGGGGTCCGAGTGCGCGTCTCCTTTTCAAGGAAATTTCACGCCGTCTGATCGACACTTGCGTGACCAGAGAGCTGGCTCGTTCTTCGCCCAAAGAATTAGCATTGCCATTCAACGTGGCAATGCTGCCAGCCTTCTGGGCACATTTCCGGATGACAGTGATGTGGAGGAGTACTTCGACGCCTGAGTGTACTTTGTGTATTTGTATTATATGAACATAGTTATGTTTAGTTTATCTCCCCTGTTAAAATTCACATATTGTCAAGACTTATAGAATATACTATATATATATATATATATAACTATAACTCGACTACTGATGTGTATTCCCTTTCGATTCCAATTTCCCTTCAAACTTTTTCTATGTTCCAGATCTATCAAAAATCTCATGAGGCCCGGGAATGTCACATGATCACATCGCACTACTAATAAATACTCTATAAAATTAATAGCCTCAGAAAACTGAGCTGACTGTCATATCGACGCAGAGCCAAAACTGTTGGGAGTAGGAGCGGAAAATTTTGGACAAGGCTTCCTTTTATGACGTAGGCGAGTACTAAGAAGGGGTTTTGTTTAATTTTGCCCCTAAGGAGCTAAGACTGGGTTTAAAGTTTGTATGGAGAAACCTAATTCCACCAGCTAAGCTGCTGACAAAAGCTAGTCTTGTTTAAATAAGCCGTAGACTGCTCGTCTAAACTTTAATTAATAAAAGTAGCTTCTGAGCATGTAGGCACATAGTACATTAAATATTTTCTGACAAAAACTAGCTCGTGGGTAGTCGAGAATGAACAATATAAATAGGAATGAATGCATGTAGGATGCATGAACCGTTTAATACAGGTGGTTTATTGAACTTATGCAATGCGGTAATACGTATCAACTTAAGTCAAAATATTGCATTAGGTCTCTATGTCATAAAATAACTTAAAACGTACATGCTTACAGATTTCTAATAAAATCTAAGCATAAGGTCCAAAGAATATTTAGGTAATTTTAAGAAATATCTAAATTGTCATCAAATCTATAAGTGTTGGGACCTTTGTTTTCGAGGGGAAACCTTCAAAAGGCGCCCGGACTTTGGGGGCAAGTCCGGGGAATGTGGGATTTTTACCTCACTAAAACAGGTGGTTTCGGTGATCACCATCAACACGTAGAGGGGCCCCGTTACCTCTTAAAAGACCTACCTGTGTTGGGACCTACTACTGATTAATAACTAATTTCCTAAAACTAAACTTTTTGTATTGGGTCTCTTTATTATTCTAAAGGTGCGACATAAGGAAATAAAAACATATTTCCAACAAGATCTAAAAACCTAAATCTGTTGAAATAAAAAAAAAAACCCACATTAAATGTGGGTAATTATAACTTTTTTGATGACTAAACTACGTTAAGTGGTGCCAAAACCGGTCCGTTATCAGTGTAGTTTATCAGGACTTTGTGCATTTTAGCAAAAAAATGAACTAAGTTTTATGCGATAAGCAGGATTATTCAGTTATGAGGTGCGGTTACACTGATTTACAATATTAAAAAAAATGTTATAGAATTTAAACCTTAGATCTGATTTATCTACTGAAAAATAACAATTTACTTTTGTTATTTGGGATAGGCTCGCGTTTGACCACTATCTCCCCTGATGGTAAGCAATGATGTGGCCGACGATGGAGCACGCTTGCCTAGAAACCAAACTTCATTTGACAGTTTTGACCCAAACGATTTCGGAAAGTATACCTACACGAACAGAAGCAACAGATTGATTCGGTATACATACCTACCTACCTCCAAGAAAATATTTCAAACGCTCAGTGAAACGTGAAAGAGTAGGGACACGCTGCTAACGAACCTAGAACGCAAGACCTGTAAGCTAGGTCAATCGATACTTGATGACCTAAATTTGTTTTCATACAGGACCTAGAAGCTACAGGTACCTATTGCATATTTTTTTATCGGTAACTGAAACATCATTGTTGGTCCCAAGGTTTTTAGTACAATAGGCCCAGATGATTTGTATGGCGTAGTACCTTTATGATAATACCAATTAAATTTCTGTATAGGTAGGTAGAATGCTATGTATATTGTGTATGATAAGTTATTAAGAAGCAATTACCCACGACATCGAAGCAACAGATGCAAGTTTCTTGATCATTTGAGATGAATATTTAATAATAATAAAAATTTAAAAGGATTTTTTTTTCAATATTTTCCTATTAAATTAACTTATAACATCTGGGTACTAAATCAAAAGAAAATATTGTACCCGATTCCTTAAATAATAAATCGGGAGAAATCACGAAAATCGTTGGTTTTTGTCTTATACCATTTTCACAGTTGGAATTTGCAGTAAAAATTATGTACAGCGTGATAGGAAAAAAGTTAAATGTCGCCTATATGAAAGTAGGAGAATCATAAAATTTCACTACGTGTAGGTAGAAGAAATTTTATCAATTTATGTTCATTTCAGAATGAAATTATGGACAGAAAAATCAAAAGAACCCAAAATAACGAAAAGAGAACTTTACAAAAGCAAAAATAGAAAAACATTCAAGTGAAATAAGTGCAAAAAGGTGTCGGCTCGCCCCGACCCGGCCGGCTTGGAGAGCCGAGCGAACCGGCCGGCATTCAATATTGATTTTCTCCTAGAAGTATTACAATGATATTACAGCAAAAGTTAACTCACCGATAGCCTTCAAGAACTCGTCGAAGTTCTCCGAAGAGACCATCTTGTACTTCTTGCCGACGAACTCCATTTTTTTAATAAAATATGGTTTTTAGTGAATTTAAAACGTGTGAGTCCGTACTACCGGTCGAAACTGGAATGAATAAACGCGGCAAACGGTACAACTGCTAGCCTCCACGCATGCGTCAACGAACGAATGAGCGAGATGAATAGAACGAATGAAGCTATTGAACTGAATTGACCTTGACATCGCCCGGCGGTTTTATAGTCTGTAGCAGGAAACTTGGAGAGATGAGATGAGGGCGGGGCTGTTAGATTATCTAGCGAGATTTTGTGAGAGCTACGATTTTGTTTGTTTAGTAAATTGGATGGTACCTATAACACGAGATGATTATGCGTCGTTTGTGGCTTAATTTGGCAAAGCTTGACACACTATTTGGGTCATGTTTGCAAATTATTAACTCGAAACAATATAATCGACCTCCTTTTGCTTCTATACGCTTTCAGACGTTGCCCAACCCCTTGTCAATTTTGTAAAAATAGGGTTGTTTCTCTCTCTTTCTTTACTGATCTGTATATGCCATCTCTTTTTATTTTTTCCATTCAAAAGCCCCTATAATTTTAGTGGCCGGATGAAGCTATTTTGTGTACAATGATTTTGATTGTAAAGTACTTTAATTCTTTTTTGTCAAATCAAATTGAGCATAATGTGACTTAAAAAAGAAAAATGGGTTTTAAATAGTTCCTATAAGAAACCACTATTGGACATTTGAACAATGATGCAGCTTAGTTACAAAATCAGTAAGTACCTAATACAAGATTTTTAAATCGACCAAAGATGAACTTTTGAAAGTGATTTTAGGATCACAGGCTATGGAATAACATAATGTATGTAATAATTTACTTATACAAATAACTGTTGTAACTCAATTTTATTTAATTCATATTTATGTGCTTAATTACAGATCTAAACACAGAAAATATACAAAACAGTGGTTTTGTAGTAAAAAGTGTTTTAGCTGGCGTAGCGCCTGTTTTAAAAGAAAAGCATTATTTAGATGTTAAAGAAACATGTGTTAGTGAATTCGAAGGCGCCACGACTTCGCGGCCATCCACATTGAATTCAATACGAGAACGTAGCTTACCCATCCAAAACATTTGATTAGCCAATAAGCACTTAAAAGTTAAGTACTTGATTTTAGGTATTTTATGTACGGACGGCGAGAGATGGGTAGCACGCCGTCCGGCTGTCCGGTAACCGTCGAGTCATCGACGACGTGTAGTGTTCCACGCGCACCTCAAAAAGATGTCAGCAAACCGTAGGGGCCCAGCAAGGTCGAAGCCTACTGGGGACATGGGTTGTGCGAAGGTGTACATACCCTGGAGCCCTGGAACGAAGGCAAAGAAGGAACAGGACTGGGTTTTAGTCAGTGAAAGCCTGACACGCCCTCGCGGACCGCTTAAGAGCGGGAGAAGTCATTTGATGATTTCCCACCTAAAAAAAAGTATTTTTCCGTAAATGACTTGATTTAGTTATGATTTTAATGGCGTCCTAAGCCCGATTCCCAAGTCAGACAATATAATGAATGGACGGATTTATCGACAGTGATAAAGAAAAAATTTGACTTATGTAAAAAGATTTTTATTTCACACTTTTTAGTTGTGATACACTTATAGTTAGAGTACTTATTTCTCAAGGCAATTCCAACTAACCCAGACACTGCTAGGATACATTGTTTTATTATGAAATTTCCATGTCTACCTTCCACCTTCCGGCTCCATCATCAGATCAGTTCAATATTACCTTATAACCAGAGTGCATCTCATGACAATTCTAATATGCACCAAACACGGCTAGGATACATTGATTAATTACGGAGTTCCGGTACCTACCTTCCGACTCCATCATCACCATCAGATCACTTCGATGACACCATTTTCAACATAACTATTCAGAACCGTTTCTTTATTTGTATTGTCATAGTTGCTTAACTATAAGTTTCGTTGGCCATTTCTGGTCTTCTTCACCAGTTCTACTTCATCAAATGTTACTTTTTAACTGTAAATGCTTGAGTTTTCGATGAAAATATAAAAAAAAAATCCACCACTGGGGGTCTCTCAAAGAATCATGTACTGGATCCGTGGTATTCGTTTGTGCGTCGATGTCAAAGACGCCTTGTATAGCTGCCTATTTAAGGAGTTCCCTCGATTTCTCATGGATCCCATCGTCAGAACTATTTTTTTTTAAATGGCACCTTTCTGGAAGTATCGGTCCATAAACGAATGAGTTTTGAGGTAACAAACATAAAAAAAATGATAAAAAAAACCGAATTAAGAAACATCCCTTTTTTAAGTCGGTTAAAAATAACTAAAAATAAAAACGTGCAGATAAGATACTGTCAAACGGGGTGAATAAACACGCGGGGGTGATTAGGAACAAAAAATTTAAATTTAACAGTTTTACTTGTATTTAAGTACTCCTATTTATTCATTAATTGTAATAAAAATCGATGCTTTAATATAAATATAATACCTGTGAAAATCCTCACCCCGTTTGACTGTACTTAGTTTACCAATTTTCACACTAACATAGTTACCTACGCCATGTGTAGTTCTTCACCTCTTGAGAATATGATTGATGATTCTATTAAAGAAAGAAGAAAAGTAGCAGTTTCATCCATCCGTTTCCTTTCTTAGACATATTTTGATTGATTGTTTTTATACACAGGAGGAATCATAATTTTGCTAGTCTTTATTGTATTTTCATATATTATATACATTTTCATTATATGAAGAAAACCGTCTTATATTTTCATCACCACGTCACGTCATGAACCGAATGTTACTGTTGGATTTTGGGGTTTGGCCAGTTACGTCTGACCTTGTTTATAAGAAAAGCCAAAGTCTAAAAAAAGAAAAAAATAACTACCTACTGTTTGTGGACTACGAGAAAGCCTTTGATTAGATCGAGACTTCGGCAGAGCAGTAGGTACTCTGCAAATGTGCCAGTTTGATTATCGGTACATCGACGTGCTGAAGTGTTTGTACGAACATGCGACTATGTCTGTCTCATTTTAGGGCCTGAATTTGTAACCTATCCTCCTGCAGTGAGGCAGGAAGACGTCATTTCTCCAAAACTGTTTATAGCCGCAATGGAGGATGTCTTCAAGATTCTGGACTGGAGCGGGTTAAGTATTAATGTAAACGGCGAGTAAATCACTCGCCTTCGATCTACCGACGATATTGTAGTCATGACTGAAACTATGGGGGAGCTCAGCATAATGTTCCCGAAAGAGTAGGTCTTAAAATGAACATGGACAAAACAAAGGTCATGGTAAACACCCATGGGCCTTGTGGCAATGCAGACGCATGTTGGGACGAAACATGGGCATTAGCCCAAAAGTGACTCACTGGCTATATACCACAGTCATAAGACACTATCACGCTGTCGTAAGTGCAAGTTCGTTGTCAAAGTCGCGCTAAGTACTTCAACCTACCCTACTTCAACTAAAATGACCAAGTGTGACATCTGCAACAAAGGCATAACCAACAGGTCCCCTGGACTGGAATGTAGGAGCTGTGCCAAGACTGTGCATGCTAGCAAAACATGCTCTGGTCTGTCTGCGAAACAACTGTCTGCTCTTCGTAATGCGGACAGTCTGGACTGGATATGTGATGAATGTACTCAAAACTCGCCTAATAGAAAATCATCCTTCTTTATTCCGGACGAAGAGGACGAAGAAGAGGAAGGCACCACCTCCAGCAGAAACATCATGGGTAATTGCAACATAGATAGTGACAAGTTTCTGAAGGATATTACAGCAGAGTTAAAAAAGGTCCTAAAAAAGGAATTGCAGCCCATTGAGCTATCCATTAGCCTCTGCGGAAAAAAAGTAGACGACCTAACAAAAACCGTAGAAGCTCAAAACAGGCATATACAGGAGTTGGAGAAGAAATACAACCACCTGAGCAACGAAAAAACTCATCTTGAGCTCGAAATGAGCTCATTGAAACAACATCTACGTAACATGGAACAACAGCGTCTAGATAATACCATAGAGGTTATAGGAATCCCTAAAGCTCAAGAGGAAGACATTGATTCGATATTATATAAGCTAGCTGAAACTCTGAACGTAGATAAATCCCAAATAGTTAGTGTTGAACGTATGGACAGTCGAAATGAACGTGAAGGAAACCTCCAAGTGGAGCTGAAACGAGCCGATCAAGCACGCTCGTGGGTACAGGCTTCAAGACAGAAAGAAGTACTTCTCGAAAAAATTATACCAGAAGTTCCTGTAGAAATAGCCAAGACAAAAGTCACCCTGCGTCGTGCCCTGACCAAAGCTAATAAATCGTTGCTGTGGCTAGCTCAACAAAAACTGCGACCAGCATATAAATATGTATGGTTCCAGGATGGAAAGGTGCTGCTGCGTAAAGAAGATAGAGATAAGCCTACAGTCGTAAGGAGTGAAGCGGACATCGAAAAGCTTACGACTACAACACAGACAGGAGGACAGAATTTCGATCGGTAATAGTTTAGAATAAGGCACTCCGATCTCCTTTTCAGATCACCAAGAATTATTCGACTGTGCAAATATTAATGACTTTAGTCAAATTATACCTTCCACTTATAAAAGTAGTCTAAATATAGTTCACATAAATATTAGATCCATAGTTAAAAACTTTTGTCTAGTAACACAACTAATTAACTCATCCAAATTAACTATAGATGTTCTTATCCTAACAGAAGTTAATATAAATGAAATCACTGTTCAAATGTACAACATTGATGGCTATAAAATGCATAGTAAATTGCGTACAAACAGAAAAGGCGGTGGAATAATAATTTATGTTAGATGTGGTTACGAATTTATAACAACAAATCTTTCTGCATCGCACTGTGAATGTATTCTCGGTCAAATCACTACTCCTCATAACTACCGCGCATATATTTGTGCAATTTATAGACCACCAAGCGAAAGTAAGCATCTATTCGTAAAGGAAATAAGTAGTATTTTGTCAAACTCCACAATTAAATCATACGATACTTATTTGCTAGGAGACGTAAACATAGACCTAAAAACATACGACAACGTTCGGGAATACTACGTTAGTAGCATGTCCGAGTGTGGTCTAACGAGCGCGATATCTGACTACACAAGAATTGAAAAACGCGGAGATAACACTACACGTAGTTGTATAGATCACATATTTACAAGAACGCGCTCGTTAGAGCTGTACTCGGCCGCACTCGGAACTGTAATGGCAGATCACCGTATGGTAATACTGTCGTGCGTGGACCTTGACCAAAAACCAATACAGGCTGTTACAAAAATTACTCAGCAAATTGATAATACTAAAGTTAAATCGTTGCTTAATAACGTAAACTGGAATGAAATAGACGATACAGAATGCCCAAACACAATTTATGACTTCATTAAAAATGAATTTCAAAAATGTTACGAGGAATCAAGATACATTAAAAAAATAAATAATAATAGTAAAAGAAACAAACAGCCATGGATAAATAATAAAATTGATAACATGTGTAAAAAAAAGGATCAGTTATTTATTAAATGGAAAAACGATTATACGAATAAAATATTGCGATTAGAATATAATAAAATTAGGAATATGACTCATAAAACAATAGAAAAATGTCGGAACAAATATTATATGAAACAGATAAATAATAACAAAATGAACCTCAGAATACTGTGGCAAATACTAAATAAGCTGTCTGGTCGTAACAAAAATTCAATTGATGAAACCATCATAAAAGCCTTTAAAAAAAATAAAATAAAAATTAAATCAATAGCTGACAACTTTGCCACAGAATTCAGAAGCAGTGTTATAAAGATTCTTCCTAAATGTAACCAACGTTTACTGGATGAATCAGAATATGCATTTCCTAATAACACATCAATGTACTTCACGAAAGCTACAAGTGCTAGTGTAAGTAAATTGATTAAAAACCTTAATACTAATAAAGCTCCTGGGGTAGATAATATTAGGTGTGTTGACATAAAATCCATCTGCAGTCAGATGACAGGTGTCATCGTAAAACTGATCAACACTAGCATAAAACAAGGCAAATACCCTGAAGTACTTAAAACAGGTATAGTACGCCCAATACATAAAAAGGGCAGTCTCGCCGACTATGCAAACTACAGACCGATCACTATTCTTCCAGTTATTGACAAAATTGTTGAAAAATATGTTTCTAACCAGATACAAGACTTTTATATAAAAAATGAGGTGTTGTCGAGCACACAATACGGTTTTCAACCAAATAAATCAAGCTCACAGCTGTTGTCAAAATTTACGGACGAGGTCAATGAATGTCTTAATGATAGAAATCATGTCATATTGCTTTTTATTGATTTCAGCAAGGCTTTCGACACGCTTAGGCATGACACCTTACTAAAAAAACTGGATGACTCCGGAATTCGAGGTCCATTACTTGAATGGTGCAAGGACTACCTTCAAAATCGTAAATATAAAGTTAAGATCGATAATGAGAGCAGTAATGCTATTGAAGTCACTGAAGGAACGGCCCAAGGTTCAGTACTTGGACCATTACACTATCTAACTTATGTTAATGACATGGAACATGTGGTCAACCACTGTTCTATCTATCAGTATGCTGATGACACATGTCTTGTAGCTGCCCATAAAGACGTAAATGTAGCTGCTCAATGGCTCCAGGATGATTTTACTCAACTTTCCAAATGGGCGCACGATGTTGGACTGGTACTTAATGCAAGTAAAACAAAAATCATCCATGTTCACTCTAGCCACTTAAAACAATCTGCCTCCGTTAGGATAATTGCCCATAGTCATAGCTGTCTCCACTCCACTCCTTCAGGGATATGTCAATGTGAGGCAATCGAGCAAGTCACACACCATACTTACCTAGGATTAGTTGTAGATAATCGATTCAACTGGGGCTTTCATGTAGACTCAGTCTGTGATAAGTTGCGAGCCATTCTGGCAAAGTTCTATATATTAAAACCTAAAGTTCCGTTTAAGATCTTAATCAACATGTACGTTGCTTTAGCGGAGTCAATAATAGCGTACGGCATCACGAGCTACGGAAGAACATTTAAATCGTATATTGAAAGAATTTCCAAACTGCAAGTTAGACTTTTGAAACTTATAGTGCCTAGAAAAATTAAAAACCAATTCAAAGAAGACGCTATTGATTTATTTAAATACTGTAAAATTTTGCCAGTGCAAACCAGACTTAACATGACCCTCTTAATTGAACAATTTAATAATAAAAGCAATCAAAAACCTATATCTCATAAAATTACCACCAGAAGTATCACCAATAATACATTAATCGTACCTCGGGCTAGAAACTTCTATGGAAGGCGAACTATAAAATATTTGATTCCCAAATTAATTAATGAACTCCCGAATAATATCAAAAAAGAAATAAATATTAAAAATTATAAACAAACATATAAAAAATACTATCACGACTATATAAACAACTTAGCATAACTATAAACTATTACTGAGTATATTTACAATAATATCTATTTATTCAGGCACAAAGTCCCAATTTCAAAATAATACAAATAATAATAAAAACAAAAAAAAAAAAAAAAAAAAAGACACAAATACAAATTAAACATTATTTGATCACTACAGCAAAACTAATTAAAATGATATAAAATTCGATAACACAATATAAAAAAACCACGATTAACATTAAAGTTCATAAAATAGTTAATAGACACTATACTAATAAAAAGTAAACCACCTGTATACATTGAGTTAAAATTATCTCATAATGAGCGACCAATAGCGCAACGCTCCGTAGATACGTAACGTGCAAATTATTCATGTACCTACAAGTCCACGTACTAATAGATGTTTACGTTTCTATAACTTGGGCGATTATTCTTCTTACCCACTATGGTGTATGAATTGTTTTTCTTTTTATGAGTATTTGAATTTGTGTATTATCGCAATTGAGTTGTCATCTTTGTTTAACATTACTGATTAAACATTGTTGTTATGTGAATGTGAGTACCAATACAAACCAATTATGGTTTAATGGTACAATAGAAACCAAAAATGTAAAGATACTGTGTATGGAACAATAAAAAAAAAAAAAAAAAAAAAAAAAGACCAATCATCACATATGACTCCCTAGTCTGGTGGTCCAGGACCGACTTGAGCACAGCCCAAATAGAACTCGAAAAATTGTATCGGCTTGCCTGCTTAGCAGCACCAGTAGTATGAGAATGACACCCACTGCCGTCCTACAGGCAATGCTAGGACTACCTCCACAGCATCTCATAGTGCGGTGGCAGCCCTGACTGTTTTCAGACTCAATTTGTCGGATACACTGAAAACAGACTCTCGAATCAAACATACACGCATTATGGAAGACGCCGTTTAAACGACAGCCCATGATGACGGCCGCCAACGACTAAGCCCCTAAGGCACTGCACACACACACTTCAATAGTACATTATGATATAAGTGTGTAATGTTAGTGATTACCGTCGAGGCGGTATTTAGACCCGAGCCGTGGCGAGGGTCTTAAGAGAGCCAAGAACGGTAATCATTAATTACTCACGTGTGTCATACGACGTTTTTCAATAGGACTAAGTGCGGAAACCAGACCACAATAGATAGTAACACCCATGAGCACCCAATCCTATTAAGATCGGAATCTCTGCAACTGGAACACACCTTGTGTTCCAGTTGCAGAGCATGACACATTGCTCGCAGAACAGATGGTCGATGGGCCAAAAGGTTCGGGAGTGGTGCCCGCGTACTCGCGTCTCCCACAAGGTGAACCTGGTGAGGGTCTAGAGAATCCGATGAATGCGAGACTCACAAGACCCATCGTTGCGGAGACACTTGGGGGAGGCCTATGACCAATAGAAGACGTCTTGCGGTTGAAATGATAATGATGATGATGATGAAACTATACAACGCGTATTATCTAAGTTAGTAACCGGAAGAATAACAATTCGAGGCAAAAAAAATATGCATGCTCCGAAGTAAGCTTATCAAAAGCCCGGATTACTGTTTGCGGAAAATACAAATCCCTTGGCGATAAAAAGTTTTGTTACAAGGATAGGATCAATTCTAGGCTGTATAAGACTTTTTATTTGGCAGTTATGTAGGAGAAGGAAAGAGAGGAAAGACCTTTTAAAGTTCTGGGGTCCAGGATAATTTCTAGTTAGGAGTTCAATTAAAGTTTATAATTGAAGTCCTAACTCATAATTTAAGGTTTAATCGGCTTAATAAATTATCAGATAGACGTAAAAAATAATATAAATTTTATAAAAAATGATATACAAAACTAGGATCGTAAAACGTTGACATTCGTCATATAGGTACAAGTAAATATACGACATCAGCCCCTAGCCAAATTACAATCGTATCGTTCGCGCCGAACGCCTTGAGTAGGCCACGCCTCCGATTCCTTTGTTCTGACGTCATCTCAACGCTCAGTCATGTGGTCGGAACAAAGGAATCGGAGGCGTGGCCTACTCGAGGCGTTCGGCGCGAACGATACGATTGTAACTTGGCTAGGGGGGCAGTTCTCTATGTCAACGATATTTTATGCCATTCTAGCTTCTGCCAGTGGCTTTACCTGCGTGAATGAAACAATTATCCCACACACTTTCGGGATAAAATATTCTATGAGCACCCTTATGCGTGCCCTTTGCGTGATTCAGTTACAAACCTAATTACAAATTCTCACATTTATAACTTTAGTAGGATTGTGCAAAAGTGGCATTTCGTATTAAAATTAGGTGTTCATTTTGTGTTTTAGGGTTCTGTACTCAGGGTTCAAACGGGGCCCTTGCTCATCTATCTGGCCATCTATCTGTCACAAAGGTATATCAGCTAACGGTTACAGTCAGTCTTTATATTTGTCTCTAGGCATCTAACAAAAAAATAAATATATATATTTTGTATTATAATAATAGGTCTTTACATAAGAAATAGCCATTTAATAAAAAGGGTTACTTTGAACTGTGATATCGTCTCAGATATCGCAGTATTTAGAACCATGAAATCATATATATATATATATTTTTTCTTTAGGAGTTCCAACATAAAAAGTATGCATTTCAATCTAAGCAACCTATATGACGTATTACCTCCAACTTTCTCCTAACAAACGAATACTTATCATTCTTGGTGTAATAGCTTTCGTTTTGGAAATTTTGTCCTGTAGCCGCCCGGAGAAGAAAATTTAATTGAGAGGTAAAATTTCCCACGTAAATTAAGCGATTGAAACAAAAATACACATCCCATTCATTACAAGTTTTAAGGCCGTATACGTCATCAATATTGCATACCGTTGAGACACATTGTTTTCATGGCATAACTCTTATTCCAAAATAATGCCATTATTTTTAGACTCCATACAAAAATGGTTATAAATACAGCGATATTACAGAAAATAAAAAATACCTAAAGATACCAATAAATAGTTAGTAAAATAAAAAATATACATTCAACCGAACATATAACCTCCTCCTTTTTGAAGTCGGCTAAAGAACAGAATATGTTCCTTTAATATAAAGTTTATTTTAACTTATAATTCCAAGTCAATTCAAAGTTATCACAGTTCAAAGTAACCCCAAAGCCGTTAAAAAAAAACGGGTTACTCGTTTTTTTAAGTTAATTTCATAGTATAGGTCTGACCTATTATTTTTGATTACCGACTTACCTAAAGTTTTTTTTTTAATTTTTACTAATAATATCTACTTAATTATTTTGAAAACCGAGGATATCATATTTTTTTATTACCAACAAATGACAATGCCAGATCCTGACCCTGTCATAGTTATCATTTACAGAAAAAGTAAAGTTATGAAAATAATTGTGACGAATAAGGAACCTTTTCATAATAAATCGTTTTTCTTTAAAAGTTGCCGTTTACAATTTTATAAAAAAAGGAATTTAATCCCGGAAATTATTTTTTGCCATTTCCTATTTTCTCTTAACTATCTGCGTTACATAAAACGCATGTGCAAAACTAAAAAAATAAGTAGGTAACTGTAAAACAAATATCATTTTACATAAAATATTATATCAAAATTATAATTATGCGTAACGTTATTATTATTATTGCGTTAACGTTATTATTAATTATGCGTAACGTTATATTATTGTTTTTAGTTTTAAACGAAAACCGCAAGTTTTACAGGTTTCAGGACAAATGTTTAGTTATCAGTAATAAATATACAATAAGATGCAGCATATTGCATGCTTGTAAATGACTTTTATTGAGTGGGGCAAAGGTCTATAGAGTATCTGGCATTATCCTTTGTTTTTCGTAACTTAAAACATCAACTAAACAAAACAACAATAAATGTTTTAAACGAGATCCAGCGCATGGCCTTTTTAATTATTATTTTTTTGTCAAGTGGTACCTAAACATGGTATGACTTGATCTTAAATTTAAATGATGGTGTTCACATTTAAAAAAAATGTACTAAGTATCTTTTTCTTACTATTTACATATTGCCTCATTATTTTATTATCATTATTTTAATTATTTTTCTATTATTGTTTGTTACCTCATACCCCACGTTTTTGGGGCTGTAACAGTCGTTTTCCTCAACTGTCAGCTTCGTATACATGCAATCCTACGATTTTTCTACCCGGCCACGCCGCCAAATGTGGGGACGGAGTTCGAATGAAAGGCTCCGTGTTTTTATATTGTATGAAGCTGTTTATGATATATTTTTATATAAAATTACGTCCAGACTTTTGTTAACATCTCCAATCAATGGGCACGCCACAATTATGGCGGTAATTCCCCTCTTTGAGGCGTGGTTGGAAAGACCTCACGGCGTCCTCACCTACCGTATGACGCAGGTTCTCACCGAACACGGTAAGTTCGGGAAGTTCCTGCACCGGATTCGTGCGGAAGCGACGCCCGGGTGTCGCCACTGTGTGGACCGCCCGGAGGACACGGTGGAGCATACGGTGGAGGTGTGCCCCGCTTGGGCAGAGCAACGCCGTGTCCTTGTGGGGGCGATCGGCGGCGGCGATCTCTCGCGTCGGGCCTTGGTACAGGCCATGGTCCGTAGCGAGGAGGAGTGGCAGGCGGTCGCTTCCTTCTGCGAAGCAGTAATGTTAGCAAAGGAGGCGGCCGATCGCGTGAGGCAACGGTCCTCACGCCCAAATCGCCGCCGGGATTCCGATTCCGATTTCCAGCCACCGTAGGCGCGGGCTTGCGGAAGGCGAGCAATGGGTAGCCCGCCGTCCGACCGTCTGGTAACCGTCCGGACCGAGTCCAAGTCGTCGACGGCGCGTATTGTTCCACGCGCGCCTCAGGGAGATGTCAGCAAATCGTAGGGGCCCAGCAGGGTCGAAGCCTACTGGGGCCACGGGTAGTGTGAAAACGAAACCCGGGGTCCTGGGACGAAGGCAACGAAGGAACAGGAGTGGGTTTTTAGTCAGTAAAAGTCTGACACTATCTCCCGCCCCACCCAAGGGCGGGGGATGTCATAAGATGATTTTCCCACCGAAAAAAAAAAAAAAAAAAAACATCTCCAATCAAACTTGTTTCGAATATGTATTATTATGTACACCTATGCTTATTAAAACCATGAACCTTGAACGCATGTTACTAAAAGAGTTATGAGTTTACATGTGGATGGATGGAGAGGGAGAGGGAGACTGTGTGAAGAGTGATATGAAAGAAAGGAAGTTAGTGATAGTATGACGAGTGACAGGGCAGAATGGAAAAAGAAAACGTGTTGCGCCGACCCCTAATAACACGAGACAAGGGCAGGAAGATGATGATGATGATGATGATGAACCTTAAAAGATATAACTTCTTGCCAGTTTACAAGTTAGCAGCATGTGTGGCCTCTATGGACGCCACAATATCTATTTACTTAAATAATTTATTTAATATTGGATTTTATAAATAAGTCAGGGCTGTTACCCTATTAGCTGAACCACCTTCGTAAGGCATATTTAGCTGTGTACGCTCTATATGATTGTAAGTTGTATTTAATCTGAATTAATCGTGTTTTCACTGCGGCGACACGTGATCGAAAACCTTAGTTGTTAAAAACATGTTTTAATTAATAGTAAACGTAGTACCATCACGAATTTTAAATTAAGTAATCAACATAGTAACTTTAATAAATTAAAACTGACCAAGTTTTTTTTTGAAATAGGATTGGTGTAACTCACACAATCATTTATTTTTCAATTTTTATTTTCTAATCAGGCTTTTATTTTTTTATACTCGCTTTAGCCGAAAGTTTTTTTTATTTCTCGATCAGTTTTCGTAAAAAGAACCTGTACGTATCACGAGTATAATTATTATTAGTGTTATTTCTTTAATATGTGACTTAATTTCTAATGGATTGTTTTAATTTGTAATCTAACTGTTTTAAATATAGAACGACTTTTTATTTTATATACATTGCGACCCGCACTTCGGCTGCATGACAGACCGTGGTGTCCGAGGCTGTTGACAACTTCGCCACAGTGGCAGCGATGAGGGGAGCAACAAGGAGTGCCAAGACCAAGGGAAGCAGCGAGGTGGAAGGTAGTATCGTCGAACAAGGTGCCTATGTTCGACGACGGTAATGCATGAAGCCAGAGACCCGACTCCCACTCCCTCACAGCTAGCAGGCGCCCACGCTCTGCAGTAGTCACAGATGTTGCCAACAGATTCTCTTGAGCCGCGATCTTTGGGAAAAAAGGTTTTCGGGCTGTTTGGAATTCGGGCAAGCGAGTCTCCAAGCGTCTATAGTCTCTGTAAAGCACGGCACATCAAAATCAATCATTGAGGAAGATAGGATATTCCTGATTAATTTTTCAGTGCCGTGAACCAAGGATATAAAAGCTGGTAAATTGATGCTGGTAATTTTACGGACGCCGAGGTCTCCCATACGGATCGGAAGGGTAGCTTGAGCACAAGCTCGATCGTCCATGGCCACATTTAAAATTGATGAAGGAGTATGTCGGATAATTTGGTCCATTTTTTTCCAAAAGATGAGTCTCGTATGTTTCCACAAATGAGAAGCACGGAGGAAATATGTTAATTTAGGGCCGAAAAAGCAAAAACGAATTATGTTATTATGCATGTTAATTTTGAGCAATCTTTCTGAAACCTCATTAAAATTTTGAATTTTTTCCTCAACAAAATTGGGAAAGGAATCCTCGAAAATAGGAGACCCAAGCAGACGAAGACAGCTTTTTTCAATAATTTTGATTTCTGGGGCTATTGTGTTAAATTTGGAAAGAGTCAGTACTGTCAGATAAGAATAACTCACATTTAGAAAAGTTAAGGTCAAGGCCTATTGAGTGGAGTTGATTTTTTAGGAAATGTAGGTCATTTAAAACTGTGTCTGTATCGCCTCCTAGGGTTCCGTTGTCGAGGTACCAAAAGTTGAATTTAGAATTTAACTGTCGAATAATTGGATGAATGGCTAAACTGAACATCATTGGCCCGAAGGGATCACCTTGCTGACACCCAATAGCGGATTCCAAAAGGTGGTCCCGATATAGTAATTAAGATGGATGTCTATAACATTACCAAAGAAAACTAAAAATTTGGGGTACTTCTTTTTTAGATTCTGCCAGCAAGGTGTCCCTATTAACCGAATTGAAGGCATTTTTTATATCAACCTTCAAGATGACCCCTCCTAAATTAGAATTTAGGTAGGTCGATAAAGCGTGAACGGCAGCCTCGCAGCCCCCTTTGGAGCCGAAACCTAGCTGCAGGGGCTGAATTTTTATCGAAACAGCCTCACCATAAAATTTACAGCAAATTTTGGCTGCCATACGCCTGTAGGTAGTGCCCACAGCAATGGGACGGATGCCGCCATCTCTCTTGCGTAGGGCACATAAATTGGCCCCGTACAGAGTGTCTATGACGGCCTCGTTCACCTTGCCTGAGAGCATTAGATTAATCAGAGCCGTAAGCTCTTTCAAGAGCAACTCACAAGCTTCCCCGGCGCCTGAGCAGATGAGGTCCTTCAAGTTTTGAGGACTCAGGCCGTCGAGGCCGCCGGCAGAGCCGCTCCGGAAGGAGCAAACGGCTGAGATTACCTCTCGACCCGTAACGTTGAGGGTATGAATGTCCGAATCAGGAGGGTCAGGAAAAGAAAAGCCATCCGCTGGCTCAGGGTGGTTGTTCTCCAGAGCTACAAGAGTATCTGGAGAACAAGGAGCTAGCACATCACTACTGAAGAGAATTCTGGCTGCTCCGCTAATGTCACCTTCCCCTAATTTAGATTCGACCAGGTGGGAAATACCTCTTGAAGAGGTAACCCTCTGTGTCGAAAATTTTGTCACCAAATTAAGGGCCGAAATATTACAATTTTCTTTAATTTGTGAGGTTAAAGTCTTTTTGGTTGCCAAATCCTTATGAAAGTGTAATATTCTGTAAGGGAAGGTGAGAAGTTGTTCCCAAGCACTTTTCGTGAGTTCTCCCGGGCGGCCAGGCGGACACAACTTGCTAAACGTTGTGCTACTAGAGGTCTGGCGCCATGGCGAACTCATTTTAAAACAGGAACAGAATTTTTGAATTTTGTAAGGGTTTACCAAAGTAGGTCTAAAGAAGATGTAGCTGGTGTAGATGTAGAAGCAATGACAGGGTCTGAAGTAAGTGCATTTTGGGGTTTGTGTGCCTTCCCAATATGCACATTCAGACCCCGCTTACCTTTGAAAAATCGTGCTTGCGTACTGTTTTAAATTAATTTTTAGACTATTATTATTATTAACTACGAATTTTGTAATTTTATCACCACTTTGTCTCAGACTGTGAATTATGGTGCATGCTTGTAAATGGATGATGGATTGATTGGTTTGGGACCATCTTCTGAACGTTTATTCTAGAATTTCTCTGTACAAGTAGTTGGTGTAACTCTAAACCCTGCTCCATAGTGTTCCACCCACGCCTCAAAGAAATGGCAACAAACCGTAGGTAGGGGCCCAGTAAGGGTTCTGAATTTCTGAAAAGGAAACCTGTAGTCCTAGAATGCAAAGGGTAACTGAAGGACACAGGTGTAGTTTTAATCAGTAAAAGTCTGAATTAGGTCATCCCGCTCCACTCTAGAGCGCGAGAAATCATTGGATGAATTGCCAACTCAAAAAAAAAATGGCTGAATAAAAACATGAGGCATTATTGCCAGGAGTTTGACTGGCCTGTTGGTCTAGTGGTTAGTGGCCCTGACTGCTAAACCGGAGGTCGTGGGTTCGATTCCCACCCAGGACAAATGTTTGTGTGATGAGCACGATCATTTGTCCTGTGTCTGGGTGTAATTTATCTATAATATGTATGTATTTAGAAATATATAAGTATGTTTATCAGTTGTCTAGTACTCATAACACAAGCTCTGCTTAGCTTGAGACTAGGCGGCATTGTGTGATAGTTGTGGAATATTATAATAATATATTTTAGCTTTACATCAGCTAATGACGGTGGGTAGTTTGGTTAACTGGAACATAGGAAACTTGTGGTATAAATTAGATATAAATATAATATGTATATTTATAACTAGCTTCTACCAGCGGCTTTGCCTGCGTGAATGTAGATTTCTCCATACAAACTTTAGATCCCCATTTCATCCAGTTAGGGGCAGAATTTTGGAAAATCCTTTCTTAGTGCTCGCCTACGTCTTAAAAGGAAACCTTGTGCAAAATTTCACGCTCCTAGTCCCAGTAGTTTTGGCTGTGCGTTGATATGTCAGTCAGTTTCTCCTTTTATGTATTATATTATAGATAACGTCCGCATTGCTACAAAGTGGAAGGTGGAAGGTGGTAATTATAAATTCAATATTAGGTACTCAGACTAGTCGAAATAAATCGTAACAAAACTAGTTTTGAATGTGATCAAAATAAAGCTTAAGGTCGCTTGTTTTGTGCTTTTAAATAACAAAATTGTATACGTTTAGTATGCGGCAAAATAAAAAATAATATAAACAGGTTCGTAAGAACTTATTGAGCATATCGTCATCTTTTATTTTAATACCAGACTTCGTGCGAATCAGTGGCGTTTCATTTTTAATATCATTAAGTATAGTTTTAAAAATAATTTATCGGATTTTAGTCGTATTTTTTTAGTCGTGGCGATGGAACGCCCGTTTAAAATGTGTTCGCCGAGCGCATGCGCGAACATTTTGACATAGGGCAGTTCTCAGCATCTTTCAGTGTTTCAGTGTAGCCGTAGTGGTATTGATAACGCCCGTGTTTCGCCGTTCCGCGTGCAAGATCTGAAAAACAACAAAATCATCACACGATTTTCTTTTAAAGGTAAGGTTTTTTTTCTCTATTTATTCTTTTATTTATCGTGTTAACTCGCGTGTAAAAATTAATTCTATTTGTGAGTTATTATTTTTTTAAATATCGTACATTTGGGATACTCGTGCATAACTAATGTGTTTTTGTCTTCTAAATTGCGTGACAATCTTCTACATTTTCGAGTGACAAAGGAAAATAATATCAAAACAATCAGGATTTGTGATAAATTTTTAATGTAATGTTGCCTTTGGTGACCTAGTTAACAGTTTCAATACAGGACGATTGAATCATTATTATTATCATAACAGTGGAATATTTTAATCAATTATTTTTTATATTCATACACATGCAGATTAGGTTTAATTGATAGGAACTTTTTGGAGTTTAAATTTGTTTATGGATATGTACCGTCCCTACATAAGTAGACGGCTAGCTTACCTATATAGTGATTGATTTGCAAAGAGTATTTAAGTAGGTACCTCAAGATTATCTTTTCAAAGAACGACACTTCCAGTAAATCGTATTATTATTATCTCTCTAACCGTTTTCCAACTGGCTTGGAGTCCACTTCTAGCCTAACCGGATACCCGTGTTTCGTGATCGACTGCCGATCAGACCATAACCCGGTTACTGGGCAACACAATACGTCTTGGATAGACTGATGGTTAGACTTTCTGGCGTCCAGCAGACAGTATCTTTGTACCAATTCAAGACATTTTCTCCAATGAAAAAATGCGAGCAGAGTCGCGTGAAAATGTTTGAGAAATAAAAACAACGACGCGTAATGAAATGATGTCTACGTAAGCAAAGCGAACATTTGCATATAACTGTTGACCTTTAAAAAGCTGTTTGCTTAATTTTATTTTATATTTTTTTTATTAATGAGGTATACTTTGTAAAAGCGCCTGGGCTTTTGGGAGGGAAAAGACGTGTATGATTGTGGGATTTTTACACAGATCAAATTTATTTATCCGTGGATTTCTACCTCATTAAAACTATTTCGGTGATCTTCATCAGTACTTGGTACTGCGAGGGCTTGCGGACAGCGAGCAGTGGGTAGCTCCGTCCGGACCGAGCCCAAGTCGCCGCCATTGTACTCAAAGATTTAAGTTAGTGTAAAAAGTTTTGTTACTATTTTGGTGTACAATAAAGTTTATTCTATTCTACAGACCAATTATTATAGAATAGAATATAATAAACATACATTCAGCCGAACATAGAACCTCCTCCTTTTTGAAGTCGGTTAAAAATAGACTAAAATTCAATTCACTCTTCGAATTGACGACATTCCTTCCTAAAACGAAAAAAAAAGCAAGTGAAAGAGTAATCGAGTATTCGGAGGCACGGAGGAGGTTCCCCACGCAACAAATATACAAATAAACATGTTTGTACCTTCGATATAAGTTCCGATAAAAATTTATCGGAACCGAAGTCGGAGGTGCAAAATCAATCGTAAGCTCCGAATTTTCGCAATCGGCACTAAACCTCCGTAACATCTCTGCCTCCCTAGCCAAGTTACGACCGTTTCGTTTGCGTCGAACGGCTCGAGTAGGCCACGCCTCTGATTCCTTTGTTCTGACCAAGTAACTAAGCGTTGAGGTGGCGTTAGAACAAAGTAACCGGAGGCGTAGCCGACTCGAGTCGTCCGACGCAAACGATACGGTCGTAACTTGGCTAGGGGGGCTGGTCCATACAATGACAATAACTTTACAGTGATGACAATGTAACAGCTGACGGTACCTACTACAGTAATGACAATAAACTTGTGTAGTAACTCGTAAATATAAAATTTTACTGCAAGTACCACCTACTTGCATTTAAATTGGAAAATTACGTGACAGTTCGAGATCCAGACATTACTTAGTACAGAATAATTTAACCTTTTAAATGCCTACGTCGGATATTAACAAACATTCTCGCATTTACTCCGCCATAGTCGTACATTTACGACCAAATACTCTATAGCTCACAAGCTCTCCTGTCACAAATGGGGATTGAAGACCTAAACGAGATGGAGTACCTACCCAGTCGTTAACACACGGCCGGCGAATAGGCCACGAAAACACTAGTCGGACTAATCCGACGCAAGCGGTTAAATTGTTAATAGGTCTTTTGAACACAGGTAGCTAAATTTTTACTTTTTGCTAAATCATTACAAGCAGTACAGTAGATTCCTAATTTAAGGTTAAAGCGCGCCTCAAAGAGATGTCAGCAAACCGTAGGGGTCCAACAGGGTCGAAGCCTATGGGGCCAAGGGTCTGATTCTGAAAGGAAGACTCGGCCCTGGTACGAAAGGCAACGAAGGAACAGGAGTGGGTTTTTAGTCAGTAAAAGTCTGACACTATTTCCTGCTCCGTTCAAGAGCGGGGTATGTCATAAGATGATTTTCCCACCGAAAAGGCTAAAAGGATTGATAAATCTTTCAACAGCAAACTTTAATCTCTAACTCACAATTATACTAAATTAAACATATTTTTATTTCTGAATACTAGTTGACCCGGCGAACTTCGTACCGCCTAATAATAAGCATAACGCCATCTAATGGCATTATCAGAACAGCATAATTCATTTTAATTAGAGATGGCGTTGTATTCAGATTTTTTTTTCGTGTATTTTTCCATATTTTTTCACCGTTTAAACCTCCAGGGAAGGTTAGACTATCACGAATATTTCAAGACGAAAATTAGCCTAATCGAGCTACCCGTTCTTGAGTTTTAGCGAGACTAACGAACAGCTATTCATTTTTATATAATTATACTAGCTGACCCGGCAAACGTTGTTTTGCCATATAAATTAAATTTTTGTCTAAAAAATAAAAAAAAAATTTAGGGGTGGACTACCCCTAACATTTAGGGGGATGAAAAATAGATGTTGGCCGATTCTCATAGATACCGGATAAGCCCAAAAAATTTCATCAAAATCGGTCAAGCCGTTTCGGAGGAGTATGGCAACAAAAACTGTGACACGAGAATTTTATATATTAGATAGATAGATAGATTGATAATTCTCCCGATTAAATTTCGATCACGGTGGTCAATTTCAACAGAGATTAGCCGAGTACGCAGGAGAGTACCAAAAAGTAAAATTAAATAGTGGATCGTAATTAGAAAACGATCCATAAGTATGCACACTCGCCACAAGTCCTTTTTCGTTCGTCTACTCGTACCTACCTAAATTAGAGGCTGTACGCTGTACCACAGAATAAATAGTACCATAGAAATAGTACAAGTAGCTGTACTGATGATTTCCCACAAAAAATAGGGGTAATGGAAAATATCATTAGGTATGGTAGGCTATTTTCGGAAATTCCTTGAGTGACCACATTAGAAATTAAGATATCCGGAGGAGAACTAAGGTTACCGACATAGCCCGAAGAAACTTAAGTGGCAGTGAGCAGGGCACATTGCTCGCAAAACAGATGATCGATGGGGACGAAAAGTTCTGGAGTGAAGACCACGTATTGGATGTTGCAGCGTTGGAAGGCCCCTCACATGGTCGATCGATGACATGGTGAGGGTTGTGGAAATCCTATGGATGCGAGACGCACAGGACTGGTCGTTACGGCTACACTTGGGGAGGCCTATGTGCAACGGTGGACGTTGTACGGATAATAATAATAATGCTTTATTGAGTCTCAGAAATATCAGTTATGAGTTTACAAAAATATCTTAGGTGCATTTAAGATTGCTTTCGACACAGAATATAGCGCAACTGGCATCTTAGCTCAGTTACATAGTAACCTGTGTAAAAGATATCTGTTCCATTTCCCACAGGGTTACATTTTCTTATATTAGACTAGCGACCCGCCCCGGCTTCGCACGGGTGCAATGCTGATCACTTCATAGTATAAAACAATGTTGCTTCCCGCTGTTTGTCCTATGTGCGCTAAAAAAAAAATAACCGACTTCACTAAAAAAAGTGGGCAAGTGCAAGCCGGATTCGCGGCACTGAAGGTTCCGTAAAAATTTAGGTTGCCTACCTATGAAAACAGTTCAATTCCAAAATTGAGTTACGAAATTTTTTCCGAATCGTACTAGTTTTTTTTTTGTGACGTAACTACAAATTTACAGTTTTCAAACTTTTTTCTATACTTCTGCTATTAGACCTTGCTTCATGCCAAATTTCAGGATTCTAGGTCAACGGGAAGTATGAATTTATTTACCCTATGAATTTTGATTCCCTTGAGAGTGTGAGCAAAATATACGTTTTTTTTGCGACATAAACGTCTACGGCATCTTAGCTAAGTTACATAGTAACCTGTGTAAAGGATATCAGTTCCATTTCCCACAGGGTTACATTTTCCTAAATTAGATTTAATATTAATAAACAGGACATAATTGTTATTAATTTGATTTAAGTAGGTAATACAAATAATCATGAATTGAATAAATTAAGAAAGCAAGTTATTTAATTAATTAATAATAAAGTAAAAAAAAATGAGAAAACTTAAGAAAATAAAGAAAACTTACCATTTCGGTGAGTTTATGTGTGTGTGTGATAGTTGTGTGTGTAGTGGATGATGATGAGAATTAGGTATGTTTAGCTCAATAATTACAAGCAATACCTAATTAAAAATTATAGTAGCTGGATGGCCCTTGTCAACAGTAAAATAAAATTTAGATTAGGGGCTGATTCAGTCACTCCGCAGTATATTAAACTCCGTGTCTATGCGTAGAGTACAACAGTACAGTTGAAGTAGTTTTAGAAATAGCACGTATTTACTGAGTTACTAGACAGATGGGAGCTTGTCTGTGCATAAAGGTACTTGTGTTCTGTGGTTAAAAAAAAAACTTTTGTGGGCGAATACCTAGTGTTGTGCAGTTGCACTAAGTTAACTACAATGAACATTTGGTGCTGCAAAACTGTTTGTTTTAGTTTTGTGTTTAACTTGGTTTAGTTATGTTTTTTTTTTTTAATATGGAAATATAGGCTGATTTTTTCGTATTCAGTCAGTTTACTTTAACAGTTGTAATTGAAAAAAAAAAAACACCGAAACCTTCAACGGCACTATCGACAAAATTATCGCTTACCATTGGGTGAGATAATGGTCAAACGCTAGCGTACAGATAATACAAAAACAAAAAAGTTAGAATTTATTTTATTTTGTGATGAACCTGACCTCGATCTAAGAAAGAAATATACCTGACTACTTTATTTTGGAAAAAATTTATAAAAAAAGTCTCTCACAGCTAGGCTAAGGAGCTTCATATCTATTCTCCTAACTTTAGTTCTTCAACATTAAACAATAACTATATTTAAAGGCAGACAGCCTAAACCACTGAAGGCATTAATGCGAAAGGGGGATAATGTTCCTTACAGGATACATATAAACTTTTGACTGGCCTGTTGGTCTAGTGGTTAGTGGCCCTGACTGCTATGCCGGAGGTTGTGGGTTCGATTCCCACCCAGGACAAATGTTTGTGTGATGAGCACGATCATTTGTTCTGTGTCTGGGTGTAATTTATCTATATATGTATGTATTTAGAAATATATAAGTATGTTTATCAGTTGTCTAGTACCCATAACACAAGCTCTGCTTAGCTTGGGACTAGACGGCATTGTGTGATACTTGTGGAATATTATATTATATTATAAACTAGAGATGCATTAAGAACATTTTCCTAACTCAACCCTCAAACACAGGGAATTGAAGATTGTAGGTTTGTAAACAAAACCACGGGCAAACTTTGGCTTATCCATTCTGGATGTGAAAAACCAAGTTTGAAATTATCGCAGTTCCATGGCTGTCTGACAAAGCACAGTTTTAAAACGCCTGTAGATGAAATACGGATCATCACCATCTTCCTTTTTGTCCTGTCACCCGTCACGCTGCCACTAAGGGCGGAATTCACCAATAAAACTAATCGCGTTTTAACTTTTAGCTCGCATAATCGCGTTTAGCCGCTGTCACTAGTGTCACTTGTCTGTATTTTTCTTTTGTTGTATTTTTACAAGTGACACTAGTGACAGCGGCTAAACGCGATTATGCAAGCCAAATGTTAAAACGCGATTAGTTTTATTGGTGAATTCCACCCTAAGATAAAATACGTATAATATGGTTAAACTAGTAGCTTGGAGAGTCACATTGAGCACAGTTTTGAAGTTTGCAAGCAAAACCGCAAGGAACCGCTAGTCTTCCTATTACGGATGATCAAAACCAATCAATTGGCACTGACTGCAGATGTGGCAAGCTCCCAACACATTGAATAAATAGAGATGGTACGGTAGTAGTATGGTGTCCGTGGCCAAAGACTACGGTTGTATACCGGCAGCGCCCACGCCATATATCAACGGTTTTATGTTTGCATTCGAACCGTGGAAATTTCGAGTTATTCGTCGAGGCATCTGGTACAATGATTAATCTTTTGCAGTGCTGGATTGCTCCACCAGTAAGTTTTTATTTGTTTTTTTTTTCGGTGTTTTCTTATTCATCAATTTAACATAGGTCCGGTCTGAATTCCTGTGGGAAATGTAGTCTATTCCCGGATGGATTAATTTGTTTACTATTTCAAAATAAGACCCTGTGTCGGGCCTCTGCATTAAAAAGTCGAATTTCTTTTTGGTGTTTTGCCGAGCCTTGTTAAAACTGAAGATCGGCTTCTCAAACCTAGGACTGTACCTATTCTGTGTTTAGGATCATCTAATTTTTAATTCTTGACAGTAAAAACTGATTACACGTCACAGATAAGTACCTACTAACGTAAACATCACATTTTTTTTATAAAAAAAAGCCAGGCTTGCATGTGCTTTTGTCCCAAAAATATTGAGGTTAGCCCAAGTTTCAAAATAAAGTATTTTTTCATTCAAACTTTTTATAGCTTGGAGTTAAAATTCGAGAGGAATTTCGGCAGACTAAGCGGCCAAAGTCAAACTTTATACAAATGTAGAGACCGGGTCCAAAAAATGGCCATTCCGTTGATGCCCATCCGATTAGTAAGAATGAGGATGTAACTACTGGCAGTGGCGTAGCTAGATGACAAACGGCCAAAGGGCAAAAAAAAAAACTGGGGTCCGTTTTTTTACGTGGGAAATCATCAAATAAGTTTTCTTTTGCTCTGGGTGGAGCGGGAGTGTCAGACTTTTACTGACTAAAACATGTTGCCATAATTAGTGTTGCAACCTATATTAAATTTAGATTTCGAAGCTGGGATAATTTTTCGCTAGTTCAATAAGTTATTAGAACCTAAGTTAATCAAGTTTGGGCCGGGGCACTGGCCCCCCGCCTAGCCCTTCTAGCTACGCCAGTGGGGTGATTCTCTGAAATCGAGAGAATGACGTCTCATTCACCTGGCCTAGCTTTCGTACCTATCTATTTTGTCGTAAGCCACTGGGCGCGAATGAGAGCCTTTGATACATTTTGTGATCGGGGAAAACTATATTAGTTTAGAAGCAAATAAAAATATCAAATTGTTAAGATAAAACTTGGCCAGATGAACGAGACATTTTCTTGATTTCAAAGAATATTCCAGAGCTTACTTTTTTAGGTGGGAAAATCATCCAATGACATCTCTCGCTCTTGGATGGAGCGAAAGGGTGTGTCAAACTTTTACTGACTAAAAAAAAAAATTGGTTGCCTGTAAAGTCGGTATACGGGCGAAAGTTTTACGTGACAACGACTTTGAGTGGTAAAATAATTTTAATGTGAATATTCATTCGTATAGTAGGACGCGTGCCTTTCACTTTTTATGTCTGTCTCTCTCGCTCTTAGGCGGGCTAACCATGCCCGAGTGGAAGGGACGCGTGCCTCTCACTCGCTCTCATTGTGAGCGCATAACGTGAGCGGAGCGTAACGCAGTTTCTTGAAGTGTCACCCGGCAAACCAATTTATAAGACGTTGTCACGTCAAAACCTACTCCTGTTCCTTCTTTGCCATCGTCCCAGGGGCAGCCCGGGTTTCACTTTCACACTACCCGTGGACCCAGTGCTTTCCTAGAGTTTTACTTTTCGTGTTCATCTTAATTCCTAAAGAATACTTTGCTTACATACCGATAACCAAATCTAGATAAACTTAGGTTCTAATCCTAGATAACAGGCCAAACTTTTAACAAATTTAGGTGCAATCGACTTTAGAACCGGCAAAAATAGTTACTTACCTATCTACAAATTCCACCTGCGGTCAGTTAAGAATGCATTACACATGTTGACCCCTTTTGTTGAAAAGAAAAACATATTAAGTTAAAATTACACTACAAACCCTCCAATACTCATGACATGCATGTAACAAATAAAGAAGTGAAGTAAACTTCCAAACACGTTGACATCTGTCAAGTTAGTCGTTTGAAAGATTACGCAGGGTTTTTGGCGAGGCTTTTTCGAGTGAATTTAGTATTCGCAAATTGATTCCTAGTTGGTATTGTGATGTAAAATAGGTGTAGTTTTGTATCTCAATGTCTACACAACTGGACAGTTAAGGTAAATGGAATCATTGAAACGTGCACTATCTGATATAGTGCATATTTGACACAGTGACTAGTCACTCAGTATTTTGTATGAACTCTGCCGAGGTGGGTTAATATGACGTTCAAAGTAAGATTGTTTCATTCCTATTTTAGTGTGGGTAAGAGACAGAGCTTTACAGGTTGTCTAGCGCCATCTCTTATCTACAAATCTTACTTTAAACGTCATGGTAACCCGCCAGGTCTATGTCGATTTCGCAGCCCCGTAACAGCGTTTTTAATCTCATAGACAGACACGTTTGAAATCGTAATTTTCAGATTCGCGATTTTTTTTATCGAGCCAACTATTATTTATATCAGTTTTGATTTTTACCCGGCGGTTGGTCATATAGTCAATTTTAATAAAATAACTTTTCATAGCGTTCTCTTTTATATTTGTGAATTTCTAGAGGTTTAAAAAAGTTCAAAATGAGTAGAACCTGGCCTTAAAATGGATCTGAGAATTTTATTCTAGTGTTGACTACCTCAATTTTGAAGGTTGGCCGAAATATTTGCCGCCCAACACTTACTGCAAAAACATTAGAATGTATTACAATCGTATTCTAATGGAACTCTGCAGAGACTGTAAAAACTAAATACTTTCTAAACTTGACACTGGCTAGATTCAAAGCATTTTATTTCAAATAAACCATTTACAGGCACTTTTGAAATGTCAAGAAGTCATTCAGTCAGAAAAATTATGCTAATTGCACATTCCAAAGCGTAGATCTCTATGGAGAAGAATGTACAAGAAACTTCATAGACACTCTTTCAATCATGTATTACAAATATATACATGTTTCTTGTCGTATTATGTGAGAATAATGTAAATAAAGTAAAAATAAAATCTAAAATATATATTAAAATAGCAACTGGCAGTTAAGATGCTGATGCTGCTGATGACAACACACTAGGAGTTATTGTTGTATCGTGGGTGCGTGCACAAACATCTAATCTCACAATTAAACATAATACCCAGACCCGGAACAACTACTAGGCCACAGCCTCTGTAGGCCATACAGATATTTGTTACGTACGGGAATGGAACCCGCGAAACGCAGTGCAGAAGTCAATCGCTGTACCACAGCGCCAACCGTGTCGAAATGACTGCTGACTAAAACACTTAATTTCTAAGCGTATCCTGCTAAAAGAAAAACTTCAGACCCAACACCGCGTGAAGCAATTTACGTCAAAATTAATGGCCAGTAGGAAAATATAGGTACGATCTACCTCTTTAGAAATAACTCCTTTTGTAAATGTAGGCCAAACATTGTATTCAGTCTAAGAATTTTCCTTAACAATTGAACATCGATTTTCTTTCATGCCTTGGTTCTACTGAACATCCCTTAAACAAAACAAAACTAGAACTACACATTGTACTTTTTTATTCACACTTTTTTAAAAGTTTATTATAATTGTTCAATGTTTTTTTTATTAACTATCTTTAGTCTGTTTTCCGTGAGTGTGTCCGTGGCATCACCAGGCCCTATCAGAATACCAGCGATGCGTTATTTACTTTTTGTTTTAAATATCGCAGCATAATGCTGAGTCCCGAAAATTATACAAACAGAACTGCATTGCAACGTTGCTGACAGTGATTAATTCGCCAAAAATACTCTGTAGTATTCGCAGTAGGTAAGTATCATGCAGATTCATACTCGTAACCGGGTTTTTCCTACACGTTAAGGGCCTATTACACTACTCGATATTCAGACAGTCGATGTCGCGTAGTGTAATAAGGGTTAGATCGGTCTTACTCGGAACAAAAAATAAGTTTGAATATCGTGTGCTGAATATCGCGTAGTGTAATAGGCCCTTAACTAGTTTTTTTGGGTGGGATATGATCAACCCAGCGTTCCAAATGCGAATCCGACCAAATTTAGTAGGCACAATATATAAGGGCTATTGAGCAATTTTAATAAAATTGTGACGTTGCGCGTTGATCGGATTCGCGATATTATCACTTTTGTCGCGTATCGGAACGCAGTTCAAATAATTTTCCCATTGAGTGAGACAGAGTTTCCGCGGCCCTGGCTGGAACACAAAGGGCAAATAAAGGAATAGGAGTTGGTTTTTAGTCAGTAAAAGTCTGACACTCCGATCCTCAGAGCCGGAAAAGTTATTTAACGATATCTCACCTCAAAAAAAAAAAGTACGGTTCTTTCAGAAACAAAAATATTGAAATTATTAAGAGGTTTCCAGAAAAAATCGAAAAAAAAAACAAGAATTTATTTGGGACTAGCTTTTTGCCGCGGCTTCGTCCGCGTACAGAAAATATAGCCTATATCACTCAGGAATTCAATATTCATCTTTCTACCGATGAAAAAATTTTTGCAATCGGACCAGTACTTTCAGAGATTACCTCCTACAAAAAAAAGAAAAAAAAACTTTACCTCTTTATAATATTAGTGTAGATTTTGTGACATTTTTATTTGGACTACATACGCTGCCTACTGCGCTAGTATAATGTAACTAATATCTAAAGATTTAATCTAAGCTTCCCCAGTGCAGAATGGAATGGATGTTCTATTAAGTCCACAGAGGGTGACCTTTCCATCCCGTTGACACAACTCACGTCGGTCGATAAAGTAGACGCATTGTTGTGTTTTCCTTTCAGTCCCAAGTTACAGAGGACTATAGTATTTTATTTATAATACCTAGTTACCGGTTTACTGGCCAGTTTTTATTTATTTACTAGCTTCTGCCCACGGTTTCGCACGCGTGAAAATAGGTTTTTCCATACAAACTTTGGACCCCCGTTTCCTCCACTTAGGGGTTGAATTTTGAAAAATTCTCTCTTAGTGCTCACCTACGTTATGAAAGGACACCTAGTGCAAAATTTCACTCTCCTAGTCCCAGTAGTTTCGGCTGTGCGTTGATATGTCAGTCAGTCAGTTTCTCCTTTTATATATATAGACTAGCTTCTGCCAGCGGCTTCGCCCGCGTGGAAATGGATTTCCACACAAACCTTAGAACCCCGTTCCATCCCCTACGCCATAAAAAGAAGCTTGGTGCCAAATTTCACACTCCTAATCCCAGTAGTTTCGGCTGTGCGTTGATATGTCAGTCAGTCAGTTTCTCCTTTTATATATATATTAAAGCTTTGTGCACTAGTAAATAACACTGTCCAAAGGCGGACATATTAATTAATCTTTATTTATTTATTATATTCTTTATTGTACACCACATAAACAAAATGAACAGGACAAATTTAATTTATAAGTGTACAAAGGACGGTCTTGTCCAGGGCAATTCCTTACAGACAACCTTTGGATGGACTGGACGAAAGGAGATAGATAATGCCTTAGGCACTTTTAAAAAGAAAGAGTAAATAATAAATACGTACTCAGATATATACAATTACATATAATAAGCAATGTTATTGAGAAAAAACAAAACTAGCCAATCAATTCTGTGATGGATCAATAATGTGAAAGTTTTTTAATTAAATTCAAATAATAATAATATTCCACAACTATCACACAACGCCGTCTAGTCCCAAGCTAAGCAGAGCTTGTGTTATGAGTACTAGCCAACTGATAAACATAGTTATATATTTCTAAATACATATATATTTTACATCGAGTTAGTTAGTTGACTGTGCAGGGGTGTCTCTAAATTTATAGTTACTGGGATAATACTGGGATATTAATAACATTAGTTATAAGTTAATTTCTTGTTACTAACACAACTTTTATGGACTGTTTTGTTTGAAATAATTATTTTTGTTTTTTTTTTTTATAAAATACATTGCTACAATTATTGGTCCTTGGAGACGAATCTAAGCTTTTATTATTAGTCTAATGATGTTATATGCCTAATCTGACACTCCCATTTAAGTTAACGAAGTTGAGAGTTTATCCTGCTCACTCAAATTATGACTCACTGATGGTGGCGCGTGTATTGGATCATTCGGTTCCCTTCAAAATGGTTGAGCTGAGTGGTGCTAATGTTCGCGTCAGGTCCGTGAACGGGCGCTGTCAGTTGAGACTGGTCATCTCTTAGCTGCCAGTGGCTATTTTAATATCTATATTAAGTTTTTATATTAATTTTATTTACATTGTTCTCACATGATAGTAGCGACAAGAAACATGTAACCGAGATATTTGTAATACATAACATGATTGAAAAGAGTGTCCATAGAGTTTCTTGCACATTCTTCATCATAGAGATCTACGCTTTGGAATGTGCAATTAGCATCAACTTTTTCTGACTGACTGACATTTCAAAAGTGCCTGTAAATAGTTTATTTGAAATAAAATGCTTTGAAGATATTTTCTACCGCTCTCAACTTGAAGAATGCAAAGGGCAACTGAAGGAACAAAGGTGTGGTATTGATCAGTAAAAGTTTGACACGCCCTCTCTTTCCACCCTAGTTCGGGAGAAGCCATTGGATGATTTCTAACCTTAAAATAACCGCTCTCTGCTTAATTAATGTTCATCTTTTTAAAGTCCAACCCAGTCTATACGATGGTCCGTAACCATGACATTTTTCTGCGTCCTATTTCTTATTTTTTCATAATAAATAGCTGCAGTTTATTATTACACTGGTCGCACTAACTTGCCAGTAACAGGACGACCTGTTTCGCTCGGATGAATCTATACTGCCGCAACCTCAACAGAATGATAAGTGGCTTAATACTTTGTTTTCTTTTTATCAAGGAAACTGTATAAAAATGCTGATTTATTAGCCATAACATTGTCAACTTGTTCGTGCTTTGGCGTATATTTAAATAAATAGCGGAAAGTTTATTAAAGGATAAGAAACTGTCGTTCGTCAGGTGACCAGTCCCCCTAGCCAAGTTACGACCTTTTCGTTTCCATTCTCTTGCTTCGAACGCCTCGAGTAGGCCACGCCTCCGATTCCTTTATTTCAACGTCATCTCAACGCTCAGTCACTTTAAAGTGATTTTTTGCTGCATTATCGAATTTTATAGGTACACTCACAGATAAATTATTCCATAATGCCTTAAATCTGTATATTTGTTATTGAAGCATGCTTTCAGCGGTTATGTTTTCACTCCGAGAGCTCATTCATAGCAGGAAAATGCATTTTCCTAACGTGAGTGTTGAGCAGTCAAAACGGATCATGAATCTTGCCAAATTTGCAGTTTACATTACGTAATTGCGTTTTATTTACGATAAGAAACATGAGGAAACAGCGTGTTTTACGTTGTATTAATATTGTCTATTAATTAAATATTATTGTACACTCATCCATTATCCGAATCCGCTTTGCCTGTCGTAGAAATATAGATGATGATGTTGATGATGTTGTAATTTTAAAATTGTGCACTGGATCTTACCCTCTACGTGATCTCTCTCAATCACTCAATGGTCTGCTGGAAGAAAACTCAACTTTGAGTTAAGCTCACCTATGTACATGAACTCTGTTATTCACATATTTTTGTAACTTATACGTGTACAATAAAGAATAGAAGATGATGTAAGCAAGTTTAGTGTAGCGAGCGACACGTTTATGACGTTCGGCGCTCCTATTGGGCCGCTCCAAACTCTTAACCAATCAGAGAGCCAAAGGCATCCATTACACGGTCATGCAAGCATCAATCAATCATGAATGATGTTTGAATGACGGAATGTTATCGCCATTACGTTTTCGTCACGCAAACGTCAGTCATCGCATTAGGTCACGGTGGTTGTTCGTCAATCAAAATATTTGACTGTGGCAAAACTTAACGGGCCTTAGTTGCCTGAAAATAAAGAACTATTATTATTATTATTAAAACTGACAGCAAAACCTATCGTGTAATGGACGCCAAAGGCGGTAAACGTTTCGATCACGTTAACTTTAACAAAGCTCGCACTCAGCGCACATAGCGATTTAATTATAAGTAGGCTAATATGTGGTATATCTGGTAGATATGGTATATCTTAGTGTCGTGTAAAATCAATAACAGTTCTTTTCATTTCCTACCAATAATAAGACTTTTCATAACTTAGTCCATTACCTTCACTTACGATTCCCTCTTATCAATTAATTGAGTATCATGGGAGGTAATATAAATTGTTTTTATGATTATTGGTTTATAGTTGCTCTTTTTCAATAAAGGAGTAACGGTAATAAACTTTTTATTATTGCTAGGCTCGCGTTTGACCACTATCTCATCTGATGATAAGCGATAATATGGTCGACGATGGAGCACGCTTGCCTAGAAGTAACCTATTCACTCTTGACTTAAAGACCCCTAGGTTGTAGCTATCAGGGAACACTGACTCCGGTAGGGAATTGCACTCCTTAGCTGTACACATTGACATTTACACGAAGCATAGTGGAGTTATAAACAGGAGTAAATTTTGATGCTCAAAAAGTTGTTGTGTCAAAGCCGAGAACAATGGAAGGAATGGGCCTTTGCTTAACAGTGGGACAGTAGGTCGTGGGACTCTTTGGACCGGGACCGCGGTCCCAACTTCCACCTATAACTTTTTTTAACAGTATTTTGGGACCACAGGGAAAAAAGCTTTAAAGTACAGTTACCAAAAAAGCTGTATTTATTTTATTTGTGGTCCCAAAATACTACTAAAAAAAATTCTACCTTTTTTATAGAAGTTGGGACCGCAGTCCCGATCCAAAGTGCCCCACGACCCCAGGCTAGATATAATAATAACAATAAAAAAGTTGTAATACTACCTTTGGTAAAATACACTAGAATTTGGACGTCGTTACACTTAAAATTAGGTTAATTAGGATAATTTAGCTTGTCTTAGGTATTTTATTTTTTAAGACTCGGAAAAAGAAGCAGAAGTCAATAATAACGATACAATTTATTACAATGCGCAGCAGTCACGTTTCCCGCGTAATTAAACGCCTGACAGCTGTCAAGCAATTGATTTTGTAGCTGTTTAACGACTTTCAAAATGGCCGCCATTAATTCAACATGGAATGAATAACAGACGCGGTTGAATTGAAAATGGTCCTTTGAGGTTTGATGATATAATAATTTGGTTATTTTAAGATTTTTGGTTTTTAATAAACCTGATAGTACTTTCTTTCTATTAAAATATGTAAAATAAAGTATATACCTATAAAATAAGCAAGTACCTACCTTTTTTTTCGGTGGGAAAATCATCCAATGACATCTCCCGATCTTGGGCAGAGCGCGAGGGTGTGTCAGACTTTTACTGACTAAAAACCCACTCCTGTTCCTAATGTTTTATTTTTATTAGGTCTTTACCTATGAAATTGGAGATTTGTATGATAATTTTAAAATATAAAAATTTTGGTAATTTTTTTATTTCAGCTAAAAAAAATCCAAATTATCTATACAATTTTGCCATTTTGATGGCAGTTTGTTTATCCCTTTACTGTAGAAGTCTGCCGGACGGGAGGCGAAGAAGTCAGCGAAAGCGTTTTGTACTGCATCACGGGTGTTGAATTTTTTCCCACTTAAAAAATTGTCTAAATTTTGAAAAAAGTAGAAATCTGTTGGGGCAAGGTCCGGTGAGTACGGTGGGTGACGGAGAGCTTCCAGATGTAAGTCTTGTAGCTTTGCGATGGTCTGTCGTGAAGTGTGAGCTCGCGCGTTGTCGTGGAGAAGCAATGGGGAAGAGCGATAGACTAGTCTTAGTTGTTGATTTGCGAGCTTCTCCATCATTGTTTGCAATTCTTGGCAATAGACATCTGCCGTCACTGTTGTGCCATTCGGTAAGAAGCTGTGATGTACAAGTCCGGCACTGGTCCACCAGACAGTCACCATCATCTTCCTATGAGTAATTTTTTTTTAGCGCACTTTGTAGGTGCTGTACCCGGGTCCACCCACTGAGACGAACGCTTACGGTTGTCGTTTCTATGCCGATTCAGTAGTGCTATGCATGCTTCGACACGTAAATCTCGCTGTCGGTCGCTTAGTTCGTGTGGCACCCACTTATCTAGCTTTTTTATCTTTCCGATTTGACGCAAGTGCTGTAATGTTGTTTTAACACTAACTCCAAGGCCCGCAGCAAGCTCAGCCATAGATTGAGATGGATCCGCTTCCACTATCGCCTTCAATTCGTCGTTGTCGACAATAGTTACCGGCCGACCGCGAGGCTCGTTCTTCAACTCAAAATTTCCAGATTTAAAACGATTGAACCAATAATGGACTGTGTTTATGCAAGCAGTGTTATGCCCGTACACGTCGTTAATGTTTCGTGTTGTTTGCGCAGCGGTATTTCCACGTAGGAACTCATATTCGAAAATTGTACGAATTTTCAGTTTATCCATAGCGCCAAAAACTACCACAATGTCACAAAAACAAAAAACTATCTAAAAACAAATGACTGAAATTGAAATTAAATTAACACGTCTCTCGAATAAAATTTATTTGAATTTCGAATTGCGCGCCAATCCACAGATAATTAATTCTGAAAATGCTGGTTATAGAATCTCCAATTACATAGGTAAAGACCTATTATTATGGCTGTTTCATGGCCTGAAGTAAATGAATTTATTTTTATTTATTAAATTGTAAGGTAGTGAAAATTGGTCCTTTGATCCGTAAAGAGGCAGGATCCTGCCTTTTTACACATCAAAGGACCGAACCAAAGGTCAGCGATGTACCGTGTACGACTTCGTTTTTGATCCAAAGAAGGCAGTTACAGTGGGCTGCAGCTCTAATATAGGCTACATATAAGTTAGGCCTACTGTATTCGGACGCGTAGCTTTATAGACGCGTATTTGTCATCAAGTAGGTATATACTTGGTGTATCTATGCCTGCGTGAAGGTCACATACAAAGCTTTGAAACTGTTTTGACGAAGCGGCAGCGTCGTCGTGCCGTCGTGTTGTGTTAGGTCTTAGTTGACAAAATATCCAGCAATTTATGACGAATGGCGAAATACACCGATATATATACGATACAAAGTATACGCACAAAGCGTTTTGGGAACACATTCATTGTGCGTACAGCTAAGGAGTGGAATTCCTTGCCGGAATCTGTTTTTTCCTGATGGCTACAACCCGGGCATCTTTAAGTCAAGAGTGAATAGGTTGCTTCTAGGTAAGCGCGCTCCATCATCGACCGCTTCGTCGCTTTCCATCAACCCCCTAGCCAAGTTACAACTGTTTCGTTTCGATTCTCTTTTCGTTGATTGCCTCGAGTCGGCCACGCCTCCTATTCCTTTGTTCTGACCACGTGACTGAGCGTTGAGATGACGAGAAAATAAAGGAATCGGAGGCGTAGCCTACTCGAGGCGATCGACGAAAAGAGAATCGAAACGAAACGGTAGTAATTTGGTTAGGGGGGCAGGTGAGATAGCGGTCAAGCGCGAACCTATCAAGAATAAAAAAAAGTATATTCTCCATTTCCTTTTGTAATTCTAATGTAAACAGTAGTAAGCAGTTTACAATCTCTCCAACTCCATCAAGTATGCGCCATAGGAAATCGATGTCATTGGTAGGATTGACACCCACGTGATATTTCCATGGTATCCTGCCTCAAATATTCGTGAATCATTCCACGTTTGTGGAACATATACAGATCTGTAATAAGTGTAATCATTCCGGTTTAACTTTGGCTTGTAGAATTTAGATAGATTACTGACACAAACCATAGCCATTTTGGTTTCATAAATAGTTTCGTTTGCAAGGTGAAACTTCTTGCCTATTTATATGAAGTAAGTACCTAATGTAAACAATCTGTTCTCGTTTGGGTAGAAGTGTTTATATCTAGGTAAAAGCTGAATTTAAAAAAAGGCGCGTAAAACTTTAAATCATTATTTTAAATACATAGGTATTTAACTCAAGGTATGCACTTAAAAAGTTATCCACTTTCCAAAGCAGAAAGAAAGAAGGAATTGAAGATAGAAAGGAAAAAAGAAAGAACAAAAGAAAGAAAGAACAAAAGAAAGAAAGAAAGAAAGAAAGAAAGAAAGAAAGAAAGAAAGAAAGAAAGAAAGAAAGAAAGAAAGAAAGAAAGTAATACAATTTATTTAGGTACGTGATATAATGCAATCTTAAGACTAGCTTACAAATTCTAAACATTCTATAGGGAAAATATGCGCCACGTCTGTTTTGTTGAGCAAGTTGTACGTTACAAAGTGAAAGACTATATCTATTGATGCATATCCCGTTTTAAATAAAAGGCTCTTGCTCTTCCTTGTCGTTTGTCCTCAATGCTGAGTTCCGTGACCTCGATAAATAACTTTGTTATGGAGTATATTGCGCCAGGTGATCCTATCTTTGGCGATGTGGATGATGTCGCAGACCTGTTCATATCGCCAGCAATAGCATTCCAGCCCCCCCCCTAGCCAAGTTACGATCGTTTCGTTTGCGTCGAATGCCTCGAGTAGGCCACGCCTTTGATTCCTTTGTTCTGACTATGTGACTAAGCGTTGAGATGACGTCAGAACAATGGAATCTCTCTCGAGGCGTTCGACGCAAACGAAATGATTGTAACTTGGCCAGGGGGGCAGATTTACGTAAGCAATAGTTTTCCAGATTATCGTCTTTCTTTCTAGCAATATGACCAAAGCCATAAAAGTATTCAAAGATTCTTCTTTGGTCTAATTGATGAGTCTCATATGTGTCCAAATAAAAGGTTACCTATTTCTTTCTTTGATTCAGAATATCAAATTATTCCGTTGCATTTTGACACAGCGAGACCATCTTGGTATACAATTCCTGCACGCAATGTCAAGTTCAGTTTAGGCTGAAAATTGAAGCCGGAACTTCTGCAACCTAGCCAAGTTACAACCGTTTAGTTTCGATTCTCTTGCGTCGAACGCCTCGAGTAAGCCACGCCTCCGATTCCTTTGTTCTGACGTCACCTCAACGCTCAGTCACGTGGTCAGAACAAAGGAATCGGAGGTGTGGCAGTAGGCCACAGAGGCGAGGCGTTCGACGCAAGAGAATCGAAACGAAACGGTCGTAACTTGGCTAGGGGAGCTGGTGTTTCACTACTTGGAATATTTCACCAAGATATTGGACGGCTACTGGAAATATAGTTTTCATTTCCGCCTTAGTTAGCATACTAAAACTATGTCGAAACACATTTCATCAATCTCCGTGTTATCAAAACCACGGGTCAAAACTTATCCTTACTTTAGACATAGTTTGGCAGTTTCTGCAGTATAGTTTTTTTAAAATTAAATAAATATCAATATAATAATGGAAAATAAAATAACAGACGGTAGCACGAAGATTACCGACATGCCCGAAGAATCACCAAATTTAAGTGGCACATTGCTCGCAGAATAGATGGTGGACCGATGACCTGGTGAGAGTCGCGGGAATGCGGTGGATGCGAGACACACAGGACCTTTCGTTGTGGCGACACTTGTGGGAGGTCTATATCCAACACTGGACGTCTTTCGGCAGAAATTATAAAAATAGTAATCGTAAATGTAATCATGTCAATTAATAATAACTAAAAAATCCGTGTTATTAAAAAATCTTGTACAATATATCCGAGGCATACAATATTGTCCTATCGCGCCTAATTTGCCTGAACCTCGATCACTGTATTCTGTTTCCTCATCCACATGTGGACTAGATACCAAACCGTGTGTTTGTTTGTGTAGCGCAAGCTGGGCGGGCGTGGGAACGCCTGCTGCGCCGCGACGAACAAACGCACAAACATATTCTCCGCGGTCAACAACTTCTTCGCTGATTCGCCGCTGGTGAATCAGCTCAAAGGGATCATGGTAAGTTTTAGTGTTTTTTAGTAAATTGTGAAAAGGTAACGTAAGGTAATATACCACTGCGCTACCACTGCTCTCGTTTTTTTTTTAATAAACAATAAACAAAACCTTCATACCCTGTTAGTCCCACGATAAACTGTTACAAAAGGTTTTGGGAACACATTCATTGTTACAGCGGAATAAAATTCCCTGATGAGATCATAGGGTATTTCCATTGCCCTAGAATCCTGAAATTTGACATGAAGCAAGGTCTTAGGTGAACGGTGGTGGCCGAGTGGTAACGGCCCCGACTTACGAGTTGTAGGTCGCGGGTTCAAATTCAAACCTAGCCAGGCGCATTACTTTGTGTAATTTATTTCATCACCACTGCTCTCAAAACGGTGAAGGAAAACATCGTGGGGAAACCGGCATGTCTTAGAACTAAAAATTCGAAGACATGTGACATTCACCAATCCGCACTGGGCCCGCGTGGTGGATTGCGGCCCATTCCCTCTCCTAGGAGGCCTGAGTCCCAACAGTGGGAAAATTATAAGGCTGACTAAGCTAAGCTAAGGTCTTATAGCACAAGTATAGGAAAAAATCTGAAAACTGTAAATTTGTAGTTAGGTCACAAAAAAAAAAAAAAAAACTTTTTTTGCGATTCGGAAAAATTTTTGTAACTCGTTTCGGGAATTGAACTGTTTTCATAGGTAAGTTGTTGTATAGTCTGTACGGAACCCTTAGTGTGCGAGTCCGACTCGCACTTGCCTGGATTTTCCTATTTTAGATTAAAATTCTATATGAATAAAAAATATGTTTATTTGGAACAATTCGAAATACCTCACACAAAATTTCAACACAATACAAGAAAATACCGAAATCCGTACAAATGTTAAAATATCTGGAATTTATTCTTTTATTGCGCGGATCAAAGCTTTGGAAAGAAGCGGATTTGGCGCTACAATCGCAGGAAAGCGCCGGCTCAGGCTGAATGGAAATTGATCGGATCGGTCCTGCAAATTGCCATTGAATATGTTACTAGAAAAGTATTCTGTGGGAGACGGGGTTCTGTTTGGTGTGCTATGATGCTGTGTAGGTGTTGCACTAAGTTCTTCTTCTTCTGACTCCTGTAACACAGGTTCTACCTAGCTCAGGAGTCAGGGCTTCAATTAAATACGTATCAATCTTTTTATGTCAATAAAAACATTATTATTCCATTCATTTATTTTTTATACATATCTTTTACATTTTCAAATATTTCTTTAAATAACATATAAAAAAAAAAAACATTTAAAAATATAAAAAATAGTTGTCCGCCGGTGTCGGGAACAGGGTCCAAGCTACCAGTGGTTAGGGCTCCAGAGACAGGAACCTCCTCACATTGCGAGCCGTATCGAGGAGTACTGCCTTTTGTATCAGGCCCTTGATCCAACCGCGCAACGACAGCTTCGACAGATGTTCATCGAAGCTTTTGGCTATAAGGCCATTGGCGGTCACAACAATCGGCACAATGATAGCCGAGTCCACTTATTACTAAGTATTATAGGTACATATATATATGTATACCTATCTACTAGCTGACCAGGCAAACGTTGTACTGCAATATACTCGGTGAATTATCATTTTTCCATTGATTTGTACAACTAATATAAATCTGCTCATTTCATCCTATACTTTTCCTGTGTGTCAAATGTACAAATAAAATAATAATTATTATATGAAAGAAAATATAGGTGGCTGAGGTTTTTTTTTAGGTAGGAAATCATCTAATGACATCTCCCGCCCTCGGGCGGGGCGATAGAGCGTGTCAGACTTTTGCTGAGTAAAACCCACTCCTGTTCCTTATTTGCCTTCGTTCCAGAGCCCTGGGGTTCTCTTTCGAATCACTCATGGCCCCAGTAGACTTCGACCATGCTAGGCCCCTACGGTTTGCTGACATCTCCTTGAGGCGCGCGTGGAAGAAATCGCGCCGTCGACGACTTGGGCTCGGTCCGGACGGTTACCGGATGGTAGGACGGCGAGTTACCCTTTGCTCGCCATCCGCAAGCCCGCGTCTACGGTGGCTGGAATCCCGGCGGCTGGGGCGTGAGGTGACTGGGGTGGGAGGAAAAATAGTTCTTAGAACTACCAAATATACAAAAAAAAAAACATAAAAATCGGTCAAGCCGTTTCGGAGGAGATCGATAACAAGCACTATGACACAAGATTTTTATGTACTTATTAGATACACGTTATTTTATCGTTATAAATATCGCAGTAGGCGCTAAGTTAGGCACATTTTTGGACGGGAACGGCCCTCTTAAAAGTAAAAGACCTATTACACTATTCGATATTCAGACAGTCTTAGTCGATGTCGCATAGGGGTTAGACCGGTCTTACTCGGAACAAAAAATAAGACTATCTGAATATCGTGTGCTGAATATCGCGTAGTGTAATAGGCCCTTATGTATTTCTATGTATCTCATCGTTCTGTTTCATTCCTTTACACGACATTGGCGTAAGTTGCTCTTTTTCTTGTTTGACGCAACATAGACTAAGACTGTCTGAATAACGCGTAGTGTAATAGGCCCTTAAAAATCATTCTTCCCTGACTTTTTATAAATCGAATCTCTACCCTCAGAAGTTAGTTTTACAGATGCTCTTTTCATTGCCGTTTCCTAATACACCTTGGATCTGAAAACTAATGAAAACGACAGAATTTTCTTGAGCAAGTCTTTACTGGTAGTGTAATGCGAGAGATAAGGTGCTTAATAGCATAATCAGCCTTTTAATGTTCCCACTGCTGGAACTCAGGCCTCCTCTCTCTAGGAGAGGGAATGGGTCGTAATCCACCATGCGGGCCCAGTGCGGGTTGGTGAATGTCACATGTCTTCGAATTTTTGGTTCTAGGACATGCCGGTTTCCTCACGATGTTTTCCTTCACCGCAGTGGTGATGAAAGAAATTACATAAAGTAATGCGCCTAGCTGGATTTGAACAGTGTGAACTCGTGAATCGGGGCCGTTACCACTCAGCCACCACTGCTCTTAATACCTACACCTTGGATCTGAAAACTAGTGAAAACGACGTCTTTACTGGTACCGTAACTACGTAATGTGAGAGATAAGAGGTGTTCAATGCGCAGTATAAATTCATGACATTCGCAGTTCATTTCACATCCGACCGACAAATAGTGGATATTCAAGACTCTAGTGTAGAAAATGTAACATTTCCTAGGTATGCTACTACGCCAAAAAATATAAATAATGTGGTTTATTTGTTGGATAAAAATGGAATTTTCATTTTACAGGACATTTTTTTTTACTCAATGAATGTGAAGGTAAATTCGATACCTGTAATAAAAATGCAATTTAGTCTGTCTGTCTGTTCCGGTTAATCTTCAAAATGGCTAGACCAATTTCGACAGAACTTTCACTGGTAGTTAGCTGATGTTAAAAGGCTTAGCTTAAGCTAATTCTAATACAGAAAACGAATTAGGGTTTCGCACAAAACAAAAAAATCTTGAAAGTGTGACTAAATGGCTTTGTAGGTATTGTTTTACAAGTCTAAGGAAGTTTATAGGCTCGCGTTTGACCACTTTCTTACCTGATGGTAAGCGATGATGTGGTCGACGATAGAGTACGCTTGCCTAGAAGTAAGCAATTCACTCTTTTTTTTTAGGTGGGAAAATCATTTTATGACAAATCTCGCTCTTGGGCGGAGCGGGAGATAGTGTCAGACTTTTGCTGACTAAGAACCCACTCCTGTTCCTTCGTTGCCTTCGTCCCAGGGCCCGGGGTTTCGTTTTCACACTACCCATGGCCCCAGTAGGCTTCGACGCTGCTGGGCCCCTACGATTTGCTGACACTTCCCTGAGGCGCGCGTGGAACTCACTCTTGACGAAGTCGCGGGCACCAGCTAGTTAGTAAATAAAACTACACTTTAGCTACCTTTATCCTTAGTTTTTCTATTCATTACAAAGTGATAGTACCACGGTTAACTAATATGGGGTGCTACGACAGGAAACCTCCACGCGTTTCCGCGGGCTGTAGTTCCCTTATGGATACGTCCAGAGCGAAGGCCAGTTCGCGGGACGGTGCACCCTGGGAGGCGGCCAACGATTCCCCTTGGGTACTTCTGCCTAAGGGGTCTCGATTTTCGCCTGCGAATATCCTGTCCGAAGGAACTCTTCAACGCGTGTCCCTCTGCTATAGCAGAAGGCACAGTGGCGAAGTAAGAGCGGGCTCGGTGTGCACTTACCCTGCCACCGAGCAGGCAGGAGGAAGATTTGCTCTTCCTTCTGCCACCGTTAGTCTCGTAGCCTCAGAGATTGTCCAAGGTCATGTTTCTGACTTTCGATGGGGGTCGAGGGTCCTGGCTTAACCGCCCGGGCCGCGAGGAAGACAACCTCTATAAAAAATTACCCCAAACCTCCAAGCGGCGGCGCACCGTGAGGGAGGTTGTTAGCTTGGCTAATGGGTAGCTTAATTAGTCTCTAGTGCGAACCACTCAATTTGAGCCGGTACAGAATGTTTTTTACTCGTGGGAACAAAAATGAATATGTCCAAATTTTTTAAAACCCCAAGTGACGAGGAGACGGAGAGCGATGCGCAGTCGGAGTCCGATGCGGCATCCAGAGGGAGCTCGAAGGGCTCGGAGGGCGGTGGAGTAGAGGGAGACTCCGGGAGAAACGCAAGTTCCTACCGGAAGCGCTCCAAACCGGGGGACGACGGGTCGTTCTCCGAGGGTGAGAAGGGCTCGGCCCCAAAAATCCCTACCAGTAGCCGCGGTGTGGGCCGAGCGCGAGGAAGGGGGAGGGGGCTCACTGTCCAAGAGTCCACCCAGCGAGCTGAAAGGCTCGCCGTGGAGGGACGCTACCCCAGAGCGACCAGCACTGAGGCTGACCCCTCGGGGCTGTCTGGCAGTGAGCCAGACGCCGGAGGCGACTCGGCTATCGATGAGGCGCTAGAGAGGCTAGAGTTAGTCCTGGCATCTGGCCTGAATAGCGTAGCCAAAAAAAGGGAGAAGTCCTCCAAGAGGAGTGCTATCTCCCAGGCCAGGACCTCTCTCCAAGAGGTAGTGGACCCCATCCGCAGGGGGCTTGCCAGGCTTCGGGCCGACAACGCTCGGCTACGGAAAGCCCTGGGCCAGCAAGAGCTGCCAAAGGACGACTCTTGCAGACTGGCAGGGGAGCGCGAGCGGGGGCAGGGGCAGAGTCAGCCAACGCGCCAGCCCGAGCCGGAGAGCCAGCTGCTGACGCTGGTGCAGCGGGAGCTGGCTGCCTTTCAGCAGCAGCTGCAACAGCAGCAGCAGCAGTTCCAGTTGCGGATCCAGCAGCAGCTGTCCCTACTGGAGGGCATTGTGCTGCGCCCCCCACTTGCGGCCTCCGGCCAGCGAAAGGCGGCGTCCTATGCTGCCACTGCTGCGGCCACGGTTGCTGCGCCCAAGCCGGGCCCGTCGGGGCAGGCCGAGCGCGGGACTGTGGTACCGCAGTCCGCGAGGTCAGCCCCTCTGGCCAGAAGACAGCAGCAGGGGAAGCAAGCCGCTGCTGCTGCCCCTCCTCCCAAGAAGGGCAAAACGCCGCCGGCCACTAAGGCGGTGGGAACCCCTGCTGTAGCGGCAAGCAGACGGCCTTTGCCGCCTCCCCCGCCTACGGAATCTCCGGCCGAAGCCGAATGGCAGGTTGCTGGAGCCAAGGAAAAGGCGGGTAGAGCGGATCGGGCCGCAAAGAAACGAGAACGGCGGCGGCAGCGGAAAAGAAGGGCCATTGAAGCCAGGTGTCGCGCCCCGGATTCTACGGCTGTAGTGATTACACTGCAGCCGGCTGCGGAGAAAAAAGGCGTGACCTACGGTGAGGTCATCCGGAAGGCGAGGCGAGCGGTCAACCTTGCCGAGCTCGGAATCACCGGGGGCTTCCGGATGCGGCATACCGCGACTGGTGCCCTCATGCTAGAGGTCCCCGGGGCAAACAGCGGCCCTACCGCAGACGCCCTGGCCGAGAAAATAAGGGCGTCCTTGGATGCGGAGGAGGCCCGAGTGTCCAGGCCCACAAAATGCGTTGACATGCGCATTATGGGCCTGGATGACTCAGTGACGGTAAATGAGGTTGTGGCCGCCGTCGTCAGGATAGGGGGGTGCCTGGCCAACCAGGTTCGGGCAGGCGCCATCCGTGCTGACGGCACGGGCATGGGGTCGGTGACGGTGAGCTGCCCTGTGTCAGCGGCCAGGAATATCAGCGGGGAGGGCCGACGGCTTTTGGTGGGCTGGGTCTCCGCACGGGTAAAACTGCTGGAGCCCAGACCTCTACGTTGCTATCGCTGCCACGTGGGGCACCACGTGGGGGCCTGTTGCGCAGCGGAGGTGGATCGCAGTGACCGCTGCTTTCAGTGCGGTCAGCCCGGTCACAAGGCCATCACTTGCAGTGCAGCGCCGCACTGCTACGCATGTGCAGCGGCAGGCAAGCCAGCCGAACACCGGGCTGGGGGCAGGTCCTGTGATCCCCCCGCCAAGGCCAAGGGCAAAGTCCCGAGGCCCATCCCCGCGAATGTGCTCGCCGCTGCGGCCGCCAAGTTGGCCACCGCCGCCATCACTTCCGCAGACGCCGCCGCGGCGACCACAGTGGCAGGGCCCTCACAAGGGGCTCGGGAGGAGACTGTAATGGATTGTCAATAATAGCTCCATTACGTCTCCTCCAGGCGAATGTCGACCACTGCGCCCCCGCTCAGGATCTGTTGCTCCAGAGCATGGCGCAGTGGTCGATAAACATCGCCGTAGTCTCCGAGCCGTACTACGTCCAGCCCAGGGCCGACTGGGTGCAGGACCTGAACGGCTCGGTGACCTTAATTTCGTCGACCGTCGCCGGTACCCCGTCCCTCGAGGCCGTCACGAGGGGGCAGGGTTGCGTAGCGGCACGGTTCGGGGACATCGCAGTCGTAGGTGTATACCTCTCCCCGAACCGAACTCTCGCCGATCTCCACATCTCCCTTCTGGAGCTGAATGCCGTCGTCGCTGGGTTTGGTTCCCTCCCCGTGGTCGTTTGCGGGGACTTCAATGCCAAGAACCTGGCTTGGGGTTCCCGGTACACAGACCAGCGGGGTCGGATGGTGGAGGACTGGGCTTTGGAGCTAGGCCTGGTCGTCCTAAACCGGGGTTCTGTCCCCACGTGTGTGCGGATGCGGGGCGAGTCAGTGGTGGACATTTCATTCGCCAGTCCCGCTCTGACACCGCGTGTCGTTGACTGGCGCGTCATGGAAGGGGTGGAGACGTACTCAGACCATCGATACATCCGGTTTGACGTCTCCGCCCAGTCCTCAACCGCGCCGGTCCAACAAACCCCGTGTGGTCCGCGTTGGGCGCTGAAGCAGCTGGACCGGGAGCTCCTCCTGGAAGCCGCGATGGTACAGGCCTGGGTGCAAGCACCGGACAGGCCTGTTGACATCGACGTCGAGGCAGAGTGGTTCCGGGAGGCCATGTCGCAAATCTGCGACGTGGCAATGCCCCGAGTCCGGCCAGGACGTGCCCGGCGCCAGGTGTACTGGTGGTCGCCAGAGATCGCGGCACTGCGTAGCGCGTGCAATGCCGCGCGGCGCCAGTACGCCAGGCACCGCAGGCGCCGCATCCGTCCGCCGGATGCGGAGACCAGAGAGGCGGAGCTCTACGAGGGATACAGAGAGGCGAGACGCACCCTCCGAGCGGAGATAAAGCGGGCGAAGGTAGAGGCCCGCAACGTGTGGCTGGAAACTCTGAACAGAGACCCATGGGGGCGCCCCTACAAGGTGGTGCGAGAAAAGCTCCGCCCCTGGGCTCCCCCGCTGACGCAGAGTCTCCGGCCCCAGCTTGTGGAGGGTGTGGTTAGCGCTCTATTCCCCACGCGAGGGGAACACTCTCCCCCGCCTATGGCTCCGCCACCTGCGGTGTCCAACGTGGACCACGACGGCGACGGCGACGACATTGCTCCAGAGGTGACCGAGGTAGAGATGCGAGTGGCGGTACGTAGGCTCAGTGCCAAAAACACCGCCCCAGGACCCGATGGCCTGCCTGGAAAGGCCTGGGTCCTGGCCATGGAGGAACTCGGGCCTCGACTAAGAGGGCTCTTTAGCGCATGTATGGAGAGGGGCCAGTTCCCACTTCGCTGGAAGACCGGGAAACTGGTCCTCATCGCGAAGCCGGGGCGCCCTGCGGACTCACCGTCCGCGTACCGGCCCATCGTGCTGCTCGACGAGGTGGGCAAGCTCTTTGAAAGAGTAATTGCAGACCGCCTCGTCGCGCACCTAACACGGGTGGGGCCGGATCTTTCGGACGGCCAATTTGGCTTTCGCAGGGCGCGCTCTACGGTGGACGCCATCATGCGCGTGCGAGCCCTCACGACGGGGGATGCGGTGTCCCAGGGCAGGTGTGTCTTAGTGGTGTCTTTGGACATCGCCAACGCTTTCAATTCCCTGCCCTGGAGTAGCATTAGGAGGGCACTCCGGTATCATCGGGTGCCTGACTACCTCTGTCATGTTGTCGAGGCCTACCTGTCGGACAGGTACATTATCTACCCTGGTCACCTGGGAGAGTGGAAACGGCGAGAGATGTCGTGCGGTGTTCCGCTGGGATCGGTACTAGGACCACCCTTGTGGAACATCGGGTACGACTACGTGCTGCGCGGCGATCTCCCTGACGGGGTCAGCGTGGTCTGCTACGCAGATGATACGCTGGTCCTGGCGCGGGGAGAGTCATACCAGGCGGCGGTCGAACTAGTGACTCGCGGGGTTGCGACAGTCGTGGAGAGGATCCAAGAATTGGGACTTGAGGTGGCATTGCACAAGTCCGAAGCCATGTGCTTCCACGGCCCTCGGAACGCGCCACCATCGGGTTCCCAACTAACGGTAGGAGGAGTTCACATCGGCGTCGAGTCGACGATGAAGTACCTTGGACTTGTCCTCGACAGCCGGTGGAACTTCGAGGAGCATTTCCGACGTCTGGCTCCCAAACTGGATCGCACAGGGGCTGCCCTCAAGCGGCTCCTGCCCAACCTAGGGGGTCCAGACGCCTCCTGCCGGAGGCTATATGCAGGAATCGTTCGGTCCATGGCCCTTTACGGGGCACCGGTATGGGCGCCGTCTCTTCGAAAGCGACCGGCAGCCAAGCTGAACGCAAGCCAGAGGGTCATGGCCATCCGGATGGTGCGGGGATACCGCACGATTTCCCGCGAAGCAGCATGCCTCCTCGCTAACCAACCACCGTGGGAATTGCAGGCAAAAGACCTTGCACGTATGCATGATCTGCGCATGGAGATGCAACGCCGGGGCGAAACTCCGCTGCCGCGCCAAGTAGCGGCATGGCGGAAAAACTTCCAGCGGGATCTCATGGTGGAATGGCGACGGCGACTGTCGCAACCCAGTGCTGGGCACGCCTTAATTATGGCGATAAGTCCCCTCTTTGAGGAGTGGCTGGAAAGACCTCACGGCGTCCTTACTTACCGCATGACGCAGGTCCTCACCGGACATGGTAAGTTTGGGAAGTTCCTGTACCGGATCCGTGCAGAAGAGACGCCCGGGTGCCACCATTGTGTGGACCGCCCGGAGGACACGGTGGAGCACACGGTAGAGGTGTGCCCCGCTTGGGCAGAGCACCGTCGTGTCCTCGTGAGGGCGATCGGCGGCAGCGATCTCTCGCGCCGGGCCTTGGTACAGGCCATGGTCCGGAGCGAGGAGGAGTGGCAGGCGGTCGCCTCCTTCTGCGAAGCAGTAATGCTAGCAAAGGAGGCGGCCGATCGCGTGAGGCAACGGCAACGGTCCTTACGCCCCAACCGCCGCCGGGATTCCGATCCCGATTTCCGGCCACCGTAGGCGCGGGCTTGCGGACGGCGAGCAATGGGTGGCTCGCCGTCCGATCGTCCGGTAACCGTCCGGACCGAGCCCAAGTCGTCGACGGCGCGTAGTGTTCCACGCGCGCCTCAAGGAGATGTCAGCAACCGTAGGGGCCCAACAGGGTCGAAGCCTACTGGGGCCATGGGTGATGCGAAAGAGATCCCCGGGGCCCTGGAAAACAAATGGCAAAGAAGGAACAGGAGTGGGTTTTTAGTCAGTAAAAGTCTGACACTATCTCCCGCTCCGCCCAAGAGCGGGGGATGTCATGAGATGATTTTCCCACCCGAAAAAAAAAAAAAAAAAAAAAAAAAAAAAAAAGCGGTTAACTAATAAAAATCGATCAGTTAACGATGTTGCATGACAGACAAAATTATAACCTCATTGTCCTAATGGTGGCCACAATAAAATAGTTTTACCTGTGTTGAAATTGATTTCGATATAGGTACGTAATTGATTCGGGTTTAAAACCGAATCAAACACTATAGTTACGACCGTTTCGTTTTGATTCTCTTTTGTCGATCGCCTCGAGCCGGTCACGCTTCCGATTCCTTTGTTCTGACGTCATCTCGACGCTCAGTCACGTGGTCAGAACAAAGGAATAGGAGGCGTGGCCAACTCGAGGCGATCGACGAAAGTGAATCGAAACGAAACGGTCGTAACTTGGCTAGGCCTGCAGGTGAGATAGCGGTCAAACGCGAACCTATCAACAATAAAAAATAAATCTATTCTATTCTATAAATGCAAATCTTGATCAGCCTTGACAATAGCTTCATCAGTCTTGTAATATTCCCACTGCTTAGACACAGGCCTCCTTTCTAGGAGAAGGAATGGGCCGTAATCCACCACGAGGCCCCAGTGCAGGTTGGTGGATGTCACATGTCTTCGAAATTTTGGTTCTAGGACGTGCCGGTATCCTCACGATGTTTTACTTCACCGTTTTGAGATCAGTGGTAAAGAAATAAAGTACACAAAGTTATGCACCTGGCTGGATTTGAAACCGCGAACTACAACTAGGCCACCACTGCTCACTCACTTCTTCTACTCTGGGAGCGAGAACGTCCCCCACGTTGCAGTCTTTTACTGACGCTGATACTGCATTGAAATACACTCCCAGGATAAAATTACTTCTAGAATTTGACTGGCCTTGTGGTCTAGTGCTTAGTGACCCTGACTGCCATGCGAGAGGTCCTGGGTTCGATTCCCACCCAAGACAAAATTATTTGTTTGTGTCTTGGGCATGGTTATTTGTTCTGTGTCTGGGTGAAATTTATCTATAATATGTATGTAGAATAGAATAAACTTTATTATACACCAAAAAGTAACACAACTTATACATACTTAAACTTAATTCTAAGGTACAATGGCGGTATATGAATTTCACTCATAGCACAAGCTGCTGCTTAGTTTGGGACTAGATGGCGTTGTGTGATAGTTGTGGAATATTATTATAAAAAGTATCCTTAGGCCTTTATAGGACGCCTACTGGGGCCAAGAGTCTGATTCTGAAAGGAAGGCTCGGCCCTGGTATTGACCTGGCATTAAAAGCAACGAAGGAACAGGAGTAAACCCACTCCTGTTCCTTCGTTGCTTAGTCAGTAAAAGTCTGACACTATCTCCTGCTGCGCCCAAGAGCGGGGGATATCATTGGATGATTTTCCCACCGAAAAAAAGTCCTATATAGGACATGGTGTACCAGTGTGGCCAATGGCCCATTCCCTCTCCTAGAGAGGAGGCCTGAGTCCCAGCAGTGGGAACATTATAAGGCCGACTATGCTATGCTATGCTACCAGTGTGCTAAATTTCATCCAAATTCGTTCAGCCGTTTGAGCACATCACACATACAAAGTTAGTTAGTCCTTTTTAGGGTTCCGTACCCAAAGAGTAAAATGGAACTTTATTACTAAGACTCTGCTGTCCATCCGTCTGTCTACCTGTCTGTCTGTCTGTCACCAGTCTGTATCTCATGAACAGTGATAGCTAGACAGTTGAAATTTTCACAGATGATGTATTTCTGTTGCCGCTAAACAACAAATAACGCAAAACAGAATAAAATATATATTTAAGTGGGGCTCAAACGTGCTTTTTTAGCGTTTTTTTTGCTACGGACGGTACAGGACCCTTCGTGCGCAAATCCGACGCGCACTTGGCCGGTTTTGAATATTAGTGTGATTTAACTGAGTTAGTTCATTCTTTAAACGTTTTGTTTCAGACAAGACAAACAAACAGCAGCGGTGGCGAGCCAGGCCCTCCGGATGAATCCACTCGCCCTGATAGCAGAGGACCACCGGCTGTGGCTGTCAGCCCTTCTGACAGGTCAGTTCAGCTACCGGGTTTCGGTATTTTACAGGGTGCATTTTGGAGAGTGTGCGGGTTGCATGACCTGATTCCGCCATCTCTTTTCTACAAACACAAACAATAACAACAACAATCCGACGTACGGTGAGTATCCTATACTTTGTGGAAACTTCTACGGTCCGGACTAAGCGTTTCGCTATGTCGTTTATACCGCGTACATCGAAGGACTGGAACAATTTGCCTGTTGTGGTCTTCTCTTCCGATTATAATTTAGATATGGTATAATTTTTTTTATACCATTAACTTCAATTATATTAAAGCGTTTTAGTCTACTGTACTGTAATGGTGTTTCGTCAAATTTCGCGTTTTCCACATCCATTGTAAACTTTTCTTTTGTCATCACATTAAAATTACTATCGTTCATATCTTCTATTGCTAAAATTCTTTGCAAAAAGCGTTCTTTCTTTTCGTAGTCACTCATTTTTGTTTTAATATCAACCACCTTAACTTTTTGAGAGTTTTGACTAATACGACCAGTCAAAACCACTTTTGACGGAATCACTTAGTCAAAAGTACTTTTAACCAGCTCCACTGGACAAAAGTACTTTCAACTGTTATTTTAGTCAAAAGTATTATTGACTAAAGCATACGGTCAAAAGTACTTTTGACTGATTTTGCTAGTCAATAATACTTTTGACTGGTTAAGAGTTTTGACTGGAACATATATAATCTTTACCGTTTTTTTAATTAAAATGTATAAAATCTTTATTCTAACATTTTTAGTGAAAAAAATGAATGAATTAATTTTAAATCTAAAAATATCATCGGGATTGGTTAGAATAACAATTTTACACAGTTAAAATTTAAAAAAGTACAGATTTTTTTTATTAGGAAAAAGCTGACGAAAATTTCACAACTCTGGGGGGTTTAGAATCATGTACTAGATCCATGGTATTCGTTTGTGCGTCGATGTCAGAGACACCGTGTACCTATATTACAAAGTTGTGGATGTTCTCATAATACGTGGCTAAGGCAACTTTCCAAGCAAACGGGCCGGCACGTCCTGTTTTCCAATGTAATAGTAGATTAAAATATGTGACTAGGGGATAGAGCGTCGCGGGCGGCATCTTGAATTCCGAACGAAGGTGGCTAAGTTTTAATCCCGAACGCAGGGAGAGATTTATTTAATTAATTCCCGAACACGGCGAGAGTCAGAATTTCTTGCTTTAGACGAGGGTTTTATGGCATACTAGCTTCTGCCAGCGGTTTCACCCGCGTAAAAGTAGGTTTCTCCATACAAAATTCCAAACCCCATTTACTCCCTTAGTTTCGTAAAATACCTTCTTAGCGGATGTCTACACTCTATAAGGAATCTACCAGCCAAATTTTAAGTTTGTAGGTGTTATAGTTTCTGAGATATCGTGTTTAATCAGCGAGTGGTATTTCGCTTTTATATATAGACTAGCTTCTGCCCGTGGCTTCGCTCGTGTGAAAGTACGTTTCGAAAGTTGTCTAACACAAAAATCTGCACGACTGGCGTTCAAATTTTTTTTTAAACGAATTTTTGCAAACCCGCAAAAGTAACGTTATGGACCAACTTTAGGTATAAATATAAAAAAAAGAATTAACATAGATTAAGCCAAAACCCGGTATAATAACGGGCCCTATGAGTCACTAGCTTCTGCCTGCGGCTTCACTCGCGTGAATGTAGGTTTCCCCATACAAATTTTGAACCCCCGTTTCATTCCCTTAGGGGGTGAATTTTGGATAATCCTTTCTTAATGCTCACCTATGTAGGTAAAGGAGACCTTGTGCAAAATTTCACGCTCCTAGTCCCAGAGTTTTCGGCTGTGCGTTGATACGAGTATGTCAGTCAGTCAGTTTCTCCTTTTATATTTAAAAGATAAAAGGGCATTATCGAGCAGTTTTTTTTTTTTTTTACGCGAGCCTATCAACAGATAGGCTCGCGTTTGGTGTAAAAAAGATGTTAGATAGTCTTGAGTTCTTGACTAATCATTCTATGTAGCGGCCTGGAATCTAAGTTAGTGCCTTGTTGCGAGCCACAAGGTCCATTTGACCGTGGTCATACCTGTGTCAATGATTTCACATATTGTCCAGTTGTGTACCTAGACTGTTTTTTTTGAAGTAGTAAATCATCAAATAACTTTTCCTGCACAAGGTGGAGCGAAAGGGCGTGTCTGACTTTTATGTTCATATATTTTAACTATTATAAAATTTATCCGTTACATATTCCTCGATTGTGTGAAGAATTTTTGGAGGTAAGCGGAACAGATAATGAAGTCCCGCAAACCTTCGTTGAAAAGGTAGGATCCTCCGACCAGATGGGTGTTATGTCTAGTGGGCTACTGCCCGATAGATGATTTCAGGCTGTTCTATATGTTCTAATCGCGCGGAGAACTTTAATTGCGCGATGCAGGATTAGTTCTTATGTGATGCCGTAGATATCGCTACAAATTGTTTTAATTTATTTAAAAATATAATGATTTTAATTACTTGTTTTATGTTTTCCGGTTATTTACTATAAATATTTTTTGACACAGAATATGGACCAGAAGAGAGCAATTTAAGACGGGCAGGAGGTAAAAGTTTAGTGATACCTTTCACTAGCCCTTATCAAATATTTTTTTGGTAATTCCTTTCACTAGCCCTTATCAAATCTTTTTTTGGTAATTCCTTTCACTAGTCGGCTCTAAAATCTTGATACTTTTATACGCACCATATAATACTGACTGGCCTGTTGGTTAGTGGCCCTGACTGCTATGTCGGAGGTAGTGGATTCGATTCCCACCCAGGACAAATTTTTGTGTGATGAGCAAAACCTTTTCTTTTGTGACTGAGTGTAATTTACCTATAATATGTATGTATTCAGAAATATATAAGTATGTTTATCAGTTGTCTAGTACTAAAAACACAAGCTCTGCTTAGCTTGGGACTAGACGGCGTTGTGTAAAAAAAAATACCTTCTTTCTTTCAAGTTGTCTTTCCAACAACAATAACGTGTCGTGTATCCAAGTAGGAATCTTTAAAGAATGTTACAAGGGAAGAAAATACTTTCATGGGACAAATATAGAATTCTACAACGTCTCAAGTGTAATCCGATTTTCCAGGCAGCTTTTCCAGGGTTGGCACGTTTGACAGTAAAAAATCTAGACTGATAAATGATGTTTATTTTGTAATCTGTGTTTCCAAATTAATTACCCTTAGAAGAAGCACCAAATCAAAGGCTCTTTTAAAGTCCATACAGTAAACATAAGCATAAGTATATTCAGCCTTTTAATGTTCCCACTGCTGGGACTCAGGCCTTCTCTCTCTAGGTGAGGGAATGGGCCGTAATCCACAACGCGGGCCCAGTGCGGGTTGGTGGATGTCACATGTCTTCGAATTTTTGGTTCTAGGACTTGCCGGTTTCCTCACGATGTTTTCCTTCACCGTTTTGAGAGCAGTGGTGATGAAATAAATTACACAAAGTAATGCGCCTGCCTGACAGTGAACATGTAATGGTCTAATCTTAAGAGAACCATGTAGATTAGTGTCTGAAATGTTCTTTTGAGGAAAGAACAACACACAGATTTGAGTGGACCTGTCCAGTCAGTGCAAGCATTTGTCAGTATTCGTGTAGCTCAATTCAGAACTAGTAAAGAGCTCAACTGCATTTTCTACATTATACATATATGATAGATACAAGAGTTTTATAATATTCTTGACACTTTAACTTCGAACTACGAAGGTGAGTTTTTCCTCTGAGTTTTTAAAAAACCCGCTCATCACAAACCTAACCTGTATCCGCCTGTATAAAACGCTAGGTCTATCTACCTATTGTTTTTTTTTTTATGTACACACTATCATTTAAAAATGAAAAGAACAAAAACAGATAAAAGAGCACAAAGAATAGAATAGAATAGAATATAATAGAATAGAATAGAATAAAACTTTATTGTACACCAAAACAAATTGTAGCAGGTCTGCTGGAAATTTCTTCCAGCAGACCTGCTACAGGAGAGTTTGATGAGAGATGTAGGCACAGTGTATACATATAAGTATAGTAGACAATTAAAAATATACTATATTAACTAAATTAAATCATACAATACCTACTGACTATCTATCCACTGATTTGAAACGTAATTAGGCAGTTAAAAACTAGTTAGTTTCAGCCCTAATCAATTCTAAAAGCGTGCACTCAATCTTCATCCATTATCGACTGACCTGAGGCCCTACCACCGATCTATTTGAAGACTTAAATTGAACTAGTGTTAAAGGTATAGGGCTATTTAGGATGTATAACTCCATCCCCTTTTCTCGCTCGCATGACTGACGACTCAACACGTCATGGTAAGGCCCAGGCCCTTAACGCGATCCATTTGACGACGTAAACTGAACTGTCAAAGGGTTAATAATAATAATAATAAAATTTTACAACTATCACACAACGCCGTCTAGTCCCAAGCTAAGCAAAGCTTGTGTTATGATTACTAGACAATTGATAAACATACTTATATATTTCTAAATACTTACATATCGACGGTTGAAAGGCTAATTGATCAAAGCGAAATTAAAAAAAAAAAAATTGAAACCTGACTCAAACGACGGAGAAAAATTGGCTGATTCCGAACATGTATATAACTCTATATTGGAAAAAATATCGTTAAGATCAATTAGCCTTTCAACCGTCGATATACATATTATAGATAAATTAATTACACCCAGACACAGAACAAATCACCATGCTCATCACACAAACATTTGTCCTAGGTGGGAATCGAACCCACAACCTCCGGCATAGCAGTCAGGACCACTAACAACTATACCGACAAGCCAGTCTTATAGGATGGAGTTAAATAGGGTGTTTAACTCCATTCCTCTTTTTGGCTCGCTTGTCTGACGTTTCGTGTTGAAACGTCAGTCGTGGGAAGGCCCCCGTTCAATTTATTTGCCGACCTAGCTTTGAACAATTTCGAATGCATTACTTTTCAATTAACAGTCGGCGACCGTTTAAAACCTCGTTTTTATTTACACTTCATTGAAAACAAGAAGCAAAGTTGAAACAGTTTTTCATAGCTTTTAAATTTCCGTGAAAAGAAATACCTTTGTAGGTGGAAAAGCCATTAGAGTTGCTGCAGTATCGAGATTAGATTTACTTTATTAGTTCGTTGAAAAAGGTGTAGTACAGTAGTCCTTAGTGATTAGTTCCACGACATTTTTAAAGGTGCTTCTGCCTTTTTTTGGGTGGGAAATCATCAACATCTCGCAATTGGGTGGATCGAAACGGAGCGTCAGACTTTTAACGACTAAAATCCATCTCTGAGCTCTTCAAAGAGACGTCAGCAAACCATACATACCCAGCAGGGTTGCTGCCCGTGAGGGCCACGGGGATTTTCAAGAAAGGAAACCTGTGGTCTTAGAAAGCAAAGGACAACTGAAAGACACTGGTGTGGTTTTCAGTCAGTAAAAGTCTGACACGCCCTCGTGCTCCACCCAAAGCGGGAGAAGTTATTGGATGATTTCCCATCTTAAAAAAATCGTGTTTCATCAGTTGCCCTTTGCGTACCAGGGGGCTGCGGTAACCCATTTAAACATTCCTGGTGCCTTATCAGGAAAGTGTTTCTCTCAATGGTGTGGTTTTTTAAGTAGAGAATTTAAAGTTTTATTGATCATCATAATAATAACATTATGACGATTCGTTGTTGTTTATTCGGACTGTGCTCAAAGACAATGCAGGACAATGATGATGATGTTGATATAAAAATACGGTGAGTGTTGTATAATATTTTTGGTGATAATTAGATCAGTAAGCAGGTAACTTAGGTGATTACATTGGCGTCGAGTCACCGATGAAGTACCTGGGACTTGTCCTCGACCGCCGCTGGAATTTTGAAGAGCATTTTCGACGTCTTGCTCCCAAACTGGATCGGACTGGGGCTGCACTCAAGCGGCTCCTGTGGGGCAGGGGGTCCGGACGCCTCCTACCGGCGGCTCTATGCGGAATCGTTCGGTCCATGGCCCTTTATGGAGCGCCGGTATGAAAACGACCGGCGGTCAACCTGAACGCAAGCCAAAGGGTCATCCGGATGGTGCGGGGATACCGCATGGTTTCCCGTGAAGCGGCGAGCCTCCTTGCTGGCCTTCCACCGTGGGATTTGGAAGCAACAGTCCTTGCACGCATGCACGATCTGTGCGTAGAGATGCAACGCCGGGGCGAAACTCCACTGCGCGGCATGGCGGACAGAGTTTCGGCGGCATCTCATAGGGGAATGGCGACAGCGACTGTCGCAACCCAGTGCTAGGCACGCTATAATTATGGCAGTAAGTGGGGAATTAGACTAGACTCTTTGAGGAGTGGCTGGAAAGAAGAAAGAACCTTCCGCATGACGCTGGTCCTCACCGGACATGGTCAGTTCGGAATTGTTCCTGCATCGGACCGTGTGAAAGAAACGCCACGGTGTCACCATTGTGTGGACCACCCGGAGGACATGGTGGGGCATACGGTAGAGATGTGCCCCGCCTGGGCAGAGCACCGTGCCCTTGTCCTCCAGCTCGGTGGCAGCGATCTCTCGCGCTGGGCCTTCGTACAGGCTATGGTCCGGAGCGAGGAGGAGTGGGAGGCGTTCGCCTCCTTCTGCGAAGCAGTAATGCTAGCAAAGAAGACGGCCGCACGCGCGAGGCAATGGCCCTCGCGCCCCAGCCTTGAGACACTGTGGTATGTTGGACGAGAAGAAACCACACAGCTTCCCGAATGCTGCCCAGCCGAGTCGGATTCGACGACTATTTACATATTATACAATACATAGATACGCTATACTTTGATTAATAACAATAATTATGAATTAAAACAATAAAGACGTAATGATAAATGAATGTACTGAAAATTTATATTCGGAAAAGTCGATCAAACAGCGAATTTTTCTAATCATCGCGCTCTGGATTAGTTAGTTTACCCCATGAAAGACTACCACCCTGTATATGCATGTAGTTAATAAAAATATTGATCAAACCACGTCAATATGTAGTAAGGCGTAAGCAACTGAAAAACTAGACGGTCATGCAAGTAATACAAACTTTGGAAATTAAAATGTAGGTACATACTTATATTAATAACCAGTTTCTGCCGGCGGCTTCGCCCGCGTAAAAGTAGGTTTCTCTATACAAACTTTCAACCCCGTTTTATCCCCTTAGGGGTGGAGTTTCGTAAAATCCATTCTTAGCGGATGTCTACACCCTATAGAACCTACCTGCCAAATTTTAAGTTTGTAGGTGTTATAGTTTCTGAGATTTCGTGATTAATCAGTGAGTAGTATTTCGCTTTTATATCTACACCTAAGATTACTCGCGCTTTAGGGTGGAATGAGAGGGTTTGTCAGTTTTTTACTGACTAGAAGTCACCTGTGTCCTTTACGTTTCAGGGCCACTTATTAAAACGTTCCCTCAGCTTTAGCAGGTATCTGCTGGGCCCCTTCACTTTTGTTGACATCTCCTTGAGGCACGCGAAGAACGGTACGCACTGGTGACTCCGGTCTGCCCCCCTAGCCAAGTTACAACTGTTTTGTTTCTATTATCTTTTCGTCGGCCGGCCCCGCCTCCCATTCCTTTGTTCTGACGTCATTTCAACGCTCAGTCACGTTGTCAGAACAAAGGAATAGGAGGCGTGGCCGACTCGAGGCGATCAACGAAAAGGGAATCGAAACGAAACGGTTGTAACTTGGCTAGGGGGGCTGGTCTTTATTCGATAGATAGACGACGAGCTACATATTGCTTGTCGTCTGCAAGCCCACTCCTGCGACAATTTAGAGCGCTGCGGGATTGTTCAAAAGAGTTAATGCGGCTCTGGAAAGCAAAAAAGCAGCTGAAGGGTGGGTTTTTAGGTAGTAACAGCAACACTTTACCTCTCGCTCCACCCTGAGTAGAAGGAGTTATTTGTTAATTTCTAACCCCAAAAAAAAGTAAAATTGGGCAAGTGCGAGTCGGACTCGCTCACTGAGGGTTCCGCACAACCTCACCTATGTTCAATTCCCGAATGGAGTCTCGAAGATTTTACCGAATCGCAAGAAAAGTATTTTATTTTTTGTGACTTAACTACAAATTTACAGTTTTCAGATTTTTTCCTACATTTAATGTGCTATAAGACCTTTTCAGGATTCTAGGTCAACGGGAAATACCCTATGAATTTTGATTGGCGTGAGTGTCGAAATACACGTTTTTTGCGACATAAACGGCCGTATCTTTTTTTCCTTAACCCAGAAGTTTGAATTTTTCGCAGCTTCAAGGGCTCGCAGACCTGAGTATAAGGTTTTAATTTTAACTCGATACCTCTACGCGTTCTCGAGATAAATGGTCTTCACAGACAGACAGACGAACGGACAACAAAGAGATCCTATAAGGGCTCTGTTTTTTTCCTTTTGAGGTACGGAACCATAATAATAGAAAACACTGTCTCCAATGCTATAGAGAGCAGGAAAAGTTCCCTGTTCTAAACAAATATACTTGACGATACTGATACAAACGTTTCGGATCGATCGCGCTCCCGGTAACGACACGAGTTTAACGTTAACGTCTCTTTTATCGTTAATCTTCTGTTAAACTACCGTTTGGCTGGTTAGATGACAATCTACGTTTAAAGACGTTGTTTAAGATTTTAAGAGGTATATTGTTAAGGGACCTTCAGGATCATGAACTTTTGTCTTTGTGAGGTGGGAAATCGTTCAATGACTTCTACGAGTGGCGCGGATGGGCGTGTCAGACTTTTTTTTAATTGACATAAACCAGTGCTTCACCGCGATCCCATCTGATGGTAAGCAGTGATGCAATCATTGATGGTGAGGCGCATTAGTTTATTAAGAGCCTATTCACTCGAGCCTTGATGACACCTAAATTATAGTTGGACGGGAAGACCGCAGCAGGCAAATTGTTCCAGTTCCATAGATGTACGTACCTAATCAGTGAATGTAACTACAAACTAGTGAGTACATAAAAAAAAAATATTGGGAAAGTTGTTTGAGTACAATCATGTGTTCAAGTATCGGTCACTAATTACAAGTCGCCCTATATACGTATAATACGTAGACCAGGAATGTGAATTTTCGCAACAGCTTAGTTTCTCACTGAAAACAACAAGATAATAAAAACTTTCAATTGTAATCTGACCAAACGAAAACTCTTAAAATATTGAACGATGCTATTAAGCATAAATTTCAAGAAACATGAAAATTCTGGCAATTGGAGTCTCTCTCTCGTTCCGTACTGTTTTCATTAGAAATAACACTGAAGGCGTTGCGTACCGGGCTTACAGACCTATGAAAATTTTATTGGCTTTGTTTTAATATCTACCTACCTGCCTTCTTAGATTGTTTTTTATCAAGTAGGGGTGCATACTTACACGTATACAAAGTGGAGTGGAATTTTTTAAACGGAATTTAGGGCTAGCTATACACTGTTTGCGATAGCATTAGACAGAAGTTAAAAAAAGTTGTTTTAGGGTACACTTTGTAATAAAAGTACAATATATGTATATTGTGTTTTATTACAGTTATGATTGATGCTGAATTTATTATAATCAATTTATATACCGTCTGTTATACTTAAATGAATTCATTTGAACTATCCATCTTCTGAATTTATGAGGCTTTTAAATAAATAAATTGTTTAGTTCTTACATAGGCTACTAGTGAAACCATTGTTTAATAAAATTGTTTGAATTTATCTCGAAAAATAAATGATGTGCACACCTGCGTCTAAAGCAGAAGTGAATGGAGTATAGACACCCTGGAACGCAAAGGGCAACTGAAGGAACATAGGTGAGTTTTAGTCATTAAAAGTCTTAACATCCCTCTTGCTCCATCCAGAGATTTTAGCTGAAAGGCGTCCACTAGGAAAAACTTGGCCTTTCCCAAGTGTCTCCTTAACGACCGGTCTTCTGCGTCTCGCATCCATCGGATTCCAGTGATTCTCACCAGGTCATCGGTCCACCTTATGGGAGGCCTTCCATCGTTGCATCTTCCGGTGCGTGGTCGCCATGAGCGTGATTTCCCTCTAAGAAAGGACTAGCTAGACCATAACTCTTCAAAGTCAGTCTTGACAACATTTTGAATATATCGAAAATTGGAACTACCTGTCGTATAAAGTAAACGGTCGATAATATAATATGATGTTTGAGTTTGTGGATAACCTTTTACTAGTTGATGCGTTCACACGTTGACACACGTTGAAGCACGATTCGAGGGCCTCGTTAGCCCTGTATGCGGATATCTATGGCGTCCATTACACGATAGGTTTTGCTGTCAGGTTTTCAACCCTACTCTCAGCTCACATTGACGCAGAGTCGAAGCGTCGCGAAGCGTCGCGACTCGTCATGTTTTGCGTCTATAGCATAATCATCTTTATTTAATCAAGATTCTGAATGATGAAAATGATTTCCAAAAAAATTTAAGATTTAAAAAAAAGCACGTATTTTCTGCAACAAGTTTTTTGAAATATTCGAGTCAGAATTATCGACTGCCAACAGATCGTTGAGGCGTTATCTCTCTTTAATCACGTTGTTCTTGATCAAATATTGCGTTGGATGAAACAGCAAGGTTTTAAACCATGCAAACGTTGATGAAAGACTTTCTCCGGGGAGGTACAAAGGATTGTGGCAAAGTCCCTAACAAAATTTTGCTGGCATATTACGTATATACATACATATACATACATATATATATATATATATATATATTTATATATATATATGAAATCAATGAACGCATTTTTGAACGGACAATGAGATGTTGTGTCATATTGACATGTTTTTTTATAAGTCTTTATTTACTTTTTTTTCTGGTGATTTTGCTATACTCGAATTGCACTACGATGTTATACTATCATTCATCATCATTATAACCTCTATATTCTAAGCATACACAGTTATTTTTATTATCTAATGCGGAAATGTATTTCCTAAATATATTAATGCAATACAGAAAGCAAAGCTTATTATGTTACTTGAACAAGATTTATATTAGTGGCAACATTAAAAGTTCAGTTTAGCCAAAAGTCATGAAGTCAAGCCAGCAAAAAAAAAACTAAGCCATGATTATTTACGATCGTAAAAAATCTAGCTAACTCAGTTTTCAATTATGACGATTCTTTTGCGATACTGAGACTGGCCATTAACTTGATTTATGATGACTTTAGTAAATTATTTTGCCCGTATATGTATACCTATCATGGTGATATATGTAGACACTTATTAATTTCAACAACAATTTCCTCGCCGTTTTTCTTTGTGTTATGCAAATATATTTTTATTTTACGATTTAAAAAAAAATTGGCGAAATGTGTGAATTGTTATAATTTATTATATGGGTCAGACCTAAGATCAAAGACACAGATAGGATGACAGCCGGAATCAACGCGGTAGTTAACGGTTTAGCTAAATGTGGTTGAGAAGTTATTCAAGAAAAATCGATTAGACCAAAAATACCCAAAATATCAATTTGTCGACTCAGCAATACTTGAAGTTCCCAATGAAGCTGTTGACTGAAGACAAACGACTTAACTATGTGTAGAGCAAGTTTGCTCAGGCGCTCCATTGTTAGGACTAACTTGTAGAATTGCTAAGAACATCGACCGATTCTTGGAACGCTTAAGTTTATTAGAAAACTACTTAGGTATACTTAAGTACTATTATGAAAGAAAAGGAATGGAAATATTGGATTAAAACTTTATATCAATACTTGGGAAGCTGCGCGGTAACTTCTCGTCTAACATATCAAGACGAAAGTCTATGACCAGTGCGTGTTGCCAGTGATGACATATTACTCCGAAATGAGCTCGCTCACAAAGGGCCTCATCAGAAGGCTTAAAGTCACCCAAAGGGCAATGGAAAGGGCTATGATCGGAGTTTCCTTGCGTGATTGAATCAGGATTGAATATATCCGCTGGATAACCAAGGTTACCGACATAACCCGAAGAATCGCCAGACTTAAGAGGCAGTAGGCAGGGCACATTGCTCGCCGAACAGATGGCCGTTGGGACCGAAAGGTTCTGTTATGGCGACCGTGTACCGGAAAACGCACCATTGGAAGGCCTCCTACAAGGTGGACCGATGAACTGGTGAGAGTCGCGGCAGTGCGGTGGATGCGAGACGCACAGGATCGGTCGTTGTGGCGACGCTTGGGAGAGGCCTATGTCCAACAGTGGACGTCTTTCAGCTGAAATGATGATCAATACTTGGCTGTACCTATGCTAAGTAACCCTTTGCCTGTTTAGTTCTTGTATTGTAATTGTTTATGGCGCCACTTGTTCTGTGGTGATGTCGACTCGGTTTACTTACCTATTGTACATTGTGAGAAACAAAGAAAAATTTTAGCAATGGGAGTAGAGTACTTCCAGAGATTACCTCCTACAAACAAAAAAACAAATTTTACTTGTTTGTGTAATATTAGACGTAAGTACAGAACCAGAATACATTACTTCGTTTAATTTTGTGGTTTAGGTCGTAAGTTCATATTGTGGGAGGCTTTCCAACGCTGCTTTTTCCGACACTTATTATCAATCATTATTATTATAGAAAAACTTATTATCTAGCAAAGGTTCCGTATAGGAAAACTTATTATCTAGCAAAGGTTCCCACTGCCTTACCTAAAGAACATTTCAGATTCAGCCCAATAAAAGTCTTCTCGCCTCTTCTTTTTCCATAAAACCCCGTTGAATGAATTTCAAAACCCCACCCCGCCTCTAGTTGATCCAATTTAAAAATTCTGTTTCCCCAGCGAAGTATTGGTAGACTTGTTCAAACAATGTTGGGTCGCCCACCGCCTCAGGAATTATCTCATTATGTATGTATGTAACTTATGTTTATCCGGCCCTATGTATTTGCGTTATGTTCATGTATATAATAGGTACCTATATCAAAGGGAATTCGTTTACTTCGCGCAGTGAGAATTACTTATGAAGCTTCTGGTTTTTAGAAATATATGTTGTTTTAGGTAATTTCGAGGAATTAGAATCGCGTTGGGTTGACCCTAAACACTGGAATTGGGGTCAACCCTTATTTATTTTATTTCTTGACTATTACAATAGTAGTAGGTAGGTATAGCGACATCTATGGCGTCACATAAGAACTAATCCTGCATCGCGCAATTAAAGTTCTCCGCGGGATTTGAACATATAACAGCCCGAAATCATCTATCGGGCAGTTGCCCACCAAACATAGCAGCCGTCTGGCCGGAGGATCCTCCCTTTCCAACGGAGGTATGTAGGACTTTACTCTCTGTTCCGCATACCTCCAAATAGATAGGTATCCAGTGCCTTAACTAGGCTGCTCTACGCCCGTTGCCAGTTTTTGTAACTGCGCCCCTAAAAATAGTCCGAACGGAGTCAATTTAATCTACCCGTCGCAGGTCCTCACCGGAAATAAGTGTCGCTAAACTCTTCTTTCACCGTGACACCCGAGCGTTTCTTCCGCACGAATCCGGTGCTGGAACCTTCTGAACTTACCATGTTCGGTGAGGACCCACGTCATACGGAAGGTGAGGACACCGTGACATCTTTCCAGCCACTCCTTAAAAAGTACCTACGTAGTTTACATCCGCCATATTGATTTTCTTCTTATAAAATATAGCCGGAACCATAATGTCGAATCGATAGACACCTCATTCATCAAAATCGAGTCAGTGGTGGAACATACCTACGCCTCAAAGATACTTACCTACTTAAAATCTAAACACTTCCTTTTGCATTGCCGTAACCGAATAAAAAGCAATCACAGTACCTATATCACACTAATGTTATAAAAGCAAAAGTTTGTGTGTGACTTCTTCACATTCGAACGGCTCAACGGATTTCGACGAAACTTGCGTACATGGGTAGACCATATCCATATGTAATTGTACATAGGGTATTTTTGATCCTGAGAGTATGTTCCGCTAGGATAATTTTCTACGATCACGCGAGCGAAGCCCCTGGCCGCAGGTAGGCACTAAATTATATGCAATGGACTGTTTCTAATTCATCAAAAATTAAAGCGGGAAAAATATCTGTTCATTGAAAAGGTTTTCTGAAAGTATCTTGATAAGTTTGAATACCCGTTAAACCTGTCGTCACTTGTAGACCCTTTCATGGCTAAGGGTCACATTCCTAAGGCATGGCAGATATTGGTGCCGAGCCGTGTTGAGCGTATGGACGTGATGGAGCTCGGTAACCGTAACCGAAACCGATATAGCTTCGGATAGTTTCGGAGTTGACAGACTTTTTTTTTAATTTATTTCCTGACCGTGGATACAAAGTCCTTCAATCGGAATAATAGAGATTACAAGTTTCTAAATATTTAGTTAATTTGTTTACCATTAGAATACGGATGTAAACTTTCTAATGTTTTTGTAGTAATTGGCAGCAAATGTATCAACCTAACTTTCTCTGCAACCTTCGCTTAGGTAGTCAACAATATAATAAAATTCTCAGCTCCATTTAACCGAAATCGCACCTGATTCAATGATTCCACATATTGGCCCATTGCGCAGACACTTGAGATACAAAATTACATCAATTTTACATTACAATATAATCCACTAGAAATCAATTTGCGAATAATTAACCAAGAAGAATCGCAGTGGGCAGGGCACATTGCTCGTAGAACAGATGGTCGATGGGGACGAACGGTTATGGAGTGGCGATGACCACGTACCTACCGGAAGACGCAGCGTTGGAAGGCGGGGGCCTTACCAGGTCATCGGTCCACCTTGTGGGGGCACAAAGTGGAACGATGACCTGGTAAGGGTCGCGGAAATCCGATGGATACGAGACGCACAGGACCCGTTGTTATGGCGACACTTGGGGCAGGCCTATATCCAACAGTGGACGTCTTTCGGCTGAAATAATGGTGATGATAAAAGGTGGTGTCTAATAAAATGATAGGTTACGATGAGTTTTAAACCGATTAAAAAAAAAAATTTTTTTTGTTTACAATTTCTCGGTCAAATGGGGACCGATATTTATTTTTGACTGAATTTTTTCTTTTTTGTGCTTCCGAATTGGTCCAATAGAAATATTGTTATGATCTGATCATGAACTTCGAAGATATGGAACAGAACTCCTCATAGGATCACAGCAGAACCGTCGTAACAAGTAAAATTGCTTTGTTTATACGTGTAGTCGATGACTGACTCAAAGAAGAGGGGGAATATATCAAACTGAACTGGTGATGCAGCCTAAAGTTAGGTTGGTACCGGAACTCTGTAATAAATTAATGTAATAAACGCGTCTAGTAGGAGTTGTCGCGCGTCTAGCAGGAGTTGACGCGCGCCTCGTGGGGGTCGCTTAGCGCCCAGCCTGATACGATAAATATAATAAAACTGTGGCATGGCACGCACACTTATCCGCACTAGTGCGGAAAACAGTCACCTGCGTGCCTAAAAGTGGTAGGGACAAGAGCGGGATTTCGAGTGTGAGTATTGAAAAGTATATACTAAAAAGTTGATTCTTAAATGGCTCGCGTCTATATACATAAGGTAGATGTAGACTGCATGTGCTACAACAAAGTAGGTTTTCATTGTAATCGTTGAAGGGAATCGAGGTTGGTTTTCATCGAGTGAGAGATACGCTCGTGTTATTTTTCATTAAAAATGCAATAAAATAACTTGCATATAAATAGCCAGGTAAAACCTATTTTTCTAATACTCATTCTTTAGTTTTGCTCACGGAAGGTAGTCGTTTCTTCTCACTTTTGCCCAGTGGCGTAACTATAATCATCTGAGGCCCGTAGCAAATTTATTGGAATCGCCCCAGAAAAACATTAATACATTTTTTATTTTAATACATTTTGTAAAATAGGTTGGGTTTGGTAATTCATCTGAGCTCGCGGCTTCTCGCTCGGGGGCCCCATCGGACCGGAGGCCCGTAGCATTTTGCCAGCTTATAGTTCCACCACTGCTTCTGCCTTTAGTTTTTTACCAACAAACCTAACCAGGTCCTTTCTGTCTTTGTTTTCAGTCAGCAGCTTTCCGAGCAGACCTCTCCATCGAAGACAACTCGTCAGGTGACTTTCCTGAAGCCAGCAGCCGACACGACCCTAGACCGAAAAGCCTCCATCGTTGATGAAACGTCTGGGATCACCAGAACGCAGATGAAAGGTATTTTATAGCAGTAGTTTTTGCAAGGACAGTGGTGAACCAATTTACGTGTGTCGATAATATATGTGGTAATGCAAAGAATATTTCTCTATAACAGAATGCCACACTAACGGTGCCGGTTTGAAAGATTACAAACGATTAAATAATATTGCGTAAATCAAGATTACGCAAATCTAGATTAAAGATAGTTAGATTAAGATAAATCTTAAGATTTATATGTAAGGACCTAATATCTGACGGATTGTGTTATCGAAGACATTGTTTCTTTTCCGATTAAAAATGAGATCGACAAACCAATAAAATTTCTTGCTTTGGTCACAGTTAGTTGTAGTTAAGCATTTATTACGTATCTGCCAAGGAGTAGTGATGGCCCAGTGGTTAAGGACAACTCCGACTGACGAGCTATACCATTGTGGGTATATCCAGGCAGGTGCTTTACTTTGTATAAGTTATTTCATCATCACTGCTGTCAAAAAAATTAAAGAAACTATCGTGAGGAAATCGGAATGTCCTAAAACACAACAATTTGAAGACAAGCGACGTCCACCAACCCGCACTGGGCCAGCGTGGTGGATTACGGCCCGTTCCCTCTCCTAGAGAGCAGGTACACCTACAAGTTCTAGCAGTGGGAACATTATATGGCCATATTATATGTGAATGGTGTGCTGCCATAACAGAATGTATGACTCTTATGATCTGTAAGGACCTTCTAGAAAAAACTACTATCTCGCGCATGATTTCATAACTTCCTATCAATTTGTTGCAGAATTCCGAGAGGCTTTTCGCCTGTTCGACAAGGACGGCGATGGCACCATCACCAAGGAGGAGCTCGGCAGGGTGATGCGTAGCCTGGGGCAGTTCGCCAGAGTCGAGGAGTTGCAGGACATGCTCCAGGAGGTCGACAGTGACGGTGAGTGTACTACTAGGAACGAAAAGCTCCGTAGAGTGATCCGCAGTCTGGGGTACTTCGCCAGGGTCGAGGAGTTGCAGGACATGCTGCAGGAGTTTAACAGTGACGCTGACTGTACTAATAGGAACGAAGTGCTCCATAGAGTGTTCAGCAGCCTGGGGCAGTTCAGGGTCATGGGCCATACTGCAGGAGGTGGACAGTGAAATGGTTTTACTGCCAAAAGAGATATAAAAATTTGAAAGGCTCATTTCGCCTACCTAAGCATTCAATTTGCATGCTATAAGTAATGAGTGCCGAAGAATCGCTAAACTAAGTGGTAGAGGGCAGGTCACATTGCACGCAGAACAGATGCTCGATGGGGAAGACAGGTTTTGAAGTGGCGATCACGTACCGGTACGGTACCGTTGGCAGGCCTCCCACAAGGTGGACCGATGACTTGGTGAGGGTCGCGGGAATCTGATGGATGCGAGACGCACAGGACCGGTCGTTATGGTGACACTTGGGGAGGCCTATGTCCAACAGTGGACGTCTTTCGGCTGAAATATTGATGATGATGAAGTAATGAGTGCACTAAGTTCTTAGGTATCAGGCGACTAAAGCAATTGTAAAAATATTAAGGTCAGATTTTAAAATTGATTATTTGGAGTCAAGGTGGAGTCAAACTCTTATTTATACCAAAGTTTGATATGTTTTCAGCCTAAATTTGCTTTAGGCTGAAAACGTATCCAACTTCGATCGACAAATAATATGATCAACTTCAAATTTTGTCAGCTCCGCCCCCCCCCCCCCAACCAAGTTTCAACCGTTTCATTTCGATTCTCTTTTCGTTGATCGCCTCGAGTCGGCCACGTCTCCTCTTACTTTGTTCTGGCCACGTGACTGAGCGTTGAGATGACTCAGAACAAAGGAATCGGAGGCGTGGCTGACTCAAGGCGGATGAAGAAAAGAGAATAAAAACGAAACAGTTGATACTTGACTTGGGGGGCTGAAATCGGGGGTAACAATAGAAAAACCTTGATAGAGGTGAGAGACAGGGGAGGGTAGCATATTTGCAGATGATTAAATATTATCTCTTGTATGTTCATCATCATCATTTCAGCTTGTATGTTCGGTTTCTTAATAACTACAAAACAAAGGGCACAAGGGACTTACGATGACGTGTCAAAATGTTAGTTGCGTGCGAAAAAGAGGGATGGAGCTATACACTCCAGGGGCGCCGACTCCGTGGGTGCTCGGGGGCTCGAGGACCCATGAGAAATAAACAGTGGGTGCCGAGCACCCCTGAGCATAGACATCAAGAAACAGATCAGTAATCGCCTTTAAGGTTACGTATAAATTATAATATTTCTTGATATTAAAACTAGTTTTATTTTTATATATATAATAGCTTCTGCCAGCGCCTTGGCTCGCGTGAAAATAGGTTCCTCCATACAAACTTTGGACCCCTGTTTCACCCCTTTAAAAGTCGAATTTCTATAAATCCCTTCTTAGTGCTCGTCTACGTCATAAAAGAAAGCCTTGTGCAAAATTTCACGCTTCTAGTCCCAGTAGTTTCGGCTGTGCGTTGATATGTCAGTCAGTTTCGCCTTTTATATATATGTGTAGCGACATCTATGGCGTCACATAAGAACTAATCCTGCATCGCACAATCAAAGTTCTCCGCGCGATTAGAACATATAGAATAGCCCGAAATCATCTATCGGGCAATAGTAGCCCACCAGACATAACATCCCGTCTGGTCGGAGGATCCTCCCTTTTCAACGGAGGTTTGCGGGACTTTACTCTCTGTTCCGCATACCTCCAAATATGTATATAGATAATGGTTTCATTTTATATTTTTATGAAACATAATTAGTAATTAAGTACCTACGCAGTATGTAAGTAGGACATTTATTTATTTGTCGGTCGATCAGTGTGCATTCCTCTTCTCACACTTCGCCACTTTTTCGAGTCGTCAAATGAGCATGAGCACCCATGAGGTTTTCTAAAAGTCGGCGCCCCTGATACACTCTATATAGCTCCATAATTTTTACCAAATTAGTTTAGGTTGTAAAACGAAAGAGCGTTATGAGCTCGTGGTAGCTGATGCTGCGAAAGTCAAGTTACTACTGGGGTCAATTTTAGGACCAGAACAACAATATTATTGTAGGTTTCATTTCCAGGCGATGGCAACGTTAGCTTCGAAGAGTTCGTGAGCATCCTGTCCAAGTCGATGTGTGGTGCTGGGGGTGGCACCAGTTCTGCTGAACAAGAGGAGAGGGAGCTCCGCGACGCGTTCAGGGTCTTCGACAAACACAACAGGGGATACATCTGTGCGTCCGACCTGAGGGCTGTGCTGCAGTGCTTGGGAGAGGATCTGTCTGAGGAGGAGAGTGAGTAGCTGGATTTTTTAAAGGATGTAGTTTTGTAGTGAGTATAGAATTTGCAGGAAGATGGCGGGAGGACTTAGACGTCTTCCTTAGGATCTGGCAAGTGACTCAGAGCCGGGAACAATGGAAGGAATGGAGGGAGGCATTTGCCCAGCAGTGGGACAGTATAGGCTAGATATAATAATAATAATAATTACTATTTTTTATATTTTTAAATGTTTTTTTTTGTATGATCTTGTTAAAAAAAAAAAAATATTCATAAATGTAATTTATATGGTAATTTACATCGAATAATAGAAATAATAATAGAATTTGGAAGGTTTGGTTGTTGGGCTCATGGAGCACCGAAATTGCTAGGACTGCAAAATTGTTCGTGAGGATTGCCGCGGAACTTTGGAACGCAAAGTGGAAGAACACGGGTGGGTTTTTTTATTATTTTAATTTTTATTATTATGAGCACTGCAGGGCAAAGGCCTCCCTTTCATTCTTCAACTATTCTCTTGGCCAATCCTTTAGGTAGGAGTCAGAATTGTCACACCATATTCTTCTGGGCCTATCGCATCGCCGGTCCTAGTTGTTCGGGATCCTTCGCCAAATTTTTCGCCCTGTCGCTTCATACGGAGCGTGAGGAGTTATTTGATGATATCCGACCTCATAAAATAAATAAAAAAGGGGACCAACACTGCGCTGGCATTGTCAAAAGTATACCTACACAATATCCAAGAGGATCAGTGATTATTGGTGTAGGTATATGTCGTGGCCAGATCTTAGAATTGATCACTTTTTTAAAATTCTTGATAGGTTCGCGCTTGACCGCTATCTCACCTGATGAAAGCGACGATGCGGTCGACGATAGAGCGCGCTTACCTAGAAGTAACCTATTCACTCTTGAATTAAAGATTCCCGGGTTGTAGCCATCAGGAAACACAGATTCCGGCAAGGAATACCACTTCTTAGCTGTAAACACAATGAATGTGTTCCCAACGTTTCGTGTTATAGGTGTTAAACGTTTTGTGCGTATAGGTGGGATGTCCATCATGTACCGGTGGCGCATCGCCGTACGCCTGGTGGTCCGATGATGGAACGAGCTAGGCGGAATTAGGTTATGCAATTCCGACGCACACTCCCCGAAATGCAACCGGTAGAAAACCGTCAGGCTAGCAACTCGGCGTCGATGCTCAGGACTTTGAAGACTCTACTCAACGAGTGCATCATTGTCAATGATCCTCCTGGCTCGCCTCTCAATTGCCTCAAGTGCATCCTTTCATTGGCATGATATGGCCAACTAAACCTGGCCACATCGGTTTAAAAACGTTAACCGTTTGGCCTTGTCATTGATGTAGGATTTCTATGATAGTAAAAGCTCTAAAGAATGTAGGCCAAGCGAGGATTGAGATATCATCAAACTTTAACGTTTAAAACGATCTGGCCAGTTTTACTTTGCCATATCATGAATTGATCAATTTCTAAGATCTGGCCACGACATATACAGTGGCAATTTAGTCATAAAAACTGAAGACCCAAGTCAATACTGACTAGATATAGTTATGGCACGCCAAACTTGTGTTCAGCTCAATTGGGCGGCTATGAATGTTAGCAAAGGTGCAACGTTCAATGCTTAGTGATCGAGCCCGATTTCTGACCACGAAAGACTCATATTCAAGTCTGACAAGCACGAATGAGATGGTGATTTTCAAAATCGTATTTTATATTTTCCGAGGTAACAAAATTAACTCACTAACAGTGAAGGATGTTATTGTGAGAAATCCTCAAGTTGTAGGTACGTTATGGATGGTCTGATATCGCCACGGATATCTATGGCGGCATCACTAGGACTCCTTACTAATCGGCAAGGAAGGTATATCTCCGGATATCTATGGATACCACCAAAACTCAGGACGCAACTTCTTGTGGTGACAATTCTTTTCGTGTATGACACTTGGACACTTGTGTGAAAATCGTAGGTCATTTTTATCGCCGCATTTTATACTGTTTCAGTCGAGGACATGATCAAGGAAGTGGACGCAGATGGTGACGGCCGCATTGATTTCTTAGGTAAGTTGCGCAAACGTACATAATAACTTACTTCTAATGGACTGGTGGTCATAGATTCTATTTTTAAAAACGTTTATAATACATTTTTAAGAGACGTTTCGGAAGCTACTATCGGTGCAGTGGCTTCATATAGTCATTGGTAGAACAAACAATAATAAATGATTTGAATTTCGTGATGAAACTTGTAAAAAATCAGGCGATATGGTATAAATTTTAACCTTTGTTCAATCATTTTTTTATTCTAACCCTTACTATCCCATGGCTGGGCAAAGGTTCAATTTGTAAATTACAAAAACTCCTGTTCACACAGAATTTGTCCGAGCCCTCGGCGAGCCAGAAGACGCGTGTGACGACGAAGACGAAGACGACACGACAGAAGGGCCAGACCTGTTGCTCCCGCGACCCGTCGCCGCCAACTGAACTAATGAGCATACACGAGAACGTAGCCAGGATAAGGAGGAACACCTACGAAGAAAATATAGTCACCAATATGTGTGTGAAGGAACTTGTGTAAGATTAGTCGTGCAGGGTCAGCTGAAACAGAGAATTTCGTAGAGACCAGCAATATACCGTGCAATCACAAAATGGGCACATGCACTAACTACCTATATTAGCACGTTTTTCTACAAAGCAACGACATGGACTGGACAGCTTCAAGTAAACGAAGTCCTCTGTAGAACTTCGTCTATCGTGACGAAGTAACTTTCACAAATTATAAACTATGTCTGCAGAGGGATGTGTGACCTTAAGGCGGCTTGTACACGTTAAGAAAAGTCGTCGGGCCTATACAAGAATTCGTGTCGTTTCTACACACGCTTTGGCGCTGACCTGCTATGATGAAGTTGCTATGTACATGATGAAAGTGGTCCTATCTGCCGAAGACACGGTCAAATTTTTTGCGTGTACAAGCGCCCTTATAAGGACGTATAGGATATAAAATTCTTAGCCCTAAAGCCAAACATACCCTATCCTGGCTACGTACCAACATCAACTGCTTTATGCTAACGCTGGCTTTAATTATATTTATTACGTTGTTTATACAAAAAAATGTGAATACGGATTTTGGACGCGCCTAAAGAAAACTTCCAAAATTATTAGAAGGGAAAAAAAACCTTAAAGGGCCTTTGAGAATAAACACTCGTAAGATTAGAGCTAAACTTAACTTGCGGCCCAATGTCCTTCAGTGGCCCGCTGAGCTAAAATGCGGCCTGGCGAGCTCATGAATGAATAAATCTCCGAACAAAACGTAGCCGTTTTAGCCTATTGTTTAAATGGCTTGTTATTGATACCTGCAATATGCTTGCAAGATAATTTGACTTCGTCTAAAAGATTGAGAAATCACAACTCAATTTCATACATTCATTGTAGAAATGAGCCATATCAATTTACTATAGAAACCTACAACGAATTCTATCCTAAGCCGTTTCACCTTAAGAATCTCAGTTATTTTAACGCTTGATTTGACTTAGCCATGAATCATATAACAATTAAATATAGCTTTTATTTGAATTCGTAATGTCTTTGGCCTTCAAAAGTTTATATATCGTAAATTAGAGAAATAAGAAAATAAAATGATCCAATCTAACTAAATAATTAATTGGCATAATATGTAATAATTATAATATCGTAAAGATATAACTTCAACTTCGCATGCTTAAACTGAAAAAATCTATTTAGCCTGCAAAGCGATTTATCTACTGGAAGGCCTTTGCAGTGGCGTGTCAAACGTGAAAAAACTACTCAACAGGTGAAAAATCTCGTCTCTTAAAGTCACACATTACCTACAGAAAGAGACGAATGGCCTATCTAAGCCGTGGATCGCACGGCCAAAAATTCTTTATTATATATTAGTGATTTTTCCATAAAACACCAATTTTTTAATAATAATATTGTAAATATTTCGTCATTTTTACTATCTTTCAAATTATTGTAATCAACAGTGAGATAGTTGCAACGTAAATCTTACCTTGCTTGTGACTATTTTAAGAATACTATTTACATTTAGTAAATACATCTACTGGCTTAATGTTTTTGCCTCTCGTTAGCAATTATAAGATATGAAATAAATAAATATTCGGTGCTGGGCAAGATCAAGATCCGTCAATAACAATGGGCTGCGGCCAAAGCGGCCCGAGCTAACACTAATGCGGCCCGTTGTGCTAAATGTATGCGGCCCGTTGAGCTAAATGTATGCGGCCCGTTGAGCTAAATGTATGCGGCCCGGCCTAGGACCTTTACCATGACGTTTAAAGTAAGATTGTTTCATTCTTATTTCCAGTGTGGGGAAGAGATGGCGCTAGACAACCTGTATAGCTCTGTCTCTTGCCCACGTAGTTCTGTATCGTTTGTTAGAAAGTTTAATAAGTGCCAAGGATTGATTACTGCATTTCAAAATGCAAGTAGCTAACACTAAGTCAAACTACATTTCTTGGTGATTTACTGATTTTGCCCAGCACTGTTTAACGCAATTAATTTTGGAATAACTCATTTAAGATTTTATCAATGAAAATATTAACTATTTATACCTCAAACTTTTCAACATATCCTGACAAGAATTTATATTAATCAGAGCTTTTATTTGTCTAATAAAATGCATGAATAGATATAAAGATTAACTGATATTTCGCAAAATATTGATGTTGTACATTAATAATACAGAACCAATAGGTATACAAATAAAATGTTCTTAAACAGACGGTTTGTTTTCTTTATGATTCATGGTCCCACGAAACCGTTTGAGCTGAAAACAGAAGACAGTATTTTATTAATCAGATCATCACGAGCATGATTGTTTGCTGACAGTCGGCATTGTTAGTTAGACTAGCAACAGTCAGTGACGTAGCTAGCCCGAGAGGGGCCCTGTATCAAATATTTTTGAATGCCTTTTTCGAGACTGGATAGGTTGACGTTCCGATTGAAAATGAGCTCGTTTAATACAATATTCTGGACTAGGGTTGGTTGATGTTTTATTGTGATCTTATGTACACTATGTACTGACACTATCTCCCGCCCCGCCTAAGAGCGGGGGATGTCATAAGATGATTTTCCCACCGAAAAAAAAGGAAAAAGAAAATTTAGAAAATTCCAGAACGACCGGAGCGAGCTATAATATTGGAACATTATCAATTATAGTCATTAGGTACTAATTAACTACAGGCCACTTATCAAGAAGAGTACTTATTTAATATTGTGATATTTAACATGTTACCAATTATTGCACACTTTGGGGCCTTTGTAGCCCGGGACCCCTATATCATTGATAAGACTGATACGGCGGTAGCTACGCCCCTGGCAACAGCCGAGGTTAACGTTTTGATCATCATAAAATGATAAAAATTTGAAGCATTTACATTTGGAGACAATAGTCCTTTATATTGCATTTTAAATATCTACCCATATCGATTCTGTCTGCTACAAAATTCATACGTGAAGCAATGAGTAAAATACGAAAAACTCAAAAATGACTAAACCGATTTTAAAAATTCTTTTACTCAAAGGCCTTTTTTGAATGAAGAAAAACTAGTAATTAACTTGACAAGTCAATAAATTGCTTCTGCTACTAAAACTAACGCTAGCTACATTTAAGTTAGAACTACATTAGACCGACACACGTGTGCCGTGTGCCACAAGCTCCAATCTGTGGGGCTATTGCGTAACTCTGTTGACAGTTCAAGTGATGATCACTTGTTAACAATGTGCATCATTGAACTGTCAAACCACTAGTTTCATATTGCCTATCTTCAGTATCCTCATTATTAGCCACTGGTGCCTTTGATAAACACCGTAATACGTTTTGACAGATGTTATTGTATCGATACTTTTAAAATTGCGATTGTGTAAGCTTTTTGAAGCTGTATAATAGTCGATAAAATTTTAGAGTGGTCACAATAGGCACCGTAAATTTTTATAATTCACATTTCCACCGTAGTTTGTTAGTCACTTGTATGATACGTAATACCAATTTTATGAAATTGTCAGTTGACAACTAAGTTTAGTGTGTAACGAATGCTAGTTGTAAACTGTTATTGAAAAAGTTAGCCAATAGTCCCCCTGGGCGCGTCATGACGCGTCCAGTTCGGCACGTCACAGTCTCCATACATTTTATATGGAAACTAGACTTGTAAAGCTACACTTGATCCACGCCACGCGACGTCGTTCTACGTACAAATCAGGCGTGTTACACGTGTGCGTCGGTCTAATATAGTTCTAGCTTAAATCACACGTAATGTACCTATGTGTTTACCAATCTTAAACGCCTGTTTCATATGTTAGTTATATATTGAGGTTCCATATGACCGCTTTCTGATAAGCTGCGGAGAATCACGTTGCCATTCGGCAAGATCGAAAGCTGTGTGATGGACGCGTGGTTTAGAGACATTCGCAGCCAACCCTCAGGCGGGAACTGGAGAGCTCTGGAAAATAGAAAATCACATCACGCCTGAATTTCATGGAGGAGTAGATATATATAGAATCCAGGCTGCGCAAGATTTTGTGTTCCATTGCTGGGCGCCTCTCCTTTTCCTTCCAATTTTTTTTGTCTTGAGCTTGAACATGATGAGATCGTCACACCACCTTCGAAATGGTCGACGTCCATCAGGAGTGAGTGTCCGGGCAATGTGGTCAGCGCACTCCCACTTTATTTTATTTTATTTTTTCTCCGACTTACTGTACTTACTTCATAACTCAAATAGCAGCTGCTATTTGACTTATGAAGTAAGTACAGTGTGGTGTTTTTAACGCTATTTATTTGCTATCACCTATTAGGTATGTTACAAAAATTAATAATGTAAAAATCTAAAGACACTACCTCCCACTACTACCTCTCAGGAACACGTTGAAACCAATAAGGCAATTATGGTATTTGGTTTTTTTTTAAATACTTAAACAGCTATAATGAACCGTGTCATAGGTAGTGCTATAAACACGCTCAGTGGTCATATACTCCGTGATGTGGTGTTTGGAGCAGAAAACCGTCTGCTGTAACTGGTGGTGCAACTAATCTATGCTAAATTGACCATCGACACTGAGGGGCCGCACCACACGGGCCACATGCAACAACCACAAACGTCGCCACGAGAAGCTAGAAGCAGGCGTAAAGGTAGCTGAAGCGCGCAATAGCCAATTGTGGCAGGTGGCTGCTACTGCTTTTAACCCATGCGCGCAGTAGGTATCATAACTGACTCTGAGAAAGTTTAAAGGCGCGAGTGGTGTGTGGCGGCGTTTTGTGAGTCGTGCGGGCCACAAGAAGCGAGCAGAGCCAATTTCGGCGGCCACCAGCGTGTATGCAGCAATGTACGAATGTATGTCATTATACACTTGGTTTGAAACAAACGTTTTGACTTTGACTTTGAAAACTATAGCCCCCCTAGCCAAGTTACAACCGTTTCGTTTCGATTCTCCTTTCGTTGATCGCCTCGAGGCGGTCACGCCTTCTTTTCCTTTGTTCTGACCACGTGGCTAAGTATTTAGATAACGTCAGAACAAAGGAATAGAAGGCGTGGCCGACTCGAGGCGATCGACGAAAAAAGAATCGAAATGAAACGGTTGTAACTTGGCTCAGGGCCAGAAAATATACTGGCGGTGGCGTATTGTGGTTGCGGGCCATCGCCCGTGTGCGGCGACCCTATATGCAAAGTTCGACAGTGTCTAATAAAATCAAAATAATTCTCACTTGCACACAAAGAACCGTATGACATTTGCATGGGCAATCAGCAGCGTGTAAGAATCTTCCGTCTGATCCGGGGGCGCTCTATAGAAGTAGCGCCTGAAGCCAGCTTCTATCCGCATGCTATCTTGGAAGAACTGCTGTAGGTACGGTTCAAAAAAATTACTTATCAATAGCATGAAACGTTTTTATTTTGAGAATAGGGATTATGCATGCTTTTAATTTTCTAAGTAAAATCATTTTTAGCTTCAATAAAGAAATATGAAAGATTTTTTTTAAATATTTATATTATTTATTTATATATACTTTATTGCATACCAAGATTACAAATTTACAACTGATATTAAATATCTTCATTAATAACGAAAGTCACTCATCACGCTATCACTAAATCCCTTTTATTTCATATCACTTCTCACACAATCCATCCATCTTTTCTTTGGCCTCCCTCTCCGTCCATCCACATGTAAACTCATAACTCTTTTAGCGTTTCATCCCTCCTCTTCACATGACCATACCAAGACAAACGATTCCCTTTCAACTTTTCAGTCACTGGCGCCACTTTCAAACTTCCCCTAATATACTCATTTCTCACTTTATCCATTCTCGTCACACCACACATCCATCTTAACATTCTCATCTCCGCTATGTGCAATATTAAAACTAAAAAAAAAGCTTCAAAAGCTAATAAGAAAAAGTCCGACGTGGACTTTGACATCAAAGTTTAAAAAACGGTTAGTTAAACATACGGCTATACTAATATTGTATAAAGCTGAAGAGTTTGTTTGTTTATTTGGTTGAACGCGTTAATCTCAGGAACTACCAGTCCGACTTGAATAATTCTTTCAGTGTCAGATAGCCCATTTATCGAGGAAGGCTATTGGGTATATAACATCACGCTATGACGAATAAGAGCGGAGTATCGACAATTTTTTTTTGCAAAAACAGGGAAAAATTATTCCCCCTTTATTTCTACAAAATTTTTCCCCTTAAGTTCTAAATAAAAGTCCGCGACAGCATGTCTATCTTTTAAGATTGGCTAACTATAACCTTTTTTATGGTAATGAAATTTGTTCTAAATAATGCATTCCCCATACTATAAATTTCTCCTAGATTGTGGATACGTGTACAAACATTCATCTGCAGTCTCGAAACAATTGTCTGTACCACCGATATGTTCCAACAATAGTAACAGTTAATCGCTAATCTCGACATCCATTGCGCTTACCGTGCTCTTAAACACTACCTATCAATACACTTACTCGAAAACCCGCTCTTATCCCGCCGCTTTTAGGCACGCAATAGACTGTTTTCCGCACTAGTGCAGAAAAGTGGGCGTGCTCTCCCCGCCACAATGTTATTACATTTATAGTATCAGGCCGTGCGCGTGTCGCCCCCGCGAGTCGCCGGCCAACCCCCGTTTATTCATTTTGTAAGTGTATTGAAAAAAAGTCGTTTGATACACGTGCTTTGTCACTGCAGACAAACTTCTGCACTTGTATCAAAATACTATTACTAATACTATTTTTTGCGTATGTTATAAAATTTTTACTGCTTGCATAATAATTGTTATCAATAACAGCGTTGCATCGCATGAAAATGCGAGGATTTAAAAAAATAGGTTTAAAAAGTATATAGAGAGGATAAAAAATAAATAAAAAACATATACATTTCATACATATTTTATTCAACATTACAAAATATTTACAGCTAGTCATTTACACGATACAAATTCACTGTAACAAGTTGCTAGAGGTAATTTGGCAAGTATAGATTAAATTGTAGCGTTATGGCTTTTGTATGAAAGAGCCCAATTCCACACGGAATACTTAAAGGCACTTTGATTAGATTAAATGACCAGTAAGTTTAAATTAAAGTGCTTTGAAAGATATATTTATTATTTTGTAACATTTGTCGCATTAGTACTTACTAATCATTGGCTCTAATCAAAGAAAAAAATACTTTGAGTTAGATATACATGAAATGTACCATGTTATTGAGCCACATTTTACAAATATAGAAGGCAGTGATTTATCGATAACAAGATTCCTGAATCCAAGATTTATTGATTACAGACAGCACCAATTTGCGAGCGAATGTTATGTTTACAACGTGTGGCCCAAGTGTTCTCATTATACTGTGGCTACATTATCGGGATTCGGTGAATATTCTCGTTGTCGCGACAAATGTGACTATGGTTGCAAAATTTAGTCATTTTACCGAAAACCATGGTAAAATAAGGATATTCTGGACTGAACTGTTGGTTTAGTGGTTAGTGGCCCTGACTGCTATGCCAAAGGTCGTGGATTCGATTCCCACCCAGGACAAATGTTTGTGTGATTAGCACGATCATTTGCTCTGTGTCGGGGTGTAATTTATCTATAATATGTGGATATGTGATGTATTTTTATCGCAATAATGCGACACACATATTCGCGTGATAATGTAGCCACAGCATTAGAGACAAGTTCGTCGAGTAGAGTTCAAGACCCATGTCTACTAAGGGCCTGCGCACACTTGAGACAAGACTGTCTTAGACATACTTGTCTGCGACAAGACTGTTTTGTCTACGACACGGCGCACACCATCAAGACAAAACAGTCTAGCGGTGTACCAGTGTTGCCAACTTAGTCGATTTTCCATTAAATCTAGTGGTTTTAACCCCCCCATATAGTTGCGAAATATTGGTTTTAGTGGCTAGTGGATTTTTCTAGTGCTTTAGTAAAATTCAATTTCTTACTAAAAATGCGATCATTCGGGTGTAAATCAGCACCATAGAATCCATAATTGTCAATCTGATACCGGCGATGATGGTGCAAACAAAAATGATTCGTCTGAAGACGAATTAATACATAGCTGTTATTGAATAATTTGTATGTTGATTTACCTACTAATGTTAATTTACTCACAAATGGTATTTTGATCAACTGATTGTTAATTTTTATCACTTATTATTAAGGAAACTAATATCCTATACGCCTACTTATTTTATTTCGTACAACACACATATTTTTAGTGGGAAATTTTGCGAAGTTTTGTGTGGGATAATTTTTTATTTGTGGTTTTCTGGTGGTTTTAAAAGTTGACTCTAGTAGACGTCCAGTGTTGCCAACAGTTACACTAAACTAGTGTAACAGTTGGCAACACTGGACGTCTCAAAACAGTCTTGTCGCAGACAAGTCTGCGGTGTCGTAGACAAGTCTGCGGTGTCGTAGACAAGTCTGTCTAAGACAGTCTTGTCTCAAGTGTGCGCAGGCATTAATATAATTTTAGCTTTGAATACAAGCACTCAAGTGTTAAAATAATATTTCACTAATCTTGACTAGATTTAGTGGTTTAAATAGAAACACAACATTTCTAGCACCGATTATGCTTCAAATGTATAAAAAATCATATAATCTTTAGGAATATAAATATCTTGGTACAGTCGAAGTTATTTTTAGGTGAACACTTGGTCTATGGCACACAAAATATATATTCTCATTAACAATCTAAGATTTTATTAAGTTTTTTAATTAAACACTTATTTACACTGATACAGTATAATAGTTGAAATACAAAAAAGGAATTCTTTAACTAATTCGTATCAATGTAAATACGTATAAAGACATAAACAAGATAGATTTGAACTAATTATTAAGTAAAAAACATTACAAAGAAAAAAAAGAGTGTTAAAAATTACACTTAAATGATAAAAAGACATACATTTGATATGATACAAGTATCTACAACCAATGTACTTATATAGGGTGACTGGTAATTAGTGTACGATACTTGATTGTGACACGTGATTGTGCTCATGATAACCAACAACTTTTACTATGGGAACAACCTGAAATCGCGAAAAAAAATCAGCTGTTCACTACATTTATGTTGTTTGTTGTTATTAATGTACTGAACAGCTGATATTTTTTTTGCGATTTCGGCTTATCTCCCATAATAAAAATTCTTTGTTATCATGAGCACAATCACGTGGTTAAGTATCGTACACTAATTACCAGTCACCCTAATAGGGTTCAATTATTCTCAACAGCTGTTTTAATAGTAAAAATTGTACAGGCTTTAAAATAAACTACTGAAAGATTGAAAATCTATTAATAACATTCATTCTGTATAACAAAGCTGGTAGAATGACTTTTGCTGGCCTGTTGGTCTAGTGGTTAGTGGCCCTGACTGCTATGCCGGAGGTCGTGGGTTCGATTCCCACTCAGGACAAATGTTTGTGTGACGAACACGATCATTTGTTCTGTCTGGGTGTAATTTATCTATAATATGTATGTATTTAGAAATATATAATTATGTTTATCAGTTGTCTAGTACTCATAACACAAGCTCTGCTTAGCTTGGGGCTAGACGGCGTTGTGTGATAGTTGTGGAATATTATTATTATTATAATGGAATGGAAAAATCATCAAGCACGTATTTTTGCTAAAAAGTCAGTTCTGACATTACTTCTTTAGACCTATATCCTCTAAGACATACGAAAGGAAAGTACCTCTAGGCGTCTGTGTTACGCAAGTGTTTTCATAACATCACAGGAACTATCAGAATATCAACGCTGCATTGTATTTACTTTTTAGGGTTCCGTACCTCACTACTACCTACTTTTATTTTATTTTTATAATTGTATGTTTTTTTTCCATTTTGTATGTTTAATTTTTGTGGCAATAATTTAATGGTGTAAGCTGTGCATACCTATAATGGGCATGCATACCAGATAATACGTTTTAATATTATTTTTCGCTAAAAATCATGTATGTAATGCTGTTGGTGTGCCAATAAATAAATAAATAAAGGAAAAAGCGGAACCCTTATAGGATCACTTTGTTGTCTGTCTGACAAGACCCTTTATCTCAGGAACGCGTGGAGGTATGGAGTTGAAATTAAAACGATATACCTACTCAGGTCTGCGGTCCCTTGAAGTTGTGAAAAAATCAAACTTTTGATTTAACGAAAAAAAAGGACACGGCCGTTTATGTCGCTAAAAAAGTATATTTCGACACTCTCAAGGGAATCAAAATTCATAGAGTACTTCCCGTTTACCTAGAAGCCTTTAATTTGGCTTGTAGCATGGTCTCATAGCACAATTAGTATAGGAAAAAAAATTTAAAAACTGTAAATTTGCAGTATTTTTTTTTCGATTCGGAAAAATTGTCGTACTTAACTAAATTAAATTTGGGATTTGAACTGTTTTCATAGGTAAGTAAAAACTTGTATGGAACCCTCAGTGCGCGAGTCCGACTCGCAATTGCCCGATTTTTTTTTTTAAGTGTCGCAGCTTAGTTAGGAGTCTTTCGGTCTTTAACAGATTGTTTTTAGGTTATTTTATTTATTTTGTTTTATGAATAGTCAATCATTTATTTTTGTTGTTTGTATGTCAACAAAATAAACTCTTTATTAATGAAAATATATAACAAGTAACAACTGTTAATTTGATCGAGTCGACTGGAGGCATTCAATTGGAATATTGTCAGGCTCGGAAGTACAAAGGCTCGGTTATGGTAACTAAGTTAATACACTTAAGGCGAGTTTTATCTCAAAATTGACACGCTTCCTATACTAGTAACTTCGAACCAAATTCTAGCGTATGTGAAATCTTACTAAAAGCGAGTGCTATAACATTGTCAGATCTTGCTTTTAACATTCATATTACGTCTTCATTAACTACAAAAATTCATGCATTTATAAACAACGTCTTGCTAACAGCTATACATAAGTGGGTGCACTTTTCTTCACTAGTATCGTATCGCTCATCCTGATTATGGTTTAATTGAACACTTAAATGAATAATGATTAATCATACTTAGTTCCGCTCCAGCTGACCAGACTATGTTTTTTTTTTTTTTAAATTGCGAAATGCAGTATTTATTGGGTGATATCAATCTTGGAAGATGTACCGATTCATAATCCAGAAAGATATAAAATTATAGCCACATAATTATTATGTACTTGATGTAATGTTTGGGTCACCAAGATACAGGCTGCGCCGAGCTTGGGAGCCATTGCTATTTTTATATGGTCATTGTATAGTTTCAATGTGTTATATTAATGCAATTAATGTATAAATAACTGTGTTTAATTAATAAAATTTATTATTTATTAATTTATTATCTCATTTGGATTACGAATAATTTACAAACAGTTTTTATAACTGGTCAGTGAAACCTCATTCTGAGACAGCGATTACAATGTGCAGCAAGAATAACTTTTATGTTTCTTACCCGTTCATCTCCTTACAAACTTGAATCTTGGCATTTCTTTTTAAGCTGCTATTACTGTAATAACAAAATAATTTTGATTTCAAAAGTCGTCTGAGGCAGCGAAAATGAAATTAGAGCTCATCGGGCCGCAAACATAAGCTTGCCGGGCCGCAAACATAAGCTTGCCGGGCCGCAAACATAAGCTTGCCGGGCTGCAAACATAAGCTTGCCGGGCCACAAACATAAGCTTGCCGGGCCGCAAACATAAACTTGCCGGGCCGCAAACATAAGCTTGCCGGGCCGCACTGTGTAGCCCGTCAGGCCGCATGATAGATCAATGTTTTGCTTTATTACCTGTTATTATATCCAAACATTTATATGAGAAAGTGTGTCACTAATTTGCAAACGCCCATGTTGAGTTTTGCTTTAATTTCATAAGAACACCTCAATTAGTCATTAACTATGTGAAATTCTCTACTGTAACGCATGCTTATCAACATCGTAAGTGCATCACCTCGCCTTAAGACAAGCTAGTAAATCTCAAGCGGTAATAGGTCGATTCACTAACTCCACGTCGCTGACTCACCCGCAACGCCCGCGAACGTGGTGATTTAACGTTCCTATTACGCACCTTTGAGAGCCGGTCAACTACAGTGCGATGCCTATCCATGAGCGTGGCGAGCCGGTTTTGTTTTTTTTTTTATGTGGGAAATCATACAATGACTTCTCCCGATCTAGGGTGGAGCGAGTGGCAGGTCAGTTTTTTACTGACTTAAACCACACCTGTGTTCTTCATTTGCCCTTTGCGTTTTAGGACCACTGTTTCCCTTTTATAAATTGCCCGTAGCCCTAGCTGGCATCGGTCCTCGATCGGCATCAGGGTATGGGCCCCCTCTCTTTGAGGAATGCGTGGAACTCTACGCGCCGTCGACGATTCGTGCTCGGCCCTTACCGGACGGGCGGACGTCGAGCTACCCATTGCTCGTCGTCCGCAAGCCCGCACCTGCGGTGGCCGGAGATCGCCGTGTTAGTCCCAACGCCCGGGGTATACCCTGTCGCAACGGCTGGAGCGTAAGGATGTCCGTTCCTTCACGGCTAGCAAATCCTTCGCTAGAATTACTGCTTCACTCCACCACCGTGTCCTCCGGGCGGTCAGCATAATGGTGACACGCGGGCTGGCTTTCTTCCGCCTGAATCCGCAACAGGAGCCTCCCGAAATTGCTGTCTGGTGAGGCCCTGCGTCACGCGAAAGGTGAGGACGCCATGGTGCCTCTCTAGCCGTTCCTCAAAGAGAGACTTATGATTATGGCGTGCCCAGAATTGATGAGTGTGCCTGATAACCTTTCCAGCTTTATATGTGTTAGTAGTTCACACTAGCTACAACATTGGTTAGTAAAAAACCCTTGTGAAACATATGTTAGTTGTGAATTTGCCGAGCCTATTCCAACTATGTTGAGTTCGATTTCCAGTCTATTCGCAGTATTTTATGTGGAGTAACTGCCTTTCAGACCTCCACAATCCTGTAACTGGGTAACACAATACAAACTGGTGACAGATGCACTGTCATTTTTGCTTCTTGAAAATAACACAATCATATGACAATGTAACAGCAAAGTTATGCGATCAAATAATTTTATATCTCATTTGAGACATCGACTACATCCTTGTGACTACGTCCAAAAGTTAGTTACAAGTTTTTTTTACATTAAAATTGACTATTTCCATATCCTCCACCTTACTTTATCAAAATATTGGCCTTATGGTTGATTCAGATAAGATCAGTTACTCGCGAGAAATATTTAACACATACTTTTCAACGGATTTAAGCCCATAACGCTTACAGGTTCAATGCTTTTATTTTCAATTACCTAGTGTCACAAGCTAGTAACTGTTCCCAAATCAATCAAACCTATTTAAAATTTAAGGCGAAAATTCGCCCACAACATATAACGACTACAAACATTCACTTTAGTGACATATCCCAACCCCAGTGCTCACTATGTTAAAAAAGGTTGAAGTATAGAACAAATTATAATAGCCCACTTGAAATCCTGTTCGATATTATTGTCTGTTTTTGTGGAATTACCTGTGTTATAATGTGTTTTGTACTAACCTTAATACTGTCTACCGTAAAACGGGGCGAATAGAATTTTCACTTTGATACCATATTATCGGCTCCTAACAAAGAATCGACTTTTTAGAGTAACAATTAATTAATAAATTGATATAGTTAAATGCTGCAAAAAAATATTCAAATATCGTGAAAAAATCCCTTGAAGTTTTGTTTCTATTCACCCCATTTGACTGTACTTCTTATTTTAGTTACAACAGCGCTAGTGCTTAATACTTTTAGTGCCAAGGACATCACATGGATCATACAATAATTGAAAAATCTAAGTATGTTGAGCTTACTCGGACTCGGTAGTCGGGTACTAGGCATGAAAAAGTCAACAATAGCTACCTACTTATAATAACCACTCGGGATGCGGATTGTATCACACAAATGAATTATTGTATGGTCTTGGCACCAAAAATTTAAAAAAATATACCCCCCATCTAACTACTTTGTACCCTCACGTTAAAATGGCACTTCGATTTTCAGATAAAGACTATTAAATTTATAGAGTAGAGTGACGGAGACAACACCTATTATAAATATCGATATGCTATATTAACGATCAAGTACTGTGTGGACCAGTGCTCAGGAAAAACAACGTCTAAAAAAACAGTATATTAAATAATAAGGCGACAAAAAAGCAATAACAATGCTGCCCAGTTTCATAAACAAATAATTTGTCGACTAAATAATTAAAACCAAATTGGTGACATCAACTACACATAAAAACAAAAGCGTTAGTGTTTCGTCCATGATAAAACTGGCGTAGATGTATAATTCAATAAACAGAATAAGAAATCTCATTGTTTTAAGTTTGTTACGGGGAGTTCAACGAGATCGTGAAGCGAAACAGCGCGAATGGAATAAATAATTCATACTTTATAGAGGCGGCCTACGTGACCAATCGCACGTGGGTGCGGTGAGGCGACGAGAGAAGCGAAGCAGACGTTAAGGGCGCCTTCAAATTAGCCGCATAGTGCCGCGCAGTGACAGCGCGGCTGCAGCACTGCCGCCGCGCTGCGGCTGCGCGGCCCTTAGCAACAAATTTGAAGGCGCCTTAACAGTTAGTTTAAAATTTTCACGCGAAATCTTGCGGTGTGGTGACTTGTTTTAAATATATGGAGGCTGGCTGAGTCGGTGACTTTACGCACATGTAGGACAGAGCCGCAACGTCGCGATTAGTTCGCGTAAACCGCATCAGATCGCTTCGCAATCGGATTCACGTTGGATCACCCAGGTATAAGAAATATATTTATGAAAGTCATGGACGAAACGCATACAACAGCTTTATCAAAATGCGGTGCAAAGTTCCCAATACCGAATTCCTGTCATTTCTTAAAAAAAAAAATACAATAATCAGAATTTCATGACATAAGCCGGTAAGGTACCCTCTACTGGCATGCCAGTAACACTAGCGCTAGCAACTACACCCGTAGAAACCACTTGTAAACACCTGTTTTACCGGCTAGTGATGAACTTAGGCTCCATGTGCCCAGTGTCGGATAAGGATCGAAGTACCACGTTGCCGTTCGGCATAATTGATATCCAAGTGATGGACGCGTGACTCAGAGATATCCGAAGCCAACCTTCAGGTGGGAACTGGAGGGCTCTGGAAAATAGATGATAATACGAAAACATGAAAAAGTTAGATTAGAAAATTTAACTTAATTTATTGATTTAAATATTTCCTTTCTTGTTTAGCGCTCACAAACAAGACACCCAGACCCGGAACGATTATCCATACAAATTTTTTTTTTGTGCCAGAATCTATTCCACGTTGTATGTCGCGCTGCAGCCAATCACTAAGCCACAGTGCCCACCGTGCTGACGATTCATTCATTTAATCAATTATATTTATTACTGGCTTTTGCCACTGATTTCACCCACGTGAATGTCAAAAATGATTCTATGAGTGCTTAATGCCGAGATGAAAGTATTATCTGCATAATCCAGGTCATTAAAAATTTTATAATATTAAGTAGGATGTCTAAATGCCTATACAAAATTTTTTAAGTATATGCGCAACTTGAATATAGTTTTTTCAAAATCAGTAACTGTATCGATTTCAATAATTTTTACATCATGTAATATTTTTTCCCAAAAATATTTAAAAAAAAGGTCACAAATTGGACACCACCGGAACTAAGTACCACACCAGTCACGGCAAGTCATAGTGGGCATTAGGCGCCAGCGCACAGCTGGGTGCGGGGGCAAAATAACCCCTCAGTCGCCCGGAAATGAAATGAAGTTTTGTGCATAGATTTTTTACATAAAAATACTAGACACGTGTTTCGGGTTTCGCATACACTAAAACTAATGTTGTATTTACGGCGTATTTTATTTTTATCACAAGAATGAAACTACAGGACGTATTTTATAAACTTCATTGTAGCCCAATCAACGGTCCGTTTTATTGTCAATTTAGTAATCAAAAGCCACACGCTAAGGTACTCACTTGCATACAAAGTATCGTATAACATTGGCATGGCAGACCAGCAGTGTGTAGGTATCTTCTGTCTGATCCGGAGGCGCCCTGTAGAAGTAACGCCTGAAGCCAGCTTCGATCCGCGCACTATCCTGAAAGAACTGCTGTACGTGCCAAAAAGGACGTTATTATACTCCAAATAAAAAACAAAAAAAAAAACACTAAAATAAAATTTTGATGAATGGGATAAGAGGAGTATTGTTAGGTAGATGTGGGTAAATTAATTAATAAAATATAATAAATTAGTACTAGGGATAACACAGCACAGATCATCCACTGGCCTCTTCCAACGCTTGTTTCTATATTATTTTCGTCATCCAGTTTAACAAGACACAGCTGGATATCAATCTTGTGGTTTACATAAAACACAAAAACGATAATTTTTAAATAATTTTATTTCTGTGTGAACTGAATTTTAAAAAGTTTTAAATACATTATAAAATTGTTTATCAAACTTAAGGCCTCAACAAATCATAACTTACTAACGACCGATCCCAGATTTGTACTGGTGTAATTTATATTCAGAAAAATTCCTTGTTTATCGCTCCTTTTTACTAGTGGCAACCGTTTCAAAATCTCATGTGTGATTTTATTTTAAATAATTATACTATAACTATAGGTGCTGAATTTCGGAACATGGGCCGCATGCGGCCCGACAGGCTGTCGTGCGGCCCGACAGGCTGTCATGCGGCCCGACAGGCTGTCGTGCAGCCCGCTAGGTTTTACAGAGAGGCCCGTTGAGCTATGTAAGCTACCATATATTTATATTTTTAGAACATACGAAAAATAAATCAGCAATTTTTTTTTACTATATTACTATTGTTTTGTTAAAAAAGGTAGGTTAGGTTAGGTAGTAGGTTACTTTCCTATACAAGGGTATAGGAAAGTAAAATATTATGACAGCATGGTCGATAATGGATGAAATTAAATCAAAAGATGCCGGTGCCGTGTATTTATAGTCATTAAGAGGGCTAGTTTTCATCATAGAATAGCGATTCTAAGAAGTAACTATTATATTTCCTCTGCTTTGGTTTTGGAAACCGCACCTTATAATCTGGCAACACATACTAGAATTGATTGTATAATGAGAAAATAAATAGACTAAAAACTTCAAAAGAAAAGTCATAAAACTAGAATGTGCAGTGGTAATAAGCAAGCGAAACTCCACAAAAGTGATGGGTATATTATGTATTGAATAAAATGAAAAGAAAAACATAATTGCAAGCAGTAGAAATAACGAGTAATGAAATAATTTTGCTTCCGCTTTTGGATTACAAGTATTTTTTTTTTTAACTTGGTTACCATCATCATCTGATCGTAGCTGATGGTAAGCTGTGATGCAATTATTGACATTATACACTAGTTTATTAAGTCTCTCGTCTTCAAGGCTAGAGTGAATAAGCATATTCATAAATTATAGTTGGACGGGAATAATAATATGAATTATTGTTTTCGTTATAAAATATCGATATCCATCACGTCTGTGAAGTTTCGCTAACTAATTAAATTTGTTCCTGTAAAATAAAATACTAATATTATAAAGAGAAAAGATTTGGACTTTTTGGGTTTTTGTTTGTAATTAATAAACTCAAAACCTACCGGACCGATTAAAAAATAATCTTTCACCAGAAATATACTACGTTAACACTAAGTGACTAACTAAGCTAACAACACCGCATAAGTCATTTTTACCAACTTTACAGGAGATGAAAAACAACTGTGCGCTGTTGAGAGGCCAACTGACTTGCGCGCTGTCACTACTTTTCGAATTACGGCTTTTGATTGGCTGAAATCCATAATTTGTAACCAATAGTTAGACGCGCAATGAGCAGCTCCGACTAAAGACATTCCAATGTGAAAATCGCCAATTTTCGACTTGAGCGGTGTTGTTAGCTAAGGGACGATAGGCTATTTATTTTCTTCTTTTATGCGGGCGGAGCCGCCTGGCAGAAACTAGTTTTAAATAAATATGTAGATTTATGAATAACTAATTAGTTATCTATTCTTTCGCTTTAAAATGTAAATAAATAACAGTGCTTGATACATTCATATAGTCATAGTCGGCCTTTTAATGTTCCCACTGTTGGGACTCAGGCCTCCTCTCTAGGAGAGGGAATGGGCCGTAATCCACCACGCGGGCCCAGTGCGGGTTGGTGGATGTCACATGTCTTTGAATTTTTGGTTCTAGAACATGCCGGTTTCCTCACGATGTTTTCCTTCACAGTTTTGAGAGCAGTGGTGATGAAATAAATTACACAAAGTAATGCGCCTGGCTGGGTTTGAACCCGCGACCTACAACTCGTAAGTCGGGGCCGTTACCACTCGGCCACCACTGCTCTGCTTGATACATTGGTGTAATTTATCTATAATAATGTATGTATTTAGAAATATATAAGTATGTTTATCAGTTATCTATTACTCATAACATGAGCTCTGCTTAGTTTGGGACTAGACGGCGTTGTGTGATAGTTGTGGAATGTTATTATTAGTGGTATATTGGTATAGCATTAATTACTAATTATGTTTGTTTTTTGTTATATACCAAAAATCATTTACAAAAACTATTAAAAAAGGCCTATCATCCACGGACGCGTAGCTTCATAGACGCGTATTCGTCATTATACGCTTGGTGTACGCCTACTCACAGTTACATACAAAATTATAAAATTCTGTCAACAAAGCGATACGACGGCACGCACAACGTTGCCGCTTCGCCGACAGAGCGTCTATGAAGCTACTCGTCCGTGGAAAGTAGACCTTAATTCTTGCTTTTCGACCAATAATTGTATATTCCTATTAGCAAGCTTGATCAAGTTTGCTTACTACTTACTACAAACATCAATTCATTAAATGACTTGATTAAAGTTGATTAGTAAACAGATTTTTAATTACTAAATTCGCCCCACAGTTTCAAAAGTGGCCGTTTTCCTGATAGAAGCAGAATTTGCACGTATACTTTAATTTCTTTAAATCTCCGTCACATTAGGCACTCTATAAGCTATGAACATTTTAGTATTGTTAAAAGGTTATCCCGAGGTGATCAGAAAATTATAATTTCCAAAGAATTTCTTATGCGACAGCTTGATAATGCACAGGATATGACGCACTGCATTTCCATGAAGGTATTAAATAGGACTAAAAAAAAACCTTGAGAAAAATATTTTATATAATGCTGGTTGCCCAATGTGGTAAAATTATGATATGAATTTAATGCCTTATCTCTATATTATGTGTACATGTTTGATTCTTGATCATAATCAATGCAAAGACAACAAACATCTTTATCAATATTACGCACACTATGTAGACAAGCATATAAACTGGAAGATCCTTTACAAAACGATAATTAAGCGATTTTCAAGGTCACTCAAATTGTACAGCCCCCCTAGCCAAGTTACGATCGTTTCGTTTGCGTCGAACGCCTCGAGTAGGCCACGCCTCCGATTCCTTTGTTCTGACCACGTGACTGAACGTTGAGATGACGTCAGAACAAAGGAATCGGAGGTATGGCCTACTCGAAGCGTTCGATACAAACGAAACGATCGTAACTTGGCTAGGGGGCAGATGTATGTACAATCGACGCTCGAGGCTTCCCCTCGCGTCAGTGGCCATGAACTTTCTTGCACGTTCTTCTCTATAGAGATCTACGCTTTGGAACGTGCAATTTAGCTTCGTTTTTTTTGGACTGACCGACATTTGACTATACAAAAGTGCCTGTAAATGGTCTATTTGAAACGGATTTTGATTTTTGTGACAAAATTGCAAAGCTACTTCTTTGATATAACATACACTCGCGAGCAACCAAATCGACTCAACGTACAAGTGCACACTTGCAGATGTTTTTTTTTAAATAATACTTCTTATTTTTCGGAGGATTTCAAAAGACCAGTGGCTTAAATCGGAGACCAAGAACAACCCGCCACCGGTCCATCTCGGAAGAAAGACGACAGTTTTCTTGTTACGAGTTTGCTGCGAAATAGTCACATGACCGGTGTCGATGTGCAACAGGAGCTGGGAAGAATTTGCGAAGTGGCTGTCAGCAAGTGAACAGCATGAAAACGGTTAAACAAAGCTAATCTTATATCGTCATATTATCGGGCCTAAAATTGATGGCCCGCGATTGGTAAGCGCGCCTTCAACTTTCCCGAAAACATCTTGAAGATACCGTAGTGAGCACATTTCCTTATGCGTCCAATTAAAAATAGTACTGCATACATTTTTGTAATAATGTTAAGCTGACGTTTCAGGCTTTCCAACGGTGTATCGTGTTTTAAAAACAATTCAGTATTCTCTGAAGAAAATATCTGCAAGTGCGCACTAGCACTTTCGAGTCCATTTGGAAGCTCGCGAGTGCAGATCTGCTTTATCTAAACCAATATTAAAAAGAGAAAAGATTTGTTTTTTTATTTGTGTTTGTCCAGAAATAAACACGAATACATGAGTTTGCTGGAATGAACTTTCAAAAGCCAATAACATAATATTTGAGATTAATTAGTGAAGCAACAACTTTTTTGATCTACAAAGATTAACTTACTTTTGGTTCCGGCCTCCAATGTCCCACAGGTGGTTCTGGAGGTATGGGAGCCCCTTCTTCAATCAGTTGGCAGTTCTTCACTTCTATATCTTTGTCCAGATGCTTGGCTATGATGCTCCCTGTCTCTTGGGCCCTGGTCATCGTGGACTGTACTAGTAGGTCCCATTTTATGTCTAGGAGCGCCAATCTTTGGCCCGTAAAGTCTGCTTGGAGCCGGCCTGTAAAGGTTTGTAGTTTGATTATAATCAACTAAATCAGCTTGTTCAGAGTTTCGAACAATCGCTTCCATTCTCGAGGAACTGGGCGTCAAGGAGTGCTTGTCTTCGCTGGTGCGGAGTCGTATTTTTAAATACATTGGCCATATTTGTCGACGTGGAAGTGACTCCACCCAACGAAGAGGCGTTATATATACAAGGAAAGGTGGACGGGACGAGACCACGTGGTAGATCATCGATGCGATGGACTGACCAGATCAAAACGGCTGCTGGCGGCCCATTGAATGAACGCGCCCAGATGATGCTCCAGCAGGAAAAAGTGGCGGGAAGTCGAGCGGGGTAATCTCACAGCTTCCGGAGAGCTACTTTTGTGAAGAAAAATAAATTACCTATACTCAATCGTAGTAAGACTCCGCGAATTCTTAGATTAGGTACTTCCTATCACGACTCACTATTTTTTTTAAATATGATTATTTGTATTTGTTGTATTGTAATATAGTACTAAGTTTCTTTGAGAATAAATATTATTATTATTATTTTTATTGTGCTTTTAGGTACAATATTAACTGGTCTACACTGTTCTTACATAATGTCTATTAATACTGTAATATGAAAATATTCGTTATGCTATCACTAACTTCCTTTTCTTTCATATCACTCTTCACACAATCCATCCATCTTTTCATTGGTCTCCCTCTCCCTCTCACACAGGGCAGAATAGAAGAAAAAAACATGTTGCGCCGACCCCAAATAACACGGGACAAGGGCAGGAAGACTGTAATATGAAAATATTGTAAACAACCACTTTTTTAAAAGAGTAACCATAGAGTTTCTTGCCGGTTTATCTCCATAGGAAACGACCAATTTGGAACCGTGCACTAGCTTCTAACGTTTTATAAGTGCCCATGTAGGCCTATGTGAAATAAAAACTCTTGACTTGACTTGAAACCTGCTGCGGCTCGCGAGCCGCATATGGCCCATATGGCCCGACAAGCTTTTCTATTTGGCCTTGTTACCGGTAAATCAATATTATATAAAATCGATATACCACTCACTGATTACTCACGAAATTTGGCAGGTAGGTTCCTTATAGGGTGTAGACATGCGCTAAGAACGGATTTTACGAAACTCCACCCCTAAGGGGGTAAAACGGGGTTTGGAAGTTTGTATGGAGAAACCTACTTTCACGCGAGCGAAGCCGCTGGCAGAAGCTAGTACTGCTATATTAATTTCAATAGTGTCTTGGTAGCAGTATTATTGGAGTACTAAAATAGAAGTAGATTTATTTAATTCCTTGTTGCAGCAAAAAATCTTTTTCGCGGTCCAATACAAACTTGCTCCAGATAGTTAATCTTATTTTAGCCACTGGACAAGGACCTATTTGTATGAAAGGCAAGCTGTAGACATTTTCAATATCAACAAATTACAGAACCACACTCAATGCTACCGAAATAGTTTTTAAAATAACATAATGACTTGCAAAAGACGTGTTCAGCGAACAGTTTCAAAGACTTTCTTTGTCTTGTCCTTTTTACGTGTTATATTTATACAAACATATTAAAATTTTATATACAAAGAATAATTTTATTTACTGAGAACTCGAACAAAAAGTGTGTTTTTGATGTACATATGGATTTTAAGAGGTAAAATCGTTTGATGATTTGTAGGAGGTAATCTGCGAAAATACAGATATAATCTTAATTATCGCACAGCCAAGGCCACTGAGTCTAGAAACATGAAATTGTGCTTTTGTGTTCCTTAAGTAATTAATGAGAGCACTAAGAAATGACTTATAAAAATTCTACCCCTAAAAGCGCTTTATAATTAGGGGTAAAAGTTTGTATCGAAATTAGTCACGTTTTTAATGATATTATTGTATCCAAAAAGAATGCGTGGTGCGAGACAGCAGCTCATCTGCTTCTAAGTTGCCCAGTGATCACTAATTACAGGGCAAAGTACTTCGAGAACCCAGGTACAGATAGCGGCTCGAATCTTGAGCGGGGATCGCTTTGCGCATCGTACAACATAGGCGAGCCGATCACTGTACGAGGATTGCATTCCCCGCCCCCGCATCTCTTTTCATACGACTAAAGAGACCCGATATTTCAATTCTGCGTGCTTCTGCGCGAGTAGAACTGTAGAAGTCAGCGCTCAAGATCCGTGCCGGTATCTATACCCTCTGCAAAATGGTCAGTAACATCAAGGCGCTGCTGGCCATCCTTGAAGAGCTGGGGTGGATTGAATGACATATTTATCCAACCAGACGTGGAGTTGCTGACATCAGCCCGTAATACAAAGAATGCTTGGTCCCCGTGGAATAAGACATTTTTTTTTTAAGTTATGAAACCATCCAATGTCTTCTTCTGCTCTAGGGCAGAGCGTGAGGGCGTGTCAAACTTTTACTGACTAAACCACACTTATGTTCCTTCTTTGCCTTGCGTTCCAGGACCCCGGGTTTCCGTTTCGGAAGCCAACCCATGGCCTCAGTAGGCTTCGGTTCCTACGGTTTTGCTGACATTTCTTCAGACGCGCATGGAACACTACGCACCGTCGACGACTCGGGCTAGGTTCGGACGGCGAGCTACCCATTGCTCGTCATCCGGCGAACCCACGTCTACGGTGGCTAGAATGCGGGCTTGGGTTCACGGTGGCTGGACAAAAAAAATCGAAAAAAAAAAGAAAAATATTAAAAAAAAAATATCATACCCAATTCTGTGAGAGTCCGATCCTTATCCCTGGCTCCATCAATATTGTACTGTCCATGTCTGATCAGGAACAGATGCCTCACGGCTCTGCTCTTCGCTTTCTCCAGCTTCTCATTATATTTGTTCTCTTCCTCAGGGTTCCCCACTGAACTCTTTATCGGTTTCACAATTGATTCCGGTTCTCGGCTTAAAATAGGAAGGGTTGATTGTTAGTAAAAACTGGGCAAGTGTGAGTCGGACCTTGCGCCCTGAGGGTTCCGTACAAAGTCACGTTTTGTAAATAGTTCCATTTCCGAATGGAATCTCGATTTTTTTTCCGAAGCGATTTTTTTTGTGACGTAACAATAAATTTACTATTTACAGATTTATTCCTATGCTTGTGCTGTAAGACCTTGCTTTATACCAAATTTTAGGATTCTGGGTCAACGGGAAGTGCCCTATGAATTTTGATTCCCTTGAGAGTGTCGAAATATACGTTTTTTGCGACATAAACGGCCGTATGTTTTTTTTTTTCCGTTAACTTTAAAGTTTGATTTTTTACACAGCTTTGGGACCGCAGACTTCAGTATATGGTTTTAATTTCAATACGATACCTCCACGCGTTTCCGAGATAAAGGGTCTTGACAGACAGACAGACGGAGGACAAACAAGTGATCCTTTATGGGTTCCGTTTTTTACTTTTAAGGTACGGAACCCTAAAAAAAGTGAGATAGATAGATATATTATTTATTGTGCACCAATAATAAAATTACAATAGGAACTTAAAATTAATAGGGTGTCAAAATGGGCGGTCTTAGCGCTAAAAGTGATTTTTTACAGACATCCAGAGAACAGCAGCAACAGACAGACAGAGAAGGAGAAAAAGATACGCAGATAGTGCGTGGTGTACTATTTATATATATACAATACACAACTAATAAAGTAGATATGATGAGATCATCATCAATCATCATTTCAGCCGAAAGACGTCCACTGTTGGACATTGGCTTCCACCAAGTGCCGCCATTATGACCGGTCCTGTGCGTCTCGCATCCTTTGGATTCGCGCAACCTTCACCAGGTCCTCCGTCCACCTTGTGGGAGGCCTTCCAATGCCGTGTCTTCCAAAAGCCAACCCATAACCCCAGTAGGCTTTGTCTTATTATAAGCTTTATTTCATGTGAAGTTTTGTTGGTTAGTTTGGCTGAATACGAAGGATTTCTCTAAGTTTTTGGTTCATGGACTAAACAAACTCACAAGGTATGGTTTTTTTTTAAGGATTAGCATGTATGTAGGTACTGTAGCGAAAAAAAAAAAAACTTTTCACCACTATACATTAATGTCTCAGCATTTCGGACCAACGTATCCATATTGCGAGAACTCAAAATATGCTCGCGGTTGTCGTCAGAGTGTCTACACAAGATTCTACAATACTTCGGTCACATTGCAAGGAAAGATGGTGGCAACCTCGAAAGGCTCATCGTGATCGGTAAAGTGGGATGGGAAAAGGCCTCGTGGACGCAGCCCAAAACGTTGGTCTGACCAGATCCGCATCGCTATTGACTCTACGCTATACAATGCCCTTCACACTGCAGAGACAGAAACAGATAGAGGAATATCGTTCGAATGAAAGTGATGAAGTAGGGAGGTCACGACCCTCATCATTGAGTAGCATGACGCAAGGAGAGGAACATAATTTTTTGTAGATTTTCAAAGCACAATATAAATTGATTGCAACACGATAATTATGTAAGTTAAGACAAAGTAAACAGTATAATGTACTAGCAAGCTGATATAATAAAAAGTACAAACAAAATAGTAATTCCAAAGTAAATAAATTAGTTTTGATTTAAATCAACAACATTAAAGATCTCACTAGATAAGTAAACACTGAGTCTAGTTTGTATCAGGGGAATTCCCTCAAATTAGATTCTTAGAGAACAAGAGCAAGCTGATTAAATAAAAAGTACAAACAAAATAGTAATTCCAAAGTAAATAAATTAGCTTTGATTTAAATCAACAACATTAAAGATCTCACTAGATAAGTAAACACTGAGTCTAGTTTGTATCAGGGGAATTCCCTCAAATTAGATTCTTAGAGAACAAGAGCAAGCTGATTAAATAAAAAGTACAAACAAAATAGTAATTCCAAAGTAAATAAATTAGTTTTGATTTAAATCAACAACATTAAAGATCTCACTAGATAAGTAAACACTGAGTCTAGTTTGTATCAGGGGAATTCCCTCAAATTAGATTCTTAGAGAACAAGAGCAAGCTGATTAAATAAAAAGTACAAACAAAATAGTAATTCCAAAGTAAATAAATTAGCTTTGATTTAAATCAACAACATTAAAGATCTCACTAGATAAGTAAACACTGAGTCTAGTTTGTATCAGGGGAATTCCCTCAAATTAGATTCTTAGAGAACAAGTTTAAATCTATGATATACAAAAAATTGTATTGGCCACTAATATAATCCATCTTATTTTTCTTTAATATTAAATAAGGCTCGCATTTGACATCCATCTCACATGATGGTAAGCAATGATGTGGCTGACGATTGTGCATGCTTGCCTAGAAGTAACCTATAGCGCAAAGGACAAAGTTCGACGGTTTACCTCATGGCACTGACATCACATGACACTGACGAATATTGTCGACATCAGCTCAGTTACCAAAGAGGAAAAAAAAATTATACCTATATTTTCTGTATTCATTGGTAATGTGGCTTACATGGGGGAATTTCTGAGAAGATGCATGACAAGTTACCTATGTTACTAATTAATTTTTAGGGTTCCGTACCTCAAAAGGAAACAACGGAACCTTTATAGGATCACTTTTTTGTCTGTCTGTCTGTCTGTCAAAACCCTATATCTCAGGAACGCGTGGGGGTATAAAGTTGAAATTAAAACCATATACTCAGGTCTGCGGTTCCTTAAAGCGGTAAAAAAATCAAACTTCTGAGTTAACGAAAAAAAGATACGATCGTTTATATCACAAAAACGTCTATTTCGACATTCTTAGGGGAATCAAAATTCATAGGGTTCTTCTCTTTGACCTAGAATCCACGTCCACGACCAGAAGTTACGTCATAAAAAAAAACTTTTTTTTTGCTTTTCGGAAAAATCATTGGACCTCAATTTGGGAATTGAACTGTTTTCATAGGTAAGTTTGTACGGAACCCTCAGTGCGCGAGTCTGACTCGCACTTGCCCGTTTTTTTCAAGGGAACTCCCTTAAATTAGAATATTCAAGGAATCACTCAAGGATAACCAGTTAAGGGAATTGATACCTCATTGTGGTTTACTGTTTAAAACCAAGTTAGGTACCTATTTCATTCAAATAAAATTTTTGTAACTACAAGAATGATTCAGTTGAATTGTTTGCTACATGCTTAAAAATTAATCAATTAAATTATATATTTTTTTTACACAACTATAACACAACGCCTTCTAGTCCCAAGCTAAGCAGAGCTTGTGTTATGAGTACTAGACTACTGACAAACATACTTAAATATTTCTATATACATACATATTATAGATAAATTGCACCCAGACACAGAACAAATGATTGTGCTCATCACACAAACATTTATGCTGGGTGGGAATCGAACCTTTGACCTCCGGCATAGCAGTCAGGGCTACTAACCACTAGACCATCAGGCCTGTCAAATATTATTACAGTATTAAAACATCATTCATTATATATGCGATGCCAACCTGGCCAATTTGTTTATATTTTAAATGGATCCCTGAATGGTTTAACATTAAATTGGAACTGGCATGTGGCACAGCAATCAGGTTCTCAATTATTTTTTCTATTGCAAAGTCAGTTTTCGGGCAGGACAATGTCTGTTGGGAACGCTAGTTTTTTATATATTTTGACTAATATTATAGAGCTGAAGAGTTCGTTTGTTTTTTGAATGCGCTAATCTCAGGAACTACTAGTTTGAATTGAGTTTTTTTTTTAGGTGGGAGAATCATCTAATGACATATCAGGCTCTTGGGCGGAGCGAGAGGTAGTGTCAGACTTTTACTGACTAAAACCCACTTCTGTTCCTTCTTTGCCTTCATCCTTCATGCCTTCAGGGCCCCGGGCTTCGCTTTCACACTACCCATGAACCCATTAGGCTTCGACCCCGCTGGGCCCCTACGATTTGCTGACATCTGCCTGAGGCGCGTGTGGAACGCTGTCGACGACTTGGGAGGTGGGTGTGGAGGTCTGATAAGCAGCTGCTACATGCAAAACACAGGTGTGAAGCCGCATTCGGTTAAACTGGAAGCTGACCCCAAGCTAATTGGGAAAAGGCTGGGGACATGATGATTATTAAATATATTGATATGGCTAGGTAGATGACTATTAAAATAATAGACATGTATTTAAAAAGGGTGGAGGCCAGCTGTATTAATCTCAAATAAATTGGGAATGGGACAAAACTACCTGTTTTTAGGGTTCTGCCTACCTCAAAAGGAAAAAACAAAACCCTTATAGGGTCACTTTGTTGTTTGTCCGTCAGTCTGTCTCTCTGTGTCAAGACTTTTTATCTTGAGAACGCGTGGAGCTATTGAGTTGAAATTAAAACCATATACTCAGGTCTGCAGTCCCTTGAAGCAGTGAAAAATCAAACATGTAAGTTAACAAAAAAAAAAGATATGGCCATTGATGTTGCTGATGGGAATCAAAATTCATAGAGTACTTTCCGTTGTCCTAGAATCCTGAAATTTGGCATAAAGCAAGGTTTCATAGTATAAAAATAGGAAAAAATCTGAAAACTGTAAATTTGTAGTTGTGTCACAAAAAAAAACTTTTCTAAAAAAATTCTTTTGGGGCAATATTCAGAAAATTGAACTGTTTTCATAGGTAGGTTTGTATAGAACCCTTAGTGCGCGAGTCCGACTTGCACTTGACCGGTTTTTTATAGAAATGTTGGTTGGGTTATATTAAAATAACACAGAAATATTACAATACCCATGCACCTTTATATTTTTAAGGTCACAGTAAGGTGAATGAACTTATCAAAAATACGCGTACGTATTTTTATTCACAGTCTTTCCACATTTAGCATCAAAACATTGATCTCACAAATTGAGTCATGACCTAATGATATTCGGTCTTATTTCCATGTATGAAACCTTCTTACTATGATAAGGTAAAGATCTAAATGCAAACAATACAGTTTGAAAATTGCTTTAGTCACGTTATTTATGTATTAATTATGCAAAAAAGAACGGTTCTTTTGTTGGAGAAGTATTTTAATAAATATCTTTTTAAGAAAGTAAAGTACTTACTGGTCCCAATTTCTGTCCCATTGAACGCCGGGTGTAAAATTCGTCGTCCAAGAGTTATAAGCATTAAACTTCCTCTCAGTTTTATGATTATTTATTCGATAATACGCCAAACCACCCCCAACTGCACCCAAACTTAAAAGCGCGATCTTTTGAAACCTGGACAGCGTAGCCATGTTGAGTTATATGATGATCCAGCAATAGATTACCATTTGCGGAAGTATTGTATGCCGTAATTATATTTTTATGAAATTGATTTCAAATACTTTTTGTCACGGAAATAACCTCTTCCACTTCCACGACGTTCCGCAAACTGACAGTATTGAAAAATCTGACAAGCAAGCTGTAGCAGTTGTCAAACTAAGTGTCAAAGATTTTTTTTTGTAGTGCTTTCGGCCTGGATACTTAGTTTTTTAAGCATTGTATCAAATATATCATCAACTTCAACTCTTCATTATAATGGCCCATTATAATGAAGAGTTGAAGTTCATGATATGTTTGACACAAGGCTTAAAAAACCAGGGACTTAAAAACACCTTCATAAAGGTTACAGAATTATAAGTGTTACATGTTGAATTGGTAACAGAATCAAAATATGTAACACTTATAAATGTGTTTTAAATGTGTTAACCCAAAACACTTACAAAAGTGTAACCGTAACATATCTGTAACAGATATAAAAGTGTTAACAGTGTTAATAAGTGTAACAGGTAAACGCAGCGTTGCCAAATTTACAATGTACTTTTTATGGTTAATAAAGCATTAGATAGCCGAAATCAAATCGCAGTCTGTTGAATACGTGTAAAACAGTATTGAAAATATTCATGATTTAAAATTTAAGTTTATGTGAACAGTATTGACTGCAATGGATCAATCAATCCTTTCTTTAAAAAAAAACCTCGTTATGATCAAGATGACAACTATCCTAAAATTAACTTCTTACCACTTCAACAAGACGTTATGCGTTCTGATAGTCCCAATATCTTGAAAGAGTCGGAAGTATATTCGGAGGATTATTCGCAATCAATTTTTTTCTTATAAGAAAAAAACCCGTCTGGATAAGGACGAAGACTATCCTAAATCTATTCTTAATTCTTAATTCTTTATTGTACACAAAAACAAAACATAATAAATTGACATACAGACAGTTCATGTACAAAGGCGAGCTTAACTCAGCAATGAGTTTTCTCCCAGCAAACCTTTGAAATATAAACAGAGAACATATTCGAGGGTAGGATCCAGTGCACAATATAAACCTACATACTAAGTCTAAAATATAATTATATTATACATACTAATACATACTATATATATATATATATATATATATATATTATGTCAATAATGAAAGGAAGTGCTCTTTAATTTTCCTTTTGAAGACATCTAGAGAGGGGCTATCGCGAAGAGAGTGTGGCAGAGAGTTCCAGAGACGTACTGCAGTTACAGAAAAGGAGCCATCATAGCGGCTAGACGTATGAGGGGGAGTGCGAAGGAGAAGAGAAGAGGTGGTGCGACAGAGTTTACCCCTAGGAACGAGGTACTCAAAGCGTTCACGGAGGTATTGAGGAGCATTAGGATTATGAAGGATTGTATAGAGAAGAGATAGAATATGTGTATCACGCCGACGCCGAATTGGCAACCACCCTAATCTGGTCCGGAACTCCGACACGTGATCGTATTTGCGGAGGCCAAAAATAAAGCGGATGCACAAATTCTGCAGTCGTTCAAGTTTGTTTAGCAGTACCTCGGTAGCATCTAGAAAACAAACATCCGCATAGTCTATGAGCGGTAAAAGAAGTGATTGTGCAAGGTTAACCTTAGTGTGAAATTGTAGGAATTTTTGGAGACGCTTAAGAGACTGAAAGGAGTAAAAGACCCTCCTACTCACATCAGCAACATGAACCTCCCAGGAAAGATTAGTGTCCATATGCACGCCAAGGTTTTTAGCGCTTTTAGAATACAGAATGGGCACAGAATCATACACCACAGGCGGGAGCGACTGGTGATCCAATAAGTTGAGCATGTATCTGCCACCAACAATGAGCGCTTGGGATTTAGTTGGGTTTAGTAAAAGTCCAAAAGATTTAGCCCACTGGTGAATATTTTCAAGATCATTGTTGATGGCAGCCACAGTTTCAGTGATCTCGTCTACTTTACAATGACGATATAACTGCAAGTCGTCTGCATAGAGATGATAATTCGAAGTTAGGACCTTGGTGAGAGCATTTATAAAAATCGAGAAAAGAAGAGGAGAGAGGACGCCACCCTGAGGAACACCCGCAGCCAACTCACACCATTCAGAGAAATCCTCATCGGATCGAACAGACTGCGAGCGACCCCGAAGATAAGATTTGAACCACTCAATTACTGGTGCTGAGACATTAAGAGAGGAAAGGATTCCTAAGAGGATGTCAAAGTCAACTGAGTTAAAAGCACTGCTGAAGTCCAGTAAGACCAATACTGTTAAGCGTTTATTATCCATGGCCAGTCTTATGTCATCAGTTATTTTGACAAGAGTTGTCACAGTGCTATGACCAGGTCTGAAACCAGATTGGTAAGGACTCAGCAGGCTATTAGAGGACAGATAATAAGATAGTTGCTTCTGAACAACACTCTCGAGGACTTTGGAGAGGATAGGTAGGATGGATATTGGACGAAACTGGGAAGGTGAGGAGGGGTTTGATACTTTGGGAAGCGGTATGACGTGGGCCTTCTTCCAAGTAGAAGGAAATGAGTTACTGTTGAAGTGGTGAATTTAGATATTCACCACTTCAACAAGAAGTTGTGCGTCTTGACTATCCCACATTATTTGAAGATGATACAGAAGAAATTGAAAATAAACTAAATTATTCAGATTCGGAAACGAAAAGTTTGACTGAAGAGAAGTGTGGTGGGAAATGTTCGGAGTGTGCGTTGCATAGTGAAGGTTTAGTTGAATTAATGGATCCAAGAAACCAGCATTTTAGTGAATTAATTGTTCCGTATGGTGTCTGGACGTAAAGAATAACACCATTCCATCTCTTCCCGTGGGTGTCGTAAGAGGCGACTAAGGGACTTACCAGAGCATGGGTAGCAGCATTCTCTGTGAATTGCAACAACCACACTCCGATCGCCAACCCGCAAGGCAAGCGTGGCGATTATGACACATATCAAGCTTGAAAGATCTCGACTGATGAAGTCTACGCTCCGTCCAGAACAGATCCAGATTCAAAACTCCGAGAGCTTTCAGCCCGGATTTCACAATCGTTTCGAGTGCCTAGGTGGCTCCGTGGACGAATAAAAGTATGGGTTCGTGGAAACTGTCCATACGGTCGGGTCTAAGTTTTTTAAGACTCGTCGTACAAGGAAGAAAAGGCTCTCTAATCAAACTCTCGAACTCATGAAAGAGAGGCGTGAGATGATTCTGCAGTCTTCAGACGATGCGTGCATCTACCGGCAGCTCAATAAACGGATCTCAAAGTCCTTAAAACGCGATCTCCGCCTCTTTAATACCGAAAGGATTAAGGATGCGATTGAGCGGAATAAGGGCTCCAAGGTTTTTGCAAGGGATCTGTCTATAGGGTAGAGCCAGCTCACGAAACTGGAGACCGACGATGGCAGAGTCATATCCGCCAAATCGGCGCTTCTGGGAGAGATCGAGGCATTCTATGGACAGCTGTACACATCTATCACAAAACCCACAACGAATCTAGCAAACGACCCAAGAGCTAGATTAACCCGGCACTATACCGAAGATATCCTGGACGTCAGCCTGTACGAGATAAGGGTGGCTCTGAAGCAGCTTAAAAACAACAAGGCGTCGGGTGACGACGGAATTACAGCCGAACTCCTGAAGGCGGGTGGAAAACCGGTCCTAAAGGCCCTTCAAAGGTTGTTCGATTCCGTCATACTTGAGGGAAAGACGCCACAGGCATGGAGCAAAGGTGTGGTGATACTTTTCTTTAAGAAAGGCGACAATGCACTGCTTAAGAATTACAGGCCCATCTCACTTCTGTGCCATGTCTACAAGCTGTTTTCCAGAGTCATCACGAATCGTCTCGCGCGCAGGTTTGACGACTTCCAGCCTCCCGAACAAGCCGGATTCCGAAAAGGTTTCAGCACCGTAGACCACATACATACGCTCCGGCAGGTTATACAGAAGACCGAGGAGTATAACCTGCCTCTATGCTTAGCGTTCGTGGACTACGAGAAAGCTTTTAATTCGATCGAGACTTAGGCTGTACTGCAATCTCTCCAACGGTGCCAGATTGACTATCGGTACGTCGAAGTGCTGAAGTGTTTGTACGAGAACGCCACAATGTCAGTCCGCCTTCAGGACCGGACCTCGAAACCTATTTTTTTTGCAGCGGGGTGTGAGGCAGGGAGACGTCATTTCTCCGAAACTGTTTACGGCTGCAATGGAGGATGACTTCAAGGTTCTGGACTGGAATGGACTAGGGATTAATGTTAATGGCGAGTACATCACTCACCTTCGGTTTGCCGACGATATTGTAGTCACGGCTGAGACTACGGAGGAGCTCAGTACAATGCTCGATGACCTTAGTAGAGCTTCCGAAAGAGTGGGTCTTAAAATGTACATTGACAAAACCAAAGTCATGGTAAATAACCATGTAGCACCCACTCCGATTAAGGTCGGAGACTCTGCACTCGAACGTGTAGACGATTACGTTTACCTGGGACAGACAATCCAGTTGGGTAGATCTAACTTTGAGAAAGAAGGCAATCGTCGCATCCGACTCGGCTGGGCAGCGTTCGGGAAGCTGCGCGGTATCTTCTAGTCCAACATACCACAGTGTCTGAAGATGAAAGTCTATGACCAGTGCGTGTTGCCAGTGATGACATATGGCACTGAAACATGGTCGCTTACAATGGGCCTCATCCAAAGGCCTTATATATTTTTTTTAATTGGTATTTTAATGACAAAATTTGGGTTTTATTTTCATAAAGTAATAAAAAGTCGATGAAAAAGAATCCACAGGACATGAGAAGTGTTTAAGGGTCTGAAAGGATAGCAGATGACCCCTCCAATCGACCATTTCAATTTGGCACACGATGCACCAAACACCCTGTATATAACTAGAGTGCCTATTTCGCATGACAATTCCAATAAATGTAAAATATCTGTGAACGGTATTGGTTTTATTACGAGGCATACTTTCTGGTACTTAGTGTATTGTAAGCAAGAGATGGTGACTTGAGAAAAAAAATAATAATGGCGTGTGCCGATCGGAAGTCGGAATCGGAACTTAACAAAACAAATATAATTATGTTATATGTTTAATGCGTCAGTGTGTGTGTACTGAAGATCGTCGTAGGCTTTAACAACGCGCGTCTAACACTCTTACGGCCGCCACGCGTTGTTGCCGTACTGTGCAATTACTTATACCTACCTAAAGCTATACTAAAACCGATTATTTCTGTTACACATATTAACACTTATTAATACATATAAAAGGTTACAGTTTGATTCGGTAACATTATTGTATCTGTTACATTTAAAAGTGTTTTTCTGTTAAAACGGTTTTAAAAAACAGTGTTAAAAACACTTATTACGGTTACAGTTTGAGTCCCTGATAATGGCTTTTGTGACAAACATATAAATTGAAACCCACCCAAAGATCTTGTATACCCTACGGACTAAACCCACCACAGAAAATTGTCAAATTCATCACATCTATGATTGTTCCAATGGTAACCGAATATGACAATCTTCCGCAAAAAATTTATTAGAGAAATATATCTAAGTATTATTTACAAGTTAATGTTAACTTATAAATAATACATAATTATTTATATTTCTCTAATATATTTTTTTCAGTTGTCTTTTAATTTTATCTCACAGAAGGTACATAATGATGTCTTTGTCTTGGGCGGCTTGAACTCCTTACTTCACTCAGGTTTCTATATTAACTCCCTCGCAGTGCTCGGGAATTAATTATATACTGGCCTTACTGTCTTCGGCTTAATATTTAGCAACCTTTGTTTCTATCGGAACTCATCATGCCGCCCGTGACTTTAAGACACTTCGTTATCCCCCGTTAGTCACGTAATCTACTTACTATTACAGCGCGCTTTAGGGTTAATTGATTACGACAGCTCAGGTAGTGTGGGCATGTCTTTATGATGAATCAAATTTCCAATAAGTAAAATTAAATTGTGGTGGACAGTTTCTACGCTTCAAGGATGTTCAGAATAGACACATGAAAAGATGCGACATTGGCCCCGCGAATTGAGAGTAGTAGGCCCAAGATCGGCCTGAGTGGAGACGTGTGCATGTGCAGGCTAGGAGGTTGGCATTAGAAATGGAGCACCATCAACAGCCGTAATTATCATGTCGTTCAAAATGAAAGCGGCAAGGTAGAAACTCATTCCGGGGCCATGGGTTGTTCGAAAGAGAACCCCAAGATCTTAGAACGAAGGCAAAGAAGGAACAGGGGTGGTTTTAGTCGAAGAAGAAAGAATTTCGAAGGCTATCCCGGAGTCCCTAAAGTCCTGAAGTATAATTATAGCGAGATTACAGAAAATTCAAAACACAAAGAAACCATTTAAACCTTCGAATAATTAAAAAAAAAACACGACTGCCATATCAAAAAAAAAAAACAAGATGATTGTTATTTTATAGAAAACTGAAGAAAATAGTCACTCATTGACTAAACACGGAATTTCGACTTTTCGGTTCGAATTTTCGGCGACTACTTTCTTCAGTTTTCTATAAATCATTATACATCTTGTTTTTTTTTATTTTTATTCTAATTGTTTGATTTTATTTTATACCTTCTAATGATATGTTACGAAACCTTAAAATAATCATGAGTTATAAATGTAATATGTAACAGCCACTTTGCTTACTGAGCCGATTAGGTGGTTGAAATTTGGTACACTTAAGACTTTTTGTGACCCAAACACATACGTGTAAATTAAATAAAGGAATTTTGATTATGGGGCCCCCATAGCCAAAATTCGTCCTACCATTTTCTGGTAAAGAAGTAAAAAAAATTATCTGTCTGTATCAATCTAATTAACTGTCATGTATCAAGCGACACATCAAATAATATAGCATAGAGTGACGGTCTCTTATTTTAAATGCATAGGTGTTATAATTTTAAAGTGAATATTATTTTAATATTCACTTTAAAATTCAAAGGAAACGAAAATCACATTACATGAAGCTTCTGGCTTTTCTCATCACGGTCTTGTATTGGCTACGAGAGCACACTAACGCACAAGCGGAAAGGTGGTGGCCCCTAGCACCGGGTGTCAGGCAGGCTAAAGAAGCCATGCCATGCTTGAATAGAACCCTAACCCTAACCTTCTGCGACTAGACAGGGGCAACCTGCGTCTGGTGGCAGGGACCATCACAGGACACTGCTCACTGAACAAACACTTCTTCAAAATGAATATCTCGGATATTCTGCAGAGTGTGAGTGTGTGTGTCACTTTGCAGAGGATGCATGGAACCAGAAGAAACTGTCGCGCATGTGCTCCTCGAGTGCACAGCTGTCATCGAGATAAGAACACAACTTTGGGAGCACCGAATTCAATCATAGAGGCCCTGCAAACTGAAGAGATTCATCTGCTTCTGGAGTGAGGTGGGCTGGTTGTAGTTAAGGCCGCTATAGCCCACGTACAATGGTCCGCTAAGGACCACAAAAATAAGATAAAATACATACCATACATAAACCCTGAAAACATAACACTCCTTTTTTTGGGCAGTCGTGTAAAAAAGAAAATAACTTTCTCAGAATCTCAAAAAATCAGAATTCTAAACCAATCCGAAGACATTAATATAACAAATCAAATTATCCTGTTTTTTAAAAAAACCTATTCGTTTTCTGCTGGAATCGAACCCGCGCTACACACAGTATACAGCCAATCGTTCAACCACTGCGCCAACCTTGCCAATTATTTAGGTGAGTCGGTAAGTTAAAACGGACATTAATCTCTATGTTGTCTCTCTGTTCCGAATACTAAACAGCAAGCCTTATTTAGCCATATATTAGTTCACTAGCTGTACCCCGCGGTTTCACCCGCATCTCTGATTACTGCTCCGCAAAAAAGAGACCCGTTTTGATATTATGGAGTTTTTTTGCCGGTTCTTCTCCATAGGAAACGACCAATTTGGAACCGTGCACTAGCTTCTGACGTTTTATAAGTGCCCATGTAGGCCTATGTGAAATAAAAATTTTTGACTTGACTTTGACTTTGATATTTGTATTTTGACTACCTAGCGCCTTGTCCGGTGTAGTGTAGCTACTACCAAAATAGCTAAATTAGCTACTACTACCGGTGTAGTAGTAGTTAATTTAGCTATTTAATAATATTTAATAACAATTTGGGGTCCGGTGAGCCCTAATTATTATTTTATTGTTTCTTTCAGTTTCGTTCCAAGTTACATTCTAGGGTTTTTCTCAAATCAAAACGGGCCTTATATTTTTTAACGAGATTAACGGTTATTTTTTGGAACGAAGTTCCTTACCGCGCGTTGTGAAAGGGGGCTAGACGGAAAAAAATCTTACGAAAAGTTGTCACGACACTTTCTTACGAAAAGTTGTCACGACACTTTTTGCTATTTGAAGTTTTCGAGGGTGCTTAAACCCACAGTGAGGTCAAAATGTAAATCCAAGATGGCGGCTATGAAAGTTTTTAAATTTTTTGACATGGGTGTCGTTTTCGTGGTTTTCGAGGGTGTTAAAGCCGATAATGAGATTAAAATGTAAATCCAAGATGGCGACTATGATGAACGTTTTAAATTTTTTGACATGGGTGTCGTATTCATGGTTTTCGAGGGTGCTGAAACCGATAGTGAGGTCAAAATGTAAATCCAAGATGGCGGCTATGAAAGTTTTTAATTTTTTTTGACATGGGTGTCGTTTTCGTGGTTTTCGAGGGTGCTTAAACCGACAGTGAGGTCAAAATGTAAATCCAAGATGGCGGCTATGAAAGTTTTTAAATTTTTTGACATGGGTGTTGTTTTCGTGGTTTTCGAGGGTGTTAAAGCCGATAATGAGATCAAAATGTAAATCCAAGATGGCGGCTATAAACGTTTTCAAATTTTTTGACATGGATGCGTTTTCATGTAGTCGAGGGGGCACAAGCCGAAAAGGTCGGGGGATAGCAGTCCCCCGATAGCACAGATTTTTGTAGGTGCTTGCGTACTATGTACATTTAATCGTTAACAAGTCAATCTACTTAATAAAAATAATAATAGTTTCTTTAATACTTATGTCCAATGAAATAAAATTTTATTACAATTCCTTCACTAATAAATGGAAAAGAACTTCGTTCCATCCGGGTGTTCCTTGACACCTCTCAAGTTTTCTTTTTTTCACTTTGTTTGACTGAGTTTTAGTTAAATCAAGGTAAAGTAAAAACCTTAGTGTTTAACCTAAATTAGCTACATAGGTATATTGTTTAAGTCATAAAGAGTTAAAAAAAAAACTTGCCTTTCTTATTTAATTGTTAGCAACAATTCGCCTTCTACTCTATTTGCCTATTCATACACCTCACACAGTGACGCAGAAATGAGCAGAATTGAAGAACTGGATTCTGATTAAACATTAGTCCTCCATGAAACGTAAAAAAAATAATTAAATATGTCTTTGTTTTGCTCACCCTACCCAATTTCTTTGATTTGACAGCTATGACGGTTCAACATGGCGTAAAATCGATCCCATTCTTTTTTACCACGTTCAACCAAACGAACATGACATGGACTGTTGGTCTAGTGGTTGTAACCCTGACTGCTATGCCGGAGGACTTGGGTTCGATTCCTACCCAGGATAAATGTTTGTGTGATGAGCAAGATCACCTGTTCTGTGTCTGGGTGTAATTATGTATGTATTTAGAAATATATAAGTATGTTTATCAGTTGTCTAGTACCTACTCATAACACAAGTTCTACTTAGCTTGGGAACTAGACGGCGTTGTGTGATAGTTCTGGAATATATTATACAAACAAACTCTTCAAACTTTATTTTGTTAGTATCGAAACTATTTAGAAAAATATGTAGGTACGTGACATCACTATGGTTGTATCCTTCACGCATTACAATTTGTAAGTATGTGTGAATTTAAATCACTTCATTATTTTCGTGCAACCGAATGATGTGTTAGCGAAGTACCTACGTAGTCGCTCTACCTAGCCCTTTCCCAACTACATAGGCCTTCAGTCAAACTGGATGCAGCTTAGAAGCTCCCCGGACGTCATCGCGAGAAGTTTGTGGACGACGAGCAATGGGTAGTTCGTCGTCCGGTCGTCTGTTAACCGTCCGTCCGGAGCTCGAGTCGTCGACGGTGCGCACTATTCCATGCGCGCCTCAAAGAGTGACATCTCTTCGGCGAACCGTAGGGGACCAGCAGGATCGAAGCCTCAGTAAGCTGTGTGTACTAGTGTGCACACAGGCGAAGTATTGTAAAATCCTGTCAAATATTAAAATTGGTGACTGTTCACATTTTACTTCTGTAACTGTTTTAAATATGACTTTAAAAATAATATGAATATGTTGACATAGAAAATCTGAATTAATATTATAAAGCTGAACAGTAGTTTCCTTGTTTAAACGCTATAATCTCGGGAAGTACTGGTTCAAATAAAAAAAATATTTTAGTGTTGGATAGCTTAATTTATAGAAGGACTAGCTTCTGCCAACGGCTTCGCCCGCGTAATAGTAGGTTTCTCCATACAAACATTGGACCCCCGTTTCATCCCCTTAGGGGGTGAATTCTGGAAAATCCTCTCATAGTGCTCGCCTACATCATAAAAGTAAACCTTTGGAAAGTCTTATTATGTAAGTGCTTTTAAGTGGTTAAATACTATTTATTTAGATCAAAACATAAAAAAAACTGCAAACATTATTTAAATATAACAGCTTGAGTCACACGGAGTCCATTACACATTTTCGACTACTTCACTTAAAGTAGGTTAAAGGTAAAATTTGTTAGAAAGTCGGATGAAGTCGGATACAATTCATGTATTAATTTATTAGCCTGTAATATTCCCTACATAATAACAAGTTCAGTCCAGCATTGCTGTTCTGAAAAGTTTATTTGCGAAATCACTTCTGAATCCGCAGTGAAATCATGTGAAATTTAAGTTTTCTTAAATGGAGTGAGTCGATGTAAATCATAACAAGACACAATTCAGCGTCACTGCCCTACTACCATAGAGCAATGTCACTTGGTTTCTCGGAACTCTTCTTCTGTTCTCGGAACACTTGGCCTTGATCTTGACATAAGAATAACGAAACTTGTACCGGCGAGATGAGAAGCGAAGTGAGTGTGACTTTCGAGATGATTTGCGAAATGACTTTCGAAGTGATTTACCATTTACAGAATAGCACTGCAGTAGTCAATATTAATATTATACATTTTGATTAAGATTAATTGATAAAAAAACACTTAAGTAATTAAAACTATATATACACTAAAGGCAAAAACTAGTAGCTAAAATATGGCTTCATAAAATTCCTCCGCATCGCTGTCGACTGGAAGTGTGCCCAAAAGGCTGGCGGCATTGCCATGTTGCATGGCAATGCTAATACAATGATAAATCTTCAAAACATTAAAAATAATACAGACTAAAATCATCCTATCTAATATGGGTCCCGGCTGTTGCAGTCTCTATGTTATATTACAGTAACCTTGTATAATATACAAGGTGTAGACAGATTTCAATTCGGCTGAAATAAAGTACGCCGCATTGTATACGCACTATGCGTTTGTCAAAGCGGTTAAATACAAAAGGGCGCATCGTCGATACGCCTCTATAAAAGTTTTAGTACCAATAATCCCTACAAGTAGCGCTGCACTTATATAGAATGGAAAAACGCTGCAGCAGCAGCGTTTTTCCATTCTATATAAGGCCAGAACGCAAGGGTGTGAAACGAATTGCGTATGGATCGGATATCACCTTTTTACTAAGGTCTTCCAATCTAGGTATAGAAAAGTAGTACGCAAATACTCGCGTATACTTCGTAGTGACCGCGACAGTCCCCGTTGCAGAAACCAGATTATTACCTGAGCAGTGTCTCTAGTTCAACTTTAACGGTGTGCATGTAGTCGTGTCGATGGAGAACTTTAATTATGTTATCTATAATATAGAACGCACCCAGACGGGGCACTTAGGTATGGGACCGCGCGGGCGCCCGCGTAACTTAGCGTTCCGCCTTAGTCCTAAAAAAAAAAACATATGTTGATTATGTTGTACATGAATCTATAATAAACATTTTTTTTTTCAAACCTCTTGATCTAGCCGTTAACGAGGAGTAGGCTTCAGAAAGTCTCTGTTTGATAGCACTGCTCAGAAGTTAGGGCCTTAAGCTAAAAACCATTGTGATTTATAAAAAGCTTTTATTCTTTCATATTAGACTAAATAAGTTTTATGTCTTTTGAGTGGTATATCTAAAGATTTTATAATCAACTAGCTTCTGCCAGCGGATACTTGTCTACACCCTATAAGGAACCTACCTGCCAAATTTTAAGTTTGTAGGTGTCATAGTTTCTGAGATTTCGTGATTAATCAGTGAGTGGTATTTCGCTTTTATATATAACTAGCTTCAGCCAGCGGCTTCGCCCGCGTGAATGTAGGTTTCTCCATACAAACTTTAGACCCCCGTTTCAACCCCTTAGGGGTTGAATTTTGGAAAATCCTTTCTTAGTGCTCGCCTACGTCATAAAGGGAAGCCTTGTGCAAAATTTCACATTCCTAGACCAAGTAGTTTTGGCTGTGCGTTGATATGTCAGTCAGTCAGTTTCTCTTTTTATATATATAGAAGATGTCAGTAGGTATGTTATGCTTATAAGAAATAGTTATTTGAAAATTATGTCAATCGTTTACTATAATAACTGATCGAATTATCAAATAAAATTATAGATTCAGTTGTTATATCTTGTAAAATTAGAGATTTTTTAATTATACCGTACATTACTTACACCGCGCTTAAAAGCGGTTCCCATACAAGAAACAATATTTTGTAAGCGTTTTCTGTTCGATTTGTAATAATATTATAGTACGGAACCCTTCTTGGCCAGATTTTTTACACTCATTCCTTTTTAAAGCCTACAATTAACTATTACATAACTCCTTTTTAAGCCTACCATATAAATACGTTATTCTTGTGGTGACATAGTCAGTTTGACCTTATATCTTGTTCACTTATGTCTACGATTCTACTTTGATTAAGTCAAGTTGTAGATTTTTGTACCAGTCTATCGAGGACTTCATGAGAACTTACACATTGCTTTCTAAGTGCGTATACGTTTATTTTTATCGACGTACGACACCAGAGAAGTTTTTGCGTTTTTGTGTCAAGACTAAATCAAAGTGTAAAATAATAATTAATAAACGGAACACATTTGAAAAATGAACGTACCTAATAATTAAAATTGAGATCTAATTTTTTTTTATAATTAATAAATAAAAATAAAAACATTTTTATTTTTATTTTTTATGTAAAAATAACAAAATTGATATACAAACTTTATAAATAGTGACAATTAAGTGTGGTAAAATTCTTGCGATTTGATTTTTATGTAGGTAAGTAATTTATGCAGTTTCTTAGTTATCCAAATACATTTTCAATACACTTACTCGAAAACCCGCTTTTATCCCTACCTCTTTCGCATTAGTGCGGAAAAGTGCACGATCTCGCCCTCGCCCCCGCCACGATTATCAGGCTAGGCGCTAAGCTATCTAGCCCCCACGAGTCGCACGTCAACCCTCGTTTATTTGTATCTTCATAAATGTATTGAAAAACATCGTTTGATACACGTGGAAATTTGTCACTGCAGCTCGAACGCAATCACAAACTTTCTCCACTTGTATCCAAATGTACTGTTTTTTGACATGTTATTGCGTGTCTACGTCCACTAACAATAAATAATCAATCCATTTAAATTAGACTGATCTTCAAGATACAGGATTAATTAGTAATTAAGAAGTCATTGGTTAATAATAATAATCTTTATTGTCGCAATCATGGGCATACCCAGAGGAGGACAGGGGGGGAAGCTGTCCCCCCTGGATTTTGTTTACGTCCCAACTAACTATCTACTTTTGTCGATACAAGTTAAGAAAAAAAAAAAAAAACAATAAGCATGCAAGTTTTAAAAATCATGCGGTGCGCCCGATGACAGTTTTGGCTGACAGTATTCAGCCGTTTAGTGAGGCTCTATGGTTGCGATTTACAATATTGGTGCAAGTAAGTGAACGTAGACGCTGGGTACTTGAGAAAAATGGAAAATACGTAGTTATTACGTAGGTGGACCATGTATTGTTGGGTGAGTATGTTGTAAAGTTGAGTGAGGTATGTGTAGGTCTGTAGAGAGCAGTGGTGGCCGAGTGGTAATGGCCCCGACTTACGGAGTCGTAGGTCGCGGGTTCAAACCCAGCCAGGCGCATTACTTTGTGTAATTTATTTTATCACCACTGCTCTCAAAACGGTGAAGGAAAACATCGCGAGGAAACCGGCATGTCCTAGAACCAAAAATTCGAAAACTTGTGACATCCACCAACCCGCGCTGGGTCCTCGTGGTCGATTACGGCCCATTCCCTCTCCTAGAGAGGAGGCCTGAGTCCCAACAGTGGGAACATTATAAGGCCGACTATGCTATGCTATGTGTAGGTGTTTGTGTATAGATGTGTGCGAATTTGGTTGTTTTTTTTTAATATTTTATTTGTGTTGTGATATTCGCTCTCATTTTTGAAGTTTCATCACTATTGTTAGATATTTGTAGGCTATTTTTTGCGCAATTAATGATTACCTACTTACTTTTAGGGTTCCGTAGCTCAAAAGGAAAAAACGGAACCCTTATTAGGATCACTTTGTTGTCCGTCTGTTTGTCTGTCCGTCTGTTTGTCTGTCAGTCTGTCTGTCAGTCAAGACCCTTTATCTCGGGAACGCGTGGTGGTACCGAATTGAAATTAAAACCATATACTCAGGTCTGCAGACTCTTGAAGCTGTAAAAAAATCAAACTTGAACGAATTAAAAGATACGGCCACTTATGTCGCAAAAAACGTGTATTTCGACACTCTCAGGGAAATAAAAATTTATAGGGTACTTCCCATTGACCTAGAATCCTGAAATTTGGAATGAAGCAAGGTGTCATAGCACAAGTATAGGAAAAAACTGAAAACTGTAAATTTGTAGTTACGTCACAAAAAAAAAACTATCACGAAACATCTTCGTAACTTCGTTCAGGAGTTTTCATAGGTAAGCTACAGAACCCTCAGTGTGCGAGTCCGACTCGCACTTGCCCAGTGTTTTATATAGATATATCGATAAAGAATAAATTCCAAACACAGTCATAGTGCAAAATTAGGGTGACACTCATATATGTGGCCATTGTGCATTCTGGATCCACCCTTAAATGAGTTACTTATTCAAGGGAAAAAACGTCTGACGTCATAACGTCTGATGAGTTTTACTACTTAACTTGATTCTGTATACATATATATGTATTCGTATTTTCGACCAAACTGTAGCGGAAAAATCTATAACTCCTTTAAGAGGCCTTTGTGCCCATTTCAGAAACATATTCTGGAACCAAGGGTGGTTGGGTGGTGAGTGAAGGAATGAGTTTATGACATCTGTCTCATACATTACGTCTTTACTAATGAGTTTTGCTACTTAATTTAACCTTAGATAGTACTCGTACCTTGGATCAAACTCTAGCGGAAAAATCAATCCTTTATGTAGCCAATGTGCCCCCTTCAGAAAAAAGTCCTGGATCTGCCCTTGAATATACGATACCCATTTTATTAATTACGTCTAATGACTTTTACTACTTCATTTGACACCGTATGTTACTCGTATCTTGGACCAAACTCTAGCGGTAATATCTATAACACCTAAGTAAGTAACAATTGTGTCTTAATGAGAATAAATATATAATTTTTTTTAAACCGAACACCTCTACGTGGACATTGAACCCCCTTCAGAAACAAGTCCTGGATCCGACCTTGAATATAAGATTTCCATTTTATTAATTGTGTCTGATGAGTTTAGCTACTTAATTTAACACTGTACATTATTCGTACCTTGGACCAAACTCTAGTGGAAAAATCTGTATCAGATAATGCAGGCAGCTATGTACTTAAAGGTGCGGAAAATCGAAGTAAATAAATGTAATGAGGCGGTATTTATTATGGTTTTTAAACAAGAAGTGCGCAATTGTGATGGCAGCACATGGCTACGAGGAAAAAAATAACAAAATTAAATTAACCAATTAAAAAAAAACCGGTTCCTGATCGGTTTATTTTTTTGGCAAGTCTGTCAAGTGAGTTTTCCGTACAAAGTTACAGCTATGTAAATAGTTCCAATTCCAGGATTGAGCCTCAAAGATTTTTGAAAATCGAAAAAAAAAAAAATACTATGGATTCTAGGTCAAAGGGGGTAAGGTAGCCCTACAGGTTTTAATTTTCTTGCGGGTGTCAAAATGACGACCATTAATAGTCTTATCTTTGGATTGTATTGCGTCAAATTTGATTTTTTCTCTGCTCCAAGGGGTAACAGACCCGTGTGTTATTATTAATTTCATACACCTTGGCAAGTATTCCGTCAACATAGTATATTTACGCCCCAGGCACTGAACGTTAAAACCATCAAAACCACGGTACTTACATGTCTTCGAATTTTTGGTTCAAGGTCATGGCGGTTTCCTCACGATGTTTTCCGACATTGTTTTGAGAGCAGTGGTAATAAAATATATTACATAAAGTAATGCGCCTGGCTGGATTTGAACTCGTGACCTTACGACTAGTAAGTCGGGACCGGTACCACTAGGCCACTACTGTTGTCTAATATGCGTTTAGCTAATAATATGTATAAAAAAGTTTACGTATTCAAAGTTTGTGATTTAGATTTTGTAAAAAAAAAGATGATTACAATACTTCAATTAGTATCTCAGGAACTACTGGTTTGAATTGGAAAATTATTTTATTGTTCGATAGCACATTTAATGTCAAACATTTTCTAAAAACAAAAATTAAATTGAGCAATAACAAAAAACCTAAGCTTAAGGATTTTCATAGACTTATAAAATGCATTTGACATAGTAAGTCACAAACTGTTAATAAAGAAACTAAATGATATAATAGTGTCACTGGTAGCGCCTTTAATATCTTCAAATCGCAAAGTAGTTGAGAGCCGGTTGTAGTCACATAGTATTTTCAATTAATCAATCAATTATTTATCTATATACTATATAAAAGGAGAAACTGACTGACTGACATATCAACGCACAGCCGAAACTACTGGGATTAGGAACATGAAATTCTGCACAAGGCTTCCTTTTATGACGTAGGCGAGCACTAAGAGAGGATTTTCCAAAAATTACTCCCTAAGGGGATGAAGCGGGGGTCCAAAGTTTGTATAGAAAAACTTATTTTCAAGCGGGCAAAGCCGCTGGCAGAAGCTAGTTTTCTATGAATATGGTACAAGAGTTGTTATAGTGACAGTTATAGACTGAGACATATTTCACCCAAGTTACAGCTTACAGGTATGCAAATATTAAAAAATAAAATTTATAAACACATGAATTAATGAAAATTGATAATATATAATTGAAGTTTGCATTATTGATTCTTCTTCCTTGTCGATATCACTCTTGACAGAGTGGTCGTGGTCATCACTTCAGGTGTTGGTGGCAAGCTTCACAACGCGCCGCCACTCCTCTCTGATGGCCGCCTTCCTCGTGCCTTCGTGCAGTCAGTCCACCTCATAGGCGACCTTCCTCCGTTATTGATTACAATGTCAAAATAGATAAAAATTAAATATGAAACTATGCATCTTTAAAAAAATTGTAAAATCATGAACTTTTCTTCAAAAACTCTTTTACTGAATAAAAGCTTGTGTAGGCTTTAGCTTTTGTGGGCGTTTTGCCCGAGTCTATTATATATATTATAATTATATTATATATATTATAATTATGTTGAATCGCTTCATAACAGCGATTTTATTTTTATAAAAAAAAAAACAATTATTCAAGATTTTTGTTTTTGCCAGACCCTTTTAAAAAACGTGACTTATTGTTTTTAACCGACTTCAAAAAGGAGGAGGTTATATTATGTTCGGTTGAATGTATGTTTTTTTTTATGTATGTTCACCGATTTCTCGGTCAATTGTGGACCGATTAAAATTTTTTTTTTTTTTTAATTGAAAGCGTACGTTTCCATGTTGGTCCCATAGAAATATTGTTATGATCTGATCATGAACTTTGAAGATATGGAACAGAACTCCTCATAGGATCACAGCTGAACCGTCGTAAGAAGTAAACTTGCTTTGTTTTTACGTGTAGTCGATGACTGACTGAAAGTAGAGGGGGAATATATCGAACTGATCTGATAATGAAGCCTGAAGTTAGGCACCGGAACTGTGTAATAAATTAATGTAATCTAACCGTGTTTGGGATTATTAGAATTGTCATGAGATGCATTCTGTCTATAAGGTATTTAATTTTGGCTGAGGGTTACTTTTAAGTGGTGGTACCATAACTAAAAAGTATAAACAAAAAAATTTTTACAAAAAAAAAATACAACCGACTTCAAGTAAAAAAACACTGAAAAGTGCAAAATAACTTTAATTTCGGAAGTCGGTGTTAAATTACGAAGAGACAAAACTATTATAGACAAACCGACTTCTCGATCTCGATCGATGCTCAGTGCGTTGAGGTAACGTCAGAATAAAGGTATAGGACGCGTGGCCGACTCGAGGCGATCGACGGAAAGAGAATCGAAACGAAAAGGTTGTAACGTGGCTAGGAAGGCAGCTTTATTTTATTTCGGAAACTTCGTAGGCGCAGTTATGTACGAGTTGGCTATGTGGTTTCAGTGCCAGAAATCAAAAATCAGAAACGTTTATTTCAAATAGAACAATTACAGGCACTTTTGAATTGTCAAAATGTCGGTCAGTCAAAAAAAAAATACAAGTGAAGCTAAATTGCACGTTCCAAAGCGTAGATCTCTATGGAGAAGAACGTGCAAGAAACTCCATGACCACTCTTTTAAGTGGAATCTACTCACCATAAAATAGCCAAAAGCAACTACATAATTTTTGCTGCAAAAATAAAATCATATTTCACAACTAACCGTAAATAACTTACCAATCAAAGAGTTGATGGCGAAAAATATCTTGGATTAATTTTAGATACCTAACCACATGAACTGGATAACGCACATGGAGAAGATTAAATCTAAAATAAGTCGAAAATGAGTTAAGTACCTACATAACTTATTTTCGACCTATTATTAATTGTTATGTGAAATAAAGATATCTATAGAATAACCTTAATTTTAGCTTAATATCTCTATGCGTTCCTATTAAAAAGGGCCTTGAAAGACGGGCAGACGGACAACAGTAGTGGCTCTATAAAGGTTCCGTTTTTGCCGACTGAGGTACGGAACCCTAAAAAAATGAGAAAAAGACCTTTCTTTATTTATTTCATGACAAGTACTCTCTGCACTTACAATCGAAACCAACACGTGCAGATATTACAATATTTATTATATTATATTTAGAAAAAATAATAATAAAATAACACAGCTAATACTTTTGAGTCGTTTGGGATTGAAACTCTTGGGTCGTGGGGTCCGAGTGCTCATAAGCTTTTCAAAGAACTATCCAGACGCATAGTTGACACTTCGCGCGACCCAAGGGCTGGCTTTTACCTCGGTCAGAGATTAAGCATTGCCATACAACGTGGCAATGCCGCCAGCCTTTTGGGCATACTTCCAGTCGACAGCGATGCGGAGGAATTTTATGACGCCATATTTTAGCTAGTAGTTTTTGTCTTTAGTGTATATATAGTTTTAATTAGTTAAGTGTTTTTTTATCAATTAATCTTAATTAATACAAATCATTATCATTACACTTTGACACATTGCATCTTATGTTATGACTAGCACTTTCCCAGCGGCTTCGCCCGCGTGAAAGTAAGTTTCTCCGTACAAATTCTGGACCCCCGTTTCGTCAACTTAGGGGGTGAATTTTGAAAAATCCTCTTTTAGTGCTCACCTACGTCATAAAAGGAAACCTTGTGAAAAATTTTACACTCCTAGTCCCCGTAGTTTCGGCTGTGCGTTGATATGTCAGTCAGTCAGTTTCTCCTTTTATATATATATGTAGATGTACATTATGTCATAATGTGTTCTGTCATGGTCCTGTCCATATTATGAGGTGTTCAGCAAAGAATATGATAATAATAGGTAATATTTATTTATTCATTTAAGTACATAGGCGGACTTAATGCAACAAGGCATTTGCTTCCAGATAATACGTTTAATATGTTAAACGGCCCCTTCTATTTTCCAGCGGCCATCATGTCGTGGCTCGCGGCAGTGACTGTGCTAGCGGCAGCAGGGTTCTTATGCTGGCAATACTGGCGCTGGACTCGCAGGCGCATGCTGGAGTTGGCAGCTAAGGTACCAGGCCCGCCAGCGTTACCTATACTTGGAAATGCGCTCATCTTCATGGTTAATCCTGGAGGTAAGTTACCTTTTACTAGTTTTTTTTTTTCGGTTGGATGATCATCTAATGACATCCCTCGCTCTTGGGCGGAGCGAGAGGGTATGTCAGACTTTTACTGAGTAAAAACCCACTCCTGTTCCTTCGTTGCCTTTCATACTAGGGCAGAGTCTTCCTTTCAGAAGCAGACCCTTCGACCCTTCTGGGTCGACGATTTGGGCTCGATCCGGATGGTTATCGGAAGATCGGACGGCGAGCTACCCGTTGCTCGCCGTCCGCAAGCCCGCGCGTTTGGTGGCCGGAAATCGGTATCGAGATCCCGGTGGCTGGAGCGTGAGGGCCACGCCCTCGCGTTTGCACGTGCGGCCTCCTCTTTTGCTAATATTACTGCTTCGCAGAAGGAGGCGACCGCCTGACACTCCTCCTCGATTCGGACCATGGCCTGTACCAAGGCCCGGCGCGGGAGCTCGTTACCGCCGATCTCCCCCACGAGGACACGGCGGTGCTCTGCCCAAGTGGTTTACTAGTTAACTTGGATCTTTCATTTTCATGAAGTAATGTCTCGTCGGCGTGGTGGTGGCAGAGCTACTGCTGAGTAGTGTGTCCTGGGTCGGACAAAGTGTTATTGAGGTTTTTGAGCTGGGATTTCTCTATGCAACCAAATTCACGCATCAAGCGTGATGTTATTAGGGAGTAGTAATATTGTGTTCCTTCTGGAATTCAGGATGCAGGATCTGAATTCAGGGTTAGCGTGATATTGATACTGATATTTGGTGCATCAGATTACACAAATCTTAACTAAAAGCACGGCTTAAGCAGTGGTTGAGCGACTGACTGAGTTACGCCTTGTAATATCAGCTATACGTCAGTGACAGTCCCGTTAAAATCAGTCCAGCCGTTTCGGAGATTAGCTGGAACAACTAGACAACCTAATTGCTTTTAAATTGCGTTTTTGTCCTAAGTATCGAATATTAAGAGGCGCAGGCGCATTACTTTGTGTAGTTTATTTCATCCCACTGCTCTCAAAACGGTGAAGAAAAACGTGAGGAAACCGGCATATCCTAGAACCAAAAATTCGAAGACATGACTTTATGTGACATCCACCAAACTGCACTGGGCCCTTGTGGTGGATTACGGCCCATTCCCTCACCTAGAGGAGTCCCAACAGTGAGATCAATGTAAGGCCGCCTATGCTATGCTATCGAATATACTTTTTATGTGCATTCAGTAAAAAAATATTATTTTGATACTACAAACCACATTACAAACAGACACTTCAATTTTATTGCAGCAATGTGCCCACTGCCACTTATTAAGTTTGGCGATTCTTCAGGTTATGTCTGTAAATTTGGTTCTCCTGCGGATATCTTCATTTCTAATGTGATTAGGTACGCAAGGAAAATCAGAGCATAGACCTTGTTCTAAAAAAGTACAATCCTTTGGGTGACTTTAAAGCTAGAACTACATTAGACCTACGCACACTTATAACTCGCCTGATTTGTACGTAGAACAACGTTGCGTGACGTCGCGTGGCGTGGATCTAATTTATCTCTACTAGTTTATTTGCCATATAAAATGTATGGAGACGGACGCGCCCAGATCGGCGTACCTGCCACACGTCTGCGCAGTGTAGTTCTACCATAAGCCTTCTGATAAGGCCCATTGTGAGCGGCCATGTTTCAGAGCCATATGTCATTACTGGTAACACGCACTGGTCTTATTTTGTCTTGTGACACTGTGGTATATTGGACGAGAAGATACTGCGCAGCTTCCCAACGCTGCCCAGTCGAGTCGGATTCGACTATTGACCTTTTCTCAACTGGACCGTCTGTCTCAGGTAATACATGTCCACAACTTCGAGTGTAGTCTCCAATCTTGATAGGAGTGGGTGCTAAATGGATGTTTACCATGACTTTGGTTTTGTCCATGTTTATTTTAAGACCCATTTTTTTGGAAGCACTACAGAGGTCACTGATCATTGTACTGAGCTCCTCCGCAGCTTCAGCCATGACTACTATTTTAACGTATCTATCATAATTTAAGATTAAAAAAATAGTCCATCATTAACCTGTGGTCAGAATCATGATATCTATAATTCTATAATTCCTATGCATGTATGCATATAATTGCATACCTCTTTATTATTCTTTATAAAATATATCTTCTTAATAAATCGGGCAAGTGCAAACTTTAATTTCATCCTTAGACTTATTTATATAAAAAAAACATAAATATTAACTAAACTATACTAAAACCTAACTATGTACATAAATATATTACAAAAACACAAAATACACTCAGGCGTCGAAATACTCCTCCACATCGCTGTCATCCGGGAATGTGCCCAGAAGACTGGCCGCATTGCCATGTTGAATGACAATGCTAATTCTTTGCGCAAAGAACGAGCCAGCCCTCTAGTCACGCAAAGTGTCGATCAGTCGGCGTGAAATTTCCTTAAAAAGGAGACGCGTACTCGGACCCATGGCCCAAGCATTTCGACCCCAAACGGCTCAAAACTGTAATTACCTATAAGGTTACAGTATTTGTGCCGTTTAAGGGTCTCAGCAGCCGCAGCAGCAGCGCCAGCACAGCCCGCCGTACTTGGAACATGGGATGGCGCAAGGGTGTCGACACAGGTTGCGTCCCACACCAGAGGCCTACCCACCTTCCATGGCACCAACGTCATACCATCTGATCTCTTCCCATCGTCACGTACCAAGCCATTAGGTTCTAATACGGCAGGTATGCCGGCGGTAACAAGAGCTCGGCGAATAAGATCGTTGATGCTAGAGTGCCGTGCTATACGGCCTGCGCTCCTGTAGCAGGACAGGCCATGGTGTCCGAGGCTGTCGACAGCTTCGCCACAGTGACAACGATGTGGAGCAACACAAGGAGCGCCTAAGCGTAAACAGGTTGCTAGCCGAAACGATGCGTCATCCATCATAGTGCCTATGGTGGATGACGGGAGTGCCTGAAGCCATAAGCCCGACTCCCATTCCCCCAAAGCCAGCAGAAGCGCACGCTCAGCAGTACTTGAAGACGTGTTAATTAGTTTGTTACGTATAATAATGCAGAGCGGCACATCCCACTGTCTCTGTGAGGACAGATTGTCGGGCAAATCCATGTTGGGACAAGCCATTTTCCAAGCATTCACCGCATCGGATAAACACGGTACCTCAACATTAACCAGTGAGGAAGATAAAATATTCCTGGTTAATGTATCAGTACTGTGCACCGAGGAGAGGTAAGCTGGTAAACTTATACTTGAAATTTTGCGGACGCCGAGGCCACCCAGCCGGATGGGAAGCGTGGCTTGCTGCCACGCTCGGTCGTCCAAGGCCACATTTAGGATTGAGGAAAGTGTGTTCCTAATGATTTGATCGACTTTTTCCAAAAGTTGTGGGTGTTTCCATAGATGGGAAGAGCGAAGGCTATATGTAAATTTTGGCCCAAAACAACAGTATCGAATGAGTGTGAAAGCCAAATGCATGTTAATTTTGAAAAGTCTTTCCGAGACGTCATTAAAATTTTGTATATTTTGCTCGATGAATTTTGGAAAGGATTCATCGAAAATTGGGGAGCCCAGGAGGTGAAGAGAATTTCTATCAGTGATTTGGATATTCGGTGCTATTGTATTTTGCTAAAGTCGTCTGTCTGTCAGTCGTTTGGGGAAGGTAAATTTCGCATTTTGATAGGTTAAGCGGTAGTCCAATAGAACTAAATTTATTTTTCAAAAAAGTTAAATCTTTTAAAACTGTGTCTACATCACCTCCTAGGGTTCCGTCATCCAAATATCAAACATAGAATTTAGAATTTAGCTGCCGAATGATAGGATTTAATGCCAAACTGAAAATGACTGGCCCAAGAGGGTCACCCTGTTGACAGCCGACGGCTGATTCCTAAAGGTTTTCCTTATAATGTAATTTTGAGGGGTGCCTATAACATTGGTAAAGAAAACTGTAAATTTTGGGTTTCTTTTTGAACTTCTGTCAACAAGGTGTCCCTATTCACGGAATTAAAAGCATTCTTGATGTCAACCTTAAGAATGACCTCACCTTCACTGCAGTTGAGATAGGCGGAAAGAGCATGTACCGCAGCCTCACAGCCCCCTTTGGAACCAAATCCCAGTTGTAGGGGCTGGAATTTGCTGGCCAGTGCTTCACTGTAAAAAGCACAGCAAATTTTGGCTGCAATACGTCGGTATGTAGAACCTACCGCAATAGAACGAATGCCGCCATCTTTCTTGCGCAGGGCACATAAATTTGCCCCGTACAAAATGTCAATGACGGCTTCGTTAACATTACCGGATAGCATAAGGTTAATGAGGGCCGTGAGCTCCTTTAGAAGAGACTCACCAGCTTCCCCGACGCCTGAGCTCATCAGGTCCTTGAGATGTTGAGGTGTCAGGCCGTCGAGGCCACCGGCGAAGCCGCTTTGGAAGGAGCACACGGCCGCACAAACTTGTTGGGCTGAAATTTCAAGGATTAGGGGGTCAGGAAAGGTGAAATCATCTGCCGGGGCAGGGTGTTTGCTCTCTAGAGCTGTAAAAGTATCTGGAGAGTACGGCGCAACCACATCGCTGCTAAAAATTATCCTAGCTGCACCTCTAATATCACCCTCGCCTAGTTTAGACTCCACATAGTGCAATGAACCTCTTTCGGGGAGGTGTGATGTTGATTTTGGCCGAAATATTGCAGTTATCTTTAATTTGGGCTGTTAGTGATTTATTTGTTGCCAAATTTTTTTGCACATGAAGAATTCTAAACGGGAAGGTGAGTAATTGTTCCCAAGTACTTCGAGAGTTCTCTTGAACGGTGAGACGGACGCAACGTGCTAAGTTCGAAGCCACGGATGGCCTCGCTCAACGAGGAACTCTTTTCAGAACGGGAGTTGATGTTTTTAATTTTGTAAGGGTTTTCCAAAAGGGGGAGTGAATGTTGGGCATAAATAAGGTACATTTTGGGGTTTGTGCTTTTTGCCTAAATGTACCTTCAAGCCTCGTTCACCCTTAAAAAAACGTGCTTGGGAACAGTGAGGACATCTCACCAGGACATCCAACGATGTGGCAGGTTGACTAGCACTTCGTAAGGCTTCACAACTGTCGACATTTTCAGACATAGAAAAACTTAGGTACTAATACTATATAAGATACTTACAGGTATAAAACGACGTAAAAAAAATGAGCAGACTTTAAAAAAAAACAAATTATACACTTATCACTATATATACACGGCACAGTCACTAAAATTAAACACCTAATAAGAAATTGTTCTAAAATACAATAAAACTAATGATAGACAACAAAAAAATTTCACCAAAAATAAGTTAAAAATGACAATGTCAAGATGTGGCGATTGTAGCGCAGTCGCTCTTGAGGCCTGGGGCGCCCCGCAGGACAGTTTTCCTTACCGTTGGTTTTGTAGACAAAGTTTAAAATTATTTCATTCATATAGTGCTTGCCGCGTCGCCGCCGCGATATTTATCGATCCTTAGTCCCGTAGAATCTCGATCGAGCCTGGAACTTCAGTTTTGGTTTTCATGATTAGCAGTCGAATGATGAGATTTATCATACGATTTTTCATAGATCATAGATGAACTTGGAGATGTTATTCGATATTTTCATTAGAAAGCGATCGTATATTTATTAGGATAATTGTGATTAATAATATTTTTTTCGCTAAAAATGTTTGACGCCCCGTGAAGGTGACAGGCTACAGATTTTTTTCTTTGGCAACTGAGCCGGTGTTGACTATTCTGCCAGTGTCATGTGGTGACGGCAGCGCCGTAAGGTGAGCCGTCGAACTTTGCACTTTGTGGTAGATCTAAGATGTTAGTGGCAGGCTACAGATTGATGTTATTGTCATTTAGGAATTTGGATAGGAGTTGGACAAATTTAGGAGAGCAATTGCCATAAAAAAAAAAAACTTTAGGAGAGAAATTCGTCAATAGGGAATGGAAGTTAGTAGGAAGGGGTATTTTAATTTTGGAAAGCATTTGGTACAAGTCGAAGGAGTGGGAGTTTGAAGGACAAGAAAAGAAGATATGGTCCAATGTACCATACCATATCATCGAGGCCACACTCGCACAAAGAACTGTCACGAACGTGAATTTTATGGAGGATTCTTAATTGCATACCTTGATTTCTCTTGTATATAGAAGTAATAATTTAAAAAAAACAATATGTATTGACGTCAGCACCGCTAAGTTTACCAATAATAGATACTTTTTTATACGTTCATTAATTATAATGACCGAGGGCTAGTTTGTACTTCAGAATCTATGATAATCTCTGGGTTGCCAGAGAGATATTAACCCAATAGCACTTCTCCCAAACCCCCCACCAAATTTAACCGTAAGTAATTAGTGTTAACCTGGATTATCAAACACAAAATAAAAAGAAATAAATTTTTATTTTAAAAGAATACAAAAGTACTTGGACACCGTACATTTGTAGTGATTTTTTGGTGTCAGTCGGATTTTTATACAGCATTTTTTCTGATCGTTTTGGTATACAGTTTACTTAAATCAATTTCGAAAAAAATGGACTTTTACCCCATTTTCACTATGGCTACAGATATATTTCCCACAGCCTCAAATTGGACAATAAAAAAAAGTAAATTGCCTCAAAGTGGATTGGTATGTTTTTTATTATTCTCGGTATTCTTTTTAGACTTCCGTACCTCAAAAGGAAAAAACAGATCCCTCATAGGATCACTTTGTTGTCCATCTGTCTGTCTGTCAAGACCCTTTATATCGTGAAAGCGCTGAGGTATCGAGTTGAAATTAAAACCATATCCTTCTCAGGTCTGCGGTCCCTTAAGGCTGTGAAAAAAAAATTCTGAGTTAACAAAAACAAAGACCGTTTACGTCACAAAAAAACGTGTAATTCGATACTCTCAAGGGAATCAAAATTCATAGGGCACTTCCTGCTTACCTAGAATCCTAAAATTTGGCATGAAGCTAAATTTCAGATTTATTACTATAGTTTTGCTATTAGACCTTCTCATAGCGAAAGTATAGAAATAAATCTGAAAACTGTAAATTTATAGTTACGTCACAAAAAAAAAAATTTTTTTTGTAAAATCTTCGTAACTCAATTCGGGAATTGTTTTCTTAAGTAAGTTTGTATGGAACCCTCACTGCGCGAGTCAGACTCGCACTTGGTTGGTTTTTTTGTTTTTCCATCCCTAAATTTAATAGATAGGGAGCAAAAAAACTAAAAAGAGATAATCATTTATTTGCTCAAACATGAGTACAATACATAAGAAATGTTAAACACAATATAAATCGCCATGTTAGCTCTGGACAATGAAATGAATATTTCTAAAATAATACAAATAATAAAATCATTCTAGCGTATCATTCAGTAAAAAAAAAAATATGATACTGATACAAGTCAAAATAAAAATAGAAAGAAAGAAAGAAAAACTATTTTATCGTGCGAAATGACGCAATCTTAAAACTAGCTAACAAAAAAAACGTCTATAATGTCAAACTAATAATTATAAATGTCAATTATAATGTCAAACTAATCATAAAATTATTATTAATAGGGATTAAAAAATAAATAATAATAGTGATAAAAAAATGTCCTGCTTAAATAAAAAAAAAATAAGTTTAATCCACATTAAAATGCGAAAATGTGGTAATTGTCACATACGCAGGTACCGCTAACTAGTACTTTTAATTAGTACCTGTTGCACCGGAAAATCCTTACAAGTTATTTAATAATACGCGAGTTATTAAAACACAAACTTACCATTCGTAGTAATTTTCTTGTATTTTATTTATTGTTTTATGCCGCAAGGAAATCGTTTTATATTAGGTACTTTCAAAGTTCGACTGTATTTTTTTTTAATTTACCTGGAATGAACTTAAGTACCATTTGTAGTGGTTTCCTTGTAATTTGTTGTTTTATGTCGCAAGAAAATCGTTTTAAATTACTTTCAAAGTTTGACTGTATTTTTTTTTTATAAAGCTTATTTTATAATATCTTATTATGGGGCTAGCCCTGGTCCAGAGCACTTCGACCCTTCTGAATCTTTTGTGTTATACCCCTACTGTCTACTCAACCCCTAGCCCTCCGTGCACCTCCTTCATGAGTATGGCCTTGTTGAGGCTGAGCCTGTAGTCCTCTGGTCTTAGGAATGGTTGGCCCAGATACCCTAGTCTTTTGGAGCCTATAGTGCTGCATAGTCGCACAGCAAGTGTAGCATAGTCTCCTCTGCATCTCCACATGTCCTGCAAGTCGGGTTGTTTGCTAGTCCCATGTTGTGGAGCTGTTTGTTGGTGACATAGACTCCTGTGATTGTTCGGAGCTGTGATCTGCTGTACCTCCATAATTTTTGGGTCCGGGTCTTATCTGTCATTAAGAAATAGCTTTGCATGCTTCTGACTTGAAAATAAAGCTACTCGTACATACTTAGGTAGTCTGTTTATTGCATCAAGGGTACTTTTTAAAACTTGAGAAATTATCAAATACGTCCTCCCGCTCTTGATGGAGCGAGAGGGAGTGTCAGTTTTACTTATTAAAATTCACCTGTCCCCCTAGCCAAGTTACAACCGTTTCATGTCGAATTCCGTTCTCCAATCGGTAAAGCCTCGGTGTCAGCAATAGTAGAAAACGATAAGTTGGTAGCTTGTTGACGCGCCTGAGTCGGCCGCTCGTTCTACAATAACAAAGAATGTAGCGTTAAACATTGTAGAAACGATAACAATTCGTTCTATCATTTTGAACGATGTGAACTTGGCTGCAAAATTTTTTATTTGTTTGTTCTGACCACGTGACTTAACGTTGAGATGATGTCGTTCCCATACATTTGATTAGTTTTGGACTAGCGTTAACGATTGCAGATTATCAACTTGGCTAGAGGTGCTGTTCCTTCTGCCTACCTTTGCGACTCTTTCAAACGATCCAGCAGCCCCAGCCCCACCCTACCAGAGACCCTACCATGAGCTAAACTGAACTGTTAAAGGGATGGAGTTATATAAGGTGTATAGTTTCATCCCTCTTTAAAGATCCCAGGCCCCATCAGTTCTGCTGATTCAATATCCCAACATAACCCGCTGTCAACCCGGGCCAGGTACACATCGGATGGCTTACCCTTTAGAGGTTTCCAGAACAGGGTGTGAACCACAAACCTCCGTAGGAAAGGGAGGATCCTCCGACCAACGGAAACTAGTCGATAGTTGATTTCGGGCTGTTATATACGAAGCTCTAATTGCGCACAGAACCCTAATTGCGGGATTTTTAGTTCCTTTGTGGATGTCGCTACAACCCATTGCTCGCCGTCCGCGTCCCTTTCGTCCTTACATACAGCCCCCCTAGCCAAGTTACAACCGTTTCGTTTCTCTTTTCGTTGATCGCCTCGAGTCGGCCACGCCTCCTATTCCTTTGTTCAAACCACGTGACTAAGCGTTGACTTGACGTTAGAATAAAGGAATTGGACGCGTGGCCTACTCGAAGCGATCGACGAAAAGAGAATCGAAACGAAACGGCTGTAACTTGGCTAGGGCTGATATGACCGCGGACAAGCACAAAAATAAATGACAGAATTAACTCCTTGGTTATTTTTTTCAAAACACCTACCAAAGTACCAACATCTTACGTATGAAAAAGGAAACTGGTTTCATTCAGTAATGGATGGCTTAATATTTACTTAATTATAAAGTTTCCGTAACCTTACAACGCCATTTAGATCTATACAAACCTGTAATTTCCATAATAAAGAGCGAGTATATAAATTATACATACATATAATTATTCCATTTTGTCACGCAAACGTCTTATTCAGTGGTGATTAACTTGATTGTCTAACATACCGTTGCATCTATGGTTTACATACGTACCTACATAATATTGACAACGGTAACCGATTGGCTGCGCTACGATTACCGTATGGAACCAATATTTTACTTTATTTTCTTTATCAGTGCCAAAAAAAAAAAATGTTACCACGGATTAGTCAATTGAACTATTTTTTTAAGTTTATTAATCAAATAATTATTAATTTGTAATTTAGATGCTAATGAGCTGACAACGAGAGTTTAATTTTTTTATTAGAATAAATGAAAATGTCTATGTCCACGAATGTGCGTTATAAGTTTCCACAAGGTGACTAAGAGACACTCGTGCCAACTCCGGCGTTGGCACGTGTGTCTCTTAGAAAACAAAAGTCTATGACCAGTGCCTGTTGCCAATGATGAAATATGGCTCCAAAAAGTGATCGCTCACAATGGGCTTTATCAGAAAGCTTAAACTTGTAGCGATATCTATGACGTCACATAGGAACTAAACTATCAAATCCTGCATCGCGCAATTAGAACTCTCCCGTTGATTTGAACATGTATACTGCCCATCAGACATTACACCAGTTTGATCGGAGGATCTTCCATTTTCAACGTAGGTATGTGGAACTTTACACTCTGTTCCACATGCCTCTAAAAAGTCACCGAGAGGGAAATGGAAAGGGCTATGCTCGGAGTGCCTGATCGCATCAGGAACGAAGATGTCCGCTAGAGAACCAAGGTTTACCGACACAGGCCGAAGAATCGCCAAACTGAAGTGGCAGCGGGCAGCGTAGATTGCTCGCAGAACAGATGGTCGTTAGAGCCGAAAGGTTCTGGACGGCTGCGTACCGGAACACGTAACCTTGGATATCCTCCCACAAAGTTCACCGATGATCTGGTGAGGATCGCGGGAATCCAATGGATGCGAGACGCACAGGGCTATTCGTTGTGGCGACACTTGGAGAATCCTATGTCTAACTGTGGAAGTCTTGCGGCTGAAATGATGATGACTCGTACAACTTGAAACTGACCTGCAAAATACAAAAAAAACTTCTGGCGATACTTCCATAAAATAAAAACATTGTCTGTGGAGTTTCACTAATTCAAGTTAATCCAGTATAGGCACTAGATAGTTCCAAGTCTTATTTGACCTTGTTGAGTTTCTTTATGACACACATTCTAAGTTTATGAGATCATCGGGAAATTTCGAATTAAGTATGTATGATGGTCGAGCTACGAGTGGACCGTGGCCTGGATTAGATCATCGTAAGATATGTAGCCTGTAAGAAACGGCAAACGGGTTGGTGTTGCTTTAGTGCTATATTTGACCTTGAATGTGCCCTGACGGTCGGGAGTGTCTTACTCAAACGTTTTGCTGATGTGGCGCATGAGCTGGATCATTCAGTTCCCTTCAAAATTATTGAGCTGAATGGTGTTAGCGCATGAGTCTGACTGGCCTGTTGGTCTAGTGGTCAGAGGCCCTGACTGCTATGCCGGAGGTCGTCGGTTCGATTGCTACCCAGCTGCCCAGGACAAATATTAGTGTGATAAGCACGATCATATTTTTTTCTGTGTCTGTGTGTAATTTATCTATAATTTGTATGTATTAAGAAATATTTTTTAGTTGTCTAGTACTCATACCACAAGCTTTGCTTGGTTTGATACTAGATGACGCTGTGTGAAAGTTGTGGAATATTATTGTCATGTCCGTGAACGGGTGTCGTCAATTGGGGCTGGTCATCTTCTCAATAGTCAAGGTCTATTTTTATATTATTTGTGGTTTGAATTGTTTTTCTTTTAGTCTGGACGCTTTTAACGTGCACGTCTTTCTACATTGTTCTCACATAATATACCTGTGTAAACCATATAAAGGGTATGGCCCACTATTCATACAAACTTTGGCCCACAGTGGACATATATTAAGACGACTTAAATTCATAGTTTATGTACTAATAAACCTGTTACAGTTATTACAGGTTTAAGTAAAAGTCGGAGGAAATGAGTTAAATCAGTTTTAATTTGTAAAAGAAAACATGTTTTTATTCATTTGGTTAATCATTTTCTTCGTCGTTTATAATTAGAACAGCCCCCCTAGCCAAGTTACGATCGTTTCGTTTGCGACGAACGCCTCGAGTAGGCCACGCCCCCGAATCATTTGTTCTGACCACGTGACTGAGCGTTGAGATGAAGTCAGAACAAAGGAATCGGAGGCGTGGTCTACTTGAGGCGTTCGTCGCAAACGAAACGATCGTAACTTGGTTAGGGGGGCAGAGTCTGAAAACATTATAATTTATAAATATAATTCAAAGTTAATATCTATAGTATTTTATAGTAATAGTACAAATTAAATAGTTCTTACCTGTGCTGTGGATGAATCCATTTTTATATCACAGATGGGATTTCAGCAACTTCCTAAGAATGTCGTCTCATTCGACTTAAGAGCCCGTGCATAAAATTCACTCCCTAGAGTTTAGGCAAATTCGTTGCAATGATATGTTTGTGTGCATCATTCATACAACTACACGCACACACGCGTAAAAATCGAGCTTCGTGACCGCTTAAACAATTCTGATCCTTTAGAAGATATTATTTTAAATTACAAAATTTTATATTAAGTAAGGTTTGTAAATAAACGTCTGAGACGTGTGTCTTTATATTTATCACACTGTACACCAAAATTATTTAATTTTGTGTTAGATGGATGTTGACAAATTTAGACATTTAACAGAACGATAAATCCAAAACAGATAAAATTATATTTATTTATATAAATAGTTGTAAAAAAAAACACTTTCGATACGTCAAAAATATGTAATAGTAGATTATGTGGTGTGCAGTGTCTTTAAATCGCGGGCGGCATGTTGAATTCCGAACGAAACGAAGTTATAATACCGATCGTCAGGGATTTATATAATTAACTCCCGAACATTGCTAAGGAGTTCATATAGAAACCTGAGTGAAGTAAGGGATTCAAGGTGCCCAAGACAAACAGCTTTATCCGTGTTGGATACTCTTCTTTTTAGGGTTCCGGACCTCAAAAGGAAAAAACGAAACCCTCATAGGATCACTTTGTGGTTCGTCTGTCTGTCTGTCTGTCAAGACTGTTTATCTCGAGAATACGTGGAGGTATCGAGTTGAAATTAAACAATATACTTAAGTCTGCAGTCCCTTGAAGTTGTGAAAAAATCAAACTTCTAAGGTAACGAATAAAACAGAAACGGCCGTTTATGTCGCAAAAAAAACGTAAATTTTGATACTCCCAAAGTAATTAAAATTCACTAGGTACTTCCCGTTGACCCAGAATCTTGAAATTTGACATAAAGCATGGTCTCATAGCACAGGTATAGGAATAAATCTGAAAACCATAAATTTGTTGTTACCTAACGTCACTGTTCGGTGTTTCCACCGAACACCTTATAACTAAAAAAATACATTTTTGCAATTCGGAAAAATCTTCGAGACTCCGTTCGGGAATTGTAATTTGTACGGAACTCTCAGGGCACGTGTCCGACTCACACTTACCCAGTTTCTTAGTTATCTGTGAGATAATTAAGAGACAAATTACTTAAACAAAATATATATTAAAGATATATAAATATTATTTACAAGTTAATCTTAACTATTACTCGACAAGTTTTAAGATTTTAAACAAATAAAATTAACTACTTTCAAGATTCTATAGTTTTAATAATTATAAATGCGAAAATAAGTTTATTTTTGTTTGATAGCTTTTCACGCCTAAATCAATGAACTGATTATCCTGAAATTATACATATTATATGTTGTCTGGTGAACAAAAACGGTTACAGGGTAACTTTCCTCCCGAAGAAAAGTACTGTCCCGAGGAAAATAACAATAACGTACTTATGATCCCTAGATACTGCCACGTGTCTTTCAAATCTTAATGGAAATCGAAATAAGTTATGAATATGTAGAACTAAAAAAGTTATGAATTTCTAAAAGTAGGTTTGATATTAATTTACACCCTGTGCGTAACACAAAGGTTATAATTACCATGTTTCGATCAAGTTCACACATGTTGTCAACATTTGTAGTATTCATAGTCATTTCAAAATTTTCATTATCAATTTACTAAAAAATAGCAACATTTGTCCCGCTCGTATCAGCCCCACATGTCGTTTTTCTCACCGAACACGCTAAGTTCGGAAAGTTCCTGCACCGGATTCGTGCGGAAGCGATGCCCGGGTATCGCCACTGTGTGGACCGCCCGGAGGACACGGTGGAGCACACAGTGGAGGTGTGCCCCGCTTGGGCAAAGCAACGCCGTATCCTCGTGGGGGCGATCGGTGGCGGCGAACTCTCGCGCCGGGCTTTGGTACAGGCCATACTCCGGAGCAAGGTGGAGTGACAGGCAGTCACCTCCTTCTGTGAAGCAGTAATGCTAGCAAAGGAGGAGGCCGATCGCATGAGGCAACGGTCCTCCGATTTCCGGCCACCGTAGGCGCGGGCTTGCGGACGGCGAGCAATGGGTGGCTCACCGTCTGACCGTCCGGTAACCGTCCGGACCGAGGCCAAGTCGTTGACGGCGCATACTGTTCCACGCGCACCTCAGGGAGATGTCAACACATAGTAGAGGCCCAGCAGGGTCGAAGCCTACGGGGGCCACGGGTAGTGTGAAAGTGAAACCCGAGGCCCTGGGACGAAGGCAAAGAAGGAACAGGAGTGAGTTTTTAGTCAGTAAAAGTCTGACACTATCTCTCGCTCCGCCCAAGGATCCGGGATTTGTCATAGGATGATTTTCCCACCCAATAAAAAAAAGCCCTACATGTCGTTTCCTTTTTCTTTTAGTGACGCATTGATAATGATCTACAAAAAAATCATTTCGAAAACTAGACCTTGAATTTCGACCTTAAGTAATCATAAGAAATATCAACATCCTGTACATAGTGTATAACACTGGATGATAATATAGCTGCCATTAAACATTGTAGATTTCATTAGTGAAATAATTTTTGTATTTGGGTAGTAGTAAAGTAATTCCGCAGATGACCTTTACAAACAAACATACAACCGTTACCTCTATTTAATATTGAAGTCGAAAGAAATTTTAACAATTTTCATAAACAAAAAAAGTATTTAAAATAAACTATAATACTTAATGGATCAAAAAGTGGTAGTCGGCGTGCAATCTTGGGAATATTTTCATGTAATATTCGCGAGCAGCTGCGAAGCAAAGTAACGTGTGCTCACGCTGGGAGAGCCCGGTCGTTACTGACGCGATCGAGTTTGCGCGGTCGATAATATAGTTCAATTTGCTTGTAATTTACGAAATGAAGATATTGTTTATTTATAAAATAAATTTTAGATTCTATTAAAGGGATTTCTTAAGATTATTGTGCAATTTTTAAATTTTCTTAAATGTGTTGCTAAGGTATAGAAAAAAATACTTATTTGTCCAGATGTTTTCCAAGAATTGTGTTTCTTCAACATTTTTTTTCTGCTATATTTTCTATTAAAGTCAATAATGTTTTGCCAGTAGACCATATAATGATGTAACTGATTTTTTTTTTTAATGTTATAAATCAGTTGTAGTTTGGTGTAAAACGTAGCCAAACGTCACTCGCTCGTTACTTTTGCGAGAAAAGGGTTTTGAATATGGGTAATTGCTATTAATACACACATTATTTTAAAAAAGTAATCAAGCCAACTGAGAGAATAAGAACTTGACTTTCATAATCTAATAAAAGAAGGTTTAAATTCTTCTTGCTTTTCTCACAAACCATGATCAAAAAAGTTCAAAATGTGTTGATTTTGTGCACGGAGCCTTATCACAGCGTTGGTTTCTGCTGGTCGAAATATGGTGCATAGGCTGTCTATCTGTCGGATGCTTGAGTTATTCAGAGAAGTACAAACTAAGTCCGAGATAGAGCGGCCAACCAAGTCATTGTCGTACATAGCAGATTCAGAATCCATAGGCAGCCTGGGTTCGTCGGGAAAAGCGAGTGCAGAAGTTCATTATGAAAGCGAATAGTTAAAATACTCACAAACTGAAATATCGCAATTTAAATGTAACGCGGCAAAATATGACACTTTTTTCTTCTTCGCCCCATTTGGTTAGGCTTAGGTCGGAAGACCATACCGCCTCGTCATTTATATACCTTTATAAAAGGAGAAACTGGCTGACTGACATATAAAAAAAGACAGCTAAAACTACTGGGACTAGGAGCGTGAAATTTTGCACAAGGTTTCCTTTTATGACGTAGGCGAGCACTAAGAAAGGTTTTTTCAAAATTCTGCCCCTAAGGGGATGAAACGGGGGCTTAAAGTTTGTATGGAGAAACCCATGTACCGCGGGCGAAGCTGCTTGCAGAAGCTAGTCAGTCATAAATATTTTTTAGGTTACATTAGAATGCGGGTGCAACACATTATAATGTTTTTGCAGTATTTGGCAGCAAATGTATGGAGTCAGCCTTCTCGGCAAGCTTCGCTGAGGTAGACAATACTACAATAAAATACTCCGCCATTTTGCCGAAATCATGCTTCTTTCAATGATTCTACTTAATTAAATGTCCACTTAAAAAATAGTGTAGTTTTGTATCTCAAGTGTTGTAATTTGATGTATATCCACAAGGAATCAGTTATCAAATAATTAAAACAACCACTGAACTTCACTCAAGAAATCCCGCCAAAAACACCCAACCGTTTTAAACGACACAATTAATATTTTTTAGGGTTCCGTACCTCAAAAGGAAAAAACGTAATCCTTATAGGATCACTTGGTTGTCCGTCCGTCTGTCTGTCTGTCGGTCAAGACCCTTTATCTCGGGAACGCGTGAACGTATCGAGTTGAAATGAAATGAAAATTCAAGACTGCGGTTCCTTGAAGCTGTAAAAAAATCAAACTTATGAGTTAACGAAAAAAAAAAGATACGGCCGTTTATGTCGCAAAAAACGTATATTTTGACACTCTCAAGGAAATCAAAATTCATAGGGTACTTCCCAGTTCCCTTTGATCTAGAATCCTTAAATTTGGTATGAAGCAAGGACTCATAGCACAAGTATAGGAAAAAAATCTGAAAACTGTAAATTTGTAGTAACGTCACAAAAAAAAACTTTTTTGCGATTCGGAAAAATCTTCGTAACTCAAACCGGGAAACGGTTTTCATAGGTAATTTTGTACGGAACCCTTAGTGCGTGAGTTCAACTCGCACTTGGCTTGTTTTTTTTATAATAATATAAGCAAAATAATTGTGTTTGGTACGCAATTTTATCAATGAACAAAATGCATAATAATGATATAATAATTATGTTCCGTTCGATTATTAAATTGATAATTCTATGTAATCTCTATTATTCCGACTGAAGGACTTATTATCCATGGTCAGGAAATAATTACAATAAAAAAACTTCAACATCTTTGAAGGAACCATGGAAATACTGAATTAATGATTATACTTGTTATTTAATATTATTTATTAAATGCAAAATTTAACGGACGTGATATTATTTTAACAATTCATTCTAGTAATTATTTAGATTTTTAGTACCTATAAATAACATGGTCGCTTACAATGGGCCTCATCAGAAGGCTTACAGTCACCCAAAGGGCAATGGAAAGGGCTATGCTCGGAGTTTCCTTGCGTGATCGCCTAAAGAATGAAGATATCCGCAGGAGAACCAAGGTCGCCGACATAGTCCGAAGAATCGCCATACTAAAGTGGCAGTGGGCAGGGCACATTGCTCGTAGAACGGATGGTCGGATGGGGCCGAAAGGTTCTAGAGTGGCGACCGCACACCGGAAGACGCAGCGTTGGAAGGCCTCCCACAATGTGGACCGACGACCTGGTAAGGGTCGCGGGAGTGCGGTGGATGCGAGAAGCACAGGACCGGTCATTATGGCGACGCTTGGGAGAGGCCTATGTACAGCAGTGGACGTCTTTCGGCTGAAATTATGATGATGATCTACTTAATTTTGTTTTTTAATTTTCCTTTCTCTACTTTTCAGAAATATTGAACAAAATCGAAGAGCTGCACCAAATATATGGAGATTACATCAAATTTTGGTTGGGACCCGATCTTAATATTTGCGTGAAGAATCCAACTGACATTAGAGTAAGTATTATTTAACGATGGTTATAACTATACCTACAGGGTTTTTTTTTAGGTGGGAAAATCACCTGTTCCTTCTTTGCCTTTGTCCCAGGGCTCCGGGTTTCACATTCACACTACCCGGGCCCTGAGGAACGCGTAGAACAATACGCACCGTCGACGACTTGGGCTCGGTCCGGACGGTTATTGGACAGTCGGAAAATGAGCTACCCATTGCTCGCTGTCCGCAAGCCCGCACTTAAGGTGGCCGGTAATCGGGATCGGAATCCCGGCGGCTGGGGTGAGAGGACCGTTGCCTCGCGCGGTCTGCCTTCTCCTTTGCTAGCATTACTGCTTCGCAGAAGAAGGCGACCGCCTGCCACTCCTCCTCGCATCGGACCATGGCCTGTACCAAGGCCCAGCGCGAGAGGTCGCCAAAAATGTATGAGATAAATAAATTAATAAAAAAAAGAATATTTTTACTATAACGTGCGCTTTTCTCAAAACCATAGCTAAAGAAGGAAAGGAACCCATGATAATTGTGTCCTCTGAGCTTCATCATACTTCCTGTATATAGTTTACTCACTTGAAAGTGACCTAGAACGCTTGGTCTGTTTAGTCTCTTTTATGGTATAAAAGCAATGATGCTGTAAGGTCGTAGCTCTACTGCATTCTTGCGTAATTGTATCGACAGTGTTTCTTTATGTCGATTGACTTGTTTAACTCTGATGATGGTTTTATAACATTTTCTTCATTTAATATTTTTATGGAGAAAATTTTATTAAAATACTTAACGATTATGAATGGAGAGGGCGGCCAAAGAAAAGATGAATGGGTGGATGGATGGATAGTGTGACGGGTGACAGGACAGAACGGGAGAAAAAAACGTGTTGCGCAAACCCCATTTAATATGGGACAAGGGCAGGAAGAAGAAGAAGATTTCACAAAATATTAATAATCTATCTATAAATATAAAAATAAATAGCTGTTTGTTAGTTTCGCTAAAACTCGAGAACGGCTGGATTGATTTGGCAAATTTTTGTCTTGAAATATTTGTGATAGTCCAGGGAAGGTTTAGACGGTGAGAAAAAATGGAAAAAATACGAAAAAAATAAATCTAGATCACGTCATCTCTAATTAAAATGTCATTATAAAATGAATTATGCTGTTCTGGTAATACCAGTAGATGGCGTTATCTTTACTATTAGGCCGTACGAAGTTTGCCGGGTCAGCTAGTTTTTATTTTCTTTCACATAATCTATATATATAAAAGGGGAAACTGACTGACTGACATATCAACGCACAGCCGAAACTACTGGGATTAGAAGCGTGAAATTTTGCACGAGGTTTCCTTTTATGACGTAGGCGAGCACTAAGAAAGGATTTTCCAAAATTCACTCCCTAAGGGGATGAAGTGGGGGTCCAAAGTTTGTATGGAGAAACCTACATTCACGCGAGTGAAGCCGTGGGCAGAAGCTAGTATACTATAATTTGTTAGTTCTAAATTTGCGCCTTGTTCCGCCCAATAAAATGTTTTTCTTTCTTTTTAATATTTTGTTAAATACTCTCTTCATACTCCCTTTAAAAAAATGTTGTCCCAAAATAAGAATTACTCCTGTTTCGTGGGTTTGTTCATAAACATGTATACTGACATACACAAGACACCCAGGCCCGGAACAACCATCTCTAGGCCATGCAGATATTTGTTTCGTGTGGAAATCGAATGTGTTCGGGACACACGCTTCGCAGCAGCCAATTGCTCAATTACTACACCAATCGTGCCGTGTTAAACATTGTAAGCTGAAACTGTTCTACAGGGGCGCCGGCTTTTAGAAAACCTCATGGGTGCTCATGCTCATTTGATGACTCGAAAAAGTGGCGAAGTGTGAGAAGACAAATGCACACTGATCGACATTAGCTGGCATCCGTTGCCCGCATCGTAAATAAATAATAAATTGAGACAACATCACATACATTGTCCTGGTCCCAAATTAAGGTTATCTCTTGTAATATGGAAACCAGGAACAACCAAGGTACCACAAACACCCAGACCCAACACAAATATCTGTTTCATCAACAAACATTTGTGTTGGTGCGGGAATCGAACCCGCGACCCTTGTCGACGAGTAATGAAAAAACGTCCATCCCTAAAAGCGATTACTTGTCTGTTTCTTGATGCCTGTTCTCAGGGGTGCTCGGCACCCACTGTTTATTTCTCATGGGTACTCGAGCCCTCGAGCACCCACGGAGTCGGCGCCCCTGGTCCTACTTTTGGAAAAACCCCTCTCTCTATTCTTTCCATCGGTCACGATTCAGGGCTACTTCTTTCCAATTCTTATAGAAGGTATCATCCAGCCGTCTCCTTCGTGGTCTGCCGTTGACCATCGCCGTAGTTCAAACGTAAACTTATTCTTCACGTCCTTGGCATAAACGTAAACTTAAGCTAGAACTACATTAGACCGACGCACACGTGTAACACGCCTGGCCCCCTAACCAAGTTACGACCGTTTCGTTTTGATTCTCTTGCGTCGAATGCATAGAGTAGGCCACGCCTCCGATTCCTTTGCTCTGACCACGTGACTGAGTGTTGGGATGACGTCAAACGTCGTGACGAAAAGAGTTGTAACTTGGCTAGGGGGGCTGATTTGTACGTAGCACGACATCGCATAGCGTCGCGTGGCGTGGATCAAGTGTCGCTCTATAAGTCTAGTTTCCGACGCGCCCAGATCGGCGTGTGTGGCCCAAGTGTGCGCAGTGTAGTTCTATCTTTATTCTTCACGTCCTTGGCATAGACGCGACGTAATGTTGCCACTTTATGCTATTATTATTATGTAATTGTATTTCCTCTTTATTTTATTTTTTTCATTTTGTCCTAAAAATTATTTTTCCTTATTTTTTTTATTAATGTGTCGACACCCGTCACCGGCCCACGCTGAAAACCAGCGGTTTGGACTCATCATAATTTGCGTGTGGGTATGGTCGTTGGCGTGTGTTTACGGCATTATGCTGAGCGTTCGGCCGTTTTGAGCGGACGTGGGGCATATTTTTCATAAAGAATATTAATAATAATTTGTAAGTAAGGCGTAATCAATTCCATCAATCATGAATGACGGAATTATATCGCCATTAGTTTTTCGTCATGCAAACATCAACATCGCATTACACGGCACGTTTTTCGTCAATCAAAAAATTTACTGTGGCAAAATTGACAGCAAAACCTATCGTCTATTGGACGCCTTAGTCCTAAGATTGCATCTTTACCGCCAAATAAATTGTTTTTCTTTCTTTCTTATTGGTAAAACATGAAATTAGTTAACCTGTTTTTCTTGAATAATTCCAGGCATTACTGACGAGCAACAAAGTAAACCAAAAAGGACCATCATACGAACTCCTTGTACCATTTATTGGTTATGGTATTCTTGCCGGAGGTAAGTGGGTTTGTACTTTTATCGGTCATACCATTCAGGCTCTATGTCGCATAGAGATAGTTCACATCGAGACGAGACACGACGCGACGTTACGCGAATAGCGATTCAAATGTAGTATCTTTTCGTGTAGTAAATAAAATTGTATTTTGATTTCCTTTTCGCGCAACATTGGGTCGCGTCTCGCGTAAGATGCGATGGAATTACGACGAAGCATCTGCTAACCTAGTACGTTAATACGATCGACACGTTTATGAAGTTTATGATGTATATGACGTATACCTATGATTTGTTCGACGCTCGGATCTCAGATTTTAACCAATCAGAAAGTCAAACAGGGTGAACGTTTCGATTGCGTTAGAGTAAAAACAATTTGAACTCAATGCACTGCCTGCAAAATTATATGTTCAAACAGAGATACAAGTGAGACGAATGCCACCAACGCAATAAAGGTCAAATTCGGTTGAACGGACAATTCTTCTTCTTCTTCTTTTCGTGTCGATGTACTCTAACTAAATTTTATCTGACCAGTATTTCGCAACCTCTACGGCTCTTTTATTGGCCTCGTATAGATCCTGAAAACTGCAGGTGGTTGTGCAGGATGGTCAGCATAGCAAATGACGCATATCCTGTGTAGCGGCTAATCACTGGCACTGTGATAGAGATGGGTCGAGGAAGCGCAATTTGGCCAAATTGTTTTTACAGCGGCCAAGCTGGGTCCGCAGTCGGTTAAGAGATTTCAAGATTGACCACTGACAATAAAAATTGTTTGTTAAAATATCTAATCTTACTTCGAATAGAGTATAAGTAATCGAAAGGTTTGCAGGTCCAAGTTGGCGCAACCACAGGAAGATAGCAACGCCAACGTACAACAAGAAGTCTGTAGACTACTTCACACCTATCTTCAATAAGGAGGCTGAACAAATAGCGAGGGTCCTCAGTCTTAAAGACCCGAATGTGGCCTTCGATGTGTACAAAGACATTGTAATATGCACCACTCAGTGTGTAAACCGTAAGTTTTTTCGTTATACAATTTTCACCTGTTTTTACGAGTTACTTACGATTCGGACACAGTGTCCAAATCGACATATTTTATTTTCAATATTTTTTCACTGACAATTCAGACACCACCAAATTTATTGAAGCTATTTAGGTAGTACAGTGAGATAAAAAAATCTTAAGATATAAAAAAAATATCCGAAGTTGCCGTAAGGCGGCCTAATATAGTTTTGGTAACGCCTTTTTCTCATATGTTATATTTTAAAACTTTTTATCTGACTGTACTAAACAGTGTGTACCAAATCGTCAGTGAAAAAAAATCATCATCATCATCATCATCACCATTTCAGCCGAAAGACGTCCACTGTTGGACATAGGCCTCCCCTAAATATCACCACAATGACCAGTCCTGTGCGTCTCGCATCCATCGGATTCCCGCGACCCTCATCAGGTCATCGGCCCACCTTGTGAAAAAAATATTGAAATAAAAATGTATCAATTCGGAGACTGTGTCCGAATATATTGCATGTGTCCGAATCGTCAGTAAGTCGTTTTTACAGACTGATAAATCAATAGCAGACTTTACACCGTCACTTAGCTTCGGTTTTAGCGGCGTGCTATAAGCGGCGTCTCGTGGTGTGCTTCAAACATTTTCATACTTTTGTTCTTACCACTCGCCGCCACGCGCTTAGCTACCGCTCACAGCGGCGAGGTCGTTAACGGGCCGTAAAACAGAACCTAACCGTGGGTGATCAAGCGCGCTTGTAAAGATGTTGAAAGAAGCAAGGACGAGGAAAACCTTCCCTTCAGAGTGCCTAGGGCGAGTTTGTTTTATGTTAACGCGATCGATGCATTTATCCGGCGCTGCGATTGGTTCGCTCCCAGCTCTTAACCAATCACAGTCAACTAAAAGTGGTAACGTAAAAACAACTGGCTCACAGCGCACTGCCCCCTAGCCAAGTTACAACCGTTTCGTTTCTGTTTCGTCAATTGCCTCGAGTAGGCCACGCCTCCGATTCCTTTATTCTGACGTCATCTCAACGCTCAGCCACGTGGTCAGAATAAAGGAATAGGATGCGTGGCCAACTCGAGGAGATCAGCGAAACGAGAATCGAAACGAAACGGTTGTAATTTGGCTAGGAGGGGCAGACCTTGCCACTCTCATCAGTCTCACGCACAATCGTGTATGCTTCTGAGAACGTGCTATAAAATTGCTCTGCAAAAGGGGCTGTTGACTTATTCGCATTCTATGATCACACTAATATTATAAAGGCGAGTGTTTGTATGTTTGTTACTTCTTCACGCTCGAACGGCTGAACGGAATTGAGTGAAACTTGGCAGACGGGACATGGACTTAGACATGGTCTATGTCCTGTAATAGAACATAAGATATTGATTTTTATTCTGAGAGTATATTCCCTTGGGACAATTTTCGTCTTTCGAAGCTGTGGCAGAAACTAATTGAATCATGAAAGAGAAGAGAGAAAGTACCCATGAAACATCCGTGTTTCGACAACGTTGGGTAGACTATGACTAAACCAGGTTTTAGAAATAGAATCGACTTGAAGGACCAAAATTTCTCATTTGAATGGTCCTGAATTTTATAATGCAGTTTGTAATTTTGTTTCAGAAACACTTCTAGGACTTTCTAAAGAAGATTCACAAAAACTATACAGAATGGATGAGGTGGTTGCACAGACACGAAGGTGAGTCTATTGTTTCCTCAAAAGAAAAAAACGAAACCCTTATAGGATCACTTTGTTGTCCGTCCGTTTGTCTGTCTCTCTGTCTGTCAAGACCCTTTATCTCGGAAACGCGTGGAGGTACCGAGTTGAAATTAAAACCATATACTCAAGTCTGCCGTCTCTTGAAGCTGTGAAAAAAACAAATTTCTTTGTAGAAAGAAAAAGATACGGCCGTTTATGTCTCAAAAAACGTATATTTTGACACTCTCGAAGAAATCAAAATTCATAGGTTACTTCCCGGCGTCCTAGAATCCCGAAAATTTGTATAAAGAATCAGCAATCTTATAGCATAGGTATAGGAATAAATCTGTAAACTGTAAAGTTTTTACGTCACTATTTACATATGTAAGTTTGTACGGAACCCTCAGGGCGCGAGTCCGACTCGCACTTGCCTGGTTTTTTTTTATCAAGGGCAGCTTATGCTTCATAGAATTTTCAACTTGGTGTTAAGGGCTAGTTGCAATCTTAGGTTCAAGGACGCCGGTGGCCGCCACATGCTATAAATCGCCGGTGCTCCCTATGCACTGGCCACTAAACGCCGTCGCTCGCCACTCGCGCTTATTAAACCTACGTCAGTCTATTATGACTCTGCGCGTATGGGTTAAAAAAGGTAGCAGCCACCGCCCACAAGTGGCTGTCGCACACGCTTCAGCTTCCTTTGTGGCCGCTTCAAACTTCTTGTGGCGGCGTTTGTGGCTGTGGCATGAGGCCCATGTGCGGCGATACTAAACCACACTTAGAACTCTTTTATACTGAGCTCCTGTCATGTGTAGGTAATATATATTATGAAGGTGAAAGTTTGTGAGCATGTGTGTATGTTTATTAGTTCTTCAGGCTCGAATGGTTGAACGGATTTTGATGAAATTTGGTATACAGGAAGACCAAGTCCTAGAATAGCATATAAGATACTTTTTATCACGGGAATATGTTCGCTTGGGAATTGGGATGGGTGAAGCTGAATGCAGCTAGTAATACCATATTTTTAAATCATTCACAGTATGTATGAACTGATCTTCGCCAAAATTACACGATGGTGGCTTCAAATACCCATCATATACTGGCTAACCGGTAGGAAGAGGTTACAAAATTACTACGTACAGTTGCTAGACGACTTCACCAGTGACATTGTGAAGAGAAGAAGGAAAGCCTTGGAGCTGTCCACTCCTGATGAGGAATGCATGGGTATCGTGGATAGATTCATACTGTCTGGACAAATGAGTGAGCAGGAAATCAAGTGGGACACGTTTACTTTGTTTACTACGGTAAGTTCTTTTTTGTTTTTTATTGATAGACTCTAGACCACTTGGACACAAATGGAAAGCGACGATGTGGTCGACGATGGTGCGCGCTTAACTATAAGTAACAGAATCAGAATCATTTATTCTTAAACATAGGTGATAATTATATACAAATTATTAAGAAAAAAATATCGTACTAATAAATTAAGATAAGTATAAATTTATCATAATATGATTATGCAAGCAATTTCATTTCATGTCAAAATTTATAGTCAATTCAGATTAATTTAAAAATAAAATAAGTAAAAAAATATATTAAAAATGTCAAGTATAAGTAAAAATGACAATATTATAAAGTTACAGAGATTCGTCATTAAGAAATTCACTTAGAGTATAATATCAGTTTTCATGTAGTACCTATTCAGTTATTTACACTTGACTTAAAGATCAAGAAACGCAGACTCGAGATCCGCCAGGGAATTTCACTCCTTAGCTGTTCGTACAATAAATGTGTTCCAAAACGTTTTGTGCGTATGGGTGGGATGTCCACCATGTACCGGTGGCGCATCGCCGTACGACTGGTGGTCCGATGATAGTACGAGCTTGGCGGAATTAGGCTATGCAATTCCGACGCACACTCCCCGAAATGCAATCGGTAAAAAACCGACAGGCTAGCAACTCGGAGTCGGTGCTCAAGACTTTGAAGCCTCGATTCAACGAGTGTACTCTTACTGACTGAGTGTACTCTTGGCTCGCCTCTTAATGGCTTCAAGTTCTTTGATTTTGTTGAAATTTTGATGAGTTACAAAAAAAGAAAAAATAAAAAAAACTTAAAAAGGCGCCCGCGTACCGGAAGATGCAGTGTTGGATTAGGTGGTGGACCGATGACCTGATCAGGGCTACAGGAGTCCGCTGGATGCGAGAAGCACATGTTTGGTCCAGGTTTTGACGCATGCAGAAGGCCTATATACATCTGCGATGATTATGAATGAAAAAATCGGGGTTGTATTTTTTAGGTTACCAGGCGGACAGCAAATCATTTATTTTTTTCTTTTCTTTAATTTAATACTTCATTAAATTGCAGTACACCGCAGACTAAACCCCTTTTTACTTTAAGTTTTCACAAACCATCCAAAGGCAGTCTGGTAGATAATGCTGTTAGCGATAAAAGACCGCCATTGTACCCATAGATTTAAGTTAGTTTAAAAAGTTATTTTGGTATACAATAAAGTTATATTCTTCTATAGAAACAAGAATGTAATATTATATTTCAGAGTCAAGAAGCTGCTGCTAAGATGGCATCTGGAGTTCTCTTGATCCTCGCACATTTGCCGGAATGGCAGGTACGTAAATTCTACAGATTGGAGATCTCTTTGAGCTCAGACTCCTGGCGGCAACTATTACTAGATACGCTTTTACTAATAATAATGTTCTAACCCACGCAATATGCGCAGGCTGCTGACAAGAAATGGCTGTTAAGGCGTATAGTCCCTTGAACATCTGAGCTGAGTTAAATGGACACATACTCGTATTGCCACCTGCTGCGCCCGCATAGAGCCCCGCTGACCTTTAAAACTATTTTTTTTTTTTTGCAAAGTATTGATTAATTTACATTTGCATTTTGAAGAACACTTAACCCGCAATTCGAACTAACATTTCTTGTGACTAACGCGTTCAAACAAACAAATTCTTCAAAGGTGTTTAAACTCGTTAAAAAATAAAAGGGACGTTTTGACATTTCAGAAATACCCTGGAACGAAACTGAAAGAAACAATAAAATTATAATTAATTAATTAGTGTTTTGAAAAAAATACACACATTTTTTTGGCGCGTTAAATAATATGATGGAATATTCTTTTTGCGTATTTAAGGGTATTCGTTTTGACAGATGTCAAAACGGGCCTTTTATTTTTGACAACTTTAACTTAACAACTAAACGGATTTGGAAAACATTTTCCCATAATAATTGATAACCAAATCTAGATTAATTTATAAGATTACCTATACCTTTATAGGTTATATATATTCGGGTACATGTACTTTTTAGTTCCCTAGTCATTAAATATCAGATATCACATCGCACTAACATTATAAAAGCTAAAGTTTGTGAGTGTGTAATATGTTTGTTACTTCTTAACACTCGAACGATTGAACTGGTTTCGATGAAACTTGGTATAAGGGTAGAACAAGTCCTGGATACAAAAAAGATACGGCCGTTTATGTCGCAAAAAACGTATATTTCGACACTCTCAAGGAAATATTAATTCATAAGGTACTTCCCGTTGACCTAGAATCCTGAAATTTGTCATCAAACAAGGTCTTCAACAAATTTGTCTAGCACAAGTATATGAATAAATCTGAAAAAGTAAATTTTTTGTTACGTCATAAAAAAAACTGATTCAGAAAAATCTTCAAGACTCCATTAGGGAATTGAACTATTTACATAGGTAAGTTTGTACGGAACCCTCAGTGCACGAGTCCGACTCGCACTTGCCCAGTTTTCGAAGGAGAAAAGTCCATTTCTCAGTAGGTATTATCAATAGGTTATATAATAGGTTTAAGCAAATATTAATAACAAGGAAATCCAACATATTTCACTTGTAATTTTCCGGTTTTATAGCCGATGATTGGCCATATTGAATCATTATTCATATTTACAGTAATCATACTATTTAATTGCTTGTCTATTTTAATTTCTATTGCAACTTGTATAATACAGGTCAACCTACCATGAAATACGTATTAACAGTTTCATTCATACATCATTATAATTCGTAAGTGGTCATTAATTGTGCAAAATAAATGTAGTAATATTGATATATATATATTAATATTCCACAACTTTCACACAGCGCCATCTAGTCCCAAACTAAGCAAAGTTTGTAGTATGAGCACTAAATAACTGACAAACATACGTATACATTTCTAAATATATGTCTACATACTAGCTTCTGCCAGCGGCTTCGCCCGCGGATAAGAGGTTTTCTCCATACAAACTTTGGACCCCTGTTTCATCCCCTTTGGGGGTGAATTTTGGAAAATCCTCTCTTAGTGCTCACCTACATCATAAAAGGAAACCTTGTGCAAAATTTCACGGTCTTAGTCTTAGTAGTTTCGGCTGTGCGTTGATATGTCAGTCAGTCAGTTTCTCCTTTTATATATATAGATTATAGATAAATTACACCCAAACACAGAACAAATGATTATGCTCAACACACAATCTTCCTCGCGCAGCTACTTTGCGGCAGCGCATCTTCATAGCACAACTTACTCGCACCGCCACATAGCTTAGTATCAGTAGAAACGGTCACATAGTTTCACAGATTAGCTATTAAATCCTCGCAGCATAGCTGCATAGCTGCAGCCTAACTCTTTAGGTACGATGCTAACAATTCTAAAATATTCCTTACTGGCTGCTGCCAATGGCTTCGCCCGCGTGATAGTTGAAAATTATCTCAAGGGATCATACATATCCACAAGGGCTACCTGTGTAAAAAGTTTCATCGAAATTCATTTAGTAGTTTTTGCGTGAAAGAGTAACTATCATTCATACATCCATACATACAAACTTTCGCGATTATAATATTAGTAGGATAATCTAAATCTTTTTCTACATTTCCAGAACAAGGTGTACAACGAAATGATGGAAATAGTCGGAGGTCATGGTCCCGTCAACAGTGATCAGTTGAAGAAGATGCAGTATTTAGATATGGTGTATAAAGAGACACTGCGATACTTTGCCATCGCGGCGCTGATACAGAGGACGGTGGAAGAGGAGGTCACTATTAAAGAAGGTATGATTGCAGCGCCATCTATAAAATTAAAGCCACACAGGAAATAAAATTCAATATTTACACAGAATTAGAGTTATGTATAATTATTTAATTACAACAAATTTACATAATATTATGAGTTACCAGGGGGCCACATGTGCAGCAGCAGTCATTGCCAAACAAGCGTGTCTTCGACATAGTCTTTAATCTTATAATACGCTTTTTTGGTTAGGTAGGACACGTGTCCTGTGGTGCTCACTTACATCATAAAAGGAAACCTTGTGCAAAATTTCACACTTCTAAGCCTTGTAATTTCAACTGTGTATTGTAATCAGTTTCTGCTTTTATGTATACAGAGATTAAGTTACACAATTTCATGGCCATTCATTTCACTTGATGATAAAAGTTAGCTAACTATTCTTAAAAACCGTTTTGATGTTATGTACGTAAAAAGTCGCAATGGTTTATCATTACAGATTACTCTGTAATGATAAACCATTGCGACTTTTTACCCGTACCTGTTTTCTCACTTTTCAGGAAAGCTCACCCTCCCAGCAGGTACCTCGCTTGCGTTTGCGATCCATCACCTGCACCGAGACCCTCGTTACTGGGAAGATCCTTACAAGGTGATGCCGGAGCGGTTCCTGCCAGAAAACGTGAAGAAACGAGATCCTCACGCCTTTGTGCCATTCAGTTGGGGACCTATGGACTGTTTAGGTGATTCACTCTTTATGTTTTTGATTACAGTAGTTCTGCATAATGTTTAAAAAACTGGCCAAGTGCAATTCGGACTCGAGCACGACCGGTTCCGTACCATTATCTATAAAAACGGCAAAAAAAAAAAACACGTTTGATGTATGGGAGCCCCCTTGAATATTTATTTTATTCTGTTTTTTCATCTGAAAATTTCAACAATTTAACTATCACGGTTAGTGAGATACAGCCTGGTGACAGACAGGCAGATAAACAGACAGAGACAGATGGACGATCAGCGGAGTCTTAGTAATATGGTCTCGTTTTACCCTTTGGGTAAAAAGGATACAAAAGAAATCTCCTTGCCATGTTAATATCGTTCTCCATACTGCATTATGGGGCTGCGAAAATGTTCGAAAGAATTACCGCGGCCCTAGAACGTGTGACTGCTCCTAAATGACCCTAGGCTGATAAAAATTTCATTTTTCCTGAATTTACCTACATGAAGGTATAAAGGTCGGTTACCCCCTAAGGGGTAGAAAGTGAGCTCCTCCTACGCCCACCCTTGTGGTTCTCATCCAGAGACTTGGTCAAACCCCCACCGACAAGTAATGATGAATTCCATAAGTACGAAGTGGTCCAATACCTTATCACATTGTTCGGACAAGGAAAGGGTTGAAAGAATTGTTAAGTGAGATCTTGGAATTCATAGTATGAAATGTATTAGAAGTGGTTTTAGAAGGATACAATATAACTAAGGGATGTAAAGTTATGATTAATTACATTAGATCATGGTGAGCAACCCTTACGCAAGCGTAACAGGTGTTTGGTCAACAATTACTCACACGGTACCTCACATCCGAACTCATAGCACTCAGGGCAACATTTCCATAAGCGACGCATGCGGCTTTTCAGCAACAATACGTCAACAACATGCTCCTATTGAGCATGGTCCCTAGCAGTTCTCTCGAACTGTAATACGTGACGAAGCAACCTTCCCTGCTGCAAACCGTGCGACCGTCCTTGTCCAGCAACGGGGCATGCTAGTTCCAGTGCAAGACGTCGACATCATGCTCCTATTGAGCATGGTCCCTAACAGTCCTTGGACTGTATAATATGTAATAGATATGATCAACCCATCCCCAGGATGTGCACCCTTGTACTTTAAGTACATCTGCAAGATGCAGTGCTCGTATCTGACCGAAGTAATGGTCGCAGATAATGAGTATAAACTCAAGAGTAAATGCAAATACTAATAAATAATATAGACGGGAGTCGTCGCTCCAAACATAAATAGAGTTGTGCATTTTAACTCTTTTGAAATGCCTATATAGACAGCCCCAAAAGTGCCCCACCATTCACCACTTCCTAGTGTTTGAGCTGGAAAGAAGAAGTGGAGGAACAAACTCCCCAGCAACACATTTCTGTCTATTTAGTTATAAGAACATTTGACAACTGGCTTCTCCCGCGGCTCCGCTCGCAAGTCTGTGTATAGTAACACAATATCAGCCTAGGATAAATTAGAAAAATGAATGACTCACCCAGTCGCACCATCAGACACACACACTTTGCTACTTTAAATACTAGATCAGTCAATCGGACTGTGGCTATTCGTATCTAACTGAATCACAATACTAACACTCCTAAGAATTACAACGGGACATAGCCTATGATATCTACTGAGTCAGTTAGCTTTGTTCCTGCTGGACGTCCGAACCCTATCCTGCCCCGAAGCCAAGTGTCCTATCGTCGCCGAGTCCACACTCCTCGCTCCTTCGCGTCGGAAGGGAGGAGTCCTTCCCACGCCTTGCTAACAAGTTTTTATTGCATCGTTTTTTGTATACTTTCTTAATTGTCTCTAAAAGGTTTGGGTCCTAGTTCTTAACGTCTCCGTCTGTCCTGCACATGGTGTTTGGGTCCATTGTATTGCCATTAGAAATTGCATAAGTTTCTCGGTTCTTTAGAATTCTGTCGACCGTTTAATTAAAAAGGACAATTTATGAGGGTCCAAGTGGCCCGGCGCCGTTCGTGGTGTTTAAAAATAAAAATAATATCCTGTTATTAATTTGGAGTAAGTGACAGACAGTCACAAACGCAAAGGGCAACTGAAGGAACACAGGTGGGCTATAGTCAGTAAAAGTCTGACACGCCCATAATTTCGCTTCATTAAGAGCGAAATATATTACTTATTTGGAATGACATGAAATCTCGTAAAGCTTTTTTTTAAGGTGGGAAATTATTCAATGACCCTTGACTATTGGATGGAGCAGGACTGTGTTAGACTTTTACTAAAAAAAACCACACCTGTGTAATTCAGTTGCCTTTTGCTTTCTAGTAGTACGGTCCCCTTTAAGAAACTCCCCGTGGTACTAGCGCCCCTCCTTGAAAATTTATTTCATTAAAATCGGTCAGGCCGGTCGGGTCGGAGGAGTTCGATAAACAAACACTGTGACATAAGATTTTTATGTATTAGTGAAAGCGGAATTGGATGTTATTGTAATATGGTTCTGCTGTCTGACTTCCGTAGAATATAATAGAGTAGAATAGAGTACAGTAGAGTAGACTAGACTAGAATCTATAAACCATAACATAACTAGAAACCATATTACAATAACAACCAATTTCGCTTTCGCTTCTATTTTATTCTATTCTATTCTATTCCATTCCATTCCATTCCATTCCATTCCATTCCATTCCATTCCATTCCATTCCATTCCATTCCATTCCATTCCATTCCATTCCATTCCATTCCATTCCATTCCATTCTATTCTATTCTATTCTATTCTATTCTATTCTATTCTATTCTATTCTATTCTATTCTATTCTATTCTATTCTATTCTATTCTATTCTGACTTTAAAGGGACAAAAACAGACGTGACATTATTAGATCAGGGGTCTCCAAACTTATTCTTTCAGCATGTTTCAAGGGTCAAAACAGTTTTAAATTTTTCAGACCTTAATTATATTTCTGGATTAGTCGGAAAGTGCGGCGACCTGAGCATTTCAATTACTATGAATGTTTACAGATTTAAATTAACCAAAGATGTCCATATTAAGTTCGCAAGCTCCAGTGTAGACCACATCATCGCTTACCATCAGGTGAGATAGTGGTCAAACGCGAGCCTATCAATAATACAAAAAAACGAGTCGGACTCGCGCACTGAGGGTTCCGTACAAACTTACCTATTTACATAGCTCAACTCCCGAATGAAGTCTCGAAGATTTTTCCCGATCGCAAAAAAAGTGTTTTATTTTTGTGACATACAAGTAACAACAAATTTACTGTTTTCAGATTCATTCCTATATCTGTGCTATAAGACCTTGCTTTATGCCAAATTTCAGCATTCTGGTTCAACGGGAAGTACCCTTTGAATTTTGATTCCCTTGAGAGTGTCGAAATACACGTTTTTTTTTGCGACATAAATGGCCGTATTTTATTTTCGTTAACTTTGAAGTTTGATTTTTCACAGCAAGGGACTGCAAACTTAAATATATGGTTTTAATTTCAACTCGATACCTCCACGCGTTCCCGAGATAAAGGGTGATAGACAGACAGACGGACAACAAAGTGATCCTATAAGGGTTCCGATTTTTTTCTTTTGAGGTACGAATCCCTAAAACATTGCTTTCCGCGGGCCAGGTGGATGACACTGGCGGGCTGGATTTGGAGACTCCTGTTATAGATGAATCAATCAGGCAATAATGTAGTACTCTTTCGTTTCCAGGTCGAGTGTATGCCACGGCTCTCATCAAGACGATAGTAGTGTGGGTGATGCGGTACGCGCACCTAGAACCTGTGGGCACCTTAGACAATATCAAGCTGAACGTCGCTATATCTGTGTCTGCTGCAGACGGGTACAACATCAGGGCGCGGCCGAGGGATCAGAACAATAGAAATATGAGGAAGAATGTGAGAATAAATGGTTTATCATGAGAAATTCTGGTTTTATTTCCACAAATATCAACCCAATAAATTAAACTTGCCGTGATTTCTTGAAATTGAAGTGATTGGAATATCCCGATTTTTAAACACCTCCAAAAAAAGGTTCTCAAGTCGTCTATTTTTTTTTTGTATCTTGTTCTGCGATAACTTTAAACACAAATGTTAACAGAATTCTACAATTCTTTTTTTATTTCAAAGAGTTTGTCTGCCAAACCATGGAACACTTCAATAAATGGACTGGCCTATAGGTCTAGTGTTTAGTGGCCCTGACTGCTATGCCGGTGGTCGTGGGTGCGATTTCCACCCAAGACAAATGTTTGTGTGATGAGCACGATTATTTGTCCTGTATCTGGGTGTAATTTATCTCTAATATGTAGGTATTTAGGAATATATAAGTATGTTTATCAGTTGTCTAGTACTCATAACACAAGCTCTGCTTAGCTTGGGACTAGACGATATTGTGTGATAGTTGTGGAATGTTATTATTATTATTTAAAACGATCATCCGCGCGTCGACTTTAGGAATCGTTTGACGGACAATCGGGGCAGTAAATAGCTGCCGCCGAGAACTTTACAAAAAACTGTCGACTTCACCAGACTATAAAGGTGAACTTAGGGCGTATAGTCCCTTGAACACCGTGCCGTAGGCACACATACTCGTACTGCCGCCATTTTTTTTGCGAAATATTGATTGATTTACATATGGCTACGCATGTACATTATGAAGAACACTTAACCAGTATTTTTTTTTTGTGTAAACATATTTCTAAAGATCAAAGCCGTTTTAAAGGAGTAAGGAAAACAAGTGAAAAAATATCGTATAATTTTTTTTATTGGCAAAAGTATTAGTCATACCGCATACGAAAAAATCATATGTTGATAATGTTGTAGGTACTCATATGAATCTAACTATAAAAAACAAAAAAAAAAGTAGAGTTTGACCTAATTTTATTGTATTTTATTTCACTTATTATTGATTTAATGTAATTTTGATGATATACCGGAAAAGGAGACTCAATTTGTGTTGTTTTTGACATGTTTGATCGAATTTATTATTTTAGATAGGAATATTGAATTGTAATGAGCTGAATGTGATAATAATGTATAGATTTCATCACTGCTTACCATCAGGTGGGATCGCAGTCAAGCACTGGTTTATATCGAATAAAATAAAATAAATAAAATGGAATTTTATAGCTAGGTACTAACATAGTTTTTAAGTAGGTAAGTTACTGTTACTTGTTGTAAATGAGTGCAAGCTTGAAATAAAATGATTAATAAAAATAATAAACATATATTTTTATCAAGCCTATTGACCTAGCCAGTATCGCGGAGTAGGCTTCTGAAAGTTGCATCACCACTGTACGTAAAGTTTAAATAAATAAATAATGTCTTAATTCACTGGCTTTTGCTACCACTTTCAATATCCGAAGGGAAGTTATCTGCTATTGTCCTTATCTAGGTTAGTAATTTTTTTTTTTTAGTGGGAAAATCATCCAATGACATCTCTTGCCTTGGGCGGAGTAAAGGGTGTGTCAGACTCTTACTGACTAAAAACCCACTCCTGTTCCTTTTTAACCTTTGTCCCAGGAGCCCAGGTTTAACTTTCACACTACCCGTGGAGGTTAGTAGTAAGATTAGTAGTATAGTCTACACGTGTTCCTTTTATCCAAAATCCAATTCATCCACATAACTTACAGCTTCCCCAGCCAAGTTACGATCGCTGCGTTACGATTCTCTTGCTTTTAATGCCTCGAGTAGGCTCTGCTGTCGATTCCTTTGTTCAGACGTCATCTCAACGCTCAGTCAAGTGGTCAGAAAAAAGGAATTGGAGGTGTGGCCTACTCGAGATGTTCGACACAAGAGAATCGAAACGAAACGGTCGTAACTTGGCTGGGGAAGCTGCAGATATTTTCACATTCATTTTGTAAAGAAAAAGTAATCACGAGGTCGTGTGGATATCTCCCTAGCTTTTTCCGAACTAGCTTGGGGTCTTCTAGTCAAACTAAATGCGTCTGAATACCCGTGTTTTACATGGAGCGATGGCCTATCATACCTCCACAGCCCAGTTACTGAGCAACACAATATACATATCCTTGGATATGTCACCAGAAAATTGTTGACTTCATATGATTGTAATAAATCTTTATTAGATTACTAGCTTCTGCCAGCGGTTTCGCCCGCGTGAAAGTCGGTTACTCCATACAAACTATGGACCCCCGTTTCATCCCCTTAGGGGGGTGAATTTCGGAGAATCCGTTCTAAACGGATATCTACACCCTATAAGGAACTTAACTGCCAAATTTTAAGTTTGTAGGTGTTATAGTTTCTGAGATTTCGTGATTAATCATTGAGTGGTATTTCGATTTTATATATATAGATATAGATTATAATTTCTCAAAATATTATGAAAAATTCGTTTTATATATATGATGAGACATACAAATTATTTAGTTTACAACATAATCGTGTCTTATTTAGTAAAAATAGTTTACAATTTCTCGCGATGGATGGAGAAGGAGAGGGAGACCAAAGAAAAGATGGATGGATTGTGTGAAGAGTGATATGAAAGAAAAGGAAGTTAGTGATAGTATGACGAGTGACAGGGCAGAATGGAAGAAGAAAACGTGTTGCGCCGACCCCAAATAACACGGGACAAGGGCAGGAAGATGATGAGTTTATAATTTCTCGCGATATTTTACAATCTTACGGAGCGGCTTTTGCAATATTTTGGTGACAGTTAGACTGATCAAACTTTCTGGCGTCTGACTATGAACTCTCTAGGGCCACGGACGGGCGTTACGGGTTCTTTTTCCGACTCCAAAGTCGAATAAGCATTATAAAAAGTTGCAAACTAAACGATTTTAAACAGCGTAGGCAATTCAAAGTGCGGTTAAAATTAATTAATGCTGATCACGTCCAAAATGGGCCAGCAAGATTACCATTTAAAAAAAACTGTTGTTTTTTTCCTTATAGCGATGACATGAAAGATAAAAAAGATTAAGGAGAAACTGTATTCTTTTGACAAAAACAAACACACTATAAAGCCTACTGCAGCAAGGTCTATTGGGTACTTTACAGCACTAAATAAAATTATTTCGTAATCACTTACATTGTTGAATACGGATTTAAGTAGTTTTTTAGAACTAGTATAATTTGAATTCCAAAAACATCGTTTTCCTCCTAATTTTCCGACTATTAGGTAAACATAAACGATGCCACGTCCGTTTAGTACCTAGTCACAAGACTGCTAACCTGGAGGTTTTCGGTTCGATTCCTAATTCGGTTCAGTTGGGTAAAGATTGATTTGATTGGGCAATTATAGGTTTGTCGTTATTTGGTGAAAGGAATATTAGGCAGGTTCCGATCTATGGGGAGGCAGACGATCCGGACAAATGCCCAGAGCGACAAAAATAAAGGGGTGGCAATATTTGGGCCGGATGGCGGCTAGATTTATTATACCAGCCCAAATTTACTACTCAGTAAAAGAATATTTAGTGTAATATTTAGTTTAAATTAACGACTTTCCCTCACGTTCAAAAGTGGCGATATGTCCCACATAAATAATAAGATTGATATTTAAAAATGAGAATTATTTTTAGACTTTTGATTTATTGTTAAATTATAATTTTGTACTATCTGAAAAGAATGACATTTATTTTGACTAATATTGCTGAATAATTGTGTCAAATTAATTATTATGGACATTTAATTCTTTGACATATTAACTATAACTTCGATGGCATTAGGCAGTGGTCTGACTGCCGGCGAGAAAACGACTAAATATCAGCGATTTTCTCTCTCAAGAAACGCACACTTCAAGATTCAAAGCATTTCATTTCAAATAAACCATTTACAGGCATTTTTGAAATGTCAAGAAGCCAGTCAGTCAGAAAAAAATGATGCTAATTGCTCATTCCAAAGCGTAGTCTCTATGGAGAAGAATGTGCAAGAAACTCCATGGACACTCAATTCAATCATGTTTTGTAATTACAAATATCCCTGTTACATGTTTCTTGTCTATTGTGTGAGAACAATGTAAATAAAGTAAAAATAAAAACTAAATATAGATAATATTAAAATAGCAACTGGCAGCTAAGAGATGAGCAGTCTTAACTGACAGCGCCCGTTCACGAACATGACGCTAATATTAGCACTATTCAGCTCAACCATTTTGAAGGGAACCGAATGATCCAACACATGCGCCACCATCAGTGAGACATTTGAGTGAGCATGACATACTCTCAACTGCCATACTCATTTATGTCAAACAAGTCCAATAGTAACATAAAAAACCATAAAATAGCTCCATGGTACTGGTACAATAAATGTACATTCCGTGTAAATGAAAGAGATGCATATATTAAAAGTTGCTTTCTGACTGCCGGCGACGACTCGCTTTACTAGTTTTGTCGCTGAGCGACGAGCTTTCAAAAATAAACTCGCTCAGCGATACTTGTTCCGCGATGCTCGCTCGCTTTATCATTTCTAAATGGCGACAAATCGCTTACGTTGGCCACACTGTGAGTGACCGCGGGCGAGTGGCACTTGCACATTCGCTTATAGCCCGGCAACAAAACTATTGAAACTACACACTCGCTTCCCGCTGATCGCCAACTCGTTTATAGTTTCTAGTTCATTGTCGGCGGTCGGACCATTGCCTTAATTATAATAAATAATTGTATTAAATCCATTATTTTGTGTTTAATTTGTAATTTAATTTAATATTTAAACATTTATTTATTCCACGATAATATTTATATATATACAAAATTATATACAAAGACACTTAACTAATTAAAACTATCCATTATTTTTTTGTTTTAAATTCAATTATAATAATATTAATTAAGGAATAGTATCAACTTAATTTTGAATGCTTGCCAAATTGGGACGAAAATAATTGCTATGAAAAAGGCCGCTAAGTCTTATGCACTAAAATAATATAATGTCAGCATTGTAACCTTGGTTTACAAAAAACGTTTCGACTTTGAAGTTGACTTTGATTTTTAATTCAAACTAAACCTGTGAATTATGTAAATAATAGAACATGAGCGAAATCAGGTGGGAGCGCAATCAAGCACTTATAGTTTATATTATTAAAATAATAATTTAAAACAAGCTTTCCTGATTTTTTTAGATTTCAGATGACTGAATATGTTCATATTTCCCCATTTAGTCGTCTAAAGAGCGACTTTATCCAATTCGATTGATAAAAACCGCTATTTATTTCAAAACAAATTGCCCGAAGAGGCTAAATAACCGGGTCTTGTCTATACATATATCTCTCCCATAAAAATATAAAAAAACAGGAGAAATGGCAAGGGGACGTGTGCATGTCTACTTGCACAAAATTCGTATATTCGGGCAAACGGCCGTCAGTTATAATCTTGTGAAATTCCGGTACAACTTTTAATGTCATTTATTCTGGAGTTTAAAAAATGGCTGGTTCTAGCTGAGTGCAAACAGCCCAATACAGAGAAAGATGGGGTACCTTGAAGGAAGCTATCACCTGCTGTAGGGTTCTTACATAATAACAATTATTCTATACTAGCGATCCCGGCAGATGTTGTCCTGCCCAAAATTTAGCTTTTCATCAGAAAATAAAATTCAGAACCCAATTGCAGCGCCAGGGTTCAATGGTATTTACAAACCATCCAGGAACCCACTCAAAACACACAAAGTTTCACCTAAATCGGTCAAGCCGTTTAGGAGGAGTTAAATGACAAACACACAGGAAGATTAGGATTAAGATTAATTTTGAATTATTCGCACCGAAATAGGATTAAGTTTAATTTTACTCACTCTGTTTTTAATTTGCAAGTTAAACATTTTCATTTCATTTTATTCATTCTGGAATAATCAGTGTAGATTAATTTACTACCAATATAGGTAGATGTATTAATTGTACCTGTTCGATAAATATAACCTTTTGTAGCCCTATGCAATTAAGAAGTAATAAAACTACCGAGGTAATTTTATTACAATTAACACTATCAACAGCCCTGTACTACAACGACGGTTTTATAACTGTTAGGTTCGTAATATTGCCATTAAAAACCAATAAAGCTACACTAATATTTTATAGAGGTAAAGTTTGTTTTTTTTTTTTGTTTGTAGGAGGTAATCTTTGAAAGTACTGGTCCGATTGCTAAAATTTTTTCATCGATAGAAAGCTGCTTTATTCCTGAGTGTTGGCGCGTGTGTTGGATCATTCGGTTCCCTTCAAAATGGTTGAGCTGAGTGGTGCTAATATTAGCGTCATGTCCGTGAACGGGCGCTGTCAGTTGAGACTGGTCATCTCCATGGAGTTTCTTGAACATTCTTCTCCATAGAGATCTACGCTTTGGAATGTGCAATTAGCATCATTTTTTCGGACTGGCTGACTTCTTGACATTTCAAAAGTAAATGGTTTATTTGAAATAAATGCTTTTGAATCTTTGAGTGACATAGGCTATATTTTATGTACGCGGGCGAGCTGCAGGTAAAAGCTAGAAGTTTATTGTAACGTCAATAATATTGAAATTATTGTGAGGATTTAGTAACTTTGATTTGAAGTATAGACTTTTGGGGAAGATTAAGTTTGGAGTTTGGACATAATTATTTTAATCCAATACTCCGTCTAATCTATCTATACATATGTATAAGAGTCGAAGTAAGTCCGTACCCGAAGCTGATGTATATGATGATTCTGAAGCGAAGTTCAAGGCAAGAACTTTGGCCTCCCTACACGCCAGGGACAAGTAATCGAGTTCATTCTTACTCTGTTTGTTTTGTTTTATTTTTATCTAATTTTTTTTGACCCTTTGAAACGCGTTCAGCTTGGCGTCCGATCGCTTCTGTAGCGACGGCTTCCACACCGGTATGCGACATCGGCACTCCGTAAAGGGCCATGGACCGCTACACCTGCGTAGAGCTTCTGGCAGGAGGCATCTGGACCTCCTAGATTGGGAGGAGTCGCTTGAAGGCAGCCCCGGCCAGCTTCAGTTTGGGAGCTAGTGTTCCTCGAAATTCGGAAGGCTGTCAAAGACGAGACCCAGGTACCTACTTCATCAAACCATTATTTTATTAGTGTCCTGTATTTAATTCCTAGGACAGTTGGTGCGCAATTGGATTTCCCGTTAGTATTTTTGGCCTGGAATCTGTCTGCCTCTTCAGTTTTTTTTTTTTCAGTAACAGCCTGAAATCTGTCCACCTCTTTAGGCAACACACAATGTCACACAAAAAACATGTGTCAGTATGTCAGTTTGTTACTCCTTCACGCTTAAAGTTTTGGATGAAATTTTGCAGACAAGTAGACCATGCCTAGAGTAAAGAATGCGGAAACTATTGAAATAGTTACCTTGGCCCTAGAACGTCAAAGCATGGTCATTGTCACGGATATTATTTTTGAATAGTTAAATAGCTACAGAGTATTTATCCCGAGCGTATAAGAAAAAATCAGATTTAATTACTCTAAATTATGATCTAATCATAGGTTAAATGCGCTCCGAGGAAAACACTTAGCTGTCGTCACTTGTGCCAGGTGAAGTACCACGGTACAATAGTAGTGGAACCGATACGAAGCCTTTGCGTATGAATACATCACACATCACACACCATCACACACACATCACACATCTACATCTGCTAAAGCTTCAAAGATAAAGAAAAAAAAAGAAGAAAAATAAAAAACAGAAGAAAATTTTAAGAAAAAAGAAAGAAAGAAAGATGAAGATTTTAAGTTCCTAATATAATTTTTATTTTTGGTGTACAATAAAGAATAATATCTATCTATCTATCTTCATGACACTAAAAAATCTGTGCGAGTCGGACACGAATACGAAGGGTTCTGTACTACAATATTGTCGGCCTAGGTGTGCCCCGTTGGGTGGAGCACTGCCGTGTCCTCGTGGGGACGATCGGCGGCAGCGATCTCTCGCACCGGGCCCTGGTACCGGCCTGCATGGCACGGAGTGAGGAGGAATGGCAGGCAGTCGCCTCCTTCTGCGAAGCAGTAATGCTACCGAAGGAGGTGGCCGCACGCGTGACGGAATGTACTTCCTCACGCGTCAGCCGCAAGGATCCCAACCCGATTACTAGCCACCATAGGCGAGGGCTTGCCGGTAAACTTCAAACAGAACCTGAGTCGTTGACAGCGCGTAGTGTTCTACACGCACCTCAAAGAGATGTCAGCCCAGCTGGCTCGAAGCCTACTAGGGCCATGGATTGGCCTCCGAAAGGCAAACCCCGGTCCTGGAACGCAAGACAAAGAAGGAACACAGGAGTGGGTTTTAGTCAGTAAAAGTCTGACACACCTGCCGACTCCACCCTAGAGTGGAAGAAGTCATTGAATGATTTCCCACCATAAAAAAAAAAACTAAAATATTGAATCGAGCAAAAAAAGGCAGACAAAAAAAATTGTACCTAACTTTATTATAATTTTTAACTTTATTTTAATTTTACTATTTGTTGTTGCACCGGCAATAGAACTACACATTCTGTGAGAATTTCAACTCTCTTTTACGGTTTATAGGATATAGCCCGATGACAGACGAATAGATGGACATACAGACGGACGGACAGACAGCGGTGGCTTAGTAATAGGGACCTGTTGGTACCGTTCTGGTACGGAGCCCTAAAATTGGTAAAACACTGTTACATCTTGAACATATTTTTGGACCACTTTCGATGTGAAACGACTAATTTACCTATTATAAATAAAAAATTCTTAGCAAGCGTGCCAAAAAATGCGTAAAATAGCTGACCTAGCCTAGCTCTCATTGTGCACTTATAAAATAGCGATATAATGCAGAAAGTTATTCTATCAATAGTTATTCATACAAAAAAGTACACTTTTCAGTGACAGAATTCTAATTTTGAATTCCGCGGCGTATTCGAATTCTCTCACTGGAAGATGTACATAAATAATAGATTGGGCCTTCCTTTCCCTTTTCAACTCTATAAAAATAAAAGGAAAGGAACTGACTTTCTGATATAACAACACACAGCTGACACTACTGGGACTGGGAGCGTGAAATTTTACACAAGGTTTCCTTTTATGACGTAGGCGAGCATTGAGAAAGGATTTTCCAAAATTCACTACATAATGATATTAAACGATGGTCTAAAGTTTGTATGGAGAAATCTACTTTCACACGGGCGAAGCCGCTGGCAAAAGCTGGTCTTTTTTACCCGACTGCAAGGGTTGGAACTATCCTACAATTCTGAATGGATAAAGTTAGGTATTTTTTATTTTTTTCTTTAGCCTGAAATTCTTTTGACATTAAAATCCACTTAAACTTCAAATACATTTTACACATTTTAAAAACCAGTCCAGCATCTTGACATAATTTAACCAAAACCTAAACAAAATTACACAATTAGAAACTGTGTTTCTAAGACATTATTTTTCATGGAGGCCTAAAACAATCTCTGACCTCGTAAAAAATGCCATAATATGCGTGCCGTGTTATATTATCCTTCTCGCATATTTATTGAGAACATTTTCATATAAGTGTCACAATTATTACAGGGGTAATTCTTGTATTGTTACGGAACGCTCGCATTCGCATCGTAGTCGCAATCTGTCAAAAATACTTCTAATTTCCCAACATACTAGGCTTTGACATTGATCGAGACCTTTATTGTACGAGAATTGGACTTCTTGTCACGTACTAGGGTAGTTACGTGTTTGTTCTGTGACTGGCACAACGTCTTTTTTTTAAGGTAAGTCGCATTCAGCCTTAGAAATATTCTATTTTTAAATATGGTGCGGACTTTTTATGGAATCGTTTTGGAGTTCGAAAACTTTTTTAATCTGTGGTCAATATTTTGCGCGGAAAATGTTATTTAACAAACAAAATAGGTACACATTTGTTTTCTTTTTAATTTTTGTTTAAGTTTAGGTACATATTATATTATTATAAATTAAATTTTATGTTACTGATGACTGGTAAAGCATGGTGATGGAATTATCTACCAATGTGGTTTATTAAAACCATCAAAGAAAGGCAAGTCTCTAGGAATATCTTCAAATATATTTATTTCTTTTTTCTATTTAGGACGGTTGTCCGTTTCACGCTATCACTGCTAAACCGATTAAGATGAAAATCAGCATACAGAAAGCTGAAAACATCCTTGAAAAGTTCTTACCCCCACAGAGGATAGGTACCCCATAGAGGGCCGTGAACTTTGAAAGTGAAAAGAAGTTTAAGAGATGACTTATATTACAATGAAAGTTTATATTTATTTATTTATAATATCTAGTAATAAACGTAAAACACGTCATGTTCCCTAGACACTCCATTATCAATTTTCCCGGAGGTCACGGAGCACACCTCTACCCGTATGCTCGGGTAGAGGTGTGCCCCGCTTGGGCAGAGCACCGCCGTGTCCTTGTAGGGGCGATCGGCTGGCAGCGATCTCTCGCCCCGGGCCTTGGTACAGGCCATGATCCGGAGCGAGGAGGAGTGGCAAGTGGTCGCCTCCTTCTGCGAAGCAGTAATGCAAAGGCCGCACGTGCGAGGGAACGGCAATTACGCCCTAGCCAACGGGATTCCGACCCCGATTTCCAGCCACCGTAGGCGCGAGCTTGCGGACGGCGAGCAATGGGTAGCTCGCCGCCGTCCAAGTCGTCGACGGCGCGCTTCAAGAAGATGTCAGCAAAACCGTAGCCGAGCCCGGCCCAGGAGGGTCGAAGCCTACTGGGGCCATGGGTTGTGCGAAAGAGAACCCCGGGGCCCTGAAACGAAGGCAAAGAAGGAACAAGAGTTGGTTTTAGTCAGTAAAACTCTGACACGCCCTCGCGCTCTACCCAAGGACGGGAGATGTCATTGGATGATTTTCTACCTAAAAAAAACCCCTTAATCTATTTTGCTGTTTACAAATTCATATTATAATTATGTACCGAAATTAAGAGTTATATTTAAGTAGGTGTTAAGTAGCCATTACATCCAATGGTAAAAATAAGAGTACCTACCTAGGTAAATTTTTTTCTAATAAATGTCTATGTAAAGGAGATTGGGCACTTATAGATTCACTTTTTGACGTGAGCTTGAGGCTTTTTATCCGACTTCGCGTCCGCAATTACCAACATTAACGCATATGAAGGCGCTGGCAGACGCTGGGTTTCTTATAAAATTCATCCATCTTCTTTTTCGGTTCCACTTCCTCTCCATCCATTCAATCTTATATTCGTAATTTGTTATTATTGACTGGCCTTTTGATCTAGTGGTTAGTGGCCCTGACTGCTATACCGAAGGTCGTGTGTTCGATTCCCACCCAGGACAAATGTTTATGTAATTAGCACGATCATTTGTTCTGTGTCCGGGTGTAACTTATCTATAATATGTATATATTTAGACATATATAAGTATGTTTTTCAGTTGTCTAGTACTCATAACACAAGCTCTGCTTAGCTTGGGACTAGACGGCGTTGTGTGATAGTTGTGGAATATTATGTTATTATAATTCTTGTAATCATTTTGCGTTTCGGGATGAAATGCAAATTTATCAGTAAACAGAAATCAGAAACGTTTATTTCAAATAGACCAATTACTTTTGCATTGTCAAAAAGTAAAAAGAAAAAACAATTGAATCTAAATTGCACGTTCCAAAGCGTAGATCTCTATGGAGAAGAACGTGCAAGAAACTCCATGGACACTCTTTTATTAAATCATACTACGAGTTACATATTTTAATAATAATTAAAAAAAATAGAAATTAAATTAAGCAGCTAAGAAATGACCAGTCTCAACTGACGGCACCCGTTCACGAGCATGACGCGTGCATCAGCCCCACTCAGCTCAACCATTTTGAAGAGAACTGAATGACCCAATAACACGTGCCACCATCAGCGAGACATTGGAGTGAGCATGACCAACTCTCAACTGCCATGCTCGTAATGTCAAACAAGTTGTAACCTAATAAAAATGCTCCATGGTGACTACAAGACTCCTCTTCACATGTCAACACCTCTTAATACGATGGTACTCTCAATTATAAACAGCGAATATTTTGTTCACAGGATGTACTGGCCATTGTACGTAATAGTTGGCGCTCTGATAGCCTTCTGGCTGCTATGGCGGTACAAGAACAGGAGGATGATCGAGATGGCCAAGAAGTTGCCAGGTCCACGGCCATTGCCGTTGTTGGGGAATGCCTTGCTGTTTATGGGGCAGCCTGACGGTAGGTATCTCGTCAGTATTTGTAAGTCTTTTCATTATAAATTTGGTGGATCGATGACAGTGAAGGTTTTGAGGATCGGCTGGATGCTGGAGAAGCATAGGATCGGTCGATGTGGTAACGTTTGGGAGAGGCCTATACATGCACTTAAGTTCCTGTATCCCGTAGATGGGGTAGAGGGTGTCCACATGGCACCGCTATCCCGTTCGGTCAAAAGCTTCGCGGTTTGATCGGTTCGGTTTTGTACTGTTTCGGTTTCTTTAATCGGTTTGGGGTTTTAGGTAAGCGAGTGATTAGCCCACTATACACTAGCCCACAGGCGGGTTTGCCACCTCAGAGCCAGTGAGCATGCTCGGTTTAATTTCGGGTTCCATCCTTAAAGGTTGAGGCCTAAGTCGAACTCGGCTCCTCCTTTTTGCTCAAGAGCGTCTTAAAGATCTTTCCACGCACGTTGCGATTGTCCTGTTGCGCATGTGCTTCGCTCTTCCAAAAATTACATATCTGTTGCGGACAACCCCTACTTGGCTCTGTCCAGAGGAAGTTTCCTCGTTTGACAACGCCTTGAAATTGGTGGTGGAGTCTGTTCTCAATGTCTCCCTAGATGGGCCCCAGTGAAGACAGGCGGTTTTACTTATCCCATGTGGTGGTCTCGGAGTCTGCCGGCTTTCTTGGCGTCTGCGCATGGGGTTGCCAACCTAGTCCCTATATTACTCAATACTAATAGTGACGGGGGAAGCATGCCCTTTGTGTCGGATGCTGTGTCAGCTTGGTTGACCCTCAACTCAGGTGCAACAATCCCCGAATCAGAACATGTTCAGCGGGCGTGGGATGACATAGGGGTGAAGCTGCTCCAAGAGCAATTGTTAAAGGGTGCGTTGGGAGTCGATAAGGGGCGTGGTTACAGGTGATTACTTCGCCTCATCTGGGTACTCTACTCGACGATGACTCTTTACTGTGCGGTGGCACTCCGCCTGGGCTGTAAGGTGAGCGAACCTCATACATGCACCTGCGGTTCTATGGTGGAGGCCGATGGCTATCACGAACTGAACTGTCGGCGCTGCACAGGGAGTTTCCCACGTCATCATGCCCTGAACGACATAGTCCGTAGAGCCCTTATATCGGCAAACGTCCCCTGCGTGCTTGCGCCTCCAGGTCTTAGCAGGTTTGATGGTAAGAGGCCGGATGGGCTGACTCTGGTATCTTGGAAAAACAAGAAGTGTCTGATTTGGGACGCAACTTGCGTCAGCACTGTCGCCGCCAGTCACCTTAATCGCACCATGCACAATGCTTCTGCCGCCGCAGAAGACGCCTGTTCTAAAAAAAGGCTGAAGTACGCTTCCTTGGATCAGCTTTACCATTTTATTCCAGTGGTTGTGGAAAGTTTAGGCAGTTGGAGAACGGAGGCAAAGTTTTTTGTGCGAGATTTGGGCCGTAAGCTCGGGCAGGAAACGGTTGAATCCCGGTCCAGGTCGTTTAGCGAGTGTTATGGACAGCTTCGCACCGGGAACGATCAGGGACGGGTTATTTATTAACATTTGACATTTTATTTAATTATAAAATGATAATTCTTTTATTTATTTATTAGACATATCTATCTTAGGACCATGGGATCACTTAATAAGGCCACCATTCTATACATAATTATAAGAAAATAATTGCATTAACAACCCATACCTAGCGATTATCGACTAATCCGGCCAAGGGCGTCAAACCCGCGCTCTTGTTCTGTACCAATAAAACTTTTATTTTACGGCTTCATCTAGTTTAAATTGACAAAAAAATTGACGTGTAAAAGTGTTATTAAAAACCTATTTTCAAATTTTTTTTTTTTTTTTAAATAAACATTTTTTTATTCAATATCGTTTACAAAAAAATTACATTAAGCCAACAGTAATAAGGTTTCCCATACAATTACAGTGCCTAAAAAAAAATATACCAAAACTAAAATATTATTAAAGATGCAATTAATCGTGGTTCGGAATAGCAATGTATCAAACATTGCTATTCCGAATGAACCTAGTGGACCGCCCGATCTAGGTTAATTTAAACCTGTGTTTCAGGGAAATATCATTTATAAAAGCCGTAAGACCTAACACTAAACTATTCTGCGACAAGAACAACAGGTCAAGGAGATACAACTATATGTATAAAAAAAATATTAATAAGAAAACAAGGATTCAAAAGTATACAATAAACATAAACATACACATAATATTTAATATAATACATTTATATAAAGTAAAGGAAAAGGGGGTTTGAGGCGACTCCGCTGTTTGTGTAGAAAATAATTCCGTAAGTTTCGCTTAAATGCATACTAACCGGTGGCCGTCCTGACATCGAGAGGAAGCTCATTCCAGAAAACAAAGAATGAACAAAATCAGAAGTATCAGAAGGACAAAGCAAGTTACTTATTAAATTAAATACAGTATTGTATGTGACAAACCTTGATCCTACAGACAGACATAGGTAGACAAACGTTTTTGACACTTAATCATGAAAAAACCTCTTTTAAATAATCCCGCAAACCAGGCGGGCATCAGCCCTAGCTAGAGTCTTGTCAATCATGCTGACACATCTTTGAGAGATGCGTGGAACACGTCGCGCTGTCAACCCTGGCCTAATGCTCACCAGAGGTCGAGCTATCTATTGCTCGTCGTCCGCAAGCCCACGTCTGCGGCGGTAGGGTAAGGTAGCCCTACGATTCCAGACCAGGACGTCTCCAGCCGCCCGGGGCATAAGGATTGTTTCCTCCTCATTACGGCTTCGCAGAAGAATGTGACTGCTTCTAACCAGTCCTCAAAGAGGAAACATAGCGACGCATTTGTAGCGTGCTCAGCATATGGATTCCTAAGAACTCGTTATATTCTCGCATAATTATAAAATAGAATGCGAATTAATATACTTGATTACAGCCAATTAAATATGCCATATTGTTACCATCACCTCTGCTCTTGTCCGTGATAATTCAAACCGGCAAGTGGCAGGAACTACAACATATCTATCATTATTATCATCATTTGGTTCAACCAGTGCCCCCGACTCGAGCACTTTGTTTTAATTGTTCTGTTTAGCTTATTATTAAATAATTATGATTGCTGTACTCTGCCGTAATTGTATGGGCTGGGTGAGGTTAGGGGGCAGAAAATTATCAGTAATTATATTTTCATAACAGCAGTTAACCTAGTTAGCAGGAAAGGCTATATAAGGATATAGGAAATCATAGACCTATCTTTCCAAATCAAATCTTTATCATACTAATATTTAGGTGAAAGTTTATGAATGTGTGTGTATGTTTCTTACTCCTTATAATCAAACTTCTAAGTTAACGCAATATAAAGAAAAGGCCTTTTAATGAAAATGAAATTGTTATAACATAATAAATAAATTAAATAAAATAAATAAGATTATATAAATTATTAAAAAAAATATAAATTATTGAATTACATTAATAAATTAATGAATAAAATTATATTTTGTAAATCACCTTTGGAAAGCGTACAAAGAGCCGAAACCAACTCGCAGAGGCCCTTTAGTAATGGAATGTGATACCAACCGACGATTATCCCTGTACGCGCTATGCTAGTGCACCCAAGGATAACCCCCGGTTGGTGAAAAACTATTGCAATATATGGAAAACAAAGACTATAAGGCTATTGTTTTTGAAATATTAAGTGGACTGGTTACCAGGAACTATGTTAAGACTATGGCCCCTGCCTGAACAATGTTATTAATATACATACATTGATAAATAGGCAAGGGGTGACTTGCTCACTCAATAAATGGGCCCCCAAAAACGACCGCTAGCACGTAGTGACGTAACAACAAGGAGGCAACATATCCTGAGGTGCTTGAGGAGTGGAGAGGTATACCAAGGCTATCAGGACAATCCCGAAAGTACGGTCAAGATCCCTACCAGCACCTTACTGGATTATACATCCTTCTCCCGAGCGCGTTTGCTCTTGCGAATTTCCACTCAAGCCAGCCAATAAAGACATGAGAGAGGTGGGAGCTTTGTTCCTCGTCAGTATTCACAACGGCCAGGCAATAAAGGCAAGCTGGAGATGAAGAACAAGAATTCTCCCTGGAGATCGGGTCCGTAGGGTCGCTAATGCCCAACAGTTTGCTACAAAACTGCCCTGCGGAATGTATCTATCTTAGTCTGGCCCCTCACCCTAGGTGTGCTACCGATACACAGTCTTAGAGTTTTCTGGAGCACGCAAGCCCACGACGTCAACGTAGAGATACGGCGATGTGGATATTGTTTTATATATATATATATTGTAAATTATTATTATGAACATTTAATAGCATTAATAAATCAACAAAATTAATAACGTCTTAGCAGGTACACACCATGGAACACTTCAGATACTATCCTATTGTTACACCGGGTCAGTCGAGTCAAGAAAGATGCCTTGAGTGTTCTCAAGAGCCCGTGAATTTAGAAGTTTATGCTCCGTTTAGGCACACACTTCGACACTCGCTAGGAAATCAAAACCTATAATGGTACTTCCCGTTGACCTAAAATCCAAAATTGGACATGAATTGACTTAGCGCAAATACAGGAAAAAGTTTGATAATTGTGAATATGTAGTTGCGTCACAAAATAAAAACTTTTTTGCAATTCGGAAAAATTATCGAGACTCGATTTGGAAATTGAATTTCCTTAGTACGAGAATCTTACCCGCACTTATTATCTTTGATTTGGAAAACTTCTGGTATCTACCATGGTAACACATTGCTCAGGTGGACCATAAGGTACAGAAAGGATTGTGGTATTTTTGAATTTTCCTTACCTACATCTTGAAAAACTTTTTTAAAACAAATAAATAACCGACTTCACTAAAAAAAAAAACAGTAAAACGATCAAAATTTTTTTTGTAAAAAGTTTTTTATTTCACACTTTCAAGTTACGATACACTTATAGTCAGAGCAACTATTCCTGATGACAATTTCAATTAACCCAAACACTGCTAGGATACATTGTTTTATTATGAAGTTCCCGTGTCCACCTTCCACCTTCCTTATAGCCAAAGTGCATCTCATGACTATTCTAATAAGCCCAAACACGGCTAGGATACATTAATTAATTACGGAGTTCCGGTGCCTATCTTCCGGCTCCATCATCATTATCATCAGAACACTTCGATGATACCATTTACAACATAACTATTCTGAACCATTTATTTATTTGTATTGTCATATTGTCATAACTTAACGATCTTCATTGTGATATCTAAGTGAGTATGAAGTCCCGTTTTCCATTTCTGGTCTTCTTCATAAGTTCCCCTACATCAAATATATACTATAAATGCGAAAATACCAAAATCGCTATATATGGTTGCCTATAATATTTGAGGAGTTCCGTCGATTCCTTATGAATCCCATAATCAGAACTGGATATTGAAAAAAATTAGATCAATCTGGAAGCATATCCTTTAAGGTGATTTTTTTTTGTAAATAGGACCATAAACGACGGAGTTCTGAGGTAACAAACATTAAAAACAAAAAATACAACCGAATTGATAACCTCCTCCTTTTTGTGGAAAAGTCGGTTAAAAAGAGCATGAACCGCGTTCGTGATGTATTTGTTACTAGTTGCTACCAGCGGCATCACCCGCGTTATAGTAGAAAATTATCCCAAGAGAACATAAAAGTATTAAAGTTAATATTCTATGTGCTATTCCATGATATGATCTTCCCGGTAATACCCCTCTTGGCATAAAATTTTATAGCATAATATAGTTTGGCATAACGTTTTCGCATAACTTTCGTTAGTACAATAATACTGCTGCATAATAATACTTTTGCATAATGCAAAGGTTAGCATAACTATCATTTAGTCTAATATGTTTTGGCATATGTTGGAGTTGCATAAACTTTAAAGGCATAATATTTATTCGTCTAATAATCACGAGCCATAATCATAATTGGGTATATGTAGCCAATAATTTTAAATTGATCGTTAGGTTAGGTTTTTTTTGTGGCAGGAATGGGAAATCCATTATGGACACCCAGACTACCCCTATAATGAGGCAGTCTGGGCAGTGCCGGACTCCTATCGGCTAAAACCATACTCCTGCCATGTGAAGGAAACCCTGCCATTCAGGTATCTTTTTTTTTTAATTTATTTTTATTTAGGGTTTTATTGTTCCTTGTAGGAGATATCAAAGCCATTGTACTAAACAATATTTACATCATTCCTTAACATTAACCTAATAGATATATTATATTGGCTACTGAGGGAGTCGGTGTTGAGGCTGTGGCAGTAGCAAGTAAAATTTTTTCGCCATTTCCGATACAGGATCAGCTAAAACGCGCTGAATGACTCCTATTAATATTAAACTTTCTCATCACCGATTCCCTCTCCACCTCGTTCCGAACACACTCCATGAGCAAATGTTGCACGTTCTCAACTTTACCACAAGTTATGCAATTTGGAGAGTCTATCTTCTTCATTAGGTGTGCAAACTTTGCTGACGGGTAGTGGCCATTCAGGTACCACAGGGACTTTACGTTAGGTTAGGTTTAGCAAGTACGCACAAGGTGTAAGCAGCAAACATTAAACATCGTCACTAAATAGTTTATGATACCTACCAATCAGTCTACTGCCGTGTGAAGCACCTACTCATTACATTGGAGCAATATTTATAATCAACTAGCGGTCCCGGCAGACGTTGTTCTGCCCAAAAGCGGGATTTAGTAAAAAAAAAAAATTACCCTACTCTACCCTACTCTACCCTACTCTACCCTACTCTACCCTACTCTACCCTACTCTACCCTACTCTACCCTACTCTACCCTACTCTACCCTACTCTACCCTACTCTACCCTACTCTACCCTACTCTACCCTACTCTACCCTACTCTACCCTACTCTACCCTACTCTACCCTACTCTACCCTACTCTACCCTACTCTACTATAAACCACACGGAGCCCGAGACCTTTCCAACGAATGCAAAACCGTGGAAATCGGTTCGTGCGTTATGGAGTTATAGCGTCAGGAAGGAAAACCCGACTTATTTTTATATAGTAGATAAGGTGAAATAGTGTCTACCACTTACCATTTGGAGTTATTTATTAGGGTTTATCAGTTTTATTCCAAAGAACATTATGTGTTTTTATCATTATGCGTTTATAACATTATACATTATTATGTTTGATAAAATTATGCTTCATTATTATTATGCTAGCAGTAGTTATGGCAACAAGCATTATCGCAAAACATTTATGCCTAATAATATTATGCGTAATAATCACTAAGCTGAATTTCGTTATGCCAATGTAAATTATGACAATATATTTTATGCTTATCATTAGTAAACCATCAACAACATATCCATCTACCAAGTTTAATCAAAATCTGTTCAGCCGTTCAAGCATGAAGAAGTAACAAACAGACACACAATCTTTCGCTTATATAATACTAGCTGACCCGGCGAACTTCGTACCGCCCAATAGTAAGGATAACGTCATCTACTGGCATTACCAGAACAGCATAATACATTTTATAATGAGATTTTAATTAGAGATGGCGTTGTATTCGACTTTTTTTCATGATTGTTTTCCATTTTTTCTCACCGTTTAAACTTTCCCTGGACTATCTCAAATATTTCAAGACCAAAATTAGCAAATCGGTCCGTTCTCGAGTTTTAGCGAGACTAACGAACAGCTATTCATTTTTTTTATCTAAATAGATTGTTTGATTGATTGTTTTAGATTAGTGTGATAATTCTTTTGTTTCAGAGTTTACAAAAGTACTGAAAGATCTGTTAGCAGATTATGGGAGTGTATCTAAATTCTGGCTCGGTCCTGATCTGAACATTTTAGTAAGCGATCCTGATGATCTTAAGGTATGTATGTCTTCTGATTAATTTGTTAATTAGTCCCATATAATCCTGGAAAAAACCGACCTCAAGCCTTTTTCCAATAGGGGTAGGTAGATACTACATAACCTGACCAGAATAGCCTTTCTTTGGTATTGTTCGTCAAGTCGTTGAGCTCCTTAGTAGTCCTGAGTTAAGCTACACGAATATTGATAAATGATTGAAATGACTGGACAGGTCCACTGAAAACTGCGTGGTTCTTTTCTCAAAAGACCATCTCAGACAGACTCCAATCTGCATGGTCCTCATATGATTTGACCATTACAGGTTTGTTGTATGGACTTTATTAAAAGAGACTTTGACCCCTGAGTTTGTCTCGGTGTTTCTTCACAAGGTAGTCAGCTAAGAAACATCGGACTAGAGTTGTAAAAAAACGGTTTTTTTTTCTGAGATGAAAAAAAAACGTTTAAAAAAACAGTATTTTTCTGGAGCAGGTTTTTTTCATGAGTAGGAAAATAAAAATACGGTAAGGTGGTTATCGTAGATGAGTTGTTATTATTTTAATATTTTTTTTTCAATAAGAAAATACCATTTGTTTTTTTGTTAAATAGTACATACATAATATCTTAACATAATTGGCAACACCAAATATAAACTACATTTACGGACGGGGATTTCCCTAATCCTCGTTTGGTTTATGTTTTGGTTGATTTGCGTGCAGATGCAGAAAGCTTGAGATAGTGAGAGTTCGTTTTTGTTGAGTGTTCTTTGTGAGCTTTTAGTAAATATTAAAATCGTATTGAGTAATTTTATTGTAGTACTTTTTGGTTATATTTGTAAATATGCCGAAACGAGTTGGTTCAGGTCGAAAGACATCAGTCGTGGCAAATCATTTAACAATGTTGTTTCCACTTCCAAAGTACCTAAAGTAGAATGTACCTTCAGCTCAAAACGTCTTACGAAAAACGGCACAAGAATGTCAAAACATTTAGAAGTCTGTAAAAAATGCCCAGACTCTGTAAAAGATAAATATATGAAGACAATCACACAAGTTCCACAGCGTAAGTACATTTTTTTTTGGTATTTTTCTATTTTCTCGTGTTTCTTTTTTTGTGATGATTAAATTCAAATTAATCCGCACATGATAAACTCTTTTGATTGTACTGGCTTCTTGACTCAAACTACGCAACTCCGTGTTAAAAGCCCGAGCTCTATAGGTATGACAAAGCATTTGTTGTAACTTGAAAATTATAATTATTAAAAAAAACTGCCGCTTCGTAGTCCATATATGCATTTATTATCCAATAACTATTTTTTTGTGATTTATAGTGTTCCTTACCTTACCGCACTATCTTTTCTTTTGAGAAGTATCCAGCATTGTCAGTACATCTATGCTTGCCAGTACAGAAAAAAAAGTTAAAGACACCAGGTATTGCAGCTTTTATAGACAACATGAATCCAGAAGATCAAGCCAAGGCAGATGAGCTTCTCAGCAGGGCAATTTTTGCGAGCAAATCACCTCTCAGTGTGGTGGAAAATTCTCATTGGAGGACATTGTTTTCGTTTCTTTGGCCAGCATATAAACTAAGGTAGTTTTTTTAGCTAGATACAAGTTGTCAGGCCAGTTATTGAAAAATGAGTACAAGAATGTGTCTGCGTTGGTAGCAGAGGCAATTGCCGTTGCTGATTCTGTGACATTGGCTGTGGATGGCTGGAGCAACATTAGAAATGAACCTATCGTGAATTTTGTTGTCACGACGCCGAAAGCTTTTCTTTACAAGGTTTTACAGACAGGAAGACCATGTCACACTGCAGAATTCATGGCTCAAGAAATGAGTTGTGTCATTGATGAAATAGGACCTCAAAAGGTATTTGGCGTTGTAACTGACAATGCTGCTAATAACAAGGCAGCTTGGAGACTACTCGAAACAAAATACGCACGGACAAACTTATTTACTTACGGGTGCCTAGCACACTCCCTCCAATTAATATTTACTGATATGAATACTTTGCCAACTTTCAAGACTTTCATAGCCGATGCAACAGCTTGTGTCAAGGCTATAAAGAACTCTCACAAACTTAACACAGCTTTCATAGAAAAGCAGTTGACCACCGGCTTCAAATTAAGTCTTACGCTACCAGTTAAAACAAGCTGGGGATCTTTAGTCTCCTGCTTAGAGAGTTTAAAAGAAAACAAACAAACAAAAAACCATGGCAATTGATGAGAGTCTTTCAGATGTTATAAATAAAGTGAAAACATTAAAAGTAAATATGTTGAGCGATGACTTTTGGGATAATGTTACTGGATTCAACAATTTATTGAAACCAATATTACACACTATTACAATTGTAGAAAGTGACACTCCACAGATGTCTCATGTTTAAGTTTATATAAAAAAAAATGAATTCAATGTGGAAAACATGTTGGACAAGAGTCCCCTGTTAAAATCCGAGGAAAAAAAAATTAAGAGAAATACTCAAAAATAGAAAGGCATTCGCTATATATGACGTTCATAAAATCGCGAACCTATTGGAGCCTCATTTTAAAGGATGCGATCTGACAGAAGAAGAAACGGCTGCTGTAGAACCAATTTATAATGCTGCTATAAAGATACCAGATATCGAAAAGGATATAGTACTGACAGAGCTTGCAAATTACATAGCAAAACAAGTTTTTTTCTAAGACTTTTTTGTGGTCATCGGTGAACAAATTAAATCCTATTGCTTGGTGAGCAGGACTTTGCAAATCAACTGCTTTGTCTAAAGTAGCCGTCAGGTTTCTCTCTCTTCCTATTACATCAGCTACGTGCGAAAGAACATTTATTACGTACAGCGACATTCATACCAAAAAACATAATAGACTGATGACAGGGCTAGGAACATACTGCACACAATTTAAGATTGCAATCAGTACAATCATCAACAATATTAACACAAGCAGAAGGTAATAGAGTCGCTGATAGTATAGTCTTTGATTCAGAATCAGATAAAACAAATACAGACACAGTGACAGAACGTTATTCCGATGCTGATAAAACAAGCGTAGCCGTAGATACTGATACAGATGAGTGTAACACATTAAGTATTTTTTAAGTTCATAATAATGTTACCCATTGATTTTTAACATAATTTGACTTCAATAAAAACAAAATAATCAAATTTAGTGTTTTATTCCACAATAGTTATAGTGTTTCACACCAATTGACATACCTACATATTATATGCCTTTTGTTGGCAAGACCAAACCATTTGTTTAGTCTATTCAGACGTATCCCCACCACGCCACTTCCATAACGTCACCACAACAAAAACAGGTAGTTGGGCACTATATTTTATAAAAAAAACTTTTTACAGAAAAAACAACCGACTTCAATGTAAAAAAAAAACAAGAGTGCAAAACAACTTTAATTTCGGAAGTCGGTTTTTCTATAATAATTTTGTCTCTTCGATATTTAACACCACTTCCGCAATTAAAGTTATTTTGCACTTTTTTTACATTGCAGTGGGTGGTTTTTTTTTGTATATAGTTTTTTTTTTCTTTCAGTCAGTCATCGACTACACGTATAACGTATACGTTATGGTACCACCACTAAAAAGTACCCCTCAGCCAAACTTAAATACCTTATAGCCAAAGTGCACCTCATGACAATTCTAATAATCTCAAACACGGTTAGATTACATTAATTTATTACAGAGTTCCAGTGCCTCACTTCAGGCTTCATCATCAGATCAGTTCGATATATTCCCCCTCTAATTTCAGTCAGTGATTGACTACGCGTATAAACAAAGCAATTTTACATGTTACGACGGTTCTGCTGTGATCCTATGAGGAGTTCCGTTCCATATCTTCGAAGTTCATCATCAGATCATAATAATATTTCTATGAGACCTTTCAGAGATTTTAGTGGTGGTACCATAAATAAAAAGTGTAAATTAAAAAAAAAATTACAAAAAGAAAATACAACCGACTTCAAAGTAAAAAAAAAACACTGAAAAGTGCAAAATAACTAATTTCGGAAGTCGGTGTTAAATAACGAAGAGACAAAACTATTGTAGAAACACCGACTTCCGAAATTTAAAGTTATTTTGCACTTTTCAGTGTTTTTTTTTTACTTTGAAGTCGATTGTAGATATTTATTCTTTTTGTAAAAAGTTTTTTCTAACATCATTATGGATATTTCAGTTACTGCTGTCGAGCACGAAGACGAATGTTAAAGGTCCTCAATACAAGTACATGGCTGATGTCCTCGGAGGAGGAATACTGAGTGGATCAGGTAGGACTTGAACTCTTTCTACCTTCATAAGGCAGTTTTCACTTAACGACCGCTTGCTTCACCGCAGCAGTGAGCGGTGGCTCATTGCTGCGGTGATGCAGATTTAGTGGCGGTGCGTCGCGTCGAGATGCGGCGAGCGCGGAGGGTGCCTGCCCCCCTAGCCAAGTTACGACCATCCCGTTTCAATTCTCTTGCGTCGAACGCCTCGAGTAGGTCACGCCTCCGATTCCTTTATAAGGTTAATAATCGACTCGAAAAGATAAATATATATAATCAGCCTTATAATGTTTCCGTTGCTGGAACTCAGGCCTTCTCTCTAGGAGAAGGAATGGGCTGAAATCCACCACGCAGGCCCAGTGCAGGTTGGTGGATGTCTCATGTCTTCGAATTTTTGGTTCTAGGACATGTGGGTTTCCTCACGATTTTCTCCTTCACCGTTTTGAGTGTAGTGGTAATGAAATAAATTACTTATAATAAAGAGCCTGCCTGGTTTTGAACTTACGACGTCTGGCCCACCCCACCACTGCTCTACGTTCTCACCCTTTATTTTAATTATTTATTAATTAAATAGATTTATTTTCAATGATTCGCCTCTATAAATCTACGTAAATTGCCTTTTAAATTACTAAGTCAGCCACAATTAATGAGCATCTGAATTCTGAATGATACTATCCTATCCACTAGTTATCTCTTAAGTAAGTCATTTTCTGGGTCAATATAAAAAAAAAAATAACTACGAAGGTTAAGGCAGGAGCTCTGCTCCAGTCCGCTCCCACTTTAAACTTCAAGCCTAAAGTTCATTCGTAATATTCTACAATGTAGAGGCTATCTCATTTTCCCGTTGCTTATTTATAAAATGAGAAGTTTGATCACGTGGTCAATATAGAAATGTATGGCTTAACGTATGATTTCTCTTTATTTATTAGCTCATCCATTTTCCCCTTTTCAGGTCCAACATGGCGCAAACACAGGAAGATAGCCACTCCTAACTACGGAAAACGAGCCATCGAGAGCTACGGCGAGGTCTTCAACAAAGAGGTGGACATCCTGCTGAAGAAGTTCCGGAGTATGAACAAGGAGCAGTTCGATGTGTACACTCATATTGTGCAGACTACCAGCTATGCTGTTTGTCGTGAGTTGATTTTATATTATAGAAGGTATAGATAACGACTTTCTAGACCTTTCTACTTTAAGTGCAAGAAAACCAAAATCTATTAAACTTAATGTGTCTTGGTAACCAGTCCACTAAGCCTCTCAAGACTTATATCTTTGTTTTCCATTATGTTGCAATAGTTTCCCATCAACCGGATCGTTCGGTAGGTACGAAGTTCCATGACAAGCTTCTAAGGAGCCTCGGTGAGTTTTCGTCAGTCCCTCATCAGCCTTCTAAAGGTCCAGGGACCCCTAGCGTCCTAGGATGAATAAATATCAAAAAATAAAATATACAGAGTTTATTCTAAACACTATGGATTATACATAGAAAAATAATTTATATGCTACTATAATACAGAAGGGAGATTTTATAAGATCAGGTTTCAGCTAAGATTTCGTCGCCACTCATCTCCCTAACTTGGGGTCGGCTTCCAGCATAACCGGGTATGACTAAATATACGAGTATAACTTTGTTTTACAAAAAGTTAAGTAGTAAAGCCTAAGCGTTACGGGCCATCCGAGCCACGGGGTGTGAATAATATCCTAGATAAACATAAAAAACAGTAATGGTACTTGCCTGCTTTTGAACTCGCAACCTCATGCGTGAGGAGGCGGGCGCTTCAAACACTTGCCATCACTACACTCAACACATTTCGTCACCACTACATTTTCAAAGTTTAACTGTTCTACACTACTACGACTTACAGACTCAATAATTTTACCTGTATTAACGTCTTGCGCATAAAGCCCTTATATTTTCCTGCAATCTAAATACGCACGCTGTTTTTTTTTTAATAATTCGTTAGATTCTAATTGCTTCAAAACAGATCTATCAATAGTAATAAATGATAGTCGAAATTACTTACATTACATCACGCTTGTGTTAGATATTGTTACTATTTAATTTCCACATACGTACTGTGACCGGATTATTGCAAGCAACGTAAGTTTATAAAATATATCATCCTTTCAGCCGAAGGACGTTCACTGTTGGACATAGACCTCTCTCGAGAGTCACCACAACAAACGGTCCTGTGCGTCTCGCATACACCACATTCCCACGACTCTCACCAGGTCGTCGGTCCACCTAGAGGGAGGCCTTCCAACACTGCGTTTTCCGGTGCGCGGTCGCCACTCTAGAACCTTTCTGCCCCATCGACCATCCGTTCTACGAGCAATGTGCCCTGCCCACTGCCACTTAAGTTTGGAGATTCTTCGGGCTATGTCGGCGACGTTGATTCTCCTGCAGGATATCTCCATTCCTGATACGGTCACGCAAGGAAACTCCGAGCATAGCCCTTTCCATTGCCCTTTGGGTGACTGTAGGCGACCATGTTTCAGTGCCATATGTAATCACTGGCAACACGCACTGGTCAAAGACTTTTGTCGTATACATTCGTCTTTTTACAATATCTAGGCAGATTATAAACTCTCGATGAACTATGAACAGAGCATTTTTTCTACAATAAAACGCATAAAAATTCCACACTTTATAATCTTTTCGTGTCGTACCGAGAAATTGTGAATATTAACACAAACAATTTTTTCTTTTACAGAAACTCTCATGGGTTTGACCAAAGACCAGACTTTGAACTTACCATATATTCAGAAAGTGATAGATGATAGTCCAAAGTAAATATTTTTTTTATTACTTCTTATTTTTTAATCATCATCATCATCATAATCATTTCAGCGGAAAGACGTCCACACAAATCTTTTTCCGTAAACAGCACCAAAATTGGTCATTTAATGAAGTAGCTATTTTAGCATTTCAAATATTGGTATTAGGAATATAATAATAATATTCCACAACTATTACACCACGCCGTCTAGCCCCATGCTAAGCAGAGCTTGTGTTATGAGTACTAGACAACTGATAAACATACTTATACATATAGGATGACTGATAATTAGTGACCGATACTTAAACACATGATTGTACTCATGATTACAAACAACTTTCCCCCTTTACCTTTACCCTATATAGGGTGACTGGTAATTTCTAAATACATACATATTATAAATAAATTACACCCAGACACATAATATAACAATTCTATATAATATTCCACAACTATCACACAACGCCGTTTAGTCTCAAGCTAAGCAGAGCTTGTGTTATGAGTACTAGACAAATGATAAACATACTTATATATTTCTAAATACATACATATTATAGATAAATTTAGCACAAAAGATCCAGAAGGGTCGAAGTGCTCTGGTTTTAAGGCCAGCCCCACATCAAGATAAGATAAGATAGATAAATTACACCCAGACACAAAACAAATGATCGTGCTCATCACACAAACATTTTTCCTGGGTGGGAATCGAACCCACGACCTCCGGCATAGCAGTCAGGGCCACTAACCACTAGACCAACAGGCCAGTCATAACAAATGATCGAGCTCATCATACAAACATTTGTCCTATACTTCCAATAATGACACTTTTCTTTCTTATTTGTAGCATGTACGACTTAGTTTTTAGAAGAATGACGAAATGGTACCTACAAATAGAACCAGTATTCTGGATGTCAAGCGACTATTATGATTTAAAGAATTTCTTGAAAATCATGAAAGACTTTAGTGAAGCGATCCTGCTCTATAGAGCTGAAAAACTGAAAACTCTTGAGGATAGTAAGAAGGATCTGATGAATAAGGAAGATGATGCTGGAGTCAATACTCAGCTCAGTGTTATAGACAGGTTTTTGCTGTCCCAGGAGTTAAATGAGGAGGAATTGGTACAGGAGACGTATACCATATTTACTTCGGTAAGTTTTTTAAACTATACCACATTCGTTTTAGTATATGCGAAACCCGAAACATGTGTCTAGTGTTTTTCTGTAAAGAATCTATGTACAAAATTTCATATGTACCGTATCATGAAAAATCACAAAGTTATAAGCTTGTTATGTTACGTGGTTGTCCGCACAAATACATGGTCACCGGGCCATCCAGGCGACTGACGGATAGTTTTGCTTCCGCATCTGTGCGCTAGCGCCTAATGCCTGCTATGACCTGCCGTGACCTGTGTTATACTTTAGTGTCGGTGGTGTCCAACTTGTGACCTTTTTTAAATGTCTTTGGGGGAAAATCTAACATGCTGTAAAAATTATTGAAATCGATTCAGTTACTGATTCCGAAAAACTATATTCATGTTTCTCATATACTAAATATAGTGTTGTATAACTAGGTACTACTGATAATATACTTAAATTCCATCAACATCTGGTTCTCCGTCTTCCCTATATATATTGTAAAAAGTTTATATGTATCTGTGCGTTTGTTATTTCACACTCAAATGTATTTAATTATTAATACCAACTATTAACTGCAGCCGCCATTCGTCATGCCACTAACGCAATAAGAGTCAAAATCTGTTAAACGGACAGTAAAACAAGATTGTTTAAATGTGTAATATTATAGCGAATGGAGTATAGGAGGTTTAAATATACAGTTCAACTTTTCCAATTTTCTTTTCGTAAGAACCCTTTTGAGAATGGTTAAAAAAAAGTTCAACAAAATTAATGAAGGCAATCATCTTCGAGTTTTACGCTTAGCAATTGCAACTCTTATATCTTTATTTATATAGATACTAGCGATTCTGACAGACAAGCCCCAAAGCCGGCTTTTCATCAGTGTCATCTCATCGTTGCAATCGTTTTTTTTTTTAATTGAGAGCCCAATTGCTGCGCCACGATTGTATTTTCAAACCTCCCAAATACCCACCCTAATATACGCACAAAATTTCATCCAAATCGGTCAAGCCACATAGGAAGAGATGTGACAAAACAAAAGAAAAAAAAAAGTAGTTTAGAAAGTATTAAACCCTACTTTAATCATGGGTAGTGTGAAAACGAAACCCGGGGCCCTAGGACGAAGGCAACGAACGAACAGGAGTGGGTTTTTAGTCAGTAAAAGTCTGACACTATCTCCCGCTTTGCCCAAGAGCGGGATTTGTCATTAGATGATTTTCCCACCTAAAAAAAAACCCTACTTTAATATTTTCAGAATAACGTAGTTTGACCAATAATATAGCTATTTGATTCCTTATTGGAGAACCACACTAATATAATAAGGTGAAAGTTTGTGAGTTTGTACATTTGATACTTCTTCACGCTCAAACGGCTAAACGAATTTAGATCAAATTTGGCACAGGGGTAGATCATGTCCTAGAATAGCACGTAGGATAGAAGTTTAATCCCGGGAGTATAATCCCTTGGAATCATTTTCTTTATTCCCGCAAACAGTGGTGGCCGAGTTAGAGCAATGGTGGCCGAGTGGTAACGGCCCCGACTTACGAGTTGTAGGTCGAGGGTTCAAACCCAGCCAGGCGCATTACTTTGCGTAATTTATTTTATCACCACTGCTCTCAAAAGCCTTTAGAGCTATGCTTAAGCTGCCCTGGTGGTGTAGTGCGACTGGCATGTTCGTTGAGAACAGAGTTACTGATTTTCACGGGCTCTTGAGAAGACTCAAAGCATCTTTCCTGACTCGACTGACCCGGTGTAAGAATGGGATAGTATCTGAATTGTTTCATGGCGTGTACCTGCTTAGGCGTTGTTAATTTTATTGATTTATTAATGCTAATTATGGTGATGATGATAATTTACAATAATGATAATAATTTACAATAATATTATTAATTTATTTATTAATGTAATTCAATAATTTATCAACAATTTTATCAATGTTTCAATAATTTATTTAATCTCATTTAATTTAATTAATTTATTATGTTGTGACAATTTTAATTTTATTTAATTCTATAATATTGCTATGGGTTAATATGCCTGAAATAAACGATAAATAAATAAAAATAAATAAAACGATGAAGGTAAACATCGTGAGGAAACCGGCATGTCCCAGAACCAAAAAATTCGAAGAGCAGTGACATTCAACAACCCGCACTGTGCCCGCGTGGTGGATTACGGCCCATTCCCTCTCCTAAAGAGGAGGCCTGAGTCCCAGCAGTGGGAACATTAAAAGGCTGATAATTCTAATGCTAAAATTCCCGCGAACGAAGCCGCTGGCAGCAGCAAGTCCGAAATATTTGCATATAAGATTTGCATATAATATTTAAATGTTTCAGAGCCAGGAAGCGACCGCAAAGATCTCGTCGTACGTCTTACTGATGATGGCTTATCACCCGAAATGTCAGGTAAATACATAGTTATAGTTATCTGTGGATAATATGGAAGACAATAAAGTTATTAAAAGCTGAAAGATCTGTCGATAACATAATTTTATGTGAAGAAGAAAAAGTGAGGCTAAATGAGCGTAGATAATTGAGTACTTGACTCATGTTTAGGGTTCCTTTCCTCAAAAGGTAAAAAATGAAACCCTTATAGGATCACTTTGTTGTCTGTCTGTCTGTCAAGACCCTTTATCACGGAAACGCGTGAAGGTATCGAGTTGACTCAGATCTGCGGTCCAAAAGCATATTTGTCCAATCAGCCCACATGCTGATATGGTACGTTTTTCAATCGATCGCACGATCCCCTTCGATATCACAGTTTTTTTTTGAGGTGTAGCACAAAAAAAATTCAAGAAAGAAAGAAAACATTTATTTGAGACTCGCACAGGACAAACAACGATAAAATAAAAAGTAACTACTTAGTCTATAAATACTTAAAAAAATACTTAAAAATTCTCATACAACTGACAATATCTTGGTCAAAAACAATAATTTCCAAATATTTTTAGGAGAAACTGTACGCCGAAATCAAAAGCGTCATCGGCGACCAGGACAGGAACGTGACTGATGAGGACTTCAAGCGGATGCCGTACTTAGAGATGGTGTTCAAAGAGGTGCTGCGGCTGTTCCCCATCGGGGCCGCGCTGCAGAGGACCATCAACGAAGACATTACTATAAGTGAATAAGTTTACCTTTTTAATCTATTTTTTTAAAACATTAAATGAAAGACGCGGTCGCGGCAGACTACGAACGAAAGAGACAACGGAACTACTTATAATAATATGTTTTCAATACACTTACTCGAAAACCCGCTCTTATCCCTTTGCTTTTAGGCACACAATAGACTGTTTTCCGCACTAGTGCAAAAAAGTGCGCGTGCTCTCCCCCGCCACAATTTTATGACATGTATCGTATCAGGCTGAGCTCGCGTCGACCCTCACGAGTCGCCGGACAAACTTTCTGCACTTGTATCAAAATGTAAATTTTTTTATTTCCTTACGAATTGGCCAGAAGTTCAAACGTTTTGGAAACACATTCATTGTATGTACCGCCAAGAGCTCTGCTGCCGTCGACCTATAGTGACACTTGACACACACGACGGCTGCCGTTGATCTTCAAAGTAGGAATCTGCCTGGAAACAGGAGGCGTGACCTACTCGAGGCGTTCGACACAAGAGAATCGAAACGAAACGATCGTAACTTGGCTAGGGGAGCAGGAGCCACTTGTAGTAGCGCCTACTAGTCGATGCAGTCTGTCTTTATTTCCTTTCAACCATTTCTGATCCTAGAGCCACCCATTATCAAATTTATCTATAATTTCCAGGTAACTACACCCTCCCGGCTGGCTGCTCGCTAGTGGCTCCTATATACCACCTCCACCGCGACCCTCGCTTCTGGTCTAACCCAGAGCTCTTCGATCCAGAGCGATTCAACCCTGAGAACATAAAGAAACGGAACCCCAACAGCTATATACCGTTCAGTTTGGGACCTATGGATTGTTTGGGTGAGTATGAGGCATTTCTTTGAATTCATTATGATTAAATTCAAATTCAAAAGCATTTATTTTAAATAAACCATTTATAGGCACTTTAAAAATGTCAAGAAGTTAGTCAGAAAAAATGATGCTAATTGCACATTCCAAAGCGTAGATCTCTATGGAGAAGAATGTGCAAGAAACTCCATGGACACTCTTTTCAATCATGTTTTGCAATTACAAATATCTCTGTTACATGTTTCTTGTCGCTATCATGTGAGAACAATGTCAATAAAGTAAAAATAAAAACTAAATATAGATATTAAAATAGCAACTGGCACCTAAGAGATGACCAGTCTCAACTGACAGCGCCCGTTCACGGAACTGACGTGAATATTAACACCACTCAGCTCAACCATTTTGAAGGGAACCGAATGATCCAACACACGCGCCACCATCAGCGAGACATTTGAATGAGCATGACAAACTCTCAACTGCCATGCTCATTTATGTCAAACAAGTCCAATAAAGTAAATAACCTAAAAACCATAAAATACAATTTTGACGTGACATGTCAAAATTGTATTTTTAGGCATTGTTGCCAGCCAATCTCCAATTAATCATTTGGAGTCATATCCAAAAGTCCAAACTTAAGGTTTGCCAGCGTGCTACGGAGCGCAGCATACTATTGTTCAATTAACAAACCACGTCCAAAACACTACACTGTGCTCGAAAACCCAAATCGACGATGTGGCTAACACACATTCACACATGGAGCTACACACAGCTAAGGAGTGGAATTCCCTGCCAGGGTCTGTGTTTCCTGATAACTACAAGTCTTTAGGTCAAGAGTGAATAGGTTATTTCTAGACAAGCATGCTCCATAATCGGCCACATCATCGCTTACCATCAGGTGAGATAGTGGTCAAACGCGAGCCTATCAATAATAAAAAACGGCTGCCCAACTTCAATGGGACTGGGTAAGATATGTCTGCCGCATGTCTAACGAGCGGTGGGCCCGTAAAACACAGGACTAGTGCTATTGGAGGATGTCTTCTTTAAGAATTTGAATGAGAAAGCGAGGAACCGTTATCGTTAGAAAGAATGGAGGGAGGCCTTGGCCTAGCTGTACTGTAGGACAATACAGTCTAGTTATAATAATCATTTGTAGGGTATTGTTAACCATAATCACCGTGCTTGGTAAGTGGAGTGGTGATTGCATATAATATTAAAATAGATAGAGTATAAAGCTAGAGTTTGTCCAAACTAAAATGGACCGGTTACATCTGCCGCCTGTCGCAGCAAAATTGGGCGAAGGCAACCACTGACTGGATTCCGAACAGCAGGAGCCGGCGACGCGGTAGGCCCAGAAGGAGATGGCGTGACGATTTAGACTCTAGAAGTGGCTAAGGACCGAAAGCAATGGAATAACGGAAGGGAGGCCTTTGCCCTGCAGTGGGACACAACGGGCTCATAATAATAATAATAATAGAGTTTGTTTGAACACTACCATTATCTTTTCGTTGCGGTGTAACTTCTCCTATTACCGACCGTCAAGAACAACGTACCTTATCCTTATGATTTACTATTGTCAATCTTTTCAGGAAGGTACTTCGGAACAAAGCTAGTGAAGACAATTTGTGTGAGAGTGCTAAGAGAATTCGAGCTGACTTCTTCGGAGACTTACGACGACTTACGTGTGATTATTTCTATTTCTGCAGTTTCAATGAACGGTTATCCTATCATGTTGAATCCGAGAAAGAAGATTAGCAGTACCTGATTTTGTGAAGAGAGTGTATTATATTTAAGGGTTATGTTTTAAATAATAAATATTTTTTTACGGGTTTTTAATTTAGTTTCTATACTTTCTTCCTTTTTCTTGCCATTATTCTTGAGGTGTATATGGGCCATTCATTTATTACGTAAGACGATTTAGGGGGAAGGGGGTCGACCATGTCTTATTTTTTCTCACAAGAGGGTGGGACTATTTTCATGGCAACGTGACTACACCTCCCCTTGTTCTTGAAGTTGTTAACTAGACGTAACTTGTAGCATGGCAATCGATCCTATTCTTATTTATAACGCATTGTAGATAAAGATTTGTGCTATGAGTACAAGCCTACTGATAAAAATAATTTCTAAATACATACATATTATAGATCAAATTCTTTCTATTTGTGATTTTTGATAAAGTTACTTTTTATCAATAAACAAAATTAATCCAATACCCAATCGGTGTGTCTAATCGCAACGATTAATCGCAGATTCTAATCTTACGATTAATCACAGTGTCTAGTTTAACTAATCTTACAACTAATTGGATTGTCTAATCGCAACGACGAATCGTAGTGGCTAGACACAACAACTAATCGCCGTTTTTGCTTTCTTTCTTTCATTCCTGTCGTTGTCGCCTGATTTTTTTTGCGTCTTCTTTTGTGATATCTTTATCACATGTTAAATATTTTGATGATTATTTTCTGTTTGGAGGAGTTTTACCCGCAAGTAGTCTCATACATGCACAACACTTCAATAAATGATAGCAAACCCAGGTTTACTGTAATGGCATGTCTGTTTACTGTTAACACCATTTTCCAACATACATTTAATATCACGCCAGTACGTTCTGAAGGAATACCGCAGATGTGTTCACACTGGTATACCTTGTGAGCGTCGTCTGCGAACATAGTGGTTTCAGCTTTGAAAATAACAATCTACTGTTTAAATAATTAGAAAACAGAACCGGGTCAATCATGCTTCCCTGAGGAATGCCAAACGTGCAAGTCGCCACTTGACTCTAGTGGCTGTCTATCCTGACATGTTTTTCCCTACCCGCCAAATAGTCCTGGAATCACTAAAGAACGTATCCCCTTACACCCATACTATATAGCTTTATTAAAAGTAAAGAGATCGATACTGTATCAAATGCTTTTTTTAGGTCGAGAAAAAATCGATTACTTTCTTTCCTGTATCAACGTGCTTTGTAATTATCGATGTTAGTTTTAGTAGAGTATCATTTGTAGCTATTTCTTTTCGGAACCCAAACTAGCTATCGTTTCCGCGATGATGAGCGAGATGGGTCTATTATTTGAAGGACTTTGCTTATCTTGTTTATAGGTAAAACTTTTGCTAGTTTAAAAATGTTAGTAAATGTGTCGTGTCCCAAGCTTAGATTGCAAAGGTAGCCAAGTTCTGCCAGTACGTCTTTAGCTAACTTAATTAGTTTACTAGAGATATTATCGGAGTTAGGTGCACCATTTATTTTAAGAAATGGAATAATGTCGTCTATTTCTATCTGTAGGTTTAAAAGGCATGGTGTTTAGCGCTGTTTTTGTAGCTGATGTGCTGGCTAAACCGGTTTTCGTTTTAGTAGCTCACTACCAATATTAGTAAAACGCGTGCTTAATTTTATTGATGTGCTGTTAATATGCGGTAATTCTTTAGGTGTGTCATTATTTTTTTTTTCATATTAGAGATATCCGTTACACTGTTTAAAAAAAATATTACTATCACTTTCTAGTTCTGCAAGGTAGTACATATTGCGATTTTCTTGATTTCCTCCTCCTCTAGTCGTATTCCTCATTACTGAGGGTCGTGAAGTTCCCGCTGGATTAGCTTCTTGTTAAAGGTATTTCGCCATCTGTGACGGGTCTTAGCGTCATGAAGTGCGACGTGCAATTGGGTGTCCAGTGTGGGGCAGACCTGATCTGCCCATCTTTTTGAGCTGCGGCCTCTTGGCAATTTTTATTAATTTAATCATTTTATTACATGAATTGTATATTTGGCGTTATTGCTCGTTTTTGGGTTGTTTCGTTGGTTTTTGATTAAGCTTATCTCTTTTACGGATCGATTGTACAATGCCCACAGTAATCCATGTAATATATGTCTTACATAATGTATAACGTCTATTATAGATTACCGAGGGCGTTGTGCCGTGCCGTGTAAGCATGATGCGTACCTACAGATTATGTTTTATTTAGATAAGAAACAAGCTGATATCGACTACACGTGGTAAATTTTCTCAGATAATTTGGCTTTAAATGAGTCCACACGTACCATCTGCATGACGAGGCGGCCTGCAATCACTTTTTCAAACAACTTGCCCACCTTGTCAAGCAGCGCGATGGGCCAGTATGCGGACGGAGAATTCGCAGGGCGCCCCAGCTTCCCGATGAGGACTAGTTTCCCCGTCTTCCAACGAAGTATGAACAGGACTGGAACAACTTGCCTGCTGCGGTCTTCCCGTCCAACTATAATTTAGGTGTCTTCAAGGCTAGAGTGAATAGGCTCTTAATAAACAAGTGAGATTGCAGTCAAGCACTGGTTTATATCAATTTAAAAAAAAAGTGGGATTTCTTCTAAGTCATGCACTCTTGACAGAATGATCGTGGTCATGTCTCGGTCGAGTTCAGCGCCACCGCCTCTGTCGTGATACGACGCCATGCAGCTCTGTGTTTAGCGGCTTAGGAGTTTTCATTAACTATTATTATTCAGATGTTGTTTATCTGGGTTACTAGGACTCTAGATAAATAAGATACAAACGAAACATATTTGACTAAATACGTTTCCTTTTATCTTATTTGCACACGCACACTATAAAACTAATATTGTAAAAGCAAAAATATATATATATATCTGTATGTTTGTTACTCCTTGATGCTCTAACAGACGAAAGGATTTGAATGGCACACGGAAAGACCTCTGGTCAAGGTTGTCCTTCGAATATGATCAGATCGTCACACCACCTCCGCCGAGGTCAATCTCGATGGTGTAATTCCTCCCTCTGGCGTCCAGTGAGTCACGATCTTCGCTCACCTGTCCGGGTGTATCCGTACGACGTGGTCAGAGATCACCCGGTTTGAAATGAGAAGAGGGAGGCTTCTACTCAGCAGTAGGACATAAAATTTAACGTACGTGTGCGCAGTGAGCGTTGACTATTTTTTTTTTTAGGTGGGTAATCATCCAATGACTTCTCTCGCTCTAGGGCGGGGCGAAAAGGTGTGTCAGACTTTTACTGACTAAAACCCACTCCTATGTTCCTTCTTTGTTTTGCGTTCTAGGACCCTGGGTTTTCCTTTCAGAAGCGAATCCATGGCCTTGACTGCTATCGCGGGTTCGAGTCCCGCTCAGTACAAATAATTGTATGGCCTACAAATAGGTGTTTTTGGTCTGGGTGTCTTGTGTAATGTGAGTTAGGCCTGTGTAACTCTTTACTGAACCGACTCACTGTTCCGAAAAATTGGAACAGCAGCAATGTTTTAAATGCATCATTTGGAACAATTGGAACACTTAAACACTCTACTTTAAGTGACCTGCAGTCTTTTTAAAATTCAAATTAATATAATTAATGTTATATAATGTGTTATATAATTAATTAATTAATTATAATTAATATAATTAATGACCTGAACTAAAAACATTTGCTTTAAATTATTCTCAAATCAAAATTCAATTAAATAAAACTTTTAGTAATTAAGACGCAAGATAACAAGGTCACGATTCAAAATAGTCAGTGTCTGTATCTTTTGAGCCGTTATTCCAAATGTTCCGTTTGTATCTTGTGAGCCGATGTTTCAAATGTTCCGTTTGTATCTTGTGAGCCGATGTTTCAAATGTTCCGTTTGTATCTTGTAAGACGATATTTCAAATATTCTGTTTGTATCTTTTGTGCCGATGTTCCAATTGATACATATTACTGTTTTGGAACATTTCAGTGATTCAGATGCATTTGTTCCAATCGCAAAGATGACATACTTTTACCACGTCTAATGTGAGTTTAGGTACATGTAAATGCACGCACGGTACAGTGCAGCAGGCACAATTGTGCCTCACCTTTATCTAGTGCGGGGCAACGTTTCAAAAATAAATCAAAACAAAACAAAAGTAGACTATTAAAAAACACAAACTAATGTTCTTTTGGAATCATTTTCGAATATCACGTGGGTGAAGTCGTTGATAGAGGCTAGAGTCTAATAAAAGTGTTAATGTTATCTAATTTACTCTGTAGTGTGAGTGTGAACCTCGCACGGTATCAACATAGAGGTGGGAGTACGCAAACTAACGAACCATACATAATAAATTATTAGCATAATATTTGGTGATAGCAGTGTCTTATCGTTCTTAACGAGAGTTATAACGCAACACTTGACAGTCCTAACTTAATTATGTCGCAATTCGGCTACAAAAACGAAATTATCGATAACTTTTTGAGTGAGTTTACGTCGCGAATAGTTGCCGAGACTGGGATCCCTAGTGATAAGTACCATATTGGTAAAATAATCTTGCAGAGCATTAAGGATGATCCGGACTTTATTTTGCAGGTAATTTTTTGTTTTTATTTAATACTTAAGGCGCCCGAGCAGTGCCATAAAACAGTACCTAACTTTCTGAAGCCCACTCCTCGGTAACGGCTGGGTTAATAGATTTGAAAAAAATATATAGTTTTTATAGATTTATACATAACATTACCAACATATGATTTTTTCGTATGACTGATATTATGCGACAAAAAAAAAATTAACAACCTGATAATAAAGGAGTAGAGAAAACAATTGAAAAAATATTATAAACCAATAAAAATAAAAGAAAAATATTATAAAATAATATTATTATACTACTCCTTTCAAACAGCTTTAAATATAAATATATTTATACACAAAAATTGCTGATTAAGTGTTCTTTAGAAAGTACATAGCATTATATATTATGTAAATTAATCAATATTTCGCAAAGAAAATAGTTTTAAAGGTCAGCGGGGCTCTTTTGGATGAAATTGAACCAATGCCGGGTTCAATTCAATTCAATTTTTTTTTCTAACACTTAATCGAACCTCGCTCTTGTTCCTACCGCTTTTAGACAGCAAATTTCCTATTTTCTGTACAAGTGCTGAAAAGTGTGCGAGCTCGCCCCCGCGACAATTGATTGTAGTGACTCCCACGAGTCGCCGGTCAACCCTCGTTAGTTTATTTCTTCGTTTCTTGAAAAACGTCGTTTAATACACATGGAAAATTGTCACTGCAGCACTCGGCTCCATAATACCCACGCCTGCGGTGCGCCGACAAACTTTCTCCATTTGTATCAAAATGTACTACCTATTATTTCACATAGATCTTCATAGAGATTTAAAAAAAACGTCAGAAGCTAGTACATGGTCCAATTGGTCGTTTCCTATGCAGAAGAACAAATAGAACACTACAATTGGTTACATGCTATAGATTGGCTACTTATTTCGACTCCCGCGTCGAACAAGGCAGTATCTCGGATTACAGTCCAAACAAAATTCAAACATATCACTATCAGTTTTAGGTTCATTTTGAAAAATTACTGAAATAATGTTAAAACCTTGTTCGTTGCAGGACTCGATTTCACAAACGTGCCGTGGCCAAGCATATAGGGTCAAGGTCCATTTATGAGTAGGTCATAGCATATTAACTCTTATCGCCCCCATATTATTGCATACATTTCTGTCAAGATAAAAAGAAGCGTGCATTGCAACGAATGAAATCGTTGTGGTGCTATGGACTAAGTATATCTTTGTAAATATAATTCTTCTGTACGTGTGTTTGTCACCTTAAGCCTCCTAAACCGAGCTACCCATTGCTCGCCGTTCGCAAGCCCGCGCCTATGGTGGCCGGAAATCGGGATCGGAATCCCGGTTGTGGCTGGGGCGTGAGGACCGTTGCCTCACGGGTGCGGCCTCCTCCTTTGCTAGCATTATGCTAGGAAACCGGTAACTGTCCGGACCGAGCCCAAGTCATCGACGACGCGTACTGTTCCACGCGCGCCTCAAGGAAATGTCAGTTAACCCCTCCCTCATACCTCTTAACATATCAGAGAACCAAATGCGGCAAACTTTAGAACTCGTACTCAGCGTACTGGATTTCATTTTTTCTTAACAGATTGACGGAGGTACCGGTGAATCAGAAACCAATGGATCCATGCTGAGAAGAAGTATTCAATGCGCCACCAGCTTCAGGAACCTGGGACTGAAGACCGGCGACACTATGGTTCTGATGGCGCCGAACCATCTGGATCAAGCTGTGCCGTTCAATGCTGCTATGTATCTTGGCATCGCAATCGCAGCTATTGATAGGTTTCTTGGAGTTAGTAAGTAAATTTACTCTTTTAATATACAAATATGTTTAGTTAAAAGGTAGAACTACATTGGGCACACGTGGGCCACGAACGCTTATCTGGGTGCGTCGGTCTCCATACATTTTATATGGCAACTAGAGTTGTTGCTACATTAGATCCACGCCACGCAACGCCACGCGACGCGACTCTTCGTACAAATCAGACGTGGCCCACGTGTGCGTCGGTCTGATATAGTTCTCGCTTCAATATGTGAAAAGTACTCGAATAGTGTATTTGGTGGATTCTTTTTTATGCAATATTTTATAAAAAAAACAACAAATAACGCTAAAAAACCTTTTCCTGAAAAATCGACGAGTTTGGTTAATAAATGAAGTAAAGATTGGGGGCGTGGTGGACAGCTCTTTTATGCACACATAACCAATTGCGGTGACGTCACATTTTGGTGTGTGCATCCTTATTCTGATACTTGACAGGTTTTTGAAAGCCACCGTATTTGAAAGGTTTCTAAATTAATTAACTTATATTGCACGGATTTGAAAAATTCTTTCTATTTTCAATTTTGGATAAAAGGGTAGTTCCAGAAACGCAGAAGAAGTTACATCAGGAAGGCAATAACTAGTTCTGTCGGTGATGTGTCTCATCGGGAAGTGTACATATGCAATCGTTTCATTGATTTAAAAATCTTTATTTCACTTCCAGATGAATTGAAACATACTTTTAACATAATTAAGCCCAAAATAATTTTCTGTCAGAGCGAAAAAGTTCAAGATGTTCAAAAAGCTGTAGCTATCTTAAATCTGGACTCTAAAATCATTAGTTTTGGCACTAGTCCAGACACGATCAGCTTTTCTGAAATGTTGCAGCTACATAGTGATGAAATCGACGTCGAAAATTTCAAGTAAGTAGGTATACTATACGTGAAGACTATAGTTTGATTTATGCTATAAATGTATTGAACGTCAGATGACGTTGCAGTAAGGTGAAAATAGCTGTTTGAGTTCAAATCCTACTAAAAGGATTGGCTCGCATTAGTAGAGGGCAAGATTTTGTAGAAAAGGAATTAAAAATTACATATTTATAATTAGCATATTCATAAACTTTTGAATACAGTATTAAAAAAGTGATATTTTTCGTAGTCGTTTGGCAATTGCCAAAATAAAAAAATAAATAAATCGCGAACGTTTTTTCATGTTTTTGTTATGACCGTCTCCCCTTAGACTTTCTATATCTACGTGCTTGATAGGCTCATAGCGCTAAATAGACAGATTTACATTATCTATTTAGAATCCTACATCCAATGATGATTAGAAAAATATCACACAGTAGATACTAATTTTACCTTCTCCAATATTTTATGTTTTAATAGATTGATGAGGACGTATAATGATCCATTCACCTTCCAATAGCGTTGACATTTTTGCCTGCAAGCTATTGCAATTGACCCACAGTGGTCACCATTAATATGTTGAGTACCAAATTAGATTTAATTACTTCTTTTTTTTGTTTCTTGTAGTTTCGTTTTTTTTTTTTTGAGCCTATATGTATATTATTGTAAGATTTGAAATTTATGTGAATGCTGTGCACACTTGTAAGTGACAAAGTCACTCTAGAATTTAAGTTTGATTGTTGTATATAAAAATGTACTAAGTAGTTAATAAGTAGTTGGTGGGCCTTAAATAAATAAATAAATAAATCTACATACGTCCAAATTTATAACAAAATGAATCCACCATTCGAACATTTTATCGATAGTGAATGAGTGAATACAAGTATGAGTAACTAGATAAGGATTATTACTGAATTTGGAGCTCAAATGCGACCCATAAACAACGATACTGTAATTTATGAGTTCAAACTTTTTCTATGCAACTAAAAGGCTAGCCGCATACATCCGGAATGGCTCTCTGGATTCAAAATCTAAAATTTACAATTTAACACCTCGCCTCACACATATTTTAAAAATTCAGATTGATCAGTAGTCTCGTGATTCCCGGCACATCCAAACGTATTTATGGAACAGTAATTGGTACTAATCGCATTACTTTTGGCTGTGTCAACTGAAATAATTCATCATCTGATTCCAGTATGTGTGCTGGTCTATTAGAATGTATGGGAATCATAATCTTAAATATTCCCATTCAAAATTCAGAACGCTCGTCAGTATCACATTTCTTAGAGATCGATCTGAGAAATACATAATTGGAAAAATTGGAATGTGTGTTGAGCATGCTGATGTTGAATGGTATTCCGGTCTTTGTGAATTAATACCTAATATGAATCCAGAGTCTCATTCCGGATGTATGAGGCTAGCATAAAATCTGACTAATTCTTATTTACAGGCCTAACGACTTTGACCCTGAGGAAACGATAGCTCTTCTAATATCCACAAGTGGTACCACAGGACTACCCAAATCGGCCGCTTTGACTCATATGAACTTGGCAGTTAATGGACCCTTCATGTGGTAATACTACTAAAATAAATATCTTAATTTAAAATAGCCTAATTCCGACAAGCACTTTCTATCATCGGAACACCAACTTCCGTCGATGCGGCACCATGGTGGATTTAGAAAGAAGAAAGAAAAACTGTTTATTCGCGCGAAATGACGCAATCTTAAAACTAGCTAACATATTTCCCACCCATAGGTTCCCACAAGGGTAGTGTGAAAACGTAACCCTGGCCCTGGGACGAAGGCAACGAATTAACAGGAGTGGGTTTTTAGTCAGTAAAAGTCTAACACTATTTCCCGCTCCGCCCAAGAGCGAGATTTATAAGATAAGATGATTTTCCCATTTAAAAAAAACCCATAGGTTTCCACAAAACATTTTAGGAACACATTCATTGTGCTCTTAGCTTCACTTTTTTTTTGACTGACTGACATTTTGACAATTCAAAAGTGCCTGTTATTGGTCTATTTGAAATAAATTTTCTGATTTCTGTGCGTACAGATTATGAGTTGTAGGGTTATTTCTAGCCAAGCGTACTCTATTGTCGACCACATCGTCGCTTTCCATCAGGTAAGATAGTGTTCAAGCGCGAGGCTATCAACAATTTAAAAAAAAATACTAATGATGGTGATGGGTAGATCACAATTCAAAAGCTCTTACATGGACCAGTAACTCTTTTAGAAGTTTTTCGTGAATCTTGTAACTTCTTTATCTTGTTTAGCTTGGAAGGACATAGTGTATGTGTACCGGTGATTCAAAGATTCAAAAGCATTTATTTCAAATAAACCATTTACAGGCACTTTTGAAATGTCAAGAAGTGGTCAACCAGAAAAAAAAATATGCTAATTGCACATTCCAAAGCGTAGATCTCTATGGAGAAGAATGTGCAAGAAACTCCATGGACACTCTTTTCAATCATGTTTTGCAATTACAAATATCTCTGTTACATGTTTCTTGCACATACCTAGACCTAAAGACTCTAGATCGGGCCATGCAATGTGTCCATAAACTTCAGCAAAAGAGCACTGGGTAAGGTAGATTACCTTACCAATAGCTGGGACTCTCATCCTTCAAAATATCTTTGTTCCAGTGATTTCGCCAAAAAAATACCTGTCACTCGGTCAGTGATTCTCGTGGCGCCTCTACAATGGCTGTCAGTACTCCTGAATCATATTTTTTCTTCATTTTACAAGTATACGAGAATACAGTCTTCTCATACGCTTACAACAGAACATATACTTGAAATGATAGGAAAATATAAGGTAAGATTAAAATATTACTTTTCAACGGCACATTTTGAAGGAATCTTTCTTCTCTTCAATCGATTTAGGCGCCATAACAACGGAATCGAGACATCATCATCATTCATCATTTCAGCCGAAAGACGTCCATTGTTGGACATAGGCCTCCCCCAAATGTCGCCACAATGATCGGTTCTGTTCGTCTCGCATCCATCGGATTCCCACGACCCTCACCAGGTCATCGGTCCACCTTGTGGGAGGCCTTCCAACGCTGCGTCTTCCCGTGCGTGGTCGCCATTCCAGAACCTTTCGGCCCCTACGGCCATCTGTTCTGCGAGCAATGTGCCCTGTCCATTGCCGCTTAAGTTTGGCGACTCTTCGTGCTATGTCGGTAACCTTGGTTTTTCTGCGGATATTCTCATTCCTGATTCGATCAAGCAAGGAAACTCCGAGATAATATTAAATCGAAGATATTCGATTAATGTTATTAAAATACAATTATTTACAACCGTCAATTTGATTCAAGGTGGCTGTCGAGGTTGAAAGGATATTTAAGTACAATTACAGATGTATCTCTAACCGACTTCAAAAAGGAGGAGGTTATATGTTCGGTTGAATGTATGTTTTTTTTTTTATATATATTTACCGGTTTCTCGGTCAATTGTGGACCGATTTTGAAATTTTTTTTTTTGCTTCTGGTTTGGTCCCATAGAAATATTGTTATGATCTGATCATGAACTTCGAAGATATCGAATAGAACTCTTCATAGGATCACAGCAGAACCATCTTAACAAGTAAAATTGCTTTGTTTATACCTGTAGTCGATGACTGACTGAAAGTAGAGGGGAATAAATTGAACTGATCTGATGATGAAGCCTGAAGTTAGGCACCGGAACTCTGTAATAAATTAATGTAATCTAGACACGTGTTTGGGATTTTTAGAATTGTCATGAGATGCACTTTGGCTATAAGGTATTTAAATTTGGCTGAGGGGTACTTTTTAGTGGTGGTACCATAACTAAAAAGTGCAAAATAAAAAACTTTTCCAAGAAAAAATATAACCGACTTCAAAGTAAAAAAAAATCACTGAAAAGTGCAAAATAACTTTAATTTCGGAAGTCGGTGTTAAATAACGAAGAGACAAAACTATTATAGAAACACCGACTTCCGAAATTAAAGTTATTTTGCACTTTTCAGTGCTTTTTTTTACTTTGAAGTCAGTTATATTTTTTCTTGGAAAAGTTGTTTATTTAAGTACAGTCAAACGGGGTGAATAGGACCGCAGGGGTGAATAGGAACAAAAGTTTGAAGGGGATCTTCGCGTTAATTAACAATTTTTCCCAGCATTCAAGTCCTCCTATTTATTCATTAATTGTAATAAAAAGGGATGCTTTGATAGAAATCAATTATATAAATATATACCAATGTGAAAAACCTGACTAAAGTTTTGTTCCTATTCACCCCTGCATTCCTATTCACGCCGTTTGACGGTACACTAAGTATTTCCTTTACACGCAGTGAAATCGAATAATGTTGCGCACGCAAAGCGATGGTGTCCCTATCACTACTACTTATCTTATTTGGACTTCCGCTAATAGCATCCTTTCTGTAATAAAGCAGCTACTCCTAAGGTCACCCTCAGGACAATTCTGCGTTAAATTGATGTCGAGAAACGTAAATGTAGTAATACTTTCATACAGACAGGTTAATATAGAATTATTTTTTTCAGCATAACTTACAGAAGGTTGTTCAAAAATAAAAAAAAGCTAAGTGTGAGTCGACCTCGCGCACGAAGGGTTCCGTGTACCATTATCTATAAAAACGGCAAAAAAAAATCACGTTTGTTGTATGAGAGCCCCCTTAAATATTTTTTTTTTTTAGTATATTTTTGACTGGCCTGTTGGTCTAGGAATTTGTGTCTGGGTGTAATTTATGCATAATATGTACGTATTTAGAAATATCTAAGTATGTTTATCAGTTGTCTAGTACTCATAATCATAACACAAGCTCTGCTTAGCTTGGGACTAGATGGCGTTGTGTTATACTTGAGGAATATGATATTATTATTTGTTGTTATAGCGGCAACAGAAATACATCCTAAGTGAAAATTTTAATTGACTAACTATAACGGTTCATGAGATAGAGCCTGGTGACAGACGGACAGCGGAGGCTTAGTAATAGGATCTGAAATTACCCTTTGGATATGGAACCCTACAAAAGAAAATCTACGTATAATTTTTTTTTGTTTTTCAGCCAACTTTTATGGTACTTAGTCCAACCATGATGACAACGTTACTGAATGCAGCTAAAAAAGCAAATACTGATTTTTCATACTTCGAAGTTATATACCTTGGAGGAAGTGCTGTGCCCAAAACCCTTGTGGAAGAATTGAGGGTATGTAACTAACTTACCTTGCCTTTAGCCAAAAAACTGCTATGCAGTTAGGCAGAAGTATGGATTGTAAAATTGTCTAGAATACCAAGCATTTGAAGTTGCGTCACTCGTCGGTGTTCACTACGGCCGGCCAACAAAGGCAAGCTGGAGATGACGAACAAGATTTCTCCCGGGAAATCGGGTCCGTGGGGTCGCTAATGCCCAACAGTTCGCCACAAAACTGCCCTGCGGGTTGTATCTCTCTTAGTCTGGCCCATAGATTATACACTTAAACTGGTAGTCTGGCCCCTCACCCCAGGCATGTTACGGCAAAGCAAACTCTATCAATACAGACCTAGGGTTTATTGGTGCTCGCAAGCCCCGTCACGACGTCAACGTAGAGATACGGCGATGGGGTTATTATTATTATTTTCTTGACTCGGGAAGCATGTTAAGCATTTGATTACATACTCGTAGCATAGCATTAACATCGGACGAAAATATCGGATCAATTCAGGATGGATGAAATGACGATAGGTCACTGAAATAACTTGTGACCCACGGATGCCTCTCAAGTTGAAGGGTAAAATTTACAAATCCGTGATAAGACCTGTCATACATATGTATGGATCAGAAAGCTGGGCTGTGAAAAAGACTGATAGAAAAAGATTGCATGTAGCGGAGATGAGAATGTTGAGATGGATGTGTGGTGTGACGAGAATAGATAAAGTGAGAAATGAGTACTAGTACTAGTAATATACTCACGCCACTTTCAAACTTTCTCTAATATTAGAGGAAGTTTCAAAGTGGCGCCAGTGACTGAAAAGTTGAATGGTAATCGTTTGTCTTGGTATGGTCATGTAAAGAGGAGGGATGAAACGCATGTTACTAAAAGAGTTATGAGCATACATGTGGATGGATGGAGAGGGAGAGGGAGGCCAAAGAAAAAGATGGATGAATTGTGTGAAGAGTGATATGAAAGAAAAGGAAGTTAGTGATAGCATGACGAGTGACAGGGCAGATTGAAAGAGAACAACGTGTTGCGCCGACCCCAAATAACACGGGACAAGGGTAGGTAGATGATGATGAGCATAGCATAATCAGCGTATATATAATATTTCCACTGCTAGGACTCTCCTCACTAGGCGGAACTGGGCCGTAATCCACCACGCCGGCTCAGTGCGTATTCGTGGATGTCACACGTTTTCGAATTTTTGCTTCTAGGACTTTCCGGTTTACTCACGATGTTTTCCTTCACAGTATAATTGAAAGTAGTAGCTATGAAATATAACATGCACCTAGCTGGGTTTTAATCCGCAACCTACTACTCGTAACACTGCGTCACTGCATTTGATTACGCTGCGAGATTATTTGAAAGAGGGCCTGGAACGCAAAGATACACGAGTAGGTTCTAGCCAATAAAGTTTAAAACTCCTTCTCGCGCCACCCAGAGCAAAAGAAGTCATTTGATGACTTCCAACCTCCTCCCGACCAAAAAAAGCATTTGGGCCCAGCAGGGTTGAAGCCTACTGGGGCCATGGGTCTGATTCTGAAAGATACTATATATTATACTATTACTGATTATAAACTACGAGGCAAAACGCTTAGTCCCATGGAACATGTTCCATGCTTAGTCCGGACCGTAGAAGTGTTAACAATGTTAGGGTGGATACTTGCCGTACTCATTTCTGAATATCAAGACCACATACGATGTGTCTCATAATTTTGTGGTCTCCTGCAATATGTACCTATAGGTTCTAATACCAGGATGTCAGGACCTAACGAAATGTGATGTTGTTGTTTTTTTTTATTACAGACTATGGCACAAAATGCAATAGTGGCTGATGTCTACGGAATGAGTGAAACGGGTTCCATTACATTCCACAGTGCAGCGGACTCCCCGACTGGGTCTTGTGGACAACCATTTGCTCATTTACAATACAAGGTACATATACTTGCTCCATTAATAAAATACCTACTTATACATTTGTACTAAGATTATAAATCTTTCAGTTTGGCCGATTCACTGTCACTTAAGATACAGCCCCCCTAGCCAAGTTACTATCGTTTCGTTTGCATCGAACGCCTCGTGTAGGCCACGCCTACACGAGGCTTTGTTCTGACCACGTGACTGAGCGTTGAGATGACGTCAGGCGCACTTGCAACGTCTTTTACACCTACAAGCTATACTGTCTGACAAACCGTGTTTATTACACTGTGCGCGTGCGTTTGGTTTTGATAAAACTCATACAGTTTTACACAGAGTTTTGGTTACGAACCGGCCTCCTCAGGCAAAACTGTGGTGAAGCTTGTGCGTGTGGTAGGCCCATTAGAGGGTCTTAGGCTGAACTGGGCTGAACGCTGCGTTACGCGGGCGCCCGCGCGGTACCATACAAAAGTGCTCCGTCCTGGTGCCCGCGCGCGGTGAGTTGCGCTCCGCGCCCGTTTTGCTACGTAATAACACATTAAAGTTCTCCATCGACACGACTACACGCACATCGTTAAGTTGAACTAGCGATACTGCGCAGGTAATAGTCCGTTTCCTGCAACGGGGATCACCGCGCACAATGGGGTGCGCCGTCATGCGACGTTACGCGACGGGTGCATGCGCGCAGCGTTGATCCTTACCGTCGACAGCTATGGGTGAAAGCTTGGTGCATTTAGAATTTTCTCACTGACATGTTTAGTAATCGATCGTTGATGGATCGGTCATTGTGGCGACGCTTGGGGGAGGCCTATGTCCAACAGTGGACGTCTTTCGGCTGAAATGATGATGTTTAGTAAATAAAGTTACGTTTTTATCCCCATTTTCAAAAATATGTCGGCCCGTTTAGTTAAGCTGACCCTTAGTTGGTACTGTATAAGTTACGTCACAGCTAATTCCTCCATTTCTACTCCAATTTCAGCTGGTGAATATTGAAACTGGCGAGGAAATTGAAGAGCCAAACAAAAATGGCGAGTTGTGGGTAAAATCACCCGGTGGTTTTAAGGTAAGGACGGAGTTCTTTTTTTCCGTATCCAGTACAAAGCCAAGTCTGTTCCATCATCAGACCACTACCGTACGACGTTGCGCCATCGGTACGTGGTGGACACACCCATCCATACGTAGGTACAAAGCGTTTTGGGAACACATTCATTATGCGTACAGCTAAGGAGTGGAATTCCCTGCCGGAGTCTGTGTTTCCTGATAGCTACTGATAGCTACTGATAGTTACTTCTAGGCAAGCGTGCTCCATCGTCAACCACATCATTGGTGAGATAGTGATTAAACGCGAACCTATACGTAATACAAAATTAAAAAAGGTACAAACCGCGTTCAGGGCTGTATTGGGACTGCCCCGCTACTGTGGATCCTCGGGCATAATTGCGGAAGTGCGCACTGACTGTTTTAACACCACCATGTGCAAGCGGTTCCTTGGTGCGCAAGATGCAAGGCAGCTCCAAGACAGTAGTGGTGATGATTGCAGGGAGATTGGATTGCCCTTACGGCAGCAATATTAAATTACTTTATGAGTCTGTTCTGTTTTGTGGTTACTGTATGGATGCTATTGGTTGCCTGAAATAAATGCTTTTTTTTATTTTAAAATGGGAATGTTAAAGAGTCTCCATTTTAAAGTTGTACACAGAGTCTTCTCTGGATGAACTGAACCATCCCAACATTGATTACTCTGCAGAGAGTCAAAAGCTACTATAAGGCCAATCTTTCTATTAGAGGTCTAAGTCGCAGTGAAGAGGTTGATGCTGCAAGCCTTTGATGTGGATAAAACAAATTCGAGAAAATATCAACGACTGGCTGCACAGCCAGATAGGAAAAACTTCGTTCATTCTTCTATTGCAACGACCTGCGTTTAGAAATCCAAATGATCTATGTTTACATCTTTACCAGCAACTGGCGAAGTACTTCTGCCTGCTCACATTCTTTTTTCTATGGAAAGACATAAAATGACTCCTCTCGCTTTGCGTGAAGTGAGAGTGAGTGTCCGAGTTTACTTACTGGTGGTCAACCAACTATGGTACTTCAGTTGTCATTTGCCTCCAGTAACAAGCCCACTGCTATTAAGAAACTAAAATTATTAGTAATTAGAAACCACCTACTAATATCAGTCAATAGGTCACCCGTCCTTCTGGTCAGATGTTTTTTTTAACTGAGTGAGAAAGGCCTAAGCCTTTTCTCTCGTTCTCCAAACAGAACAATTCATCTGACTAACGTCCTCTGCTGGACATAGACCTCCCCTTAGCTTCGCCACAACGTTTTGTCCTTTGTCCTTCGTACCGAGTGAATTCCCACGGCCTTCATCACCAGGTCATCTGTCTACATTATGGGACCCCAAAATGGTTACTGTAGAGAGAAGGTTGGAGTGAAACGTCAATGATGGATCGATAGAACGATCATGAAGTTACTCAATTGAACAAACTTATGATCTAAGTAACTACGCTAGAGGTCGAAGATAGGACTGCAGGTGGCTATCACACTCGTAAGCTCAACTGGTAACCAAAGTTGGCTGTAGGAAGCTTGATTCGATGACTGGCTACGATGCTGGTGGCTATCTGTGTAATCAGGTCGCGTTCTGTGGCTTTCGCTACGTCCCCGTCGGGGGGCGTGGCAGGCGGTGTCAGGGCTTCGCCCTCTGACCGCAGAGTCCAGCCGGGGCCCGTGTCAACGGACCCGTCCTTCTGGTGCCTAACTAGGCTCGGCGGTTGTAGAGCTGTGTGATCTATGTGTATGTGTTTGTATGTGTATACTGTAGGCGCGTCACGACGCTGCTGCACACAGCGCCGACTCTTCACGACATACCGGCGGTCAATCCCCGCCAGGTGAGACCCCTAGGGGAAGCCCGGCGGGAGACGACCTGCAACGAGTATGCCGGCTTGTTACGAACCTACGAAGTAGGAAGTGTGACCCCCGTCTAACCCGCTTCCAGAGCGAGCCGGTTACGGTTCAGACCGCAGGGACGATTTATGTGTGTGTGTGAGCGGCATTGTACTGTGTTACATCGCTCAGTGCACGTGCACCGAATAGCTAGCTTGCGCTATCCACTCGGTGCGTGAGTCCAGCGCGTGTATAGTGGCGAGTGTGTGGTCGACTCGCGTCGTGCCTATATTAACCTAGCACACGACGTTTGTCGGGGTGCGAGTAGGAATGTAGAGTCTTATTGTTTGAATAGGCCGCGTGTAGACTGGAGCGGCCTATTCAGGCGTCAGTCCGGGGGGGGGGGGGGGGGGGAGATGGGGACTCGCTGCCCGCAATCAGGTCGCGGGGGAGTCGTCTCGCGTCAGGGGGGCGCGCATGCCATGGCGCCAAGTGCTTGACGTGGGGCCAAGCTGAGGCGTCGGCACGCGCGAACATCCCCTTCGCGAGGCGTCGCACAAACTTATCCAGGCTCTCAATCCCGAGGTCGCGTTCTATAATGTCGTTCCTCACGTAGCGAGGAGCGTCGACGACTCTACGCAACGCAAGATGTTGTTGCGCGCGGAGTCTGTCTCGGCTCGACTCACTAGTGAGGGCGAACCATGCTGGGGCGGCGTACGTCAACATTGGGCGAATATACGCTTTGTATATGCCCAGTTTGACGCGCGCCGGGAGGCGGGACGAGAGCACTGGCTTGAGTCGGTGGCGGACGACTCTACCCTGCGCGACGACATTGCGAGCATGCGGTCCCATAGTGAGTCGTCGGTCGATGGTCACACCCAGGTACTTGGCCCGGGGCGTCCAATCGACTTCGGCTCCGCTGAGTTTCAGACGTGGTGGGAGGGGCGAAGAACCAGTGATTAGTGCCTGCGTTTTACTCACGTTAACCGACAGCCGCCATTTGGCGAGCCACTCCGGAATCAGGTCAAGCGCGCGCTGCATCTTCACCGCCGCGTACTTCGCGTTCATGGAGGTGGTAATGTACGCGGCGTCGTCTGCATACAGCGCGAGCGTGGCGTCCTCAGTTGTTGGGATGTCGTCGGTGTAACGTGAGTAGCACGCCGGCGAGACGCAGCTACCCTGCGGCACGCCCGCACGGATGGGCCGGGGGGCGGAGAGCGCCCCGTCGACCACCACTCTGAAACACCTGTTGGACAGGAAAGCTTGGACCACTTTAACGATTCTACGGGGCGTGGGAGAGGTGGCGAGTTTGTAGACTAGCCCCTCGTGCCACACACGATCGAAAGCTTTTTCCATGTCGAGGAATACTGCCACTCCGTACTCCTTCTTATTCATCGCTGATGACAGGAGGTGCAGTACCCTCGACAACTGGAGCGTCGTGCTGTGCTCCGCCCGAAACAGGTCGCGTTCTGTGGCTGTTTGGGTTTTATATAATGAGCCTCCCCGCTACCATGCGCTGTTGACTCGGTGACGTATTGTTGAGCAGGCCAGATAGTACGTGTGGACATGAGCACACAACAAGCAAGGAGCAAAGGGCACACGTGGCCCACGTACGTCGACATGTGCGCGTCGGTCTCCATACATTTTATTTGGTAACTAGACTTGTAGAGCTACATTAGATCCACGCCACGCGACGCGACTCTACGTACGAATCAGGCGTGGCGCACGTGTGCGTCGGTCTAATGTAGTTCCCACTTTACTCTATTTTTATTACAGGGCTATTACAATAATCCAGGAGCTACAGCAGAGGTTCTATCCAAGGACGGATGGTTCATGACAGGAGACATGATGTACAGAGATGACAAATGGAACTTTTACTTCGTTGAGCGAATCAAACTCCTGCTCAAGTACAGAAACCATCAGGTGAGTTACTTTTTTAAGTAAGTACCTACCAAATAAGCGACAGATTAGAATCGTCAAGGGAAAGAAAGCGTCGCCACCCACGTCAGTTCTGCCGTCACCGCATCGTAACGTGTTGAGAGAATTAAGTGACGAGGACTAGGAAGTACCTACTGTGGACGCCCTCTGCCCTTTCTAGTCATTCAGTCCATGTATAAAATACTAAAAACTGCAAAATAAACTTTAATTTTGCAATTAATTGATAAATAAGGAATAAACTGATCAGAAACAGTCACTTCCGAAATTAAAATTATTTACTAAAGTTACAAAAGTTGTTTTATTTTTTAAGTTGTGTTAACCCCAGCACGGCAGCGAGCAGCAATAGATTAATTTTTTTTTTTTTTTCGCCAGTATATTGAAGCTTTTGTCATGGTAAACTCCAATGACTATAAATTTTATTTTATATTGTACTATATCTTTATAATTCTAGATATCCCCAGTGGAACTAGAGGACGTGATTCGACAGCATCCTGGCGTCCAAGACGTGGCTGTGACGAGTTTACCTGACGCGGAGTGCGGAGACCTACCCGTGGCTTGCGTCATACCGCGTTTGGGAGCTGAACTAACCGAGATGGAGATCAAAGACTTGGTTAAAGGTACAAAAGGAGCTCTTATCATTAAATATAAAAGGAGAAACTGACTGACTGACATATCAACGTACAGCCGAAACTACAGGGACTAGGAACGTGAAATTTTGCACAAGGCTTCCTTTCATGACGTAGGCGGGCACTATGAAAGGATTTTAAAAAATTCTGCTCCTAGGGGGCTAAACGGGGGTCTAAAATTTGTATGGCGAAACCTACTTTCACGCGGGCGAAGCCGCTGGCTGGCAGAAGCTAGTTTTTGGTATATAGAGTGGAAAACTGCAGTGGACAAACATTAAATTTGCCCAGCCTTTCCCCAACTATATTGGGGTCGGCTTCCAGTCTACCCGGATTCATCTGTACCAGTACAAACACCGACCCTACACGTCGCTCGCCAGTAAGTATGTCGAAGCCGTTTCGTATAAAACGCCGTATTAGGTACAAGTTGGCGCGTGGAAATGAAAAAGTTCCCTATTTTGTAATGCGGCCATCTCACGTTCAGCCGGATTTCAATTCGGCAGAATTCCAATTTGATTTTGCACCTTTGATTCCTATTTCGGTTCCAATAAATAATAAGCTTTTAAGTGCGGAAACCATACTCAGACATAGACGTGCCTACCATACGTCCTTTACAAGGTAAATGTATGGAGAGGGATAGGGAGGCCAATGAAAAGATGGATGGATTGTATGTATAGTGATGTGAAAGAAAAGGGAGTGATAGCATAACGGATGACAGGACAGAATGGAAGAAAAAATCGTGTTGCGCCGACCCCAAATAGTACGGAACAAGGGCAGGAAGATGATGATAATGTACTTTACAAGGTAACGTTGTAATTTCAGAAAAACTCACGGACACCAAGCAACTGAGGGGCGGTGTAATCTTCCTGAAGGAACTACCGCTGACAACATCGACTAAGGTGCACCGACGGAAGCTGAAGGAGATCGCCCTGGGACGCTTGAGAAACCTCGCAATATAATTGTGATACTTCACAAAAAGTTGTTTTATTTCTACCTGTAACTGGCACAGAAGTGTGCAAGTACCTTGCATGTTATTGCACCGTAACCAGTACTGATTGGTGGATGTCACTATAGCACGCGAAGTACTTGCATACTTTTATGCAATAACATATATCATGAAGCAAGCGTGATTTCGGTAAAATGAAGTTCCATTTTACCGAGATCACGCTTCTTATTATAATAATTGTAATGTAGTGTTGACTCCGTGAAGTTTGCCAAAAATGCTAACTTAATACATTTGCTGCCAACTGCAAAAACATTAGAATATTTTACGTCCATATTTTACTGGTAAACATAGAAACAGACTGTATTCGAAATAAGACAAGGCATTATGGTCAAAAGACTATAGCTTTCCCTTAGAGATCAATAAAAAAATCAAGCTGTCAAATAAGGATGTCCATTCTTTCTAAACCAAATTGATTTTTGAATCGATTGGAATCGAAATAAATCGATGTCGTTGAGTTATAAATCAAGTTCTAAAATGTTCATTTCCTAAAGATCAATCCGAAACTGTGTAGATATTATTTACTTAGTCCTATAAAACATGGTATTGAAGATCCTATGATGCACATTGTGTTTCATGACTAGTGATTACTCATTCACATAAAAATAATTTAGCTTGAATAAAATAGGTGCTTTGACAATTTTGAAAATGGTTGCATCCCACAGGAAAAAAATCAAATCTTGATTTCAAATTTCTAAAAATCATAGCATCACAGAATCGATTAATTGATTAATTACAATTTATAAATCGATTTTCTTATTCTTTAAAATCGATTCATTGATAAATCGATCTCAGAATTCTCAAATCGTCATCCCTACTGTCAAAGTCAATCAAGTCAACAACCAATCAGTTTGAATTGTTTGAAATTTAAACTTTTGTTCGTAGCGGTTGTAATTAATATTAAATAGTTATCGCAACGCAATACAATAATAGAAAAATACATTCCAAAAAGTCACAGTTAAAGGTAAATATATATTTGTAATTGTTTGGAACGTTGAATTGTTTTACGTGGAATTTTACAATAAGTTTATGAATGAGTCATTGCACCGGTTATATTTTGAAAGCGTGTTTACGAAATTATCGTTTAAAAAACGAAAATATTTCATATTTCAATGTTTATATCGACCCCATTGTTACAATTTAAATGATTTATGCACGATAAACATATTTCTTGCATTTCTTTGACTAAACAGTTACCTTCAGACTACAGTGTAGTTCCTGCATTTTCTAGATTGACCAAAAAGAATGTTCATAAGTTTATTTGTTGTAAAACTCAAGTACAGGTTTGAGAATCTATTTTCAAGTATGCTACATGTTAAGTCACAAATTCTATTTATTTCATGTGCTGCAGTAACATCCTATATCATTAAATAAGAGCTTAAAAAGAGGAGTGAATGGTTGATTATAACACTCTATTGACTTCTTGTTTAATATTCAGCAAATATATTAGTAGAGTACGGCCGAAATATCTTGACTGTGATCTTGATCGCTCCGAAGTTTAAACAATTGACTGCAGTAATTCTTTTTAAGAGTCAAATGGTGCCAGAACGCCATGGAACACCAGGTTTAGAGTAGCCAACATATTTTGATTGTACTATGTTATTATAATATGATTGCTATTAGTAGATCTTTGAAAAGTTGATGTAGTGAGTGTTGAGCCAAAAAAAAAGAAATCTTCAAGTCTTGCCAAGCGGTATTGTGCTTGTTGGCCATGGTTTTGTTCAGTTCTAACATTTAATATTGTTTGTAAATTTTACTATGATTAGAATTTTTTCTTAATGTGACTGAGTCTTAGTCTTATGATAAGATTTCACCATTGCATTTGTAATTGGGCACCTTCTATGCCTGGATGCTTACAGTCCACCTTACTCCAGAAGTAGATGAGTCTCTTCAGTCTGCTCAGGCCGTCTATGAGTGAATTCGGTGTTCCCAAGGTTCTTATCTTGCTGATGGCTTCACAGCCATCAGCTGCCCACATCATGCTGCATCAACTGCCACCCACTTGCTGTTTCCTCTGACTCCATGTATCCTCTGCACAGAGGACTATCCATGATATTCATTGTGAAGAAGTGTTTGTTCAGTGAGCAGTTGAAGTTGGCATTCCAAATGATGCATATACTGGAAAAAATATGCAGTTGCTACATGATTCATAGAAAACTAGGATGTAGTGATGGCTTGCCTATTACTGCTACTAAGTAGTGATGGACAGGTGTTTTGTGGGAACAGTTCCACATATTATAAACCCCACATTTATATAAACTGGGGCTCAAAAAGGCTCTCGGCCTTATATCAGAATTTGATTTTGTATTCCCCAGTTACTAGCTTATAGAGGAGCGAGTTAGGCAGTTCCTCCATATAAAATACTGAAGAAGCTCACTCTGGAATTTTTTTAGTCAATTCAACTCTACCACAACACAAGTTAACACAACCGTTTTGGGAGCATGTTAATTGTGCGTACAGTTAAGGGTGCAATTCCCTGCCGGTGTCCCCTTTCTAGCTACGACTTGGGGGTCTTTAAGTCAAGAGTGAATAGGCTACTTATAGGCAAGAGCGCTCCATCATTGACCACATTGTGCCTTTCTATTAGGTGACATAGTTGTCAAGCTTGAGCATATCAATAATAATTTTTAAAAAATTATCACTTTTTTCTGCAATGGAATTGAATGTGGCTGATAGCAACAATTTAAATACGAATAGAATCCTTAACAGTGGCATTTGCCAGAATTCTGTTGATCATTCAGCCTTATTGGATGTATGGTCCTTTCTAACAGCTTATTTCTTCTGCAGATGCCGTCAGTGTACACATTCTCTCGCAGTGACAATGAGATCATGCAGGAGTTGCTAAATGTGTTCAGCTCAGGCCGTGGTACAGCTCGAGAACAGTGGAGCATACAGGCGGAACTGCTGGTAGAACCAGTTGGTTGGGATGCACTGTGGAAACTGTCCAAAAATTTCTGTAAGAAGTTTGGTAAGTTGAGTCTTTTTAGCAGGGATGTTTGGATATGCAATTTCGGATCTAAACATAGATATGGACATAGGATTAATATTACATTGGTTTCGGATATGGTTTTGTTCAGTAGATATATTTGGACTGGCCTGTTGGTCTAGTGGTTAGTGGCTCTGACCGCAATGCCGGAGGTTGTGGGTTTGATTCCCACCCAGGACAAATGTTTGTGTGATGAGTATGATCATTTGTTCTGTGTCTGGGTATAATTTGTGTATAGTATGTATGTATTTAGAAATATATAAGTATGTTTATCAGTTGTCTAGTATTCATAGCATAAGCTCTGCTTAGTTTGGGGCTAGATGGTGTTGTGTGATGGTTGTGTGAATATTATATTAAATTATAATGTTCCTTCCTTAGCTGCTTATTGGGTCCATATAGAGCTAGATTATTATTTTTTTCTTAATTTGTATCCTTCTCTTCCTAACAATTAAATTTAATCGATAATATTCCTTAAACAGCCAGCTATTTTGAATAATAATCTGAATAATCTGTGGATAACGTCGTTAGTAGTGTCTACATTACTCCTATTGACTAAGTACCAATATTATTGTATTGTATACTGCTATTTGTTATCAATAAAGTATAGAGGATATTAAATTATTTTGGATAGTTTTAGTTACAGATTATATAAGAATTTAAAATGATAAAAGTAGCAAAATTTGACTTTTATCTAGATTATTATCACCTGTTTGGCTGGACAAAACAAACAAACAAACATCTATCATAACCAGTCATTTGGACTCCCCACCACCCGAAAACGTTAGCAGCACAGCTCACGATACTTAACTACGCAAAGCGTCTTATGCGAAAGGACATCAGGATATAGATAGACGATGAGGAGACGTTCCCAATGGGGGACGCACTCAAACTGACATAGCGCACTCACCAAATTTGCTGTGTCAAACACTGATTGCAGATTTAAAACAATAAAAAAAAAAAAATTTGACTCCGCCTATAACCGATACTTTTATCGGTTTTGGTTACGTTTACGGATATTTTTTTAATTCGGATATCCGATAATTACGGTTACAGTTATGGAGCACCATAACATCCCTGCTTTAAAAAATAAATAAAAATATAAACTAGTGCTTGACTGCGATCTCACCTGATGGTGAGCAGTGATGCGATCGTTGATGGTGAAGCGCACTAGTTTCTACTATTCACTCTAGCCTTGAAGACACCTAAATTATAATCGGACGGGAAGATGCAAATTGTTCTAATCCTTCGATGTACGCGGTATAAATGACGACTCGAAACTCTTAGTCCGGACCGTAGATGAGTCAACAATGTAAGGGTGGACGTACATAGGAACGCGATGGCGGAATCAAGTCATATAATTCCCGCGCACACTCCAAAATGAATCCTACAGAATATCGAAAGGCTGGCTAGCCTACGCCTGTGCTCCAGGCTTTGCAGATTGGTCTTAACCAAATTTGGATCACCAATTAGCCTCTAACTCGTCATTTTATAACAACAATGCTGGTGTGAATAGGCACTTAATAAACTAGTATGCTTCACCATCAACAATTGCATCATTGCTTACCATCAGGTGGGATCGCAGTCAAGCACTAGTTTATGTCATTTTAAAAAAAAAAAACAAAAGTTGTGTAAAGTTTATTATATTTAATATGTTACAGAAGTAAGATTCCCCTGCATCGCTTACGTATCAGTCACTTCTGTTGACTTCGAGAACTTGTCTGCATGCGTTGACGTGCTCAGCGTTCAACATGAGTCCGTGTCACTACCGGAGAATATTGTTGATGTGCCGCTGATCGATCTTTGGCCAACGACGAAACAACGGGAGCAGTGCATCAATGTTGCTACTACTGCCGAGTTTATTGATTTATTAAGGTAGATATTTGTTTTGTCTTTTCGAAAATAGTCACTAAGATCTAAGGAGGCCTTGTATTACATCCGGGATTGTTGGAATCACCGCCGCCGCCATCGACGTGACAGTATTAGCGCACTGCCTATACGCACCACCGCCATCTTCATCCTGCCATCCCATTGCTCAGGGGTGATTTAAAATGCCACAAAGTTACATCATCTTCCTGCCCTGGGCCTATTTGGGGTCGGCGCAACTCGTCTTTTCTTCCATTCTGGCTCGGTTGGCGCAGTGGTTGAGCGATACTGTGTATATGAGTTTACATATTTGTGTATGCACCCATGATATAAGAATTATTTGTAGTGTGGGGCAGCTTTTTTGCGATCTAAAATCGGCTTGCCACCACAATCTGGCTAAACGTTAGGTAGCCGCATTACATTATAGGAACGTTTTTCAATCCGACGCACCTTTTTGTAATACAGCGTGTTATACGATATGGCTGCGACTTTGCATCCGTGCAAAGCAGGTGCGGGTGCCAGTCCTTGCAAAAAAAAAACTTCATTGACGAAATCCCGTGTTACGTTCCTTACATAAATACACAGACAAAAAATAATTCAAATTCCTTACAGGTTCTATTACAACGAAATTTGGATGCCCTGGGACGATGCTGACGACAAAGTTCTCTTACCGAACACGATAGAAGAGCGCATGCAGCTCTGGTCTGATATGCACAACGGTACCATACCGAACTGCGTGGCTCGCTCAATAAAGTTGCTCAGGAATAGTGCCATTGATGCCCACGAGAGGCTGAGGCAGCTGGACTCCTCGCTGTGTGAAGGTGATTTGGCGAATGATGATGGTGAGTCCTTATTTTTATGGTATACTATACTCCATCGGTTTAGGTAATTAACTAAACGTAAACAATCTTAATATGTCTTTTTATTAAAAAAAAATCGTATAAAAGACATAAAAAGATTATTTAAATTTAGTTAGTTACCAAACATCTGTATAGGTAAACTAGCTTGTGCCCGCGGCTTCGCTCGCGTAAATGTAGGTTTCTCCATACAATCTCATCCGCCTTAGGGAGTGAATTTCGCCACCGCTTCATCCTCTTAGGGAGTGAATTTTGAAAAATCCTTTCTTAGTGCTCGCCTACGTCATAAAAGGAAGCCTCGTGCAAAATATCACGCTCCTAGTCCCAGTAGTTTCGGCTGTGCGTTGATATGTCCAGTCAGTCAGTTTCTCTTTTTATATATTAGATTTAGAAATATATAAGTATGTTTATCAGTTGTCTAGTACTCAACACAAGCTCTGCTTAGCTTGGGACTAGACGGTGTTGTGTGATAGTTGAAATATTATTATTATAGTGAGGTGTGTATAGTGATTTAATGATTACTGGCACCATATACAAATAAAATAGCTCAAACTACGGAATCAATAACGTTAAATAAACCTTTAAACATATTCATTGCAGATTCCCTTCTACCGCCGAGCTACATATCGTTGTGTGCGGAAATGAATGCGCGTTTGGACGGTTTGATGTCCAAGTGGACGTTGTACGAGAACTCGCTCATAAGGGAACAGTACCTCGCTAGGGAACGAGCTAAATGGCAGAAGATAAAGAGTAAGAAGAATGTAAGTAATAACGCTAAAATTTAATTAAGTGAGGAGCTAAAAGTAATAAAGTTACTTATTTAGGTATATACTTAAGCACTATAAAACGCCCGGGAGTCGCCATTGTGTGGAACGCCCGGAGAACACGGTGGAGTATAGCTATAGAGGCGTGCCCCGCTTAGGCGGAGCACCGCCGTGACCTCGTGGGGACCTCTTCTTGCGCCTGACCCTTGTACAGGCCATGGCGACCCCGACCCCAACTAACCTAGGTGCCGTAGGCGTAGCTCACGGATTACGAACAATGGGCAGCTCGCCGTCCGGCCATCCGGTAACTGTGGCATCAAGACCTTAGGGGCTCGGCATGGCCTTATGAGTCGACTTCTGAAAGGGTTCTTCGTAGTATTTTTTTTTTGTTTCCGGGTGGGAAAATCATCTAATGACATCCCCCGCTCTTGGGTGGAGCGGGAGATAGTGTCAGACTTTTACTGACTGAAAACCCACACCTGTTCCTTCGTTGCCTTTCGTTCCAGGCCCGAGTCTTCTTTTCAGAATCAGACCCTTGGCCCCAGTAGGCTTCGACCCTGCTGGGCCCCCACAGTTGCTGACATCTCCCTGACGCGCGCGTGGAACAGCACGCGCCGTCGACGACTTGGGCTCGGTCCGGTCTCTTTCGCGTCACTCATGGCCCCAGTAGGATTCGACCCTGCTGGGCTTCGTAGTATATTTGGGGAATTCGGTAGATTTTGAGGCAAAACCTTGATTAAGTTCAATAAAGTGGAATGCCCGATTTCTGCGGAAACCATTTCCTTTTCTTGACCACTTGCTTCATCACTTTCATTCGTACGATATTCCTCCATTTGTTTCGGTCTCGGGCGGTGCACGTATTGGGCTGCGTCCACGAATCCTTTTACCATTCACTTTACCGATCACTATGATGAGCCTTTCGGGGTTGTCACCGTCTTTCCTTGCAATGTGACCGAAGTATTGTAGAATCTTGTGTAGACACTCAGACGACAACCGCGATGAGATTTTGAGTTTTCGCAATATGGCTACATCAAACATTTATATACTTGTGTAGTTTAGAAAAATAATACTATGTATCATAGACAGTAAAAAAAAAACTCAATTTTATACTATGAATTCGTTTCCAGGTAGTAGCCCTATGGGAAGGCGGCTCAATATTCCAGTTCGGCGAGATAGCAAAGTTCCTGGCCTCGCACCTGACCAACGAGTACCACCTCAGTGTCATGACGTCAGCCGAGGATGCCCTGACACTGGAGCCTGAGGAGCTGGTGGTCTGCGGCCAGAGCCATCCGGTGCCTGAGGTGCCGCTGTCTAACATAAACATCACAAGTTTTAATGGTATGGTATACAAATTAGCATAAACATAATATAATCAGCTTTATAATGTTCCTACTGCAGAGACTCAGGCCTCCTCTCAAAGGGAGGGAATTGGCCGCAATCTACCATGCGGACCCAGTGCGGTTGGATGGATGTCATATAAGTAAACATTGTCATGATAATGTATATGCATTTTCTTTTTATTTCTGAATTATATGTTAGTTTTTTTTATTTTCTTCAATGTGTATGTGCCATCCTTCGTAACGTTGTACAAGTGCTTATAAATAAATAAATATGTCTTTAAATTTTGGTTCAAGGATATGCCGGTTTCCTATACAAATTACTCAGAACAAAAAAAAATATACAGCCATCTTCAATATAAAAAAAACACTGAAAAACTTTAATTTCGGAAGCCGGTGTTAAATAACATTTTCACTTTCCTGCTCTTGTTCCACATTACTTGGGGTCGGCGCAACACGTTTTTTCCTTTCATCCTGTCCTATCAGCAGTCACGCTATCACTAAATCTTCTTTAACATTACTCACACAATAATAATAATAATAATATTCCACAACTATCACACAATGCCGCCTAGTCCCAAGCTAAGCAGAGCTTGTTTTATGGGTACTAAACAACTGATAAACATACTTATATATTTCTAAATACATACATATATAGATAAATTACACCCAGACACAGAACAAATGATTATGATCATCACACAAACATTTGTCCTGGGTGAGAATCAAACCCATGACCTCCGGCATAGTAGTCAGGGCCACTAACCACTAGACCAACAGGTCAGTCGAAATCACATCACACCACACATCACAACAACAATCCACCAATCGTTTCTTCCTCTCACTCTCCATCCATACACATTCATATAGAAAACGAAAACAAACGAAGCAGCGACTGTTCGGCTGAGATTAGCTGCTATGACTGATTTTCTATCGGGAGGACTTAATTTCAGTAATTATTATGTACATATTTCGCCCACGGGTAGTATGAAAATGAAACGCGGGGCCCTGGGACGAGAGCGAAGAAGGAACAGGAGTGGGTTTTTAGTCAGTAAACTTATTACTTTCAGCGTCAGGTACTGTAATCTTTAACTGAGTATTTATTACATAATGCAAAAACAGTGACCAAAAGTGTTACAGGAATTACTTATGATTTAGCAATTACGAACATGAACTCTCGGTAAAAATGCACTTTTTGTATAAGACCATATATGTAGGAGGTATCGATTTCATCATCATCATTTCAGCCGAAAGACGTCCACTGCTGGACAAAGGCCTCCCCCAAGTGTCACCACAATGAACGGTCCTGTGCGTCTCGCATCCATCGGACTCCCGCAATCGTTACCAAGTCATAGGTCCACCTTGTAGGACGCCCTCCAACGGTACGTCTTTCGGTACGTGGTCGCCATTCCAGAACCTTTCGGCCCCAACGGCCATCTGTTCTGCGAGCAATGTGCCCTGCCCATTGCCACTTAAGTTCAGCAACTTCGTGCTATGTCGGTAACCTTGGTTCTCCTGCGGATATACTCATTCCTGATTCGATCACGCAAGGAGACTCCGAGCATAGCCCTTTCCATTGCCCTTTGGGTGACTTTAAGTCTTCTGATGACGCCCATTGTAAGCGACCACGTTTCGGAGCCATATTTTATCACTGGCAACACGCACTGGTCATAGACTTTCGTCTTGAGACACTGTGGTATATTGGACGAGAAGATATCGATTTGTATAACCACAATAAATATTTTTGAGACAGTTTGCTCTACGTTAATTTTCAGACGCCACCCTCGAAGCTTCAGACATGCGTTCCTGCCTGCTAATGTTATCAGAAGAGTGTCGTCTACGCAAGCTGAGGCTACTGTGCACCTTGGTGAACACTGTCATCGTTATGCGGTCTGGGAGACTACACGTTGTCGGTTGCGTTATACAGGACCAGTCGAGTAGTTCTCAGGTAATAACTTATATAGTGCTAATGTTATTAGAAGCATGTCGGCTACGCAAGCTGAGGCTACTGTGCACCTTGGTGAACATTGTCATCGTCATGCGGTCTGGGAGACTACACGCTGTCGGTTGCGTTATACAGGACCAGTCGAGTAGTTCTCAGGTAATAACTTATATAGTGCTCATGTTATCAGAAGAGTGTCGGCTACGCAAGCTGAGGCTAATGTGCACCTTGGTGAACACTGTCATCGTCATGCGGTCTGGGAGACTAAACGTTGTATACAGCGTTATACAGGACCAGTCGACTGGTTCTGAGGTTATCACACTATACAGGGTTATTTGTAAAACACTAACAATCTCGCAGGACTGTATTACTATCATCCATCATAAACAATAACTTTTGTTCTATGACTTTTTACAAAACATAATTCATTTACCAAAAACAAACCTTCAAGATTTCGTTGCTCTATCTAACACATTTCAACTATGTGTTTTGCTATCCCTTCCTACGTCTGTATGACGCGACGCAAGCGCATCAAGCCCCCCCCCCCCCCCCCCCCCGCCGCCCGCTCCCCGCTTCCCTGCGTAATTGTACTATCGTTTGCTTCGCATAGACTTAGTAATATTTAGAACGTTCAATGGAAATATTTTTCTTTTTGTATGAAAATCTGATGAATTAAAAATATGATAAATTTTTAAGTCATCGAACAAATTTGTTATTTACGATGTTAGTAACATAGTCCTGAGAGGTTGCCAGTTTTTACAAATAACCCTGTATAGTATAGTATAGTCGGCCTTATAATGTACCCACTGTTGGGACTTAGGCCTCCTCTCCAGGAGAGGGTATGAGCCGTAATCCACCACGCGGGCCCAGTGGGTTGGTGGATGTCACATGGCTTCGAATTTTTGGTTCTAGGACATGCCGGTTTTTTTCACGATGTTATCCTTCACCGTTTCGAGAGCAGTGGTAATGAAATAAATTACACAAAGTAATGCGTCTGGCTGGGTTTGAACCCGCAACCTACAACTCGTAAGTCAGGGCCGTTACCACTCGGCCACCACTGCTCTCACCCTCAATAACCCTGTATAATGTTATAAAGACGAAAGTTTGTATGTGTGTGTGTGGGTATGTTTCTCTTTCACGCTCTAATGGCTGAATGGATACCGATGCAATTTGGCACACAGGTTGATCATGTTCGGGAATAGTACTTTTTATCCGGGAAGTATGTTTTCCCAGTTTTAAACATGAGTAGCTGTCGTAGGAAATGGCCATTTTGAGAAAGGATTATTTTGGGAAAGGGACGTCGGAACCAAGTGCTGCCGTCCGCCGTAAGCCAGTTACCAACTGGGTAGGAGGGAACACGCGTAGCTGTAAGAGTGTAAGATAACATTGTGGCAAGTTCAAAATAAGAAGTGTCTGTTCAGCAGTGTGTTTAATTCATCAACCCTGAATGTTAGGATTCTATCAGTGCCACATAGTAATTAACCCTAAAGAGAAATTATGGAGAGGGGACATTTCAGAAAAGAAAATATTTAAAAACCAACGGACATTTTGAGAAATCCCTTTCCCTTTTTATTTTGAGCCTGAACGATCCATTAGTTGGCCTTTACGATCTAAGGCCGCAGTGATTCTTTTGAACAATCCCGCAGACCTGAAACTAATCTTCCACGTGTTTGAAACCTTAATTTTACATTTCAATATGATGTTATATTTCAGAGCGACTTCGCACAAGGCATCGTGGCGATGTCAGGAGCCAAAATTCTCATAGAAGACTGCACGTTCGACAACTTTTACTCAGGAATCGTTGTTCACAAAGGAGCTCAGGTAAAACTAGCTTATTACAAGGTGGCCCAGACAAAAACTTACTTTTGAAAATTCAAGGGAAAAAATTGTTTAGTTTAATAGTTTTATCGAGTACATTATAAAACAGTATAATATTGTAGAACTTTATTTATTACTATTAAAAAAATGCGCGGATACAAAACGCGCGCTGCTCTCAAACTCGTGGTGACTCAAAGTCTGCGCTTCGCAATGCTACCACTTCCTCGCCTTGCCATTTTTAACCGACTTCAATAAAATCCATGTGACAGTAGTAGTACAACTTAGCCTAATGTTAGTATTAAATTTTAATAATAGGTAACTGTTGTACGAACAGTTCAATGTTTAATTAGTTTATTTAGGTAAGTGTGTCTGGAAAAATATCCACCTTTGTAAGAGGGGAGAGTACCACCTGTCTGAAAACACATTCAGGATGCCATTGGAGGAGGGACGCAGGCGCGCTAACATGGAAGCGACACATGTGTCTGCGAACATCCTTGACACAAATAAAAATACAATAAAGAATAAACGTTTTATCCAAAAAAGTAGTGGAATGCAGTTGCATTTTACTATAAGTCGTAAAATAATAAATAATTAAATTTAACTGTTGACTTCCAGGTTGAACTAAGAAACTGTAAAATCCGGAATTGCGGTGTCGGCATACAAATGTACTCGGGCTCACACGTAGAACTGACTGAAACGACCATAGAGAACTGTAGTGAGCAGTGCATACGGTGTGAGATCGACTCGACACTCGAACCAGTCGCTGAAAAACCTGCAGGAGTCAATGGGTAAGGATTTTAATAATAACCTAATCACTCTTGACTTAAAGGCCCCTAAGTTGTAGCTATCAGGAAACACAGACACCGGCAAGGAATTCCATTCCTTGGCTGTATGCACAATAAACGTGTTCTCAAAATCTATATTACTTTCATATAGTGGTGGGTCGTTGTCGAATTTTAGACGGAGACGTAACGGTTGCAGGAAACGGTCGTCGTCGCAACTGGTTTGAAGGCGAAACTATCGTTGAGTGAAGTAGTTGCAGAATACGTTCGTTGTCGCAACTAGTTTGAGGACGGTAATAAAATCTGTACTCGTCGCGTCGTTGTTTCAAAACCAGTTATTGCAATGAAAATTGAATTTTACGTATATAGACATAAAGTTCAATTTTCATTGCAATAACTGGTTTTGAAACGACGACGCGACCAGTGTGATAGTTGAAGCAATGGATTCTCGACCTTATTTTCTTAACAGTAAGATACCAATTCGCATATAGTAATTCGAAGACTGGTTTGTGCAACGAAGACTGTTTGGTCGCAGGATGGAAAACGGTTGTTACGTTGCAGAACAAAAAACGGTCTTCGAAAACTGTTCAAAGTCAAAAGTCAAAGTCAAAAATTTTTATTTCACATAGGCCTACATGGGCACTTATAAAACGTCAGAAGCTAGTGCTCGGTTCCAAATTGGTCGTTTCCTATGGAGAAGAACCAGCAAGAAACTCCATGGTTACTCTTTTAAAAAAGTGATTGTTTACAATATTTTCATATTACAGTATTAATAGACATTATGTAAGAACAGTTTAGACCATTCCATATTGTACCCAAAAGCACAATAAAAATAATCATATTAAAAAAAAAAGTGAGTCGTAATAGGAAGAAGAATTCGCGAAGTCCACGGTGTTCTCACATTCACATTTAAAAAAAAAGCTATATAAAAAAAAACAAGAACAATAAGTAATTACAATTATCAATAAATGACATGTCAACAAAAAGAAAATTACTAACGAATTTATGGTGGTTGGCGTCTAATAATATAAAAAATATTGCAAAAGCAATGTGTAGGAAGGTTCGTTGTTGAAACGCCCACCACTACTTTCATATGATATGTTTATCTCTCTTTCAGAGTGGAAGGTTTGCTGGTAAATAACAACTGTAAGATCGGCACAGGCAATCTACAGAAAGAAGTACTGGTGGTCCAACAAGACGTCACTATATGAAGTCATAATGAACAGGCAGACGAGTAATGGACACAACTTTAGTTGTAGTATGTGCGAAACTCGAAACACGTGTCTAGTATTTTTATGTAAAGAATCTGTGTACAAAATTTCATAACACACGAAGTTATAAACCTGTGCGGCCAACGCACAAATACATGATCACCGGACCACCCGGGCGACTGAGGGGTGGTTTTACTCCCGCATCGAGCTGTGCGCTAGTGTCTAATATCCGCTATGACCTGCCGTGACTTGTGTTGTACTTAGTGTCGGTGGTGTCCAACTTGTGACCTTTTTTATTAAATATTTTTGTAAAAAAATACATGGTGTAAAAATTATTGGAATCGATTCAGTTACTGATTCTGTACAGACTATATTCAGGTTTCGCATATACTAAAAATTATGTTGTTTATCTGTCAGTCATAATAATATGAAATAATTATATTCTATACTCCTTTCGCGTCAAGATTAGACATTTATAAAAACCCTTCTTGCTTTGCCATCCTTATGTCTACGGAATAGAGGTCAAAATCGGCAGAACGGACAGTAAAAAAGGCTTGTTTAAATGTCCAATCTTAAAACGAATGGAGTAACAAAACTTTAAAGTGACGTAGAGTTTAAAGTTTTTTTAACAATATTACTAACACCAAAAAGTAACATCACATATTTATTGTATTTCAAGTGACGTGATATGTCGTTGAAAATTCTACCACTATTTACAGATGCCAACGCGCAAAAACAAAAAGCTGTGTATACTGAACAAAACGAAATCTCTATAATAATAATATTCCACAACTATCACACAATGCCGCCTAGTCCCAAGCTAAGCAGAGCTTGTGTTATGGGTACTAAACAACTGATAAACATACTTATATATTTCTAAATACATACATATATAGATAAATTACACCCAGACACAGGCTATGGCTTTACTGAGCTGTGTAGTGATGTATCCACTCGTACAATTGATTTTAGAACTTTTTTTTCGCAATTCCTAAAAAGTTTTCAAAATAATTTATTTCTCATAGGCCTACATGGGCGCTTATGAAACGCCAGAAACTAGTGCACGGTTTCTTTTATTCGTTTTTTACGGAAAAGAATCGTAAAGAAACTATGTATACTCGTTAAAAAAAATAAGATTAATAGTAATAATATCTAAAAATCCAATTGAATACCCCGTTTAGCGACCTTTTTTTTTGTTTGCAGAAACTGTGCATTTCTTATTGCTACTGAAATAAAAAATAAAAAAAATCTTTAACAATATCTAAAACATCGTACCTTACTAATTTACCAAAGGTTTTTTCTGTTCCGATTTAATATACTTCGTGATGGTAAACCTATAAATGACAAAATATAAAAAGGTATCCTTACATATTTATAAAGTCCCCAACTATGTACGTCTGCCTGTCTGTCTGTTCGCGATAAACTTAATAACTAATAAACAGATTTTCATGCGGTTATCACCAATAAACAGTGATTCATATCATTATGGCGAGCCGAGAATTTAAAAGATTTCTAACACCGGGGTGAAGCTTGAGTGGGTCACTAAAAATCTAAATAAATAAGAGTTGCAACGCATAGCTGATTAGCCAGACACCGGATATATGTCCAACCTTGCGGCCGAATAACTGGATATCCAGCCGTCAAATATTTGGCCAACAATGCTGCATCGCAACACTCAAATTGCGTAGCTGGCGCTCGAACACTTATGATAGCTCGGGTGAATTCGGGTCTTTTTAATCATAAATGAAGTTAGTAATTATTTATTTTTTTACAAAGACAAACGAAGCCGATAATTACCTCTATAAATCAGAAATATTAATATTCATTACAGTACACGTACTATTTTTTTAAGTTTTAAAATAAAAAAAATGGTGATCATCGTTTGTATTTTTTAAGCATCTACATAAGTTTTATATTTCGTATTTTAAATATCCGGCCGATTAGTCACTTATTATCCGGTATTCGGTCGAATAGGCGCTTATTATCCAGTATCCGGCCGGATAGTAAATATAAGTCAGATAAGCGGGATATCGAATATTTACCGGATATCCATTTCATCTCTAATATAATTACAAATTATATGCATACATCAGTTAGAACGGCTGGTCCGATTTCATTTTTAATATTCGAGATAGCATAAATAAGGTATATATATATAGATAAGCAAAGAAAAAACAAGCCAACACTACCCGAAAAATGGCAAGTATCCTCGTTTTAATCGTATTTGTTATAAAGAAATAACATTTAATTTAATTTATTTACGTCGTATTTTATTTACAACCTTACTAATCGAAGCTGATCTTTTTTAAAAAAAAAATGTACTGAGAAGGTTGTGGTATGTTTTATTCGTCTTCTATATTAGTAACATTTTATGTTTAAAATTCAAAACTAATTGTTATTTTAAATTGTAATAATTTGGCTTGCCGTTCGATCGTCCGGTAACCGTCCGGACCGAGCTCAAGTTGTTCACGGCGTGTAGTGTTCCACGCGCGCCTCAAGGAGATGTCAGCGAAACCGTAGGGGCCCAGCAGGGTCGAAGCCTACTGGGGTCACGGGTAGTGTGAAAGCGAAGCCCGGGGCCCCGGGATGAAGGCAAAGAGGGAACAGGAGTGGGTTTTTAGTCAGTAAAAGACTGACACTATCTCTCGGTCCACCTAAGAGCGGAATTTGTCATTAGATGATATTCCCACCTTAAAAAAAAAAAAACTGTAATAATTTAACCTTACTCTGAAAAGTATATTTAATTAGCATGTCCATAATTAAATTATAAGGTGTACAAATATTCTCTATAAACCTTTAAAAAAAATATAAAGACAATATGACGTCATGTTATTAAGAATAATAATTGTGTTTTTGATTGAGCAGCTTTAACTAACTCGGGTAAACAGTGCCTTTTATGTTAATTTAGAATTTTAATGAATGTTTAGTTAATAGGTATGTCTACCATTTTATGTTTTTAATGTTTCAATAAAATAGTTTAATAAAATGTGAAGTTTTATTTACCTTCTCGCTGAAACTATATCAGAGAACGCAGTATTAAATTTCGTAGGTACAGTCTACAGTACATCGGTGGTAAAAATTGTACCACGAAAATCGCGCTTACAGCTACACAAAAAAAACCCGGCCAAGTACAAGTGGGACACGCGCACAAAGGGTTCCGTGCGCTCCCTAGCAAAAAAAAAAAACGGCAAAACGTTAGGCTTGTTATATTGGAGTCCCACAATGTTTTTTTTATTTTATTCTTTTTTTAGTATTTGTTATAGCGGCAACAGAAATACATCATCTGTGAAAATTTCAACTGTCTAGCTGTCACGGTTCAAGAGATACAAAACAGAAAAGCCGACGTTGGAAGTTTTTTTATAGATTACTAACTTCTGCTAGCGCCCACTTTAATATAGGTTTTTCCACACAAACTTTGGACCCCCTTTTCATCCCCTTAGGAGGTGAATTTTGGAAAATCCTCTCTTAGTGCTCGCCTACGTCATAAAAGGAAGCCTTGTGCAAAATTTCACGTTCCTAGTCCCAGTAGTTTCGGCTGTGCGTTGATATGTCAGTCAGTTTCTCCTTTTATATTATAGATTCGTTGAAATTGACTTATTGAAAATAATTAGTCAAGATACCCAAAAACGAATAATCTTGGCATTCATACTTTTCGTCATAAATCTTTTTTGAAATTAATACATTATGATTGTTTAAAGTAAATATATCTTCGAGACAAAGAATATGCGATTCGATTTTATCCTAAAGTTTATTGACACCAACGAAATACCTATTGGTCCTTTACCGAGGTCCGCACACAACTGTTAAATTACAAAAAAAACACCGTTGTCGCTTATTCATAGTCATAAATTTAACATTACTTATAATGTCTACATATTCACGCCGAGGTGTTAGCTAGGTATTACTTTCTCTTTCATACATGTTCATTCGCAGAAGGAAGCGACCGCCTCCCATTCCCTTTTTCTCCGGACCATGACCTGCCCGCCTAGCCAAGTTACAACCGTTCCGTGTCGAATTCCGATCTCCAATCGGCAGTGGCGGATTAAGACTACTTGATGCCCTAAGCAATCTACGCCTGTGGGCCCCCCTATCCGTATGTCAACTAGAATCGGTCTTTAAACCTTTACCGCCTAAAAATATTAGTTTTATTTAAAATAAAGTGATGAGATGTAACATACCTTAGCAGTGGAGTAGGTGCGACAACAATAAAAACTAAAGCATAATTAAAATTTTATTAGAATTAAAGTATGAAATTGCCGTTTTGTACTGAAAAATTGAAATTAGTTTTTTTTTTTTTATTTAACATATAATATTCTATCAAAATAATTACCATTATTATCTATACATGGCTTTCATCTAATAGGAAGGTCATTTATGCCTTTGCGATAGAACTGTGATTTAGATTCGACAAACTGTGTGAAAGCATTTTGTACTGCCTCCTGAAAAGAAAACTTTTTATCAAGTAGAAAATTGTCCAAATTACGAAAAAAATGGTAGTCCGTTGGTTGATCTGGCGAATACGGAGGGTGACGAATGGTTTCTAATTGCAGTTCCTGTAGATTTAAAATGGTTTCTCGCGCTGTATGAGGTCTCGCGTTATCATGGAGTTATAATGGTGATTCATGAGTCGGGGCTGTTTCACTGCTAGTTTTGCTATCATTGTTCGGAGTTCGGCACAGTAGATATCTGCCGTTATTGCTTGACCAGATCGGAGAAAGCTATAGTGAATAACAAACACCATAGTGAGACTACCATGCTGAGACCACCAAACAGTTACCGTTACCTTTTTATTGGTAAACTTTTCTTTAGGACACTTTTGCGGCGTTTGACCTGGGGTCAGCCGTTGCATTTTTTGCTTACGGTTATCGTAAAGAATCCACTTTTCATCACATGTCACAATTTGATCCAATATTCCTTCATTTCTGTATCGAACTCATTAAGGCAACACAAGTTTCAACACGCGTTTCTTTCTGCAGTCAAATCATGAAGCACCCATTTTTCATATTTTTTTATATTGTTGTTAAGGTAACCTTAAACCATGCCGCTAATTCCTGGGTAGTTTGACTCGGATCGGCTTCCACCATCTCTTAATTCATTGTTATTCACCTGTGTGGGTGGTCTTCCACGTGGTTCATCCTTCAAATCAAAGTTTCCATCACGAAAGCGTTTAAACCAAAGTCGCACGGTGCGTTCATTAGCAGTCCCCTCTCCAAACGCAACATTGATATTGCGAGCTGTTTCCGCCGCGTTAGTTCGCGTCGGAACTGGTATTCAAAAATCACTCGAATTTTCTAAGTATCCATCTTTCTTGTCTAAGCTGAATAAAAAGTCGATACCTAATCGAATGTTGCTCATTTTTTACCGACTCCAAAAAAGGAGGAGGTTATCAATTCAGTTGTATTTTTTTTTTATGTTTGTTACCTCAGAACTCCGTCGTTTATGGACCGATTGGCAATTTTTTTTTCCCCTTAAAGGATATGCTTCTAGATTGGTCCTATTTTTTTCAAAATCCAGTTTTCATGATGAATCCATGAGGAATCGAGGGAACTCCTCAAATATTATAGGCAACCATATAGTTATTTTGGTATTTCCATCGAGGACTTAAGCATTTACAGTCAAAAAGTAACATTTGATGAAGAGGAACTGATGAAGAAGACCAGAAATGGCCAACGGAACTTCATACTCACATAGATATCACAATGAAGATAGTTAAGCGACTATGACAATACAAATAAATAAATGGTTCTGATTTGAATAGTTATGTTGAAAATGGTATCATCGAAGTGAACTGATGATGATGATGGAGCCGGAAGGTAGGCACTGGAACTCCGTAATTAATCAATGTAATCTCGCCGTGCTTGGGCTTATTGGAATTGTCATGAGATGATCTTTGGCTATAAGGTACTATCCAACTGATCTGATGATGGAGCCGGAAGATAAGCACAGGAACTCCGTTATTAATCAATGTATCCTAGCCGTGTTTGGGCTTATTAGAATTGGCATGAGATGGACTTTGGCTTTAAGGTACTATCGAACTGATCTGATGATGGAGCCGGAAGGTAGACACAGGAACTTCATAATAAAACAACTTAACCTAGCAGTGTTTGGGTTAGTTGGAATTGTCATGAGAATAGGCAATCTGGTTATAGGTGCATCGCAACTAAAAAGTGTGAAATAAAAAACTTAAAAAAATAATCAGAAGTCGGTTAAATAAGAAACAAAAAATACCGAGAAACACCGACTTCCGAAATTAAAGTTATTTTGATTCTTTTAGTCTTTTCATTGGTACCTACTATGTGAAAAAAGTTTCACTCAACCTCATTCTCAAACCTTAAGGTTTTATGTCAATTTGAAGTACCTATTACAATAAAACGGCGATTTCATTCTTTAACTCCTATTACTACGTATGCATAGAAGCCGGCCGGCACAATTACCCAAAAAAACAAAACATTTGATTGACACAGATTTGCGGGGGGGCCGCGGGGTAGGGTTGGTTTGTGATTGGCTAATCGCAATTCTGGTGCATTTGAATTGCCGAATGCACAAGCGGGCAGCGAGTGGGCAAACGGGAGCGGGGTTATGACTGTAGGTCGGACTCTATGTCAACTTAAAATCCGCGAATTTTCAAATTATTCCTAGAAACTTTTTTGGTGTGGTTTTTGGTGACATGAGAGTGAGACGTGATGGCCTAAGGACGGACTTTTTTGTGCTTCTCTTGGTGCCCCCCTAGACGTGATGCCCTAGGCAATTGCTTAACTTGATTAAGGGTTAATCCGTCACTGCCAATCGGTAACGACTTGGTGTCAGCAATTGTAGAAATCGATAAATTGGTAGCCATGTTGACGCCTGAATCGGACCCCCGTTTTACAAAGTAGCGTTTGTATAACAAAGGATGTAGCGTTGAACATTGTAGAAACGATAGTAATTCATTCTATCATTTTGAACGATGTGAACTTGGCTACGAATTTTCTATTCGTTTGTTCTGACCACGTGACTTTACGTTGAGATGATGTCATTCCCATACATTTGATTCGTTTTCGACTATCATTAACGATTGCAGATTATCAACTTGGCTAGGGGAGCTGAACCAGGGCCCGGCGCAAGAGCGAGGCGCCGCCGATCGCCCTCACGACGACACGGCGGTGCTCCGGCGCGGCGGAGCAAAGCTCCACAATTCCACATTAGTACCACAATTAGTCCGCACAATAGGGTTTTTCTTACGCCTGAATCCGGTGCAGGAACCTCCCGGACTTACCATATCCGGTGAGGACCTGTGTTATTTAAATAGATAATAAATCATTTATTTGGACCAAAAATGTTTTTTTCACAACTTCAAGGGACCGCAGACTACCTATATGGTTTTAATTTCAACTCGATACCTGTACGCGCTTCCGAGATAAAGGGACATGGTCTTGACAGACAGACACGGACAACAAAGTGATCCTATAAGGGTTCCGTTTTTTCCTTTTGAAGTACGGAACTCTAAAAACGGGTACTTTCACATCTTGCTGCCACTGCCTGAAGGAGAACCGTCTTCATCATGTATTTTTCATTGTTACATTCTATATTCTATTCTTAGATTTTTATAGGTTAACTCCTGGACCCGCGTCGTGGATGTTGACCTCCTTCACGAAAAGGACGAGGCCTGTATTCTAGTAGCAAGAGCATTAACACTTAGTGCCAACGTAAGGATCTTACAATAATTGAAAAATCTAGTAAAACTCGCTAGTCGAATATTGGGCATGACCACAAATAGCTACCTACGTTTTTAGGTATTACGACTCGGGAAGCAACGGATTACCGCACACGGACGAATCATTGTATCATCTTGGCAACAATAGTGATGATAGGCTGTTTAAGCTCCTAAGGGCCTACACACACCGGGACGGCGTGGCAAAGGATTTAATTTTTTACCAATAGCCATTGAAACATAACGGAATAGAAATCTAACATAAATTCCTATGCGTTAAAATGATCCCGCATGTCCGCGACTTTCACCAGGTCATCGGTCCACCTTGTGGGAGGCCTTCCAACGCTGCGTTTTCCGGTGCGCGGTCGCTACTCTAGAACCTTTCGGCCCCATCGACTATCCGTTCTACGAGCAATGTGCCCTGCCCACTGCCACTTTAGTTTGGCGATTCTTGGCGCACAGGATCGGTCGTTGTGGAGACGCTTGGGGGAGGCCTATGTCCAACAGTGGACGTCTTTCGGCTTAAATGATGATGATGAAGATGAAAATGATCCCACGGAATCGAAAGAATAGATAGAATATCGTTTATTTAATAAAAGTGGCACATTTAAATAAAGATACATAAAAACAATTAAGTATATATTGCATTTTTGCCTGAACTAGGTTGGACCTGTATGTTAGGCTAAAAAGTACTAAGAAACTAAGAAATAATAAATTTACAATAATTAAATTCACTATAATAAGTAACCTAAAAATTACTTATAAGCAAAGCATGTTTTATTTACAAACTAAAAGGAGATCTTCCTTCCTTCTTCATTTTGTTTTTTCTTGAAAGGGATATATCCCGTGCGGGAATCGAACCCGCGACACGCAGGACAGCTGCCAATCGCTCAACCACTGCGCCAGCCGTGCCGTCAATTTGATGATAAACTTCGATAGACCAACATCATCATCATTTCGGCCGAAAGACGTCCACTGTTGGACATAGGCCTCCCCCAAGCATCGCCACAACGACCGGTCCTGTGCGTCTCGCATCCATCGGATTTCAGCGACCCTGACCAGGTCATCGGTCCACCTTGTGGAAGGCCTTCCAACGCTGCGTCATCTGGTACGCGGTCGCCACTCCAGAACCTTTCGGCCCCATCGGCTATCTGTTCTGCGTGCAATGTGCCTACCCATAGACCATGGATCACTTCAAAATTGATAGCAAGTGGTCCGGAATTGCTGCAATCTCATGTCTGTTTATTGTTAATACGAATGGTGTTAATGTCGTGGCCAGATTTTAGAAATTGATCACTTCATGATATGGCCAAGCAAAACTGGCCAGATCGTTTTAAACGTTAAAGTTAGATGATATTTTGATCTTCGTTTGGTCTACTTTCTTTAGACCTTTTGTTATCATTGAAAGCCTACATCAATGATATGGCCAAATGAGGATTGACATGAAATCAAATGTTAACGTTTATACACCGTATAAACCATCGTATATAACGTTGAGAGCAGTGGTGGCCGAGTGGTAACGGCCCCGACTTACGAGTTGTAGATCGCGGGATCAAACCCAGCCAGGCGCATTACTTTGTGTAATTTATTTCATCACCACTGTTCTCAAAACGGTGAAGGAAAAAAATCATAGTGACGAAATCGGCATGTTTGTGTTGAGTGGTAGAAAATGCCTACTGTACGTTTGTGCATAAAGTATTTAATAAATAATAATAATGTCCTAGAACCAAAAAAATCGAAGACATGTGACATTCACCAACCCGCACTGGGCCCGCGTGGTGGATTATGGGCCATTCCCTCTCCTAGAGAGGTTCCTGAGTCCCTGCTTATGCATATGCTAACGTTTGTACGATCTGGGCCAGTTTTAGTTGGCCGTATTAGGAAGTGATCAATTCTAAGATCGGGCCACGACATTAACATAACATCTAAGCGCTAATCCCGCTGTCAAACTGTTACGCAGTTTGGTGGGTTTATAATATGTAAAACTTTGTCGAAGGATTTATTATTATTATTATTATCTCGCTAGTACCAGCGCTCTGACGACAGTACCTAGGTACTGCAGAAGTGTAAACACACTGGCACATTTAATTATATATTAGATATGTTCAAATTCCATCCGCGCATAACATTTTTGTTTATGTTTTTTGTGACGATAACATCGGACGATAACTTATATTTCATTTGCCAATCCCAAAGCAATGTGAAGATTGAGTAATTATGAATATTTTGTTATTCTTATAGGTTCTAATTATATATAATATTCCACACAACTATCACACAACGCCGTCTAGTCTCAAGCTAAGCAGAGCTTGTGTTATGAGTACTAGTCAACTGATAAACATACTTATATATTTCTAAATACATACATATTATAGATAAATTACACCCAGACACAGAACAAATGATCGTGCTCATCACACAAACATTTTTCCTGGGTTCGGAATCGAACCCACGACCTCCGGCATAGCAGTCAGGGCCACTAACTACTACACCAACAGGCCACTCAAATTATAATTGGTAAGGTATCTTAAAGGTACCTTACCAGAGAAAAGGTTTCGTACAAAAAAATACAATCTACATTTTTTTTTATAAAAAACTTGTATCATAAAAGTATCTAAAAATGACAACAATGACACAGTATAAATATTATCTATACTGTGACAATGACGAGTCTAGGATCACTTGGAATTTGGACTTTGTTAATGATACTTTTACACTTCAATTTAAATTAGATGACGCCATGATCCGTTATTATCTCTGATTATACCAGAAGTCTTATTTTCCGCTTCGTTATTGCAATTGATAGACTATAGTGGTTCTGACGGACGTTGCGTTGATCGCAGCGCCACCTACCGGGTTCAATTGTATTGTCAAACTATCTAGTGACCCACTCAAATCATCCAAATCGGTCAAGCCGTTTAGGAAGAGTTAGGTGACAAACACACAGAAGAATTATATATCTATATATAGATATTTGTTTATAAATGGGCCTCATCCGAAGCCTTACCCAAAGGGCAATGGAAAGGGCTATGCTCGGAGTTTCCTTGCTTGATCGCATAAAGAATGAAGATATCCGCAGGAGAACCAAGGTCGCCGACATAGCCCGAAGAATCGCCAAACTAAAGTGGCAGTGGGCAGGGCACATTGCTCGTAGAACGGATAGTCGATGGGGCCGAAAGGTTTTAGAGTGGCGACCGCGCACCGGAAGACGCAGCGTTGGGAGGCCTCCCACAAGGTGGACCGACGACCTGGTGAGGATCGCGGTAGTGCGGTGGATGCGAGAAGCACAGGATCGGTCGTTGTGGCGACGCTTGGGGAGGACTATGTCCAACAGTGGACGTCTTTCGGCTGAAATGATGATGATGATGATGATGAGATATTTGTGTACTCATTGTTACTAGTGTGTAGGTACCTATTGATGATAGTGTGTGTTATACCTATAGTAGAGTTAATAATAGCTATCTGCCATCAGGTGAGACAGTGGTCAAACGCGAGCTTATCAGTTATTAAATACGATCAATTCGCATGTTCCAAGATTAGGTAGACCTACACGATACTTAATTATTTTTTTTATTTGTTTAACGAGATAGTGAGCGATGATAACATCTGAAAACACGGCCAAAGTCTATTATTATGTGACGGGAGTGTATGAATAACACTGAAGCGAAATTACAGACGAGTGTGATGTCATGATGACTGTGTTCACGCAGACTAATCTAATATATAAAAATTAATCCCTATTTCCCTTGGTCACGCCATCACGCGTGAACTGTTGGACCAATTTCACTATTTCTTTTTTTGTTGTGTTTGTTATTGTCAGGAGAAGAATCGTATGAAAGAAAAAAAATAAAAAAATCGGTAGTAAGGTAGAGTAGGGTGGAGTTGGGTAGAGCAGAATAGAGTAGATAGTTGACGGGAGCGAAGCCGCGGGAAAAAGCTAGTAAAAAATAAAAAAAAAAAACGCTGTCCCCCGCGATTTCGCAGTGTTATTCCGTTCTAATACCAAAAATTAATACCACTTGTATTTTTATGAAATCATATTTATTTTCGTTTTCGAAAGAATACCAACAACTTGAATTGGGTACCTACAGTCAGCTCAGTCAAACATAATCAAAATAAATTTTAAATATGAGTCCAAACTAATACCAGTAGTATTAGTTGTTGGTATTAAAATGGAATAGATCGTTCCGCCAGCTTCTTCAGTTACCTACTGCTCTGCTCCCTTGGGTCGTAGCGTGATGTTGTGTTAAACTATGGGAAAGCTATAGACCAGCTTTCCTCGATAAATGGGTTTTGTTGACACTAAAATATTTTTAGTGTATCGGTTTTTCTTTTTATTTTTAGGTAAAATTCTTCTATTATGTTCTGTTCTGGTACCTAACCAGAGGAAAAGTTTTTTTTTTACTAAAAATATACAACCGACTTATTTAAATATAATTACATTCTTTATTTTTCGTTTCTTTCGGTTCCATCGTCGGCCACATCATCGATTACCATTCTAGTGGTCAAACGCGAGCCTATCAATAAAATAAAAGCAATTCGAATCAGTTCCTGAGATTAGCGCGTTCAAACGAACAAACCACAAAACATACTATTCAGTTTTATAATACTTAGGCCATACTGAAAGTTTCTGGATTCTGATAAATAAGACTTACGATACATTTATTGTTTTTCAAAATATATTCCCTCGCAATTAATACCTTTTTGCATTCGCTAACCACTGTACAAAGCAGTTGGATCAGTTTTCTTTAGGGACCTCTTCAATGGCTTTATGGAACGCATTCACAGCTGATTCAGGGCTCGTAAAACGTGTGCCTCTAAGTTTGTCTTTAACTTTTGGAAACAAATAGAAATCGCAGGGTGCGAGGTCCAGGCTGTAAGGCGAATGCGTCATCAGTTCCCCATTTGAAGCCTTCAATTAGGATTCTGTTACCTTAGCAGAACGCGAGGATGTGTTATCGTGGTGGAGGAGTACGAGGACGCTGTTCGCGAACTTTTTCTAAGACTCTGGGCAAGCAAGTGTTGACGTACCAATCTGCAGCCACTGTCCTTTGATCTTCAAGCGATACTGTAGTGTAATGTCCTGATTTGAAGAAAAGAAGCAACCATCTTGTATATGCTTGTGTCTTTTGTAGATGCTTAAAAAAATAACAATATATTATAATATCATCAAATCTACAAAAGCAAATATTTTCTGAGACACCTGTACAATTATGACTGATTTGTGTACACACACACTGCATCATATTAAAATCGATCACACTGACCTATGCTATTTACTGGATATGTCTTTAGGGCTTATTACACTACTTGATATTCAGACAGTCTTAGTAGTGTTATACAAGAAAAAGTGCAATTTACGTCAATGTCGTGTAAAGAAATGAAACAGAACGATGAGATAAATAGATAAACATGGACTAAGGGTGGAATTCACCAATAAAACTAATCGTGTTTTAACGTTTGGCTCGCATAATCGGGTTTAGCCGCTGTCACTAGTGTCACTTGTCTGTATTTTTCTTTTTTTGTATTTTTACACTTGTCTGTATTTTTCTTTTGTTGTATTTTTACACTTGTCTGTATTTTTCTTTTGTTGTATTTTTACACTTGTCTGTATTTTGTTTTTGTTGTATTTTTATACTAGTCTGTATTTTTCTTTTGTTGTATTTTTATATTAGTCTGTATTTTTACACTTGTCTGTATTTTTTTTTGTTGTATTTTTATACTAGTCTGTATTTTTCTTTTGTTGTATTTTTATATTAGTCTGTATTTTTCTTTTGTTGTATTTTTACACTTGTCTGTATTTTTCTTTTGTTGTATTTTTATAAGTGACACTAGTGACAGCGGCTAAACGCGATCATGCGAGCCAAACGTTAAAACGCGATTAGTTTTATTGGTGAATTCCGCCTAAGACTGTTTGAACATCGAGTAGTGTAATAGGCCCTTTAGACTGAAATGTGTTGTGGCGGTTGCAAGTGTCATGCTCACTCAAACATCTTGTTGATAGTGGCGCATGAAATAGAATTAGAATATTATATCTGCATTAAAACATGGTACATTTAAGGTCTTATCTCAGAATTGTGATTTTGCATGTTTCGCCATTTACTGGCATTCAAATATTCCAACAGTTTATTGTATTTCCAAGGACGAATGGTAAATGTGTGACTCATGAAACGTATGTGACAAAACTATTCATCATCATAATCATTATTTCAGACGATAGACGTCCACTGCTGGACATAGGCCTTCCCCAAATGTCGTCGCAATGAACGGTCCTGTGCGTCTCGCATCCATCGGATTCCCGCAACCTTTACCAGGTTATCGGTCCATCTTGTAGGGGAACACTGCGTCTTCCGGCACGCGGTCGTCACTCCAGAACCTTTCGGCCCCAACGGCCATCTGTTCTGCGAGCAATGTGCCCTGCCCATTGCCACTTAAGTTTGGCGATTCTTTGTGCTATGTCGGCAACCTTGGTTCTCCTGCGGATATCTTCATTTCTGAATTGATTACACAAGGAAACAAAACAAATAATCCAATTAAATTTTAAATAATTTAACATATTATAATTTGTTACATAATTACCTACATTTCAATAGCAATTTTACAGCGAAAATAATTTTGAATGGAACTGAATGATCTTAAAGCTCGAATACACGACCTGCATGTTACCGACGGCAGAGATCGTCGACACGTCGGCGGCAGCTGTTGACGCTCAAAGTCGTCGACACTTTCCTACAAATGAAGATCAGCAGCAGCCGTCGTATTCAAAGATTCAAAGCATTTTATTTCAAATAAACCATTAACAGGCACTTTTGAAATGTCAAGAAGTCAGTCAGTCAGAAAAAATTATGCTAATTTTGTACATACCAAAGCGTAGATCTCTATGGAGAAGAATGTGCAAGAAACTCCATGGCCACACTTTTCAATCATGTTTTGTAATTACAAATATCTCTGTTATATGTTTCTTGTCGCTATCATGTGAGAACAATGTAAATAAAGTAAAAAATAAAAACTAAATATAGATATTAAAATAACAACTGGCAGCTAAGAAATGACCAGTCTCAACTGACAGCGCCCGTTCACGGACATGACGCGAATATTAGCACCATACAGCTCAACCATTTTGAAGGGAATGTATCAAGTGTCACTGTCGACCTTTGCCGTTGGCAACATGTCGTTTGTGTGTATGAGCTCTAACACATTCGTTTCCCTTGAAAATAGTTGAGCTGAATGGCGCTAGACCTAAGTCATGTTTGTGAACGAGCTGGTCATCTCTCAGCTACCGCGGTTTATTTTAATTCTCTGTTTTTTGAATTGTTTTTGAAACCTAAATATAGTTTGTTCAGAATCAGTAACTGAATCGATTCCAATAATTTTTATACCATGTTATATTTTTTCCCAAAAATATTTAAAAAAGTTCACAAGTTGGACACCACAGTCACTTAGTACAAAATAGGTCACGGCAGGTCATAGCGGGCATTAAACACCAGCTCACAGCTGGGTGCGGAAGCAAAACAACCCCTCAGTCGCCCGGGTGGCCCGGTGACCATGTATTTATGTCGCCAACCAGATACCTTATCGGGCTTATAACTTTATGATTTTTCATAACACAATTTGAAATTTTGTAAATAGATTCTTTACATAAAAATACTAGACAGGTGTTTCAGGTTTCGCACATACTTACTAAAAATAAGGTTGATAGAAATTCGAATTTATGTACTCTCGTCCGATAAAAATCCGGATTATCCGGATTTTTCGAACTTTTGAGTGTTTAAAGTTGATTTGATATAACTGAAATAAATCGCATTCACAGCACGACAGAATAAAATCAACTAAAATAATCCACAAAACTTTTAGGCATCAGTCAATTTTCCCGTTATAAATTCACGTAATCATTTTAATATAACATTAACATAAACTTTAGATAATTAAGATAACAACATAAACTAATTAAAACAATCATTAGGGTTGTGTAAATATTGTAAGGCACCAACAACAGTATAGAGCCGTCTCTCTTTAATTCTCCGTTTCAATGAATTTGCCAGTTGCTTTGCAGGTATAGTGCCTTGGCTGTTTAATGAATTTATCAAAAATTGAAAAGCTATATCGGCCGTTAGAATAGTGGCATCTTTGCGACGAGTCAAATTCGCGCAAATACACTACACTACTCCTAATCCAACCAATTCAAATATCTTTTGGACTACTTTTAATGGAATTTTGTGGACAACTGCAAATATTACTCGTTAAACTCAGTTTTGACTAAAATCCGAAAAAACGTTTTTGAGTCCAAAAAACCGGATTTCAAAATGTCAAAAAAAACGGATTTTTCAATTATTTCCGAATTTCGAAGAATCAGGATTGCAATCCCTAGTTGTATTGGTAGATACTTACGAGTACTTATATGTAAGCCTTATATGTATACCTAATTGTATGTTTAAGGGTTACTTCTAGGCAGACGTGCTTCATCGTCGACCATATCGTCGCTTTTCATCAGGTGAGATAGTGGTCAAGCGTGAGCCTGTAAAAATTAAAAGTTTTGTTTTGTGACTATTTTCATGGAGTTTTTTGCACGTTCTGCTCCATAAAGATCTACTGTAGCTTGTGAAAGTCCAAATAGGTTCACTTTTGTTTTATGATGGACTTGTCTTTACAATTTAAAAGTGCCTGTAAATGGTTTAATTGTATTAAGTAAAGTGGAATGAAACTTAGGTACCCTCTCGCCCCACCCACGAGTGCGAATAAACAGACAACAGATAAACATATTTATTGGTAAAAATTACATTTATAACTCATAATATCTTTTACTACTTATCAAAAGAAATACCGTGGCCCTGGAGCACAAACGGCAACTGAAAAAACACAGGTGGGGTTTAGTCAACAAAAGTATAACAGTCTCTCTCGCTCGCCCAGAGCGTAAGTAGTGGTTTGACAACAATCAAAGTTCATAGAGTATACTTTCCGTTGACCCAGAATCCTGAAATTTGGCATAAAGCAAGGTCTCATAGCACAGGTATAGGGAAAAATCTGAAAACTGTTAATTTCTAGTTAGGTACGTCACAAAAAACAATCTTTTTTTTTTTTTTTTATTCGCTATAAACCAGTGCTTGACTGCGATCCCACCGGTAAGCAGTGATGCAATCATTGATGGTGAGGCGCACTAGTTTATTAAGAGCCTATTCACTCTAGCCTTGAAGGCACCTAAATAATAGTTGGACGGGAAGAAAGCAGCAGGCAAATTGTTCCAGTCCCTCGATGTACGCGGTATAAACGACGAAGCAAATCGCTTAGTTCGGACCGTTGGTGTTTCAACAACGTAAGGGAGGATACTCGCCGTACGTCGGGTTGTCCGATGGTAGAAAGGAGATGGCGGAATCAGGTCATGCAATTCCCGCGCACACTCTCCAAAATGCAACCTGTAAAATACCGATAGGCTGGCTACCCTGCGCCTGTGCTCGAGGCTTTGTAGATTGGACTTAACCAAATCTGGATCCCCAATTAGCCTCTTCGCACGCCTTTCTACTGAGTCCAAAGCTGTCTTTTATTGCAATTCAAAAAAATCTTCGTTACTCAAACTGTTTTCATAGGTTAGTTTGTACGGAACCTTGAGTGCGCGAGTCCGACTCGTATTTGGTTGTATATGTCATGATATCTGACTTAGCTCTGATCATAAAAATCGTACGAGTCTAAGGCGTGACTTGCCAAAATCGAGTCAAAACCAACTCAACCGTCGAAGTACAAAGTCTAAAGTCCGATCAAACTCAAATCATTTTAATTTTACATCATTTATGGTCTCTTGTTTTATGTAGATGTGTGAAATTAATAACAATGCCCTAAATTAGCATAGCATAGCATAGTCGGCCTTATAATGTTCCCAATGTTCCCACTGTTGGGACTCAGGCCTCCTCTCTAGAAGAGGGAATGGGCCGTAATCCACCACGCGGGCCCAGTGCGGGTTGGTAGATGTCACTTGTCTTCGAATTTTTGGTTCTAGGACATGCCAGTTTCCTCACGATGTTTTGCATCACCGTTTTTAGAGCAGTGGTGATGAAATAAATTACACAAAGTAATGCGCCTGGCTGAGTTTGAACCCGCGACCTACAACTCGTAATTCGGGGCCGTCACCACTGCTCTACATTATGACTTGATAACACAAATATTAATTAAACAAGATTATCTATACTAATATTATAAGACAAAAGATTTGTATCTTTATTTGTAATGAATGATCTCAAAAACTACTGGATGGAAAATTGATGGCAAAATGCTACTTTATCACCGAGTGACATAGGCTACAAATACATAATTATAATAATAATAATATAATATAATATTCCACAACTATCACACAACGCCGTTTAGTCCCAAGTTAAGCAGAGCTTGTGTTATGAGTACTAGACAACTGATAAACATACTTATAATATCTAAATACATACAAATTATAGATAAATTACACCAAGACACAGAACAAATCGTGCTCATCACATAAACATTTGTCGTGGGTGGGAATCGAACCCACGACCTCCGGCATAGCAGTCAGGACTACTAACCACTAAATCAACAGGCCAGTCAATAATTATTTTCTACTGTGAAGCGGGCGAATCCGCTGGCAGAAGCTAGTTATGTATAATCTCATAAATAAAAAAACGTATCTGCCGAAAAATTATAATCTATAATAAGGATGTCTGAGGCCGTAGTAGGTAGAGACGGAGTATGAGATGTACCTACTCCATATAGCGCTATTTCTTTCTTGCACAGGATTTGTGATGATTTTAAAACGTCATTGAAGGGCATTGAACTTATATAATTATCAGAAAACTCGCAGATCATCAAACGGTAACCGACTACCGCGAGATATAGACGTGTTCTTGAATCTTAAAAGTGTTTGAAAACAAAGTGGGTAAAAATGAAACTAGCGCCTTTTGACGTGACCAATGAGAACTATAATTTGGGACATTTGTGTATGGATGCTCTTAGGCTCCGTCCTGATGCTGTGTGTCTGGTTAGTGAGATTTTTATATATTCTTTTTAAGCTGACCTGACAAACGATTTGTCCAAATTTCTAAGTTCATGCAAAAAATCGATAGCGTAAAGCGTATTTTAAAAAACATCTAAAGCTAAATCGGAAACACCGGTCTTCGTTTTATTTATAAAGATTATAGCTGCCATCCGCTTTTCGGTTACCGTGAAATTAGCGCTTCCCACCTTTAAGTGGGCCTTTACAGGGGCCCAAGTTTGCTATTTTTATAAATTCGTCATCCTAACACGATCCCATTGTCATTTTGCTTAAAGTTCGTGATCTGCTAATTCATAATGATCGATTATTGATCGGTCAATGGTCTCGTAATAGAATTTTAGTAGAATGACAATATCGAGCTTAAGTAATAAAAACAATGACTGCACAATGACGTTCTAATGGTAGGACACTGATCAAAAGAACTGTAAAAATTTTACCGCATACGTCAGACATTTTTCACTATACGAGTTTATCATTCTATGCCACTTCTTTTAATGGAGTGCCAGTGGTTGACCATTGGAAAGTCACAATGACGCTATGTAGATTAGCAAACTTACTCAAAATAAGCAATTATGAAATCAATGATAGACCATTCTGACACTATTGTAATTGTAGACTTGTGGGCCTGGTCCTTCATCATCAACGTGAGTATGATCAAGCTTGTTATTTCTATTATGAAAATACTAGCTGCAGAACCAGCGGCTTCGCCCGCGTGAATGTAGGTTTCTCCATACAAACATTTTCATCCCGTTAGGGGCGGAATTTTGGAAAATCCTCTATTAGTGTTTGCCTACGTCATAAAAGGAAACCTTGTGCTAAAATTCACGCTCCTAGTCCCAGTAGGTTTCGGCTGAGCGTTGATATGTCAGTCAGTCAGTTTCTCCTTTTACTTTTTATATATGGATTTATGTTAATTGCAGCTATATTATGTTTTAGATTAGTTTGTTTTTATAATGATATTATCATAAATACTATTTTTTAATTATGAAAAAGAACCGAATCCTGCTAAAAAAAAAAAAAAACAAACAAACCGAGCCATCACAACACTTACACACGCACAATATTTATTTACATAAAGGTTTACGATTGAAACCCACCTCGTCGAACTGATTGATATATACGGTGTTATATAAAATAAAACACTAAATATGTTTTGTTATTATTTTTTTAGTTTGTCTGATTTGCTTTTCGCTCGTTGAACTTAGCCCGGTAGGTGGTTATGCTGCAGCATTGATGGCATTCAATAAATCCTCCAAAGTGAGGCGAATTATAACTAATTTTATAAAGGGTTTAATATTCGACTGGCCTGTTGGTCTCGTGGTTAGTCGCCCTGACTGCTATGCCGGAGGTCGTGGGTTCGATTCCCACCCAGGACAAATGTTTGTGTGATGAGCACAATCATTTATTCTGTGTCTGGGTGTAATTTATCTATAATATGTATGTATTTAGAAATATATAAGTATGTTTATCAGTTGCCTAGTACTCATAACACAAGCTCTAACTTAACTTGGGACTAGACGACATTGTGTGATAGTTGTGGAATATTATTATATTATTATTGTTATCAGAAGTCAAGCCATTTAATTAAATAAAAACAACGGGTACTTTCAAAATGCCATAAATTTTCCGCATATGTCACTTTTTGTAACAAAAAGTATGCGGATTTGGTACAGCCTGTCAATTAATATAGTACAATATAGTATATCTTTCGATATAGTCAACCGATTGCGATGAAACAAAGCTTAAGTAATATATCAAGTTATACACAATTTTAATGTATAAAAGTTATTACGTCGATGTCGTCCAATTTACGTGATGCGTGTCAACTAAAAACTTCTATAGATGTATTATATGTATAGATCTGAATAATCGAAAGGTTATTAAAATTTTCTGTGGTTATATATTAAATACTTACTCACGTATCTAACGGATTCTCGCAGCCTTCAGCGAAGTGCTTGGTTCACCTCGCACCCTCATGTAGGATCTTCGCTTGAGAACAGTAATTGAACCATTAGATTGACTGCAGCCGTGTGAAGGCAGGTTGCTATTTAATCTAAAAGTCATCATCGTCTCCTGTTACTTGGGGTCGGCGCAACACGTTTTTTTCTTCCATTTTGTCCTGTAACCCGTCACGCTATCACTAACTCCCTTTTCTTCCATTTCACTTCTCACACAATCCATCCATCTTTTCTTTGGCCTCCCTCAACCTCTACATTCATCCACATAATATATTGTATAGGTAGGTACTCTATTTTATCTAATCTCAATCTCAAATCTTTATTGCAATCCTTAATGTACATTTAAGGTGATAAATAAAAAAAAATTAAACAATTATGGACCCTGTCGAGCACAACAACAATATAAATGGTAGGAAAGAGGAAGAGCGCTAATATAAGAACCTATTTAATTTTCTTATCTAACTACTTATTATTGCTATGAGTATATACTAGTTTTATATTTAAATTTAAATTAACACTTCGTATGTTTTATTAAGTCAGATAAAAAAAAATGTGGCAAAAAAATTGTATAAATTATTCAAATTAATAATTTAAAAAAATATGTCACGAAAATAATGAATTGATGTCATTAAGTGCAAAATAATAAGAAAAAAAAACCTATAAGTATATACAGCTATTAAAACTGTGTGTCTTTAAATTTAATGCTTCTTTCCATAATGTAAAAATTCGTCGGTAAACTCGATCTTATGTAATTATCTAATAATAGATATTACCTACTTTCATTAGGTACGTAGGTTAGATAACACAACACTTTTACAATGGCAAGTTGACAAAAAAAATTACAGTTATATTTTTCTCGAGTGTGTTTGGTTGCTTGTAATAAGATTAAAAGCTACACCAAACACACTAGTATTTTAATTAATAAGGTAATAGTAATTTATTAATAATAAGATAACTATGTCTTAGAACCAAAAATTGAAAGACATGCTACATCCACCAACCCGCACTGGGCCAGCGTAGTGGATTACGGTCCATTCCCTCTCCTAGAGAGGAGGCCTGAGTTCCAACAGTGGGAACATTATAAGGTCGACTATGTTAAGACAACTTTAGGTCGACAATATTTGTTAGTAGCTCTTATTTTTAAATTACTTCTTATATATAAAAATATATAATAATACTATGATAAAGCACACACTAACACACCAACACACGGACAATATTTTTAATTAGATCCCAACGAGCAAAAAATATGTATGGATGTTTATGTTTGCACGGAAATATAGCTTAGACATTAGAATAACATAGACTATAATTGAAGGGAAGTTCTCATTTTAGTTTTTTCTCATTTAGGTTATACTAGATAATTAACAGTGAACGAATTTTGGACTGGCTGTAGGGTGTTGTCTACGTCACCATCATGTCGTCAAGATTTGTGGTAAGTACGTCTATTTATCTTAAAAATAAGTTTAAGATAGACGTAGATACCACAAATCTGTCGGCCTAAATTTGCAGTCACCAAATAACACATTTCGTCATTGGTATTTTAATAGATTAAGTAAATCATTAGCAAGTACTTACTAAAAAGAGGCCAGGACCCAATATTTAGCCTTGTGACACCCTCATTTTGAGAGTAAGGTTTCGTGATTTACGCAATCAAATGCCTTTGTAAAGTCACAAAAAGTTCTTATTGCATTTCCTCATGCTGTTTTGTGCTTTAACAAGGTGCCAACAGCAAAAGTCGTACAACTTCCTTTGGTGAAAACATTATTGATGATCGTGTAATATTACATGATCGTTTTTTAGGGTTCCGTACCTAAAAGATATAAACGGGACCCTATTGTTATCACTCTGCTGACCGTCTGTATCTCATCAGGCTGTGTAGATAGACCTTAAACCGTGATAGCTAGACAGTCGAAATGTTTACAGACGATATATTTCTGTTGCGGCTATAACAACAAAGACTGAAAACCGAATAAAGATTTAAAACGATTGAACCAATAATGGACTGTGTTTATGCAAGCAGTGATATACACGTCGTTAATGTTTCGTGTTGTTTGCGCAGCGGTATTTCCACGTAGGAACTAATATTCGAAAATTGTACGAATTTTCAGTTTATCCATAGCGGCAAAAACTACCACAATGTCACAAAAACAAAAAACTATCTAAAAACAAATGACTGAAATTGAAATTAAATTAACACGTCTTTCGAATAAAATTTATTTGAATTTCGAATTGCGCGCCAATCCACAGATAATTAATTCTGAAAATGCTGGTTATAGAATCTCCAATTACATAGGTAAAGACCTATTATATAATTTTTTTTTTTGAATTGTTTTTAAAAAAACGGGATTTCTTTTCGACGTTTTTGCGGAAATAAAAATTTACCTTTGTTGTATGGGAGCGAATCTAACCTTGCGATACTTTCTCAACGAAGACGAATCTAAGGACACCTCATAAGCTAAAATGCGACCAGCCAATTAGGCACTAGGGCGTGCCAAAAAATATACAACGACATACACTTTGGGTAATAAAGGCAGATAATTCAACCCTTGATTAAACATGATTACTCTAATCCTCAAGGTCAAATGGAACATTTGCAAACAATTATTATCCAAAACAAAAATACTAGTAAATCTTCTTTTTATGGTTCCGTACCTCAAAAGAAAAATACGGAGCCCATATAGGATCACTTTGTTGTAAGTTTGTCTATCCCTTTATCTCGGGAACGCGTGGAGGTATCGAGTTGAAATTAAAACCATATACTTGGGTCTGCGGACCCTTGAAGCTGTGCAAAAATCAAACTTCATTTCTTGTAAAAAATGTATATTTCGACACTCTCAAGGGAATCAAAATTCATATGGTACTTCCCGTTGACCCAGAATCCTGAGATTTGGCATAAAACAAGGCCTTATAGCACTGGTATAGGAATAAATCGGAAAACAGTAAATTTGTCGTTAAGTCACAATTTATATTTGCGTTTCGAGACTTCATTCGGGAATTGAACTATCAATTACATAGGTAAATTTGTACCGAACCCTCCGTGCGCGAGGCCGACTCGCACTTACCCAGTTTTTTACTTTTGATAAAACATGTTTATTTTATAAGACTGATTATGTTTTTATAAACATCATTATTAACAGTTTCCTTGTACAAGTTAATAACGTAGAATTTTTTATTTCTAGAAGTTGTGATTGCACTGAGTAATATTTGTACAGACAGCAGAAAAAAAACACAAACATGATGAGATTTTACTGTACCACTGCAGGACACAGACCTCCCTTACCTCTTACCTCTTTTTCGAATGGCTTAGATTATTAAGAGGCGCCTAACAAATACGTGATAAAATGTCAGACAGTCAAATATCTTTTATACATAGCATGGGTAGAATGGCGGCAGGAAGAGAATATCCCGCGTTCAACAAATCGCCTGCCCCCCTAGCCAAGTTACAACTGTTTCGTTTCGATTCTCTTTTCTTTGATCGCCCTGAGTAGGCCACGCCTCTAATTCCTTTATTCTGACGTCATCTCAACGTCCAGTCACGTGATCAGAACAAAGGAATAGGAGGCGTGGCCGACTCGAAAAGAGAATCGAAACGAAACGGTTGTAACTTGGCTAGGGGGGCTTGGGGCATCCTATTGTAATTATAGTGTAGGTATGTCGTCAAATAAGCTCGTGGTAGGGTCTCACGTTTATCTTCAAGAAATTATACCTAATTGGCTAGTCAGTTAGACCTTGAAAGCGTCTTCAATTGTTTAAAGTGATTTTATTTTCTACTAGTTGTTGCCCACGACTTAATTTTTTTCTTTCGTTAAGTTCATGTACAAATGTAACTAATAAGTCTGTGATTAATAATCTTGTGCGAGTGTGTTATGTAGCCGAGTACCGCTGTTTCAAATTTCCACGTGTATGATTGGACTGGAAGCTATCCTTTCCAACTATTCGTTTTATGATAGTCGAAGAAAAATTTACTTACGAAGTCCATTGTTACACATTTACCGTTGTAATTTATTTTCTAAATCTCGCGTTGACTAGGCCAACCTAATCTAAACAATGATAACACACTGATTCATTCATGTTCGACACTGACCTGTGGGAAAAAAGAAAAAATATTTATCAACTACCTTCTAATCACAAAACACCTGCCGGAAATCGTAAACTCATTCATCAATTAGCTATGGTACTAGTAAATAGTAGCAAGTGTGTAGTAAAAAAGAGAGTAGGACGGTTTTAGCATCGAGTTGAAAAAATGGTGAATGAAAACTTTTTTTCATGCAGATAATCAAATCGTCAGTAATAGGCTGTCTGGTAGATATCGCTGTCAGCGATAAGACCGCCATTGTACCCTCTGATTTAAGTTTCTGTACAATTGTTAAAATTGTTATTATTTAGGTGCACAATAAAGTTTATTCTATTCTTTAAGCCGTAACAAGGTATGTCTTTTTCTTACAGATAGATGCAGCCACAGGTCAGAGTGAGACAAACGCCTCTGTCCTCGCACGTTCCATCCGGCTGGCAAGATGCTTCAGAAAGCTAGGTACTAAGCCTGGAGATGTCCTGGCTTTGGGTGGGAGGAACCACCTGGATCTGCAGATACCGTACCATGCAGCAATCATGAATGGCATGCCTATTGCTGGAGTGGATCCACAATTTAAACAAAGTGAGTGCAATGAAAAATAACTAAAGTAAGCAGGTGAGCTGGGTATCGACAATTCGTAGATAACCATAAAAGGAAGGTCCAATGACAAGGCACTATGGGTTCAAATCTAGCGATTTCCAGCCAACGTAAGCTCGGGCTTGCGGATGACGAGCGATGGGTAGCTCGTTGTCCAGACAAAACAGTCCTGTCGCTGACAAGTCCACGACGTCGTACACAAGTCTGTCTAAGACAGTCTTGTCTCAAGTGTGCACAGGCCCTAAGTAGTGTTGTAAAACCCAGTACAAACTTGCAGAATATTTAACAGAATAACAATATGTTTTAGCCGGAACGCAACGTAAAGAGTAGGTACTAACAAAAAAGTATAATTACGTAATCTGTCACGACTAAGTGATGGATTACTACGTACTTAAAATAATAAATTAACAAATATTTTCGGCCTTGAATCCGTCCGACCGCACAATTGCGACCATAAGATTTTTTTTTGTTATCTATAACGTACGTTCCTACTCTCAGGTGTTACTAGTCACTAGGCATTTGATTGCGTATGTCGCTGGGGATTGAAAAATTTCGTTTGATTTAACGTTTCAATATATTACAAAGATGTGCGTGTGAACTTAGGGACCACAATGGTATTTTGGTAAATAAAAATCATAGAATTTAGTAGACTCAAAATAATTGTAGAAAAATCTGGGAATTTCTAAACAAAAAAGAAAACTAAATACTACAGCCCTTAAAGTACTGTCACTCAGTTCACACGTATATTTACAAAGTACCTACCTACCTACTCTGTGAATTACACTATCTCCCGTTCCGCCCAAGAACGGGGGATGTCATAAGATGATTTTCCCACCGAAAAAATAAAACCTACTCTGTGATTTAATAGCTCTGAAAAATAAAATCCCTTTTTCACCTGAAACCCCATCTCGTGGAGCCGCTCTTCCACTTGTTTTTTTTTAGCCTATACTTTGCCACTGCTGGGCAAAGACCTCGCCCAACTTCTTACAGGTATTATTTCCTCGAGCCACCTCGAACCAGTCCTTGCGGTAGGCGTCTAGATCATCTCGCCATCTCCTAGGTCCCACTTTGTAGAGACTCTTGTTAGTAGTTAATTTTAATTCCATAATGGTTTAGAGCAGAGATGTTATACGATTCAAATTCCAAAAGTTCAGAAGTCCCGATTGATTTTGTTTGAATCCGATTTGTTTTGTTTCTATCTGAGTTTCTGATTAGTTTTAGGGTCGCCACACACGGGCCACCGGCCACAATCACAAAACGTCACCACACACCATATATTTCCTATACTTCTCATACATTTTATATAGATACGCCGCATATCGGTTGACGCCCGTGGCCGCCACACGCTACAAATCGCCGCTGCTTGCTTCTTGTGGCCCGCACTGGCCACTAAACGCCGATACAAAACGCCGTCACACGCCACTCGCACTTTTAAACGTTCTTCGTCAGAGTCCATTATAAATACTGCGCGTATGGGTTAAAAAAAGTAGCAGCCACCGGCCACAACTGGCTGTCGCGCGCTTCAGCTTTCTTTGTGGCCGCTTCTAGCTTCTGTTGTCTGTCTGTGTTCAGTCTGTGTGCGGCGACCCTTAGTAGTGTTTCATTGGACGCTTCTGCCTCCGTCTGCTGACAAACCAAATTTAAAAACTCTGGTTCCGGTATGGCCAGTTTCGTTACATCCTTAGTTTAAAAGAATGCGGAACAGAGTGATGAAAGGGATAATCCTACGATTAGACAGGTTTTGTGTCTGATCCGGGCAACTGCCGGGCAAATCCCTTTAACAGTTCAGTTTAGGTAGTCAAATGGATCACATTAAGAGCATCGTTGTAGCAGTGCTGGTCTATTTATTTACTGTTATCAAAACTATTGTTCACAGCCGAACTAAAAAAATTTTTCGAAATATGCTCGCCCAGAATAGCCTTCTGCCAGAAAGAACTACTGGATACTTACCATGCTGTCAAGGAAGAACTGGGTCTGAACACCGAAATCGTCTGTTTTGATGAGAGCAAGCACTCCCTGGCTAACTTCATCGAAAAATATGATGATAAGGAGGATCAAGGAGAATTTTTGTAAGCATTTTGTTTTTTAAATCTGGATTCTTTTTGTCGCATCTTAAGATTATCTTTCCGAATACAAAAAAAAAAAATCTAGATATTCCATAAGTAAAGTTTCTTTCACTTTCACATTTTCCCAAAAAAACAGTACTTTTTTTAATTGCTATTTTGCGGTGCTAAAAATAAATAATTTAAATAAATTGTTTTCCGAAGTAATTGTATCTTCTTTGAATCACGTCTATTGGTCCACAAGGTCAAACACCCTACTTAAGTACTAAGCTTCAGGATCAAATTTTAGATATAAGAGGAGGACCTAAAGCGCGGTATTCAATTCGAGAGTGACTGCACTTTTGGTCAAAGAAAAATCCTTCTGCGAAGCAGTAATGCTAGCAAAGCGGCCCTCACGACCCAGCCGCCGGGATCCCGATCCCGATTTCCAGCCACCGTAGGTGCTGGCTTGCAGAAAATTCGTAGCTAAGTTCACATCGTTCAAAATGAAAGAATAAAATATACTTAATCGTTTCTAATATGTTCCTCGCTACATCCTGTAGTTTTATGGTGTAAAAGTTACAATGAAAATAAAAAATGTTAATAGAAAATGTTAAAATTTTTGTAGAACGAGCGATCGACTCAGGCGCGTCAATATGGCTACCAACTTATTCTTTTTCTAAAATCGCTTACGTGCCAAGGCAGTACCGATTGTAGCTGGTTGATTGTAGGTGATTGTGTGCTTTTGCAGGCCTGCTGTAGTCCTCTTAACCGTAATAGACATAAAATGACCTTTTCCAGACCAGTGATAGTCGACCGGAACAAGCACTATGTTTGGCTGGTCAGCACGGGAGGCACTACCGGCGTCGTCAAACTTGCTGCGTTCACTCACACGTCCTTCCTGAAAAAACTGGAGTTGTTGAAAACCAGTTACGGGGCTGACTTACGGGAGTAAGTACTTAACTATTTAACTTCGTCTATTGAGGTATTCCTTGATCTTGATTTCGTTAGATGGTTAGTAATGGATGTAATCTATCTACAATGGAATCAGTGGTTCCAGAAGGTGTAAGAACATCAGGTAAAATATATTTTCAAAAAAATAAATATCATCGAATCAATCGTATAAAATCAGCTCTTATCTCAACCGTTTTTAAGCACGTAATTTAGTATTTTTCGCACTAATGCGGAAAAGTGCGCGCAGTCGCCCCAGACACAATTTATTAGATTTATCATATTAGACTGGGCGCTAAGCAACCTCCACGAGTCGTGCGTACCCTCTTTTATTTATATCTTCGTAAGTGTATTGAAAAATGTCGATACACGTGAAAATTTGTCACTGCAGCACTCGGCTCCATAACAAGACAACAAAAGGAATGAAATTTACCCTTGATGGCACAGGCCTTCTGTCAGTCCCATATGGCCCTTTTGGACATCCAACACGGGGAAAAAACTGTCTTTATCTTGGGCAGTTTGAATTCCTCACTTCACTCAGGTTTTTATATTAACTCCCTTACAGTGCTCGGGAGTTAATTATTTATATGAATTCTTCACTACGTTCGGGGCTAATAGTTAGAAACCTTCGTTTCGTTCGGAATTCAACACATCTTCAGACACTACTTTATCCCCTAGTTACACACCGCCCTCGTGGGGGAGATCGACGGCAGCGATCTATCGCGCCGGGCCTTGGTACAGGCCATGGTCCGGAGCGAGGAGGAGTGAGAGGCGGTCGCCTCCTTCTGTGAAGCAGTAATGTTAGCAAAGGAGGTGGCCGCACACGGTGCACTGTGGCCAACCGCCGGGATTCCGATCCCAATTTCCGGTCACCGTAGGCACGGGCTGGCCGACGGCAAGCAATGGGTAGCTCGCCGTCTGATCGTCTGGTAAGACGACGCGTACTGTTCCACGCGCGCCTCAGGGAGGATGTAAACGCCAGCAAACCGTAGGGGCCCAGCAGGGTCGAAGCCTACTGGGGCCAAGGGTCTGCTTCTGAAAGGAAGACTCGGCCCTGGTATGAAAGGCAACGAAGGAACAGGAGGTTTTTAGTCAGTAAAAGTGTGACACCCCCTCTGGCTCCGCCCAAGAGCGAGGGATGTCATTGGATGATTTTCCCACCTACAAAAAAAAGTCCCTAGTTACATAATTTACTATTATCTCTTTCAGGCCAAGCGAAGAAAACAAGTTGGGTCTAAATACATCCCCAGTGCAATGGATGTCATCTGTCATAACTACGTTAGTTTCACCCTTGGTGCGTGAGACAAAGCTCCAGACTTCAAACCCCTTGACCACAGAACACATCATCGAAATGATCAACAAGTATAGGGTAAGTTAACCATATTGATTTTTAGAGGTATGTGGAACAGAGAGTAAAGTCCCACATACCCCCGCTGAAAAGGGAGGATCCTCCGGCCAGACGGGTGTTATGTGTGGTGGGCAGCTGCCCGAAAGATGATTTCGGGCTGTTCTATATGTTCTAAGCGTGCGGAGAACTTTGATTGCGCGATGCAGGATTAGTTCTTATGTGACGCCATAGTAGGATGTCGCTACAGATTTATATATTCGCCTTTATAATACATATATAAAGGTGACTTTTTTTTTATCCATGGTAGATTCATGATCTGGTGAGGGTCGCGGGAATCCGATGGATGCAAGACGCATAGGATCAATGGTTGTGGCGACGCTTGGGAAAGGCCTATGTCCAACAGTGGTCGTCTTTCGGCTGAAATGATGATGATGAAAGTTTGTATGTTTGTTGCTTTTTCTTGCTGGAACGAGTGGACGGATTTAGATGAAATTTGGCACATGGGTAGATTATGCACTGGAATAGTACATATTACTTTTTAGACCTAGGAGTATGTTTCCTTGGGATAAGATTTTACTATAACGAAGGCGAAGCCGCTGGTAGTAGCGCGAATTTTGATAACACAATTGTGTTACACCAGCTCTATAGTTTGTGACGGCGAGCAATGGGTGGCTCGCCGTCCGATCGTCCAGTAACCGTCCGGACCGAGCCCAAGTCGTCGACGGCGCGTAGTGTTCCACGCGCGCCTCAAGGAGATGTCAGCAACCGTAGGGGCCCAGCGGGGTAAAGCCTGCTGGGGCCATGGGTGATGCGAAAGAGATCCCCGGGGCCCTGGAAAAACGGCAAAGAAGGACCGGGAGTGAGTTTTTAGTCAGTAAAAGGCTGACACTATCTCCCGCCCCGCCCAAATGCGGGGGATGTCATTAGATTATTTTCGCACCCGAAAAATAAAACTATAGTTCGTATGATGTTCCTATAGATGTAAAGATGAGCAGTGGTGGCCCAGTGAGCAGCGTTAACACAGTGGCAAAGACTCCTATTTACGAGTTGTAAGGTCGTGGGTTCAAACCCAGCCAGGCGCATTACTTTGTGTTATTTATTTCATCACCACTGCTTTCAAAACGGTGAAGGAAAATATTGGTAGGAAACCGGCATGTCCTAGAATAAAAAAATCGAAGAATTCACACTGGGCGCGTGTGGTGGATTCCGGCCCATTCCCGTTCCTAGAGAGGAGGCTTGAGTCCCAGCAGTGCGAGCATTAAAAGTCTGATTAAGCTATGGCTATGCCATAGTTGTCGCTGTATGATAAAGTAAATGTATTACTCTTTCTTTCAGCCAATACACGCTTTCTTGAGTCCTCCTATAACGACTGCAATATTAAAGAGTGAGAAGAAATGCGACTTCACTTGCTTCGAGCGCATCTTGCTGACGGGAGGGAAAATTCACAAGGATATTATTCTGGAGTTAAGGGTGAGTCTAAATAGCTTATTGTTTTTTCTTTATCGTCCCTCTACTCGGCAAAAACATTTTTTTACAGCCCCCCTAGACAAGTTACAATCGTTTCGTTTGCGCCGAACGCCTCGAGTAGGCCACGCCTCCGATTCCTTTGTTCTGACGTCATCTCAACGCTCGGTCACGTAGTCTGATGGCTGATATCTAGTTTTTCCACACTTTAGTTGTCTGCATTTACAAACTTTCCTCTGATTTTTCCCATTTAAGCATTTGAAGTTGAGTATTTCTCATACTAGCCTGAGAACCTGTCAAAATTTGGCATTTAAGTAGGGTTTGACACGTTCTTAACTCAAAATAATCACTTCAGAAACCCGCTCACAGCGTTACAAGGTGGACCGCCAACCTAATGAGGGTCGCGGGAATACGATGGATGCGAGATCCACAGGACCAGTCGTTCTGGCGATGCTTAGGGGAGACCTATATACAACAATGGATGTCTTTCGGCTCAAATGATGATGATGAGACTAAACAGGAACGAGAGATTGATGAACTTTTATTGTTTTTACAGAAAAGAGTGCGACCAGGAACACCAGTAGTGGAGCTGTATGCACAGACTGAGAATTTAGGACCAGTTTTCGTAGGGACCCCAGATGGCCCCTTAGGTACTTGTGGCAAGCCCGTGCCTGCATTACCAGTTAAGGTTGGTATCACAGAACTTTAATATCTTTAAATTATTTATTTATTTTAAACAGAACGCCCGAAGCCAATTACATTATTTAAACACAGACAGAATACTAAATAGACAAAAGAATAAAATATAAACAATAATTTAAATTAAAACAGACAAGTCACACGTTGCGCAGGACTTGGGTAGATAGATACTTATTTAATAAATATAATATACACAGTTATTCATAAACATATTTCACAGAATTTCATACATTCTGACAGTATCGTCTTCCATTCTTCCCCAAACATATCAAAATCTGTGTTCTTGTCCGCGATATGGGTGATTTGGAGTGCGCAACTGTACGACACGTCGGAACTGCTAGCAGCCGATGATTCCTACCGCGATTGTAGTTGTTTGGCACATACAAGTCATCTAGGCTTTAAGTCAAGAGTGAATACGTTACTTCTACTTAGGTAAGCGCGCTCCATCGTCGACCGCATCGTCGCTTTCTATTAGGTGAGATAGCGGTCAAGCACGAACCTATCAAGAATTAAAAAAATAAAAATAAATACAATCCCCCGAGTATTTTGAATGCCACAAACATCTGGTCGCGTGACCGTCTAGCTTCAAGGACGAGGCAGAAGGACCTTGTACACCCAGATTTCGCCAGTTATGTTTAAGTAGTTAGGAGCCCATTGCCATCAACCTGGCATAAATCCAGACTCCGTACTGTTCTACCTCTGTCGTGTGGTCGAGGCGTACCTGTCAGACAGGTACATTATCTACCCTGGTCACCAGGGAGAGTGGGAACGTCGGAAGATGTCGTGCGGTGTTCCGCAGGGATCGGTACTAGGGCCGCCCTTGTGGAACATCGGATACGACTACGTGCTGCGCGGCGACCTCCCTGACGGGATCAGCGTGGTCTGCTACGCAGATGACACGCTGGTCCTGGGGCGGGGAGAGTCGTACCAGGCGGCGGTCGAACTAACGACACGCGGGGTTGCGACAGTCGTGGGCAGGATCCAGGAGTTGGGACTCGAGGTGGCATTGCACAAGTCCGAGGCCATGTGCTTTCACGGACCTCGGAACACACCACCACCGGGTTCCCAACTAACGGTAGGAGGAGTCCACATCGGCGTCGGGTCGACGATGAAGTACCTGGGACTCGTTCTCGACAGCCGGTGGGATTTCGAGGAGCACTTCCGACGTCTGGCTCCCAAACTAAATCGGACTGGGGCTGCCCTCGGGCGGCTCCTGCCCAACCTGGGGGGTCCAGACGCCTCCTGCCGAAGGCTCTACGCGGGAATCGTTCGGTCCATGGCCCTTTATGGCGCACCGGTATGGGCGCCAGGGCTGCGGAAGCAGCCGGCGGCCCGGCTGAACGCATGCCAGAGGGTCATGGCCATACGGATGGTGCGAGGATACCGGACGATTTCCCGCGAAGCGGCGAGCCTCCTTGCTTGCCAGCCACCATAGGATCTGGAGGCTCACATGCACGATCTGCGCATGGAGATGCAACGCCGGGGCGAAACTCCGCTGCCGCGACAAATCGCAGCATGGCGGACAGAGCTCCGGCGGGTTCTCATGGCTAAATGGCGGCAACGACTGTCGCGACCCAGTGCTGGGCACGCCACAATTATGGCGGTAAGTCCCCTCTTAGAGGCGTGGTTGGAAAGACCTCACGGCGTCCTCACCTACCGTATGACGCAGGTTCTCACCGAACACGGTAAGTTCGGGAAGTTCCTGCACCGGATTCGTGCGGAAGCGACGCCCGGGTGTCGCCACTGTGTGGACCGCCCGGAGGACACGGTGGAGCATACGGTGGAGGTGTGCCCCGCTTGGGCAGAGCAACGCCGTGTCCTCGTGGGGGCGATCGGCGGCGGCGATCTCTCGCGTCGGGCCTTGGTACAGGCCATGGTCCGTAGCGAGGAGGAGTGGCAGGCGGTCGCTTCCTTCTGCGAAGCAGTAATGCTAGCAAAGGAGGCGGCCGATCGCGTGAGGCAACGCTCCTCACGCCCAAGTCACCGCCGGGATTCCGATCCCGATTTCCGGCCACCGTAGGCGCGGGTTTGCGGACGGCGAGCAATGGGTAGCCCGCCGTCCGACCGTCCGGTAACCGTCCGGACCGAGTCTAAGTCGTCGACGGCGCGTATTGTTCCACGCGCGCCTCAGGGAGATGTCAGCAAATCGTAGGGGCCCAGCAGGGTCGAAGCCTACTGGGGCCATGGGTAGTGTGAAAGCGAAACCCGGGGTCTTGGGACGAAGGCAACGAAGGAACAGGAGTGGGTTTTTAGTCAGTAAAAGTCTGACACTATCTCCCGCCCCGCCCAATGGCGGGGGATGTCATAAGATGATTTTCCCATAGAAAAAAAAAAAGACTCCGTACTGTTATTGAGAGATCGCGAATGCGATAAGGCCGCCCATTGTATGTATGTGTTTTAGTTTTCGTTTCCTTTTGTATTTGTAATGGTGTACAATAAAATATATAATAAATAAATAAGAACATCATAGTGATTAAGAATTATACGACGTTCTTTCTTGTCAAGCGCATTTTTGACGCTCAAATGAAGTTCTATTACGTTTGAGTGCGACGCGCTGAGCTCGCACTGAGCTCGCCCTGCGCCCAGTACGTTTTCAGTCAGTAAAATAACATTTTCAGTCTATCCAAGCAGTAAAACTAACGTACCTAAATCTTTTTATTGTTTCTTTTTCAGATTGTTGATCCAGAGACAGGCAAAGAAATAAACGAACCAAACGTGCCTGGAGAAGTATGGACCAAAGGAGCCAGCTTCTCTGTGAGTTTTTCTTTGTTATTATAGCCATCTTCATCATCTTCCGGCCTTTGTCCCATATTACTTGGGATCGGCATGACACGTTTCATCATTGACTCCCATTTATTTCACAAATATGGACTGCTTTATAAAGATGAGCTGGACTGGAAGCTTCTATATACCACATGAGAATTGAGTTGCTCAGTGTATGATATGCTACTAGATAACGTCGAGTGTTTTTTTTTATTATTGACTAGCTTTTGCCTGCGTCTTCGCCCGCGGACTTAAAATGTAGCCTATGTCACTCAGGAATAAAGCAGCTTTCTATCGGTGAAAAAAATTTTGCAATCGGACCAGTACTTTCAGAGATTACCTCCTACAAACAAAAAAAAACAAAAAAAAAAAACTTAAAACTTATTTTTTTTATATTATTTAAACTTAGTTTAGCTCTTAATTAAACTCTTTATAAGATTAGTGTAGATAGGCTCACCCTTGACCACTATCTCACCTGATGGTAAGCCATGATGAGGTTAATGATAAGCATACTCAATCATCTTGCTTAGAAATATGTTTTTCACTTGTCGGCCGCCAATTGTATTTTGTATTATAAGGTTTCCTTTTGTTTTGTAATCTTGCTGTGCAATAAAGTATATGTATATAAATAAATAAACATAATTTTCAATACACTTACTCGAAAACCCGCTCTTATCCCACCGCTTTTAGGCATGCAATAGACTGCTTTCCGCACTAGTGCAGAAATAGCTTGTGCTCTACCCCACCACAATGTTATTACATTTATTGTATCAGACTGGGCGCGCGTCGACCCCCGCAAGTCACCGGTCAAACCCCGTTTATTAATTTCTTCGTAAGTGTATTGAAAAAAGTCGTTTGAGACACGTGCAAATTTGTCACTGTAGCTCTCGGCTCCATAACACGAAGAAGAGAATTCCGCCTCGGTCGCAATGACAAACTTTCTGCACTTGTATCAAAATGTACTATTTCAACACTGCCTGCCAACACCAAAATCACAGATGATACCCAAACAGCTGGCTCGAATATACACGGTGTCTTTGACATCGACGTACAAACGAATACCACGGATCCAGTACATGATTCTGGAACCCCCAGCGCTGGAATTTTTCGTCAGCTATTACCAAATTAAAAAAAAACTGATACTTTTTTTTAAATTATACTGAATCATGCGGGAGTCCGATGGATGCGAGACGCACGGGACCGTTAATTGTGGCGACACTTGGGGGAGGCCTATGTCCAGCAGTGGACGTCTTTCGGCTGAAATGATTATGATGATGATGATGATGAATCATGTACTGTATGTATTTTATTTATGTATATATGTATGTATTTAGGAATATATTAGTATGTTTATCAGTTATCTAGTACCCATAACACAAGCTCTGCTTAGCTTGGGACTAGACGGCGTTGTGTGATAGTTGTGGAATGTTATGTTATGTTATGTACTGGATCCATGGTATTCGTTTATTGGCTAAAATTATTGGCTGCGCCTGTGGCTTAAATGCTACATGATATAACGGTAGACAAAATAGAAGGTGGAGAAGTGAACTTTACTGTTACCCGAGGAACTGAGCTGCAATGACAAAAGACAGAATTGGTGAAAAAAAGGGGGAGGTCTATGCCTAGCCGTGGCACATAGCTGTCTAATTAGATAGAGTATATTTTTAAAAAAAAAACGACTAGTTCTACCTTCCTACCCTCGAATATGTTTTCATTCTGTATCTCGAAAGGTTTGCTGGGAGTAAACACATTGTTGAGTTAATGGGATGTAGACTCGGCGATCATTGTACCGATAGTCGTGTCAGCCAATGGCTTAATAACCAAGAGCCTCGACCAACACCTTAAGAGGCTCGCGTTAGGCGGCTGGATCATTGGGCTTGATCCAGAAAGCAGTACTCCTGGACACGGCTCGTATTGTTAAGAGGTTCCTTTCCCTGGAGCCCTGACCGCCGGTAGCTTGGACCCTGTTCCCGGACCGGTGGGACACTATTTTTATATTCTTTTTATTGAAATATTTAAAAATATAATTTATATGTTATGATAACGAATAAACGAATAATAATAATTATCGTTTCTTTAAGAGAACTTTGATCCAATTTGTTAGTAGTATAAAAAACTTAAAACTAGTGTTATTAATACAACCTTAATCTATTCGACCCCTGCCCGACCGAATCGAGGTATCAATACTCATGTGAGCACTAATACAATGATTCATGTACAGGCAGTCCACTCTACTGGCTATCATACTTAAAACGATGTTATGACTAGCCCGCACTCTGCTCAGCATTGACGCGCATCGCTTGCGGAGAATAGCGTTAAGCTCGCCTTTGTACAATCAGGGGTCAAAAGTGCAGTTCCACCTTACCAATGTCTAAAATTTCTTCATAGAAGAGGGTCAATGATTTAATTGGGAGCATAGAATCTAAAGTATTGAATAAACTAGTTGTGGACTACTGAACTTCTACAACAAAGAAATTTTAGACACTTTAGCATTGGTTGGACTTTTGATGCCTGACTATACATGAACTGCCAAATCACCGTGTGTTATGATAATATGTTATATTTTTGTGTACAATAAAAAATAATTAAGAAGAATTAAAACCAGTCAGCGTCCAGTCAAAACAATTTGCCATCTTACGTTACCGTTTTATAGTTTAATCTTCGTTACTGTAACCTAAAGGCATGAGACAGAGATTTTGCTTATACCACAGACTGGTCAATTTTCTGATATTAATATTTATTCTTATATTTTCAGGAGTACTACAATAACCCTGAAGAAACCGCGGCTTCTTTCACAGAGGACGGCTGGTACAAAACAGGAGACATTCTGTACAGAGATGAGGACGGCTACTTCTTCTTCGTCGAGAGGCTTAAGATGTTGATCAAATATAGGATGTACCATGTAAGTGACGATATACTAACTTTACTAAAACTGGCAGTAACCTTAGAATATCCTTAGGATATCCTTAGATATTTTTTTTAATTATTGATAGGCTCGCGTTTTACCACTATCTCACCTGATGGTAAGCGGTGTTGTGGCCGACGATGGAGCACGCTTGCCTAGAAGTAACTCACTCACTCACTGTCACAGTCACTCTGGACCTAAAGACCCCTAGGTTGTAGCTATCAGGAAACACAGACTCCGGCAGGGAATTCCACTCCTTAGCTGTACGCTTTATGACTGTGTTCCCAAAACGCTTTGTACGTATGTGTGGGATGTCCACCATGTACCGATGGTGCAACGCCGTACGTCTAGTGGTCCGATGATGGAACGGACTTGGTGGAATTAAATTGTGCAATTCCAACGCACACTCCCCGAAGTGTAATCGATAGAAAACCGACAGGCCAGCAACTTGGCGTCGATGCTCAAGGCTTTGGAGTTTTGATTTGACAAGTGCATCATCACCGATGATCCTCTTGGCTCGCTTCTCAATCGACTCAATCAAGCTGGTATTTGGCAGACCCATCCCAAAGATGAAAGCAGTATTCCATACACGATCGAAATAGAATATCCTTAGGATATCCTCATCCTGGCGCTGATCAGTGAGGAGAACCGACTCCAAATAATAGGTACAGTAGAGGACATAGAAGAAGATATACAGGATGGATTTTTGAGACGGGGCAGAAGATGAGAATTTTTTATTTAGTATTTATTTTTTAGAATATTTATATGTGAGCATTTCTTTTGCCGACTGTAATTTTTTTTTATGCATACGCCTTTACTTTGCAGTTTCACTTATGAAGTTATGAGTCCCTAGTTAGAAAATACCAAATAATCCTATAGATCCACTGCCATATTAAACCAAATGAACCGCTAGTCCACTCTATAACTGTTTTAATCTTTGCAGGTTATAGCTCCGGAGATTGAGGCCGTGATCCGCGAGAACCCCGGCGTGCTGGACGTCAGCGTCACCAGCGTGCCGCATGACGAAGATGGAGAGCATCCCGTCGCCTGCGTCATGCGGCAACCAGGCTCCAAAGTCACCGCGGACGAGATTAAGGAGATGGTTGCCAGTATGTATATGCCCCTATTAGTAATGATAGTACCTTGCGGATAGAAAAATAATAATAATTATTCGGCTGGCCTGTTGGTCTAGTGGTTAGTGGCCCTGACTGCTATGCCGGAGGTCGTGGGTTCGATTCCCACCCAGGACAAATGTTTGTGTAATGAGCACGATCATTTGTTCTGTGTCTGGGAGTAATTTATCTATAATAAAATGTATGTATTTAGAAATATATAAGTATGTTTATCAGTTGTCTAGTGCTCATAACACAAGCTCTGCTTACCTTGGGACTAGACGGCGTTGTGTAATAGTTGTGGAATATTATTATTATTTATTGGTAAATACAGAAAAGGAGTTTCGTTGGTGCCTGTACTTAAAACAGTCCAAAATCGATTAACACAATGACATTATAGATACAATGGCATTCGGGAGCCTCCGGTACGGGGCTCTCGGGGAGCGGGGCCCTCAGGGAATAACCTGAAATATCTTGACTGCTCCGAACTTCGAGCAATTCTCTGCGCAGTCATTCTTTTAAAGTAGGGTAACTTTGGTCATAACTTTGGCACAAGCTTATTAACCAATTAAAATACAATACACACAGTTTCTTATGTTCCTATGGGTTAATAAGCTTGTGCTAAAGTTATACCTAATGGCCAAAGTTACCCCAGTTTACTTGGTATGCGCAATAGACGGATCGCCAATTTCAGAATGTTCAACATATTTTGACCGTACTGTCAGGGGCGCCGACTCCGTGGGTGCTCGGGGGCTCGAGCACCCATGAGAAATAAACTGTGGGTGCAGAGCACCCCTGAGATAGCCATCAAGAACCAGATCAGTAATCGCCTTTTAGGTTACGTATAAAATAACGTATATAAGTAGGACATTTATTTATTTGTCGGTCGATCAGTGAGCATTTCTCTTCTCACACTTCGCCACTTTTTCGAGTCCATTAAATGAGCATGAGCACCCATGAGGTTTTCTAAAAGCCGGCGCCCCTGCGTACTGTAACATGTTTTAATATTCTTCTAGATAAACTGTCAGACTCTCAAAGACTCCGAGGAGGCGTGGTCTTCATGGACAAGCTTCCTATGACGTCTACAGGGAAAATCGCACGCGGAGAACTACGGAAACTGGTGCTGACACTCCATAGAGAATAGAAGACATTCCAAAGGACCCTCGACCTAGCAACTTTTTTAGTTCCTTATAGATAAATTAGGAACTAAAAATTGCTTGCTGGTGCTTCTAACAAATTATTTGGACACAAGTTCTGCCTTTTTGCACGCATAAATTAATATTATAAGAGCTCATAGCGGCATGTTGCTAACTGCAGAGGTAACTGCAGTGGTCGACACGTTGGCGGCAGCCGTTGACACTCAAAAATGAAGATCTGCAGTAGCCGTCGTCTGTGTCAAGTGTCACTGTAGGTCGACGGCTGTCATCGAAGTGTCGACGGCTGCAGTTATCTCTGCCGTTGACAACATACCGCAACGTGTTGGTTTGAAAATTGAAATTTAAGTGATGGTATTTGTATGTGTGTTAAGGTCATATTTTTTTATTGTGACCTTATAGGACCATTAATTTTCTAACGTAGGATTTTCACATTTCTCACGTTAGTTTACTTCTTTCGCAATGAGAATGGTTAGTAAATAAAATTTGACTTTAAAACAGTTTTATTTGCTATTAGCCAATATTTTTGTATGATCTGTAAAGAAGAATAAATTTTGAATGGTTGAATGGAAGTTGTGTTACCATTTATATTTTAGAATAAATTATAAATTATGATCTTATAGTTGTATTAATTGTTTAATAAATGCCTTAATATAAAAAATGATGTTAATATTTATAATAATTATTTTATTTAGTAAATATATTAATTTATGATTTTGCATTTTATTTTTTTAACACCCAATCTTTTATTAATCCGGATATCTATGGAGTCGCCCGTGTTGCGTGTCGCGTGTGTCTGGTAGGGGCGAATATTGAGGGTATTGTGCATTCGACCGAGCGTGAAGGCGTGTCAGACTTTTACTGACTAAACCTCACTTGTGTCCTTCAGTTACCCTTTGCGTACGGTTTCCCTTTCAGAAGTTGATTGTAATTTGTCTATAATATGTGTGTATTTAGAAATATATAAGTATGTTTATCAGTTGTCTAGTACTCATAACACAAGCTCTGCTTAGCTTGAGACTGGACGGCGTTGTGTGATACTTGTCGAATACTATTGTATTATAATTTTTTTAAAGGAAGAGCTTCCTTATTACCTACTCATATAGAAAACCCGATGACAATTTAATTCATCAAACCCCGAGCGAATCGCGGTTATTGTCTTACTATTGTGTCTCTAATTACGCTACTCAATAGCTTAATGAAAGATAGTAATAATTCTAAGGATAAGAAAAAAACGTTGAGCCGCGGGATTGTTCGAAACAGTTACTGAGGTCCAGGAACACAAAAGGCTACTGAAGGATCACAGATGAGTTTTAGTCAGTAAAAGTCACTCACGCTCAACTTAGAGACTTGATGATATTCCATCTAAACAAAAAAAGGATTAGATACGAAGAAAGATACCAAACCGATGTTGAACGATGTTGCGTGTGAACACGGCCGGTCACACCTTGTTACCATATTGCGAATCGCTTCCAATGATGGCCCCAGCAGCACCGTATCCACAGCGCATATCGATAATATTGTTAATACTCACCATATCAGCAAAGCAGCCTGTATAACGAATAATGAGTACAACTGAGCTCAACGATCGCAAGATACCCAAACCCGGAACAAGTATCTGTCAGCCACAGAAATATTTGTCCCGTCTGGGAATCGAATCCGCGAAACGCAGCGCAACAGCCAATCGCTCAATCAATGTACCAACCGTGCTTTTAAAGTTTGACTTAATCCAACCAAAGAAATAACAGTACTTACTAAGTATAAACCATCATCATCATCACCGTCATCATTTCAGCCGTAAGACGTCCACTGTTGGACATAGACGGTCCTGTGCGTCTCGCATCCATCAGTCCGTCTTGTAGGAGAGTTCCAACGCTACGTCTTCCGGTACGTGGTCGCCATTCCAGAACCTTTCGTTAACCCATACCTACATAATATAGGTAGGTACATCATACATTTACATAAACACACATAGAATAGAGATATAAAACTCGTATGAACCGAAGTACGCTACGATCGATAATTGCAGACAGACAGACACCTGGGGTGCGCAACGCGGTCCGGTGGCGAGGCAAAACTAGCGGTGGTAAACATCCGTGCAAAATTATTTGACCATATTATAAAAACGGAACGAGAGAGCCTTTTCACAGTAGTCGGACACAATATAGGCTATGTACACTAATTTTATAAAGAGATAAAGTTTATTTTTTTTTGTTTATAGGAGGTCATTTCTGAGCGTGCTTTAGTTCCGTATGGTGTCCGCACGTAAAGAATAACACCATCCCATCTCTTCCCGAGGGTGTCGTAAGAGGCGACTAAGGGACATACCAGAGAATGGGCAGCAGCATCCTCTGTGCATTACAACAACCAAACTGCGATCGCCAGCCCGTCTGCCAAGCGTGGCGATTATGGCAAACCCCCCCAAAATGAAGAGCAGAAAGAAAAAATGGCCCCTAGTGCCCGGCAACCCGTCTACCCTTGACTCCGGTAGCGGTCAAGGCCACGACGAGGCAAGGGGTGCGAAGAATCTCCGGATGAGATCTGGCTACCCATCTATAAAACGACTAGACCTGGCAACTTTTAACACGCGAAAAATGAGGACTGACGAGAAGATCACCCAGAACTTGAGGTGGAATTGAACAGGTTGCGATGGAGTATTGTGGGATTGTCTGAAGTCCGAAGACAGGGGGAGGATACGATAATTCTCAAATCCGGTAACCTGCTCTATTTCCGGGAGGGTGACCAGCAGTCCCAGGGTGGTGTCGGGTTTATCGTCCACAAGTCCCTTGTGAACAATGTGGTGAAGATCGAGAGTGTGTCGACCAGGGTGGCGTACCTTATACTCAGAATATCATCAAGATATTCGCTGAAGGTCATACAGGTCTACGCCCCGACCTCGACACATCCCGACGACGAAGTAGAATCCATGTATGAGGATATATCAAGAGCCATGCATGGTTCTAAGACTCACTACACCGTTGTCATGGGGGACTTTAATGCGAAACTGGGCAAACGAGACGGTGACGAGCTGCGAGTGGGGCAATTTGGATTTGGACGTCGGAATCACCGGGGACACCTACTGGCTAGCTTTATGGAGATGGAGGGCCTCTATATGATGAATTCCTTCTTCAAAAAGCGTGAGCATAGAAGGTGGACCTGGCAAAGTCCTGACGGTGCAACTAGAAATAAGATTGACTTCATCCTGTCGACGAAAAAGCAAATATTCAATAATGTCTCTGTGATCAACGCGGTGAAAACTGGAAGTGATCACCGCGTGGTAAGAGGCACATTGAATATTAACATTAAGCTTGAAAGGTCTCGACTGATGAAGTCTACGCTGCGTCCAGCACAGATCCAGATCCAAAACCCCGAGAGCTTTCAGCTCGAACTCCACAATCGTTTCGAGTGCCTAGGAAGCTCCGTGGACGAATATAACGATGGGTTCGTGGAAACTGTCCATACGGTTGGGTCTAAGTTTTTCAAGACTCACCGTACAAATAAGAACAAGAAGCTCTCTGATCCGACCCTCGAGCTAATGAAGAAGAGGCGTGAGATGATTCTGCAGTCTTCAGACGATGCGTGCATATACCGGCAGCTCAATAGACAAATCTCGAAGTCCCTGAAACGCGACCTTCGCCGCTTTAATACCGCAAGGATTAAGGATGCGATTGAGCGGAATAAGGGCTCTAAAGTATTTGCACGAGATCTGTCTATTGGCCAAAGCCAGCTCACGAAACTGAAGACCGACGATGGCAGAGTCATATCCGCCAAATCGGAGCTTCTGGGAGAGATCGAGGCTTTTTATGGACAGTTATACACGTCTATCGCTAAACCCGCTGCAAATCTAGTAAACGACCCAAGAGCTAGATTAACCCGACACTATACCGAAGATATCCCGGACGTCAGCCTGTACGAAATTAGGATGGCTCTGAAGCAGCTGAAAAACAACAAGGCGTCGGGTGAGGACGGAATTACGGCCGAACTCCTGAAGGCGGGTGGAAAACCGGTCCTTAAGGCCGTTCAGAAGCTATTTGATTCCGTCATACTAAAGGGAAAAACGCCACAGGCGTGGAGCAGAGGCGTGGTGGTACTCTTCTTTAAGAAGGGCGATAATGCCCTGCTTAAGAATTACAGGCCCATCTCGCTTCTGAGCCATGTCTACAAGCTGTTTTCCAGAGTCATTACGAATCGTCTCGCACGCAGGTTCGACGACTTCCAGCCTCCCGAGCAAGCCGGATTTCGAAAAGGCTTCAGCACCGTGGACCACATACATACGCTGCGGCAGGTTATACAGAAGACTGAGGAGTATAATTAGCCTCTCTGCTTAGCGTTTGTGGACTACGAGAAAGCCTTTGATTCGATTGAAACTTGGGCTGTACTGCAGTCTCTCCAACGGTGCCAAATTGACTATCGGTATATCGAAGTGCTGAAATGTTTGTACAAAAACGCCACTATGTCAGTCCGACTACAAGACCAGACCTCGAAACCTATCCTCTTGCAGCGTGAGGCAGGGAGACGTTATTTCTCCGAAACTGTTCACGGCAGCAATGGAGGATGTCTTTAAGGTTTTGGAATGGAAAGGGCTAGGCATTAATGTCAATGGCGAGTACATCACTCACCTTCGATTTGCCGACGACATAGTAGTCATGGCTGAGACTACGGAGGAGCTCAGTACAATGCTTGGTGACCTCAGTAGAGCTTCCGAAAGAGTGGGACTTAAAATGAACATGGACAAAACCAAAGTCATGGTAAACAGCCATGTAGCACCCACTCCTATCAAGATCGGGGACTCTACACTCGAAGTTGTAGACGACTACGTTTACCTGGGACAGACGATCCAGTTAGGAAGGTCTAACTTCGAGAAAGAGATCAATCGTCGAATCCGACTCGGCTGGGCAGCGTTCGGGAGGCTGCGCGGTATCTTCTCGTCCAATATACCACAGTGTCTCAAGACGAAAGTCTATGACCAGTGCGTGTTGCCAGTGATGACATATGGCTCCGAAACGTGGTCGCTTACAATGGGCCTCATCAGAAGACTTAAAGTCACCCAAAGGGCAATGGAAAGGGCTATGCTCGGAGTTTCCTTGCGTGATCGAATCAAGAATGAGGATATCCGTAAGAGAACCAAGGTTACCGACATAGCACGAAGAATCGCCAAACTAAAGTGACAATGGGCAGGGCACATTGCTCGCAGAACAGATAGCCGTTGGGGCCGAAAGGTTCTGGAATGGCGGCCACGTACCGGAAGACGTAGCGTTGGAAGGCCTTCTACAAGGTGGACCGATGACTTGGTAACGGTTGCGGGAGTCCGATGGATGCGAGATGCACAGAACCGTTCATTGTGGCGACACTTGGGGGAGGCCTATGTCCAGCAGTGGCAGTCAGCTTTCGGCTGAAATGATGATGATGATGATGCATTTATAATTAAAAAAAAATTGAAGTTACAAATAGGCTTCAATTTTATTTATATTCAGGTATAGTTTTTATTTCCGTCAGCGGTCGCTAGCACAAAGTGACGTAGCAACAAGAGCCCGTATTGGACGCACGGTCAAGATCACTACCAGTATTTTACTGGATTAGGTATAAATTCACCTCCCGAGCACATTAATTCTTGCGAATCTCCACTCAAGCCAGCCAATAAAGGCAGGAGAGAGGCTGGAGCAGAGTTCGAATCCCTCGTCATTGCAATCCACATTCCATTTTTACTTTGTATTTGTAACCGTTGTGCTGTGTCTGTCCTGAATAAGTTTATCTATTCTATATGTTATATGTCAACTGTATTCTTATCATCATCATCTTGCTGCCCTTGTCCCGTGTTATTTGGGGTCGGCACAACACGTATTTTTCATCCATTCTGTCCTGTCACTCGTAATGCTATCACTAACTTCCATTTCTTTGATATCACTCTTCACACAATCCATCCATCTTTTCTTTGGTCTCCCTCTCCCTCTCCATCCATCCACATGTAAACTTATAACTCTTTTAGTAACATGCGTTTCATCCTTCCTCTTCACATGACCATACCAAGACAATTTAAACGATTCCCTTTGAAATTTTCAGTTACTAGCGCCACTTTCAAACTTCCCTTAATATACTCATTTCTCACTTTATCCATTCTCGTCATACCACACATCCATCTTAACATTCTCATCTCGTCAACTGTATTCTTATATACGAGCATTATTCTGGATATTGAGATAATAGTTTAGTTAACGCATTGTTATGTTAGCCGTTCTAAAACGCTATCGCTACTGAATTGTACCATCTTTTCTGAAACAATATTTTGCTAGCAGGTCATTTTTATTGCACCGAAGTGTAGTAAATATATCAGACATGATGGAATAGCCAATCAAAGCCACTTTCAATGACGTGATTTGATGGCTCCCTTATCGCACTCCCCCCCCCCCCTTCGTTTCACCAAACAGATTTGAATTTCATCCCCAGTGCGCAAATGACCTTGAGGGGTCAAAACCTGTAGCCTGCATTGTATTTAATTATTCTTCACAAATAACTTACAAAAGGTATTGTAACTTAAAAAGGGTACTTAGTCAGGATTAAAAGTACGTTGGTCTTTAGAATACAGTTCAAAACGTTAAATGGATTGTTCGAGAGATGAATCAGTTGGATCGTTGATGCAAATATGATTCGTTAAATGCCGCCAAAATTTAGTTTCCGGTGGACCCTTATTGGCTATCGGCCCCCTTCCCTTTGCCCGGACCTCGAGTTGCAATTTTCATGAATCAATAGAGTATACGCCCTTCCGTCATATCGCTCTACATCGCATTGGGATCGTGCGTTATTCATCAGAGATCTAATTTAGTCTCAATTTTCGCGTGGACTTTGGTTTTCTAAAAGCTAGCTTTGTAACTGGCCTGTGGACATTGGAAAGTACCTATTAAACTTCCGAACGCTTAGGAGTGAATGAAGTGAAAAATTTTGTGCGCTAAGGCATTCTTATGTAGTGCTGGGACTTTGAACAAATTGAGCCAATTTTTTTTGGTTCAAAGACTAAACTTGCTAATTGATTCGTATTTTTGTGAAGATGTGAACATTTTTCTTTGTTACAACAGTGACGGGACATAAGAAGTGCTATCGAACTATTCGAAAAATTCGTGGTTTAGTGCACATAAACAATATTACTGCATAAAAGGCGTCACTGCAACAAATCTAGTGCCTCTAGTGCTCATTCGGTATCAGGCTACCAGTACTGCGGTGGAGATTCCCGCTGTCTTACAAAAGCATCCAAGACTTCAGTAGCAAGCGCTGTTCATTGCAGTTAAGGAGTCATCGTTTTACCCCTGACATACCACCTTCGATAGATTTTGCAAGTAATAGATTTAATCAATATAATTAACCATGTTGAGGCATCCTCCTCCAGAATTTGTCCCGTATAATATGATAAATAACAACAACTATAATAATAACGGGATCCATGAACCGCGTCCTGTAAGACCTTCGCCGGAGATGGGACCTCACAATAACCCTCACCCACATCACACCATACCAATATTTTCGGTGAATGGAGCGCAAATGTTTCCAGCACAATTCAGGTCAGGGGTGAATACGAATGGGCCTATGATGTTCATGATGCAGATACCCGAACCAGCCGGTCCTGCTGGTTCTGCTGACTTTGGTCGACCATTTTTACCACCCCTACCTCCAGGGCCGATTCCTCCTTGTGCTCATAATCTAGAAGAAGCCGATTTCGAAGACAACGAAGAAACGTTTGGCACGCCAGTAAACTTTGCTTTGTGCAAAGAGCGTTTCAACGGGATCGGTGATGTTAGGCCGTTCGTCAATGCTATAATCGACTTTAAATACTGTAGCGAAATGAAAGACGAGTCGGCTCTCCGAAGTTTGTCGTTGCTGTTGACTGACCAGGCAGCACATTGGTGGCAGGCCAACAAAACATGGGTCACTGATTGGAACAGCGCTCTTAAACTGTTGCGCAGCAGTTTCCGCCCTCGCACGCAGCAGCACAGGATTTACCGCCGCTTCTTCAACGCCCCACAAGCCGAAGAGTCTACTTCTACATTCGTCCAAAGAACAAAAGGTTTGTTTAGCAAAATACCAGTGAATACTTTGACCCAGGAGACGCAGTTAGATATGATATTTTCGATGTTACACCGTCGTATAAAAGACAAGGTGAATCGGGACGATTGTGATACTATCCTAGACCTGATGGAGCGAGCTCGGCAGGTGGAGCAATCACTTGCGTCGCGGGCAACTGCACCGCCTGCACCGGGTGCAGCGGCTTTATCATCGGTAGAAAAACCAGCGGTAGCTAAGGCTTCATCATCGGTTGAGAAACCAGCGGCAGCTAAGGCTTCATCATCGGCTGAAAAACAAGTTCTTCAAAAAGTACAGGTGTCACCTGAAGCAACCCCGCTGGATCTAGAAACTGCACCGCCTCAAGAACCAGAGCCACTTCAATCGCCCATGTCGCCGCAAGAAACTGAAACGTTTGAACTAGTTGCACCGTCTAAACCACCTTCACCTTCAGAGCCACCAAAAGAAAGTGACATACTGGCAATACCAGCACCTTCTTCTTCTTCTTTAGCTTCTCTTCCCATTTCTGATATAGCCGAATCTTTTGGACCTCCTTGCGATCACTGTAAGGTATACGGTCCGCTTTTCGAGCGGACGTGCCGAAAGCTACACAAGGGTGAGAAATCTTCACAAAACATCGCTCAGCTCGAGGAACAGAGCAAAGTGGACGCTGAAAAGTTCAGCAAAATGGCCTGCTTCCGCTGCCAGTCAGACAATATAATGGACATGAAATGTCAGAAATGTACGCACGAGATTGCGGGTGGATGTCCTTTGATATCCGCCACAATATATGACGTGGACTTTAAATTCGTGGTGGACACAGGATCCAATTATTCCGTTGCTTCTTCGGAATTGTTAAACCACTTGATTGCTTGTGGGCAAGAGTTCGCTTTCAACACTCTGATAATGCCAATAAGGGGTATACCCAAGCGTCAAGTGTTTCGTGTCGCGAACGTGGAAGTAATAGTTGCAGGAGTTCCGATTCCGACGGTGCTGGTCGACTTACCGGGTGCCACTAGGAGTGTGTTTGGCATGGATTTTATAAAGCAGGCTGGTTTGTCGTTGGACTTTAGTGGAGCAGGGACCTGGACTGTTCGGGGCGGACAAGGAGAACAGCCCATGTTGTATGAGCGTTTGAACAGAGTGCAACGGCAATACTAAGAGGACTCCCATTGTACAGTCAGGATCTAAAGTGCAGTTGCATTGTACCAATGCTAAAGTGTCTAAAATTTCTTTGTTATAGAAGTTGAGTAGTCCACAACTAGTTTATTCAATACTTAAATTCTATGCTACCAATTAAATCAGTCATGAACCATTGACCCTCTTCTACAAAGAAATTTTAGACATTTTAGCATGGAACTGCACTTTTGACCCCTGACTGTACCTATAATATTTATTATTTTGTTGTAAACACTCGCCCGGAGCAATAAATTTACTGTACCTTGTTGCCCCGGGTGAGTGTAGACCTAACTCACTCGCACTCACTCGTCTTTAGTTGTACCTTTTATATTCTTTCACCATCTACAAAATAAATATCAGTATCATCTAATAGATCATTGTGTGTTTTACACAATGATCTATTAGGTTCGTGTAATGTATCTAGGTGTCGTGTTTTCGTCAGTCTGTAGTCTGTAACTATATCATTATATTTTAATTAATTATTAGGTTACCGGCCAAAAAACAAGGCTTATTGTGATTCTTGTGATTATTAAATTTAAGACTATCTGCGTGCTATTTTTATCCGACCACGGCAAAGCCCAAGGGTTAAGTAATGTACTTATATCAACATTTTTAAAAATTCATCAAATTTTACATAAAATTTGTATTTTAGCACTTTGCGCTCTCGTTTATTGTTAAGAAAATTAGGTATGCAGTCTGGTTAATATTTAAAGTGTTTAGAAGCGCACTAGACTAAGTCTTACATGACCATCTTAATTCATTAAACCCCAAGCGAACGCCCGGCTCCCTCTCTCATTGTCTTTCTAATATGTCTCTAATTACGATATTCGAAAGGTTAAATAAAACTTATTTTTAACCTAATAAGAAAGGCTGTATCAATTTCTAGCGAATTCGAGTCATTTATTTATTTAAACTTCATGTAAAGTAGTGGTACATAGGCGGACTTAATGCAACATGGCATTCTTTACCAGTCAACCTTTGGGTTAAAAAAGATAACACTATGGTAGGTGCAGGGGCGCCGGCTTTTAGAAAACCTCATGGGTGCTCATGCTCATTTGATGACTCGAAAAAGTGGCGAAGTGTGAGAAGAGAAATGCACACTGATCGACCGACAAATAAATACATGTCTTACTTACATACTGCGTACTTCATTACTAATTATGTTTGATAAAAATATAAAATGAAAGTATAGTAGTAGTAATAAAATTTATACGTAACCTAAAAGTCGATTACTGATCTGTTTCTTGATGTCTATTCTCGGGGGTGCTCGGCACCCACTGTTTATTTCTCATGGGTGCTCTAGCTCCTGAGCACCAACGGAGTCGGCGCCCCTGCGTAGGTGTACACAATAAATAATAGGTATTTCAAATATTATGAGAAAAATACTGAAAATATATTCGAAATAAAACACAAGAGACACCTTAACTAGATATATTCGTTCAAACATGAATAATCCAAAGGAATGTCAGATACCATCAACAATAATATTTATATACACAATTTTATAACACAACACTTAACATAGGTAGTGTTTTGTCTTTATGTGTCTTACTTGGTAACAAACACGGAATGGAGTATCTCTCACTAGTGGTCTTAGAACGCGAAGGGCAATTGAAGGACACGGATGTGGTTTTAATCAGTAAAAGCCCACAGCACCAAGAGCGAGAAAAGTCGTTGGATGGCTTCCCACCTTTGACCTACCACTCGCACCATTTTCGCCACAGTTTTGCCTGCACAGGCCGGTTTGTAAACTGCGCAGGCCGTGCATGTGGTTGGTAAAACTCATAGTTTTACACGGTGTTCCGTGTTAAGACCAGCTTGCGTAGACAAAATGTGGTGAAGCTTGTGCGTGTGGTAGGCCCATTAGGACTGAACATTTTATCTGTATTTAACAAATACGGCACGAATCAAAAACTGCTTCAAATGAATAATTTCAACGCTTATTTCAGAGAAAGTTTGATAATACAAATCTTAAAACACAATGTTTGTTTACCAATTAGGACAAATAAATAAAAACACAGTTTAGAGACTTTGTTCACAAATATAGTGAATTGCGATACGGCCTACATAAGCAAGGATTAGTAAAAATTCTGTAATTCAAAATCTTTCTGTTTGTAGAAATAGCGAAATGAGACACTGGAAAATGCAGTGCTTTTTTTAATCGTCCTGAAAATTTATTAAGATTTAAAACCAGGCTGTACAATAAAAGAGTTATAATTCCTTTTCAGCATGAAAAACAATAATGTTTTGTTTGTCATAGGTATTTTTTTTCTTTCCACAACTTTCACACAACGCCATCTAGTCCCAAACTAAGCAGAGCTTGTGCTATGAGAACTTGACAACTGATAAACATACTCATAAACTTCTAAATACATATATATTATAAATAAATAACACCCAGACACAACAAATGATCGTGCTCATCACACAAACTTTTGTCTTGGGTGGGAATTGAAAATACGACCACCGGCGGCACAGCAGTCAGGGCCAGTAACCACTAAACCACTAGGCTAGTCAAATGTATTGTCTCTGTCTGGAAAGATACAGAAAAAAAAATATGAAAAAAAATGATGCAATTATGGTAATCCTTGCATAAATTGAGTCCCGTATCGCAATTAACAAACATTGACAAGTTAAATTGGCCTAAAAATCTTCTAAGTACTATTTCGTACAATAAATAAGTTTTTTTTTACATGGTTACATAGACATTCAGAACGGTTTGCTTAAAATACTATGTATAATTTGATATATATTTTTTGATGCATTTTATTAATATAGCTATGGTAACATGAACAATTGTGTTACAATTTGGTTACTGAGGAAGCTTAATTTCGCATTTATTTAGATCATATATTTGTTTTTTTTTTCACTTTTTAGTAAAGATCATAACAGGTATTAGTTTATACAACATGTAACAGGAATAATAGATTCCAATTTATAAAATAAGTTAAAATCATAATTTAACCACTGAAATTTTACCTAAATGTACTGTAGCCATTTAAAAAAAAAAATTGTTTGCGACGCTCTACATTGGTAGCGCATGGTATCGGTATCTACGCATGCGCACAACAACACGCTAGTGACGCAATCAATATTTATCAAGAACTAGCTTCTGCAAGCGGCTTCGCCCGCGTGAAAGTCGGTTTTTTCATACAAATTTTGGACCCCCGTTTCATCTTAGTGGGTGAATTTCGGAAAATCCGTTTTTAGCGGATGTCTACACCCTATAAGGAACCTACCTGCCAAATTTTAAGTTTGTAGGTGTTATAGTTTTTGAGATTTCGTGATTAATCAGTGAGTGGTATTTCGCTTTTAAATTTATATATCTAAAAAAGGTATCTTTTTATTTAAAAATAATTCTTGATTATTCCGAAAAACTTTCTGGATGTGCGTATATCCAGAAAGGCGTGGACAAATTTAGACATAAGCGAAGGCGCATCAGCGAGGCATTTTTCTTTCATAATTTTAAGCATTCGAAAACAAGACAGCGACTGTCGCAACTCTGCGTTCGACCACTTCGCCGCTTACATAGCTGAAATAGTGGTCAAACGCAAAACTATCAGTTATAAAAAAGACCCTCGTTGTCAAAGAACCCTCGCTTGAGCGACGCCCCTTAGGATTCGAGGCCTTGGGCGAGGGGCCGCTTCGACCACGCCTAGCTACGCCACTGCGTATATTGTTTATTACATTACATGTTGTATAACCTCAATGAAGTTCTGCAATTGCATGATTAATTTTTTGCGGTTTGAACATTGATACTAGGTACTGAAGGTTTCAAAAAGAATGCAATTGGGTTAAAAAAAACACGTACTTTAATTCAACTAATCAGAAAATAAAAAGCTAAGCAATATTTGTTCCAAAAATTGATGATGATCTTATCATGACGTAAAAATGACAAGTGTGCGAGCGAGAAAGAGTGATACACCCTATATAGCTCCATTCCTTTAACAGTTCAGTTTATGTCGTCAAATGGATCGCGTTGAGAGTTCGTGATTGGGCCTCTGATGTCGGTTATCATAATTTATTGCTATTATTTTCCTGTACTATAAACATGGGCGTACCCAGGGGGGGGCAGGGGAGGGCAGCTGCCCCCCCTTGGAAATTTCGGAGAACATGTGTGGACTCGCCTATTACTAATTAAAGTGTAAACGGGGCCTTATGCTCTAACTTTTAAATAAACCGCGCAGTAGACACTGGCAAAATGCACGATGCAATTGCCAAAAAACCGCGCGCGACGATGGCGGACGTACATTACCGAATCGTTCGAACGCTCGGCTCTATTCGGTAGAGAGTGGCGAGCGACTAGCATTTATTTTATTTAACATAGTCAAATTTACTTTTATTTATTTAACCACCTTTAAAGCAGGATCATTTGCGGCTGTTTGCCCTACACACTACACTATATATATCTAATGTTTCATGTAGGTGTGTTTGTGAAGTGTGTATGACAAAACAGCCGCGGACGAACCGACCTAAAAAATCTGACTTGCCCCCTCCTACGCCAGAAGCTGGGTACGCCCATGACTATAAAATAGGCGTTATAAACTTAAGCACTGATAGATCTTCATTGACGATTATTATTGATGTGTTTTAATATTTTAGTTGTATTTAAAATAAAAAAATAACTGCTCATCTGTATTAAAAGAATCAACTAAATTGTAATTTTTTCTATGTTATTAGCGATATTTTAACAGTATGCATATTTTCTATGATATATTAGAACACCTATGTAACTTGTAAGATGCAAAAATATTCATTGATGTTAGGATATAAGTATATAAGTTCCCATCTATCGGTGAAATCTTTTCCCAAAATCTAAAATATCACTAGGGTAAAGACACCACCAAACTATCGAATTTCAAGACTAAATTATTACCTCAATTTCAGAATACACAGTTTTTTTTTTCTGTAACTTTTTTTTGGAACTCTTACGATAAATATCAGTTGTCGAAAATCTGTTTTTTTTTTCTTTTACACTTGTCTTTAAGAAAGAGATGATGATAATTTTTTTTTTAGGAAAAAACTGTTCCTTTAGTTTTTGCCAAATCCGTCGCTATCACATTTACATCACACATTCCTTTCTATTATAAATTAATATTCAGCTAAAATAAGTACGATTAAATTGAAACGTAACACTTTCACCACAAATCACAATTTATATATTTAACATTAAATTAAAACTTAGTGCGAGGACTACAGGATCTAAGTCACTCTCGGACTGCATACAAAAGATAGAGGCACAGTGCTTGCAAATAGCATAGCATAGCATAGTCGGCCTTATAACGTTCCCACTGTTGGGACACAAGCCTCTTCTCTAGGAGAAGGAATGGGCCGTAATCAACCACGCCTTCGAATTTTTGGTTCTAGGACATGCCGGTTTCATTACGATGTTTTCCTTCACCGTTTTGAGAGCAGTGGTGATGAAATAAATTATACAAAGTAATGCGCCGGTTTGAACCCGCGACCTGCAACTCGTAAGTCGGGGCCGTTACCACTCGGCCACCATTGATTATAAAATTAAAACATTATATCGGTAAAACGTTGCTTAGAATAATCTGACAAACAATCACAATTATTGCATGTATATTAGTCCGATTTTTAATCGATAAAAGCAATTTTTAGAGACATCTTCGTGACTTTTTTTTATATTTTATTAAATTTGCTGTATAATATTTTGAACGCACAATCTGTTTAGAATTTATTCAGAAGAATAACATATATTTTTCTAATTCTGTTTACTGCAGTAGATCATATACTTTTGCGTATAAAACTCGCGATTAGTTCCTGTAGTCCTCTTATAGGACTAAATTGAACCACACCAGAACAGCATCCATTTTAATTAAAGTAACTCCTTTTAATCTAATCCACACCAGAATAGAATGTCCTACCACCCTTATTCTGACCCCCAACCAACGATATGCATTCAATATCCACCATTAATCTAGTTTTTTTTAGAAGTATTTAGGCGTATTTTAGAATTAACGACCTTAAGTCCAACGGACATAGTTCATTTTCTTTTGCCTCTGAAATTGTAACAATGATGTTTTGACTAGTTTACATTATGTAACTATAAAAAAACTTTATTTCTTGAGAGTCAAAGTTGATATTTGTATGAATTGCTTTAGTACTGTTCTTGATTTAAAAAGTCAGTAGTTCTTTAGCTGGTTTTTAAATCATTTCATACTGCGTCTTTCTTTCTTAAATGATGTAATCCTAAATGTCTATTTTCAATAATATTAAGAATTTTTTTTTAGATATTAAAATCTCTTTGTCCTAGGTATACGATTCTTGAAAGATATAATCTCCTTTAGGTATACAAGGGATTTTGATGTATTTTTTTAACGAAACCGATCGCGTTGGTCTGACGACCTGGTGAGGGTCGCGGGCATCCGATAGATAGATGGACAGGTCGTTGCGGCGATACTTGGGGGAGTTCTATGTCCGGCAGTGGACGTCTTTCGGCTGAAATAATGATGACGATAACCCGATCGCTGTAAACGTAAATTTGCAGTAGAACGTGTACCTCAGCGCCGCCTGGGGACAAAAACGGGTAACCTCGGACAAGATCCCTATAATGCGATCGGGTACGTTAAAAAAATTGCACTAGCTAGGCCCTCTGTTCGTGTCGTTTATGATAGTTGTATGTGTCAAACATTCATTGGATTGTATATAAATACATGTAGTCGTAGTAGTTTCGTTTTAGTATGACAATGAAAGTAGGGTTGCCCTAATGTCATCAAAAAACCCTAAAAATAAACTATGTACATTTTTTCAACAGTAAAATTGTTGCATTCAGAACGGCTTTCTAATCTTAAAAATAATAAGTTGCCACGCTAAACATGGCATAGGAATATGACGCGCTAGGCCGACAGAATTCGCACTTGTTTTATTTCTATGACCGACTTTTCGACTGCCAGTGAACAGTTTAATATTTTTCACAACTTTGGTGAATGTATGGCAGTATCAGTTAGAAGTATGGGTTAGTTACCAGGGTAAATAAATTCGGTATTCAGGGCTAGATTGATAAGATTTGGAAACCAGGGTAAAGATTTTTGAATCGATTGATAGATTAAAAATAAGTGGGCGCGGTCATAAATCTTTTAGAAGTCTAAAACGGCATAGAATAAATTTATATAATAATGAAAATAAGAGCGAAATGTTACTAAACAGCATTGACCTTTAAAACTAAAAGTATAATCAGAAATTCGCATGTTTTTATTGTGTAAAGTCAATATTTTAGAAAGGAAAAAAATATTAATGTCATGTCAGCCCAGCGCGTTGTCTGCCTTAGGCTGTGGCTACATTATCACGCGAATATTCGTCGCATTTAAAACATCGTTTGCCACATTAGCAATCAATCGTATTTCTATGCAGCTGTGTAACTGTGGCTTAGCATTCGTTTCACCCGACAATACGTTTCGACAAATTACTCGGTTACATTTGTAGCGATAACGCGAATATTCGCCAGATCCCGATAATGTATCTACAACATTATAATTAGGTAAATATCAACTCTATAAAATCTGCACTTATAATGGCAGTAAACATATTTAATAATATTTAGATTTAAGGGTTTTGTGACGTAATATCGGTGCATATTTAGTTTGTTAACCAAATTATAAATACTATTACAGGAATTTTAAAGCATTCTGAGAATTTTTGGATGAAATTGAAATATAAAATACATATAGGTTGACTGTTAATTAGTGACCGATACTTAAACACGTGATTGTCCTCATCATAACAAACAACTTTCCTATAAAAAAAAGTTTTTATATACTCATTAGTTTTATGACAATAACAAAACAGCTGTTTGAAATTCGCGTGCGCGCGCCTGCGACCACTCAGCTGTTAGCCGCTTAACGCTGTTGTCTTATGTACTTTTTGTATCTTACCTAGTTTGTGATCATGAGTACAATCACGTGTTTAAGTATCGGTTACTAATTACCAGTCACCTTATATAACCAAATATTTTTAACCATATTTTTCTAAAATCTATCGATATGTTTTGGCATTGAGTAAATATTATTTAGGAACGATATTTAGACACTTAAAATAAATCCTTCCACTTCTGTTTTTGAAAATGTTTTAATTTTGATAGATTATAAACTTCTTTTGCAACGATAGTAGTTAAGAAATAATTTTTCGCAATTGCATTTTTTATATAAATCTACATGTTGTCAATTCGCAGGATAATAATTAATATAGATGTGCTTAATAAAATATTGATGTCGTGAGATGGAATTTTATTTAAAAAAAAAAAACAAAAATTCACATAGTAGGATTTTAAAAGAAATTCAAACAATACAGATATGAGGACCTAAATGTCAAACAAAAACTTGTTGTGGTATTTTCATAGCTGAATACTGTAGATATTTTATTATACAAAACGATAACCTTCTCTAATAACAGTAATAAATAACAATATTCTGGGAAAACTCATAACTCCGAGATCACCAGTGCCGGATCAGCCAGCGCGGGCATAGCATAGTCGGCCTTTTTTAATGTTCCCACTGTTGGGACTCAGGCCTCCTCTCTAGGAGAGGGGATGGGCCGTAATCCACCACGCTGGCCCAGATCGGGTTGGTGGCTGTCACATGTCTTCGAATTTTTGGTTCTAGGACAAGCCGGTTTCCTCACGATGTTTTCCTTCACCGTTTTAAGTGGTGATGAAATAAACTATACAAAGTAATGCGCCTGGCTGGGTTTGACCCCACGACCTACAACAGCGTAAGTCAGGGCCGTTACCACTTGGCCACTACTGCTCTTATGCCATTCATGCCATTCTTACTACATGGCTAATGCCAAACTCAATCTCATAATTATTATAGGCCTACAGGGGTACTTTTAAAACGTAATAATGTAGCGCACGGTACCACATTTCCAGCACTGGTGATCACATGCAATACCTGAAGTTATCCAGAAGCGTAACAAAAATCACCAATACACTCATCAATAGGGATTAGTAAAATAAAACATTCTTACCCAGTCACCGATGTGAAGGTAAAATCATCGAGATACTTGTCTAGAATTTTATGCCACCGAGTGAGTCATTTTTCGACGGTCCACTTAATGATATGTGGACATCGTTGCCTATTATATTAGGGATGTTAAGGAGCTCCGTAACCGTTGCTGAAACTATCGAATATCCGGAATAAAAAAGAAATATCCGTAATAGCAACCGATATAGTCTTGACACGCCGATAGTTCTCCTATAACCGCCCGCCTCTGATTGGTCCAACGAATGTTTTCGTGCTCTATTCGCCAGGGTCGTGTGTTCGCGACGTGTGTGGGTACTACATCTCGTTTAACTCTTCAATCCCCATAGGTGGCAGAAGAGCTGGGCCTCAAATCTGCTATTAGAATAGTGTCAGAATGGTCTATGATTGATTAAATAATTGTTGATTTTGACAAGTTTGGTAATCTACTAATATAATGGCGTCATTACGACTCCCCAATGGTCAACCACTGACACTCCATTGAAAGAAGTGGCATAGAATAGTAATCTCGTACATATTGAACATATGAATGTCAGACTTATGTGGTCATCTGCTAAAATTTTGAAAGTTCCTTTGATCAGTGACCTATGATTAGAACATCACTGTGCATACATTGTTTTTAATAAGCTCGATATTGTCATTCTACCACAACTCTATTACGAGATCCATTGACCAATCAATCATCGACCATTATCAATTAGCAGATTACGAACTTTTAGCAAAATGACAATGGGTTTGTGTTGAAATCACAATTTTATAAAAATAGCAGTCTTGGGCCCCTAACGAGATGGAGTATTTGTTCGTGGATGTGCGACACTGGCGAAATAAACGCGAGAGTTTTTGTCGAATTTATGCGACAGGCGGCTAACACCTTAATAACACAGCAGTACTTCCCAAAGGTTTAGGCAGAAATATAACTGTAGTATACCCACATCTCGGCAGTTTTGTATAAGTCCCTTATAATACGGGCCGCTCTAATAACAATAATCTAGTAAGGTATTTGATTCTGATAATACTGTATCATATCGTAAGTTCTAGTTCTAAAGTTCAGGAAGGAATTCCTAATAACCGAGAGCATGTACGCTGCTGCCTCTTTTTCCGTAGAATTCGGCGCGAATCGGGAACGGAGGAGGCGGATCGTCTGTCCTCTGAAGCAAGGGAGCCCGGTGTCCAGCATGAGAGATACCATGGAAATTATTGCTTCTTGGTAGGGCCTGAAAGGAGAGAAGATTGTGTTAGTAAGGAGGTTGAGTCAAGTGTTATTGCTTCGGGGATCATGGATGGCGTATCAGCTCCCACGAACCCCGGTCCAAGTGTGGGAGAGAACACCGGGGTGGTTTTTAGTCAGTAAGAGTCTGACAGATCCCTTCGCCTGCCTCAGGCGAAGGACATCCATGAGGATTTTCCACCCCGGCAAAAAAAAAAGTGTTATTGCTTGGGAAGTCAAAGGCTCAACTCACACTGGCGCAAAATCGAAGCGTTGCGACGTGTCATGTTTTTCACCTACAGTATATTCATCTTTATTTTCCTATTACTACAAATCTGTGAAATTAAAATATTGAATAACGAGCAGGAGCGTCATTAACGAACGTTCAAACTGCTGTGTTCTGAACAGTCCCTTAGCCAAGTTGCGTCGAACGCCTCGAGTAGACCACGCTTCCGATTCCTTTGTTCTGACCACGTGACTGAGCGCTGAGATGACGTCAGAACTAAGCAATCGGAGGCGTGGCCTACTCGAGGCGTTCGACGCAAACGAAACGATCGTAACTTGACTAGGGGGGCTGGTGTAGAACTGTGATCCAGCCACGCTAGTGCGAGCGTTGTAGCTGAAAAACAAGACGCGAAGACTTATGAATCCAAGTTGTTGCATATGATTTTGATGGAATTGTCGGCGCTCCACACATACATGGACCACCGAGCGGGTCGGGACTCCGAAACCGGTTCCACCGCGCCGCGCAGCGGCCGCGGTGCGCCTTGCCACACTGAGCTCAAAGACGTCGGCGACTCCGGGCATTTCTTTGTACGGTCTTCATAAGTTGTAAATATTAATTACACCTATTTTAATATAGTCCACTCGTTTCACTAATTGATTCCCAACCGAGTCTATACAGAATAAAAAACAAACTTAAATCGGGTTTAGTATTTGATTAACAATGGATTCGACAGAGAAGGCCAAATTTAATTAACTAATAACTACAGGTGAAACTTATAACAAGTATTTTCCAAACTTGTTATTTTTAACTTCAGGTTCAGTTGAAAACCAGCGTCAGGCACTAGTTGTCTGGCAATCATGCTGAACTGGACCTATTTTAGCGCAGCCGTGAGGCGCACAATTGTATATATATATATTTATTCTCTTTTGTATGGTTTCGTGTTTACATATATTGTTTGTGTGCCTTGCGTTGTGACAAAATAAATTCATTTTCTTTCTTTCTTTAAATGTTATTTTAGGGTCGCCGCACACGGGTCACCGGCCACAACCAGAAAACGCTGCCACTGGCATATTTTCTCTAGCTTTCATAGATTTTATATGGACCACACACGGTGGACGCCAGTGGATACCACACGGTACAAATGATCGCTGCTTGCTTGTTGTGGCCCGCCACTAAACGCCGACACAAAAACGCCACCACACGCCACTCGCGCATTTAAACGTTTTTCGTCAAAGTTTATCATTATATCATTATACTGAGCATGGGTTAAAAAAAATTGTATTGTGGATATTGAAATTTGTTGCCAGCACCACAAATTTCAAAGTCGGTCTCCACAATTGACCGAGAAATCTTTGAACTTACATAAAAAAATACTACTGCCGAACATATAACCTCCTCCTTTTTGAAGTTGGTTAAAAAGAGTAATAAACTTTTATTATTGAAATCCTTAAAAAGTCGTTTCATTCAGTGTTCCACCTATGGAGCCTAACAATAAACAAAATAATTTCGTTGTATAATAACTTAAGAACCTTTACATATTTTATTTATAACGTTTATCGTACTTCACGCTTCCTTTTTTTTAACTATCTTCAAAGTCGACATTTGATTAAAAATAAATTATGGTAATAACCATAGAAAAGTAATAAATCATAAAGGTAGTTGACTATTTGTTTTTTGCACGAAGTGTACCATGTGCGAACTAAGGCCCCTCGCCCACTGCGACTTTTTGTAGCGTGTGGCATCCACCGGCGTCTACCGCGTGTGCTCCATATAAAATCTATGAAAGCTAGAGAAAATATGCCAGTGGCGCCGATATGTGGTTGTGGCCGGTGACCCGTGTGCGGCGACCCTAAGAGCTGCAGCATCGCTACTAACGCGCGTTAGTCGCATTTGCAAGTGCTATTGAAAAAACTACCCCCACTACGCCAAATCCTTCACATCTTTCATATCGCCAACAATACTATGTTTTATTCTACATTATAGTAATGATGAAATGGAATCAAGGGTTCATATTCACCTGACAGCGAGGAAGGCCTGCACACACAGTTCACAGAACCATCTAAACGGCGGAGCTTCCATCTTGCCACCCATCACCATCACCATTTCGTCAGTCAGTTTGATGTCTGGTTCGAATCCTAGGTTACCGCCAGGCGATGATTCGAACATGAAGCCGAAATCTAGAAAAGTAATATGACATTGATTATTTGTTTTTTTTTTTTTAATTAAGGGTCTATTCACTCTAGCCTTGAAGACACCTAAATTATAATCGGACAGGAAAACCGCAGCAGGCAATATTTTCCAGTCCTAGCTTGATTTAAAGCTAGTGATGGGATGATTTGTTATAATCAGAGATCGGAATAGGTAAAGAATAATTACCTAAAGTTTAAAGAAGTAAATAAAATATGAGTTGAAACATTGTGTGGGTAATCATCAAATGACTTCTCCCGCTCTAGAGGAGCGAAAGGGCGTGTCAGAGTTTTAATTACTAAAACCGACGTGTGATATTTTTTTGTGTATATTTGGTACGTCTGAGAATGGGTCGTAAGCTAACTTTTACCCACCTACCCCCACCCTCCATTTTTTTCCTTGATTATTTAAATGGCAGAACAACATTTGCCTAGTCAGCCAGTAGAATATATTATATAAATAAAACTCTGGAATGTGCTGCCGAAAGTAAATTTTCCTTCAAGCGTAAAATTCGGAAATACTACTTGAACCTCCTTGTCCTCTCAACCTGAGTTCGGTCTTCGTCATAATTGTATTTTTTTAAGTTCTCCTAATTATAATGTATTTATTAGTTTATAATATAAGCATATATATGTATTTTATTATTGTAACTTAATGATACTACATTCTACTTGATATATCTGTTATATATTTATTGTGCACACCTACCACAATGTTATCTCTTTTAACCCAAAGGTTGACTAGTAGGGAATGCCTTGCTGCATTAAGTCTGCCTATGTACCATTACTGTAGATGAAGTTTAAAAAAATAAATTTACGAAATCATCATTTTTTTCTTCTTTTCGTGTCGATGTACTCTAACTAAATTTTATCTGACCAGTATTTCGCAACCTCTACGGCTGTTATTGGCCTCGTATAGATCCTGAAAACGGCAGGTGGTTGTACAGGATGGACAGCATAGCAAATGACGCATGTCCTGTGCAGCGGCTCCACACTGACACTGTGTTAGAGTTGGAAGCCCCATTTGGCCAAATTATTTTTACAGCGGCCAACCTGAGTCCGCAGTCGGTTAAGAGATTATTAAATAAAATCATTATTATCTCAAAATTCACTTTCATTGAATTTCCGCATTTTGGCTTAGGCAGTATTTATCTTCATATTATGCTAGAAAAATAAATAGGCGCTTAAGATATGTCTGCCATAACGCCTGGTTTAAAACTTATCTTGGATTTCCAATGTATATTTTATTTTATTTTTTAACATTGATAGGCCCGCGTTTGACCACTTTCTCACCTGATGGTAAGCGATGATGTGGTCTACGATGGAGCACGCTTACCTAGAAGTAACCTATTCACTCTTGACTCATATACCCCTAGGTTGTAGCAATCAATAAACACACAAAATAACTATACTAAAGCTGAATATACACACCTATATGTATGATATGTCCGTCTGTGTCTAACATGATGTTGCCGTTGTGCCTATCCTTGATCTGCAGCAGGAAGCCGATCACACTGTATGCAGCCATTGACGTCACGAAGCAGCGGCGAGCGGCCTGGGGTATACGAATGTAAGATTGATTAACTCTTTAACGGTCAGAACAATTTAGCAAACGGAATAAACTACCACATAAACTTATAATGTAGGGAAGATTTACTGATAGGGAACGAAAGATTTCTTTGATAAATGAGTATGCTAGAGGAAATCTGAAATTGGCGCCAGTGACTGAAAAGTTGAAGGGGAATCGTTTGTCTTGGTATGGTCATGTGAAGAGGAGAGATGAAATGCATGTTACTAATGTTACTAAAAGAGTTATGAGTATACATGTGGATGGGTGGAGAGGGAGAGGGAGGATGTTGTTAATCTCAAGCGTGCGACCTCCTCCTTCGCTAGCATTTACTTTACATACCTGAAACTCTCTAGTCGTTTCATCACCGTACTTCTTGATGAAGTACTCGTACATGCCAATGTCGGTTTGTCTGCCGAGCTGGTCGCGAGACTTCGCGTTAGGTACGCATTCTATTACGCCACACTGAAATTGTATACAGAGGATAGTAAACAGCAGTCCGAATAGTTTTAAAAGTAGCAAAGCAAGCATAGCATCATCAGCCTTTTTAATATTCCCACTGCTAGGACTTAGGTATCATCTCTAGGAAAAGGAAAACAAGGAAAAGGTTTTAAAAGTAAAATAAATCATTTTAAGTTGGTGTCGAAAAACGAAGAAGCAAAATTAGAAACACTAGTTTTCGAAATTGTTCTTCGGAAGTTGGTTATATTTTTTTAGAGTTCCGTAACCTCATCATCATTTCAACCGAAAGACGTCCACTGTTGGAGATAGACCTTAGAGAGTCTTGTGCGTTTTGCATCCATGGGATTCTCGCGACCCTCACCAGGTCATCGGTCCACCTTATCGGAGGCCGCGCCAACGCTGCGGCTTCCAGTACGCGGTTGCAACTTCAGAACCTTTCGGACCCGACGGCCATCTGTTTTGGGAACAATGTGCCCTACCCCAGTTAAGTTCGCAATTCTTCGGGCTATGTCCGTAACCTCAGTCGGCAAAAATTAAACCCTTGTATGATCACTTTATTATTTGTCTGTCAAGACCTTTTTTCTCAGGAACGCGTAGAGATATCAAGCTGAATAATTAATATCAAATACTCAAGTGTGTTACCAAGCACTGAAAAAGCAAAACTCTAAGTCAACGCAGTCTAAAGTTAAGACCGTTTATGCTCCGTTTTGGGGCATATTTTGATACTCGCTAAGAAATCAAAACCTATAAGGTACTTCCCGTAACCCGTTGACCTAGAATCCTGAAAAATTGCCAATAATTAAATAGCAAGGTCACATGGCACAAGTTAAGGAAAAAATCCTGAAAGCTTATGTCACAAAAGATTCCTTTTATGTGATTTGGAAAAATCGTCAAGATTCGAATTCAGGAATTGAATTATTTACATAGGAAAGTTTGCACAGAATCCTCGGTGTGCGAGTCAGACTCGCACTTTTTTTTTAAGGTGGGAAAATCATCTAATGACAAATCCCGTTCTTGGGCGGAGCGGGAGATAGTATCAGACTTTTACTGACTAAAAACCCACTCCTGTTCCTTCGTTGCCTTCGTACCAGGGCCCCGGGTTTCGTTGTCACACTACCCTTGGCCCCAGTAGGCTTCGACTATGCTGGGCCGGACGGTTGGACGGACCGACTCGCACTTAACCATTTTTTTACCTTTTTATACTTGAAATCAAAGCATACTCACCCCAGGTGCAGTTGCGACGACCTTATACGGGAACAGATACAAGTCCAGTCCTACTTGCTGGAATATGTTCTTGAACAAAGATATGACTTGCAGTGCCAGCATGTCTTGCCGCACGTCGTCACCTACTTTAAAAATGGCGGCCTGCCATACTTCTGCTGCTATACCGGTGAACCTGTCTTTGCCTTCCTCCTGTTTGTATGAAAAGTGGTTATTTAGTTCTTGGTTTTTAATGAAGGATAGTTTGTGTTAGTCAGACAGTAAAACGGTTTTTTCAATACAATTATTCGGAAACCCGGTCTTATACCTAACGATTTTAGGCATTTCAATTTACTGTTTTTCGCACTAGTGTGGAAAAGTGCACTTGCTCGTTCGCGTCACAATTTTGTCATATTTATCGTATCAGACTAGGGCACTAAGTGACCCCCACGAGTCGTCAGGCAACCCCCGTTAATTTATATCTTTGAAGTGTATTAAAAATTTCCTTTGATACACGTGGAAATTTGTTACTGCAGCACTCGGCTCCATATCTCGCAATGACAAACTTTCTCCACTTGTATCAAAATTTACTATTTTACATCAAGGATTTTTTTTTCATGCTCATTCCTTCAGAATATGTAATTGTCTGTATTCATTACAAGGATTTGTTGTGTAAAATTTAAAAGTCAATATTTTGTTCATGAGGTATCAATATACATAAAACAAAGTCGTGTTAGTTACAACATTTAAAACTCAAGAACGGCTGGACCGATTTTAATGATCTATGCTTTATTAGATTCGTCTTCACCCCGAATAGCAGAATAACTATTAAAATATCGGAAAAATTCACGTATTTTTTTTTAAATATGTTTAAACGTATTTTAACATTTAATATTGTGAATTTTTTTTTTAAGAGGAACCATGAAGTTTCTTGGCGGTTCTTAAATTGTCCATAGGAAAAGACCAATCGGAACCGTGCAATAGCTTCTGACGTTATATAAGTGTTAATGTAGGGACATGTGAATTAAAAACATTTTGATTTAGATTTTTCAACCGATTTTGATAAAATTTTTATAGAGTAAGATTGGATTCCCACCCAAGACCAATGTTTGTGTGATGAGCACGATCATTTGTTCTATGTCTGGGTGTAATATACTCGTATCTATAATATGTATTTAGATTAAGGGCGAAATTAGCCAATAAAACTTATCACGTTTTATCGTTTGGCTCGCATAATCGCGTTTAGTAGCTGTCACTATAAGTGTCACTTGTCTGTATTTTTCTCTTGTTGTATTTTTACAAGTGACACTAGTGATAGCGGCTAAACGCGATTATGCGAGCCAAACGTTATAACGCGATTAGTTTTATTGGTGAATACCACCCTTAGAAATATACAAATAAGTTTATCAGTTGTCTAGTACTCATAGCGCAAGCTCTGCTTAGTTTGGGACTAGATGGCGTTGTGTGATAGTTGTGGAATATTATATTATTTACAGAGGGATTTCGCTGTTATATAGGGATAACATCCTTCACACACACATACACACACACTCACACTTACAAGTATAAGATCAGCAGCAGAACGGCGATGACCGACGTTAAAATATTTTAGAAGATTCTGTTATACGATAAAGTATTATAAAATAAAACGACCAGCAGGTTCTCACAGCTTGGCTGCGATAAAATAATGGCAATATTTTTGATGTGGTTAATAGTTTTTTACTCCAAAAAGACACCCCGCGATCATTCATGAGCTGACCCGTGCCCACATGGCACGGATCAGCTCATGAATGTCATTATCATATCAGCCGAAAGATGTCCACTGTTGAATATAGGCTTCCCCCAAGTTTTGCCACCATAACCAGTCCTATGCGTCTCGCATCCATCAGATTCCCGCAACCCTCACCAGGTCATCGGTCCTCCTTGTGGGCGTTCTAACGCTGCGTTTTCCGGTACGCGATAGCCACTCCAGAACCCCATCGACCATGTGTTCTGCAAACAATGTGCCCAGCCCACTGCCACTTAAGTTTGGCGATTCTTTGGGCTATGTCGGTAACTTTGATATTCTCAGGAATGTGATAACGTTAGAACGGTATAACATTTTAAATCTTCACAGTCAATTGGACAGATTATCTGTCTATCAATAGCCGAGTTATATAGAGTGACTGGTAATTAGTGACCGATACTTAAACACGTGATTGTACTTATTATTACAAATAATTTTCCCAAAAATATTTTTATTTTATACTAATTAGTTCAATCACAATAACAAAAGAGCTGTTTGGAACTTTGAGTTTCGCGCCCGCCTTCACCCGATCAGCTGTTAGCGGCGCGGCGCCCGCGCCCGCATTATCGATGACGTAAGTAATGTACCTACTTGTTTCGGTAAAATAATATCCAGACTAGTATTTTGGTACTTTACGCGAGCGCGCTACGCTACAATAAATTAGTATAAAAAAAAGTTTCTTTGGGAAAGTTGTTTGTAATCATGAGTACAATCATGTGTTTAAGTATCGGTCACTAATTACCAGTCACCCTATATACAGATCGCTAAAAACTAACATAGGTATATTTCTCCAGCTTAAATACTTACTGAAGGCGGGTCTTCTCCAGCGGAGATAGCCATGGCGACGGCCTCCATCTCATCGATACCGTACTTGCGCACCCTGAAGCGCGCCAAGTAAGGGGCTTTTGCTGCACTCTGCATGGGGGTACCTGAACAAAGTAATATTTGCATGAACTTGAAGGCGTGCGAAGAGAATAAGGGCGGAATTCACTAATAAAACTAATCGCGTTTTAACGTTTGGCTCGCATAATTGCGTTTAGCCGCTGTCACTAGTGTCACTTGTAAAAATACAACAAAAGAAAAATACAGACAAGTGACACTAGTGACAGCGGCTAAACGCGATTATGCGAGCCAAACGTTAAAACGCGATTAGTGTTATTGGTGAATTCCGCCCTTATTGGTGATACAGATTTGGTTAAGTCTAATCTACAAATCCAAGAGCACAAGCGTAGAGTAACCAGTCATTCGGTATTTTACATTATGCATTTTAGAGTGTGCTCGGGAATTGCATGAATTGATTCTACCATCTCATTTCCACCATCGGACTACCTGACGTATGACTTGATCTCCACCTTTACGTTGTTGAAGCCTCTACGGTCCGGAATAAGCGTTTCGCCTCGTCGTTTATACAGCGTACATCGAAGGACTGGTCATTGCCTGCTGCGGTTTTTCCGTCGCAATTATAATTTAGGTGTCTTCAAGGTTAGAGTGAATAGACTTTTAATAAACTAGTGCGCCTCACCATCAACGATTGCATCACTGCTTACTATCAGGTGAGGCAGAGCAACCGGTATCATGGTACGGCTTGCGGGATTGTTTGAAACAGTTACCGAGGCCTTTGAGCGTAAAGGGCAACTAAAGGAACCAGGGGCGCCAGCTTTTAGAAAACCTCATGGGTGCTCATGCTCATTTGATGACTGGAAAAAGTGGCAAAGTGTGAGAAGAGAAATGCAAAGTGATCGACCGACAAATAAATAAATGTCCTTCTTACATACTGCGGAATAACGACGGAACCACAAACACCCAGGCCCAACAAAAATATCTGTTTTATTAACAAACATTTGTGTTGGTGCGGGAATCGAACCCGACACTTGCGTCTCAACCGGCGCTATAAACTACTGCGCTAAACGGATCGTCGGGTAATGAAAAAACGCCCATCCCTAAAAGGCGATTACTGATCTGTTTCTTGATGTCTATCACCCACATTAAGGATTCGGCGCCCCTGTAAGGAACACAGTTGGATTTGAGGCGCGCGTGAAACACTACCCGCCATTGACGAATCGGGTTCGGTCTGGACGACCGGATGGCGAGCATAACAACTTAGCGATGTGAGCTTGACACATACAGGAAGTCGATCTTCAAAAGGTAGATGCCATTTATGCCTTTACAGTAGAACATTGCAGTTCTAAAGTAAATTGTCACAATAATATTGTTATAGCTTACCGCTACTGGGACCACGGGTAGTGTGAAAGTGAAACCCGGGGCCTTGGGACGAAGGCAAAGAAGGAACAGGAGTGGATTTTTAGTCAGTAAAACTCTGACACTTTTTCTCGCTCCGCCCAAGAAGGATTTGTCATTAGATGATTTTCCCAGCTAAAAAGAAATATATATTACTTACCACTCTTGTAATCAATGTCAACGACCATTGAATCGGGGTTTGAGGGTAGATAGCAACCGGGCTGAACCTGTTAAAACCAAGAGAGAAAATCAGTGTTTCTCGTCATAACCGACTTCAGAACATTTGTTTTGAAAAATACAGGATTTATTTATTTATTATATTCTTTATTGTAGACCACATAAACAAAAATACAGGACAAACATAATTAAAAATAAGTGTACAATGGGCGGTCTTATCGCACAGGGCAATTTTCTTTCAAACAACTTTTGGATGGACTGAAAGAAAGGAGATAAATTGTTGTTTGGATTGTTCGAAGTATAATGCAAAGGGTAACTGAAGGGTTTGTTTGATGTCAATAAAAATGTTATCTTCTGTCTCACTTTACCTAGAGCGGTAGGAATTATTTGATGATGTCTCAGTTCAATAATAAAAAAAACTGTTTGAATCTATTTATCTATTTTTTTTTTATGGCTATCTGATTTTGGACAAAGAAACTTTGGTACCGCCGTTGCTAGTGACTACACAAACGTCATAAGTATGTTATGTACTCTTTGTATTGAGGCTAAAGCATCAGATTGGGACCACACTAAGGGACCAAATGTCCCCCAAAATTACACGCAACGCTTAATCTACATGACGCTGCAACGTTGTCCAGTATATCGAAACTTTCCCCCCGACATTTTACAACGTATTTAAGTGACGTGGGATATGTTGGTGGATAATCTGTCAGTGTTGCGCGTCATGTCGTGGCAATAGGGTATTACACTCATTTTTGAAAAGTGTCTCATATGGATTCTGTAGTGCTAATAAACCAGTAAAAAAAAACACATTTTTATTCAGTCGCTAAGTACCCTAAAAATGCATTTAAAATTAACATTTTTACATTTCGCGCGTATTAGACGAAAATGTAGTGCAGTGGACGCCATATTTATTAAGCGGTCGTGACGTCAGTTGGCTGTGTAAACAAATGCGCTCAGTATGGCCGATCAGTTGACAGTTGACAGCTGTCACTTTATTTTACACAGCCGAATGACGTAATAACATGGTGCCTACTATTTCAAGGTGATAAAGAACAGATAATAAAAACAGAAAACTTTGAATTGAATTTTAAAATTTATTTTGTTACTTTATGAACTAAAACCAACACTTAACGACTGCATTTTACCTAAGCTATCTTAATAATATATTTTTAGATTTTGTCTCATATACAACAAAATACCCTATTGTGTCCCCTAATGTATCTGAGGCTTAAAAGAGACCTAACTAAAAACTCCTTAAACAAATTACCTTAACAGTTTTCAGCGCCTCCAAGCAAGCTCGTTTCCTCTCGGCACCCTTCGGGAAAGGTCGTATAGTTCCGCTGATATTCGTGATTTGGCTGAAGAAGTCGAACTCTCTCTCGTAGAACGCTTTAGCGGGACCCGATAGGTGGTCCACTATGTTCTTTGTTAGGCTTTCTAGAATATCGTATAGGGCAGCTGGAAGAGAATATATTGTTATAAGACTTCTAAATTATACCACACTAGCTTCTGCAGGCGGCTTCCCCCGTTTAAAAGGTTTCTCCATACAAACTTCCAACCCTCGTTTAACCCCTTTAGGGGTGGAGTTTTGTAAAATCCGTTCTTGTCTACACCCTATAAGGAACCAACCTGCCAAATTTTAAGTTTGTAGGTGTTATAGTTACTGAGATTTCGTGATTAATCAGTGAGTGGTATTTCGCTTTTATATGTAGACTAGCTTTTGCTCACGGCTTCGCTCCCGTCAACTGACTACTCTACCCATTTCTACCCTGCCCTACTCTACTCTACCCTACACTACCCTACCTAGTTACCCACCCTACTTACCCTAAGATGTGCTAAATGAAGAACCGCTCGACAGATTTTGTGCAAACTTCACATAAACCATCTACTAAATAGTCCGAACAAAGCCTAAACATTTGGTTTGGATAGGTGAGCCGTTCTTGAGTTATAAAATTACAACGAAAAGTGGCATTGATTTTTATATATATACTAGCTTTTGCCCGCGGCTTCGCTCCCGTCAACTGACTACTCTACCCTACTCTGCCCTAATCTACCCTACTCTACCCGAGAAAAAATCGAATAGACGACTATTCGATTTTTTCTCGTAAAAACCATCCTTGAACTTCAACGAACATTTTAAAAAAAGGATTGGCCAAATTGGTCCAGGCGTTGTTGAGTTATGCGCTTACCAACACATTTTTCGATTCATTTTTATATTATAGATAGATAATACATGTAAAACTCATTATGAATGCTTTCTATGATGCGGCTCTGCCGAACATTTTGGGTAATTAATACAGTTCGGTATTATTTAAATAATGTTCTAAATAAGTACATGATGACATGCAAAGACCCTTCCAGTTTTTGTTACTGATATGAATCTCAAATCTGAAATGTTTATTGAAATCTATACATTTACGGTGGTAAATATAAAAAAAAAAAATATACAATTTATGGACCTTGTCGGGCACAGCATGATTTTAATATTAGTAGGAGAAAGGAAGATCACTTAAATAATTTTCCATAAAATAACTATTTAAATTTAATCGTATTATAACTTGACTTATATTATTTATTTATTTGCTTAAATATTTTTTATTGCTATTAGTATATTAAATACAGTTGAATACATATTTTTAGGGTTCTGTACCTCAAAAGGAAAAAAAACGGAACCCTTATAGGATCACTTTGTTGTCCGTCCGTCTGTCTGTCTGTCTGTCAAGACCCTTTATCTCTTAAACGCGCGGAGTTATCCAGTTGAAATTAAAACCATATACTAAGGTCTGTGGTCCCTTGAAGCTGTGAAAAAATCAAACTTCTGAGTCAACGAATTAAAAAGATACGACCGTTTATGTCGCAAAAAACGTATATTTTGACACACTCAAGGAAATCAAAATTCATAGGGTACTTCCCGTTGACCTAGAATACTGAAATTTGGCATGAAGCAAGGTCTTATAGCACAAGTATAGGGAAAAATCAGAAAACTGTAAATTTGTAATTACGTCACAAAATGTTTTTTTTTGCCATTCGGAAAAATTTTCGTAACTCAGTTCAGGAATTGAACTGTTTTCGTGTCTGTGACTCGCTCTTGCCTGTTTTTTTTATTAATCATAGGCTCGCTCGTGGCCACTATCTGACCTGACGGTAAGCGACAATGTGGCGGTGATGGAGCGCGCTTGTCTAGAAGTAACCTAATCACTTTTGACGTTCGACGAGCCCCAGCTTGTAGCTATCAAAAAATACAAACGGCGACAAGGAATTCCACTTTTTTAGTTACACGCATAATGAATGTGTTTCCAGGACGTTTTGTGTGTATGGGTGTGATTTCCACCATGTACCGATCACAAAGTCTACCTTTAACCTCTTTCAGAAATAAACTTTCTACTCATCCGATTTTTATAAATATATGTTTTGTTTTTTCTATTTTCAATTCATAGCCACAGATAATTTTCAAGTTTTGGGAACAAAATATCAAATTCGATAACGAACTAGCTTCTGCCAGCGGCTTTGCCCGCGTGAAAATAGGTTTTTCTATACAAACTTTGGACCCCCGTTTCATCCCCTTAGAGGGTGAATTTTGGAAAATCCTATCTTAGTGCTCGCCTACGACATAAAAATAAGCCGTGTGCAGAATTTCATGTTCCTAGTCCCAGTAGTTTCGGCTGTGCGTTGATATGTCAGTCAGTTTCTATGATCTATCTTTTTTTTTTAAACAATGTAATTACTAATACTTACGATCTTTGTTCTGCATTTCCTCGTCAGTGTACATATTGGTATGCATATTCCATATCAACTGATGTGCCACCACTTGAGATTTCTTGGATAACGACTTTATTAGTTCTGCTACATATCCCATCTGACGGAGGAAATAAGAGTTATAATATGAGTTTGGGAACACTTCAACTGTTGAAATAGAATGATAGCAGACGGTTGGCAGGGCATAATGAAAAAATAAATAAGCTGCATCAATTGCAAGTAACATGAGACATAATCGGGAAAATTGTGATTGTGATGGTTAGTGGTATTGTTTTGATGGGGTTATGGTGGATTGGGATTGTGTTGGCTGGTAGTATTGTTGTGGTAGATTGTGTGTGGATTGGGATTGTGTTGGCTGGTGGTATTGTGTTGGTTAGTTGTATTGTGGTGGATTGGTGTGGATTGGAATTGTGTTGGCTGGTGGTATTGTGTTGGTTAGTTATATTGTGGTGGATTGGTGTGGATTGGAATTGTGTTGGCTGGTGGTATTGTGTTGGTTAGTTGTATTGTGGTGGATTGGAATTGTGTTGGCTGGTGGTATTGTGTTGGTTGGTTTTATTGTGGTGGATTGTGTGTGGATTGGGATTGTGTTGGCTGGTGGTATTGTGTTGGTTAGTTGTATTTGGTGGATTGGTGTGGATTGGAATTGTGTTGGCTGGTGGTAATGTGTTGGTTGGTTTTATTGTGGTGGATTGTGTGTGGATTGGAATTGTGTTGGCTGGTGGTATTGTGTTGGTTAGTTGTATTTGGTGGATTGGTGTGGATTGGAATTGTGTTGGCTGGTGGTATTGTGTTGGTTGGTTTTATTGTGGTGGATTGTGTGTGGATTGGGATTGTGTTGGCTGGTGGTATTGTGTTGGTTAGTTGTATTGTGGTGGATTGGTGTGGATTGGAATTGTGTTGGCTGGTGGTATTGTGTTGGTTAGTTGTATTGTGGTGGATTGGTGTGGATTGGAATTGTGTTGGCTGGTGGTATTGTGTTGGTTAGTTGTATTGTGGTGGATTGGAATTGTGTTGGCTGGTGGTATTGTGTTGGTTGGTTTTATTGTGGTGGATTGTGTGTGGATTGGGATTGTGTTGGCTGGTGGTAATGTGTTGGTTGGTTTTATTGTGGTGGATTGTGTGTGGATTGGAATTGTGTTGGCTGGTGGTATTGTGTTGGTTAGTTGTATTTGGTGGATTGGTGTGGATTGGGATTGGCTATAGAGTTTGTTTCGGGGTTTCTTCTCAAGGTAGTCAGCTAGGAAACACCAGCCTTATTTAGTTTAAATTGACATGTGTTTTTAAAACCTACTTGCAAAATAAACATAACATTTGCATTTACTCTCAATACATAACTTACAAAGTAATTTAAGCACAGCTGTTTTTATTAAAAAATCAACGTTATTATAATGACGTTAAGGTCTAATTTAGCTTGTCAACTCACAGTATCGTGCCGCAGCGCCTGCACTAGCTGCGGTATGTACAGCAGCACGGCGGAAGACGGATATGACGTCAGAGTTCTGACGGCCGCCTGCGCAGACAGCGGGTGAGGAGGGTACTGTCGGCTGAAGTACGACAGCGCTTCTACTGGACTCACTCGAGCCCAGGTTATCATGTGGACGAGCTAGATTAGAGAAAAAAAAGAAAATGTACATAAGTAAGGTTTTTTTTTGCAACCCAAGAGGTAAGACATATCGCCAACGCCTTCAATTCCCTGCCCTGGAGTAGCATTAGGAGGGCACTCCGGTGTCACCGGGTACCACTATCTCTGTCGGGCTTACCAACGGCGAGCAATGGGTAGCTCGCCGTCCGACCATCCGGTAACCGTCCGGACTGCGCCCAAGTTGTCGACGGCGTGTACTGTTCCACGCACTTCAAGGAGAAGTCAGCAAACCGTAGGGGCCCAGCAGGGACGAAGCCTACTGGGGCCAAGGGTTTGTTTCTGAAAGGAAAACTCGGCTCTGGGACGAAGGCAAAGAAGGAACAGGAGTGGGTTTTTAGTTAGTAAAAGTCTGACACGCCCTTTGGCTCCACCCAAGAGCGAGGGATGTCATTGAATGATTTACCCACCTATAAAAAAAGAGGTAAGACGTAAATATCAAGTGAAGGAAAACCTAGAGTAGCATTGTCTATGCTACCTTGGAAAAGTAGTCAATTAAACAATTGATACTCTATTGCGGTGGCCAACCACACGTAGGTGCGGTGCGGCGATGACCGAAGCGAAGCGGTCACCATCAGTTGGTTTGGTATATTCACGCGAACTATTGTAGACTTCAGATTACAGTGACTTGTTTTTAGGGTTCCGTACCTAAAGGGTAAAAACGGGTCAATATTATAAGACTCTGCTGTCTGTCTGTCTGTCGCCAGATCAGACAAAATCGATTGAATGGACAGTAAAAAAGGTTTGTTGAAATGTCTAAACTTATAAAAAAAAAATATTCAAGTATATAGTAAGTAAAATTATGATTTAAATTAAGTACAATCGAGAAATATAAAGTAATTCTAACTGTAATGTAGACCCGCCTGATCTAGGTTAATGAAAACCTGTATATTATTATCTCTTTTTGTTTTAAAGTTACAAAGCTTGTTTAAAACTACGAAACAGAAATCTATTTATTTTCAACATTCGGCCATTGCTAATGAGGCTAAGATTTAAATGTTTTAATTAAACAAAATAGACGATTTTTTGGTACATATTTCATTCGTGGAACGCTCAAGCCCAGAAACGGGTTTCTCCTTTGAATCTTATACACTTACCTCATGAGCATCGTTAAGCAGTGTCTCAGTGGTCACAAGATACTTCAGCGCTTGAGGAACATGACACACAGCAGTTGGTTGCGCTTGCACTTTGCGACGTATCTCTAACACTATCCCTTCGTGTTTTAACCTAAAAAAAAAATCAATATAGGTCTTACGTTCATTAAGAACTAGAATAATAAATAATAATGATACTAATGTTCCACAACTTTCACACAACGTCGTCTAGTACCAAACGAAGCAGAGCTTGTGCTGTGAGTACTAGACAACTGATAAACATACATAAATATTTCTAAATATTAGGGGTTAAAGTATGAAATTGCCGTTTTTTAAAACGGCTTGCTTTGAAGTGTTATATCTTTGGATTGACTCGGAACTATAAGTTTAAATAAACTTTATATTAAAGGTACGTTATTTATTTTTCAAAATTAGGTTAGTATTTATTGGTTTCTTTGTGTTTTGTATTTTCTGTAATATCGCAGTACTTAAAACCATGAAAGCTAATCTATATAAATAAGCATCACCTTTGTACCTATTTTTCTGTTTTTTTCTTCTTATTTTTTATTATAAGTGCGTACATAAATTGTGAAATAAAAAATAAGAATGATGAGACCTCTGCTACGTTTTACAGGAATAAAATATACTGAAACTATTATTTTTTTGGTTACCTTTCGGGTAGAAACACGGCTAGTGTGGGACTAATGTCCCAGGCCAGCTTAGCGTAGTCGCGCCAGGTTCGTTCCAGGTTGGGTTTGGAGCGCCACGTGTTGATGTTGTCTTCTCCAGGAACGGCCTGCTCTGGACGTCCGTGCGGGTTGTGCCAGGTTACTAGGAATTCTATTTCAACTGCCTGGAAAAGGATAAAAGTTATATTTAATTAGAAGAGACTAACATAACATAAATATAAACAATAATATAAGAAAAACAAATACAATATATAAATTCAAGTTGTGTTATACTAAAATTTCACAAATACACTACACAAAACATTTCTATGCATAAAATAACTGATGCTGAACCCATAATATCATTGCAGCTATCATTTTTTGTCGATGGTAGACAACAGACCATAAATTGCACTACAATATGGGGAGGCGGCATGATGGCGGCGACTCGCATAGTCGGCTCGTCAGGATCACTAGGATCAAGTCGGAATACCATCATCATTGTGGAAGATCATACCCATTGCCTGAAGTCCATGACCAAAGAGGTAAAAGATAAAACTAATTATTATAATCCAATTGAATTAACTCAAATAGTAGTTTCTGGTCCAGGTCGATGAGGCCAGGTTGTGCCCTAATCCTTCGACCTTGGACCTTTTTAGAAGACATTGAAAGAGAGCGTGGCCACTGCTCAAACGGTGCCCCTGGTAAGGGGCGGCAGAGAAATCGTAGTCTCCCTTTCCCCTACCGCAACCTCCTGCGAGATGGCATTCTTGCAGAAGGAGATCACCGCGTTCCAGGTCACTTCCATCTTCCAGGTTACAGTACAGTCAGCCAACTCAGTACACACAATTTTTTTTTTTTCTAAAAACTTACCATTAGTTCCAATATAAGGTTTCTCTTCCTGACATAATCCTTGACGAACGTGTCTTGTGGCTTGGCGGGCGGTTTCACGCTGCGGTTGGACCGCTTGCCCGCTATGCTGCCCGCGCCGCTGCTTAGCGTCGTTGTTGACATGGGCACCTGCAGAGAGACAGACGAAGTTGTATGTTGCAGTACGATTTAAGGATAAATATTCAAATGATTTGCTAAGTCCCAAAGCTACACTAATAATAATAAAGACGAAAGTTACTATGTATGAATGTGTATGTTTGTCTGTCAAGTTAGGCTTTGGATGAAATTTGATACGATAGGACTGAAAAGTCCAAAGAGTATAAACACTTGGGATAATCTTTTTACTTCCACACGGGTGAAGCCGCGGGGAAAAGCTAGTATAATAAATAAAGCTAAGAATTCTTTTTAAACGACCTAAGTCACAATCCATCGACCACTCTTTTACATTTGAGCTACGAAACATATTAGCCAAATAATACTCCATTTCTTTTATGATGTATCTATTTAAATGTCGTGGCCAGATCGTTTAAACGTTAACATTTGATGATATGTCAATGTGTTAGATAAAAACTTACGGTATTAATCCATCCGGTAGTCTGTCGACTTCCGATATCACTGTTGACAGATGACCGATTGTCAATTGGCGAGTTTGACGTGTAGATGCTGTGGTTACTGCTCCGACCCATGAGCTCGAATTCACCTGAAGCAGATATTAACACTTTAACAGCGAATTTTGATGTTTAGATACCGGCACGGATCTTGAGCGCCGACTTCCACTTGCACAGAAGTGAAATATAGTCTCTTTAATGGTATGATGTGAGGGGCGGGGAGTGCAATCTTAGTACATTGATGTGTACGAAGAGCAAAGCGATCCCCACTCTTTCGCCGAGCGCTTAAGATTCGTGCTGGTTTCTGTATAATGTATTCGAGTTAAGAAAATAGTAATTCATCGTTGTCACTCAGCTTAGCTCGCTTCTTAGCCAAATAGGTCATAGTAAATTAGAAAACCGTGTTCTAATTGACCAGTATCAATGTAAGCCCTTCAGATAGAACAGAAACGTCTTTTGTTCATTTTGAAAATAAATTCCTCGCCTATTCGTAAAAATAAAAGCGAACACTCTGACTATGATGTATTATTTAACGGTAAACAAGTTACCGGAAGAAAGTTAGAAATGAAGATATCCGCAGGAGAACTAAGTTTCCCGACATAACCCGAAAAATCTGGAGTGGCGACCACGTGTCGGACGACGTACGTAGACGGGAATCCGATGAATGCGAGACAGGACCGATCATTATGGACGTCTTACGGCTGAAATGATAATGAAGATGAAACAAGTTACCTCCAATATCACTGCTCTTCAAATACTTCTTATCCGAATGCATGAGCTGCCAGAACTTGATGAGTGAGATGATATCCTCCCTGAGCGCGCTGGAGCCCTTAGCGGGGCAAGTGAGGCCGCGGCAGAAGTAGTCGAGGCAGGCCGCGTACACTCGTTCGCGGAGGATGTTGCGCGCGATCGAACGGGGGAGGATGTCACCTTGTAGGAGGGATAGACCGCAGGATAGCAATCTGTGGACAAATAGGTAAGACATGGTTACCGAGATTTTTTAGGAGAAAGAAAGAAGAAAGAAAACATATAGGTATAACCCCCTAGCGGAATAACGCCAGGGTAGCACACCCACGACTAAATACTCCATCCCGTTAGCTCTTCTATCACCTATGAGGATTGAAGAGCTAAACGAGATGGAGTACCCAATCGCGAATACACGAGGGTGGGGAATAGGACACGAAGAACTGGATTGAAACTAAAAAGTTACAGGAATTCAACAAATGTGATGTTTTCAAAGGAACTTACCTAAATCTTACTCCAACGGCTTCAACATGCCTATTTATATGATCTCGTATGTCTCCCACAGTAATTGGCAACGACCTAGGACACAAATAAAATTATGTTAACCAAATTTTACTTTAACTCCCTAATAATAAAGTCCGATTTCCAACACACTAAATACGAACCTATGCAACAAACTGGCCAGCATTTCCACTTTTTCCAAGCTGTTGTACTTGGCAGTCTCAGCGACCTCGCACAGGTATCGAACCCACACCGAGTGGGGTGCCACGAAAGGTGGTCGAGGCTCTAGTTTAGCACCTGTTGAATAATTAGAATAAATAGCTCTTAGTGGTTATCCATAAATTACGCCACACGTAAAAGGGAGGACCAAACGTGTGATACTGATATTCTACCTCAATCAAAACGTAAACTGTTGATCGATCCGACGGGATCTCATGGTGACAGCGACTCTCGCAACCCAGTGCTGGGCACGCCATAATAATGGCGGTAAAGAGAGGACCTCTTTGAGGCGTGGCTGGAAAGACCTCACGGCGTCCTCACCTTCCGCACGACGCAGGTCCTCACCGGACATGGTTAGTTCGGGAGGTTCCTGCATCGGATTCGTGCGGAAGTGACGCCCGGGTGCCACCACTATGTGGACCGCCCGGAGGACACGGTAGAGGTGTACCCCGCTTGGGCAGAGCACCGCCGTGTCCTCTTGGGGGAGATCGGCGGCGGTGATCTCTCGCGCCGGGCCTTGGTACGGGCCATGGTCCGAAGCGAGGAGGAGTGGCAGGCAGTCGCCTCCTTCTGCGAAGCAGTAATGCTAGCAAAAGAGGCGGCCGCACGTGCACGCGCGTGAGTGCGGCTCTCACGCCCCAGCCGATAATCGATCCCTTTAAAATTTTCGTGAAATCAATTCATAATACGAGTAGTAATAGAATAGAATAACTTTAAAACTTTATTGTACACCAAAATAGTAACAAAAACGTATAGACTAACTTAATCGATGGGTACAATGGCGGTCTTATCGCTAACAGCAATATCTGCCAGACAACCTTAGGATGGACTGTGGGGTAGACGGCGGTGTACTGCTGTAATGTTATTGCAATTCAAAGATTCTAAAAAACATTCGTCTTCATCTCGCTAACCTTTTCCCAACTAGCTTGGGGCCAGCATCTAGTCTAACGGGATGCAGCTGTATACCCGTATTTTTCATGGAGCGACTGCCTATCAGACCTTTACAATCCGGTTACTGGGCAATATCCTTGTATAGTCTGATGGTCAGACTTTCTGGCATCTACTGTCAAAGATCTACGAATGAAATCCAGGACTAACGGCTTTACGTGCTTTCCAAGTTAGATATACTTAGATTCTCAAACATCTATGTTCTGTATTCAAACAGACAGAAAACCATACATCATCTTCCTGCCCTTGTCCCGTTTTATTTGGGATCGGCGCAACACGTTTTTTTCTTTCATTCTGTCCTGTCACTCGTCACACTATCACTAACTCCCTTTTCTTTCATATCACTTCTCACACAATCCATCCATTTTTTCTTTGACCTCCCTCTCCCTCTCCATCCATCCACATGTAAATTCATAACTCTTTTAGCAACATGCGCTTCATCCCTCCTCTTCACATGACAGAAAACATTACATTATTTCAAAAAGTCTACCGCTAACCGCTAAGTCGTTTACCATCAGGTGAAATAGTGGTCAAGCGAGAGCCTGACTAGAGAGTCAGGCTCGCGCTTGATAGAGATCAATAATAAATAAAAGTTTGGTACTCACCTTCATGCGCCGCCAATGGACTAATCTCTTCGGTCTGTTTCGAGAACAGCCCCATCTTTCGATCCACAGTACTCTGCCACGCCGAGAATATCTCCTGCATGAGTCTGATCTCCAGGTCCGGTCGGGAAGTGGTCAGCCATTGCCAGCACTCAACTGCTGTTGTTACTGCGTCTTCCGTGAAGATCTCTACTTGAGACCATGCTGGAGGGTTGAAGTTAGTTAAATATAGATAATACATAATAAAAAAAAAAACTAATATTATAAATGTGAAAATAAATCTGTCTGTCTTTCTGTTACGCTTTCACCGTTAAACTACTGAACCGATTTCGATGAAATTTGGTACGGAGGAAGCTTAAACTCTAAGAAAGAACGGATAAAAAGTAGCACATTATGTCCATCATATGCTACTTTTTATCCATCTTCGGACTTCCGTTCCACTGCTACAGTACAGCATCCCTTTCTGTAGATACACTTACCGACAGAGTGCAAGATGCCCCGCGCAGCGGGCGCGGTGTGCGAGTGCTCCGCATGCGGGGAGTGACGTCTGGCGTGGAGTTGTAGCGCCGTAGCCAGCCATAGTGTGGACCTGTGGGAGGTCTCACTGCCACTGCTACAGTGCTGTCATCCCTCACAGTAGATACACTTACCGACAGAGTGCAAGAGGCCCCGCGCAGTGGGCGCGGTGTGCGAGTGCGCCGCATGCGGGGAGTGATGTCTGGCGTGCACTAGTAGCGCAGTAGCACGCCATAGTGCGGCCCTGTGGGAGGTCTCGCTGCCACTGCTACAGGCATCCCTTAGAGCAGTGTGTAAACGAGCTCCCACTCTCCATAGCGCTGCTTCCCCGCCGCCTTCTGCGCTTACAGCACCAGCGATCTATCGAAAAGTAAAAAGACGTCAAAATATTGTATACAGCGAGCATCGCGGCAGTCTTTTGAGAAGCCAGGCGGTCGCTTGTGTAGGTCGCCTTGGTTGGAACGCTAGTTTGCAACCGTCTGGTCACCTATTTAAGCACTTACCTCGCCGGCATATCTGCTGCGTTGTGAAACCACAGCGAGCAGGGCGGCCGAGTCTTGAGTGACGCAAGGCGGTCGCTTGTCCAGCGCACTCCGTGGTAACGGAGCGGACATCCTGTTGAGTCCGGCAGCACCCAGTAAGGCCCCAGTTGCTAGGGCTAGGCCACAATGATGCCAGAGAGTTGAGTTTGGGACCTGTGGAAAGAGAAAAAGGCTTGTTAGGAAAATAAAATAATAATAATACTCAGAAATGTTTTAAAGCCAATCCACTTTGAGCATGCTTAGTGATAATTAGCTCGTGCCTTCTCTTTATGAGAAGATTGGTCTTAGCCCTGCAGTAGAACAGTTACAGGACGAAATAGAAATTGGAAGAAATGGGATCCTCGTGTGTATTTGTACTTATAGTAGGCGCCAGATGAATTTGCAAAATCGGTCATTGCTCTTCTTACGTTTATTGACATTCTTAATTAAAAAAAAAAAAACAGAAATAAAGACAAAGCTATCTAGAATCGATATCTATGGTGATCCTTTACATTTTCTAGTATTAAAGACAGTTCATTATTTGTTTTTCGGGTACTTATCTATACTGATATTCTATAGCAGAATAGTTTGTTTAGTTGTTTATATAAAGGCACTTATCTCAGAAACATTTTCCTAAAAAAAATTGTATTTGCCAAATATAACATACTACGTCTCACGGGAGCGAAGCAGTAGTCAAAGACACGAATGAAACCGCGGGGGACAGTTAGTGCAGATATATAAGGAAAAGGTCAATGTACTTTATTGTAAAATTATCTGGCGCCTACTTTAGGTGACTCTTCTAAACAGCATTCGTTTTTGCAACATGCACACTATTGTGTCGTGACAAAGAAATCTAGTCTTTGTGCAGGACCAACTTGTAAAAAGTAGAAAGTATCAGTTTTAACAGATAATGATCTCACCACAATGTAGGAACAAAGCTGTGAAGGGAAAATAATTTATTTTTAAATTATTATTATTATAATCTATATATATAAAAGGAGACAATGACTGACTGACATATGCACAGCCGAATCTACTCGAACTAGGAACGTAAAAGGGGCTGAAAAAGGGGACTGTCATTGTTTGTTTTTTTAAATTACACTGGTTTTTTGAACCAGTTTTCATGAAAACATTTTCGCGAACGAAGTCGCGGGCAAATAAGGTTAAATCATTTTAATCAAATTCACTTTAAAATTCAGTCAATCTGCCCTTTCGTTAGTAATCGTTTTTAGCGATAAGACCGCCCATTGTTACACGTATAAAATTTAAGGGTATTTTTGTTATCGTACGGTTTTGATCATAATACCCGGAATTGTCCTTTTCATACAAATATTTATTGTAACACATGGAATACGCACGCGGGACGCGGGGCGTGATCCCGGACAGCAGCCCCGCGCGGAGCCACTGCTGGGACTCAAGCTGTCTAGGAGAGGGAATGGCTCGTAGTCCACCACGCGGGTCCAGTGCAGGTTGGTGGATATGTCGTGTCACATGTCTTCGAATTTTTGGCTCTAGTCTAGGGTATGCAGATTTTCTCACGATGTTTTCCGTCATCGTTTTGAGAGCAGTGATGATGAAATAAATTACACAAAGTAATGCGCTTGGGCGAGCCGTTACCACTAGACGCCAGTGCTTATACATAAACATATTAATAACTTTGTGTAATTATATACAAAATATACAATGCAGTAAGTGGTTTTAATTTAGTTTCACTCACAGAATTGATGCCATTAACCCATGGCCGACTCTTCAACAAAATTAGAAAGCAAAATTGTGTTTGAGCACATATGATAGTGGTGCTCAGAGTTCGAAGTTGGAGTCGGTTGTCAGTCATTGTAAAAAAAACGGTAAACGCCGCGCAAACATTAGTGACAAAAACCGCTATGCTGCGGCAGAGTGGGGAGAGGAGAAGCAAGCAGGATCGAAAACACATTACAAATATTATCTAAATTAAGTTATGAATTTGTCAAAAATATCTACAATACAAAATATAGGGTGATTGGTAAATTAGTGACCGATACTTAAACACACGATTGTACTCATGATTACAAATAACTTTCCCAAAAAAAAAAAAAATTATATTCTCATTAGTTTTATCACAATAATAAAACACGCGCGCGTGCCTGCGACCGCTCAATTGTGAGCCGCCTGACAACGTCATACCTACAATAGTGATAAAACACCCGCGCAGTTTGCAAAGCCATAGGTGTACGTGCCTAATCAGTGAATGTACCTACAAAGTAGTGAGTATATAAATTATTTTTTTTGGTAAAGTTGTTTGTAATCATGAGTACAATCACGTGTTTAAGTATCGGTCACTAATTACCAGTTACCCTATATGTGTAATTACGTAATTCGCACCCACGAGAAGCCGGTTTCGGTAGTTAATTATATTCATATATAAATTACGCGGTGCGATTGTGGAACGCGTTGCCGATGCTAATTAGGCAAGCCCAGTCACTAGCTTCTTTCAAAATTCTAGTCAAAGATCATTTCCTTTCACTCTAATTGCTACCTGCTTCTACCTAAATTCAGTTCTTCCGTCACTAACCCACCTTATTGTTCTTTAATTTTTTCCATCTCTTTGTATGAAATTATGTAACTTATAATATGTATATATAAACACGACGCAAGCGGTTAAAGGGTTAATAACTTAATTGAACCTTTGGAAAATCAGTGAAAATGTGACAATAGCAAATGTGTTGAAACATAGAAAAAGAGAGACATCGAAGAATTAATGGCACACAGAATAACCCAGATTATATACATTACGTGGAAGCAATACAAGAATACAGGACAGGAACATTAATTGTGGCGACACTTGGGGAAAGGTCTATGTCCAACAATGGACGTCTCTCGGCTAAAATGATGATGATGAATACAAGAATTGTACATAGCGCTTTTCTTATCGAATATAAATTTTAGTTCAAGTATTCTATCTATTTATATGTTATATATAATGTTATTTATATATATAATTATGTAAAATATGATTTAATTTAGACAATATAGTATATTTTTATTTTTCTAACTTATTTGTATACACTGTGCCTACATCTCTCATCAAACTCTCCTGTCGTAGGTCTGCTGGAAGAAATTGCATTTGAAATAAGCAGCACCTTTGTGCTCTTCCATCTGCTTTTGTTTTCATTTTTAAATGTGTGTGTGTACAAAAATAGATAAATAAAAAACTCTCGTGTCACAGTGTTTCTTATCGAAGTCTTTCGAAATATCTTGACCGCTTTTTTATGTTTTTTTTTTGTACAATTGGTAGGTCTGAAAATAGTCGTAGGTTAGTTTTTGCCCTCCTACCTCCACTCCCCATTTTTTCTTTGATAAATTTATATAACAGAACAACGTTTGCCGAGACAGCTAGAATTTAAATAAAATGTCTATGAACATTACAAGCGTAGCTTACCTGATTTAAATATTCTTGCAAATGAGATCGTGTAGATTGAGGCGCCCATTTCATTGCCTCTTGAACTATTCCGTGGCATCGATCAGCAAAATCTTTGACTATGCACTGCAAAAAATAAAAAATAAACAAATAGTTAATATTAAACAGGGCAATATGTCGTGTTTAATACCAGAATAATAATAATATAATATAATAATATAATATTCCACAACTATCACATAACGCCGTCTAGCCCCAAGCTAAGCTGAGCTTGTGTTATGAGTACTAGACAACTGATAAATATACTTACATATTTCTAAATACATACCTTATTATAGATAAATTACACCCAGACACAGAACAAATGATCATGCTTATCACACAAACATTTGACCTGGGTGGGAATCGAACCCACAACCTCCGGCATAGCAGTCAGGGCCTCTAACCACTAGACCAACAGGCCAGTCAGAATTGACCAGCAAAAGTGGACATGGGCAGGCCACATGATGACAGGTAATAAGGAAAAGTGGAGATAGTGACAGATTGGCGCCCCAGAGACGGGAAACGGAGTAAGGGAAAACAAGTGATGAGATGGGAGGATGAGTTGAAACTGACGGCGTACGCCAACTAAAGGAGAGTGGTTCGTGATAGAGTTCAGTGGGAACAGCTAGAGGAGGCCTTTGCCAGGAAGCATCCTGAATTAAAAGACATTATTTAACAAACTGGTCATGTGAAGAGGAGGGATGACGCATGTTACTAAAAGAGTTATGAGTTTACATGTGGATGGATGGAGAGGGAGAGGGAGACCAAAGAAAAGATGGATTGATTGTTTGAAGAGTGATATGAAAGAAAAGGAAGTTAGCGATAGCATGACGAGTGACAGGGCAGAATGGAAGAAAAAACGTGTTGCCCCGACCCCAAATAACACGGGAAAAGGACGGAAGATGATGATGATTTAACAACCTAGATGAAAAAGAGAGTTCATTCAGAATAAAAAGGCTATCTATAATCTGTAGTTTTCTGTTGTGCGCGCATCACGTAAAATGTACGAAATCGATGTAGATCTTCTATACATTAAAGTTGTGTGTTTAGGCTTTGTTTCATTGCAATCGGTTGACTATATTGAAAGAGACATCATTGCCTGTTAGGCGTTACGAAGTTCGTCGGGTCAGCTAGTTATTAATAATATTATACCTAGTTTCCCATGCAATAATGTTGATTTTCGCTAATTATACAAAATTTATCGTTTATTCCCAAAACTGACTTAATTACCTCTACTGATAAAGTCAGTGACGACAACTGAGAAAGTACGACATGTGTTACAAGTCACCACTGGCGACAGATGGGATTTTTTGTGACTATTTGTCAGCAGTGCTTTTACAAAATCAGTGGTAACTATCAAGACAAAACGAAATTTACCATTTAATCAATCAAGAGCTATTTTTCAAACGTCTTAAGGTATATTTTCGATTACATTTTGACAAGGTGCAACATTTCATTCATATTCTCTACTAATCAATATGCAATCAAAATAAAACTTTAACAAAATTAAAGGTACGAGTTGGTAGCCGACTGCACGCAGCAGCAGCAGACGACATGTCGTCGCTTCATGTCGTCACAATACGTCGTTGAGTCATTTCGCTGCAGTCATGATTTCGAACCCGACTGCAGACGGCAACAGCAGATGGCATCCAGATGGTTCCGAGTGCTCCGTGAAACAAGATGTCTGACGTGTTCGAGAATAATCGACGTGTCAGCGGCACTACTGATCTGCGGTCGGATGACACTGCCGTCTGCCGCTCGACGATGCATCGCTAGCTTCATGTCGCTAACTACGGAGGGAATTTCATAGAAATACGTAGAAACCAGTAGTGTCGCTGCGACACGTCGTCTGCTGCTGTCGCGTGCAGTCGGCTACCAACTTGTACCTTAAGTTAAATTTTCCTTACCTCTCTGCCCTCTAATGTGTCCTGCAGTTGTAACGTGAAGTCTGTGCCAGGAACTTTAAGTAACGGTGTTTCCTGGTTGGGGTCTAGCTCTAAACTAAAGCTTAGTACTTGTAGGATATCTAACATGGACCAGAGAACCTGGAAAGTGAATTTGAGATTAGTGATATCTGCTTGACAGAGTTGGAGGAACAGTGAATGTGACGCTTGGGAGGAGGAGTTTATTTACACGTTTCAATGCGTCTCTATGGAGAAGAACGTGCAAGAAATTCTAAGGATACTCTTCTTAATTAATAAATACCCTAAAATTTACATTTTCATGCATTTAAAATTGACATTTTTAAAATTCGCATATTCGAAAATGTAGAAAGCAGTGGACGCCATATTTACTCTGTAGTCGTGACGTCATTTGGCTGTGTAAACAAATGCGCTCAGTATGGCCGATCAGTTGACAGTAGACAACTGTCACTTTAGTTTACACAGCCGAATGACGTAATAATATGGTGGCTACTATTTAATGGCGATAAAGAACAGATAATAAAAACTGAAAATTTTGAATTGAATTTTAAAATTTATTTCGTTATTTTATAAACTAAAACTAACCCTTACTGACTGCATTTTACCTAAGCTAATTTAATAATATGTTTTTAGATTTTTCTCATATAGAAAAAAATACCATAATACGAAACTATAGTTAAATCGTATATGTTGAAATTACACATATGATTACGATGTAGAAAGACGTGCAGGTAAATGCGCCGAAAGTAAAAAAAAAGTCATTAAAATAAAACGTGGCAAACTCATGCGCTAGCACCATTCAGCTCAACCATTTTGAAGGGAACGATCCAGCATATGCGCCTTAGAATAGAATAGAATAAAACTTCCCCTTTATCAACATGACGTATGAGTGAGTATTTAGAAGTGTCAGAGTGTAAAGTCCCGCAAAGATCCGTTGAAAAGGGAAGATCCTCCAACCAGACGGGTGTTTAGCATGGTCTGGGCAACTGCCCGATAGTTAATTTCGGACTGTTGTATATGCTCTAATCGCGCGAAAAACTCTCGATACTGCGATCAAGCATTTAGAATTTTAGTTACTATGTGACAACATAGGTGTCGCTACAAGTATAAACGTGAGCAAAAACCTAGAAATTCAGCTTACCCGACAATTCCACAACAAATGTGGGAATCTATCCACCAATCCCGCAAGCCACTTGTCAGCCACCCTCCTGATTTGCTTATGTATATGATTGAAGTTCACCAGTAGGAACTGAGCGTGCCCTTCCAGTTCTCTTTCACGAGATTCATCTTTAACTTTGTCCGACATCACGTCTAGGAATTTCTGGAATACTTTGTCACCGACGCTGGAAATTGACATCATTGTAGGTTTATGATTGAAAGTTATTATACCCTTTAACCGCTCGGTCCGACGAACGTACAGTTTGAACAGCAAGGTCTAGAAGCATAAAATTTAGCTCAAAAGATTCATAACCACGACAGTGAACTGAAGAAAACTTTTTGCGTTATAATTCACTACCTAAAAATTCAAATTTGTACGAAATTCCATTATTCTTGCTGATAGGAAATCCCATCGGTCTCATGACTCGTAAGATTTTTGATTAGTCTCTGAGCAAAAATTAATATATAATAATATTCCACAACCATCACCCAACGCCGTCTAGTCTCAAGCTAAGCAGATCTTGTGTTATGAGTACTAGACAACTGATAAACATACTTATATATTTCTAAATACATACATATTATAGATAAATTACACCCAGACACAAAACAAATGATCGTACTCATCACACAAGCATTTATCCTGCGTGGGAATCGAACCCTAGACCAACAGGCCAGTCAAATTGCATTGAAATCGATTCATCTACTCGAATAAGTTATGATATTACGAAGAATGTCTTATATTTTATTGGTGGTTAAAATGAACATAACACTTATTATAGACAAAATATAAATATAGGATTATTATACATACCTGGCCACACATTGCCACATACCAGTCTTGTCTTTTTGTAAAGCAGAATCGCTCAGATACTCTATGATTGGCTGTAAGCTCGGTTCTGGTGAATTACTTACTCTGAAATCGTAAAATCGATAATTATTGATCTTGTTTCCTAGAATGATAAAATAGTAACTGCGGGATTGTTCGAAAGAGATACTGCAACCGCAGTATTGGACACGACATAATCAAGGCGGTAAGTCACCTCTTTGAGGAGTGGCTGGAGCGGTAACACGGCGTCCTCACTTTCCGCATGACGCAGGTCCTGTCTTCACCAGACATGGCAAGTTTAGGAGGTTCTTGCATCGGATTCAGGCAGAAGCAACTCCCTTGAGAGTGTCGAAAAGTACGTTTTTTGCGACATAAACGGCCGTATCTCTTTATTCGTTAACTTAAAAGTTTGATTTTTTCACAGCTTCTAAGGACCGCAGATTTGACTATATGCTTTTAGTTTCAACTCGATACCTCCACGCGTTCCCGAGATAAAGGGTCTTGATAGACAGACAGACAGACGGACTGACAACAAAGTGATCCTATAAGGGTTCCGTTTTTTTCCTTTTGAGGTACAGAACCCTAAAAACGATATGTCTCACTCACCTCAAAGTCTCCAACCAATACACACTCAGCAGATACATACACGGCGCAAATGTCAGCTTATTGACAAACACCGTCACTTCCGGCGGATGGTCCAACAGATTCGATATTTGAGTCTTCAACTCTTGTAGTTCGTTAATCGATACTGAATCGTTGCGGACAGCGGACGTATATTGTAGCTCACGCATTTCTGAACGCAGAGACGTTTGAGAGACAAGGAAAGGAGATTTTACTGCTATCTCTTTTACTCCAGCGTACCATTCTTGAGGCCATAAGCCTGTGGAAATAAGGGTTGTTTTATTACTGTTTTTGAGTGATTTTTATGATGTAATTTTAATGGGTAAAAGTTAATTTGATACGGAATTATGTTATTATTAGCCTCACACTTTTTAAGATGGACACACACAAGTGAATGTACATAAAAGATATCAAATGAAAGTGTCACACAGACTTGAATTAACCGTTTAACCGCTTGCGTCGGATTGGTCCGACGAGTGTTTTTGTGTCCTATTTGCCAAGGTCGTGTGTTTGCGACTGGGTACTCCATCTCGTTTAGCTCTTCAATCCCCATAGGTAGGGTTACCATATCTCAGGATTTGTCCTGAGATTTCAGGATTTTTGGACTGTTCTCAGGATTGCGGCTGGATTTTGAAAATCTCATGAAATCTCAGGATTTTTAGAATTTTCAATAAAATACAGCTTAGGTGCTGTAAGTGTACCTAAGCTGCAGTCAAAGAAAAAAAAAACAAATTAAAAATTAAAAAAAATTAAATAAGCTAACTTTAATCTTCCTTTGGTAAAGGGGGGTTACGCTGCCACCCCCACCACTTTGAGTGCGAGGTGCAACGCATGAGTTTCATCTGCAGTGTGAAAAAAATCTCAAACTGTAAAAAATCTCAGGATTTTTCAATGGAAATCGGGCCTTTTCTCCGGGCTTTTGATTTTTTCATCTGGTAACCCTACCCATAGGTGACTATACAGCTGACGAGATGGAGTATTTGGTCGTGGATATGCGTGCCTGTCGGATAAATCCGACGTATGCGGTTAAGAGGTTTATAAAAAAAAACATGTTTGCTTTGCAAAAGTCAATGATTCAAAAGGATTGTTTTACAATGATAGGTTTTCCACACAGATCGTTATAATAGTAGTTATAATAATAATGCCGAAACAAAAATCACTCCTCACTCTAAGCGTCATCTATTAGTTACCTACAAAAATAAATTACGTCTAACAATGCCGTCTAATAAACCTAGAAGCACACTCTTTTCAAAACAAAAATAAATGAATACACACACTACAAACTTTTGTACAAATCTTGAACTTCGCTACGTTTTTGTTCACTGCTAGATGTCGGTGATGCTGTATTTATTAGGACTTTACAACTACTTACCATACGTATGTTATTGTCGAAAACCATGAAAGTGCTATTTATATAAATATATAAGCTGACCCGGCGAACTTTTAACGCTTCGTAACTTCGAATCTTTAAACTTCCTAATAATAAGGATAACGCCATCTACTGGCATTACCAGAACAGCATAATTCATTTTATAATGACATTTTAATTAGAGATGGCGTTGTATTCCGATTTTTTTTTTCGTAATTTTTTTAACCTTCCCTGGACTATCACGAATATTTCAAGACCAAAATTAGCCAAATCGGTCCAGCCGTTCTAGAGTTTTAGCGAGACTAACGAACAGCTATTTATTTATATATATATAGATTTTCCAAAATATATTTTAATGTTTTAAGACTAGGGAACCTAACTTTACAACAAGGTTAAATCGATGTGTGTATCATTGCTATGGAGCGCGTGTTAAATTAACAGATCACAATCGAAACTTTACAGTGCACCCTAAAATGGATATCGTTAATGTCGCTCAAAAAGCTACCCAACTTAATTGACATGTCTGCCCCATTCGTGACGAACCGTGGGCCCGTAAAAGGGTTGGTGACCTGACACAACGATACGGGGCTGCGGTTGGCCACGAAGGAAATAATAATAATTATTATTATTATCATTTCATTCTCTCATAAAGGTACATTGTAACAAGCTTATTTTATAAATTTTGCTTGAAGGCTAAAAAGCCTTTGTGAGAGCTGGAGTCTGAACTAGGTTTGAGACCTGTATGACAGAACTCCAGGCTCACACACTTTTAAACATAATCGCATTTTGCGGCACATAAACATGAATCTTATGTTTGTAAGATTATGAGCGCGAGAGATTTGTAAAATGACATGTTAAGACTTGTCTTCTGGTGCACAATATAAGAATCGCGTGCAAACATTAGGCAAACATAAATGTACTGACATTTATGTTTCCTTAATGTACTGAACAGCTGATTTTTTTTTCGCGATTTCGGCTTTGCTCCCATAATAAAAATTGTTTGTTATCATGTGCACAATCACATGTTTAAGTATCGTACACTAATTGCCAGTCACCATATATAATAGTATATAAATACCAATATTTGATATTAGGAAGAGTGAGGTCGAAAGTTGAGGACGAAATGTTCTCACCATTCGGTGAGCACAATTCGTGATCTCTTTTGTAAGCGCGCCATTTAATGGCGGTGACGTCACATTTCAATTTGTGCATCCTTTTTTTGTCACTTGACAGTTTCCCCTTTTATTATGAAAGGTCTCTAACTAACTTAATTTTAACCGGATATTAAAAAAATCTTTCAATTTTTTTTTTGGCTAAGTTAATTACTGATTAAAATAATGAAAAAAAAATAACTCAACAACCCTATTAGAAAATAAAAGTAAAATAGTAGAACATACATTCAAGGTCAATAAAAATGCATTAATTTTTCGTTAAAGTTCCATTTCATCACGACGTTCCATCTTAATAAAATTAACCTTTTATTTTATTTTTAAAATCACTTTAATCGGAATCGAATTCGTCACAACCCAGCAAATACAGCACCACCCAAAACTCATGTAAGTACCTAAACAAAACCATACAACATACATCTACATAACTTCTAGAAGCATGGTTACTCACGCTTTCGCATGGCTAAACGCGTCGCCAAGAAGAAGAGACAAGACGTTTAAATACATCACATGATATAATAATATATACAGTTCGATAGAGGGGACTTCTTTTCTATCGACATTCGATTAGTAGAAAAAACGAAGGTATTTGGTACACTCTATCACGCAAACAAAAAAATAAAAAATAATATGTTATAATATTATCCAATTTACAACCCTTGAATAATAGTATTTATTTTACTAAAAAATTTCAAGCACATTTACATTATTACTAGAGGGGCCTCCTCTAAAATTTTTTTGGGGGCAGAGGGACGGGGTTTTATCGATAGAAAAGAAGACCCAGAGACAGAATAGTGCTATGTTTAGAAATTGATTTAGTTGAATATTTTATGTCGGATTGGGTGCGCGGATGCGGATAATTTGGCGAGCAAAAATTTATTTATTTATATAAATACTGTAGCGACATCTATGGCGTCACGTAAGAACTAATCTTGCATTGCGCAATTAAAGTTCTCCGCGCAATTGGAACATATAGAACAGTCCGAAATCATCTATCGGGCAGTTGCCCACCAGACATAACAACCGTCTGGTCGGAGGATCCTCCCTTTTCAACGGAGGTTTGCGGGACTTTACACTCTGTTCCGCATACCTCCAAACACACAAAGATTTAAAAACGAAAAGAACAAATACAAATAGAAGAGCACGCGAGAAGTCCGACTCTCATCAGGCTCTGATTCAGGCTATGGTATGGAGTGAGAGGAAATGGGAGACTTTCACCTCTTTCTGCTAAGCAGTAATGCAAGCAAAAGAGGCGGAAGAAACCGTGAGGCGTATAAATTATAAATGATATTTATTTTGGAAATAGGTTTTATAAAACACTTTTACACGTAAATTTTTTCTTCAGTTTAAACTAGATAAGGCCAACCGTCGGTCGGCGTTTCCTAGCTGACTACCCTGAGAAGAAACACCGAAACAAACACAGGAGTCAAACTCTCTTTTAAAGGCCATACAGCAAATATGTAATGGTCTAATCACAAAAGAACCATGCAGAATAGTGTCTGAGATGGCCTTTTGAGGAAAGAACCATACAGATTTAAGTGGAAACAAGCCTCACGCATCGCAGCTCGCTGAAGACGCCCCAGGCTTCGACAGTAGCAAGACGATTTCCGACCTGACCTTGGTAATATAGATGAGATTCGATTTTTGGTCGGTTGAAGTCCGAAATGACTAAAAGGTGAGTCTTTTTCGGGCATTCATAAAGAATGCAATTTAATTAAATTTTAACAATTTAAATTTTGTGCAATTTATTTATTTATGTACACACAAACACAAACACTTAAATCGAAAAGAACAAATACAGATAAAAGAGTACAAAGGTCCTGCTTATTTCTAACGAAATTTAATTTGTTTGTGACATTTATTTAATATAATTTTGCTTTAATTGTAATAGAAGTGAAGAAAATTAAATTAAGTGCTTAAAATGACTCTATTGTAACTTGAAACAAATACAAATAAATAACTTTACTACTTCATAACTTTGCATCGACCAATAGCAAAAATTATTACTTTTTTTTAATAAATAAATAACACAATAAAAATTTTGTCTCAGCATCCACGCCCACGCACCTCAATCTATCCGAATATTACTTAGCATAAATTTAATTTGTGGGTAGATCAAAGAAGTTTGAACAAGAGTAAAGTTTCAAAGTAAAAACTATAATTAAGGTAGACGTATAAGTACCTGATTCAGCTGCCGTGAACCCCATGACGACGCAGTACAGCCAGAAGTCTTTGAACAGCTTGTGGAGACGCGGCTTCGGGTTTCTAATTGGTGGCAGGCGTTTTACTAGAACCTGTTGTTAAAAGACATTTTTACGGCAAAATGTTAAAGTGGTTCTACGCTAAAGGAGCCGAGCACATGCAGAGCACGAACGGAGCTCAAATTCGTGTAGTGTGGACCGACTCTTAGAGGAGCCGAAGACATGCAGAGTACGGGCAGAGCTCAAATTCGTGTAGTGTGGACCGACTCTAGAGGAGACGAGCACATGCAAAGCACGGGCAGAGCTCAAATTCGTGTAGTGTGGACCGACTCTAGAGGAGCTGAGCACATGCAGAGCACGGGCAGAGCTCAAATTCGTGTAGTGTGAACCGACTCTAGTAGAGCCGAGCACATGCAAAGCACGGGCAGAGCTCAAATTCGTGTAATGTGAACCGACTCTAGAGGAGCCAAGCACATGCAAAGCACGGGCAGAGCTCAAATTCGTGTAGTGTGAACCGTCTCTAGAGGAGCCGAGCACATGCAAAGCACGGGCAGAGCTCAAATTCGTGTAGTGTGAACCGACTCTAGAGGAGCCGAGCACATTCAAAGCACGGGCAGAGCTCAAATTCGTGTAGTGTGAACCGACTCTAGAGGAGCCGAGCACATGCAAAGCACGGGCAGAGCTCAAATTCGTGTAGTGTGAACCGACTCTAGTGGAGCCGAGCACATGCAGACCACGGGCGGGCAGAGCTCAAATTCTTGTAGTGTGGACCGATTCTAGAGGAGCCAAGCACGAGCGGAGCACGGGCAGAACTCAAATTCGTGTAGTGTGAACCGACTCTAGAGGAGCCGAGATTATGCAGAGTACGGGCAGAACTCAAATTCGTGTAGCGTGAACCGACTCTACAGGAGCCGAGCACATGCAGAGCACGGGCAGAGCTCCTTTATCGGTCGGCACCATAAAAATAATAATAATAAAAGTGGTTCGAAAAAGAAAGTAATTTAGAATCCGCGGAGTCTACAGTCTTTTCATATTCACATTAAAAAACAAGAAAATTTATAAAAAAAAGTAAAAAAATATACATTCGTACAGTTACTCAAACAAATCAAAAGTCTCACTCACCGCTATCACAGGTATGAGCACACCCAAATTGCCCGCACTGCCCGAAGCCTTCAACACGGGTGCAGGCGAGCGATCCGTAGCGCGCTCTCCGCCCAACCCGAGCTGTACGAATAACTCCAGCAATCGAGTCAGTAACTCCAGGCGAGCTGTCGTACCACGGACGTTAGCTGCTATGTTGGCGAGCGCGTTGAGTACTGCGCCTGAGACGTGTCTGAAATATGGAAAAAATATTATATTATCTATCACACTAATATCATAAAGGCATTAGATTTTAAACGGTGGTGTCTTAAACCGTATTCGTCAATTTAAATACCTTGGGCATATTGTGACAGAGGATTTGAAGGACAATCTGGACGTGGACAGGGAGCGAAGAGCGTTGGCGGTGAGATGTAATATGTTGATACGGAGGTTCTCACGTTGCACGGGTTCAGTTAGTCACCCTTTTCAGAGCATACTGTCAAGTATTTTACATGTGTAACTTTTGGACTAACTACACTCTGAAAGCCGTTAATGCTCTTCGCGTCCGGTACAACAATGCATTCAGGATGCTGTTGGGGCTGCCTCGTTTCTGTAGTGCCTCAGGGATGTTCGCGGATGGCAAAGACTGACGGCTTCGCTGCGGTCAGGCGCAAGCGAGCAGCATCTTTGTTGCGCAGGGTGCGAGCCAGTACCAGCGGCCACCTGAGTGTCATTGCCAATAAGCTGGACTGTCCTATTATCTGGTCCTTAAGCCAACTACATGCTCCTGTAAATACTGTCTACTAACATAGTTCTTAAGTTTTTTGTGTTACTAACATCTGGTATTTCTGTTGTATGTTGTTTTTAATATTGTTGTATAAATGCTGTGTGTTACCTATGAACGGAAAAGTCCGAAAAATAAACGTTTATACTTAATTTTTCTTTTTATTCGTTTGTATGTATGTGTTTGTTTCAATGTTTATTTGTTACTCCTTCACGCACAAATAGCTGAATGACTTTGGATGACATATGGCACACGAGTAGACATCTCCTCGAATAGCACATAGGTTAATTGTTATCCCGGGAGTATCAACTCCCGGGATGAAATGAAATGATGATGACGATGATTCATCATCATGGGGACTTGCCGCCATAATTGTGGCGTGCCCAATGCTTAAGACATTAAGACCACTTTTTTTTTCTTAAAAATATAAATAAATATCTTTAGACACAGACCTGTACTGCTTCTTATCGTCTGTAGTATGATAGGCGGCGCTGGCGGCCTCCACAGTGATGACGGTGAACATTCTCATGATCTCGTCGTGTGCAGGACCTTCCGGGCTGGCCAGTGCCATGCAGCCTAGCTGGTCTACTATCAGCGTGTCTAGGGATGAGGGGGCGCGGCATAGCCTGGGAAAAAATATTAACTATGTAGTTGCAAGTGTATATATTTGGCATACAGGTTGCCAGAAACTCTAACTATACTACTTTATTGATGAACTATTCAAAATGCGTAAACCTGCGATAAACTCCGTCTAACATCAATCTTTTCAAATAAATAAAGAAAGAAAAACATTTCATCTGCGGGAAATGACGCAATCTAAAATAAAATTCTGAATCTTTCTTTTTGAGTTAAGAAATCATCAAATAACGCTTTGGGTGGAGCGAGAGGAAATCCCGCAGCCCTGGCAGGTATCATCCCACGTTAATTTTGCTGACAGCTTATCAAGATGCGCCTGGAACACAACGCGCCGAAGACCCTGGCTTGGTTCTTATCGGACAGTGAGTTACATATTGCTCGCCAACCACAAGCCTGCGCCTAAACCATCGCCATGCGACTCTCGACTGGGAGACGCGGCTCCCATGGCGGCTGAGACGTGATTATTGCCAAATAGTTCAGAACCCACGGTAATTTTATTTGGCTCTCAATATCCTAAGTTAACGAACTAAGTTATCCAATGACTTCTTCCGCACAAAGGTGGAGAGGGCGTGTCAAACATTTACTGACGAAAACCACAATTATATCCTTCAGTTCACTATTATAAGATAAACAATTATATGGCTTACCTTTGTTGAAAGAACTGTAGTATTGTATCAGTAGTTTTCGGCGTGTCCTTCAATGCAACGGCGACATGCCCCAACATAATTACTATATTAGTACTTATGAGGGACGATTCACTGGAACAAAATCTTTTAGTTATAACATGACTGGCTTTCTACAAGCATACTGGATTCTTCTTTCTGTTTCTTGAGTTTCTGTGTAATTGTTACTATTTTGGTGTACAATAAAGAATATATTCGGCTCGAATGACCATAGCTTGGAGTGACTGAATTTAAAAAAATAAACTTTTTACAAAAAAAAAACCGATTCACTAACAAAAAAAAACACTAACCGAAATAACTTTAATTTCGGAAGTCGGTTTTGCTCGGTATTGTTTCTTATTTAACACCGACTTCCGAAATTAAAGTTATTTTGATCGTTTTAGTGTTTTTTTTTTAGTGAAGTCGGTTATTTTTTTTTGTAAACACCAGGGCTGATGGGAATGGGCACCCTTGAAAATAACAGGAGGTAGAGAGCCAAACGCCGTACATCATGCATGCACTACCAATAACAATGGCCTTGCCAGACTATTATCAATCCTAAAACAAAAGAAATAAGGTCCATTCTCACCTGTCACTAGTCTCAGCAGTGAACAGCCGGTTACTGACAGACCCCACGAGCGCAGGGACGCAGTACTGGTCCAGCGTTAAAGCCGCTTCGAGTGCCACACATAAGTTCTCTATGGCGGCGTCTCGAAGCTTCTCAAAAGGCGTAGACTTCACGGGTACACCGGTTTCTGTGAGCCCTTGGAGCTCTTTGCCTTGGACTGGAACAAGATTGACTGCTTTAAATGCGGTGAATAATGTATAATTACAGCCTAAGGAGGACCCCCACTACTGGACAAAGGCCTCTCCTATCTTCCACAACGGTCTGAAAAGCGATTCTCGTTTTTTTTTTTTTAGGAACTTTCCCAGTCTAATCTCGTCCTATCTCCTTGAATTAATTCAACTCCCGTCATCAAATTAACAGTTTGTTTTTATTGATATTATTTTATAGTTTCTTCTGCAGCGACATCTATGACGCCACGTAAGAACTAAATGACAAAATCCTACATCGCGGTATTAGAGTTCTACGCGCGATTAGTACACATGTTATACAAAAGCCCGAAATCAACTACAAGGCTGATGCCCGAACTAGGCACAACACCCATCAGGTTGGCGGACATTTTGTATTTGTCCATGGACACATGGAGTTTCTTTCACGTTCTTCTCCATAGACATCTACGCTTTGGAACGTGCAATTTAGCTTAACTTTTTTTTTGACTGACCGACATTTTGACTATTCAAAAGTGCTTGTAATTGGTCTATTTGAAATAAATGTTTCTGATTTCTGAATAGGTTTTTTTACGTAAGGAAATCATCCAATGACAACTTCCGCCCTTGGGCGGAGTGTGAGCGTGTCAGACTTTTACTGACTAAAACCTACACCTGTATCCTTCAGTTGTCCTTGGCGTTCTAGGACTACAGGTTTCTCCTTCAGAAATTCCCCGCGGTTCTAGCTAGTGGGCGTTGACTCTGCTAGGCCCCTACGGTTTGCTGACATCTCTTTGAGGATGACGTGGATCCCGAACTTACCATGTCCGGTGAGGACCTGCGTCACACGTAAGTGAGGACGCCCTGTTGCCGCTCCAGCTAGTCCTCAACGAGGGGACTTACCGTCGTGATTATGGCGTGCCCAAGGATATAATTGGTAGGTCTGATTCGAGTCTCAATTTATCGAAGGTACCTCTATTCTCATATTTTGACAAGTTTGGCATCGGAGGTTCGCTGGGGAAACCAAAATCTGGGTTAAGCTAGCCTTTGCGTAGTAACTATCCTGTCTTAATATATGTCATAATATAATAGTATGCAATAAAGAATAAGAATTTATTGTTGCTGAGATTTTTTTATTTAAACTTTACTTAAAGAGCTTTTTCACTAATACGAATATGATCGCTCTGCCGGAATATTTACATTAGAATTAAATAAAAACAATAAAATTGTTTGCTTGACAATAAAATTAGGGGGCGCGGGAGTTTGCTCGCTTTGGTGGGGACCAAAGCGAGCAAAAAATGTGGCACGGCCGTACCATCCTTTTCTCGAAACAGTTCAGGCCATTTTCCCCATGACCTAGATTGCCAAGTCAATCTAGGTCATCAAGGTCCCTTAAGTACTGACTGAATAAATTAACCGACTTCGTATTACATGGATCCCACAACTTTTTACGGTAGAAGAACTGAGTTGTAAGCCTTAGTTTTTTACAAGTTAGGTTTTTGATGGCATAAAATTTACAGCTAGGTTATGGGTCGGTCATTCAAAACGAACTTTACCATATTTATTATTCGGATTATTTAATCGGATATTGGGTTTGATAAGTTTATGTTATGCGCCCCAATTTTATTCCTGAGATGAGATTACAACTTGAATTTTTAATTACGAGAATTGCTTTTCTGTTGTGGGCTGCTCGCGTCCTTAGACGACCCGCGGCAAATACTATCCTGCGTTCATTCATTTATTTCGATTTCAAACACGTAACCACACAGCTAACACAAAAACCAAAATATGAAAACACAAAACCATGTGAATATCAATCGTTTCGGGAGAATTTATTAACCGACTTCGAAAAGGAGGAGGTTCCATGTTCGGCTGAATGTATTTTTATTATTTTTAGCTAGTCTATCTGATGTAAGCTTAATTACCAAAGCGTAAAGTTGATTTTTGTAAATAAAGCCAATGAGAAGCAAGGATAGGGACAAACATAGGATAGGTCGTCTGCCCACCAGGTGAAGCGGAGGAGGCGGCAGAATCAGAGGCTATAAGCAAAGTGAGATTATATCAGCGCCAGCGGTTGTCAACAACTCAAACATATGTAAGGTTAGCTGGTGCCCACGTAAGACATGTAAAACAACATAATGCCATTTAATCACATTTAAAGTTTTTTTTTTGCGTTCTCATTTTTTTTTCTAAATAAAAGTAAGCCTGAATTGCTCCTTATGGCATCAGCTACCTACCAGAGAAAGTCCCGTCAAAATAATAATGTATTTATTTATTATTATGAGGAACACCAATGATGCTGCTGTCTTCCCGTCCAACTATAATTTAGCTGTCTTCAAGGCTAAAATGAATAGGCTCTAAATAAACTAGTGCGCCTCACCATCAATGATTGCATCACTGCTTACCATCAGGTAGGATTGCAAAGAAGCACTGGTTTATAACAATTAAAAAAAAACTACACATTAACATGATGCTATGCTGGTAGGTAACTTTATAGACTTTGGAATCTGTGCAAATATGTCAATTAAAGTTGTCCACAGCTTATGCAATTTGAAAACACATAAATTATTATTTTATTAATTAATATTGGATATAAATTAGATAAGATGATACATTTATACGGAAGCTTGTAATTAGCAATTTAGTTATTTACTATTGCCATTATATTGTTATTAGTATGTAAGTTTAGCTTAAATGTGAAAGTAAGGTTTAGTTGAAAACCAGCGTCAGGCAACTGCTACGTAGTTATCTGGCATTAGGCTAAACTGGACTTTAGCGTAGCCGTGAGACACACAATGTTGTTATTTATTTATTTATTTAACTTTTATGTACTTGTTTCTTCGTTGTGTGTGTCTGTGTGCTGAATAAACGTGATTTCTTTCTTTCTTTAATTTGTTACCGTATTGAACTGTAGTTATTTCATGACGATCATTCAATATCGTACTGAGCCTATTTAAATAAATGACTATTGACTTTAGGATGTCATTTTGTCTATAGCCTCAGGTGAAATGACAATGATCATAGACTCACGCGTAACCTTCATGTGCTCTTTACCGGTCTTCTCGAGTTCCAGCTTGTGCAGTTTGAAGAGTATTGGAGAAGGAGTCACGAGGAAGTCGCGCAGACAGTAGATCGATGTGTTGGCTATCGTAGGGAACTTCGTCGCCAGTTTGCCAAGGCCCTGGGAAAATGTACGTTATTGCCATACCATTAAAGCTTAAATTGTGGGAATATGCATGCAATTTGTTTATTCTCCAAATTCGATATTTTTTAGCTCTTATAAACAAAAATGAAAGAATTTTTAAAATATCTTCATGAACAATGAACATGTGAGAAATTAGTACATAAGGGGAAGTTTGAAAGTTGCGCCAGTGACTGAAAAGTTGAAAGGGAATCGTTTGTCTTGGTATGGTCATGTGAAGAGAAGGGATGAAACGCATGTTACTAAAAGAGTTATGAGTTTACATGGAGATGGATGGAGAGGGAGAAGGAGACCAAAGAAAAGATGGATGGATTGTGTGAGAAGTGATATGAAAGAAAAGGGGAAGAAAAAAACGTGTTACGCCGACCCCAAATAAAACGGTACAAGGCCAGGAAGATGATGCTTCATCAACAATGAAGTTATAAAAAGCTTCCAAGCTGCTAATAAGAAAAAGAAGTCCGACATGTATTTTGACGTCAAAGTCCATTATGCTCGTACAGCAGCCATAGAAAACGGTGTCTTAGCGAGGGAGATATTTGTTTAAAATTATTATTTCTCTTTCGCTTTTCTACCTTCTTTGGTACTGTAACGACAACATGGCGTCACAAAATATACCTACGCGGCACATGCTTTTCAGATGTTTAGTTAGTCACTCCACGCCCGCCACCAAGTCAGGACAATTGTAATTAAGCTTTTAAAGTAACTAACCTTGTGTGAAACCCTTATTTTAACTAGTGCTAAAGATTGTTAAATAAACAATACAAGAGGTTGCATGACATTGATATATTATCTTTGATTTTGACCTTCCCAACAGAAAACAATTCAAATTTTTAATGCTATATCACATGTGTTACATATAAGATCTTAAAAATAGTTAAACCAGTGCACATTGACCCTGTCGGGCACAGCAATTTCATAAAGGTAATTAGGTAGAAGTACAATTTTAAGAGAACAAAGTTATAATTAGAAAAAAATAATCGGATATACGGATATACCCGCACATATATTTATAGACAGGCAGTTATACTCGTAAAATAACCCTAAATGGACTTCTACAATTGGCGACCCCGACAGGTTGTGACGCGTGCATGGGAAGGTTATAAAGTAAAAGCATTTAGCGAACGATTCAAAATTTAAAGGGACTTGTTGGCGGGCGCGGAGCTTCTAATTAGCGCCTAGAAAGTATCACGTAGTTATAGTTTGCAACGTCAAGTGGTCGCTACAGTTCACCCATACCGCGCAACTACCTTAAGCACCGTCTCAGTTAAACGATAGGCCTCTATGAAATGCGTTCCAAATAAGAATCGGATCGATTGCCATGTTGTGACGTCACGTCATTCTGTCAAATCGAAGAATTATTAAGGTGAGCAAAAAAAAAAATTTAAAAATTTAATTTTTTATTTACGTGAACGAAAATAGTTTAGTCAGAATCCAGTTCTTCTATTTTGCTCATCTCTGAGTTCTTCAATTTTGCTCAATTTGTTGCGATTTGACAGTATGACGTGACGTCACAACATGGCAATCGATCCTACTCTTATTTGGAACGCATTGTACACTGTGGACGGCGGAGATGTACGGGGCTCAAAATAAATCTCAAGAAATGCTAGACACTGTGCAACTTACTTCAAGGCACACCATAAGCAGAGGCATGTGCGCAAGTATCAGCTTGTGGTTATGATTGGAGTTTATCTTCTCAGTTAGACGTCCACATAATGAGTCCGCACCTACGAATTAAAAGAATATGATAACTAATAGAGATATAATAAATATAAAAATACAAGTAAGAATCAACCAAATAATCTTCAGTATCAAACATTTGTTTCAGTAGAGACAGTATAAATAGGATGACTGGTAATTAGTGACCGATACCTAAACATATGATTGCACTCATGATTACAAACGAGTTTCCCAAAGAAACTTTTTTTATATTCTCATTAGTTTTATCACAATAATAAAACAGCTGTTTAGGATACGCGCAAGTGCCTGCGACTGGCGACCGCTCAGCTGTTAGCCACGTGACGCCGTCGTACCTACAATAGTGATAGAACACCCGCGCAGCTTACAAACCCATAGGTGTACGTACCTAATCAGTGAATTTACCTACAAACTAGTGAGTATATAAAAAAAGTTTCTTTAGGAAAGTTGTTTGTAATCATGAGTACAATCACGTGTTTAAGTATCGGTCACTAATTACCAGTCACCCTATATATAACAATATTTGTTCGATCGAACAACCATTCCTCTAAAATATCTTGAACATATTTAGAGGAACATAAAAAAAAAATGACCGTAAAAGTGATTTGACAGAAGAATACAATCTAATGCCACAAAGTGAAAGTGACTACCTGGTAGGTTGTTGGTACAATTTCAAGATGTAATTTTTCTGCTACCCAATTTTTTTTTCTAAAATAAGTCTTAATTTTTTTTTTTTATTATCGATAGGCTCGCGTTTGACCACTATCTCACCTGATGGTAAGCGATGATGTGGCCGACGATGGAGTACGCTTGCCCAGTAGCAACCTATTCACTCTTGACTTAAAGAACCCTAGGGAATTCCAATCCTTATAACATTAGTAATATACTAGTGAAAATTTCGTCAAAATCGGTCCAGCCATTTAGGAGATTAGCCGAAACAAACAGATTACATATATAAGTAACTTTAATATTTTTTTTAATAATTACGGTTAAGGCTGTTTCTGTAGGAAATCTATCTTCTTTTTTTGCGTTCCTCTAAATATGAGTGTATTGTATATCTTCTAGGATAGATTCGTAAAACAGCAGCAAATTGGTATTTTCAATAATACCTCAAAAAGCCGATCGACACTCGGCTCATGGCTCTGTTGTCATAAAATCTCAATTTGAAATAAATACATTAACACAAAATAAAAAAAATACACAAATATATCAAATAAATTAATATTATTTACAAATATCAGAATTAGTGTGGAAATGGACAAATAAATACATAGATAGAATTTTAGTTAGATAAGGCTAGGATTATAATGCCCGGAAAAGCATTTGCGAAGGATTTTTATAGACCCGCCTACATGCAGTGACTTACACGAGCTTACAATTTGTGCAAAAGTTTGTGCTAACTGTTTTCGCCAATAAACATATGGCACAATGCACTATTCGTACGATACGGCACGGAATACTAATTTGTTGTCTCATGTACGGTTACCACCAACCCGATCGCGCCGGAGAGCATTTTTAATGTGCCAATGAAAACTAAAACTATTGTGAACTGGTACAATATCAATCCATGCAAATATAATAATAATAATATTATATTCCACAACTATCACACAACGCCGCCTAGTCCCATGCTAAGCAGAGCTTGTGTTATAGGTACAAGACATACATGTGTAGATAAATTACACCCAGACACAGAACAAATGATCGTGCTCATCACAGAAACATTTATCCTGTGTAGGAATCGAACCCACGACCTCCAGCATAGCAGTCAAGGCCACTAACCACTAGACCAAAAGGCCAGTCAAAATGCATCATCATTTCAGCCAAAAGACGTCCACTGTTGGACATAGGCTTCCACAGCGTCATCACAAGGACCGGTCCTGTGCGTCTCGCCTGACCTGGTGAGGGTCACAATGGCCTCTCCATTCAAGCGGTTGCCCCTTCAGAAACATTCGACCCCATCGACCATCATTCGACCTACATTCGGATGCATAATACTCTATAAAATCAAGTTATCTAATTCTTCTAACTCAACTGATAGATAAGTTACTGGAGAATTTGTAGCGCCAGTTTTTCTTCATAGCGTAAACACAAGGAAGTCACACAGACGGCTGGAACTTTGACGTACAAAAACCACTCGCCGTGGTAAAATTGGTCAATTAACCAAGTCCGCTACAGCAGCCTGTCTATCATATTTTTTTTTAATTCTTGATAGTTTCGCGCTTGACCACTATCTCACCTGACGGAAAGCGACGATGCGGTGGACGATGGAACGCGCTTACCTAGAAATAACCTATTCACTCTCGACTTAAATATTTCCGGGATGTAGCCATCAGGAAACACAGATCATTGCTTCCAATCGCTTCACTAGGGTACTCATTAGCCCAATTGAAGGCTCCCAGTTAGGTCGACGCCGCTTGGGCTGTAGGAATGTTTGCAAAATTGACCATGGCTCTAGAACGCAAAGGGTAACTGAAAGACACAGGCGGGATTTAGCTAGTAAATGTCTGACATGCCATCTCGCTCCACCCTAGAGAGGGAGAAGTAATTTGATGATTTCCCACCAGAAAATAAAAAAGGGAATTAATTAGTTGGTTCAGCTCCAGCGCGGCATGATCGGTGGAAATCGTACAATCGTTATTTTTGCTAGTTAAAATTTGTGGGGCAACGATTCAAAGCCCGGATACATTAAGAGACAAAAAGGTACTCTAACATGACGCGCAACGCTGTCAAATTGTCCAAAAACATGACCCGCGTCACGTGGCACGGGGGCAAGTTGCGACACTGGGTAATGTTGCAGTGTCGCATTGATTAAGCGTTGTGCGTCATGTTAAGAATTTCGTTGTCCCCTAATGTACTTGAGGCTTAAGAACCTTTGTGCCAGAGTTTCTGATTTAAACAAATAATCATAATCAGCGTTTAGTGTTTGTAAGTACGCAGGGGGTTAGTTAGCACAGGGGGTAACTCGAAACGCATTCCGGTACCTATTAATATTGTTAGAGCGTTTATAAGAGCTGGTACGTGATAATCCCCGTCCACTGCAATAATACAATAAGTACATAGATTATAAGAATGTGTCAAGTTTTTGAAGAAAAATAAAAAGGAATAAAATAAAAAAAAAAAACGATAGAAAAAATATGCCACTTAAAATACTTCATACAAAAGACGCTTACGTTCTTCAGAAACTTGACAATATATAAAATTACAAATAGATAAGGAAATAGACTTAAATAGATATGTAAAACAGAGGTATAAGAACAGTACAACAGATGATAAATACTTGAGTAAACAAAAGACAAATTACGACACTGAAAAACGCCACACATTTTAAATTACTAGGGTAATTAATATAGCTCAACCTTAAAACCCAACTCAGAAGGTCTTAAATCACCTGTCACCAATAGCCCCAGTTGCGTGACAAAAATTTCTCCATTACTTCCATTCCAATTTCAACCTAATCGAGGATAAAAGAAGGTTTAGAATCCCTTGTCTCAACTCCAATACTGGGGGTATTGGTGTTACTTGACCAAAAAATATCCCTTACTTTAACTCAATCTCAAACTAGTGTACTACGTGAGCTAAACAAATGGATGCGCGATTAATTTATTTCGAATGCACTACGGTAGTTTGACACTATGGCAGTGCGACAAACAATTGTGTGGACTATTACTTGTGTGAGTACTGTAATTCGACAGCCCATTGGTGGTGAAGGAAAACATCGTGCGAAAACCGACATGAACCCGCACTGGGTCCGCGTGGTGGATTATGGCCACGTTTCCCTCTCCTAGAGAGGAGGCCTGAGTCCCAACAGTGGGAACATTATAAGGCCGATTATGCTATGCTACCTGCCAAGATAGCTCGACTACGTCAGGGGGGATATAAAAAAAAAACTGGGCAAGTGCGTGTCGGTCTCACGCACTGAGGGTTCCGTACAAACTTATTATGTAAATACATATTTCAATTCCCGAATAGTCTCGTTATTATTTTTATTTTGTGATGTAACAACAAATTTACTGTTTTCAGATTTATTATTATATCTGTGCTATAAGACCTTGCTTTATATCAAAATTTCAGGATGCTGGGTCAACGGGAAGTACCCTATGATTTTTGATACTTTTCAGAGTGTCGAAATATATTTTTTTTTGCGATATAAACAGCCTTATCTTTTTTGCGTTAACTTAGAAGTTTCATTTTTTCACAGCTTCCAAGGGACCGCAAACCTGAGTATATGTTTTAAATTTCAACTCGATACCTCCACGCATTCTTGAGATAAAGGGTCTTGACAGACAGACGGACAACAAATTGATCCTATAAGGGTCCCGTTTTTTCCTTTCGAGGTACGGAACCCTAAAAATAACCAACCTGTCCGTGTCCTGTCTTCTAACCTAACCTGTCCGTACCGGGGTGCCCTAAAGTAATGTCGAGCTTCAGTGTGTCGCATAAACGTGCATTCGAAATATGGTCTAGATTATATTAGATATAAGCATTAATCGCACATCCATTGAGTATCCATTCGAGCTCACGTAGTATACTGATCACAAACTACTTTTATTTCCAAAATCAACCTTATTACTATATAAAGAAGGTCCGGAATCACCTGTCTCATCTCCAATAGCCCATACCAGCAGATCGACGCAGGCTGAGTTCGCCATCACATTGACTTTGAATTTGTTGACAGTCGCAAAGTTACTCTCACGGTCCTCTCTCTCTGAGGCGTCATGGTGTCGACTCTGGAGTTCCGTTTGTCCGCTTAGGAAAAGGCATTTAACGAATTCCTGTAAAGAATTTAGGTAAGGTTAGATTGAAAGGACGTGGAGGACAGACATAGGCCTCGACTTCTTTCAGAAAAGTGTTTTGTTTCGAAGCAATATCATAGATTGTAAGCCAAGTTGCAAAGTTGTCGATGAACATATTTAGCTCATCATTTCAGCCGACAGACGCCCACTGCTGGACATAGGCCTCCCCAAATGTCGCCACATCGGTGCACCTTGTAAGGGGCCTTCCAACTTCGTCTTACGGTACGCGGTCGCCGCCCTAGAACCTTTCGGGCCCAGCGGCCATCCGTTCTGTGATCAGTGTGTGTGCATATTTAGCTAGTAGGCTATAATTTGAAAATTCCACAACGGCAGCGGCGCACCATCGCGGAGTTTTCAAACTGCTGTGGTACAGCCGTGTGTGACAGTTAGTCGTATATAGTTTACTACCAACCCACCCTGCATTCAAACAGCCGTTAGAAATCTTTAAAATTCGCGGCTTTTTTCTATTATGAAAAGCCTGTATTATACACCTTAACTTTCTACACGAATCTCTCTTTCTATTGGTGAATACCGCATGAAAATCCATTTCGTGAGTGCTAGTACCGGCTTCACCCATGTGACAGTATAAAATTGTCCCAAGGGAAAATACTCCCGGGATAAAAGGCCATTTAGCCATTCGAACATGAAGAAGTAACCAACATAGGTACACATATTTTCATTATACACTCATCAACTTCCGCCCTTATGAGTGTAATGTCATTGAAATGGAAATATACCTAGGCTTTTAATTTATTAGTACAATAGTTTCACTTTCCCTTCCTTTGATAAAGACAATGAAAATAAAATAGATAACAAAAAAACCCGGTTTAGTGTTTAATTAATAAAAACCTTTAAGGTTTCAGGTCGGTTAATTTATTGCTAACAAAGTACATCATTATTATTCAATGTCTTAAACAATTCAAGAGCTTGCGTCATGTGACTCTTCATTTATTGAAATAAGTTTTAAATTTGCATGGCTGACAAGAGTTTATGTAAAGCAACATCTGAATTTAGAAGTACGTATTGTAACTTATGCAGCAAAAGTGTAGTTTTGATGGTTTTGGTTGTGCGCTCACTGTCCTGCATTTTTGCACTGTACTGCTCTCGCGTTCACATGAGTCTAGCCACAAGACAGATGAGCGAGAAAGGTAGTGAGGGGAGTAAACTGCCCCGATGTACTGTGAAGACGGTACTGTTCTGTACGTCCAATCAGTAGCAGTACTGTGCTATCCACTGTTCTATCTTCGTGTGGAACCAGCATCTTTAAGTAGGAACTCACCTGAACATCTTTGGTAAAAGGTCCGGGCAAATCTTTCTGATGTTGCAATAATTCTCTAAGAAGAGTCACCATCACCAAATTTAAGGTTTCCGAGAAAGATTTGTATGGAAACACCTGTAAATATAATTACATTGTTATTAAATTGTTAAGCACAACGTGTAAACGTACGGCGATACGCCACCGGTACATGGTGGTCACCCCTACTCACAAAACGTTATGGAAACCCATTCATTCTGCGTACAGCTAGAGTGGACTCCCTTCTGGATTCTGTGTTTCCTGATAGCTACAATCTAGGGGTCTTTAAGCCAAAAGTGAATAGGTTACTTCTAGGCAATCTTTTTAAAAAAAACTCATGACTAGATCGGATTTTAGATGTAGGTATGCCTGGTAGTGGTAATACTGGGCGAACTTATAACTCATTAAATCTAAGTTACGTTGTGATTCATTCAGACAGGCATGATATTATATTTCAAGACTATTTTTTTTGCTTGTTCTGTCCCGCTCCTGGGCAAAGACCTCCTTGCACTTCTTCCTTCCAGTTCTGGCGAAATCTGTTTAGTTCGTCCCGCCGTCTCCTTTGTAGTCTACGAAGGAGATGGCGGACTAGGACAAGATTATTGTATTATTTATTTTATTTATTATATTGCTTTATTAAATTAACGAAAAAAATGACGTGTGACGTCTTATTTATAACCTATTTGCAAAATAAAAATATTTTTTTATATAATTACTAGCGGATCCAACATACGTAAATATAATACGGGAATATAACTAATTTCCACACAACAAAAAATGTGCCGTCTTGCCCCATCTGGTTTCACCTTGTCCCGCTTTACTTCATCTTTATTTATTTAATCAAGAAGTTAAAAGGATTACAATTACATATTCATATCATCTAGGGCCTCGGTCAAATATATTCTCCAGATATTCTTTAGACCTTTGGCATTTTCACTCAGAAATTGTAACACGAAAATAAAAACCAATAAATTGTTCTTTTAAAAAAAAAAAAACCGTCTATCTAGAGTCTTACCTGGATCTGTCCCGACGCGTAAATATCCTCTGCTTCTTCATCCAAAAACGCCAGCAAATCTTTGGTAAGCAGTTTCTTCGCCAACGACAGAATCGACTGTAGATATGTCACATAAAACTGCACATTGATCCTCTTTTCAGGCGACTCTGAGAACCTCATGTACGGGAACTGGTTAAAACTAGACCCGAACTTGTGAAAAAAGTATGTAGTGGGGTCATAAGGAACTGAGTTATAGCTATGCAGGGAACCCCTTTTCAGCGTCCCTCCGGTGCTATCAACAGTATCGTTCCCATGATCTAAATGATTCTCGTTATTCGGGTTCAAATTCCCTGATAAAGACCTCGGAATGATCGGTCGGAATTGGTTGAACTTCCTCTTTTTATCTAAGGTCGAATATTCGAAGTTAGGTTCAGGTTCTTTAGTCTTTACTGGGCTTGGCGGCTGGGGGAATAGACGACAGAGGAGAGGCGGGTCTACTGTGGCATATCGGCCCATAGAACGAGCTAGACCTATCAATATAGGAATGGTGCTCTTGCAAAGTTGCAGCTTAGAGATCGTACTGCTATAGTCTTTGCTTTCGTGGCAATTCATTATGAGCTTTGTCAGGTTGGACATAAGTTCAATTTGGGCTGTGATGATTTCTTCTCGGAGTGAGGGTTGTTTTGTGGCGATGTCTGAGAGGAGGGTGTTGAGGCAGAAGCTGAACTTCTCCGACATTGGTATACCTGGAACAATGGTATGGTCGATTTTAATAGATCGTGCATTTTAATCTGACTATATTAAATTTTGGAGAAGATTTAATTTTTTTTTCTTAAGGTTGGAAATCATCAAGTAATTTCTGCTGAGTGGTGCGAGAGGGAGTGTCACTTTTCCTGACTAAAACCCGTTCATGTCGTCAGTCAGTTAATAATTTTTTACCTAAAAAAACACGGTTTATAGCATGCCATTAAAATGCTTTAAGGGCAAATACTGCAGATTTTGATGCAGATTATCTAGAATTTTTTAATTACTGAGCGCTAAAATGGCGCTCGTTTGTTTGACACACCTTGAAGTTGTAATTACAGCTTGTCCCTTGTGTAAATGAGTTTTACGTCATTAAAAATGAACAGTCATTGCAATTTAAAAGTAATAATAGAAAAATCTCATCTTCACATAATAAACATGTTTACACTAGCTAACTATGCCTTGAATAGATGGCGTGACCACTTGTGATGCTCAATTACCACTTACACACTACGAGCGTATTAACCAATTAACCAACGATGTGTGAAATTATATATAGGATAGGTTAAAATTTTATTTTTCGACAAGAAAACGAAAAAAGCTAAAATAATCTTTATCCCAATTGTTTCAAATCAAATCAAAATAATTTATTCCAAATAGCTATACCATATAAAGGCACTTTTGAATTGACAAGAAGTCAGTCAGTCACAAAAATAATGCATATTACCACATCCAAAGCGTAAATCCTATGGAGAAGAACGTGCAAGAAACTCTATGGACTCCTTTATAAATAGCTATTACATATTTCTTGTTGTTTTTTTATATGAGAAAGAACAATGTAATAAATAAGTTAAAAAAAAAACAAATTCAAAATAAAGAAATCAAAATAAGAGCTGGCAGCTAAGAGATGATCAGTCTTAACTGACAGCGTTCCTTCACAGTGTTTGGGGTCGGTGTAACATATTTTCAACATTGATTATTGCATCTTTTTTACACGTTCATCCGTCGTCGGTTGTATTATCTTACCTTCATACATGGATTTGTGAATGGCTCACAATTTCATATTCCACATGAATCAACAAGAAAAGTTCACCAAGACAAAATACCCATTCAATATACTGCCTAGTAGGTATTGTACAAGCTCACGTTGGTTCTTAGTCTTACAAGCTTAAGTTTTTTAAAGGTAACACAATTTGTTATGGGTATGGCGATATATGCACTATATAAATATAAAAATGAATCCCTATTTCCCTTGGTCACGCCATCACGCGTGAACGGCTGGACCGATTTTAATATTGTTTTTTTTTTTTGTGTTTGTTATTGTCAGGAGTAAGTTCTTATGAATGAAAAATTTAAAAAATTGGTAGTAGAGTAGAGTAGGGTAGAGTAGGATAGAGTATGGTAGAGTAGGGTAGATTAGGGTAGAGTAGGGTGGAGTAGGGTAGAATTGGGTAGAGCAGAATAGTCAGTTGATGAGAGCGAAGCCGCGGTCAAAAGTTAGTGCTCTATATTTTTAGGATTCCATACCAACGTCGGTAAAAGGTACCTTTATAGGATCACTTTGTTATCCGTCTGTCTGTCTGTCAAAACCCTTTTTCTCAGGAACGCATAGAGGTATGAAAATTAAATTAAATACTCAGGTCTGCCAAACAGCAGCAGTTTACTGTAGCATAGACGACACGGCTTACGGAAGAGCTTATGGGCCTTACTGAACAGTTACAACCATATAAGATTATGGAAAAATTGGAGCCATGTCGCTTAGCACAAAATTGTACTCCATGTAAAACAAATTTATGTTAAAAATAAACTGGCATATCTATTATTTTTCCATCATAATTTCAGAGATAAAAATCACTAACACACACAGGTGTTATAACGCGATATAAATACAACCGACGACATATTATGGTATTCACTCAGTATCGAAAACTAAAAAGAACTCAAAATGTTCAAGTATTTGTTCGTACTTTGCCTTGTCGTGATGATGTTTGGGAACGTGAGTATTGTTTTGGTGATTTTGTACGGCGTAACGCAAAGCGTCATTTTAGAGCTCCATTGCCATCAGCCGACGCAAACAGAAGACGCCCCGGGCGTCGGGAATCGCAGGGCGATCTCTGGCCGTAGGCGCGGGCTTGTGGACGACGAGCAAAGGGTAGCTCGACGTCTGGTCGTCCTGTAAGGACCGAGCCCGAGTTGGCGACAGCGGCGGCGCGTAGTATTCCACACGCGTCTCAAAAAGATGTCAGCAAACAGTACCCAGCAGGGTCGAAGTCTACTGGGGCCAAGGGTCTGATTCCGAAAGGAAGACTCGGCCCTGTACGAAAGGCAACGAAGGAACAGGAGTGGGTTTTTAGTCAGTAAAAGTCTGAGCCAATTTTTTTTTTCGGTGGGAAAGTCATCTAATGACAGTCCCCGTCATTAGATGACTTTCCCACCGAAAAAAAAATTGTTAAAAGCGGTAGGGATGAGGGGGTTTTCGAGTAAGTGTATTGAAAAATGTTTATCCTGTCCACATTTTGAAGTATACAATAAAGTAAAACAAAAAATCTATTGTATACTCGATAAAGCCCTTAATAGCTTTTATATTCATGGGACCATCTCTTATGCTAGCATCGTCATAGTCGTCTTACACTACTGAAGACGCGTCTGAAACTGTGATCAGAAAGAAAAAGAAAAGAAAACATGTTTGGCGTAGCCACTTTAAATAGCTCGAAAAGAAGATTTTATGTATGCTTAGATATAATTTTAACCTTTCAGAGCATGCAACAAGATGGTGGAGGCGGCGCTGGAGCTCAAGGTAAGAGCATTTTGATTAACAATAAATTGATAGTTTAAAAGTGTGTTGGGTGTTCTGTCTGGTCCAGACAACTGCCCGACACTTGATTTCGGGATGTAGTATATGTTCTAATCGCACGGAGAGCTTTGGTACCGAGCTGCAGGATTTTAGTTTTAGTTTCTATGTGGTAACATAAAAGTCGCGATAATAGTAGCGTGTTTAATCACGAAAAACTGGGCAAACGCGAGTCGGACTCGAGCACTGAGGGTTCCATACAAACTTACCTACATAATTATGTGAATAGGTCAATTTCCAAATGGAGTCTAGTCTCGAAGTTTTATCGAATCGAAAAAATTTTTTTTTTGAAATGTTACGTAACAACAAATTTTGAAGTTTTCTACTAGCGTTAACGATTGTAGATTATCAACTTGACTAAGCGCTCTGTATTGTGGGTGCATAAACAAACATTTAAACTTAGTACAATAACCCAGACTCGGAACAACTATCTGTAGGCGTTAAGTATATTTGTTCCGTGCGGGAATTGAACCCGCTAGACGCAGCTCAGTACTCAACGGTCTATAAAATATTGTGTATTTTCATATTCCAGGAGGAGCTGGTTTTAGTGTCGGTGGCGGCGCTGGAGCAGGAGGCGGAGGTGGTGGTAATTTTGACTACTAGAATTAAATTAAAAGATATTTGTCTAAACCAAAATAATGAATGTAGTGAGTGGCTCCAATTTATGAGTTTTTCATTTACTGTGTATTATTTATTTCATAACCACTATTCTTAAAAAAAATTAAGTTTCAATTATTTCAAAAATTCACTTCAAAATACTCGTATGTGGCATCTACTAACACGCACTGAGCCTCTCTGTAGTTTTTGCTTACATTATCAATATTGATTCAAAATAAAAAAAAACTATGTCGCACATCCTTTAAAACAATCATAACCCACAAAAAGCGGGTAAACATATAAAATGCAGTTTCATTTGGATTTTGATTGACTGGCGATCAATAAAAGCGCCATACCAATAGTCAACGTCAAAGCCATTTATTTGCATTAAATGCGGTAACTTATAATTCATTAGCTCAAAGACACATTTTGCCATGAGTTGGCACACAAATATTAAAATATGTTAAGTATAAAAATTGTATAAACGATTATCACATACTGGCATATTATTACCTAAGTAGACAAAAATAAAAATAAAAAAATAAAAAACTAAAACAAAAATAAAAAAATAAAAAAAAATTAACGCGTTTTTTCAAAACCCGTATTTTCAAAATTTAATATGGCAGTTTAAGAATATATGTTGCTAAATTACTTTCAGGCAATGGAGGCGGTGGCGCCGACGGCGGGGCAGGGTTTGGCGCTGATTTTAATGCTGGCGCGGGCGCAGGTGCTAACGGCGGCGGTGGAGGTGGAAAATAGGGTAAGGTAACCTCTGTTACAGAGTAAAAGAAACACCTTTCACCCTTCTATTTTTTAACATTTTGTTAGTTACATACTAGCTGACCCGGCGAACTTAGGTACCGCCTAATAGTAAGGATAACGCCATCTACTGGCATTACCAGAACAGCATAAATCATTTTATAATGACATTTTAATTAGAGATGGCGTTGTATTCGGATTTTTTTTCGTGATTTTTTTCCATCTTTTCGCACCGTTCATACCTTCTCTGGACTGTCTCGAATATTTCAAAACGAAAAATAGCCAAATCGGTCCAGCCATTCTCGAGTTTTGGCGAGAGAAAAAAAATAGTAATTATAGTAACAGACATTATTTCAGAAAAATGTTTTGTTTCAGATGGAGAAACAAAAAAATGGCACGAGTAACTAACTTGTAATATTACTAAATATCAAAATAATAAATATATTTCTAAATAATAAATAACTGGTGTCGAAATTGTTTTATTTCTATTTATTAATTCTTTATTGTACAGCAAAGTAAGCTAAAACATGCAGTGATAACAAATTTCATGCACTCGTCACCTACTCAAAAAAAAATAAATGGTAAATGCGAGTTTTACTCGCGCCTTGAGTGTTCCGTACAAACTCACCCATAGATATCCGAACTCACCTATTTATAATGTTAAATTTCTAAATAGTTCAATTCCCGAATGGAGTCTCGAAGATTCTTCCGAATCGTAAGAAAAAATTTACGGTTTTCAGATTTATTCCTATACCTGTGCTATACCTAAGACCTTGATTTATGCCAAATTTCAGGATGCTGGGTCAACGGGAAGTACCCTATGAATTTTGATTACCTTGAGATTGTCGAAATATATCTTTTTTTTTCGTTAACTTAAAAGTGTGATTTTTTCACAGCTTCAAGGGACCGCAGTTCTGAGAATATGGTTTTAATTTCAACTCGATACCTCCATGCGTTCTTGAGATAAAGGGTCTTGACAGACAGACAGACGAACAACAAAGTGATCCAATAAAGGTTCCGCTTTTTCCTTTTGAGTTACGGAACCCTAAAAAGAGAGATATGCCTAAGGCATTAAGCCCACCTTTGTGTTGCATGATAATTAAATATATAAATATTGTGTTTTTTTATTTAAAACTGCACAATAGATTCTAACCTTTATAGAATCATTTTCCATTTTTAAAATTGCACATAATATGAATTAATTAATTAACTGAGTACCTGCCTGCTTTTAATGATCAATTATTTAATATATGGAATAATAAAAAATAAAGTATTAAAAATAAATATTAATTATTAAAAATATCTATTATTCATTTATTATTATTTCCTTTATTCAGTATAGATACATAGGTATGTTTCAATTTTAAATATTTTTTAACAAAATAATATTAAATAGACATTATTTTTATTATTTACTAGCGGTCCCGGCAGACGTTGTTCTGCCCAAAAGCGGGATTTAGTAAAAAAAAAAAATTACCCTACTCTACCCTACTCTTTTCTTTGCTATAAACCACACGGAGCCCGAGACCTTTCCAACGAATGCAAAACCGTGGAAATCGGTTCGTGCGTTATGGAGTTATAGCGTCAGGAAGGAAAACCCGACTTATTTTTATATAGTAGATTATATTTAAATTAAAGAAAGAAAGAAAAAATGGAGCGAGCTCGGAACTTTAGAGCACCCTGACACGGACAGGGAGCAGAGCTTCCGTCTTAGCTTTAGTGGTTATTTTTTTTTTATTACTACTCAGAAATAGGAGCCCCGCGGGGTCCCCACCCCGGATCCCCACCCCGCGGGGCACCTATTTTTGTAAAACAATCTCACATACCTACCGTTTCAGTAACTGAATTGCGGAACTCTAAAAACAATAGTTTCGATAAATTATTTAGATAATTTTAATTAATTTATTTGTTTGCTATATTTAGGGCAGAAGATTAACATAGGCATAGTACCTACTTACAGGAGTATAAATACACCTGGTATTAGTGTCAAACGGTACAGTACCAATTTGGTAATATTTCCTTCTACTTCAACTCTTTCAAATCTCTATAACAAGATGATCAAGCAACTGTTTGTAGTTTTCTTGATTGTGGCGATGTTTGGCAGCGTGAGTATTTTTTTCTTCTTCTTTTAAATATTGGTAAAGAAACCGCATTTTTAATTTTTAAATTTTCAGGAGTTGTATGTACTTGCCAATGAATTTAAAATCACCTTGTGTAAAAAAAAATTGTTTATTTGTCATTTTATGACATAGTAACGAAGGAACAGGGCCATGTGCGTTTTTGCCAAAAAAAAAATATTTAAAGAGAGCGAGGGGGAAGGAGTTTAATATAAAATATATTTTTTGTTAGCATACACAATGTAATAAACTGTCGGATCAGACTATCAGACTTGATATCATCATTTTAGTTGTCTTCCAGGGTATCTGGATGCACCTGAATACCAACCCTGAAATATGGAAAACATATCAGCTGTATCCTACATTTAGAGCGCAATGTAGCTTTTGCGCAATCTAGAAGTACAATGTAGATAAAAAAGAAAATGCCTAAGGGATTAATTCCGCCTTTGTACAGTATTTCTTACTAGCGCATAAAAATTTAATCAATCAAAGTAAGGAACTAAGGCACTTTAAAATATTTAAACATTTCAGAGCACGCAACAGAGAATCGGTGGTCAGGTTAATAAGTCCGGCAATGCTGAAGGGACAGGTACGAAATTTTCAAATATATTAATTATTAAAAAAAGTCGACAGTGTTAAAAAACTCGACCGTAAAATACCTGACAGGTTTACCTGTACAGTTATACCTGTCCGGTAAGCTTGTGTGGAAACCTGCATAGTTGTGCAACATACACGCTCCAGTTTACCTGTTTACCCCTAAAACTCAACCGTACAGGCAAACTTGTCAGGTATACCCTAGCATGTATGGCTACCTTGAAAAAATAAGTCACATCAAGCTGCAGTCTGATGCAGATTATTATTTCGTCACCTGGCTGCGTTTTTTTATTATTCTAACACATACATATTATTATGTTTTGTTTTGTGTGGGAATGAAAAAATGGTTTATTTTTTTATTCCAAGTGGAGTTTTTTAATTATTATTTTAATATGTTTCTATTTTCAGGACAATTTGAGGCTAGTCCCACTGGTATCAGTGGTGAAGCAGGAGGTATGTTATATATTATTCATCAAATTTAACATAAATTTAAATTTACATTAAAAAAGCATCCGATTTAGCTTGTCGAGTTTAGTCTGAGTGAAATAACTCCTTCCACTCTGGGGGGAACGTGGTAGTGTCAGGCTTTTAATCTCTAAGACGCACCCATTTTCCATCAGTTCCCCTTTGCATTCTTTCGATCAATCCCACTTCTCTGGGATTTCTCGAGTCTTTCCAACGTTGTCTTCTACTCAGACGCCTGTTACCTACACGCTCTGATCATTCACTAGTACCAGTACTCATATACCCAGCGGTATTATGAAGCAGTTTGTTAAAGGCCTTGATGAAGTTGGCAAATGTTTTGCTATATAAGCAAAACATTTATATATATGTCAAAAAAATATATATATACTAGAAGAGCAATGAGGAGGCATTTTCGATAGATCATAAATTAAACAACTGATAAAAGACCAAACTATTGTCGGATCTATAAACGAACTTGAAAAGCGAACCGGAAATGTTTCGTTTCAATTACTTATTTCGCTCTTTCTTATAGTGAAAACCACATCAAAATCTATTACGTATTTAAGTTAGTGGATAAATAGACAGACAAAGAAGGCGACTCTGCTTTACATAATCTTTGATTTCTATTGCGTTTATATATTTGTAAATCGTAAAGAAGTGATCAACATTCAACGTTTTTAACAGGTAATGCTGACGGTAACGCCAACGGTGGTGTAAGCGCTTCGTTACCATAAGAAGCTAATAAGGTGAGATGACATTCACTACCGACAGATTACTTCGCAGTAAGCATAGCCTTATGAAGGGGGGAGGGGGGAGCGAGTGGGCCGGTTTTCTAAGTCGGTTAAATTATTTTTTTCAGATGGCAAAATCTACAAATGGCACGAGTAACTAATGAAATAACTTGCAATATAACTATATATCCATATTTTCAAGATAAATAATAAATAACTAAACTGGTATCGAAATTGTTTTATTTCTATCTATTAATTATTTATTGTTCACCATAGCAATAAAATAACACACAGTGACAACAGAGTTCATGTACTTGTAGGTAAATGCGAACTAAACCATTGAGTGGTAGAAAAAGATCACAAGAGAGGGTAGATTAAAGTATGCAGTTTTGAATCATGATGACACCAAGGCCTCAAGTCTGCTATTACAATAGTGTCAGAATGGTCTATCATTGTTTTAATAATTGTTGATTTTGACAAGTTTGGTAATCTACACATATAATGGTGTCATCATGACTTTCCAATGGTCAACCACTGACACTCCATTGAAAGAAGTGGCATAGAATGGTAATTTAATCTCGTACATATTGACAAAATAATGAATATCTGACGTATGCGGTAATCTGCTAAAATTTTGACAGTTCCTTTGATCACTGACCTACCATTAGGACGTCATTGTGCAGTCATTGCTTTTAATAAGCTCGATATTGTCATTCTACCACAACTCAAATACGTGACCATTGACAGATCAATGATCGATCATTATAAATTAGCAGATTAGGAAGTTTTAGCAAAATGACAATGGGATCGTGTTGGAATGACGATGTTATAAAATTATCAGACGTAGGCCCCAGGACGAAAATATGCATCTATAAGATGAGAGAAAAGGATAGGTAGACCGGTACGTTGTATGAATCTGACAGCTGTCACCTTTTTTTTTTAAGGTGGGAAATCATCAAAATGACTTCTTGCGCTCTGAGTGGAGCGGGAGGGCGTGTCAGACTTTTACTGACTAAAACCACACCTGTATCTTTTAATTACCCTTTGCCTAGGACTACGGGTTTCCCTTTCAGAAATTCTCCGCGGTCCTAGCTAGCGGGCATCGGCCTTGCTGGGCCCCTACGGTTTGCTGACATCTCTTTGAGGAGCGCGAGGATCACTACGCGCTGTCGTCGACTGGGCTCGGTCCGGTTAGTTACCGAACAGCCGGACGGCGAGCTACCCAGTGCTCGACGTCCGTAAGCCCGCGTCTACCGTGGCTGGTAGTCGGGGTCGGAATTACGGCGGCTAGGGCGTGAGGACCTTCGTTCCCTTACGCGTGCAGCCTCCTCCTTCGCTAACATTACTGCTTCGCAGAAGGAGGCATCCGCCTGCCATTCCTCCTCGCTCCGGACCATAGCCTGAACCAGGGCCCGGCGCGAAAGGTCGCTGCCACCGATTGCCTCCACGAGGACACGGCGTTGTTCCGCCCAAGCGGGGCACACCTCCACCGTATGCTCCACCGTGTCTTCTGGGTGGTCCGCACAATGATGACACCCGGGCGTTGCTTCCGCCTGAATCCGATGCAGGAACCTCCCGAACTTGCCATGCCCGGTGAGGACCTGCGTCCTGCGGAAGGTGAGGACGCCGTGTTGCCGCTCCAGCCACTCCTCAAAGAGGGGACTTACCGCCATAATTGTAGTGTGCCCATGACAGCTGTCACCTGCATTATCCTATAGAAATTGTGTAGGACATGCCGGTTTCCTCACATTATATACAAAAATAAATAGAGGCAAATACACCATTATCATCTTGTACACTATCCATTAATTTAATTTATCATTTTGCTTTCAATGGTCTATGGTGATTACCATGACGTTCAAAGTGAGATTGTTTCATTCTTATTTCAGTGTGGGTAAGAGACAGAGCTATACAGGTTGTCTAGCGCCATCTCTTATCCACACTCGAAATAAGAATGAAACAATCTTACTTTAAACGTCACAGGTACAGGTACAGGGCAAAGATGTATGTGCCTAAACTGAAGCTAATGTAACTTGAAAATAAATGAATAATACGAGTAAGTAATCGTTTCTTTGTACTTTCCCTACTCATAGCGTGAATGTAAATTTACTTTGTGAATGTAATTACACTGAACGCTCTCCTTGAATCCAGGTCCTCCCAGATCTGTTCACTGATTAATGAACGAGATACTGTCTGAATTTCTGGTGATTTGTTAAAGGCTGAGTGAGAGGCTTATCTATCCATATAAAATTCTTTGTCCTGAATGACTGACGGATCAACGCACAGCCTAAACCGCTGATCGTAAAGACCTGGAACTTGGAGGGTATATTCTTTGTATGACGTAGGCGTCCGATAAAAAAGGATTTTTCGAAATTCTATCCCTAAAGGGAATGGCTGGTTGCCTATGGTAAGCGGCTCTAAAAGTACATTCAAGAATTGCTACCCAATTGCTTATATTTGCTACATTTATTCAATAATTGCTACATATGATACATTCAGAGAAATATGAAAATTTTTTTTGACCAGCCATTCTGACGTCAGGATGGATGGTGGCCTCCGTGTTCAGCGTGAAGGACGCAGAATTTCTAAAAGTTGTTGTATCAATAATTGCTAATTGCTACTTTTACGAATTTTAATTTGAGCTTCGTAAATACATTAAGTAAAAAAAAATGCAATTAAATTAAATTTGGAAGATTTGCCTCGCTCTGGTAGGCTATCAACGTCTTCAACTGCTAACAACTTTTTACTTCACTTTTGCGATGTTAACTTAACATCGCAAAAGTGAAGTAAAAAGTGACTGAAAATCCTCATTTAACTTTGAAAGAAATAACCACCGAACTTTCTGTATCTCACGAGTCGAGCCGTACCATTTTAACTAATCATTTGGGTATAAAATATGTTACCGCTCGGCTAGTCCCAAAAGACCTGAATTTTATCCAAAAACTCAACGCATGAGAATCGCTGAGGACATGCTAGAACGAGTCAATTCCGACCCAACATTCATGAAACGCATTGTTACTGGTGACGAGACATGGGTTTACGGGTTTGACATGCAAACTAGTCAACAAGATTCGGAGTGGCACCTTCTAACTGAACCGAAACCGAAAAAACCACGCCAAAGTCGATCAAAAGTCAAAGTCATGTTGACTGTTTTCTTTGATTATCGCGGTGTTGTGCACTCGGAATTCTTGCCGGAAGGTGAAACGGTAAATAAACAATATTATTTGAGCGTTATGCTGCATTTAAGAGAGCAAATTCGACGGAAAAGGCCAGATTTGTGGAAAGAAAATTCTTGGAATTTGCACCACGATAATGCGCCTTTGCACCAGGCTATCACTGAGAACGAATTTTTGATCAAACACTCAACAAATACCATCGAGCAACCACCATATTCACCAAATATGGCTCCAGCCGACTTCTTTCTTTTTCTTAAACTCAAATTACCACTTCGTGGCACCCGTTTTTAATCGGTAGAAGTCATAAAGAACAATTCGCGGCGAGAACTGAACTCAATTCCGGAAACAGCATTTAAAAAATGTTTTGATGATTGGATTATTCGTTGGCGTAAGTGTATCGTTTCTAAAGGAGCATACTAGAAGGTGATAAAATAAATTTGGATGAATAACAAACATTTTGTGTATTATTGATCTTTTCCCGGTACTTTCTTGACAGAGTAGTATACAATAAATAAGACAGGATTTTCCAAAATTCACCTTCTAAGAGGATCCAAAGTTTGTATGGAGAAAACTATTTTCACGTAGACAAAGCTGCTGGGCTTTGTCCGCGCGTAAGAGCTGAAGCTAGTAAGCAATTTATAACTTGTATCTAATAAGTGTAATTGGCATTTTATTTATTTATTAAAACTTCATGCAACATAAAAGTACAAAGGTGGTTAATTGTCTTAGGCATTCTCTACCAGTCAACCTAGGGTTATGAAGAGAAAATATGGCAGGTGTATAAAAATATAAGGGTTCAAATTGTGTATATATACAAAACAAACCTACATTATATACAATTTAATATAACATATACATATATTTATATAAAGTAAAAGAAAAGGGTTATTGAGACGACTTTACTATTTGTGCCGAAAATAATTACATTTTGTCGTTTTGTATATAAAAAGGCATCCATTTTAAAATGCGATACGACTTTTATTTATGAATGAAAAAATAATTAATAGGTTTACAATTTATCCAGAAATAATACATGGACCACCTAATTATAGTATGGCCTTGTTTGATAGGCAAATGTGATAGATAACGTAGCTAGGCGCGGGCGAAGTAGGCCCTCGCGCACAGCCTCGCACCCAAAGGAGCCTCACACAAGCAAGAGCTCATTAAAAATGAGGTTTTTTTATAATTGAAAAGCTCGCGTTTGACCACTATTTCATATGATGGAAAGCGACGATGTGACCGAACACTGGGTTGCAACAGTCACTGTCTCGTTTTCGAATTTATGAAGGAAAAAGGCCTCGCTGATATGCCTTCGCCTAAGTCTAAATTAGTCCACACTACGCCTCTGGATAGATAACGTACCTTTGAGTACATACATTGTTTTCAATAGATACGTCCTACATTGAAACATTTGGGTACCTATATAAATTATTTGAAAAATATATACAATGAAACTACAAGACATTTCCATAACAAGTTTTTACGAACGCGTATTTCAGGAGTTGATAAAATGTCAAGTGCGAGTCGGCCACGCATTTTAAATAGAACTGCGTGGTCGACATCTTCTGAATGCTTGAAAAACATGTGTCTAAAAAGGATGAATATTTATTTATTTATTACGGCACTCCAACGAATAGTTCGCCGATACATTTACAAACAAAAAGTCTTATTAATATAATTAACCCTGCGAATTCTCTTACAAAGTTGGGTAAATTAATAATAATTGTATTTTAAATTTTTACACTCATGCAATAATCAATAAAAAGGTACAGATAAAAATAAATACAAGGCAATGAAAATTAATAAAATACAGAATAAGGAATTATTAATAATCAATTCTAATTAAATTAAATAGGTGGGTAACATATTATCATAGATTTACGAGTTGGTGCAAAGATTTTTCCGAAACAGCCAAAGTGTTGGAGAAGCATAGCATAGCATAGTCGGCCTTATAATGTTCCCACTGTTGGGACTCAGGCCTCCTCTCTAGGAGAGGGAATGGGCCGTAATCCACCACGCGGGCCCGCGTCACATGTCTTCGAATTTTTGGTTCTAGGACATACCAGTTTCCTCACGATGTTTTCCTTCCTTAAAAGAAGGAGGTTGGAGAAGATGTCAATGCTATTGGTGCGAGAGTGACTTTCGTTGTAGGTTCTCATCCGATCGTCCGAGTTTAAGTTTTTACGAAAGCGTATTTCAGGAGTTGATAAAATGTCAAGTGCGAGTCGGCCACGCAGTTTTATTTTCATTTCTGAATGCTTGAAAAACATGTGCCTAAAAAGGATGAATATAAATGTGACCCAATGGATGAAGACCAAGCCAAAGATGAATTGTGTGAGATATGAAATGAAAAAGGTAATGAATTATCATCTGCAAAAGACGCAAATTGTCGCTTACGATGTTTTTCCTAAAAAGGGTCGATATGGCCCGTCACCATTTTTTTATACTGATCGATTGTCGGTACAAAAGAACGTCTCAAGGGCTGATAATACTCTTTTTTTCGGGTAGGAAAATCATCTAATGACATTCCCCGCTCTTGAGCGAGGCGGGAGATAGTGTCAGATTTTTATTGACTAAAAACGCACTCCTGTTCGTTATTTGCCATTTTTTACAGGGGGGGCCTGTAAAAAATGGCAATACGGTTGATGACATCTCCTTGAGGCGCGCGTGGAACACTACGCGCCATCAACGACTTGGGCCCGGTCCGGACAGTTACCGGTTACCGGACGATCGGACGGCGAGCTACCCATTGTTCGCCGTCCGCAAGCCCGCGCCTACGGAGGCCGGAAATTTTATTTATTTATTCACGGCGGTGCTCTGCCCAGGCGGGGCACTCCTCTACCGTATGCTCTGCTGTGTCCTCCGGGCGGTCCACACAATGGTGGCACCCGGGCGTTTCTTGTGCACGAATCCGGTGCAGGAACCTCCCGAACTTACCATGTCCGGTGAGGATCTGCGTCATGCTGTAGGTAAGGACGCCATGATGTCTTTCCAGCCACTCCTCAAAGAGGGGACTTAACGCCATAATTATGGCGTGCCCAAGGGCTGATTATACCTGCGAGTTCATTTTCATTAGAAAGTCAATAAACTTTATATTTTCCCTGTTTAGACTGAGGTGCATACGTGCATTTTCGATAGTTATCTTTAAGCTCTATCCAAGTAACAGTGGGCCAGCGTAAAGCCATAAGTTAACCAAGTTTAATATGAATGTCCTTGTCCACGAAGTCGGAAAGACAATTCAGTAACAAAAAATGCCGATGAAAATGTTAAAAAAATCTATTAAATGAAAATAATACTATTTTTGAAGGAAGTCATCAAATAACTTCTCCCGCTCTGGGTGGAATGAGAGGGAGTGTCTGACTTTTACCGAATAAAACCCACAAATCCCTTTCAATTGCTTTTTACATTTCAGAGCCGCAGTAACTGTAAGCTGAAAATATAAACGCGCTGTAATAGGTAGCAAAAAAATACAGAATACACCGTTTTAGTAATCGAACTGTGGAACTCTAAAAACAATAGTCTTAAAAAATTATCTAGAGTATTTAATTTAATTTATTTATTTGCTATATTTAAGGCAGAAAATTAACATAGGAATAGTATAAAAACCCCTGGTTGTCGACAAACGGTACAGTTCCTACCTAGTTGGTAATACTTTCTACTACTTCAACTTTCTCAAGTCTCTATAACAAGATGTTCAAGCAACTGTTTGTAGTTTTCTTGATTGTGGCGATGTTTGGCAGCGTGAGTATTTTTTTTTTTCTTTTAAATATTGGTAAAGAAACCGCATTTAAAATTTGTAATCCCTCAGGGCTTGTACTTACTTGTCAATGAGTTTATAAGTTTTTTTTTTTTGTTAATTTGTCATTTTATAACATAGTCATGAAGTAACAGGGCCATGTGCGTTTTTGCCAAGAATTAGTTCAGAGAGCTTGGGTAACATAGATATTTTTTTGTTAACCTGCACTGCTAGGCAACGACCTCCTCGCTTCTCCAACCAAACCTCTAAATCTACCTAGAAGTACATCATCATCATGATATTTGGGGTCGGCGCAACCCGTTTTTTTCTTCCATTCTGCCCTGTCACTCGTCATGCTATCACTAACTTCCTTTTCTTTCATATCACTCTTCACACAATCCATCCATCTTTTCTTTGGTTTCCCTCTCCCTCTCCATCCATCCACATGTATTGTAAACTATTTTAGTAACATGCGTTTCATCCCTCCTCTTCACATGACCATACCAAGACAAACGATTCCCTTTCAACTTTACAGTCACTGGCGCCACTTTCAAACTTTCCTTAATATACTCATTTCTTACTTTATCCATTCTCGTCACACCACATATCCATCTTAACATTCTCATCTCCGCTACGAGCAATCTTTTTCATCCGTCTTTTTCAAGGTAAAAAGAAAATGCCTAAGGCTTGAAGTTCGCCTTTGTACAATATGTCTTACAATTTTTATAAATAAATAAATGTAGGTATAAATATTTCAGAGCACGCAACAGAGTATCAGTGGTCAGGGTGGTGCAGGTGGCGGTGGTGGAGGGACCGGTAAGGAATTCTGAAATATAATATTGATTATTAAACATACACTCGGAAAACAAAACCCTTCTTCTGGGGCAGTCGGTACAAAAAAAAAACCAGACTGCAAAACGCAACTAAGACATTTTAAACTAGTCACTAAGCAGTCTGATGTCGTTGGTGGAATTTATTTCAGTTCATATATTTATTATTTATTTATTATATACTTTATTGTACACCATTACAAATACAAAAGGAAACTAAAAAACATGTTATTTATTTATTTATTTGCTTCAGATACAAGATCCATATTATATCCATGTATGGGTTTTAGTTGCTTTGTTTTCACTGTCAACTTTTTTTATTTCGTACATTTTAGTAAGTAATACTTTCAAAATCGTCTACTCGAGCCCTTTATGTTGATACCTTACATGACTATGTCACGAAAAAATATATAATTTAACGCCAAAAAATTATAATTTGGCGCCAAAAATCCGCCATTTTAATTTTATATCATTTTGATGCCCAGTATCACTCTCACAGCTAAGACGAATTTAACGACACCTCTTAAGCTAAAATGTAACAAGATATTAAGACTCTAGGGAGTGGCAAAGAAAAATACATATGGAGTCGGGTAAAAAGCAAGTATAATGTTTTTGCAAAATATCCTTCAGTATACCGCAATAGGACTAAATTGAAAGTCTGTGAGACACTTTCATACAATGTTCCGCGTAGCAGAAAATATTTATTCTCTTGTTTTGTTAACCGAATGTGTTTTTAGGGTTCCGTACATCAAAAGGAAAAAAACGGAACCCTTACAGGATCACTTTGTTGTCCGTCTATCTGTCTGTCTGTCCGTCTGTCAAGACCCTTTATGTCGGGAATGCGTGGAGGTATCGAGTTGAAATTACTATATACTCAGATCTGCAGTCCCTTGAAGCTGTGAAAAAATCAAACTTATAAGTTAACGAAAAAAAAAGATACGGCCGTTTATGTCGCAAAAAACGTATATATTTCGTTCAATAAAAAAATTAAAAAATTCCCGTGACTCAGAATCCTGAAATTTGGCATAAAGCAAGGTCTTCTAACACAGATATAGGAATAAATCTAAAAACAGTAAATTTGTTGTTACCTCACAAAAAAAGATTTTCTTTGCGATTAGGAAAAATCTTTGAGACTCCATTTGGGAATTGAACTACGAGTATTTACATAGGTTTTGTACGAAAACATCGGTACGCGAGTCTGACTCGCACTTGCCCAGTTTTTTATTATTCCTCCCTTCACTTATTTTTTCTATGTATTTGAATGAAAAGTTGTGTGTTATGTTTTTATTACAGGTAGAGTTTATCAATAATTTTTTTTAAATATTTTTTGCAATTTCAGGACAATTTGGGGCTAGTCCCGGAGGTTTGAGTGGCTCGGCAGATGGTACGTTATATATATATAATATTATTCATAGAATACATTAAAAAGTATCTAATATAGCTTGTATAGTAATTAGTGGGTACTCAGCAAATGGAATGCAATAACACCTTTCACTCGTGTTTTTGAAAGAGCTTGCAACAAAAGCATGGAGTACGTTAGATTCGTGTATGTTTCTGATAGGCGCTTATATTTAGCTTCGCGGGGAGCAGTTAGTTCTGCGTAAGGTTACCACTGGTCCAAGTGGTAGTCACAAAGTCTAGCTGTCTTAGAAGAAAGAACCTTTTCCGTTGTTACAAGATCTTACTATCACGTTACATTCGTAAGAAAATTGTGGTTCAAGGATAGAAATCAGAAATCAGAAACGTTTATTTCAAATAGACCAATTACAGGCACTTTTGAATTGTCAAAATTATGTGTGTGTCAAAAAATACAAGTGAAGCTAAATTGCACGTTCCAAAGCGTAGATCTCTATGGAGAAAAACGTGCAGGAAACTCCATGGACACTCTTTTAAATCATATTATGAGTTACATAAATCTTGGTTACATATTTCTTGTCGCTTCTAATATTATTATGTGAGCACAATGTAGATAATAATAAAACCTCTTTGTTGCTATACTTTCGTATGTGCGAAGTCGGGGAAAATTTCTAGTATGGTACTAGAACCCTGCCTGGCTTTTGCATGAGTGCAAATTATAAACAAAAGACTTCCCCATTATTTGCTTTTCTTGATAGTATAAGCCCCAGCCAGGCGCATTACTTTGTGTAATTTATTTCATCACCACTGCTCTCAAAACGGTGAAGGAAAACATCGTGAGGAAACCGGCATGTCCTGACCAAAAATTCGAAGACATGTGACATCCACCAACCCGCACTGGGCCCGCGTGGTGGATTACGGCCCGTTCTCTCTCCTAGAGCGGAGGCCTGAGTCCCAACAGTGGGAACATTATAAGGCCGACTATGCTATGCTATATAATATTTATTGTTCAGAAAAATGTATCACAAATTTTATTGGCACTAGTCTAGTGGTAATGGTGGTGGTGGCGAAAGTGGTGTGTAGTGTAGAGTTAGCAGATAAACAGACATACATACAAAGCTACTTTGCACAGTATATTGAGATTTCTATTGCTGTTAATATGTTCGTAAATTTTGAAGTAATGATCGACATTTAACGTTTTTAACAGGTAATGCTGACGGTAACGCCAACGGTGGTGTAAGCGCTTCGTTACCATAAGAAGCTAAAAGGTGAGATGACATTCACTACCGACAGATTACTTTGCAGTAAGCATAGCCTTATGAAGGGGGGGGGGGAGCGAGGGGGCCCGTTTTCTAAGTCGGTTTAATTATTTGTTTCTGATTACATTCATTATCGACGATTGTTTTGTAGTGGGCAAAGAAGTACATAGGGGCAAGTGGGTCACGTAGTCATAGGAAACTTATACTTTTGTATTTTGTTACAGATGGCGATATACTTACCAAGAAAATGTTTGCATGAATGAAAAGTATTATTGCCAATAAATATTTAAACACTATTAAAACTTTATTGAATAAATATTTTTCTATCATTTTTATCGAATACTTAAGGTCTAACACTATCTGTGTTCAACAGGATATTTTTGCCCTTTCCCCAATTAACAATATTCCTTATTTGGAGTCAGCGCAGTATGCCTCCCTTTTCTACACATATTTAATTGACTGACCCCATAAATAATGTGTAGTATGATCAGCATGCGTTCTTCTTTCATACAACTCTAATTGGAGTTAGCGTAGCATGGTTTCCTCTTCCACACACCTTTAATTGTGGTCATTCTTCATCCATAAAACTCTATTTGCTTTCATTACAATAGTATTCCTGTTCTTACCATCTAAAATATGAATTCACTATTGAAAATTTTGAATTAAGAACGTGCTAATCAGTGTTTAAACCAAAGAGAATTAACCCATTTCATAGAAGTGATAGACCGATTCCGTCAACGTGTCCATCACACAAACAATAATGTATTGCGTGGGAATCGAACCCACGACCTCCGACATAGCAGTCAGATCCATTGACCACTAAACCAATAGGCCAGTCATTTTCCAAACATAGTGATGCACAAGACAATTTTGCTACAATAATATCGATATCGAGAAAATCGACGCTTATTTATTCTGTGTCTTTAATTAATTATCTTTATATAATTAAAACATCTAAATTGTAAAAGCTGTATAGTTATGGGTTTAAATTTATCAGCTGTATATATTTTAAACCGACTTCAAAAAGGAGAAGGTTCTATGTTCGGCTGAATGTTTTTTTTTTTTGTATGTTGTATTTTTTTTTTTGTAAAAAGCTTTTTATTCGTACGAGTAAGACCCATAATCTTCCACACAATCTATTCACAGATATTAATTGACATCTTTCAATGACATTATCCTTGTCACTCTTCTTCATCACTTCTTAGTAATGAAAATATCCGCAGTCATCTCATTTAAAAACATAGTAAACTCTTTTACACATAATGATTATAACAATGTTCATAGAAGCTCTAACAATGGTTTAAATACATCGCGTGACAAATTGTGATGACAATCATCTAAACTAATATTAATAAGCCTTAGCTCCCGAGCAGTGCCATAAAACAGTCACCTCCTTAAGCTTACTATTCGGTAACGGCTAGGTTAATAGGTTTGAAACAAATATACGTGTTTTATAGATTCATTTATATACCAAGGCTTACAACTAACGTTACAGAATCCGCCATATTGGATTTAGAATAATGTTCTAAGTTAAACTAACTTATTCTAAATTCAATATGGCAGATTCTCAAAGATGGCGGAACAAATATTATTTATGAACTCCTGTGCTATGGGTATGCAATAAAAGGGTTTTTTGAGGGGAATACGAAAAACTTTGTTTATATTTAAATTCATCATTCTTAAAGATGCGGTGAATGATGAAACTGTATAGTTTGATCGAAGGCTTTGTTGCGATCTTTGCCTCAAATGTTTTGACACTGAGGCACATATCTAAGAAAAAATTTTGTTTGTTTGTGTGTCCAGTGTAATTGTGTAGTTTACATGTGGATGGATGGAGAGGGAGACCAAAGAAAAGATGGATGTGTGAAAAGTGATATGAAAGAAAAGAAAGTTAGTGATAGTATGACCAGTGACAGGTCAGAATGGAAGAAAAAAACGGGTTGCGCCGACCCCAAATAACACGGGACAAGGGAAGGAAGATGATGATGTGTGTCCAGTGTAGGTATGTGCGCCGCAACTTCGAAAACATTGTGGCGATGGATGTGATGTTATGTGTATGGACACTACGGCTACAATAAAAGTTACATTTCCTAAATAAAATCGAATACTATTTACCTATGCGTGCAAGTATAGATTTTTTTTTTAAAAATTGCAATTAATAAATATAAAAACAAATAATCTTTATGTCACTGTATTAATGAAAACACCGTTCATCTATAAGTATATATAAAAGGAGAACTATAGAGGCTAACTGACTGACATACTTATTAATGCACAGCCGAAACTACTGGGACTAGGAACGTGAAATTTTGCACAAGGTTTCCTTTTATGACGTAGTGGAGCACTAAGAGAGGATTTTCTAAAATTCACCCCTTAAGTGTATGAAATGGGGGTCTAAAGTTTGTATCGAGAAATCTTCTTAAAGTTTACACTATCGCAAGATATATTACAATAATATGGTATTTTCAATCCACGTTAAATCACCATTGTTAACATTAAAGTTTATATTTAGAACTGGAACAATAACGTGCAAATATTTGTTAAATTGGTTTAATATTTGCAGATAAGCAAAAACAGCACTTAAACATTTATACTTATAGAAAATACACCTGAAAGAAACAGACAATATACTATGAGGTATTGAACTGCTTATATGTATAGTTTGACCTTATTTTGGTAAACAAGGTCAACATTTTTCCAAGCTAAGGACATTTGGGTTAATAGTTACCTACTATTCAACAATTCAATACGTGTCTAAGACTTCGATTATTCTCTACATAAATCATATTACGCATATTAACTTTTATACAGTTATGGGTTCCGTAGCCATTAACCAAAAAGGTAACTTTTATAAATTTTGCTATTCGTTTCTTTATTTTTTGTAATTGATTAATTGATTTTTTTAATTGATTAATATAAAGTTTATTTGAACTTATAATTCCAAGTCAATCCAAAGATATAACACTTCAAAGCAACCCGTTTTAAAAAACTTGTACCAATGCCCGGTGTGAGAGATCACTGCTGCCGATCGCCCTCACGAGGACACGGTGGTGCTCTGCCCAGGCGGGGCACACCTCTACCATATGCGAACTTCGACGACTACGACGAATAACGAATTCGGTGCAGGAACCTCCCGAACTTACAATGTCCGATGAGGACCTGGGTCATGCGAGAGTTAAGGACGCCATGTGGTCTTTCTAGCCACTCCTCAAAAAGGGACTTCCCGCCATAATTGGGGCGTGCCTAGCACTGGGTTGCGGTCGCTGTCGCCATTCCACCATGAGATCCCGCCGGAGCTCTTTCCGCCATGCCGCGACTTGGCGCGGCAGCGGAGTTTCGCCCCGGCGTTGCATCTCCACTTGCAGATCGTGCATGCGTACAAAGACTGTTGCCTCCAGATCCCATGGTGGCTTGCCAGCAAGGAAAGGTAAGACGTGTCGAATGGGAAATCGTATTATTCTTCGCCTGCTTAAGTTTAATCAAAATTACTCATACTAAAACTCGTAGATAAGCACGTATTCTGTTTATTTATAAAAATACAACAACAATTTTTTTTTTAAATGTTCTTCTCCCCGTAACGCTACCGGGAAGTGTGTTCTTTAGTGTGATGTTACAACTGTTTATAAATCACTAGCTCTCGTTAGAAGGTCTACAGCTCGTGACGTCACGCGCTCGGTTCCAGGCAACACTCCTTGTAATGTGCGCTGCTGACGCTCGCCCGCGCGGCTGCGACGATTCAGTGGCGCATATTCCTTGGGCTTGCCTTTCTGCCCCTTACGCGGTATGAGTTAATGCGACCGGTAGAAAACTGTCAGATTGACAGGCTGGCAATTAGCCGTCGATGTTCACGACTTTGAAGCTTCGACTAGAGCTTCGAGGCGCATTATATAGAGCACGGACAAAATATATCGCTGTGCTTTAAATAGTATATATATATATGTATTTTAAATCCCCCATAGTAGACAAAAACTTATTGCCCTCAGAAGTATTTAAATGAGACAAATAGCTTTTAGTTGTCTATCACAGTCAGCTCAACACTACCAATTTCGGTTCGACCACTAGTTTGGCCGAAACTGAACCTCCAAACGGTCGTATTTTTCATCAGAAAAACTCGATTTTGTACATTGGTGTACAAGAAACTCAGCTCTTTTTTTTGTTAAGTACGTAATCTTTAATTTAGATGTAACTATTATCACAAAAAATTATAAAATTGTGTTACTTAACTGTGACTCGAGAAGGTAAAGACGGTTTTTACTTTGCTAAATAAGCCGTGGAACCCTAAAAACAGCAAACAAACAAAAATGTACGCAATGGTCTATAAAAACATCTGCTACTTTTGCTCATAGCTACAGTACCGTTTTCAAACTAAGACAGCTAAGCATTTACTGAAGCAAAATGTTCAGACAATTAATTGCATTATTCCTAGTCGTGATGATGTTTGAAAGCGTGAGTTTTTTTTTCCATATTTTTTTTTTTTTACAAAATACAAATTTTCGTTGATATTCTAAAGAGAAAAAAAATGGATTCTTGTTTGTAATGAATAAACCCAAAAACTACTGAATCGATTTTGCGAATAAATTGATTTGATTTAGAACGTGCAACATTGGCATGTGCGTAATTTTACAGAACAGAAAAAAAAAACTCAATTTTCTTTTTTTTTTTTAAAGAATGCGGTTTAATTAAGCGGCCCATTTAAAACTCTTTTTTCTATTTTTTTAAGTGGGCCGCTTTATTAAACAGTTATCTTTAAATTTATTTTTCGAGATAAATTCAAACATTACCTCGAAAAATAAATGTTGTGCACCCCTGAGAATATACATCAAGAAACAGATCAGTAATCGCCTTTTAGCTTACGTATAAATTATAATATTTCTTGATACTAAAAACTATTAAAATGGTTTCATTTTATATTTTTATCAAACTTAATTAGTAATTAAGTACGCAGTATGTAAGTAGGACATTTATTTATTTGTCGGTCGATCAGTATGCATTTCTCTTCCCACAATTTGCCACTTTTTCGAGTCCATCAAATGAGCATGAGCACCCACGAGGTTTTCTAAAAGCCGACACCCTTGTTTGGGATAAGAATCAGGCCAAAGACAGATCCTTAAGCTTCTTTTTTCTCAATATATAATTATGAAAAACTAGCTTCTGCCAGTGGCTTTGTCCGCGTGAATGTTGTTTTTTGCGGACGCGAAGTCGAAGTCGGATAAAAAGTAGCCTATGTCCATCCTTGTAGTTCAAGCTTCCCACGTACCAAACATCATAATCGGTTCAGTAGTTTAACCATGAAAGCGTAACAGACAGACAGACAAGAGTTACTTTCACATTTATAATATTAAAAGTATGGATTGTTGGTGAAACGGGAAATTTGAATTCCATGTAGAGGAGACGTCGTTGGTCTGTGACGACAGGCAAACGATATTTTTAAATATCTTATTCAAAAATTTCAGAGTATGCAGCAATTTGGCAACAACGGAGGCTACCCAGGTAAACTATTTTCTTATTAACAAGGCTTTTGTTAGGTGGGAAATCATCCAATGACTTCTCTCGCTCTAAGGCGAAGCAGGAGGGGTTAAGAGCAATATAATGATGACCATGACTAATTTTTTTGTGAGTGAAAGGGTGGCGCGTCAGACTTTTACTTACTAAAACCCACTCATATTTATATATTTAATTATTTTACTATTTATTGTCACGCAAAAACAGAAAAAGACAATACAAAATAGACAATAGTACAAAGGTACTGCTTATTTCCAAAGAAATTTCTTCCAGCAGACCTGCGAAAGGAGATATTAAAAGAAATGTCGACAATAGTGTCAATAGTGTCCTATGTGCCTTTTTTGCATTGTGTTTCCGGACCCCGGGTTTTTCTTTCAGAAGCGAACTCATGGTCCCAGTAGGCTTCGACCCTGTTGGGCCCCTAAAGTTTTTCTGACATCATAAGGCGCGCGTAGAACACTACGCGCTGTCATCGACTCGAGCTCGATATTAACAAGGCTTAAGATTCCTCATCCTGAAAAATTGCGAACTATCTATCATAGACTTTCATAACCTATTTAATCCATTTAGAGAGTGAATTAAAACAACATTTTTAGCAATCGATCCGTGGTATTCGTTTGTGCGTCGATGTCAAATACACCGTGTATAGAGCACCCCTAAGCATTTTGTTTTATTATTACAGAATATTTTACTTACGATGCTATATTTACTATACTAGTAGAGTTATCTTATAAAATAATATTACTTTAGTAAGCCATATTAATATATATATTTTTTTTTTTCAGTAATAAACAGCGGTTATGCTGCCGGAGGTATGATTATAATATTAAAATTACCATTAAATATTAGTTTATTTATTATATAACTAGCTGCTGTATTCTATGTACAATTCCAGGACATAGTCTAACCGATTACCATGTTTCATCGAAATCAGTTCGTATGCTCACTATGTCTGAACAATTAATAAAATGGTTTGATTTGATTTCCATGCCAAGCCATCATTCTTAGTGAATACAGTAACTTCCCAGTCATGTTCGTTTGAGGTCAAGATCAGCCCCCCCAGCCAAGTTACAACCGTTTCGTGACGAATTCCGTTCTCCAATCGCCGCCTCGTTCGTTCGTTCGCCTCGGTGTCAGCAATTGTAGAAAACGATAAATTGGTAGCCATGTTGACGCGCCTGAATCGGCCGCTCGTTCTACAATAACAAAGGATCTAGCGTTGAACATTGTAGAAACGATAACAAAAAATAATTCAATCATTCAATCATTTTGAACGATGTGAACTGAATTTTCTATTCGTTTGTTCTGACTACGTGACATAACGTTGAGATAATGTCATTCCCATACATTTGATTAGTTTTCGACTAGCGTTAACGATTGTAGATTATCAACTTGGCTAGGGGTGCAGGGGCCTGACCATGACGAGTTGAGAAAGAGAGATGGAGTATCTATTAACAGTTCAGTTTAGGTCGTAAAATGGATCGCGTTAAGAGCTCGTGGTAGGGCCTCAGATGAGATTTTTTAGGGCAGTGGCATCCGCTACTACGAGTTCGTACCAAGACAAGCACTACTTTGTGTACCTAAATTATTAGATCAGCACTACTCTCAAAACGGTTAAAGCCTACATCGTGAGGAAATCTTGTGTGTGGATGTCTTAGGACCAAAAGTTCACGACATACGTAACATCCATCAACCCGCACTGGGCTCGCGTGAGGGATTACGACTCACTCCCACTCTTAGAAAGCGTATAAAGCTTTATAGGGAGACTTAAAAAAAAAAACTGGGCAAGTGCGAGTCGGACTCTCACACTGAAGGTTCCGTACAAACTTACTTAAGTAAATAGTTAAATTACAGACCTGAGTATATGGTTTTAATTTCAACTCGAAACCTCTACGCATTCCCGAGATAAAGTGTCTTGACAGACAGACAGACGGACAACAAAGTGATCCTATAAGGGTTCCGTTTTTCCTGTTGAGTTACCAAACCCTAAAAATAAAGCAAAGATTAAATTATACATGAGACCAAGAGACTACTCCGTAAATGAAAATGTCAAATTGATTGTTAAAATTTCTTTAGCACCAATATTTAGCGCTGGACAACAATCTATTAAAATGGACTTAAATGGACTACAAGCAGGTCAAGGTGGACAAGGTGGACTACAAGGTTACTACAAAGGAGCACCCGCAGGTCAAGGTGGACAAGCTGGACTACAATGGTACTACAAAGGAGCACCCGCAGGTCAAGGTGGACAAGGTGGAGCACAAGTTTATTTCAATGGAGCACCCGCAGGTCAAGGTGGACAAGGTGGACCACAAGACGACTTGAATGGAGCAGCCTCAGGTGAAGTTGGACAAGGTGGACCACAAGACGATGGAGCAGCCTCAGATGAAGTTTGACAACCGGAGGAGCTAAAGGACTAACCGGTAGCATAAACTTTGGCAAATAAGGTGGGATTACTTTCCATTAAATAACGCTCTATAAGCTCTCACCAGGAACAAATCGACTGTGTGTTCCGCTGAAGAGTGAAATTCTCCACACAAATCCATGTTTCATGATAACTATAACTAACAAGCACTAGGTATATACATAGAATTGTGTGTGCCAATCAGATTTTTTTGTTTTTACCTCATACAATGAAATAAACCTCATACAAAAAAAATAAAGTTCTTCCAAAAAAAATAGGGCAACCAGCATAATTATTCTTTTTTTGCCATTTTTAGCTTTTTGTAGTCGACTTGAAATTTACTACAAAGGTACTAGCTTCTGTGAAAGTAGGTTTCTCCACAGAAATTGAGGCCCCCTTTTTATCCCCTCAGGTCACCTCCTGAGGAGATTTTGGAAAATCCTCTCTTAGTGCTTGCCTACGTTATAAAAGGAAACCTTGTGCAAAATTTCACGCTCCTAGTCCCCAGTAGATGCAGTTGTGCCGTGCTGTGTCAGTCAGTTTTCCCTTTTATATACAACATTAGTTTTAGTATATGCGAAATCCGAAACACATGTCTAGTATTTTTATGTAAAGAATCTGTGTACATAATTTCATAACTGTACGAAGAAAAATCACGAAGTTATAAGCTTGTTGTTACCTGGTTGGCCGCACAAATACATGATCACCGGGTGACCCGGGCGACTGAGGGGTTGTTTTACTCCCGCATCCAGCTGTGCGCTAGTGTCTAATGTCCGTTATAACCTGCCGTGACCTGTGTTGTACTTAGTGTCGATGTCTAAATTGTGACTTTTTAAAAATAATTTTGGAAAAAAATATAACATGGTGTAAAAATTATTGGAATCGATTCAGTTACTGATTCTGAAACTACATTCAGGTTTCGCATTATACTAAAAACAATGTTGTATACATACTTATTAATATTATTTTGTTTCTGTGTATACATAATTTGTTTTTGTGTGTGTAAATTTTTTCTGTATGTGCAATGTTTTATGGACTCTTGATTGTCCGAAATAAAAATTGTATAGTATTATTATTATATTTAGAGATTTAAAAATCTCTATTTTTTATACCTAAGCTTTGGATAGTTTCCGAGTATCTCATATAGAATCAAATTTCCACATAACTAGTGTTACCGAATTTCCAGATACTGTCTCAGTAGAAACCACTCTATACTAAGTACTCCATTTATTAGATTTATGAATGTCACAAAATAATTGGTTATACTTTTATGTACTTAGATACTTTTAAGTAATTTTAATACATTATTATTATTTGTTTCAGAACGTACGAGTAGAATAGCAAAGAATAGCATAGGAATTCTTACATGGAAGAAACAAAAATTCTATTTTCTAAATATTAAGTAAATGATTTATTTATTATATAACTAAAATTGTTTTATTTCCTATTCAAGATAATCGAAGTTGAATCTCATTAGCGGCAGCCTAAAGCAGCGGATTGTTTAAAATAGTCACCACGGCCGGAGTGGGTCTTTAAAAACATTTCATATCAAGTTATCAACAACATAAAATTGTTTTTCCATTCTCCTTGTTTAAAATTGTAATCCCAATTGGGCCATGAGGTGTTAAAATGCCAAGCGGGCGAGCGAGAAACAGGGATGGAGCTATGCACCCTATATAGCTCCGTCCCTTTAACAGTTACAAGTGAAGCTAAATTGCACGTTCCAAAGCGTAGATCTCTATGGAGAAGAACGTGCAGGAAACTCCATGGACACTCTTTAAAATCATATTATGAGTTACATAAATCTTGGTTACATATTTCTTGTCGCTTCTAATATGTGAGCACAATGTAGATAATAATAAAACCTCTTTGTTGCTATACTTTCGTATGTGCGAAGTCGGGGAAAATTTCTAGTATGGTACTAGAACCCGGCCTCGCTTTTGCATGAGTGCAAATTATACACAAAAGCCTTCCCCATTATTTGCTTTTCTTGATAGTATAAACTGTAACAAAATCTGTTGTGTATTTAGGTTAATAATAATAATATAAAATAATAATATTTATTGAGTAGAGCAGTGGTGGCCGAGTGGTAATGGCCCCGACTTACGGAGTTGTAGGCCGCGGGTTCAAACCCAGCCAGGCGCATTACTTTGTGTAATTTATTTCATCACCACTGCTCTCAAAACGGTGAAGGAAAACATCGTGAGGAAACCGGCGGCATGTCCTGACCAAAAATTCGAAGACATGTGACATCCACCAACCCGCACTGGGCCCGCGTGGTGGATTACGGCCCGTTCTCTCTCCTAGAGAGGAGGCCTGAGTCCCAACAGTGGGAACATTATAAGGCCGACTATGCTATGCTATATAATATTTATTGTTCAGAAAAATGTATCACAAATTTTATTGGCACTAGTCTAGTGGTAATGGTGGTGGTGGCGAAAGTGGTGTGTAGTGTAGAGTTAGCAGATAAACAGACATACATACAAAGCTACTTTGCACAGTATATTGAAATTTCTATTGCTGTTAATATGTTCGTAAATTTTGAAGTAATGATCGACATTTAACGTTTTTAACAGGTAATGCTGACGGTAACGCCAACGGTGGTGTAAGCGCTTCGTTACCATAAGAAGCTAAAAGGTGAGATGACATTCACTACCGACAGATTACTTTGCAGTAAGCATAGCCTTATGAAGGGGGGGGGGGGGGGAGCGAGAGGGCCCGTTTTCTAAGTCGGTTTAATTATTTGTTTCTGATTACATTCATTATCGACGATTGCTTTGTAGTGGGCAAAGAAGTACATAGGGGCAAGTGGGTCACGTAGTCATAGGAAACTTATACTTTTGTATTTTGTTACAGATGGCGATATACTTACCAAGAAAATGTTTGCATGAATGAAAAGTATTATTGCCAATAAACATTTAAACACTATTAAAACTTTATTGAAAAAATATTTTTCTATCATTTTTATCGAATACTTAAGGTCTAACACTATCTGTGTTCAACAGAATATTTTTGCCCTTTCCCCAATTAACAATATTCCTTATTTGGAGTCAGCGCAGTATGCCTCCCTTTTCTACACATATTTAATTGACTGACCCCATAAATAATGTGTAGTATGATCAGCATGCGTTCTTGTTTCATACAACTCTAATTGGAGTTAGCGTAGCATGGTTTCCTCTTCCACACACCTTTAATTGTGGTCATTCTTCATCCATAAAACTCTATTTGCTTTCATTACAATAGTATTCCTGTTCTTACCATATAAAATATGAATTCACTATTGAAAATTTTGAATTAAGAACGTGCTAATCAGTGTTTAAACCAAAGAGAATTAACCCATTTCATAGAAGTGATAGACCGATTCCGTCAACGTGTCCATCACACAAACAATAATGTATTGCGTGGGAATCGAACCCACGACCTCCGACATAGCAGTCAGATCCATTGACCACTAAACCAATAGGCCAGTCATTTTCCAAACATTTTGCTACAATAATATCGATATCGAGAAAATCGACGCTTATTAATTCTGCATCTTTAATTAATTATCTTTATATAATTAAAACATCTAAATTGTAAAAGCTGTATAGTTATGGGTTTAAATTTATCAGCTGTATATATTTTAAACCGACTTCAAAAAGGAGAAGGTTCTATGTTCGGCTGAATGTTTTTTTTTTTTTGTATGTTGTATTTTTTTTTTTTGTAAAAAGCTTTTTATTCGTACGAGTAAGACCCATAATCTTCCACACAATCTATTCGCAGATATTAATTGACATCTTTCAATGACATTATCCTTGTCACTCTTCTTCATCACTTCTTAGTAATGAAAATATCCGCAGTCATCTCATTTAAAAACATAGTAAACTCTTTTACAGATAATGATAATAACAATGTTCATAGAAGCTCTAACAATGGTTTAAATACATCGCGTGACAAATTGTGATGACAATCATCTAAACTAATATTATTAAAGCCCTAGCTCCCGAGCAGTGCCATAAAACAGTCACTTCCTTAAGCTTACTACTCGGTAACGGCTAGGTTAATAGGTTTGAAACAAATATACGTGTTGTATAGATTCATTTATATACCTAGGCTTACAACTAACGTAACAGAATCCGCCATATTGGATTTAGAATAATGTATTATGTTAAACTAACTTATTCTAAATTCAATATGGCAGATTCTCAAAGATGGCGGAACAACTATTGTTTATGAACTCCTGTGCTATGGGTATGCAATGAAAGGGTTTTTTGAGGGGAATACGAAAAACTTTGTTTATATTTAAATTCATCATTTTTAAAGATGCGGTGAATGATGAAACTGTATAGTTTGATCGAAGGCTTTGTTGCGATCTTTGCCTCAAATGTTTTGACACTGAGGCACATATCTAAGAAAAAATTTTGTTTGTTTGTGTGTCCAGTGTAATTGTGTAGTTTACCATCTTCTGTATCATCTTTTCTTTGGTCTCCCTCTCCATCCACATGGATGGATGGAGAGGGAGACCAAAGAAAAGATGGATGTGTGAAGAGTGATATGAAAGAAAAGAAAGTTAGTGATAGTATGACCAGTGACAGGTCAGAATGGAAGAAAAAAACGGGTTGCGCCGACCCCAAATAACACGGGACAAGGGAAGGAAGGTGATGATGTGTGTCCAGTGTAGGTATGTGCGCCGCAACTTCGAAAACATTGTGGCGATGGATGTGATGTTATGTGTATGGATACTACGGCTACAATAAAAGTTACATTTCCTAAATAAAATCGAATACTATTCACCTATGCGTGCAAGTATAGATTTTTTTTTAAAAACTGCAATTAATAAATATAAAAACAAATAATCTTTACAACACACTTGCTCAGAAAGTGACTCTTATTGCACTGCACTTAGGTATATAATGGCACTCGTTACCAACCTGTGACATTTTGATTACCATTACGCACTAGTGCTATAATGTAGGTAAAACCTTTTTGTTCAACCTCTTTATTCGCAAAACAAATTTTGAATTCCAATTAAATTCCCGTTCAATAGTACCTATATAAATTAGTGTCTTATTAACTTATAATATTTCATCCAATTTACAAGTTAAAATGGACAAATTTATCTTGTACAAACGATTTATTTAATAAAAAACATTTACAACACACTTGCTCAGAAAGTGACTCTTATTGCACTGCACTTAGGTATATAATGGCACTCGTTACCAACCTGTGACATTTTGATTACCATTACGCACTAGTGCTATAATGTAGTTAAAACCTTTTTGTTCAACCTCTTTATTCGCAAAACAAATTTTGAATTCCAATTAAATTCCCGTTCAATAGTACCTATATAAATTAGTGTCTTACTAACTTATAATATTTCATCCAATTTACAAGTTAAAATGGACAAATTTATCTTGTACAAACGATTTATTTAATAAAAAACATTTAGTAAATAAATCGTACCTTAAATTATTTATTTTTTTTGTAGTCTTTGGCCGCCATTTTCAGATGCGCGCGGATTTTGGCGTATTTTTTTTTATTCCAGTTAAGTTCAGTGGCTGTATTACTTAATTAAATAAAATTAAATAATACAAAATCATTAAAATGTTACATCCGTATACTATTGACACTACGAAAGACATTATCGTAAAAACTTTTCACGCAAGAAAACATAAACGGTGCATAAACGTAAGACTAGGCAGTATGATCAAAATACCTTAGCCTTCCTCTAAGGGTAAATAAAATAAATGATGCGCGCGTTATGAAAACAGAAAACAGATTTTTACCGCCATGTCACAGAAAATTTTACTATTTTTACTGTTGTTTTCTTCACAAGTGTATTGTAAAACGTCGTATGACACACGTGAGTAATTAATGATTACCGTTCTTGGCTCTCTTAAGACCCTCGCCCGGCTCGGGTCTAAATACCGCCTCGACGGTAATCACTAACATTACACACTTATATCATAATGTACTATTAGTAAATAAATCGTACCATAAAATTTTTTTATTTTTTTTTTTGTAGTCTTTGGCCGCCATTTTCAGATACGCGCGGATTTTGGCGTGTTTTTTTTATTCCAGTTAAGTTCAGTGGCTGTATTACTTAATTAAATAAAATTAAATAATACAACATCATTAAAATGTTACATCCGTATACTATTGACACTACGAAAGACATTATCGTAAAACTTTTCACGCAAGAAAACATAAACGGTGCATAAACGTAAGACTAGGCAGTATGATCAAAATACCTTAGCCTTCCTCTAAGGGTAAATAAAATAAATGATGCGCGCGTTATGAAAACAGAAAACAGATTTTTACCGCCATGTCACAGAAAATTTTACTATTTTTATTGTTGTTTTCTTCACAAGTGTATTGTAAAACGTCGTATGACACACGTGAGTAATTAATGATTACCGTTCTTGGCTCTCTTAAGACCCTCGCCCGGCTCGGGTCTAAATACCGCCTCGACGGTAATCACTAATATTACACACTTATATCATAATGTACTATTATGTCACTGTATTAATGAAAACACCGTTCATCTACAAGTATATATAAAAGGAGAAACTAACTGTCTGACATACTTATTAATGCACAGCCGAAACTACTGGGACTAGGAACGTGAAATTTTGCACAAGGTTTCCTTTTATAGCGTTGTGGAGCACTAAGAGAGGATTTTCTAAAATTCACCCCTTAAGAGTATGAAATGGGGGTCTAAAGTTTGTATCGAGAAATCTTCTTACACGCGGGCGAAGCCGCTGGCAGAAGCTAGTTTATAATAAATCACGTAAATTTTACGTGATTTATTATAAATGAGCGGTGTTTACTGTAAACTTTTTATTTTCATTATGACTCGAATGCGTAGGTACATTGTAAATTATCTTGGATAAGATTTATTGTATTTAAAACGATCTATTTATAATTTACGAAAAGTTTACACTATCGCAAGATATATTACAATAATATGGTATTTTCAATCCACGTTAAATCACCATTGTTAACATTAAAGTTTACATTTAGAACTGGAACAATAACGTGCAAATATTTGTAAAATTGGTTTAATATTTGCAGATAAGCAAAAACAGCACTTAAACATTTATACTTATAGAAAATACACCTGAAAGAAACAGACAATATACTATGAGGTATTGAACTGCTTATATAGTTTGACCTTATTTTGGTAAACAAGGTCAACATTTTTCCAAGCTAAGGACATTTGGGTTAATAGTTACCTACTATTCAACAATTCAATACGTGTCTAAGACTTCGATTATTCTCTACATAAATCATATTACGCATATTAACTTTTATACAGTTATGGGTTCCGTAGCCATTAACCAAAAAGGTAACTTTTATAAATTTTGCTATTCGTTTCTTTATTTTTTGTAATTGATTAATTGATTTTTTTAATTGATTAATATAAAGTTTATTTGAACTTATAATTCCAAGTCAATCCAAAGATATAACACTTCAAAGCAACCCGTTTTAAAAAACTTGTACCAATGCCCGGTGCTAGAGATCACTGCTGCCGATCGCCCTCACGAGGACACGGTGGTGCTCTGCCCAGGCGGGGCACACCTCTACCATATGCGAACTTCGACGACTACGACGAATAACGAATTCGGTGCAGGAACCTCCCGAACTTACAATGTCCGATGAGGACCTGGGTCATGCGAGAGTTAAGGGCGCCATGTGGTCTTTCTAGCCACTCCTCAAAAAGGGACTTCCCGCCATAATTGGGGCGTGCCTAGCACTGGGTTGCGGTCGCTGTCGCCATTCCACCATGAGATCCCGCCGGAGCTCTTTCCGCCATGCCGCGACTTGGCGCGGCAGCGGAGTTTCGCCCCGGCGTTGCATCTCCACTTGCAGATCGTGCATGCGTACAAAGACTGTTGCCTCCAGATCCCATGGTGGCTTGCCAGCAAGGAAAGGTAAGACGTGTCGAATGGGAAATCGTATTATTCTTCGCCTGCTTAAGTTTAATCAAAATTACTCATACTAAAACTCGTAGATAAGCACGTATTCTGTTTATTTATAAAAATACAACAACAATTTTTTTTTAAATGTTCTTCTCCCCGTAACGCTACCGGGAAGTGTGTTCTTTAGTGTGATGTTACAACTGTTTATAAATCACTAGCTCTCGTTAGAAGGTCTACAGCTCGTGACGTCACGCGCTCGGTTCCAGGCAACACTCCTTGTAATGTGCGCTGCTGACGCTCGCCCGCGCGACTGTGACGATTCAGTGGCGCATATTCCTTGGGCTTGCCTTTCTGCCCCTTACGCGGTATGAGTTAAGTACGTAATCTTTAATTTAGACTTAACTATTATCACAAAAAAAAAAAACTCGAGAAGGTAAAGACGGTCTTTACTTTGTTAACTAAGCCGTGGAACCCTAAAAACAGCAAACAAACAAAAATGTACGCAATGGTCTATAAAAACATCTGCTACTTTTGCTCATAGCTACAGTACCGTTTTCAAACTAAGACAGCTAAGCATTTACTGAAGCAAAATGTTCAGACAATTAATTGCATTATTCCTAGTCGTGATGATGTTTGAAAGCGTGAGTTTTTTTTTTCCATATTTTTTTTTTTTTACAAAATACAAATTTTCGTTGATATTCTAAAGAGAAAAAAAATTGATTCTTGTTTGTAATGAATAAACCCAAAAACTACTGAATCGATTTTGCGAATAAATTGATTTGATTTAATTTGAAAAATTCTTTCTCCAGTAGAATTCTACTTTATCACTGAACGACATAGGCATGTGCGTAATTTTACAGAACAGAAAAAAAAAACTCAATTTTCTTATTTTTTTTAAAAGAATGCGGTTTAATTAAGCGGCCCATTTAAAACTCCTTTTTCAAATTTTTTAAATGGGCCGCTTTATTAAACAGTTATCTTTAAATTTATTTTTCGAGATAAATTCAAACATTACCTCGAAAAATAAATGTTGTGCACCCCTGAGAATATACATCAAGAAACAGATCAGTAATCGCCTTTTAGATTACGTATAAATAATAATATTTCTTGATACTAAAAACTATTAAAATGGTTTCATTTTATATTTTTATCAAACTTAATTAGTAATTAAGTACGCAGTATGTAAGTAGGACATTTATTTATTTGTCGGTCGATCAGTATGCATTTCTCTTCCCACAATTTGCCACTTTTTCGAGTCCATCAAATGAGCATGAGCACCCATGAGGTTTTCTAAAAGCCGACACCCTTGCTTGGGATAAGAATCAGGCCAAAGACAGATCCTTAAGCTTCTTTTTTCTCAATATATAATTATGAAAAACTAGCTTCTGCCAGTGGCTTTACCCACGTGAATGTTGTTTTTTGCGGACGCTAAGTCGAAGTCGGATAAAAAGTAGCCTATGTCCATCCTTGTAGTTCAAGCTTCCCACGTACCAAACATCATAATCGGTTCAGTAGTTTAACCATGAAAGCGTAACAGACAGACAGACAAGAGTTACTTTCACATTTATAATATTAAAAGTATGGATTGTTGGTGAAACGGGAAATTTGAATTCCATGTAGAGGAGACGTCGTTGGTCTGTGACGACAGGCAAACGATATTTTTAAATATCTTATTCAAAAATTTCAGAGTATGCAGCAATTTGGCAACAACGGAGGCTACCCAGGTAAACTATTTTCTTATTAACAAGGCTTTTGTTAGGTGGGAAATCATCCAATGACTTCTCTCGCTCTAAGGCGAAGCAGGAGGGGTTAAGAGCAATATAATGATGACCATGACTATTTTTTTTGTGAGTGAAAGGGTGGCGCGTCAGACTTTTACTTACTAAAATCCACTCCTATTTATGTATTTAATTATTTTACTATTTATTGTCACGCAAAAACAGAAAAAGACAATACAAAATAGACAATAGTACAAAGGTACTGCTTATTTCCAAAGAAATTTCTTCCAGCAGACCTGCGAAAGGAGACATTAAAAGAAATGTCGTCTTTCAGAAGCGAACTCATGGTCCCAGTAGGCTTCGACCCTGTTGGGCCCCTAAAGTTTTTCTGACATCATAAGGCGCGCGTAGAACACTACGCGCTGTCATCGACTAGAGCTCGATATTAACAAGGCTTAAGATTCCTCATCCTGAAAAATTGCGAACTATCTATCATAGACTTTCATAACCTATTTAATCCATTTAGAGAGTGAATTAAAACAACATTTTTAGCAATCGATCCGTGGTATTAGTTTGTGCGTCGATGTCAAATACACCGTGTATAGAGCACTCCTAAGCATTTTGTTTTATTATTACAGAATATTTTACTTACGATGCTATATTAACTATACTAGTAGAGTTATCTTATAAAATAATATTACTTTAGTAAGCCATATTAATATATATATATATATATATATTTCAGTAATAAACAGCGGTAATGCTGCTGGTGTAGGAGGTATGATTATAATATTAAAATTACCATTAAATATTAGTTTATTTATTATATAACTAGCTGCTGTAGTCTATGTACAATTCCAGGACATAGTCTAACCGATTACCAAGTTTCATCGAAATCAGTTCGTATGCTCACTATGTCTGAACAATTAATAAAATGGTTTGATTTGATTTCCATGCCAAGCCATCTTCTTAGTGAATACAGTAACTTCCCAGTCATGTTCGTTTGAGGTCAAGATCAGCCCCCCCAGCCAAGTTACAACCGTTTCGTGACGAATTCCGTTCTCCAATCGCCGCTTTGTTCGTTCGTTCGCCTCGGTGTCAGCAATTGTAGAAAACGATAAATTGGTAGCCATGTTAACGCGCCTGAATCGGCCGCTCGTTCTACAATGTCGTTCTACAATAACAAAGGATCTAGCGTTGAACATTGTAGAAACGATAACAAAAAATAATTCAATCATTCAATCATTTTGAACGATGTGAACTGAATTTTCTATTCGTTTGTTCTGACTACGTGACTTAACGTTGAGATAATGTCATTCCCATACATTTGATTAGTTTTCGACTAGCGTTAACGATTGTAGATTATCAACTTGGCTAGGGGTGCAGAGGCCTGACCTTGACGAGTTGAGAAAGAGAGATGGAGTATCTATTAACAGTTCAGTTTAGGTCGTAAAATGGATCGCGTTAAGAGCTCGTGGTAGGGCCTCAGATGAGATTTTTTAGGGCAGTGGCATCCGCTACTACGAGTTCGTACCAAGACAAGCACTACTCTGTGTACCTAAATTATTAGATCAGCACTACTCTCAAAACGGTTAAAGCCTACATCGTGAGGAAATCTTGTGTGTGGATGTCTTAGGACCAAAAGTTCACGACATACGTAACATCCATCAACCCGCACTGGGCTCGCGTGAGGGATTACGACTCACTCCCACTCTTAGAAAGCGTATAAAGCTTTATAGGGAGACTTAAAAAAAAACTGGGCAAGTGCGCAACGGACTCTCACACTGAAGGTTCCGTACAAACTTACTTAAGTATATAGTTAAATTACAGACCTGAGTATATGGTTTTAATTTCAACTCGAAACCTCTACGCATTCCCGAGATAAAGTGTCTTGACAGACAGACAAACGGACAACAAAGTGATTCTATAAGGGTTCCGTTTTTCTCACAAGGCGACTTCAATGGAGCACCCGCAGGTCAAGGTGGACAAGGTGTACCACAAGGTTACAGCTATGGAGCACCCGCAGGTCAAGGTGGACAAGGTGTACCACAAGGTTACAGCTATGGAGCACCCGCAGGTCAAGGTGGACAAGGTGTACCACAAGGTTACAGCTATGGAGCACCCGCAGGTCAAGGTGGACAAGGTGTACCACAAGGTTACAGCTATGGAGCACCCGCAGGTCAAGGTGGACAAGGTGTACCACAAGGTTACAGCTATGGAGCACCCGCAGGTCAAGGTGGACAAGGTGGACCACAAGGCGGCTTCAATGGAGCACCCGCAGGTCAAGGTGGACAAGGTGGACCACAAGGCGGCTTCAATGGAGCACCCGCAGGTCAAGGTGAACAAGGTGGACCACAAGACGATGAAGCAGCCTCAGGTGAAGTTTGACAACCGGAGGAGCTAAAGGACTAACCGGTAGCATAAACTTTGGCAAATAAGGTGGGATTACTTTCCATTAAATAACGCTCTATAAGCTCTCACCAGGAACAAATCGACTGTGTGTTCCGCTGAAGAGTGAAATTCTCCACACAAATCCATGTTTCATGATAACTATAACTAACAAGCACTAGGTATATACATAGAATTGTGTGTGCCAATCAGATATTTTTATTTTTACCTCATACAATGAAATAAACCTCATACAAAAAAAAATAAAGTTCTTCCAAAAAAAAATAGGGCAACCAGCATAATTATTCTTTTTTTGCCATTTTTAGCTTTTTGTAGTCGACTTGAAATTTACTACAAAGGTACTAGCTTCTGTGAAAGTAGGTTTCTCCACAGAAACTGAGGCCCCCTTTTTATCCCCTCAGGTCACCTCCTGAGGAGATTTTGGAAAATCCTCTCTTAGTGCTTGCCTACGTTATAAAAGGAAACCTTGTGCAAAATTTCACGCTCCTAGTCCCCAGTAGATTCAGTTGTGCCGTGCTGTGTCAGTCAGTTTTCCCTTTTATATACAACATTAGTTTTAGTATATGCGAAACCCGAAACACATGTCTAGTATTTTTATGTAAAGAATCTGTGTACAAAATTTCATAACTGTACGAAGAAAAATCACGAAGTTATAAGCTTGTTGTTACCTGGTTGGCCGCACAAATACATGATCACCGGGCGACCCGGGCGACTGAGGGGTTGTTTTACTCCCGCATCCAGCTGTGCGCTAGTGTCTAATGTCCGTTATAACCTGCCGTGACCTGTGTTGTACTTAGTGTCGATGTCCAAATTGTGACTTTTTAAAAATAATTTTGGGAAAAAATATAACATGGTGTAAAAATTATTGGAATCGATTCAGTTACTGATTCTGAAACTACATTTAGGTTTCGCATTATACTAAAAACAATGTTGTATACATACTTATTAATATTATTTTGTTTCTGTGTATACGTAATTTGTTTTTGTGTGTGTAAATTTTTTCTGTATGTGCAATGTTTTATGGACTCTTGATTGTCCGAAATAAAAATTGTATAGTATTATTATTATATTTAGAGATTTAAAAATCTCTATTTTTTATACCTAAGCTTTGGATAGTTTCCGAGTATCTCATATAGAATCAAATTTCCACATAACTAGTGTTACCGAATTTCCAGATACTGTCTCAGTAGAAACCACTCTATACTAAGTACTCCATATATTAGATTTATGAATGTCACAAAATAATTGGTTATACTTTTATGTACTTAGATACTTTTAAGTAATTTTAATACATTATTATTATTTGTTTCAGAACGTACGAGTAGAATAGCAAAGAATAGCATAGGAATTCTTCCATGGAAGAAACAAAAATTCTATTTTCTAAATATTAAGTAAATGATTTATTTATTATATAACTAAAATTGTTTTATTTCCTATTCAAGATAATCTAAGTTGAATCTTATTAGCGGCAGCCTAAAGCAGCGGATTGTTTAAAATAATCACCACGGCCGGAGTGGGTCTTTAAAAACATTTCATATCAAGTTATCAACAACATAAAATTGTTTTTTCATTCTCCTTGTTTAAAATTGTAATCCCAATTGGGCCATGAGGTGTTAAAATGCCAAGCGGGCGAGCGAGAAACAGGGATGGAGCTATGCACCCTATATAGCTCCGTCCCTTTAACAGGTCAGGTTAGGTCATCAAATGGATTGTGGTACTCCTGATTGCCAATACCTGTAGATAATATTATATCTATATGTTGAAAATCTTGCCTCATTTTCATCTCGGTGACAATTAATGCCATTTTTTTTTTTGTATGAAGGCAGCAAATAAAAAAGAGGGAAATGTTTTTAAACGCTATGCGAACAAAACAGCTAGTATTCAATATTTTCAGAAGCATTGTACTTACTAGTATTTCAGAACCATTGTATTGTATTTCAGAACCAATGTATTGTATTTCAGAACCATTGTATTGTATTTCAGAACCAATGTATTGTATTTCAGAACCCTAGTATTGTATTTCAGAACCCTAGTATTGTATTTCAGAACCATTGTATTGTTTTTCTGGCTGGTGTCCGCAAGTCCACGCCTAAAGCGCGTATTTTGCGTACAGGGGACAAATGTGTCATTCGATCCACCCCAGCTCCTCAAGTAAGGCCAACAGCGCCTTGGTATTACTGACCATTTCACGGAAGGTAACCTGGGTTTCTGAAGTACTTTTCCCTGTATCCAGGGGCAGGTTACAAACAGAGGAGCTGCTGTATCCATAACCATAGAAATAAGGCTACTTACGATCTCCATTTTTGACTCGACACAGTGGCTCCTCAAATTGTACAGTTGTCAGGCATTTGAGGACCTTCAGAAAGTATGGTAAGAGTTTGTCTTGGTGTTGCAAGTTGCTTTGGAGGAAGTACAGCCCGAGAGCTATTGATGCCTCCTGGCTCCGAGGAGTGACAACCAATGTGGAGCTGGCTTGCGGGCACAGCATGAATAAGGTGTTCACCTGGAATTTAAATGTTGAATATTTCAGGATATCTATTTCGATAGCATAAGCGTGAATAGAATATTATGTTTCTATTGCTGATACACAGGCTTTTTCTATTGAGGGTGGCAAATTATCAACTGAGAGTGTCAGACTTGCACTAGATAAAACCCACTCATGTTCCTTTGGATTCCAGGGCCGCAATTACTCTTTTGATCAATCCTGTAGCCCTGACAATCCAGCAGCTCTGGAACTTGTGACACAGGCTTTCTCTTGAAACATATGGTAGATATTTTGAGCTCCTTAGTAATCCTGAGTTGAGCTACACAAAAACTGACAGACGAATCTGTGTGGTTCTTTCCTTATAAGAGTTCATCATATGACTCCAGCAAAAACATTAGACAGAGGATTCACACAAAAAACTTAACCTTAATACATTGATTTGATATTTTATGTACAAAGGTGAGCTTGCACTCAACAATGAGTTTTCTCCCAGCAAACCTTTGAGCGACAGAGAGAGATCACATTCAAGGGTAGGATCCAGTATACAATATAAACACAATACAGTATACAGTATACATAAATAAATCTAATATATAAATATGCATATAGATATAATATAATATATACTAATATTATATCAATTGAAATAAAATAAAAGATTTAAATTAAAAAAAAGAGAAACCTATTGTGGTGCTGTTTGACATTACCTAGACGTTAAATATCTTACATTACAGGTGTGCCCGAATTATTTTGCCACATACCATCATTGGCACGCTTGCCATAGGTTCTCCATCCCTGGTCTAGTCTAACAACTGATTATGAACACAGAAAAAAGATTTGAAAAATACCACGCAAATGAGTAAAAAATTCTTATTAGATATTTCACATAACAAAATCAGTAACAGAATCATATTTCCTTGTTAAGTATGAGGAAGTAATAAAGTGAAATGCTGAATTATCTGAACAAATTTTGTATTTGTATTTCGGGCTGGTGTCCGCAACTCCACAACTAAAGCGCGTATTTTGCGTACGGGTGGGACAAATGTGTCATTTAATCCACCCCAGCTCCTTCAGGAAGGCCAGTAGCGCCTTGGTGTTACTGACCATTTCAGGGAGGGTATCTTATCGAATACAATTGACCAGCGGTTATCCAGCCTTACCCTATAATCCAATTTACTTACTTTTATTTAGCTTTTTATCTTCTAATAATTTCAAATCCGTCTGCATGATTTAATTATTTATAAAGAGAATTACTTCATTTAACTATCCTAATTCCTATTCTGTTAATGACGAATCTGGCTCTAAAATCCAATGTCATTGCCAACCACAAAAGATTAAAAAGTAATAGAATGGAGATAACTGTCAAGGTAAACACTGTGTGAACGGAATGCTTATGTCAGTATTGTTTAACATTATTAGGCATCGATATGGCCACAAAACATCGATGATTCACAACGCTTTTCTACTTTGCACTTATGATAACGAGCAGGGTGTTTGGGTGAGGTCATGCATTTATTTTCGATTAAAAACAATAACAAAGAATGCAAAAAAGTGAAGAAAAAAGTTCAAATGCACTGATAAAACAAGGATATTATTGTACATTTTGTCTTTACGGGATTATTCAGGAAAACAACACCATTACAAAATTTTCAGGATTGCAAAATACGTGTCGTAATTTTACCTTCTCCCATGGCGTCGGGTTTATACTCGACAAACATCGGGCCAAATGTTGCACAGTCTGTCTGAAGAATTCGTTTTCATCCATGGCTTTGTTTATATTAATCCATTAGATTCATTTTATTAATATTACACGATTACGACCGACGAAATCAGCCGATCGTAATTTGACAGTTTGTCAATATAATATGTTATGTCAAGATTTTTTTTTTTTTTTTAAATTTTTGTGGCATGGCTTTTTGGCCTTTGTGCCATTTCTTCTTTTTTATTTGCAAATCGTATCGTCTTATGATTTTTATTTTATCTTTAACAATCTCTCTTTATATTTTTCCGATGGTATTTTTAATATATTTATATAACGGCAAAAAGCAGTCTTTATTTTGCAACATAACAATAAGGTGGCGGGATTCAATATTTGTTGACATTTCTTCGGATAAGTCACAAAGTTCACTCGCAAGAATTAAGCGTTGGAGGTTATGTTCTTCACAACTGAATATAATATGCTCTGCTGTTCCTGGGAACTTTCTACAAGCAGTGCATGTTGCATCTTCAATTATGTTGAGTCTACTCAAATGGGCGGGTGCGGTGTTATGCCCAAATCGGAGTCTATTTATTGTTGTAATGAAGTCTCTACTAGCAGTCTTCAATTTGTAATACCAGGGTTTTCTAGGTAAGTCCATTTGTATGCTGCCATACCACTTGCCTTTCTGTTCTTGATCTTTTTTCCAAAATCTTCTCCATACTTCATTTATTTTCATATTAATGTCAGTATAACAATCAGTGAACGGAGTCTTAACAACAGCACTTACATCTATTGAATTAATTCCATTATATGCTGCTTTATCAGCAATTTCATTTCCACTTATACCTCTATGTGAAGGTATCCACATGAAAAATACTTCTTTTCCCATAGAACTAAGATTATTTAAAATAATTTTAATTTTAAAAAGCAAGTAATTAGTTTTAAAGTTAATTTTTAGGTTTTTTAAACTTGTTATTAAACTTAGAGAATCAGTAAGGATTAAATAATATCTACATTTGTCTACAGAATCAATGTGCTTTAACGCTTCTAAAACTGCATATGCCTCAGCAGTAAATATACTACAACTATTATCTAACACAAAACTTTGTTCAAATTTAATTTGAGGGTCATAAACAGCGCTACGAACATGCGACTCTCCTTTACTCCCATCAGTATAAATTTTATAATATTCTTTATTGTGGTCTATGAAGTTAAGTAGATCTTGATTGGTGCAAACTGAGGCATCAATAGATTTTGGTACTTTAAATAAAATTTGAAATTGTGTTGAATAGCATGGCCATAAAGAATCAGAAAAAACTTTATTAAATTTACTTTTTATTTGTAGAAGTACTTGGGAGAGTTCTGTATTGTAGTGGTTAAGAAGTTCCTCACCAGTTACCATAGGAGTGCTACATTGAACAGGATAAGGTAAAATTTTGTTCATTACTAATTGATTCCTACAGGATAATAATTTTAAACAAAAGCGTTGAGCTAACAGTAATCTGCGTAGTGATAATGGCATTATTGCTGTTTCTACTTCCATAGCTCTAATAGGTGTAGAACACATAGCACCTGATATTATTCTGAGACCCTTATTCTGTATTATATCTAATTTATTTACAAACTTACTATTAATATTAATATATGCAAGGCAACTATAATCAAAATGACTTCGGACAATAGATTTATACAGAATTGTAAGAGTCTTAGGGTCTGCACCCCATGAAACACCAGCTAAACATCGAAGAATGTTAAGACCTTTTAAGGAATTTTGAGCTATGTATTTTAAATGATATTCAAAAGAAAGTTTCTTATCTATGATTATACCTAAAAATTTATGTTTATCTGTATGTGGAATAATTTCATTGTTAAACTTTATATCAGTGCTAGGTAAATCTTGACCAAAAACAACTACTCTACTTTTACTAGTATTGATTTTGAGGTCCAATTTATTATAATAAGTATGTAATTCCTTCAAAGCATTATTTAAAATATTTGCAGCTTGATTAATATTTCTGTTTGTACAATATAAAACAAGGTCATCTGCAAATTGCAGGATATTTACATTAGGATTATTCACATATTTACAAATTGCACTACAATATAGATTATAGAGCAAAGGGGACAACACTGCCCCTTGCATTGTCCCTTTTGATGCTGTTTTAGGTCCATGTATAATATTATTATATTTGACATATAAGGTTCTATTATGTAAAAATCTAAAAATCCATTTGCATACAACACCAGGTATACCAATTTTCGATAAAACTTTAACTAAAATCCCTGGCTGTACACTATCAAATGCTCCTTGTACATCTAAGAAAACACATATTACATTAAATTTATTATTTTTCGCGTGTTTCAGATCAGAGAGAAAGGATACAAAGCTGTCTGCACAACTTCGCCCTCGTCTGAAACCATATTGAATGTTTGGTAAAATTCCATTGTGTTCAACAAACCAGTCAAGACGAGTTTTTAACATGCTTTCAAATATTTTACCTATACAAGATGACAATGAAATAGGTCGATATGAATCAGCGCAATCTGGAGACTTATCAGTTTTTAAAATAGGTATCACACATTGAGTCTTCCAAGATTCAGGAATAATCTGTTTAATCCATAAATTATTAAGAATGTCTAAGAAAAGTTTTTGGACTGATTGATGAAGTTTTTTGACTAAGATATAAGGAAAACCATCTAAACCAGGTGTTGTATCTCTACGTGAATTTAAAGAAACTGAAAATTCCTGAAATGTAAACTTTTCTATAAGAAATTTCGTATTTTCACTGTCATTATGAACATTAAAATATGTTTCTAAGTTAGGGACCTCTAAGCCCTTATCTGCCAATTTATCTAAAAACGAATTAATGAATACATCAGAATAAGACCTATTATTAGCCTTTCCACCATTTTTAAACATTCTAATGTTATTCCAAATTTTGCTAATGGGAGTTGTTCTATTAAAACTGTTACACAAACTATTCCAACCATTTCTTTTTTCTTCAGCAATTATCTTTTTCTTTATAGCATCTAACCTTTTGTAATAGATGAAATTTTCAATAGAAGGATTTTTTCTATAGTGCTTTAGTGCTTCATAGGAATTGATAACACTCTGTTTACATCTATCATTCCACCATGGTGCTGGAAGTTTACTTTTATAATGCGATTTTTGAACAAACTTAGGAATACACTCATCTTTTAAAGCGTTAAGTTGATCGCAAAAAAGGTTATATGTTTGTAAAGGATCTTTATTAACCACATTTATATTGCTAAAAAAGACTTTAGAAAGCTCACCATACCGCTTCCAATCAGTCTTATTATATAGATATTTTTCTGTGGGAGGATTTACTCTATATTTATCTACACTCAATAATATAGAAGTAATTGTTGGAAAATGATAACTACCCATGTTATTATCATAGACTGACCAGTCACAAAGTGGAGCAATACAAGGACTGACAAAAGTAACATCAATAGCTGATGGATTACGATTTGGATATTGAATAGTTGTACAACTACCATCATTGAGTATACATAAATTAGAGTCATCAATTATATCATAAAGCTGCTGTCCACGACCTTTTGTGGATACACAGCCAAAGGCAATATGATGTGCATTGAAATCACCACTAATAAAAACAGGTGTAGGCAATGAATTAATTAAATTTCGTAATCTGGTCATTCTCATATGTCCACTTGTAGGTGGGGAATAAACACATAAAACTGAAAGATTACCATATTCTGTAGTTAACGATATAGCTATGCTTTGTAAATCTTCATAAAATTGAGTATCCAACTGTTTATATTTAAAAGAAGGACGTATTAGTATTGCTACACCTCCATGCTTATTACTTGCATTACGAAAATGTAAATTATATCCAGGAATTTTAAATAACCTATTATCTTTAAACCATGTTTCATTTAAAAGACAAATGTCAATATTTTCATTTACTAAAAAATCTATTAGTAAGGGTTTTTTATTATATGCACTCTGAATATTAAACTGTGCTATTCGTAACTGAGACTGTGATGATGTGCTATTTATATCCATAAATTTAAGGAAGGTATTTATGTAACATATCGTTAACTGTTTTACTATTAATTGGAGTCCCATCACCCTTATTACTGATTTCAAGTATAGTGCGAATAATAGCTGAATTTAAATCTGAATTATTTAATAATTGTTCTTTTAAATTAATTTCAAGAGCCTGTGTAATACAGCTACTATCATTTACTTTATGTACAGTTTTATTTACTTTTTGTACAATTTTATTTACAGGTGTAGTTTTAATTAAATTATTATTTACAACATTTTTTGTTTTATTTACATTTTCAGAAATTGTTGGAAAAGTTTGTTCATATTTTTTGGTTTCAACAACACTAGCATAAGTAATTTTCTTTTGTTTTTCTAACATTTTTTGAATTTTAACAGGACAAGATCTAGATACAGCCAAATGAGCTCCCCTACAGTTAACGCAGCAGAGTTCATCAGGCTTGTCACATTCTGTGTAAAGATGTTCTCCAGTGCAACGACTACAACGTTGCTTACCATTACAAACACGGGCTGAATGATTAAACTTGAAACATCGGTAACATTGCTGCAGAGGCGGAATATAATCAAAAACCCTGTATGAGAATAGATCATACTGTACATTTTCAGGAAGATTATTTGATAAAAAGGTTAAGCTAACAGTTTGCAATGGAACCCGCTGCTGCCCTACCTTCTTTGTAAAGCGTCGCACAGCAATAATTTCAAAATGAGATGATAACTTTGTGTATAATTCCTTGGTAGAAATGTTAATAGGCACAAAGCGTATGACTCCTGTTTTCTCTATTTGGGCTGCCGGTATATATGCTTTTAAATTATATTTTTCTAAAAATCCAGAGTTGGCTATGAAGTTGTTAGCTGTGTTCGCCAATTTAAATATAACAACAATTTTACTTGCGTTGACTCTTTGTAGAGCCACCACACCCTTTATCTCTGTTGTAAATATATGGTTCAAGTAAATTGGGCTTTTATTTCCAAATCGTTCTTTCTTATCCTGAGACTCAACATATACTTTAAATTCTGTATTAGTAGAATGCTCTGGGTACTGTCTTATGTAATGAGGTTTAAAGAAAGGAGCAAAGTTGTAACTTTCCTTTTCGCGCTGTTGCTGCTGTGTGTCTATGTGTCGCTTAGCCACCTTAGCCGTCCTCTTGGAGTTGGGTCCATCTGGACTCTCATCCTCGTCGTCATCCATGTATTAAATGTTTTCTAACTATTTGGTAATTATTTTTTGCACTACTTAGCACTAATAGTAAAATAATGCAATAAAAATTCTTAAGGATACTTTTAAAGGATTCGCGCTCTTTGAGTTTCCCGCCAAAAGTCGTCTTATGTCAAGATTACGTTCGGTTTCACAGACCGCATGAATTTTAGGAGTTTTTTTTTAATTGATATAATTATACTAGTGCTTGACTGCGATCCCACCTGATGGAAAGCAGTAATGCAATCGTTGATGGTGAGGCGCACTAGTTTATTAAGAGCATATTCACTCTAGCCTTGAAGACACCAGAGTTCATTAATTTATAAGTTAATGCTAACAAGCATTGTGAAACCTCTCTGTAAGATATAATTACAATGTATAAACCTACGTTTTAAATGATTTGACTGATGACTTTTCCTAAAAATAAAAAAATGATTTTCGTTCTCATGATCACTCTAGTGTAGAACGGAACGTTGAAGACAACGAATAAGATTCTTCCATGATAGGATTCTTTCTGATTTTCTATTGATAAAATAGTAACTTGAGTACAACTAGCAAAAAAAAAATTATGCAAGTGCGAGTCGGACTCGCGCACTGAGGGTTCCGTACAAACTTGAAAGGTAAATTGGGGTAAAACTACTTATTAGAACTCGTTCAAACCAATTTTAGGTGGAAGTTTGCATGGTGTACATCATATATTTTTTTTAGTTTTATCATTCTCTTAATTTAGAAGTTACAGTGGGGGGACACTTATTTTATCCTGTTTAGAAAAAAAAATATTAGAAAACTTCCTATCCACAGATACCACACACGTATGGATTCGATGGAAAAATAAATTTGAGTTTCAGTTCTAAGTATGGGGAACCCCCAAAATTTCTTGTTTTTTTTTCTATTTTTGTGTGAAAATCTTAATGCGGTTCACATACATCTTCACACTTACCAAATTTCAACAGTATAGTTCTAATAGTTTCGGAAAAAGAAGCTGTGACATACGGAAAGACAGACATGACGAATCCTTATGGGTTCCGTTTTTTGCCGTTTGGCTACGGAACCCTAAAAATTGCACACGGCAAGTAGGTAGTCTACTACTTCCTGATATTAAGAAGAAAAAAAAAATCATTTCCGTTATTGTGGAAGTCGGATAGAAGTAAAATACAAACAATTTTATATTGTGGATTTTATTCTCTGTAAGCGATAGCAGCAATTTGCTTCAGTTTTGCTCGAGCCACTTTGCCTGTGGATGTTCGGGGTAGCCTTTCCATGAAGATAACTCCACCTCGCAACCGCTTACTGTACGACAGTTTGTCTGTGAAATAAAAGTAAAGATGTAACAGTAAATAGTACCTACATACAAGTTACCTACTGGCAATTCAATGTATTCTCAGCAGGATGTGTGTGTGACCTATTTACAACAATGAAGTATCTGAAGATAGCTTAACAAATTCCTATGGTTTTCGAAGCCAAGTTTTAGTTCTTTTTTCATGAAGGAAAAACCTAGTAACCAGTTTCAAAGACGACCAAGGGCCTGACCATGACGTGTCGAAATGTCAGTCGTGCGAGTGAGAAGGAGGGATATACACTCTATTAGCTCTATAGTTTAGGGCCTCTGAGAATTGAACCCAAGCTCCTTTGTGTAATACAGCTGCGCAGCTGTCGCACTTGCCACCATTAGTTTAAATAAAGGCTAAGGCGGGAGAGAAACGAATCGGAGCTCCCGCCTTAGCCTTCGTGTGTGACATCATAATATATACCTCCAATTCGTACTCACCAGCAACAAGCTCTTTTATCTCATGTGCAGTGACGTTGTAACCAGGTCGTCGCACGACGCAGGCGACGGGATGCTCTCCATCAAAGACATTATGGACGCTGGTGACGCTGACATCCTGCACGCCTGGGTGCTGGCGAATCACTTCTACTAACTCTAATGGGGCTATCTGCAAGAATGAGAATTTCATTTTATTAATACGTATAAAAGACCCTCTTCAACTAGAAGGGTTTTTTTTAGGTAGGAAATTTATTTGTCAGACTTTTACTCACTAAAACCACAGCTGGGTGATTCTTTGAAGCCGAGAGAATGTCTCATTCATCTGGTCTATTTTTTTTTTTACATTTGATATTTTTATTTGCTTAATAGTTTTCTCCGATAAATTTATCAAAGCCACTCATTTGCGCCCAGTGGCTTACGACACAAAATAAATAGGAACGAAAGTTATGCCAGATAAATGAGACGTTCTCTCTGTTTCAAAGAATCATCCAGCTATGTCCATCAGTTACCCTTTGCGTTGTAGGACCACAGGTTTCCTTTTCAGAAGTTCCCCGTGATCTAGGTAGAAAGGTGTGACCTTTAGAAATTAACTGTTCAGAGTGCCTAGTTCGAATTTATTTTACGTTATCATGGACACGTTTAAGACGTTCGATGCTCAGATTGGACCACTTCAAGATCTTAACCAATACGAGAGCCAACCGCGGTAAAAATGTTTCAAACGCGTAAAATTATAAATCTGTGCGCAGCGTAGGTACGGACTTCAGGTTCGAATTCATCTATATTGCACTATCATTGTCCATTGTTGTACACCGCTGATCTAACCTGTCAGTAGTGTGTACCCCTACATGGTTTATGTTTCCATAAATACTTTCTTAACAAAATAAAGTTAAGAATTGGAATTTCAAACTGCTAAAAATGAAAATAATTTTTCTTTTTTTTTGTGACAAATCATCAAATAACTCGAGAAATGACAGACTTTTACTGAATAAAACTTACCAATGTCCCTTCAGTTACCCTTTGCTTTCCAGGGCCACGGTAACTCTTTCGAACAATGCCGAAACCAGGGGCGCCGACTCCGTGGGTGCTCAGGGGCTCGAGCACCCATGAGAAATAAACAGTGGGTGCCGAGCACCCTTGACAATAGACATCAAGAAACAGATCAGTAATCGCCTTTAGGGATGGGCGTTTTTTCATTACCCGACGACCCGTTTAGCGCAGTGGTTTAGAGCGTTAGTTGAGACGCAAGGGTCGCGGGTTTGATTCCCGCACCAACACAAATGTTTGTAGATGAAAAAGATGTTTGTGTTGGGTCTTTTTTTTTGGTGGGAAATCATCTTATGACAAATCTCGCTCTTGGGCGGAGCGAGAGATAGTGTCAGACTTTTACTGACTAAAAACCCACACCTGTTCCTTCGTTGCCTTCGTCCCAGGGTTTCGTTTTCACACTACCCAGGGTGTTTGTGGTACATTCGTTATTCCTGGTTTCCATAGTGCAAGGGAAATCCTTAGTTTGGGACCAGGACAATTTATGTGATGTCTCAATTTATATTATTATTTATTTTTAACAAACATAATTTGTAATTAAGTACGCAATATCTAAGTACTTGGGACATTTATTTATTTGTCGTTCGATCAGTGTGCATTTCTCTTCTCACACTTCGCCACTTTTTGGAGTCATCAAATGAGCATGAGCACCCATGAGGATTTCTAAAAGCCGGCGCCCCTGGCCGTCTTTAACGTCTAAGAGCGCCTGGAATGACGATGATTTTAAGATTCGAATGAGCAGTTCCCCACTTGCCTATCGTCAACGTCGAGCATGATTTGAAACCTTGTTGCTTCATCTAACGCAATCCAATGCAATGTTTGATTAAGAGGCAACGCGAAAAAAGAGAGATAGCGCCTGAAAATTCGGTAATTCCGTGATTTACTCAAATATTTCACAAAACTTGTTCCAGCCTGGAAATATGTGTTTTTTTTAAACCCTTAGAAGTTTTTGACAAAAATCGTTGTCATTCAGAATCTCGATTAATAGTGAAAGGCTTCTATAGATGTATGTACTTTTTTATATTTTTAATATATGAGTACATTATGGAGGGCCAAGTTCACGTAAATTTTTTTTCAATACACTTACTCGAAAACCCGCTCTTATCCCACCGCTTTTAGGCACGCAATAGACTGCTTTCCGCACTAGTGCAGAAATAGCGCGTGCTCTCCCCCACTACAATGTTATTACATTTATCGTATCAGACTTTGCGCGCGTCAACCCCCGTTTATTCATTTCTTCGTAAGTGTATTGAAAAAAGTCGTTTGAGACACGTGCAAATTTGTCACTGAAGCCCTCGGCTCCATAACACTCCATAACGAATTCCGCCTCGGTCGCAATGACAAACTTTCTGCACTTGTTCAAAATCAAAATGTACTATTTCGGCGGTCTTTATTACTGTTTAGTTTTACACAAATTTATATAATGATTTGTATAGAAGCAGAAGCAAGAAGGTATCTGTGTACTATGCCTTCCAGATAAGAATAGGAAAGTCAACAACTTCGATCTATCAAATGTTGAGTGAAAACTACGGTTTGCAAAGAAAGTTTATTTGCGTATCAATAAAGGATTTCCTTTGATTACTAAGTCTTAATTAAATCTGGGTGAAGTACAAACGTTATTATTTCATATATATTAGCTAAATAAATTATTTTAAGTCTTAATTAGTTTAAAAAAAAACTATTTTCTTATTTTCATTGTTAGGAACAATTCGTCTTCTTTATCAATTTGCCAATACTTAGACACATCACACAGTGACGCAAATATGAGCAAAATTGAAGAACTGGATTCTGATTAAACATTTTACATTCACGATTCGTAAATAAATTAAATTTTAAAAATTTCTTGTTTTGTTCACCTTACCCAATTTCTTTGATTTGACAGTATGATGTGACGTCACAACATGACAATCGATCCTATTCATATTTGGAACGCATAATATCCAAAATATCTGGAGAAAGATTTGTAATAATATCATAATCACGTAAGAGCGGTTGTATGAAATGCACCTTGGGTTGGCCGCTCTTAAGCTACCAAAACGAGAAGTGGGAAATTCATACATGATAATTCCTATACTTGATGAGCATGCCGAGACGCTCAACGAAGTAGAAGTTCCCATCTTTGTCTTTGTATAGCAGGTCTCCCGTTTTGAACCAGCCGCCTTCTGTGAATACTGCTGCGGTCTGTTGTGGGTTGTTGTAGTATTCCTGTAACATTAATATTATATCACCAGCTATAGATATGTAAAGTGATGGTAATGTTCCCTAGTAGATCAGCAGGAGACTGCATATGACATTGTGAATAGTTGGGAAACTCCTTATTGCTCATTTATGCTGACGTATGTGAAAGGATGCTTACTGTGAACATTGGCCCTTTTACCCACAGTTCTCCTGGTGTGTTTGGCTTCGTTATTTCTATCTCCGTATCTGGATCCATAAGCTATAAAATAAGAGGAAAAAAGCTTAAACAAAAAAATAAAAATAGTAATTAACACAGAATAGCAAAGAAATAATGGAATGAGAGAGGGAAACGAATGGTCAGTGCCAATAAAAAAAACCGAAAAGGAATAATTTCACCACGACGACAGTTTCGCAAGAAGTTGGTAGATTCATCACACTCTTGATTTGTTGTATTCGATTTTTGCTCAATATCATTCTTTATTTGTATGTATGTATCTAAGTATAATTATTTATTATTGTTCTTGTTTCCTCTCTGTCAGTCTTGTATTAAGTTGCACCTGCCATGTTATGTCTCTGCACTACTCTAAGGTCGACTGGTAGAAAATGCCTAAGGCATTAAGTCCATAAAGTTTTAAATAAATAAGTAAATAAATTTCAAATCCTGGTTTGCAATAAACTCATTATGTGGATTCACGGGGTGTGAATCCAATAAAGTTTTCTTACCATGACTTGATGTATTTCTGTGGCCTTTCCACAACTCCCCAGAGGTCCATCAGCTTGTAGCGAGAATACTTGGCCGAGAGTTTCTGTTTGTCCATACATCTCAGCTGCTACTGCGTCATGGCGTACTCTTTTCTGAAGAATATGATAAATATTAGATACACCCTTAGTAACATCAGAATCGCTTGCTGTGCTAAGTACTGATAATTTAGTTCTTCATCATGTTGATGGTACAGCAGTTTCTACAATTTTAGTCTCCCGAAACATTAGCACGTCTTCGACGTCGATGATAGCGCAGCACCCCTAGCCAAGTTACGATCGTTTCCACGCCTCCGATTCCTTTGTTCTGACGTCATCTCAACGCTCAGTCACGTGGTCAGAACAAAGGAATCGGAGGCGTGGCCTACTCGAGGCGTTCGGCGCAAACGAAACGATCGTAACTTGGCTAGGGGGCTTGGCTTGGCCTGGCTTGGCTAGGGGGGCAGAAGTCGTTTCGGTTACGACGGCTTTAACATGATGTATTAACAAAATATCAAGCGTGAGAGCGAGAAAGAGGGATAGAACTGTGCACCCTTTAAAGCTCCATCCCCTTAACTTAAGTCGTCAAATGGAACAAGTTAAGAGATCTTGGTAGGTCCTCAGGTTTTGGGGTGTACAGAATTTAAAGGTAGGTACCTACCTACATTTATAACGCTACATTTTTGCTAATAAACCTTTTTAGATTTTTTTAAGGTTTGCGGACGGCGAGCAATGGGTGGCTCGCTGTCCCACCGTCCGGTAACCGTCCGGACCGAGCCCAAGTCGTCGACGGCGCGTACTGTTCCACGCGCGCCTCAAGGAGAAGTCAGCAAATCGTAGGGGCCCAGCAGGGTCGAAGCCTACTGGGGCCACGGGTAGTGTGAAAGTGAAACCCGGGGTCCTGGGACGAAGGCAAAGAAGGAACAGGAGTGGGTGAATTTGTCATTAGATGATTTACCCAGCTAAAAAAAAAGGTGAAAAAATCAAATAATGTCTCACGCTTTGGGTGGAACTACCGGGAGTATCAGGCTTTTGCTGACTAGTAACCCGTGTTCTTTCACTGTTGTTCGTTGCGTTATATGGCCACCGTAACTCATTTAAACACTCCCGCAGCCCTTTCTAATCTATAAAACTGGAAGAATTCCTAGAGCCCATCAGTTATAAATCTATGGAAGTGATACCTACCCTTAATTCACAAATCAGGTCTTTATGCACCTTTCCTCCGGCTATCATGACTAGATCAAAAGACGTAAAGTCGCATTCTTTCTCGTGTTTCAGGATGGACTGCAACATAGACGGCCCAAGTAGAGCGTTGACTGGCTGCAAGAAGACAGAAATAATGTAGGTAAGTATTACGATGAATGATGCTTAGCTTAACCCCTATATTATAAGACATTTATACCACTCAGCTCAACCTCAACTCAGCTTCTTATCTGTTCATCGAGGGTGTACTCTGTTGTCATAGCAATTGAATTTAGAGGAGCGGAGAAAGTTTCCTTCAAAGGATGTTAGAGAGTTTTTCAAGATTCCCGGCGAGGGAAAGATAGGTAACGGAAAAGCTGTTTATAAAAAAGATTTAACTTTGAAAATATATTTTTGTTGCTTATCAAGCATGACTATGGATAAGCTTGGCTGCTCCACTTGCAAACGAAATCAGCAAACGTTTAACTACATTCTGATTTCTTGCCACTATAATTGCTAGCTTATAGACAATGGTATCTACCAAAATGTAGGGGGATGGCAAGCTAACAAGCCCTCTCAAGTACCTATTTAACCTGGACCAGTGGCGTAACTATAGGGTGGTAAGGCTGGCAAAATGCCACGGGCCCCTGGTCCGGTGGGGCCCGAACGCAAGCTCAGATAAAATAAACTAACGATACTCCCTTTCTTATCCTAAAATTGTTTGTCCAAAAATCATTATCCATAACAAGTTTGCTATAAACTTCAGTAACCATAATGTACAAAATACCGAAATTTCGTTTAACATAATTATCTTTAGTTTTAGAAGAATTCTGTCATAATATCGAGTACTATAATAATTGAATCTCCTAATTTTACATGACCTAAAGTCATATATTCTAAGTTTTGTGGTAAAAAATGTGTATTATTCCCAATGTTCATTTATAATATATTTTTTAGTCCTAAAACATTTGCTAAATATTAGGTTTTAGTGACAGAAACAAATCGCTGTAAATCCGACTCCACACAGTCTTGTCTGCTCTGCACCTAGAGTGTAATTTAAAATTGCGTAGGCGCGGAAGGGCGAGGCAGCCCGCGAGTTGAGGAGCAGGTGGTGAGCGCTAAACCCATCTGCGATCATAAACTCGCGTGGGACGGCTTAAAGGATAAATTTCCCGTGGCATTTTTTCAGTTTACCACCCTTTAGTTACGCCACTGGAAAGCCCACCTTTAGAGACGAAATAGAAGTCTTCTAGTATTAGAGAACTTGCTGATTTATTAATAACTAGTTTCTGCCAACGGTTTCGCTCGTGTGGAAGTAGGTTTCTCTAAACAAACTCTGTACCCCGTTTCATCCCCTTAGGGAGTAAATTTCAGGAAATCCTCTCTTAGTGCTCGCCTACGCCATAAAAGGAAACCTTGTGCAAATTTTCACGCTTCTAGGTCCAGTAGTTTCGGCTTTGCGTGGATATGTCAGTCAATCAATTTCTCCTTTTATACATATAGATAAAGAATCATTATAAGTCTGTACTTCAGTGATTTATCCAAGTTAAATTACACGTGACATTTTTTCTGGGGCCCTATCCAATGATTTTTGCCACGTGCTTCAGACGATATAGTTACGCCACTGACCTGGACTGCGTTGTAAACCTGTCGCCTTAACCCCTTTCTCCGTAACTGAAGCTTATCTATTTAAATGTATGACATGTAGCAATATGACCCAGTCTAGGTCGTTACTGGCTGATGGCGAGTGCTACGAATGTGCAGAGGTACGACGTTTGCTGATAAAGTGTTTACTCAAGAAATCGTGAGCATGAGCAGTCCCGATCCGTTCCTGGAAACGACTAGACATCATTCTTGAGTCGTGGCTGCTTATTGATAGTTTGGTTGTTTAATTTATTAACCCGAATCCCTAACTAGTGATTCCAGCGGCTGAGAATACTCTGGCATGGACTTCTGCTGTCCACTGTACTGTTCAAAGTAGGACGGCACTTCCTAACAGACATCAACATCGGTGTTGTTGATGATAACAAAGCGTTTTTCGAACACATTCGTTATGCGTACAGCCAAGGAGTGGAATTCCCTGCCGGGGTCTGTGTTTCCTGATAGCTACAACCTAAGGGTCTTTAAATCAAGAGTGAATAGGTTACTTCTGGGCAAGCGTGCTCCATCGTCGGCCACATCATCGCTTACCATCAGGTGAGATAGTGGTCAAACGCGAGCCTATCAATAATAAAAAAAAGTTAATGTATTACCTTACCCTGTACTCTTTGATGATATCGATGACGTGATCAGCTGTGGGTGGCAGGGAAGTCTGAATCTTGCACAAGTTGAAAAGGGGCATAGCTATCGCATTGTAGAAGCCTGCTATCCACTGCACCGGTGACAGGTGTAATGCTGGAAGGTTTTTTGCATTACTGTGAAGAAAATTAACAGATGAAAACACGTAATCTGTTTTATTTGACGGGGTAAGCAAAATTTCTAACTACTAGTGCTTTCAAATGACCGGAATTTTTCAATACCGGTAAAAGTATACAAGTTCACACACACGACCACAAGGTCAATTAGGATAATAATAATTAACCCTTTAAAATTATATTTCTATTATCGAGTCGGTCTTTATTATGGTTACTTTCTGAAAATAGTAATACAAAAATATATATCTATAAAATATAACTTTACGAGATGGTAGAAAGGTAATACCTATTCTTTGACTAGCTTCTTGAAGGCAGATACGCTTTTAGCGTCACGGATCTTAGCTGGAAGTGAGTTCCACCGTCGTACCGCATGTAAAGAGAAGGAGTTGGAATAGAAATGGGTATTATGGGATGAGAAATTGAGTTGGTATTTAAGGTGGGATCTGCATGGAGCAACGGCGAGCAAGTGAACGAAAACCGATCACTCAAGAAGCCAAGGTATGCAGGGTTGAAAAGGATGTTGTAAAAGAGACATAATATCCGAGTTCCTACGAAGACAGATAGGGAGACCACTTGAGATCATGACGAGATGGTCGTATTTTCTTAGGCCAAAAACAAAACAGCCTAGACCCCTCGCTACTATTACTCCTAGCAATTGCCTGATATTTCCTTTGTAGGACTTCACGGTATCACATTTGTCTATGCGATTAGAACGTTATTATACAACAGCCTGAAAATAACTATCGGGCATACACAACACCCGTCTGGTCAGGGTATACTCCCTTTTCAACAGAGGTACTGTACCCTGCTGGCTGCACCCTGTTCCACATTGGTTCCCTGTTCCACATTCCACATTGGTTCCCTGTTCCACATTCCACATTCCTAAAAAGGGAAAGGAACCCCGGCTGCCACACTCAGGTGTGGTGCTTATAACCAGCAGACAAAAGAGCCTGAAAAAAACGAGTATAAGGTAAGCGTGGTATCGAATCGTGGAATCAGTGGCAATGGCAGATGGCCATTGGGGCCGAATGGTTCTGGAGTAGCAACTCAGCGTTGGAAGGGCTACAAGGTGAATTGATGACCTGGAAAGGGTCGCGGGAATCCGATGGATGCGAGACACATAGGACCTTTCATTGTGGCGACACTTGGGGGAAGCTTATGTCCAGTAATGGACGTCTTTCGGCTAAAATGATGATTATGATGATGATCATGAAAACAGCTCAGACTCCTGGTTACTATTAGGTATAGCCTAACAATTGTCAAGTATTTCCTTTGTATAACTAACAAGGGAAACGAACCCCGGCCGTCACACTCAAGTGTGGCACTTACCACCAACAGACAAACGAGCCTGAAAATTGTAAACGTTAAATTGTATGAAACCAAACTCACTTGTCAATTTGGAACGTCTTCCTCTGCTGTTGTATTCTGTCGATCCAGGGTTTGTGTTTGAAAGCAGCTACCTTCAGCACACCTGTGGTTCCACCTGTGCTGATGAGCCAGAGGTAGATCTTGTCGGTGTCGAATTCTGCTGGTCTTTATAAGATGAAAGGTTATTTTAGTGTGAGGTAGCATAATCAATACCTCACGTTAAAACGCCGCTGCATTTCATAACTGGGTTTGAATATGATCATAGATATTGAATCACTTGTTAATTTACTAGCGATCCGCCTAAGCTTCACCTCAGGCTCTTGCAGATTGATAACTCTTGCAGAAACTGGACTGAGGCCTTACCATGAGGTGTTAAAATGTCAACCGTGCGAGGGACGAAAGAAGGATGGAGCTATACACCCTTTATAGCTCCATTAACATATTAAATTGATCTGTCAAAATGAACCGGGTTGAGAGCTCGTGGTAGGGTCTTTGATCATCTTCATCGGAATTTTTGACATATGGGAGGCGTTATAAAATTAATGATTGGTACAAGGTACAAGGTAAGGTAAGGTTGACTTCATCATGTCGACGAAGAAGCAAATATTTAATGATGTCTCTGTGATCAACGCGGTGAAAACTGGAAGTGATCATCGCATGGTAAGAGGCACATTGAATATCAATATCAAGCTTGAAAGATCTCGACTGATGAAGTCTACGCTCCGTCCAGCACAGATTCAGATTCAAACCTCCGAGAGCTTTCAGCTCGAACTTCACAATCGTTTCGAGTGTCTAGGTGGCTCTGTGGACGAATACAACGATGGGTTCGTGGAAACTGTCCATACGGTCGGGCCTAAGTTTTTTAAGACTCGTCGTACAAGGAAGAAAAGGCTCTCTGATCAACCTCTCGAAGTCATGAAAGAGAGGCGTGAGATGATTCTGCAGTCTTCAGACGATGCGTGCATCTGCCGGCAGCTCAATAGACGGAACTCAAAGTCCTTAATACGCGATCTCCGCCTCTTTAATACCGAAAGGATTAAAGATGCGATTGAGCGGAATAAGGGCTCCAAGGTTTTTGCAAGGGATCTGTCTATAGGGCAGAGCCAGCTCGCGAAACTGAAGACCGACGATGGCAGAGTCATATCCGCCAAATCGGAGCTTCTGGGAGAGATGAGAGATCGAGGCATTCTATAGACAGCTGTACAAATCTATCACAAAACCCACAACGAATCTAGCAAACGACCCAAGAGCTAGATTAACCCGGCACTATAACGAAGATATCCCGGACGTCAGCCTGTACGAGATTAGGGTGGCTCTGAAGCAGCATAAAAACAACATGGCGTCGGGTGACGACGGAATTACAGCCGAACTCCTGAAGGCGGGTGGAAAACCGGTCCTAAGGGCCCTTCAGAGGTTGTTCTATTCCGTCATACTTGAGGGAAAGACGCCACAGGCATGGTGCAGAGGTGTGGTGGTACTTTTCTTTAAGAAGGGCGACAATACCCTGCTTAAGAATTACAGGCTCATCTCACTTCTGAGCCATGTCTACAAGCTGTTTTCCAGAGTCATCACGAATTATCTCGCGCGCAGGTTCGATGACTTCCAGCCTCCCGAACAAGCCGGTTTCCGCAAAGGTTTCAGCACCGTAGACCACATACATACGCTTTGGCAGGTTATACAGAAGACAGAGGAGTATAACTTGCCTCTATGCTTAGCGTTCGTGGACTACGAAAAAGCTTTTGATTCGATCGAGACTTGGGCTGTACTGCAGTCTCTCCAACGGTGCCGGATTGACTATCGGTACATCGAAGTGCTGAAGTGTTTGTACGAAAACGCCACAATGTCAGTCCGACTTCAGGACCAGACCTCGAAACCTAGCCTTCTGCAGTGGGGCGTGAGCCAGGGAGATGTCATCTCTCCGAAACTGTTCACGGCTGCAATGGAGGATGTCTTCAAGGTTCTGGACTGGAGTGGACTAGGCATTAATGTCAATGGCGAGTACATCACTCCTCAATGGGCCTCATCAGAAGGCTTACAGTCACCCAAAGAGCAATGGAAAGGGCTATGCTCGGAGTTTCCTTGCGTGATCGCATAAAGAATGAAGATATCCGCAGGAGAACCAAGGTCGCCGACATAGCCCGAAGAATCGCCAAACTTAAGTGGCAGTGGGCAGGGCATATTGCTCGTAGAACGGATGGCCGATGGGGCCGAAAGGTTCTAGAGTGGCGACCGCGCACCGGAAGACGCAGCGTTGGAAGGCCTCCCACAGGGTGGACCGACGACCTGGTGAGGGTCGCGGGAGTGCGGTGGATTCAAGAAGCACAGGATCGGTCATTGTGGCGACGCTTGGGGGAGGCCTATGTCCAACAGTGGACGTCTTTCGGCTGAAATGATGATGATGATGACAAGGTACACAACACCAATCCCGATTCAAGTAGGGTTTGCAATAAAGATATTACCACACTAGAACTATGCTTCTAAATCGAGGTGCTAAATGGTCATCATCTTCCTGCCCTTGTCCCATCTTATTTGGGGTCGGCGCAACACGTTTTTTTCTTCCATTCTACCCTGTCAACCGTCATGCTACCACTAACTTCCTTTTCTTTCATATCACTGTTCACACAATCTTTTCTTTGGCCTCTCTATCCCTCTCCACCCATCCAAATCGAGGTGCTAAATGGTCCTCACCGAAATTCCTTCCTGTCTTCTACATCGAAGTCCCTTATGAAGTTCTGCATGGAGTATTTGCCATCAGTGAAGGTAACGATCCTTGTATCTAATCCGAGTTCTTCAACAGCGTCAGTGAAATGCTCACATTGGCAAAATGCGATCTTGGGCTTCGTTAGCTTGAATAGTTTCTTTATTTCCTCTGAAAATAGAAAAGCTCTGTGACTAATAGATAGGTAAAGCATCGAAGAAAATATATGTATACCTACAGAATGCTTTATTTTAATAAAGCTAGAGATGAGCTAAGGATGGCCCAGTCTACTTCTCTGGGCATTTTCCAAGGAATATGCTGCTTACCAAATTTAAACATAGGGTCCACCCCAACAATAGGCATGCCATTCAGTAGCGCAGCGTAGTACGGTATGTGTAGATCCAGGTGATTCTTCCCGTGTAACGCCAATACATCTCCTGGTTTGGCTCCGAACTTTCGAAGGCATCTCGCCAAACGAATAGAGCGAGCTAAGACTGAAGCATTTTTCTCAGACTTCCCTGTTGATGCATCTATCTGAAACGAGGAAGGTAGATAATACTCACCGGTTCGTTTTTGTTACCAACAAAATGTAGCATATTTTGGGGCACAGAGGACCTTAAAATATGCAATGAATGCAATGGATAGGAGGTGTAACGCAGTCTGACAAACTTAAAGCTTAAGTAACCCCTCCACGATCGCTGCAATCCAATTGGGTAGGTCTAACTTTGAGAAAGAAGTCAATCGTCGAATCCGACAAGGCTGGGCAGCGTTCGGGAAGCTGCGCTGTATCTTCTCGTCCAACATACCACAGTGTCTCAAGACGAAAGTTTATGACCAGTGCGTGTTGCTAGTGATCACATATGGCACTGAAACATGGTCGCTTACAAGTCTTACTTCATCAGAAGGCTTACAGTCACCCAAAAGGGCAATGGAAAGAGCTATGCTCGGAGTTTCCTTGCGTGATCGTATAAGGACTGAAGATATCCACAGGAGAACCAAGGTTGACGTCATAGCCCGAAGAATCGTCAAACTAAAGTAGCAGTGGGCAGGGCATATTGCTCGTAGAACGGATGATCAATGGGGCCAAAAGATTCTACAATTGCGACCGCGCACCGGAAAAGCAGCGTTGGAAGGCCTCTCACAAGGTGGACCGACGACCTGGTAAAAGTCGCGGGAATGCGGTGGATGCGAGTCGCACAGGATCGGTCGTTGTGGAGACGCTTGGGGGAGGCCTATGTCCAACAGTGGATGTCTTTCGGCTGAAACCAACGATGCCGAGTACCGTAACTAGGGCGATGTCAGCGATACCCAAGTACAGAACGCAAGTCCTGACGGGGTTTCTTTTTTAGGTGGGAAAATCATCTAATGACACTGACTTTTACTGACTCAAGCATGATTCAAAATTTGGTCCTGGTTTGATAATTTCTGAAGCCATGGGGTGCAGAAATTATCAAACCAGGGCCAAATTTTGACTCATGCTTCGTAGTTATAATTATAAAATACGACCCATATATTATTTTTATTTTTACACCACCTGCTCAGTAATGCCCTTTTATATGTTATACAACCAACACTTAAAGCAGGTCATTCTGTCCCTATGGAGATAATGCAGTATGGGCGATCCCTAGGGAATAATGAGATTTTAATTTGGAACCCCAGAAACCGTCAACATTAAGCGAACTAAAATTACGTGCATCAAACAAGTTTATTCAAAATTCAAACTGGCCACTAACAAAAAAAAACAGAATAAAACGTGGTGGTTACTGAAGAGTTAAAAAAAGTAATGAAAAAGCGGGAGCGACAAAGAAAATTGTGACTATAGAATCTTAGAGCAGTGACTTTGTTTGTTTCAAATCTCAAAACATGTTGAGTGATAGTTAAAATTAACTTATACATAATTCTTATATTTCTCTAATATATGATTTGTTTTGCTGAATTGTCTTTTAATTATCTCACAGATGGTGTAAAAAGTAGAGTATCCAACACGGGGATGAAGCTGTCTTTGTCTTGGGTGGCTTGAATTCCTCACTTCACTCAGGTTTCTTGATTAACTCCCTCGCAATGCTCGGGAGTTAATTATATAAATCCCTCAATGTCTTCTCTTTTCGCGACTTAAAGATACTGCTTTATCCCCTAGTCACATAATCTACTATTATTATTTATCGTTTATTTCAGGCATTAAATAACCCATAGTAATATTATAGAAATAATAAAATTGTTAAAATTGTAAATTGTTGTTGTTTATTGTTATTAAACCACTATTTATCGTGTACATATTGTAATGCAGTTGTAGACGCGCCGCACCAGGACACCTGATTTTTTAGATGCTCAGAGCAAGGGCTCCAGCATCCACAAGAGGTAAATAGTGGGTGGTGTGTTTAAAGTTTAAAAGTTTTTGTTACTATTTTGGTGTAAAATAAAGTTTTATTCTATTCTATTGTATTCATCACGTTACGCATGTTTTTTATATAAGTATAATATTTTTTTTTTTATCATCCAAGCCAGATAAGACCTTTTTTTAAGGTAGGCAGTTCTAGAAGCTCGCTCCGGGTGTTTAAAAAGTTAGTTACGATATTGACGATGCCATGGAAGTGCTAAAGTTTTGACCTAGTAGTATTAATCACTATTGTGCTAAAACAACGAGTAAAGAACAACAAAATTATAAGATGAACGAGGAGGTATAGCGAAGCTGTGAAATAGTGTCACTTTTTCCACCAAAATACAAGAGAGATGAGTAGAGCATTACGTTGATTGGCACGGATTCCTCGCACACATTTTTCAGTAACATTGCATTCATTTCGCATAATTTTGCAGCTGCGTTGAGAGAGGCAGAGGAAAAGGAATTATAAATCCTCTTTGTGGGTATGAAAATGCCAGGATCTAAATAGGAACAAAACCCTTTTGTACATCGTTCTTTATTATGTTCGCTAAGGAACTTTTAGTGTATAAATAATCATTGGTTATGTCTTCTACACATTTTTTGACGTAATCCGTTACAACATTTTTTGTCGCCATTAAAATTCGGTATAAATACGAATAGGTACACATCTGAGGGCCGAATTATTGCAATAATTTTCTTTCTGTCCGAGAAAAAAGCTATAGTGACGCGCTGTGGTCGGGTGAAAAAAAACAATAGGTAACTTAATTATAAGATAATTTTGCGTACACAGGCCGACTTGCATCATAATATTTAGTCACAATCGGTAAAGGTAACGGCAGATGCGATGACACACCAATTTTGCGATTTTGCTATTATTACATATAACTATTTTATGAAGTAGAAATAGGATGGAAAATATATTTGAAAAATTCGAGATACCTAATTCGAAGCCATCGACATCTACTCAGTCAGATGTCGAAATTAAAATTAGTCTTCTGTGACATAGAGTTCGTTATTACAAAAAAAAAGTTCTTATTTAAAATTCAAAATATTTGCATAAGTACCTGACATAAAGCATCAGGCCGTTCCAGCATGTGTTCAAAAAACAGATGTCCAAGATGTCTCTTGCCACTCACAGCCATCACGAAAAAATATTTAGCTTCACAATCTCACAATATTTTGACTATAACAAACGAACCACTGATAAATACTAAAATTAATTCTTTGTGTTACGTGTAATAAACTACTAAAATCATAATCTACGAATCCGGTTTATATCCAATATTAATGAAATCTGGAACTAGTCTGTCGGGTTTAAAATCAACTGTAGATAGGTACTTGTGTGGTCTCTTTTTTTCCTTAATTGACCGAAGAATGTTCTGTTTCACAGACCTTGAGTATTTTTTAGGGGAATTAGGATTTCGGTAATTATTCTATCTGTTCTAGTCGCTACGTAAGAGGTGGTACTAATTTACCTAGTTAAACCGACGACAGAATACGCAACCGCTAATCATTTTTTAAGTGGCCATTAAGAATTTTGTTATCTCGCTCACGTTAACCCTTTGTGGAGCAAGCAGGTATCGGGATGGTTAAATAAAAAGGAAACTATCAAAATTAGTTTTTTTAACTGCTGTATACAAAATTAAAAGCAAAAAGAAAATTCAGGAACATTTCACTAAGTTTTCAGGTTGTAGCTTTTTAGATACAAAAACACAATTATGCAAAATACGTCATTACGAACTTCGTATCTAAAAATATACAAAATTACTCTAGGGTTTATTAACAGCTAAGTAAACCCCGTGGGTTTTTACCCAGGCTTTCAATTATTGCCGCCCAGAAAGTCGGTGTCTATTATCGGGGTTTACAATGCTATTATCGTGGCAATCTATACATTTACGGAAAAGCTTCTGTTGAACTTCAATATCAGAAGTTTTATTTGTTTTGAGGTGGAAGATCATCTAGTGACTTCTCCCCCCCTTGGGTGGAGCAAGAAGGCGTATCAGACTTGTATACTAGGACCACGGGTTTCCTTTTCAGGAATTCCCCACGGTCCTAGTGGGCATCGGCCTTGCTGGGCCCCTACGATTTTGCTGACATCTCTTTGAAGCACGCGCGGGAAGTCTTCATGCGCCATTGATAACTTTGGCTCCGCCATTGAACTTAGGTACATCTATATATATAAAAGAAAGTCGTGTTAGTTACACTGTTTATAACTCAAGAACGGCTGAACCGATTTGGCTGAAAATTGGTGGGGAGGTAGCTTAGAACCAGAAGACGGACATAGAGTAGGGTAGAGTTTTTAACGAGTAGGGTAGAGTAGGGTAGAGTAGGGTAGAGTAGGGTAGAGTAGGGTAGAGTAGGGTAGAGTAGGGTAGAGTAGGGTAGAGTAGGGTAGAGTAGGGTAGAGTAGGGTAATTTTTTTTTTCCCGCTTTTGGGCAGAACAACGTCTGCCGGGACCGCTAGTTTTCTATAATATAAACGAACGTCAAGTATTTTTTGGAAGCAAACAAATTAATTACTTATTACTGGGAAAGATATCTAGTATCTATTTAGATACTTGAATGATAAACTCGACTTTTAGGAATAAGTCGCAAAGGAACTTGGTGGCCGAGTGGTAACGGGCCCGACTTACGATTTGTAGGTCGCGGGTTCAAACCCAGCCAGGCGCATTACTTTGTGTAATTTATTTCATCACCACTTCTCTAAAAACGGTGAAGGAAAACATCGTGAGGAAACAGGCATGTTCTAGAACCAAAAATTCGAAGACATGTGACATTCACCAACCCACACTGGGCCCGCGTGGTGGATTAAAGCCCATTCCCTCTCCTAGAAAGGAAGCCTGAGACCCAGCAGTGGGAACATTAAAATACTGATTATGCTATGCTATGCTATGCTTATACTTTATTCCTTCATTATTCGTAAAATAACAGAATTTTGTAATAAATAGTGTTTACTGTTGTAATTAAATGCCTTTCAAATAACATTATATTCAAACATCTACAGTCTATTCACTTTTACTACTATTTTGAACCAAATTTCAATAAGCGTTCACCATTATTCAGATTCGGTGAACAAAACCTAAATATTTGCTGTTTTTTGAGAGAAAGAGATAGTGTGCGTGTTGTGATGTACCTACAATGCATTCCAAATAAGAACAGGATCGATTTCTATGTTGTGACGTCACGTCATACTATCAAATCGAAGAATTATTATGATAAGCCTAACAAGAAATTTTTAAAATTTAATTTATTTAAGAACTGAACGAAAATAGTTTAATCATAATCCAGTTCTTCAATTTAGTTCATCTCTGAGTTCTTCAATTTTGCCCAATTTCTTGCGATTTGACAGTAAGACGTGACGTCACAACATGGCAATCGATCCTGTTCTTATTTAGAACGCATTGTATTGCGTTCTCTTTTTGTTGTTCGTTAATAACTTTAACGGCAAAAGGCATAAATTCGCGAGACTTTTGAATTTTGAGTAAGTAATACGCTTTTAAATGGTTTGTGCATATTTAGATACAAAAATACTTAAAGGGTTAATTAAGGTGTATTTTTGAGACGAAATACGTCTCGAAGTAAATAAGTTCAATGTCTTCTTCATATCGTATAGAGGGTTCAGCTAATTATGATAAGGGCTCAGTAGGTGGTTATGTCTCATCTAGTCATCTCTCATCTATTGCAGTGACGTCATTACATCATCATAATTCCAGTGAGACAGAGACGGAGCTATATATTACGAATATATTACTATCCCTTTCTCACACCGGAATTATTTATTATTTTAATATGTCATAATAAGCTGGCAGCATTCTCAAGTCATCTATACAGGTGAATGAACGCTCTCATGGTGTAATGGCGACAGTGACTGTCGCAACCCAGTGCTGGACATGCCACAATTATGGCGGTAAGTCCCCTCTTTGAGGAGTGGCTGGAAAGACAAGACGGCGTCCTAACCTTCCGCATGACGTAGTACCTCACCGGACATGGTCAGTTCGGGAGATTCTTGCACGGGATTCGTGCGGAAGAAACGCCGGGTGTCACCACATTTTGTGGACCGCCCGGAGGACACGGTAGAGCATACGGTAGAGGTGTGCTTGGGTAGAGCACCGCCGTGTCTTCGTGGGGGCAATCGGCGGCAGTGATCTCTTGCGCCGGGCCTTGGTACAGGCCATGGTCCGGAGCGAGGAGGAGGGGCAGGCAGTCGCCTCCTTCTGCAGGCGGCCGCACGCTCGAAGCAATGGCCCTCGTGCTCCGTCGGATTCGATCCCGATTTCCGGCCATCGTAGGCGCGGGTTTACAGACGGCGAGCAATGGGTAGCTCGCCGTCCGACCGTCCGGTAACCGTCCGGACCAAGCCAGAGTCGTCGACGGCGCGTAGTATTCCACGCGTGCCTCAGCGCGATGTCAGCACCCGTAGGGGCCCAGCAGGGTCGAGGTCAGCCTGAAGGAACAGGAGTGGGTTTTAGTGAGTAAAAGTCGGACACGCCCTTCCGCCCCGCCCAACCTGGAAGATGTCATTGGATGATTTCCCACCTTTAAAAAAAAGGGTGAATGGACGCTAGGGACACATCTGCAAATAGAACAGTTTGAACCGCAACTTAAAGTACGGATGTCTGAGGAATCCATAATCTCCCAATTCGATAAATTATGTTTTGCAGCGGCTTACTTGGGTACTTATTCGATTCAGATCTTTCTATATATTTATATAGGCCTCAGCAATTCACAACGATAGGAATCTATTAAACATTTTGGATAAAACGTCACTTTGTATATAGCACTGCAGTCTGCAGTGCCTTTTGCATGTTCAGAACTAGAACTGCTTAGATGTTTCTCACAAATACCTCAAGTACACACTTAACTACTATATTACTTTATAGCGGAAGTTATTATGTAGATATGTACGGCATTTGCAAGGTTAGATACGCCTTCAAGGGTCATACTTTAAATGGAAGGTCATTCACAGCATATGTGTGGGAATATTGCAGAAATTAACCATTTTGTCATAACCGTGAGGCGACAACAAAATTTATCGTTTTTTAGGGTTCTGTACCTCAAAAGGAAAAAACCGAACCCTTATAGGATCACTTTGTTGTCCGTCTGTCTGTTTGTCTGTTAAGACCCTTAATCTCGGGAACGCGTGGAGGTATCGAGTTGAAATTAAAACAATGTACGCAAGTCTACGGTTACTTGAAACTGTGTAACAATCAAACTTCTGAGTTAAAGAAAAAAAAAGATGCGGCCGTTTATGTCGAAAAAAACGTGTATTTCGACACTCTCAGGGAAATCAAAATTCATAGGGTACTTCCCATTGGCCTAGAACCCTGAAATTTGGCATGAAGTAAGGTCGCATAGCACAAGTATAGAAAATACTCTGAAATTTGTAAATTTGTAGTTACGTCACAAAAAAAACTAAAAAATCTACGTAACTCAATTCGGGAATTTAACTGTTTTCATAGGTAAGTTTGTATGGAACCCTCAGTGCGCGAGTCCGACTCGCACTTGCCCGGTTTTTTTTATTGTCTGTCACGTTTTTTTTCTTTGGTTTGATCCTGGTGATTGTCGCCAAATAATTGTTTATAATTTCTTTCTTTTCTCTAAATTTAGGAAACTGATTGTACCGTACAATGCGTTACAAATAAGAATAGGATCGATTGCCATGTTGTGACATCACGTCGTACTGTCCAATCGCAAGAAATTGGCAAAATTGAAGAACTCAGAGATGAGAAAAATTGAAGAACTGGATTCTGAGTACACTTTTTTCGTTCAGAGATCGTAAATTAATATTAATTCATCATAATAATTCTTCGATTTGACAGTATGACGTGACGTCACAACATGGCAATCGATCCTATTCTTATTTGTAACGCATTGTACGGTACAATCAGTTTCCTAAATTTAGAGAAAAGAAAGAAATTATAAACAATTATTTGGCGACAATCACCAGGATCAAACCAAAGAAAAAAAACGTGACAGACAATAAAAAAAACCGGGCAAGTGCGAGTCGGACTCGCGCACTGAGGGTTCCATACAAACTTACCTATGAAAACAGTTAAATTCCCGAATTGAGTTACGTAGATTTTTTAGTTTTTTTTGTGACGTAACTACAAATTTACAAATTTCAGAGTATTTTCTATACTTGTGCTATGCGACCTTACTTCATGCCAAATTTCAGGGTTCTAGGCCAATGGGAAGTACCCTATGAATTTTGATTTCCCTGAGAGTGTCGAAATACACGTTTTTTTCGACATAAACGGCCGCATCTTTTTTTTTCTTTAACTCAGAAGTTTGATTGTTACACAGTTTCAAGTAACCGTAGACTTGCGTACATTGTTTTAATTTCAACTCGATACCTCCACGCGTTCCCGAGATTAAGGGTCTTAACAGACAAACAGACAGACGGACAACAAAGTGATCCTATAAGGGTTCGGTTTTTTCCTTTTGAGGTACAGAACCCTAAAAAACGATAAATTTTGTTGTCGCCTCACGGTTATGACAAAATGGTTAATTTCTGCAATATTCCCACACATATGCTGTGAATGACCTTCCATTTAAAGTATGACCCTTGAAGGCGTATCTAACCTTGCAAATGCCGTACATATCTACATAATAACTTCCGCTATAAAGTAATATAGTAGTTAAGTGTGTACTTGAGGTATTTGTGAGAAACATCTAAGCAGTTCTAGTTCTGAACATGCAAAAGGCACTGCAGACTGCAGTGCTATATACAAAGTGACGTTTTATCCAAAATGTTTAATAGATTCCTATCGTTGTGAATTGCTGAGGCCTATATAAATATATAGAAAGATCTGAATCGAATAAGTACCCAAGTAAGCCGCTGCAAAACATAATTTATCGAATTGGGAGATTATGGATTCCTCAGACATCCGTACTTTAAGTTGCGGTTCAAACTGTTCTATTTGCAGATGTGTCCCTAGCGTCCATTCACCCTTTTTTTTAAAGGTGGGAAATCATCCAATGACATCTTCCAGGTTGGGCGGGGCGGAAGGGCGTGTCCGACTTTTACTCACTAAAACCCACTCCTGTTCCTTCAGGCTGACCTCGACCCTGCTGGGCCCCTACGGGTGCTGACATCGCGCTGAGGCACGCGTGGAATACTACGCGCCGTCGACGACTCTGGCTTGGTCCGGACGGTTACCGGACGGTCGGACGGCGAGCTACCCATTGCTCGCCGTCTGTAAACCCGCGCCTACGATGGCCGGAAATCGGGATCTGTACCTCAAAAGGAAAAAACCGAACCCTTATAGGATCACTTTGTTGTCCGTCTGTCTGTTTGTCTGTTAAGACCCTTAATCTCGGGAACGCGTGGAGGTATCGAGTTGAAATTAAAACAATGTACGCAAGTCTACGGTTACTTGAAACTGTGTAACAATCAAACTTCTGAGTTAAAGAAAAAAAAAGATGCGGCCGTTTATGTCGAAAAAAACGTGTATTTCGACACTCTCAGGGAAATCAAAATTCATAGGGTACTTCCCATTGGCCTAGAACCCTGAAATTTGGCATGAAGTAAGGTCGCATAGCACAAGTATAGAAAATACTCTGAAATTTGTAAATTTGTAGTTACGTCACAAAAAAAACTAAAAAATCTACGTAACTCAATTCGGGAATTTAACTGTTTTCATAGGTAAGTTTGTATGGAACCCTCAGTGCGCGAGTCCGACTCGCACTTGCCCGGTTTTTTTTATTGTCTGTCACGTTTTTTTTCTTTGGTTTGATCCTGGTGATTGTCGCCAAATAATTGTTTATAATTTCTTTCTTTTCTCTAAATTTAGGAAACTGATTGTACCGTACAATGCGTTACAAATAAGAATAGGATCGATTGCCATGTTGTGACATCACGTCGTACTGTCCAATCGCAAGAAATTGGCAAAATTGAAGAACTCAGAGATGAGAAAAATTGAAGAACTGGATTCTGAGTACACTTTTTTCGTTCAGAGATCGTAAATTAATATTAATTCATCATAATAATTCTTCGATTTGACAGTATGACGTGACGTCACAACATGGCAATCGATCCTATTCTTATTTGGAAAGCATTGTGGAGTGGATTTCAGGTGGTATACTCGTACACTTAAACGGAACGCAGATGTATGCGGGACACAATGGCTTTTTAATTGTGTCTGTAATTCTAATAAAAGGTTAATAGCGCACCGCTAGAGCCTTATTAGCACACCATGTACGATAATTTGTTCAGTATCTACCTGTTACCTGTTTTAAATATAGGTAGGTACCTTTACGTACCGCCTAAAAGACTTCTACTACAACTATTAGTGCTAAATAAGGTGATGTCCTGCGATTCAGACTAGACTCCTCTAGTCTGAATCGCTTATTGAAGTTCATGTTCGAACCGACGATCTGGTGAGGGTCGCGGGAATCCGATGGATGCAAGATGCACAAGACCGATAATTGTGGAGACTGGTGACACTTGAGGTGTATGTCCAGCAGTGGACGTCCTTAGGCTTAAATGATTTGAGGTATTTTAATCTAAGGTATCAAGTATCAGTCTATATCTACGATTCGCGCCTAGCAGAAACTGAATAGCAAATGTCTTTTGGTGGATAATGTCTAATATGACTATACCTATTATAGGTGGGTAAACTGGATAACCACAGCAACTTGCTTTGAAATATATTCTCTTGTGAAATTGAAGGTATACGTAGTATGTGACATACTACAGGCAATATCGCATTGTACTGTGATCGATCCATCATCTCTGACTAGGAGTATTGTAGCCAATAAGACTGATCATAGTTCGTTCCGGCCGAATTTGAATCCCATGGCCTGGCACGCAATGCCAATGACATAATATGTAGTACCTACTATGAAAATAAGCAAAATAAACTAACCTAGCCGTGGCTGCATCTGTGAATTGCCTTATTTTTGTTACTGCATATGCAGCTGAGCTTAATCTACCTGAAAGAATTCTAATGCGAGTGCCCCTCTGCAATTTTGAATCCATTCAAAATACGATTTCCACAATAAAATTAAGTTTTTTCGTCGACGAATTTTGAGCTCGTTTGTCTTGGTTATATAAAAATACCTCACAGCGTAACGTTATCCAATTTCACGGATGGGCAGTCACCTTTCCGCAGTATGAAGGTAACGTGCTGTCCACTTCGACAGATTGGTTTGCACTCACTTTTATCCGCCATTTTTGTAGTGTTGTTACTCTGTGGAGACTTTCCTACAACTTTTTTGATGTCATATCAGGGTCAGTGTGGCTTGCCAGTATTCTTATCTTCTTCTTATCTTATAGTGGGGCTGGCCTTAAACCAGAGCACTTCGACCCTTCTGGATCTTTTGTGCTAATCCACCTCCCTTCTACTCAACCCCCAGCCCTCCGTGCACCTTCGTCATGAGTCCCAGTATGGCCTTGATGGGGCTGAGCCCATAGTCCTCTGGTCTTGGAAATGGTTGGCCCAGATACTCTAGTCTTTTGGAGCCTAGTGCTGCACAGTCGCACAGTAAGTGTAGCATATTCTCCTCTGCCTCTCCACAGATCCTGCAAGTCGGGTCGCTTGACAGTCACATGTTGTGAAGCTGTTTGTTGATAGCATAGTGCCCCGTGAAGACTCCTGTGATTGTTCGGAGCTGTGATCTGCTGTACCAAGTGCTGTACCAATGCCAGTATTGCTGTGTTATCACCAAATATTGCTGTCGTGACTCATTCTACCCAGGAGATTTTTTGTTCCTTATCTCCGGCCTATAAAGGTCGGTCATAGCAAACAGTGACGAGTAACAAAGATAAACCTACTTCTATCTTTTGTTGGTTAGCTTAAATGGAGAATTGCATGAGCAAACGTATTTAGGAGGATGAAGTTATGCATGGTTATGTCGATCTTAACCGTACTTCCGCGATGGTCCAGATAACTACGGTATATTTCTCCACTCTTCAAGCACTTCAGGATATGTTGCCCCATTGTTGCTTTATCACTAGGCGCCCGGTCGTGACAGCCCAGTGGTTAAGGAGGGTGCTTCTTATGCATGAGGTTGCAGGTTCAAAACCGGGCAAGTACCTATGTAAATTTTACAATTCACAAATGTAAAATTATCTAGGACATTACTGGCACCTTGATAGCTACAACCTAGGGGTCTTTCTTTTTTAAGTCAAGAGTGAATAGGTTACTTCTAGGCAAGCGTGCTCTATCATCGGCCACATCATCGCTTACCATCAGGTGAGATAGTGGTCAAACGCGAGCGTATCATTAATAAAAAAAAAACCTTGTGCCTCGGAAAGCACGTAAAGCCGTTGGTCCCGATTGTCAATCGTAGATCTTTGATAGTCGTTACAGATAGTCAGACGCCAGAAAGTCTGACCGTCAGTCTATCCAAGGAATGTCGTGTTGCCCTGCCACTGTATTGTGGGTCTGATAGGCAGTCATTCCATAGTAAACGCGGGCTATTCGGCCGCATCCGGTAAGACTGGAAGAAGCCTTGGAGTCGGCTTCTTCTTTCTTCTTCTGCTAGTTGGGAAAAGGATAGGAAAAGAGTCCAACTACCTACTAATACAAATTAATAAATGAATGAAAACCTTTTTCGTCGCTGTTTTTTTTTTTTCTCAGGCAGAAGCCATAATAATCTTTACATGGGGCTAGGTTCTTTAACCTCCTAAAAGCAAAGCTCAATATTTTTTCCATATCTTGAAATAGTTTTCCACCAAGCATGGGTTGTCCTTCGGTGTACTTAGATAATCGTCAGTTCATCAGTTGCATGGTGCCTCATTCCAAAAAAAAGCATCTAAGGGGCATGAAAAAGTTAGCATCGGCCCCTCATACGCCTTCCAAAGGTTCCAGGACTTCAGGGTCTCAAGAAATCGGAAAAATGCAATAATTATAATAATGTAATGTACTATTAAAAGATGAGTTACGTCGCTGCAGAACTCGAAGCATTAACAGCGTGGCTGAAGCGGACCAGGAGAGGCTTTCCCAGCGACTACCAGACACCGAGATGGTTGAGAGCAGATGGAACCACTCTCGCGTAGCCTTTAGAGGACTGGGGAGCCCGGTGTGAACGGCAGTCAGGGATCAGAAGGGTTAGGACCCTTTGTACTATGATTATGTGGACGGTAAAAGGATACTCATCGGCTCTCATCTAAATTTCGTGCAAAAAAAGACGTAGCTAACTAAGTAATAGGACCAATGTTTATGAAATAAAATTAAGTTTAAGATTGCAAGGAAGTATATATTTTTTATTTGCAAAATACAATAGTAACATCATAATTTAGGCTAAAATATAAATTGCAATCCGACTTATCCCAATCAAAATTACTTGGAAAATACTTAGTACAAAAATATTCGTAAATAAAACCATTTTGGAATGTTTGGTCGTTTTTTGTCAAAACTTAAAATAGTAAATGTACAACCTAAAGCTATGTAGGTAGTCAGAAACTTTAATTTTATTTATTTGTATATTATAGTATAGATAAATTGTGAGCGTTGATATTATTTATTTATTCAACCAGAACGACAAAATACCAATTACAATGATGACATTCATCATCATCATCATTCATCATTTCAGCCGAAAGACGTCCACTGTTGGACATAGGCCTCCCCCAAGCGTCGCCACAATGACCGATCCTGTGCTTCTCGCATCCACCGCACTCCCGCGACCCTCACCAGGTCGTCGGTCCACCTTGTGGGAGGCCTTCCAACGCTGCGTCTTCCGGTGCGCGGTCGCCACTCTAGAACCTTTCGGCCCCATCGGCCATCTGTTCTACGAGCAATGTGCCCTGCCCACTGCCACTTAAGTTTGGCGATTCTTCGGGCTATGTCGGCGACCTTGGTTCTCCTGCGGATATCTTCATTCTTTATGCGATCACGCAAGGAAACTCCGAGCATAGCCCTTTCCATTGCTCTTTGGGTGACTGTAAGCCTTCTGATGAGGCCCATTGTAAGCGACCATGTTTCAGAGCCATATGTCATCACTGGCAACACGCACTGGTCATAGACTTTCGTTTTGAGACACTGTGGTATGTTGGACGAGAAGATACCGCGCAGCTTCCCGAACGCTGCCCAGCCGAGTCGGATTCGACGATTGACCTCTTTCTCAAAGTTCGACCTACCCAACTGGATTGTCTGTCCCAGGTAAACGTAATCGTCTACAACTTCGAGTGCAGAGTCTCCGATCTTGATCGGAGTGGGTGCTACATGGTTATTTACCATGACTTTGGTTTTATCCATGTTCATTTTAAGACCCACTCTTTTGGAAGCTCTACTAAGGTCATCGAGCATTGTACTGAGCTCCTCCGTAGTTTCAGCCATGACTACTATATCATCGGCAAACCGAAGGTGAGTGATGTACTCGCCATTGACATTAATGCCTAGTCCACTCCAGTCCAGAACCTTGAAGACATCTTCCATTGCAGCCGTGAACAGTTTCGGAGAGTTGACATCTCCCTGCCTCACGCCCCGCTGCAGAAGGATAGGTTCGACGACTTCGACGCGCGCAGGTTCGACGACTTCCAGCCTCCCGAACAAGCCGGTTTCCGAAAAGGTTTCAGCACCGTAGACCACATACATACGCTTCGGCAGGTTATACAGAAGACAGAGGAGTATAACTTGCCTCTATGCTTAGCGTTCGTGGACTACGAAAAAGCTTTTGATTCGATCGAGACTTGGGCTGTACTGCAGTCTCTCCAACGGTGCCAGATTGACTATCGGTACATCGAAGTGCTGAAGTGTTTGTACGAAAACGCCACAATGTCAGTCCGACTTCAGGACCAGACCTCGATGACATTAGTTAGAAATAATGTATTTTACATTAAAGAAAATATAACACAGATAATATAACTAAACCTCAGTCTTCTCGCGAATCACCAGACATTCAGTCATATCACCTTCCATTCATCAGTGAATAGATCTAGTCTAGGACTGAATTCGATTCGGTGACATACGTCTTATAGTATATAATGCTATAATAATATGTAGGTAAATTTCTTCCACATTTCTGTGTTTCGGTCGTCTGAACTTAACTTTTTTTTTATTTGATATAAACTAGTGCATCTGATGATAAGCAGTGATGCAATCGTTGATCGTGAGGCGCACTAGTTTATTAAGAGCCTATTCACTCTAGCCTTGAAGACACCCAAATTTTAATCGGATGGGAAGACCGCAGGAGGCAAATTGTTCCAGTCCTTCGATGTACGCGGTATAAACGACGAGGCGAAACGCTTAGTCTGGACCGTAGAGGTTTTAACAACACTGCAACGTAAGGATGGATACTCGCCGTACCTACGTCGGCTTGTCCGATTGTAGAAATGAGATGGCGGAATCAAGTGATACAATTCCCGCGCACACTCTCTAAAATGCAACCTGTAAAACACCGAAAGGCTGGCTACCCTACGCCTGTGCTCAAAGCAAAGCTGAAGATTGGACTTAACCAAATCTGTAGCATCAATTAGCCTCTTCGCACGCCTTGGCAGAAGTAGGTACCAGCAAGCAGTTTTTTAGTTCTTAAGCTGTTAAGTTGGGTGTCCTTTTGGAATGTCTTCTATTCTCTATGGAGTGTCAGCACCAGTTTGCGTAGCTCTCCGCGTGCGACTTTCCCTGCAGACGTCATAGGAAGCTGGTCCATAAAGATCACACCTCCTCGTAGGCTTTGAGAGTCGGACAGTTTATCTGGATGAAGAATAGAACATATATTAAGTACATGTATTAAGAAACTAAACTGGAACGACCGAGCTGCATAAGGATTTGTTCTTTTGACCTATGATATTAGTATGTCTTATTAGCGTGTCGATGGCGAAAATAGTTTATTTTCTAAATTAAGAGATCATTGGTCTCGCGTTCGCAAGGCGAAAAGTGGCGCATACGTACTAGCAACCATCTCCTTAATCTCGCTCGCTGTTACGTTGGAGCCTGGACTCCGCACGACGCAGGCAACGGGATGCTCTCCATCATCTTCATGCGGCACGCTGGTGACGCTAACTTCATGCACGCCAGGGTGGTCACGGATCACTTCCTCGACTTCTGGAGGAATGACCTGAAAAGATAAAAACCGGTGATAATTATGGGGAGTTAATAAGTCAGGTTATGCACAAGTTGACCTTTATACTACCCCAGTTCGTATGCTGCCTTGGGTTTTGTTACAAGACATGTAATACTAGAGTAAATGATAACATTAATCGGATTTAAACCACAATTATGTCACTATTCAATTAAATAATTGACAGAAATACCTACATAACTTAGGTTTCCGTTTAGCGATAAAATAAAGTGTTGGATTAGCTTTATAGGAAATGCCACGGGTCCTGCGCATCGGGGGGCCTTGTTTGAACGTACCTAATCGATTCCTGATTGTCCATAAAGACAATGTAAGCAACCGCATAAAGGGATATCACTAATTCCTTACATAAGATCCCTGCGGGCTGTGCAAAAATAATTTGAAAGAGTTTTTTCATTTTACAAAATTTAGTAGCCAGCACGGTAGCAAATTCTACCAAGGTGTGGTAGAATTGGAACGCTGGTTTAATCTGGTACTACCGATAAATGCATACCTATGTGGTGAAAGTATAATACGATTTTCTTCACTGAATTGAAAGCAGAGGACGGCCGCCAAAAGTTGTTCATGATTATGAGTATTTCCACTGTTACTATTTAGTGTTATATTTTCGTCTCCTCATTGTGTTACAGCTAGTTTAAGTAATTGAACGTTCAAGAAATGATATTTTATCTTCACATACATGGTAAATCCTGTATTTGATCAACATCTTGAGCCACTCGACGAAGAAGAAGTACCCGTCTTCATCTCTGTACAGAAGGTCTCCTGTCCTGTACCAGCCGTCCTCAGTGAAAGAGGCCGCGGTCTCCTCCGGGTTGTTGTAGTATTCCTGAAAACATAAGGATAAACATTGTTATGGAAAGGAATAATAGGAAAAGACACAAAGAAGTGCCGCATCTCATCCCAATCTGTACCTGTGACCTGTAACGCCATATTCGCCGTTGACCGCGTGAATCGCAGTCAGATGGGAAGAAGGGCGAAATAGACTTCACCAGACAGTGATCTGAAGTTCCAAGTGGTGAGGAAACTGTTACAATACATCTGTCCGGATCTGTCGTCAGCAGAAGGTCCAGATAATTGGCAGCATGATCAACTACATCAGTGATGTTGAAAATACCAGCTAAAATACTGGCAAAAATTGCCGAAAAATTACCAAAATACTGAAAATCCTGTATTAAACAGTAGGTATGTTTACACCCACATACTAAGCGAGCCACGTATTAGAAGGATGGCCCACTGGTAGCTATCTACTACATATATTAACTAGCTTCTGCTAGCGGCTTTGCTCGCGTAAAAATAGGTTTTTCCATACAAACATTGAACCCCGTTTCACTCCTTTAGGGGGTGAATATTAGAAAATCCTCTCTTTGTGCTCGCCTACGTCATAAAAGGAAACATTGTGCAAAATTTCACGCTCTAAGTCCCCGTAGTTTTGGCTGTGCGTTGAATATGTCAGTCAGTCAGTTTCTCCTTCTATATACATAGAAGATATACACATAAGGGAATGGACTGAGCCAGCTAACGACTGATAGTATTCGTCACAAAAATAGGCTAGACTAGGTACTCTGTAATATTTAATGCGAAATCTATGCAGACCTGTGATGATCCGAGTTCTAATCTTAACTGAACTTGATGGCAATAGTTGTGTTAACTCGTTGCTTTTCATCCAAACCCACCCCCTTCCTCTACCTTTTCCACACACTTCTACCCTCAGGCATTGCAGACGCCTCTAGTAAAAGATATCCGTGAGTAAAACGAAAGTTTTTGTGAGCGCCATCTCGTGGCAACGCTTCCATCAAGTAACTGAATTTTTATGAGATAGACCGTACCCAGGCGTATATCCAGCTCATCTTCATAAAGCAGTCAATATTAACTAGATGAAGATGGCTATAATAACAAAGAAAAACTCACAGAGAAGCTGGCTCCTTGGGTCCATAGTTCTCCTGGCACGTTTGGTTCTGTTATTTCTTTACCCGTCTCTGGATCAACGATCTGAAAAATAAACGCACATTTAGAAATCACGGGGCGGTTCCCGGCTAAAGTCGCGCGCCGGATTGCGAATGACGCCGTCCGATATGGATCAAACCCGGGCCAGCAGGATCCTGTTCCACATGCACTTCTAGAGGAGTCAACAAACCGATGGAGCCGGCTAGAACAGATGCTTATCAGGGCTGCGGGATTCCTCAGAAGAGTTACTGTGGCCTTGGAACGCAAAGGGCCACTGAAAGAAGACAGTTGGGTTCTGCCTTGCTAATTGTAAATGTAGCAATCGTAATTTTTTGGGATTTTCACTTTTTTGCAAAAATGACATCGACATACATAAAAATATTATTTTCTTATTCTTTTGGTACACTTTTAATAGTAGATTATGTGATTAGGGGATTTAAAAGCAGTGTCTTTAAGTCTCGGGCGCCCGAGCATTGCGAGGGAGTTAATATAGTAACCTGAGTGAAGTGAGGAATTTAAGCCGCCCAAGACAAAGACAGCTTTATCCCCGTGTTGGATACTCTACTTTTTACACCATCTATCAAGTCAAAGTCAAAGTCAAAGTCAAAAAATTTTTATTTCACATAGGCCTACATGGGCACTTATAAAACGTCAGAAGCTAGTGCACGGTTCCAAATTGGTCGTTTCCTATGGAGAAGAACCGGCAAGAAACTCCACTATGAGATAATTAAAAGACAATTTACTAAACTAAATAATTAAGTTCCTAATGTAATTTGTATTTTTGGTGTTCAATAAAGAATATATCTATCTATCTATGTATGTATTAGAAAAATATAAGTATTATTTACAAGTTAACTTTGAGTATCTTTGAGGATTTGGAACAAACAAAATTCACTACTCTGATTCTATAGTTTTAATTTTCTATAACACTCCGCTCATTCATAACTTTTTTTGGAGACTCTACTGACGAGTCTCTAAAAAAAATAATGCTACATTTTATTCTGTTTTTTTTCTTAGTGGCCAGTTCGAGTTTTGAATAAACTGCTTTGAACCATGTAATGGTTTATGACGTTCCAAATTCAAACCTCATTATTCCCTAGGGATCGCCTATACTACATTAGCTCCCTAGGGTAGGGACAGAATGACTTGCTTTAAGTGATGGTTTTATGACATTTATAAGGGTATTATCGAGCAGGTGTTGTAAAAAATTATATAACTAAGACTTGTTGTTTTTGTATCAAAAAACGTGTTTACCGCATTTATCTCCGAACCGCGCCATTTTGCAAGTACTGCATTTGCAATAAGCAGGGCAGGGTTTAAGTCAGTAAAAGCTTGACTCTAGCTCTCGCTTCACCAAAAACGAGAGGGGTGATTTGTTAATTTTGCACAAAAAATGGGGAACACATGTTTGATGTTATTCGTAATTAATTTATAGTTCTTTGATACCAACCTTGACCGCTGCTAATGCAGGCATTATCTTGCCGCAATTACCCAGGGGTCCTTCTGGGGCCCCCGTGAGAACTGCACCTAAATTCTCAGCCTGTCCATACATCTCCATCACGATGGAGCCTGGTCGCACTCTTTTCTGCCAAAAGATAAAATAATTTAACCAACTCGTCCAATATTTTCGAGCCGTACTTAACTAAAATACGTAACTAAAACTTATCATATAAAATCCACTAAGTTGGCAACAATGGCCGAATAGACTGTTTTGTCTTGATCGTGACATAGACAAGTCTGCGACGTCGTAGGCAATTCTGGCTAAGACAGTCTTGTCTCAAGTGTGCGCAGGCCCTGTGGTAGTACTCCTCTACTTCGACGTCTTGACGTCATTGGTTATATACATGCTTTTTTAATTTAGATTTAAAGATTTTATTAATATTTTCACATTTCTTTGATTCTTCCGATAAATCATTAAATAGCCGTGCTCCTTCAAAAGGTAACGTTTTCTTGCCTTAGTTCAGCCCCCTTAGCCAAGTTACGACCGTTTCGTTTAGTTTCTCTAGCGTCGAACGCCTCGAGTAGGCCACGCCTCCGATACCATTGTTCTGACGTCATCTCAACGCTCAGTCTCGTGGTCAGAACAAAGAAATTGGAGGCGTGGCCTACTCGAGGCGTTCGACGCAAACGAAACGCTCGTAACTTGGCTAGGGGGCAGTTAATATTTAAATAAGTTTCTCATAAATATACATAATATGTGGAGTCAGACTTACTCTTAATTCCAGATGAAGACTTTTGGGACTTTTTCCACCCAACAAGACGATGGTCTCGAAGCAAGTGAGGTCGCATTTTTTCTCAGTCTTAATTATGGCAGTCATCGTAGGAGGATTAGAATAAATACTAACCGGCTAAAAGAGAGCAAAATTATTAGAATACTTTTTATGATGGAAAAAAAAACATTGGCGCCTGGCATGCTAAAGGTGATATTTTTTTATTATTTGGGAAAAACAAACAAAGGTACAATATATATTATATTATATTAAATATTATAATACATATTACAATAAAATTTGGTGTGACGTATGGGTAAATGTACAATTCACGACGTTTCCACAGATTACTGGTGATTATTGACTAGGTAGGTAAGTACAATTGCACTTAAATTTATACTTTATCTATATTGTCATAACCGCGCAAAAACTATAAATATTTTTTATTTCTTAAAATTGCTTTGAGACAAGAAGAAGATATCCAGGTGACAAAAATGGTTATTTTAAATTTTTAAGTCGACGGAGACGAACCAGCATGTGTTCGGCTAGTAGTCGTTGCAAAAAGCGGATAAGCACGCACCTCCCGTCTCATTACAGTTCTAGGCACAACAACAACATGAGTGTGTATGAGTGGTATTTCCACTAATTAGCTCCGCATCTTAATCAGAAAGAAAGAAAGAACTACTTTCATACGGTTTTTTTTTAAGTGGAAAATCATCCAATGAGTTCCCTCAGTCTTGGGCGGAGCGATAGGGCGTGTCAGACTTTTACTGACGAAAACCCACTGCTATATTCTTTGTTTGCCTTCGTTCTAAGGCCGGGGTTCACTTTCACATAACCCATGGCCCCACTAGGCTTCGACCCTGCTGGGTCCTCACGGTTTTGCTGACATCTCCTTGAGGCGCGCGAGGAGCACTATGTGCCATCGACGACTCTGGCTCTGTGTGAACGATTACCGGACGGCCGGACGGCCGAACTTTCATACGGGTGAAGGCTTAAATCTCTGTTGGTTTTTCTTATGCTTGTTGTTTGTTTTGTTCTTTTGTTGCCAATAAATCGCCAATACTCATCAGCTCCCTCCAGGAGTGTAGCCAGTGAGCAATTATTTAGCGGAGCTGATTTAATATACGAAGAACACCGAAACAAATAAAAAGGTGTAGGAGCGGCCAAATTACTTTTTATTAGATATAATTTGCCTCCGTTTAATTTCGAGTACTGTATTTGTAGTAAGTAAACTACAAAATACAAATTTAATTAAACAAATCTTAAAAAATAAAATGTGTTTTTTTTTTCATAGTATTAACACTTCCGGTTCCGCTTCCGCTAAGATTTACTTTTAACATTCCGTTTCTACTTACGAGACACTTCCGTTGCATCACTACTTGTGGGTGATGGTTTTTTGTTTTTACTTGTTAGTTGGTTCTAAATTCTTGGAGAGTAATTTTATAGATAACAATGAATTTTTAAAATTTTCACTACACGTACGACACGAATTCTTTACATACAAAAAATACCTACTGCCTAATTATAATAAAAACAACTAAACTAATAAACAACTTAAAACATAGGTATAATATACAAACTGAAAATAAAAGTATTTACAAAAGCATATAAAAAGAATTTAGCAGATATATGAATAAGGCCTACTATCCACGGACGCGTAGGTACATAGACGCGTATTCGTCAGTATACGCCTGGTGTACGCCTGCGTGAAGCTTATAAAACAATGAAGCTATCGATGAAGCGGCAGCGTCGCGCTTTGTGCCGTCGTATCGCGTCTATGAAGTTACGCGTCCGTGCACAGTAGGCCATAGTTTTGTTTATAAGCTTCACGCAGGCGTACACCTAGCGTATAATAACGAATACACGTCTATGAAGCTACGTGTCCGTGGACGGTAGGCCATAGTTTTGTATGTAAGCTGTGAGCAGGCGTACACCAAGCGTATAATGACGAATACGCGTCTATGAAGCTCCGCGTCCGTAATTGTAGGCCTTAGTGTAGATAATTTACCCTATAGTGATTGATAATATCGATGAGGTGGTCTGTGGTCAAAGGGTTCGATGTTTGAAGCTTCGTACTATGCATCAGGGGTGATGATATCGCGCTCATGAAACCAGACACCCACTGCACTGGGGATATGTTTAGAATCATTTTGTTTTCGCCGTTAGGCCTGAAAGAAAAAAAAATTAAATATTAAGACGCGATACAAAGGTGGATTTTACGGGACTGCGAAAACGTTTGACAGAGTTACCGTTGACTTGGAACACAAAAGACAATTGGAGGACACAGGGACATATTTTAGTTGCTAAAAGTCTAGGCGGCCGCCTCCTTCTGCGAAGCAGTAATGCTAGCAAAGAAGGCGGCTGATCGCGTGAGACAACGGTCGTCACGCCCCAGCCACCGGGATTCCGATTCCGATTACCGGCCACCGTATGTGCGGGCTCGCAAACAGCTAGCAATGGGTAGCTCACCGTCTGACCGTCCGGTAACCGTCCGGACCAAGCCCAAGTCGTCGACTATGCGTATTGTTCTACGCGCGCCTTAGGGAGATGTCAGCAAATCGTAGGGGCCCAGCAGGGTCGAAGCCTACTGGGGCCATGGGTAGTGTGAAAGCGGAACCCGGGGTCCTGGGACGGAGGCAAAGAAGGAGCAGGAGTGAGTTTTTAGTCAGTAAAAGTTTAACACTATCTAGCGCTCCGCCCAAGAGTGGGATTTGTCATTACATGATATTAACACGTTAAAAAAAAAAGTTGGTAAAAGTCTGATACGTCCTCCTGCTTCATCCAAGAGCTCCACCTCAAAAAAGGTAGTTTTGAAAGAGAAAACAGCGCTCATAATTATTAGGATGGTAAACTGTAGAATGCTGTCACTGTCATATCGGCTAGGTGGCTAACCGATAGGATAGTGAGAGGATTATGCTGATATACTAATAAAAATAATAAGATCCAAGACCCCAGGGTTTTGAGATATAATAACGCTCAGTCACGTGGTCAGAACAAAGGAATTGGAGGCGTGGCCTACTCGAGGCGTTCGACGCAAACGAAACGATCGTAACTTGGCTAGGGGGGCTGCTCGTTTCATTGTAGATTTTATCCATCACTCACGATCTAGCGGGATAAGGTCAAGGCATAAATAGCAAAGATGAAGTTAGTTACTTACAAATGTGAAGCTGACGACATTAGGTCTTTCACCATCTCCATTTTTTTCATTAAGGACCTGTGAGTGATTGCAGCAAGTTTGACAACGCCACTTGTACCTCCCGTGCTGACCAGCCAAGCATAGTGCTTGTCCTGGTCTACTATCACTGGCCTGAAAAATATAATTGCACAATTATTTCTAAAATACTGTTCTCGCAGAGTGTGACGGAGTGTTTAAAAGTACTCTGCTGGAACTACGGATCTCCAAGGGACAAAAAAAAATTATACCTTCGGAAAATTATACATCTCCATTTTATTATGTGAAAGTGATGGTGTTGGGATGGTGGTTGTGGTGGTAGTGTTATTTCAACAAGATAGTCCTAAGATAATGGATAATTAGAAGAGGAAAGTCAGCATATTTGAAAAACTCTACGAATTTCAAGGGCATGTTGTCGATGAATACTAAAAGCATTGAAATATTTGACATTTCTGATGATATAGATTCGAGACTTTAATTTTGAAAGTACAGTAAGAAAGAAAAAGAAAAAAAAGAAAAACATTTGTTTGTGACTAGCCTAGGACAAAACAACCGTAAAATAAAAAATAAAAAAAGAAGAGAGAGAAATAAAAAGAGAGAGAAAAAAGAAAAGAAAAAGAAGAAGAAGACAGTAGGTAATAAAAAGTTGTAGTCCATGAAAAATCATTAAAAGTATTGAGTTATGGAGTTACATATTTAAAATAAATGGCACCCAAGCTCGGCCATGATTTCGAACTTTTATCGAATAATAAAAGTAACCCGAGAGAGCGCCAGTAAGTCGGGGTGATGATGCCTCAGTGAGTTGTGATGATGCTGCAGGTTCCAGTGAGTTGGCGGAGTGCTGCAGGCTCAGGTGCGTCGGAGCAGTGCTGTGCGACATACAGGAGTGTCCTGCAGTACAGGTTCTTCATGGCTCTTTATGTGACTGGCCGAAGGTGCAGTGTGCTTAGCCAAGATCACGGATGGGCCTGAGGGTGATGACCAGGTAAGCATGCTGGTGGTCTGGATACTTTTTAAAGCCGTAGGTGCTGGCTCGCTGCTCGAAAGCTTGAGGAAGTGATGATGACGTTACGATGTAGTAGCTGCACGAAGGCTGCACTGACGTTCATTGTCGAGGGTCACCAGTTTTAGAATTGTGTGGAACAGAGTGTAAAGTTCCACATACCTCAGTGGAAAAGGGAGGATCCTCCGACAGGACGAGTGTTTGTATGTAGTGTGGGCAACTGTCCGATAGATGATTTCGGGTTTCTGTATATGTTCAAATCGCGTGGAGAACTTTAATTGTGTAGATGCAGGATTTTGTAGTTTAGATCCTATGTGACGCCATAGATGTTGCTACAAGTACATTATCAGTCGACAGCGATGCGGAAGAGTTTTTCGACGCCATATTTTAGATAGTTTTTAAGGGTTTTTTAATATACAGATATACATATTTAAAGTGATATTTAAGTGTGTGTTTTCAGGGTTCCGTACCGTCACAAAAAAAAAACATATTTTGCGATTCTTTGAAAAATCTTCGTGACAATTCGGGAATTGAACTGTTTTCCTTGGTAAGGTTGTACGGAACCCTCAGTGCGCGAGTCCGACTCGCACTTGCCCGGTTTTTTTAATATATAAAAACTGTTAATATAAAAAAAAAACTATTACAATCATGACTCAAGAATTGTCTTCGATTGTGATTAAAAGTATGATTAGTGAGTTACACACTCCATCAAGTCTAGACAATCCATTATGTACCTCTTTCTTCAGTCTGGTCAAGGTTGACACTTGCGATACCTCATCGTTCTGCATAGAATTTGATACATAGAGGTTGCAGGTATACAAACAATAAAATGCTTACAGAAATTCCTCTTGGTCCTCCTTATCGTCATACTTGTCGATGAAGCTGGACAGTGATTGCTTGCCCTCATCAAAGCAGATAATTTCTGTGTTTAGACCCATTTCCTCCTTGACAGCATGGTAGGTATCCAGAAATTCTTTCTGGCAAAAGGCTATTCTTGGCGAGCATATCTTGAAAAGTTTTTGGATTTCGACTGTAAACAATACTGTAAGTTAGAAACTTGATTGTACTAGCTCGGTAGCTGGATCCGGTGATCCAATTGTATTTTCAAACCTTCCAGGGGTCCATTTAAATATACACACAAAGTTTCATCCGAATCGTTCAAGCCGTTAAGGAGGAGTTAGGTGGCAAACACACGTACAGAAAAATTAAATATAAAAAGATTAGACAGCACAGCCCTATTTTTATACCAGTGTTGCGTTATTTATAGTTTTAAATATCGCAGCATAAGCTGAGTCAGGCGCCTTTTTGGCGTTGCACAGATTTAAAAGTTTTTTTTTTTTAATTCTCTAGTAGTTCTACTGTATGTGTGATGTACGAATAAACGTTTTTCTTTCTTTATTTGTTAGACAAAACTTAATCTATGAGTTAGTAAATTCACATAATTAACGAACCACATACAAACGACGGACACATTATGAACAACAAGGCTGCCTTTGCCGCACTAAAACACAAAATGTCCCAGCATTCGGGCATCTAGTTGCTCAGATATCACCATCAGAATACTGTTGGAAGTGCCGCGAAATCTTGCTAGAAGTGAAGCAATCTTTTTCCTTATAAGTCATCGCGACTCAAGTTCAGGCGTAAAAGTCGTCTATTCTCACTTCCACGAACATATATTTATGTCGGTGAAGTAATGCTGTTTCGGTTTCGGGATATCTTTGCAATGGAAAAAGACTGCGGTAGGACAAGTCTCGTCAAGCATGAGATAGATACAGGTGATCCTAGACCAATTAAACAGAGACCGCGCCGCATACCCTGGGCTAAGGAAACTGAGGGAGCAGAAATGGTACAGGACATGGTTAATAGCGGAATAATTGAGCCTTCTTCGAGCCCATAATTTTCTCCAGTCGTTCTGGTGAAGAAGAAGGACGGCAGTACAAGATTCTGTGTTGACTACAGAATGCTAAATAATGTGACGAAGAAGGACAGTTATCCGTTACCGAGGATAGATGATACGCTGGATTTGCTCAGTGGTATGAAGTGGTTTTCAACCATTGACTTGAAAAGTGGCTACTGGCAAGTGGAAATCAGTGAGAAAGATAAAGAAAAGACAGCGTTCAGTACAGGAATTGGCAACGACCTGTGGCAATTTAACGTCATGCCTTTTGGTCTGTGCAACGTTCCAGCAACATTTGAACGCCTCATAGAGAGAGTCATGGTGGGCCTTCTTGGAACATATATTTATGTCAGCGAAGTAATGCTGACGTCATACATCACTTTGACAGAATCTGGGCAGGCGTTCGCGCGAGCCTAAACAGACTAACAGACTAAAATTCCGACCGTACAAATGCGGGCCCTTTTCTCTGTCGGCAGCCATGTGAACAATATCTAGTCTGGGGACTGACTCACGGCTCGTTGTGAAGTGAATACCTAAAGCTTACATCATAATAAATCAGTTCTGTGGTCTGGAATAGTTTGTTTATTGCTCTTTACCCACTCATCATCCACAAAATAGAATCTCAGGAAAGGATTTCCACTGCCGATCACGGCATCCTGTACCGACAGATATAAGTACTCACTTTGTTTAAAAAACGGATCCACTCCAGCAATAGGCATGCCATTCATGATTGCTGCGTAGTACGGTATATGCAGATCTAGATGATTCTTCCCGCCCAAAGCCAGGACATCTCCAGGTTTAGCACCTAGTTTTCTGAAACATCTTGCTAGCTGGATGGAGCGTGCGAGGACGGAAGCGTTTGTCTCGCTCTTTCCTGTGGCTGCGTCTATCTGCAAAAATAGGTAGGTTTTCAAAATAAATAAAAAAATAGAAAAGGATAATGGATTCGGGCGCTACGGTAGGATCACGAATAAACTAACCGGAAATAGGTATGAGGAAGAGATAGAACTGTTAATCTGTCGGCGGTAGGCTTATGGAGGAAAATGAGAAGCATGGTTTGAAAGCTTGTAAATTTTTGTCTTTTCTTTATTTCCCCACCAGTAGCTTCATGATATGTCTAGGTTTAGGATCTAGCATACATAGCATAGTCGGCCTTATAATGTTCCCATTGCTGGGACTCAGGCCTCCTCTCTAGGAGAGGGAATGGGCCGTAAACCACCACGCGGGCCCAGTGTGGGTGGGTGGACATGCCGGTTTCCTCACGATATTTTCCTTCACCGTTTTGAGAGCAGTGGTGATGAAATAAATTACATAAAGTAATGCGCCTGGCTGGGTTTGAACCCGCGACCTACAACTCCGTAAGTCGGGGCCGTTACCACTCGGCCACCACTGCTCCCAGGTTTAGGATCTAATTTTAATTAAGTATAGATGGCGATATAATTGCATCTGTGAAATTGGTAATAAAAAGTTAAAAAAGGAACATTCCTACCAGGGAAGCTGGATCTATTAAATTATTTATCTTAACCATGGGAAGCGTAACATTCTGATGCAAGATTTTCCGACGTGGAGATGTTCCAAATAAAAAGAAGATTAAAAAAACTCGATATCCCAAAAGAAACTCGAAATCCAAAAGAAAAGAAACGCCAGACAGCGTTTGTCAAAGAGCTCTAGTGTGCTAACCGCAGCGCCAAAAGATCACAATGCAAGCGAAATCACTAAATCGAAAAAAATAGTATCGGACTTTTATTAAAACAGTATCCTTGGCTGCTTCAAACTTTATAAAGACATTTTATGGCTCAAATTAGCTGCGATGGGCGCCGTATCAAAATAATCAGGCATATCGATCAAATACTACTTTTTATCGCATCGATAATCCAGTCATTTTTATTACTACATTTAGCCGCAGAGTTCTCTTGTCAAAATCTGACAGCTTATTTTTGTCTTGATAATTTTTTTATTTGACATATTCATATTATCCTCTAGAAAATAAACTTTATTGGTACTATGGTATTAATCCATAATAAAATAAATTACTTTATAATTAAGCCCGGTTTATTGCCTGTATATTACTTTTTGAATAATTCAATTTGGACATTCCATTCGAGAGATATCATGAGTTAATAAATGCAATAGAAAATTATTAAAATTGTCAGATGATGTTTAACTGTCATATTATTAACAATTTATTAATCCTTATCAAAATAAGCAAGTTTGTTAAATTTCTAAATATATCTGTTTTTTTTTCTTTTGACTGCATTCTAATTGTGCAAATGGTTAAAAAGATAATACGAAACTCGCAAGCGCAGAATTTTTCCCCGAACGCTTAGTTCATCTAGCACTCTAACTAAGAGGGTCCTTTTCCACTCGCCCATCGTCAACATCGAGCATGGTTTAAAAGCTTGTTACCTATTTCATCTAACGCAATCCAAAAAAGAAAGTTAACGCCTGAAAACTCTGTTGGCATTCGGTACCTAATTCCGTGATTTACCTACTCGAATATTTTACAAAACTTGTTCCAGGAAATACGTGTTTTGTTTTTACCTTTACAAGTTTTTGAAAAATATTGTTTTTTCAAAATCTTGATTAAATTAGCAAGGCTATTGTTATATTTTTATGACTTTTTTAATTTTTGAGTAAATTATGAAGTGTCAAAGTTCATGCAAAATAGCAGATTTTCATAGGTCTTTACTGGATTAGTTTACACTGATTTCAATAGAAGCCTACATAATATTCACAAGATACTGTGTTCATAAAATATCGAATGAAAAATGTGTAATAACGTCATAATCGCGTAAGAGCGGTTGTATGAAAAACAGTGAAAATGTATGTCAAGTTGCATTCCCATAAATGCGAGATTGTCGCAGCTGTATAAACGACACTCAACCGATTTCATCAAAGTTTTTAGTGTTAAGAAAAAGAAAGAAGAAGCGTTTGTGTAGACTGGATTTTATGAGGAGAAATTTTATTTTCCTCGCATGAAATTTCTCACTATTCTACAGGTGTAAAAAATTTGCAGCTTTTTGGAGTGATATGTAGATTTAATCTTTAAGGTTTATTAATTTGAGGCTATTGTGAAGATGGTTGTGTGTAACCTCTGTAGTGGAAACAACTATAGGTTTTTTTTTTCTTTTTTTTTTCGGTGGGAAAATCATCTTATGACATCCCCCGCTCTTGGGCGGGGCGGGAGATAGTGTCAGACTTTTACTGACTAAAAACCCACTCCTGTTCCTTCGTTGCCTTTCGTACCAGGGCCGAGTCTTCCTTTCAGAATCAGACCCTTGGCCCCAGTAGGCTTCGACCCTGCTGGGCCCCTACAGTTGCTGACATCTCCTTGAGGCGCGCGTGGAACAGCACGCGCCGTTGACAACTTGGGCTTGGTCCGGACGGTTACCGGACAGTCGGACGGCAAGCCACCCATTGCTCGCCGTCCGCAAGCCCGCGCCTACGGTGGCCGGAAATCGGGATCGGAATCCCGGCGGCGGTTGGGGCGTGAGGACCGCTACCTCACGCGATCGGCCGCCTCCTTTGCAAGCATTACTGCTTTGCAGAAGGAGGCGACCGCCTGCCACTCCTCCTCGCTCCGGACCATGGCCTGTACCAAGGCACGGCGCGAGAGAACGCCGCCGCCGATTGCTCCCACGAGGACACGGCGTTGCTCTGCCCAGGCGGGGCAAACAACTATAGGTACGACATATACATACTTTTTCTTGCCTCCAGATTTCTTGTTACTTCTTCTTTAAGTTCTGCATATTTACTCAATTTCTCTCCTATTGTCTTTTGCAAATTATGCGTGTTGGGGGCTGCAATATCTATCAGGTATGTAACTCTATTAACTTTATCTTGGAGAATAATATCTGGTCTATTGTAGTGAACGGTCCTGTCGGATATAATGGCGCGATCCTAGTAGAGTTTGTGTGTAGTATTTTCTAAAACAGTTTGTGGGACGTAAGTGTAATAATAAATTTATTATTATTTATGTATCAGTATATCTCGGAACCCTGAGGTCCCGGATCTTTGGAAGGTGTACGAGGAGCTGAAACCAACTCACAGAGGTTCTTTAGTTACTTTTAATGAATGTGATACCAGCCGACGATTATCCCTGTACGCGTTATGCTAGTGCTCCCATAGACAACCCCGTTGGTGAGAAACTATTGCGACATATGGAAAACAAAGACAATAATGCTATAGTTTTTGGAATCTTTAGTGGACTGGTTACCAGGATGTTAAGATTATGGCCCCTGCCTGAATCATGTTACTAATATCCATAGATAAAAAGGCAGGGGGTGACTTGCACACTCAATAAATGAGCCCCCAAAAACTGCTGCTAGCATGAAGTGACTTAGCAGCAAGAGGGCTACATATCCTGAGGTGCTTGAGGAGTGGAGAGGATACCCTACCAGCATCTTACTGGATTATGCATCCTTCTACCGAACACGTTTGCTCTTGCGAATCTCCACTGGAGCCAGCCAATAAAGGCGAGAGAGAGATGGGAGCTCTGTTCTTCGGCCGGCCAATAAGGCAAGCGGGAGATAAAGAACAAGAATTCTCCCAGGAGATTGGATCCGTGTGGTCGCTAATGCCCAACAGTTCGCCACAAAACAGCCCAGCGGATTGTATCCCTCTTAGTCTGACCCCTCACTCTAGGCATATTACGGCAAACGCTACTGATACAGACCTAAGGTTTATTAGAGCGCGCAAGACCCACCACGACGTCCACGTAGAGATACGTTATTCATAATAATTTATTTTAATCAACTAATTTTATCGCTTAATGTAAAAACTCACCTTTACCGTATGGTATTTCTTGGCTATAGGGGGGTAGCTAGTGGGTGGGCTTGATGCGGTGAGCCCGTTCCATCTGTGTCCAAGAACTTCATGGTTTCACTTCACTTTAATTTGTTTCCGTCTTACTCCTTTTCAATTCCATTAAAAGTCAACATAGTTTATTCTAATATCTCTTGCAAGTTTGATTTACTGGCACTTGGAAATATTTTCTAGAAGGCAATGTTTTTCTTTTTTGTTTTTACTGGCTTCTTATATCTATATTTATAAAAATGAATCCCTATTTCCCTTGAACACGCCATCACGCGTGAACGGCTGGACCGATTTCACTATTTATTTTTTGTTGTGTTTGTTATTGTCAGGAGAGGGATCTTATGAAAGAAAAAATTAAAAAAATAATGGTAGTAGGGTAGAGTAGGGTAGAGTGGGGTAGAGTCCCTACTCTACCCTACTACTCTCTATTCTGCTCTACCCTACGCTACCCTACGTCCCTACGTAGGGTAGAGTAGGCTAGAGCAGAATAGAGTAGTCAGTTGACGGGAGCGAAGCCGCGGGAAAAAGCTAGTTTATTTATAATTATGGTATTAGTTGTTAGGTCTAGGTGACGGCCAATTGCCGGGCCGGTGCAGCGGTGTCTCGAATAAATGCGTAGTGGTGTTTATAATCGCACCGCGCGTCGGCTGATGTTTTTTATTGGAGTATTGTGGGTACCACGTAATTTTATAGTTTTATCGTTTTATCCAATGTGGTATAAATTTTATTTTATAATATAATGTTGATATTTATCAAATAGTTATTTATGTATTTTATTTCAATAAAATTATAACCCAATAGGTACACAACATCAATATTTATTTCAGTTACATACGAGTATTATAAGAGTATAATTATGTATATATGATTACCATAATCCGTGCGTCACTGCGGGGTGCCAACTGAAAACCAGCGCTAGGTGTCTAACGCCCAGTAAATGCTGAGGTGGTTACCATTTCGGTGCGGGCACGCTCGGCGCACTTTGTACTTTTGTTCTTTTTTACTTTGTGTTTATAACCGTTGTGCTGTGTCTGTCCTGAATAAAAATATTACTATTCTATTCTATTATTATTATTTTTTGAAAGTGCCTTTTCTTCTCAGCTTTTTGGCTGGTCTTTAACTACATTTACGAGCCGAAACCAAGTAAATGAAACGTCCGCGGCCAAACCGCGGCAGGGCGGATAGAGTTCCGGCGGGATCTCATGGTGAAATGGCGACAACGACTGTCGCAACCCAGTGCGGGGCATGCCATAATTATGGTGGTAAGTCCCCTCTTTGAGGAGTGCCTGGAAAGACCTCACGGCCGTCCTCACCTTCTGCATGACGAAAGTTCTCATCGAACATGGTCAGTTCGGGAAGCACTGAATTCGTGTGGAAGTAACGCACGGCTGTCACCACTGTGTGGATCGCCCAGAGGACACGATGGAGAATACATTCGAGAATTTTTGCAGAATACATGCATCGGGTGTCGAGTGTCGACACGTGGCGTCGCGTCGCGTTGCAATAATCTGTTTCCGGCTCCGCTTTTAGACTTGTCTTCGACGTCGTCGCAGACTTGTCTGCGACAAGACTGTTTTGGCTACGACTTGGCGCACACCATCAAAACAAAACAGTCTAGCGGCGTACGGCCCGTGTGGCCAACTTAGTGGATCTTCCACTAAAACTGGTGGTTTTAATCCCCCATTTAGTTGCAAAATATTGTTTTTAATGGCTAGTGGAATTTTCTAGTGCTTTAAAAAAATTTAATTTCTTTATCAATCTGATACCAACGATGATGGTGCAAACAAAAATGATCCGTCTGAAGACGAATTAATACATAGCTGTTATTGAATAATTTGTATGTTGATTTACCTACTGATGTTAATTTACCCACAAATGGTATTTTGCTTAACTTATTAATATTTTTAACACTTATTACTAAAGTCACTTATTGATGGGTAAAGTGGTGGTTAATTTTCTTCCTCCAATTATTTTTAATGGTGCCGTCATTCCCATCAGTCTTAGCGTAAAGGAACTCGGTTTGCATCTTGACTCGACCCTTGGCTGGCAAAGTCAGGTTTCCAGTGTCTGCCGAAGAGTCAACGGGACTTTGCGGTGTCTGTATCGTCTGAGGAACTTTCTGCCTGTGAAGAAAAAGACTATGCTTGTGCAAACTTTAATATTCCCTATAATCGACTATAGTGACGTGTGCTACTTTGACCTGAACGCGGTGTTACTCGATAAAATTGACAGGGTCCTCAATAACTGCATCCGATTCATATATAATTTGAGAAAATATGACCATATTTCGAGCTTCAGATCCGAGCTCAAAGGATGCCCATTCGCCAGAGGAGTCTTTGCGCTCTGACTACTCTTTACTCTCTGCTCAACTCTCCCACCCCTCCTTCTTATCTTATATCACACTTTAAATATCTATGTTCTTCTCACGCTAAGAATCTGCGTTCTTCTAACAATCTTCTACTGCTTTGTCCTTCTCATACTTCTGACTTTGTTCATTCTTCCTTTCATATACAGTCAATACTTCTGTGGAATGCGCTTCCTCTTGAGATCAGGACGGCCACCAGTCTATATGCATTTAAGCGGATGTTGCGAAATTACTTTCTGCACAAATAGTAAAGTCGTCACAATAACCCCTTTCTTTTACTTTATATAAATATATATGTATATATTATATTAAATTATGTATGTATGTTTATTTTGTATATATATATATACATACTTTTGAAGTTTTATTTTCCTAATATTCTTCTGTATTTTTATGCACCTGCCACATTTTCTCTTCACCACCCTAGGTTGACTGGTAGAGAATGCCTAAGGCATTAAGTCCGCCTTTGTACTTTTGTGTTGCATGAAGTTTTAATAAATAAATAAAACTATTATTTTCCTCTAATAAATCTATATGCCTACTTATTTTATTTCGTATAACACCCATTTTTTTTGTGGTACTTAAATTTTGCAATTTTGCGTATGGGATCATTTTTTGTTAGTGGTTTTCTGGTGGATTTTAAAAGTTGACTCTAGTGGTAAGTTAATGTAACTGTTGGCAATACTGGACGTCTAAAAACAGTCTTGTCATAGACAAGTCTGCGACGTCATAGACAATGTGGTAGACAAGTCTGTCTAAGAAAGTCTTGTCTCAAGTGTGCGCAGGCCCTTAGAGTCCGTTATCGAGGAAGTGTATTAATAAATAAAAACCTTTTACAAAAAAATACAACCGACTTCAGAGTAAAAAAAAACACTGGCAAGTGCAAAATAACTTTAATTTCGGAAGTCGGTGTTTCTATAATAATTTTGTCTCTTCGTTATTTAACACCGACTTTCGAAATTAAAGTTATTAGTTAGTGTTAGTTGTTAGTTTTGTGTTGTTGTTTTAAGTTGTGGTTAGTAATTATATGATAATATATATTTATATGTATTAATAATAATATTTATTTGTATGTATGTGATTATATATATTTACCACTTTAGATTCATTATTCAAAAAATCAACCGAGGGTTATCCTTGGGTGCACTAGCATAGCGCGTACAGGGATAATCGGTTGGTATCACATTCCACTAAAAGTGACTAAAGGGCCTCTGCGAGTTAGTTTCGGTTCCTCGTATGCGTCCCAAAGGTCCGGGATCTCAGGGTTCCGTTTGGTTCCGAGATATACTAATAAAAAAATAATAAAAAAAAATATTGCGCGGGTTTTCGTAAGTGTTGTAATGAAAGAAAAGTATTAATAAAATCATGAACGCTGATCATAACTATAATAATTTTAATCGAAAATACGGTTTGAGAACCGTAAAAGATATTTTTTTTTATCATTTTAAAATAAACATATCTTCTGAATTAGGTACATTTATTATCACCATATGTAAATATTTACCACAAACGCTGTCTCGTAGCGTACTAAAATAGCGTCACCAAGTGTAACGTGACATCGCAGGAATGCAATCAATTAGCAAGTTCTTGCTATGCGTCGTGCCATACGAGCTCTCAGAGATTTACGATAAGTACCTACGATATCGCATCGCAGTTTTATGTCTGGGCCCTTAAAATGGGCCATAGCAACGCGTGCCCAGGCAGTGTACCTACAATAACGAAAAAATCTATCGAGTAAATATATTCCTGTATTCGCCTTTTCTCTCTCTTTTATTGCACCTACCACTACTCTTCTCTGCATCAACCAAAGGTTGACTGGTAGAAAATGCCTAAGGCATTAAGTCCGCCTCTGTACATTTGTGTGCATAAAGCATTAAATAAATAAATAAATAAAAATCCACACCAACCTGACAAACAGCATCAGGACGGGTCCTAAGGATATCCATACACAAATGTCCCATGTTATAATTCTCATTGGTAATGTCAAAAGGAGCTAGCTTCATTTTGAATCACTTTTTTTCACTCACTGTTAAGATTCAAGTGCACGTTTATATCTTGCGGTAGCCGGGTACCGTTTGAACGATCTGCAAGTTTTTTTGCATGCTTATAGATAGGTGGTAGGTGCAGCGGCCAGACATCCGTTGATAATAATAATTGTTTGATAGAGCTACGGCTTTTGATAACGAGATTGTACATATATAGCATCAGGAGCGCCAACTCCGTGGGTGCTCGGGGACTCGAGCACCCATGAGAAATAAACAGTAGGTACCGAGCATCCCTGAGAATAGACATCAAGAAACAGATCGCCTTTTAGGTTACGTATAAATTATAATATTTCTTGATAATTTAAAAAAAACTAGTTTCATTTTTCTAAAATGGTTTCATTTTATATTTTTATCAAACATAATTAGTAATTAAGTAGGCAGTATGTAAGTAGGGCATTTATTTATCAGTGTGCATTTCTCATACTTCGCCACTTTTTGTACACCGTATCAGGCCCTTGATCCAACCGCGCCACGACAGCTTCTACAGATGGACGTCGAAACCTTTGGCCCTCAAGCCATTAGCGGTCACACAGTGACGGATTAAGACTAGGTACTTGATGCCCTAAGCAATCTACGCCTGTGGGCCCCCCTATCCGTATGTCAACTACAATCGCTCTTTAAACCTTTACCGCCTAAAAACAAAACACGGTCTTTAAACATTTACGTTTTTTGTAAAATAAGATGAGATGTAACGTATCTTAGAAGTGGAGTAGGTGTGACTACAGTAAAAACCAAAGCATAATTTATTTATTTGGGCTTATAGTATGAAATTGCCGATTTGAACTGAAAAATTAACATATGTTTTTTTTTCATTTAAGTAAGTAGCATATTTATTTAATCAAAATAATTACCATTACTATCTATACATTGCTGCCATCTAATAGGAAGGTCATTTATGCCTTTGCGATAGAACTCTGGTAATCTAGATTCGAAAGCATTTTGTACTGCCTCCTGAGAAGAAAACTTTTTATCACGTAGAAAATTGTCCAAATCACGAAAAAAATGTTAGAGTCCATTGGAGCAAGGTCTGGCGAATACGGAGGGTGACGAATGGTTTCTAATTGCAGTTCCTGTAGAGTTGAAACGGTTTCTCGTGCTGTATGAGATCTCGCGTTATCATGGAGCAATAATGGCACTACTAGTTTTGCTATTATTGTTCGGAGTTCGGCACAGTAGACATCTGTCGTTATTGCTTGACCAGATTGGAGAAAGCTATAGTGAATAACACCATGCTGAGACCACCAAACAGTTACCATTACCTTTTTATTGGTAAGCTTTGCTTTAAGACACTGTTGCGGCGTTTGTCCTGGGGTCAGCCATTGCATTTGTTTCGCTTACGGTTGACGTAAAGAATCCACTTTTCATCACATGTCACAATTCGATCCAATGTTTCTTCATTTCTGTATCGATTTCAAAGTCAAAGTCAAAGTCAAAGTCAAAAATTTTTTATTTCACATAGGCCTAGATGGGCACTTATAAAACGTCAGAAGCTAGTGCACGGTTCCAAATTGGTCGTTTCCTATGGAGAAGAACCGGCAAGAAACTCCATGGTTACTCTTTTAAAAAAATGATTGTTTACAATATTTTCATATTACAGTATTAATAGACATTATGTAAGAACAATGTAGACCAGTCGATATTGTACCCAAAAGCACAATAAAAATAATAATATTAAAAAAAAAAAGTGAGTCGTAATAGGAAGTAAACTAAGAATTCGCGAAGTCCACGGTGTTCTCACATTCACATTAAAAAAAAAAGCTATATAAAAAAAAAAAAAACAAGAACAATAAGTAATTACAATTATCAATAAATGACATGTCAACAAAAAGAAAATTACTAACGAATTTATGGTGGTTGGCGTCTACTAATATAAAAAATATTGCAAAAGCAATGTGTAGGAAGAAAAGAAAAAATGTATATATTACAACAAATGTGGAGCAGTTAATAGACAGATGTACACAATATTATGAGTTACCAGGGGGCCACATGTGCAGAAGCAGTCATTGCCAAACAAGCGTGTCTTCGACATAGTCTTTAACCTTGTAATACGCTTTTTTAGTTAGGACACGCTTAATATGGGTTTTGAACTTGCCCTCGCTAAGTTCAGTCACCGCCTTTGGTAGCTTGTTATAAAAGCGTATGCTGTTTACTAAAAATGACTTGCTGGTCTTAGCTAATCTCCATTTGGGTAATACAATTTCGTGTTTACTGCGCGTATTTATGTTATGAAAATCGCTTCTAATTTTGAAAAGTCCTAGGTTTTTACGAACGTACAAAATACTTTCCAAGATATAAAGAGAAGGCAGAGTAAGTATATCGATTTCTTTGAATTTATTTCTGAGGGACTCGCGAGGACCCATTTTATAAATAGCCCGGATTGCTCTCTTTTGCAATATGAAAATTGAGTCCACATCAGCTGCAGATCCCCACAGTAAAATGCCATAAGACATAATACTGTGGAAATAAGCATAGTAAACTAACCTAGCGGTGGCTACATCTGTCAATTGCCTTATTTTTCGTACTGCATATGCGGCTGAGCTTAATCTACCTGAAAGAGTTCTAATATTTAACAAGGAAACACTTCATCATCATCAGCAAATTCATGAGGCACCCATTTTACATATTTTTTTTATTATTGGTAAGGTAACGTTAAACCATGCCGCTAATTCCTGGGTAGTTTGGCTCGGATCGGCTTCCACCACCTCTTTCAAAAGTTTCAATTCATTGTTATTTACCTGTGGGCGGTCTTCCACGTGGTTCATTCTTCAAATCAAATTTTCTATTACGAAAGCCGTTAGACCAAAATCACACGGTGCGTTCATTAGCAGTCTCCTCTTTCCAAACGCAACTTTGATATTGCGAGGTGTTTCTGCCGCGTTAGTTCCGCGTCGGAAATCACTCGAATTTTCGAAGTATCCATCTTTCTTGAACTTCATAGGTACTATGTGAAAAAAGGTTCACTTAAAAATCTCAAACCATGAAGGTTTTATGTCAATTCAAAGTACCTATTACAATAAAACGGCAATTTCATACTTTAACCCCTATTATTACGTATGCATAGAAGCCGGCCGGCACAATTACTAAAAAAAAAAAACATTTGATTGACACAGATTTACGGGGGGACCGCGGGGTAGGTTAGGTGGTTTTTGATTGGCTGATCGCAATTCCGGTGCATTAGAATTTCTGAATGCACTAGCGGGCAGCGAGTGGGCAAGCGGGAGCGGGGTTATGACTCTAGGTCGGAATCTCTATGTCAACTTAAATAAAACTTTAACCGCGCGAATTTTCAAATTAGTCCTACAAACTTTTTTTGGTGTGATTTTTGGTGACGTGAGAGTCAGACGTGATGCCCTAAGGACGGAAGGAATTGCTTATTTGATTAAGGGTTAATCCGTCACTGCGGTCACAACAATCGGCACCATGACAACCGAGTCCACATTCCACATGCCGACCACCTCGTGTGCTAAGTCGAAATAATTCATTTGTTTCTCTTTCTCAGCTTTCATGAGATTCTCATCATTTGGGATGGTAATATCGACTGTAATTGTGCGAGCCTCCATATATCCTTATTATTATTTTATTATCGGCGCTCGAGAGTTATAGATAAAAATGTTAAGGGAAAGAAATATAACGCCTACAAATTTTTTGTTAGCAAATCGCATTTGGGAAGTGTTTCTCGACGATGGTTGTCTATTGTTTACCCGAAGATTATATACCATAATCATCATATTCCCGAATTTCATTTGCCCGAATGTTTTGTTTGCCCTAAAAGACATATGTATACGTATTGTTTTTCATATTTTTAAGTGGCATAATAATTATCAAACATAATATTTAAACGCCATAATAATTATTAGACATAACATTTAAATGCGAGCGAAGCGAGCGAATAAATCTAGCCAAACCTTAAAATATTCTATGCATGGTTGATGGTGGGCTTGGTTGACGGAGCCCTGCTTCGCGGGGCTCCTACTTCTGTGTGGTTTATAAAAAATACTCCGAGTCGGAGTGCCCTAAAGTCCCGATTGCATCCAGTTTCTCCTGATTTAACAACCGTTACATACCCAATGTCGATGGCAAATGATGTTATGGCATGTGATAATTAGGGTATGTGATAATTAGGACATGTGATAATTAGGGCTTACGATGATTATGACAAATGATGTTATGGTAAGTGACTTTATGTGAAACAAAGCTTCTAGCACGTGACTAATATAGCAAATAAGAGTAGGGCAAATGAATATTACGTCGTATAATATTATGGCTGTTGACTGTCATGGTAAATAAAATTCGGGCAAACGGCGGTATACCCTCGACGATGTATGCGACAGCCTATGGGCAGTGACTATCCTGTGGCCGACAGGTATTTCGTTCAGGCGAAAATCAAGTTGTCTTGGGGAAATTCGATTTCCCTGAACAGCTTTCAAACTATTTTTATGTTTGCTGTAATGATGTTACGCATAATTCTTCAGCAGCATTCTCATGGGCAGCCCCAGTCCGATCCAGTTTGGGAGCCAGACGTCCGAAGGGCTCCTCGAAATTCCATCGACTGTCGAGGAACAGTCTTTCGAGACGACTCTACCTGCGCCAGGACCAGCGTGTCGTCTGCGTAACAGACCACGCTGACCCTGTCAGGGAGGTCGCCGCGCAGCACGTAGTCGTACCCGATGTTCTAAAAGGACGGTCCTAGTACCGATCCCTGCGGAACACCGCACGACATCTCTCGCCGTTTCGACTTTCCCTGATGACCGGGGTAGATGGGTAGATGATGGACCTGTCTGTCAGGTATGCCTCGATCACATGACAGAGGCAGTCGAGCACCTGGTGATACTGGAGTGCCCTCCTAATGCTACTCCAGGGCATGATGAGTCACTATTTTCTTAGCGCAAATATATTGCTTACAGTTCTTTAAAAAATAAAATTGTCTTACCAACTGTAAATTGTTTAATCAAAATCCATATTATAACTATCAATATATGACAAGTAGAATTCTACTTTTTTCAAACACTTCTTCACTTTGCTTACATCTAAACTAGGTAAATGTTCTTTTTGATGGTCAGGGAACTTTTTGGAAAAACCGTTTTTTTCTACGACAGTCTTTTGTTCAGGCTTTTCTTGTTTTCCTATAAATTTGGCCATGGAGAGTATGTGATGTAAATGAGATAAAGCAGCTTGGCAGTAATATTTCTCATTTTCTTCGCTGGGTCCTCGGATGATGAGGAATGTGTCCTTTTTCATAACTGTGAGACTAACTTCGTCTGTTTCTATGAGCTCACTCTGAAATTTTCAAAACATAAAATTATCAAAAATGTGATTTTCGAAGAAAAACCATAGACGTCAAAATAGCTTTTGTTTATAAATAGTAGTTACAGATTTCTCGAATAGCCCTTGTAGTGCGAGGTAAATTGATGAAAAAAAAAATGAAATATGTTAAGATAGTTACCCTGCCCTACCAGTTAGCTTTTTGGCTAGCTGGTAGGGCAGAATATTTATTAGTCATATTAGGTTGTTAGGCTGTTCATATCCACCTGAAAGATGAAAACTTGTTTAAATGGTTAACTGTACATAGGCAGCAGAGGAATTCCAATGAAAGATAATATGTAAGTGAATTCAGATTATCCACTTCGAGTGGAAATGCATGTCCGTCTTCCAGCAGATAGATGGACATGCGTTTCTGAATTTACCTTAGGTAGGTTTTAAGGTGGATTAATGGAATAAGCCTAAAGCACAGAGGTGGACTTAATGTCTTACAAATTTTCTACCTGTACACCATTTAAATAAATTTCCTCGTGATATACCATATGGATCCTCTCTTTGAGAGTGAAGCTAACCCTATGTGATAAGATTTTGTTTAAGAATTAATTTACATCACAGATTGTTTACTAGTTCACTGACACCAATTCTTTGATCCCTTTGAAGTTTTAAATGTATTAGTCTACCTGAAGGCATTTCTGTGCAACAGATTCCAAAGCAATGGCTGGGTCGTCAAAGTTGGCATTGCTGTCCAAATTGTCGCATATATTGAGCAGAAATATTACTGCCTCCCTCGGTTCTATCTCTCCATTGAAGTACCGCATTATGAAGGCATAGGCTGCCAGCACATTTGTAATGTTGTTTTTGATTGCTGGTGATGGTTTTACGGTCTGAAATAATTAGCAAAGGACATTTTTAATTGAGACTGTAAAGGGTTGACCCGACTGTTGCAAACCCACGTTCCAACCAAGGCTACCTTGGTTTGTGTGTTTGGGTTGTGTTGCGGCTACATGGATGTAAACCACGCGCCAATATGTTTGGTGGTTGGAAAAACGCGCCTCCCAACCAAGGGCTTTGAAGGACTACAACTGCTGTCTACACGGATTGAAACCAGCAAGGTCACTTTGGTTGGGACGTTGGTTTGCAACCATCTGGTCACCCCTTAATTTGATAGATCTATTATGAACCTTACATTTATAAAATAAAGTCCTCACCACTTCTACCTGTCTGTTTATGATAATAAAGTCAAAAAGTACTGAATGGATTTTTAATACAGTTTACACCAAAAGACAGAGAAATTCATGAGGAAGGATATGGTGCATTAAAAATCCAATCCATCATTGCAAGCAAATTATACTGGAGGAGAATTGTTGAGAATATGAAAGATTTTTAAACGCCATGCAAAGTTGGGGTGAGTCTGATGAGCCAAGGAGTAGAAAAACTACTGGACTTAAAACTAGGTAGCCTACACCCCGTTTTAATATTTAATACTAGTTTTGATTTTAGATTATTCCAAACTTACTGTGAGAGTCTCAAACTTCATTACAGCTTTCAACTCCGGACATTTTTCCAATGCTTTGCTATCATCAACATCAACATCTTCAACCAGCTTCTTATCTCTCCTGTAAGTCCACCACGGATTCCATTGTGGCATTATACATCCTACGTCCCCTTGATTTAAAAGCGCTTCAAATTCATTCCTCTCATCTTCAGTCAATGCATTCCACACTGCATCTGCATCATCCAGATTTAAGTCTTTAATGCGTTCCTCTAAATCAATTTCCACTTCATCATCAGAATCTGCAGGTTCATCATCATATTCTATTAAATTGTCAATGTCAATGTTATCGGTATCCTCGTTCTGCATCCGTTTTAAAATTTCAATCATCTTGTTTCTAGATCCATCGTCGGCGTTGTGTGAAGTCAGTTCATCGTTCACGCAGTCTCTGTAGAAGCTCTCTGAGCATTGTTGGTGTTTCTCAGATTTGTAACAGTCTAAGGAACAGTAGAAAATCTCACAGCGCGGACAGCAGTATTTGCTTTGTTTGTCTTCGCATCTGAAAAGATTGACGATAGTTTTATTTACGTTCTGTTTATAATGCAATTACTAAAAAAAATTACTTTCGAGTACCGTAATTAGAGACACAATAGAAAGACAATGAGCGAGCGAACGCCGGTGTTCACTTACGGTTTAATGAATAAAATAAAATATTAGAGTTAAACAAAACGTTAGAAGAGGTTAAGTTTATACTTACATTCCACATAAATTTTGGTTTATCTTGGAAGTTTTACTGTCAGCCATTGTAATGTCTTATTGTATACCGGCACAATTACTGTTTTCTTGCCTCTATCACTACAGATTCATTCATCCAAAACAGAAAAAAATAAAAACCAGTATTTATTGAATTTTAGACTGACAAATTGACAATGATAATATGTGACAATGATTGACTTTGACAGTAAGTGACTGGAATCAAGCCCCGTGTTCCGAATAGCGATAAAAGTGATTATATCGCGAATCCGACCAAATTCAATAGATCAAAATAATTCAATTCAATAGATCAAACAAATAGTCACAAAAGGGCTATCACAGAGTACTTTGTAGAAAAGGGCTATTGAGTAATTAATTTTGACGTTGCGCGTTGGTCGGAATCGCGACATTATCACTTTTGACGCAATTCGGAACGTAGGGCAGGGATGTTGTTATAAAACCCGTGTATGAAACCGATTAATCAAAGAATGAATTTACCACATTTTTCTTTTTTCAAAAAGTTAAATCACCTATTTTCCTCAAGCAAATGTTTTCGGTAAGTCCCCTCTTTGAGGCGTGGTTGGAAAGACCTCACGGCGTCCTCACCTACCGTATGACGCAGGTTCTCACCGAACACGGTAAGTTCGGGAAGTTCCTGCACCGGATTCGTGCGGAAGCAACGCCCGGGTGTCGCCACTGTGTGGACCGCCCGGAGGACACGGTGGAGCATACGGTGGAGGTGTGCCCCGCTTGGGCAGAGCAACGCCGTGTCCTCGTGGGGGCGATCGGCGGCGGCGATCTCTCGCGTCGGGCCTTGGGACAGGCCATGGTCCGTAGCGAGGAGGAGTGGCAGGCGGTCGCTTCCTTCTGCGAAGCAGTAATGCTAGCAAAGGAGGCGGCCGATCGCGTGAGGCAACGGTCCTCACGCCCAAATCGCCGCCGGGATTCCGATCCCGATTTCCGGCCACCGTAGGCGCGGGTGTTGCGGAAAGCGAGCAATGGGTAGCCCGCCGTCCGGTAACCGTCCGGACCGAGTCCGAGTCGTCGACGGCGCGTATTGTTCCACGCGCGCCTCAGGGAGATGTCAGCAAATCGTAGGGGCCCAGCAGGGTCGAAGCCTACTGGGGCCATGGGGAGTGTGAAAACGAAACCTGGGGTCCTGGGACGAAGGTAACGAAGGAACAGGAGTGGGTTTTTAGTCAGTAAAAGTTTGACACTATCTCCCGCCTCACCCAAGGGCGGGAGATGTCATAAGATGATTTTCCCACCGAAAAAAAAAAGGAAATGTTTTATATGGATGTTGTACACCCAATTACTCACCAATCATGAAACATACATATTATGTGCACTACCAATGCGCGGTGGCGAGAGGTTTTATTCAATTATTAGAACCTCTCGAAGGTTCTAGATATTTACGACTTTGACTCGGTTTATTATTGCGACTAGTGCACTATTATGCACCTTAGCTCCACAGATAACTATGAACTAATCAGAGACTCAGCTCAATGCACACAATCGACTGACCCCTCACCCCGGTGACCAAGCGAGAGTCGATGAGTATGAGTGACTGATTCGAACAATTGAAAACTATCGGTTGATTCCGTTGACTCGAAACAATCAAATAACATATTGATTTTTATTTACCATATAACTAATACACTAATGTGTTTAACTTAACCTAGTTAAAACTAATTTACAAAATAAAAATAAAAGCCCTAAAGTATTAAAAAAAAAACTAAAATACGGCGCGTGCGTCGAAAAACTCCGCATCGCTGTCGATTGGTAATGTACCCAAAAGACTGGCGGCATTGCCACGCTGAATGATAATTTGATTATTTTGTAGAACGGTGAGTCGATGGTTGACTCGATAGTTTTTTTTAACGACTCCGATTCTTTCATTTGTTAAAATATCTCGGAATAGGCCATCGCTAATGTGAACTGTAGCACTGTAGGATCACTTGTACTGGAAATCGATTATATAGACCTTGATTCGAAACAGTTCAAGAATCGATTTTCTTCAGGAACATTCCCCATCCCTATTGGAATTTGGATGATAACGTTTAGTTTCTTATCAGTTATCATCATATCAATTATCATTCTTTTTTGATTTATTTACTGCTGTTATTCAATTGCTTAGATATTATGCACAACATGTATAACCACATATCCAAGTTCCATGATTACATGACGATGAACGATAAATTTAAATATGAAAACCTGCCCGTCTATGACGAATAATATAACGTAATTGATAAAGGTAGCTGTCAAATTTGAATTTGTCCACAAAAACACAAAGTATATAAAAACAAGCGGTTTACCGATGTAAACAATAATACGTAAGTGAATTAAGTCATATTGATCTGATATTACACAAAATGTCGGAGCCAGAATTAGTGGAGGATTTCTTCGGAGTTTACCTGTTGTACTGTATCAATCCTAAATACAAAGGTCGCACATATATTGGTTATACTCGGGATCCAAACAGGAGGATAATGCAGCATAATAGAGGAACATGGGCTGGAGGCGCTTACCGAACTAATAATAAAGGACCCTGGTATGTTATAAAATACTAAAATGTATAACTATGTGCATAATTGGTACCATAAACAGAATTCATATTCCAATCATCACTGTTTTTGCCTCCAATATCCACAGTAACAATTCTGTAAGTAGTTAGTAGCATAACTGTTAGGGACAGTTTTACCTTGGAGATGTAATATAGAATTACATCCTCAGGAGGATTGCCATGGTGATTCATCAGTTCTATAACACATCTGAGGACTAGAAGATAGACCGGTTAATCCTTGACAGCAACGGCTTACATATTAGCTACAACATAGCTTGCACTGGAAGCAACTAGAAAAAATTATATTTCTAAAATAATACTCAAAGTTAATTTTAACTCAGCTGCAAAACAGCAAATACACCCTGGTTATGAACCATTAACACATTAACTGTCTAGGCAATTTTTTTTTTTAAATAGGAAAATGTAGCATCATTTAATTTACTATACTTAAGTCAAACTAAGAGGTGTCAGGGTGGTCACCACTGTCTGACATGTATTGAATGAAGCTTTCATTAGTGGTCTTCAATGTCCATTAATGGCAGCTAACTTATCAATTATTCTACTATCAACAAATGTGTAACTGGTTCCATAACAAGATAAAAGTTTATTTTAAATTAAAATAAAAAAAAACTTTTGTTTTTTATTTTTATAAGTAATCATCCATGGGCGTACCCAGCTTCTGGCGTAGGAGGGGGCAAGTCAGATTTTTTAGGTCGGATCGTCCGCGGCTGTTTTGTCATACACACTACACATACACACCTACATGAAACATTAGGTATATGTAGTGGTGTGTAGGGCAAACAGCCGCAAATGATCCTGCTTTATATGTAGTTAAATAAATAAAATATTTGATGTCAAATAAAATAAATGCTAGTCGCTCGCAACCTCACTCGCAACTCCCTATCGAAGATTACCGAATCTAGCCGAGCGTTTGAACGCATCGTGCATTTTGCCAGTGTCTACTGTGCGGTTTATTTAAAAGTTAGAGCGTAAGGCCCCGTTTGCACTTTAATTAGTAATTAGGCGAGTTCATACATGTTCTGCGAGATTTCCAAGGAGGGGCAGCTGCCCTCCCCTGCCCCCCCCTGGGTACGCCCATGTAATCATCAATATTTTTAGGAAAATGGTGATGATAGTACATGGATTCCCGAATAATATTTCTGCTTTAAGAGTAAGTATTCATTTCTTTTAAACTATTACCATTTCCATTCAGTTTTATTAATATTCTTACCAATTTTATTTTACAACAATTTACCATACACAACTCACTTATCACACAAATATACAAGACCATATAAATATTTGTTCCGTGTGCGAGTGGGAGGTTGTGAGAGTAAGATTATAATGTAAAGAAAAAAACAATTTTAAAAGTTAAAATTTTCAGTTTGAATGGGCTTGGCAGAACCCAGCAAAGACAACAAGACTACAACACCTAAACTTAAAAAAGATCCCAAGAAAAGAGTCTGAATTTAAGTTCAAATTGAGAGTTTTGAGCGAGATGCTCCGTGTGGGACCTTGGTGCCGTCTGCCTCTCATCATACGGTGGTTGGAGACTGAATATTGTGAAGAATTTCCTGTAAGAACCCCTTAATTTATTACTTGTTTGGTCTTATAATAGGTTCAGAAGGAGATAGTGTGATGAGTTGGATTTCTACCTAAAGGATTGTCCGGAACTAGCTTTCCTTTTTTTTAGCAGATAAGTGTGGAAGAATGGAAGAGAGGCCTTTGCCCTAGTGGGACACAACAGGCTCATAATAGTATATTGGTCTTATCTTTACACATATAATATACACCATTAATTTTTAATTAGTACAAATACTTAAAGGGCTTATTAGAAAAGGTCTTGTTATTATTTAAATGAAGTCTCAATAAATAATATTCATGAACAGCAAAGTTGGTAGCGTTTGTGTATATCCCAAAATGTCACTCAATTTATGGAAATATTGTACAGGCTGATGATTATGAATGACGATCAAAATGGAAAAACACTGCGCATAGTATTTTCTAGTAGCGATTGTTATGAATGATTGTTTCAATTATGAATTTACCAATTGTGACAAATTTTCGTGGACAATTTTGTCATAATTTAGTTTTTTTTTTTACTACACAAATGTGATCAGTAACGGGTACGGATAGAGTCCCATTTTTTTGTACTAATTAAAAAATAGGGGTGTATAATTCTTCTGTATGTGTGTTTTTCATTACTTCTCTTTAATGCGTGACTGATTTAGATGAAATTGTACCCGGTAGGTGGCGCTGTAAACGGGTGCTTAATTTTCTATTCTGAGGAAAAGACAGTTTTCGGTCAGGACAAGGATCTACTGGGACAGCTAGTCTTATAAATTAACAGCATCCAAAGCCACAGTATAGAGCTAGTTTGATACAATGAAGTGCTTAAAAGTTAGTTGGTTTATTAAATTTAAAGAGCAATTTTTTTTTGTTTAAATGAAGGATGCCATCCTTCATAGATATTTTAGCTCTATACTGTGTCCTATACTGTCTCTATGCTGTGCCCTACCCAATACGAATCATGCATATTCCAGGAGCCTATGACATAGGTACAGGGACTTTGCTATTGTTGAGAGTCATAATTGTCGTCGTTGTCATAATTGGATTGAGTAGGTACTTGGAATAATAGGAAAAGTAATCATAAAAAAGAAATTATATTGCACGATATCACACCAATAATATATCAAGACGAGAGTTTGTATGTATGTCTGTATGTTTGTTTCTCCTTCACACCTAAATAGCTGAATGGATTAGGATGGCATTTGGCACACTTGAAGATTATATACTGGACATATGATTTCTTTCATTCCAAGATCCAAGAGTATGTTTTCTTGGGATAATTTCCTAATGTCACACAGGTGACGCCACTGGTATTAGCTAGTTTTGAATATTATTAAAAAATCATGTACTTTTTTATTCCAGCCAGATAGAATACCTCCAGAACACATGACAATCTGCCAAGGTCTAGTCAAAAGTAAGAACTTGAAACACAAAACTTCTTCCACCATACCACCTGATGAGGAATGTCTATTATGTTCAACCTACATAACTAATGGCCAAGCAAAGATTACATGTTTGAATCCCAGTTGTGAACTTATAACCCACATAACATGCCTAGCTGACCTATTCTTAGTACCAGGAGAGTATGTGCCTATAGAAGGTAATTGCCCTTTCTGCAGTGTTAAGTTAAAATGGGGAGATTTGATCAGGAAAATGAAGGGGTGTTCACGAACGAGTGAGGGAGAAGAATGTAGTGATGATGAAGGTGCACAAGACAGAGGATTTGCTGAAGATCCTTCTTGGATGCTTGATTGTAATGAGGATTTATGATGGACAATTAATACATTATTTATTGACGAAAGATGTGTTTTTGTTACTAAAGGTGGGTTTACGCTAGAGGAACCGAGCACGAACGACACTTATTACACGAATAAGAGTTCCGCTCGTGCTTCGCTCCTCTAGCGTAGATCCACCTTTATTTTTACCCGGGTTTTATCCATTGCAGAAAAGGCAGATCTGTTTCAAATAGTGTCCAGCCCAGTTCACTAAGAATTTTCCGCATTATGAGCGATGATATTAATTACCCTTTTGTTCCTCCCGCCCTGGAGGAGCGAGAGGGAGACTTACCGATTAAAACCCACCTGTGTTCCAGTGTTATGCAGTTACAAATTTCCACGAGTATCAAACGATGTTTTTCAGTAGGTACACTTCGAAGATAATATAAATAAACAGCCCCCTCGCCAAGTTACATCTATTTTTTTTTTATTCGGTATAAACCAGTGCTTGACTGCGATCCCACCTGATGGTAAGCAGTGATGCAATCATTGATGGTGAGGCGCACTAGCTTATTAAGAGCTTATTCACTCTAGCCTTGAAGGCACCTAAATTATAGTTGGACGGGAAGACCACAGCAGGCAAATTGTTCCAGTCCCTCGATGTACGCGGTATAAACGACGAAGCAAATTTCGTTTCGAGGCAGGGGTTGACGCGCAACTCGTGGGTGATACGATAAATGTAATAAATTGTGGCGGGGCTAGCTCTCACACTTTTCCGCACTAGTGTGAAAAATGGTCAATTGTGTGTCTAAAAGCGTGTGGATAAGAGCAGGTTTTCGAGTAAATGTTTTGAAAAAATATTTGAGATGGTTGTTGAAGGGGAGGAAGGTGAAATACCCCCTTTTCAATCGCATACCGTTTTCTATCACGATAGCTGTAATTATTATAATTTGCACGATATTTCCTGCACTGAAATGATTAATATTTATTTACGGAACTTGTTTTCAAGTTTAAGGAGTGCGGAAACCGCTTTCGTGATTGACGGTGAGTGAAACATCAACTGCTCACTACTTAGCTTTACGTAGTTGAACTTGAATCATAGAAGGCAAACACACGCTAGGTACAGTGAGCAAAAAAAGTGTTACGCGTGAATGTTTTTAAATCAAAACAGTTTGTTATGTAGGTATATTTTTCTTTTTATTACCTACCTTAAAATGTGTGTGTTAAGATGGATGTGTGGTGTGACGAGAATGGATAAAGTGAGAAATGAGTATATTAGGGGAAGTTTGAAAGTGGCGCCAGTGACTGAAAAGTTGAATGGGAATCGTTCTTGGTATGGTCATGTGAAGAGGAGGGATGAAACGCATGTTACTAAAAGAGTTATGAGTTTACATGTGGATGGATGGAGAGGGAGAGGGAGACCAAAGAAAAGATGGATGGATTGTGTGAAGAGTGATATGAAAGAAAAGGAATTTAGTGATAGTATGACGAGTGACAGGGCAGAATGGAAGAAGAAAACGTGTTGCGCCGACCCCAAATAACACGGGACAAGGGCAGGAAGATGATGACCTACCTTAAAATGTCAGGCGTGCGAGCGAGTAAAATGGAACCACAAAAATTTAAAAAGTCAAAAAAGTATAACAATAGAAGCCTTGCAAATTTTATCAAAATTCTAAATGACTAAAATTTTTTTTTTTAAACTTTTATGGGTTTATAAAAAAACACGTATTTCCTGGAGCAAGTTTTGTACATATTCGAGTAAATCATTGAATTACCGAATGCTAACAGAGTTTTCAGGCGTTATCTCTCTTTTTTCGTGTAGTCTTTTCATCAAACATGGCGTTGGATTGCGTGAGATGAAGTAACAAGCTTCTATACCATGTTCGATGTTGACGATAGGCGAGTGAAAAGGACCCTCTTAATTGCTAAAGTCAAGAAAATTATAAGCATATACCGTAGCATAATCAGCCTTCTAATGTTACTGGAACTCAAGCCTCCTTTCTCGGAGAGGGAATGGGCCGTAATCCAGCACGCGGGCCCAGTACGAGTATGTAGATGTCTCTTCGAATTTTTGGGTCTAGGACATGTTGGTTTCTCTTGATGTTTTCCTTCACCGTTTTGAGAGCAGTGGTTATGAAATAAATTTCACAAAGTAATCCACCTGGCTGGGTTTGCACCACTGCTCTTCAAGGAAATTAATGCTCTATCATTATTGGCAAAACTATGTACCTAACCAGGACTAAAATCAATGATTTTATTTAACAAAGGCCTACGTGGGCACTTATGAAACTTCAGAGCTAGTGCTCGGTTCCAAATTGGGCGTTTCCTATGGAGAAGAACCGGCAAGAAATTCCATGGTTACTCTTTTAAATGTTGTTCTTACAATATTTCCATATAACAGTATTAGTAGATATTATATATGGACAGTGTGGACCAGTCAATATTGTACTCAAAAGTACAATAAAAATAATCATAATGAAAAGAATTCGCGGAGTTTACAGTGTTCTCCGACTGAATTTATGATGTTCAAGTCACATTAAATCGAAAGGTGATTGATAATTTCCCTGCCTGTATATTATAGTTGTGATAGGAAGAAGGACTAATGAATAAATGCGTTTGCGTTACGCAAACGCATTCAATTGCATGACTGACACAAAAATTCGGAAATTAACCAGGAAAAATCTATGTTCGATGAAATTTTAATTGCATGTCAATTTTCAACGAAGTATTTATCATTTATTTCCATAGTTGGTTAAATAAAGTTGCTGTTAGTGTACTTAAATGAATTGTGTATATGGCTGCTATGCTGCTATAATTTTCTAATAAATTATTAAATAAAACAATAATAATAATATTATTTAATTTGCAGTACACCGCAGACTACCCCCTTCCCTTTTATGTTAAGTTCTTACAGTCCATCCTAAGGTTGTCTGGTAGATATCGCTGTTAGCGATAAGACCGCCATTGTACACATAGATAGTTTAAAAGTTTTGTTACTATTTTGGTGTACAATAAAGTTTTATTCTATTCTATTCATTCGAAACACTTATTTGTTGACTATATGATAGATATAATAAAAATATCATACATCACGCCTTATTTTTTGAGGTGATTAATAAAGAACTTTTCCCGCCCTGGGTGGAGCGAGAGGGAATGTCAGACTTATACTGTCTAAAACCCACCGTTGTTCTTTCAGTTGCCGTTTACGGTGACTCTTTAGACAGTGTAACTAAAGTACTGTACCTAAATGATTTAGTAAGTTATGTTTTAGTCCCGTGTCCCGTGGGTAATTTACTCAGAAAACTTTCAGATAGTTTAATAAAAATCTAATGCTAATAGGTTTACCTATTTTAAAATCTACTTAGCCCAGATTTAAGTAGAAGTTTGCACAAAATTTAAAAAAACAAATAAGTCCAAAAATGTGATAAATACTATAATTTATTTACAATTAATTAAAACTTACGTATAAAATTGAGCAGGAATAAATAAGCTAGTAGCTACCAGGTACATCGTTAATAGGATTAAACTAGAAACAAATACAGCGGAAAGAAAAAAATAAAAGAAAAATGTTAACAAATATGTAAGTAAAAAAATACTTATCTTATATAAAAAAAAAAAACAAAAATAAGGTAAGCAGGTACCTACCTACCTATCGAATTCATCCTATTGTATGCTTAATATAATTCAAATCTTATGTGGAATGTCATTTTGCTACCATGTGTGAATCAAACCCTTTTTATATAATTATAAGAAATAGAGATCAGAAAAACTCCAAAAAGACCTTCCATATTGCCATCGCTTATAATTTAAATCTTTATAACCAATGATCCTTCGATATAATATGTACAGTCACAAGCAAAAACAATTAAGTATTTTAGAATTTTAAATAGTCAGCAATAGTTTTAAATCATTAGCAATTAAGTATGTAAATAATTTTGTGGTCGTGACTGTACCTAAGATAATAAATATGCTAAAAAAATAAAAACTAAGTTAAACAACAAATTAAGAGACAAAAACAATAAAATCGTCCAACAAGATGAAGTAAATTTTTTTAAATACTGTGTTTGTGTATTCTAAAGCTAAAATAAATTACTTTCAATAAATAGGATTTAAAATAAGTTATTAAATAATTTATAACAAGACATAACTGGATAAATGCAAGTTATTTGGTATCAAAGATATGCATGTTTTATACACTTAAAGCTAATAATCGTCAAAGAAGTCATCACCATCGTCATCATCAAAATCATCATCATCGTCCGCACCAGGGGGCACGAAAGCACCATTCATCACTTCACCAATAGGCTCCTCGAAGCCAAGAACTTTTGCAAAACCATACACCATTCTCATCACCACTAGTCTTGTAAAATCCACAGGCGTAGTCTCTTTCCTCTGCAAAGTCAGCTGTTTATCCGTAGGATAATCCTTGATCTTTCTTCTTCTCATTTCACATGGAGACAGCACCAAAATAAGCGCGAAAATCACGAAAAATAAGCGCGCCATTTTGTTTCAACTTCCCGCCAAATTAAACGTCAAATTAGGATGCGTTCACTTTTATTAGTCCGGATTATATTTAATTAAAATCTTTTTTGCATTATAGAATTGTTTTTGCCGAGTTGAAAAGTGTAGAGGCAGCTAGCTGCTAACGGAATGTTGGCGCACGGGCGAATGACGGCGGCCGCATACTGCGGGCCCGATACTATTGTGTGTCATGCCAATGAGTATATGGATAACTGTCTTAAAACCCGCGACGACCGATCGCAAAGAAATATTTTACAGTTAGTTAAGCATATTGGGCCGCCCGCCGGGTGAAAAGGAATCTGATTTCGTGTTTATTTTCCAGCATTTTATATGCGATGACGTCATAAGCACATGTTTACTTGCTACAGTGTCAGTAATGAAAGCGGGACAGGTATCTACTTCGTATATGGTGTTGTTAATGTCTCGCCTTTTACAAAGATGAAAGTGAGACCCCTATTTTGAAGTCTAGTTAGTATAATTCATTACTTCTGTCATGTGTGTGTCTGTCACGGATTCTTTTATATATAAACTTTCGCTTGTCTTGTACTTAAGTTTTACATTAAATTTCTTCTTTATTTATTTAGGGTCAACCGCAGACTGTATTTTATCCATACGTCTATGCCTCAGACCAATAAATTTTTTGTCTGAGGTCTATGCCATCACATCGCTTTCATCGTCTTTCTAGCCAATGTCATCCGTTAATAGGTCTGTAACATAGTGCCATACCTACGTTAAAGGATCTTGATATTCTGCAATTTCCAAAGACATATATATGCATGCCTTCCTGTCCTACCTACCTACGTCTGACGAAAAAGTTCTTTTTATACTTATGACGTGATTTCAAGTCCTTATGACCTCAATGCCAATTCCCAACTTGACACCGAAATAAATTTCTGCGAAAAGTCGCAACATGCAAGTCAAAGAGTTGTTATCTACCCACATTTCACACTCCGTAAACACCATACTAAGTGTATACCTACATAGTCTGCGTATGTAGGTCTGTTAGTGGCAAAGATCAAGACACGACTCAAAGATCTCACCGCCTAGATATCTGCAAGCCTTGCACGCATTCTAGACACCGTAGAAGCCCGTTTACATCATACGACTAGGACACGATAATCATAAGTCACAAGTCGAAAAGCGTAGGATAACTTGCACGTCAGATCTGTCAAACTATGTATCATCATCATCATCATCATCATCATCATCATCATCATCATCATTTCAGCCGAAAGACGTCCACTGCTGGACATAGGCCTCCCCCAAGTGTCGCCACAATGAACGGTCCTGTGCGTCTCGCATCCATTGGACTCCCGCAACGGTTACCAAGTCATCGGTCCACCTTGTAGGAGGCCTTCCAACGCTACGTCTTCCGGTACGTGGCCGCCATTCCAGAACCTTTCGGCCCCAACGGCCATCCGTTCTGCGAGCAATGTGCCCTGCCCATTGCCACTTTAAACTATGTGTGGTTTGACATTATTATGACAGATTTGAAGGTATAGGTATACTTTCCTCTTAGTATTGTGTACGGATAGCCGTTAAGACGTGAAGAAGTAACAGACAGACAAGCAGAGTTACTTTCACAATAATAACTAATATTGTATTAGGTACATGCATTTTGCATATTAGCTGCATATTTTGTAAAAATCTTACTTTTTATGATTAGTATTTCGTACGACTCAACATTTTGTTCGTTTCATTGGTCATTGGGTTAAAAATGCAATGGCTATAAAATTTCCTAAATGATAGTAGGTACTTTTTTTTTTAAACTCGTGCAGCAGCTTTCACATCTCAATTTTGATGACAACGCAAATTACCTTTAGCGTCGCACTGATTTTCAAGTCATTAAACGAAATATGTCACGTCGACGACGATGTATAGCACTTTTGAGAACAAATCGCCTCTTCTGCAATTTTGTATAAAAATGATCTGATTTTGGAGTTAATGGCTTGTTTCTCAGAAATGTCTTCTTGTATTTTGTTTTTAATAGTGTATATTATCCGTGAAGAACTAGTCAATGTAAGACTCGCCTTAGCACCTACTCTAAAACAGTAGAGTTATCTAAAAAACGTCCAAAAAATTTTTTATGTCACCTGCTTGATAATGTAGCACAAAACTCACCTAAAGCACGGTAATATTCTAAAGAAAGTCGGATCGTGCTATACGTAGGGATTTAATGTTGTATGGGCGTTTCCTAGGAATTTAAATTGATTTGAATTTGGAACGTCAAAACTATTTGAAAATAAAACTGTGTTCGAGCACCCAGCGGGCGCCACTCACTTAGGTGGCCGATACAGCAGGTTTATTTTAGACGATAAATTATAATGTACTTGCAACAAAAGAGTTCATTCTTAAATCGAATTAAAGATGGATACAGGGTGTTTGGTGCATCGTGTGCCAAGTTAAAATAAAAATTGTCAACTGAAGGGGACATCTGCAATCCTTTCAGACCACTAAAAACTTCTCATGCCCTGTGGTTTTTTTTTTTATTGACTTTTTATTGTTTTATGAAAATAAGACCCAAATTATTCATTCAAATACAAATTTTAAAAAAATATATGAGGCGTAGACTCAGAATTTTAATTTTATTTAGATGTGTTTTGTATTAGAGTATTTTTTAATTTTAAATTAGTGACATTCACATTAGCTATCTAGTTATTTTTTAATTTATTCGTAAAGATTTGGACTTAAATTAAAGCTGTCATGTTACAACTATTTATATGGCTATAAAAAAAACCAAAACCGACCGGAATCTTCTAACCCTCTCAAAAATTCTCTAGTTTATCCTCTTGCTAGTGATGTGCCACATGCCATAAAAATCTTTTTACAACTTTGTGAGTTCGCTAGAATTGTGGATCGAGTCACATAAGACTAATATGCAAAATTATGATTTAACTAAATATTTATGCTTAAATGATACCTGAAAAACCTATTAAAAATGTTATCTCACTCTTATAACGTGTTGCGCCGACCCCAAATAACACGGGACAAGGTCAGGAAGATGATGATGATCTCACTCTTATAAGGTAAAATCTGTATCATATCTCTCTTTTCGTGGGTTTTACAGAAATAAAAAAATGAAATTGCACTTTTAACATTTATTTCATAATTTTATACAAATCCTGCTTAAATTGTTGGCCTCTATTGTGAATACAGGTCCGACATCTGTTTCGTATTTTGACAGTTGTTGTACGAAGGCGTATTTCCTTCTTAATTGTATTGAATGCCATTTCAATGCGTTGAACTAGTACCTCCCTAGTTTGTAACTATCATCACTGCAAAACCTACACCACAACTACCTGCTGTTTATTTATTTTTTACAACAACTGCCACAAATTTGTAAATTCGCTAGAATTGTGAATGAGTCACATAAGATTAAATTGCAAACAACGCATTATTTCCGCAGGCAGATTGATTTCCTCACTTCACTCAGGTTTCTAAATTAACATCCTCACTATGTTCGGGAGTAGATATTACATAGATCCCTCACTGCGTTCGAGATTTAGCCTCAGTAACCTTCGATCCGTTCTAAATGCAATATGCTACCTGCGACTTAAAGACACTAACTTTCTTATCCCCTAGTTACATAATCTAGGTAAAAACTGCATAGTTAACAAATATGCCGTAGTGACCCTTAGTTCCCAAACGTGCGATTTTCCATCAGCATTACGGAAAACGAGAAAAAGGCAACTGATACTATATAAAGTCGCATTGTGTAAACGGGCCATTAGGCAATAAAAAATAACCTTGTTCGCTGATTTTAAAGTTGAAAGGTGACACATAACCGCTAAGCGCTGGTCTCAGGAGTTTGGTTTAGTTGTGGCAATACTCCGTTACGTTAGGAACTCGGTTAATAAGTGCACTTATGAAATTAAACTTGCCTTTAGTCGAGTCTTAAGATTTTTTTTTTTTTTAAATGTTGTGAATAGCGGATTTTTTTTTCTACATTTTTGTAATTAAATTATTACAGTCCAGGAAAGTCAACAAATTCATTTAACAGCGAAAAAGAAGGATGGAGTACTGCGTAGTCAAATGAATACGTAATACCCTAATGTGTACTTCAAAGCTGCCCAAAATTCAAAGAGATGTCAGCAAACCGAAATGGTCCAGCAGGCCCGATGCCTGCTACGGCCATGGGGGAAAGTAAGAAAGGGATAATCGTGGTCTTAGAACACAAAAGGCAACTGATGGAACGTAAGTGTGGTTTTAGTCAGTAAAAGTCTGTAACGCCCTTTCGCTCCACTCTAGAACGGAAGAAGTCTTTAGATGATTTCCCACCTTAAAAAAGCTACCCAAAATGTGCCTGCTCCTTCAGTATTGTCAAGTTATTTTGCTGTCCTTCCATAAATTATGGAAATTAATAAAAACATTGAATCGACAAAACTGTGAGTAGCCAGTAATTTATTTCCTGGCAGTCTGTTTACAGTGTTTTTTTAACGAGTATTAATCATTCCACGAAATGTACCTTTTTATGATTGTCTTCGTGTTGTCTTCCTTATTTCTACACTAGCGGTCGCCCGCGGCTCCGCCCGCGTGGATGTCGGTTACCGCTGCAAAAAGCCTACCCAGGAAAGACACGGTCAGCAAAATGATTCCCAGGTCAATTCACAGACACCGACAGTAACGTTGACGACGCAGTCATTATCCGCAGGCTGCACAGATTGTCTTTCTGTGTATGTTAAGTTGTTAATGATGAAAATATTTAAATGTAATTAATACTAAGTTTTCACTTCTGCCGGCAGTCCCGGAGCGCAACCCGTTGTTTAAGGATAGATAACTAAAGCGATTATTGTAGAGCTTCTCCATAAACAACATTTGACGTTAAATTATTTTCAGGTAACAAAATATACTGATGGTCGGGAGCCCCGACCCGTGATAGGGCAACGTAAAGTTGCCCATGCGTAAAACATTCTTTTCGTAAATCAATTCCTACTAATTTGAATGTTTGGCCCTGGGATTTGTTTATCGTTAGTGCGAAAGAAATTTTTACTGGAAATTGGAGCCTTTTGAAGGGTATAGGCAAATCAGTAGGGATCATGGGTATTCTTGGTATATGAGCTAATTCACCAGCTGCAGGGCCGGTGATAATCTTCGCTACTATTAAATTATCTTTTAGCTCCTTTATAAGAAGTCTCGTGCCATTACACATGTTGGGGGGGCTTAAATTTCTGAGAAGCATTATCGGCGTGCCAACTTTTAACGACAGTTCATGAGGTGGTAGCCCAGCGGGGTTCAGAGAATTTAAAAATTCCTGGGGGTAGTGCACAGCGTCCTCGATGTTAGTGACGGTGTCTATGGATTTATAGCACTTAACTTCACCCGGTACTTTCTGCATAATTAAACTGTTTATTTCGTTGACTGTTTCATTCCTGGGAGAAACTATTGCTCTACAACACAGCCAACGAAAATCATTTTGATGTAAGTTTTCGATGTCAGGATATATAGCATCTATCAGACTATCTAAATTATGGACTATTTGGCCTAGAGACTCATCCAAAGTAACCGCATAATCGGTGCCCAAATTTAAAGATGGAAAAATTCCTTCTCCAAGTTTCAGCAGCTGTTGTGGAAAATTGCTATGCGTATTTCCATGTAGATGAGCTCTCATATTGGTGCGCAAATTCAAATGTTGAACAGATGTCCAAAGGTGAGACGATTTTAAACATGCCTTCATAATATCTGCTCGCGTACCTCTGTTGACGACTGGAAGCGTTTGTCGGAAATCTCCAGCAAATACAAAAGTGATACCACCCATGACATTAGCAGAGCTTCGGAGGTCTTTTAAAGTACGGTCCACGGCCTCCACATGAGCTCTATGACTCATGGTGCATTCATCCCATATTACCAACGACGCGTCTTGCAGCAACTTACCAAGAGCCCCATTTTTCCGAATAGAGCACGTAGACCGTTGATCTAAAGATACGGATAGCGGGAGTTTAAACGTAGAGTGAGCAGTTTTTCCTTCGTTCAAGAGAGTTGCAGCAATTCCTGACGAAGCAACTGCAATCGCTATCTTCCCTGATTGCCGTATCTTAGCAAGTATCAAATTTGCGAGAAAAGTCTTTCCGGTGCCTCCTGGTGCGTCCAAAAAAAATAATCTCCCCATGTTATTGTTCACGCTGTCCACAATAGTCTCATAAGCATGTCTTTGATCTGGTACTAATTTTGGCACATTGTCATTAACAAACGCTGTTAGATCATTTCTGTTATACTGTTGTACCATTGTGTCAATAGTATTATTCTGGGTACGAACGGGAGAAGGTAATCCAAAATCACTTAAATTTTTGTCGTTTAATTCTAGAAGTTTGTTTTCTATTTCGATTAATCCTTCATTATAAATGACTTCACTGAAGGGTAAAGTGTTATCCTGATTTTGTTGTCTGATACGATGTCTAATATCTTCACAGAACTGATCTTTGAAAGTATCCCATAACTTCAATGGTTCCGATGGTTGACAAAATAAAAGTATGACTACGAACAACTCCCTTAGTTTTTTTGGACAATGTGATAACGAAGCTTCGCTTAAACTGTTACCCCAATGGTCATCGTTTTCAAGTAAACCTCGGTCACGGCAAGCTGCTTGATACGTCTCTTTGACAATACCGTTTACAGTTTTAAGGTATGCAAATGAGGTCGGACCGCGTACGTGGTGCAGTAGAATACTAAGATAAAAACACTCTGATTGGGATGGATGTATCCCGTAGACTCTACCTAAAGCGGTATCTTTTTTTATCCCCGGATGTTCAACTACATCTTCACCACGCCTCCTTCTAGTGAATTTATTATTTGCCCATGTATAGTATTGCGGGACTTCATGATACAGAAGAGTTTTCGCGAATTCATCTTCATTACAGAGAGCAAAAAATGCCAGTAATGTTGTATTGCGTGGGTTTTGGACCACTTGATGAGCTGTCCCTGGTGTAAAATACACCCTTTGACCGTTCTCTAGATGAACGGCCAAATGCACTACAGTAGGATGCCGGTCGTGAACGGGAAATTCAAATAAGCGCCAGACAGCTTCAGATGTGCTTATGTACCTGCCATTTAAATAGTTTTCAACCTCATCGTGTGGGTTTCTAAAGCTAAAAGTTGCCTGATCTGAACCTTTATTTATATACTTACATATATATTTAATGGCTTGGACAGAGTGGCAATACTCCACGTTTATATGAGCGTTAAAAGTCTTACATAGTAGCGGGGAGTATGGAACAATCCACCTATTATCTATCGTCACCATGTTGCCCCTGATTTGTAGCGTAGTGCTCCGACCGCCATTTCCTGTATCGCGCCTACGATAAACTGGATACCCATCCTCTCCGGTCTGGGTATCGTTCATGAAACGGCGAGGGTATTTTTTTGTGCAGACACCGTTCTTCATGCATGGTGCAGCTAAATTATGTTCTCCGCAGGGTCCATGTACCATATTTTTAGTTATAATGTCGTGTAGTACCGGATCAATTTGTTGATCGGGTAGCTCCGCAACTATGACACTGTCGATCTCATCTGGTTGTATTTTAGTTTCTAGCCAGAAAAGCAAATGACAATGAGGTAAACCGCGCTTTTGCCACTCCACACTTGCCATATAACATTTTACTTTACCGAATATCTGTTCTTTGACAAATAATTTGATGAATTTCTTCATCTTTAAATGAAATACACGTGAAATTATGTCATGACGGTCGAAAGACCGTTGTCCTGGTAGCAGCTCCGCTTTAATTTCAGGCCATTCGGGGTTACATGTAAAAGTGACAAATAAGTCAGGTCTACCATAATTTCGGACGTACGTCATCGCGTCCTGCGTTTTCTCGTGCATGAAACGCGGAGAACCCGTAAATGACGATGGCAATATGACATGTTGACCGATATTTGTTGGGTCAACATTTGCGTCATGATTTAAGGCATCTCTGAGATGAATGTAGTCATCAGCCCTCAGTCTTTGTTGATTCCGAGAAATATAATTTAATCTTTCCGATATCATTTTCGCCATCATGTCAACACAATATTGACTAAATAAGTCTCTGTAATAATGTAACGGATTAAAAGAGTTAGTTCTAAACATTAATCTAAATGCATAAAATTGCATGCACGAAACAGTTTTATTACGCGCAGAACCCTGCTGAGGGATAGTCAAATAATAACCGTCTTCTCCTGTCGCAAACATTATAGGATACTGTAGTGGATCATAGGACCGATGTAGCTCAGAAACTCTTTTGAGCTGTCCGTCTCTACCGTGTAAGACTATATCCCTGGGACCTTTGTCTTCATCGACCAAGAGAACGGCTACCTCGTTTACAGTAGGAGCATTATATCTGCCTCTGTGTGCTGTCTGTGGAGTGCGATCTGAATGAATAATTAACTTTAAATTATCTGAGGAGTTAAGTTCTAAGTTTTGTTTAAAACTTCGTATATACACGTTATGATTATTCAAAGCGGTCTGTAATTCACGAATTAAATCCATTTTTAAGGTTGGTGCGATGCTTGATCGCAACGATAACTGGTCTGCATCCGAAATAAAATATATTTGCAAGAACTGTGGGTTTTGGCCTGACGGTGGTAAAAGGCTACCAATGAGATGATACACCTGTCCTTCAATTTTAAAAGTGGGCATAAAATTTCCTTCCCTGATTTCTTTTGCGCCAAACGAAGTCATTTGAAAAAGACTATTGTATCTACGTATGTTTGTTAAAAAATGACCAGATAATGGATGGTTATTAGTTAAAAGATTTTTTATTGGTTGTGGTGGCTCCTGAAGGTTAGGAAGACAAATTTTACCTGAAGCACAGCACATACCATTAGGTTCGTCTGTCCATTTCTTGGCAGAGCAGTTAGAGCAGATCTTATTCATGACTCCGATTTGGACGGACGCTTGTTGTGCATAATCAACCTGCGGATCATATCTGAAAGCCAGTCTGTTGCTGTTAGCTAAAATTCGATTGCGAACTGTGTTTGTGGACAACTGCTGTCTCTCTGCTTGAGCTCTAAGTCGCTGCAAACGCTCGACACTCGACTCTCTTTCGCGCAACTGAGAGGTCCTTATATTTTGTTCATGAAGACGTTGGGAACGCTCCAGCCTCGACTCTTGAGCGCGTAGCTCGGAGGTTCTCAGACTTTGTTCGGCAAGGCGTTGCGAACGCTCGACACTTGACTCTCGTTCGCGTAAGTCAGAGGTCCTTACATTTTGTTCATGAAGACGTTGGGAACGCTCCAGCCTCGACTCTCGTGCACGTAACTCAGAGGTTCTCAGATTTTGTTGTGCAAGGCGTTGCGAACGTTCGACACTCGACTCTCGTGCGCGTACCTGAGAGTTTCTCTGATTTTGTTCAGCAAGGCGTTGTGAACGTTCAGGTGAAGATTCTCCCATACGACGTATTCTTGCTGCCCGTGCTTGAGAACTATGTTTAGAAAGTTGAGACCTGGCTCTCTTAGGCATTTTCAAATGTTTAAGAAAATGTTAATAGCGTGTAATAGTCTAGCTCTGAAAAGAACTGTTGTTTAGCCCTGAAAAGAACTGTTGGTTAGCCCTGAAAAGAACTGTTGGTTAGCCCTGAAAAGAACTGTTGGTTAGCCCTGAAAAGAACTTTTGTTTAGCTCTGAGAAGAACTTTTGCGTAGGTGTAGTTTTAAGAACGAAATCTAAAAAAAATCGCACGAAAATTATTAGACTTCGCGCACGACCGCTGCGTAGGGAGCCGACCTCGCGACTGAGCCGCGCGGGTACCTTACTCATAGATCTAAACTCCCCTCCCGCACGCGCACCCCCGCCTTGGTGACGCCCACTTCGCAACGGGCCGTGCAGCAGAAATCGTAATATTTTAATTTCGCCATAACTTCAAAACCAAACGTCCAATTTTAATCATTCAAAGACCAAATATTATCTCCATAAACTGTTCTTAGTGATGAAATCATTTATTTTGATAAGGATTAATAGCATGAGTAAAATAAACGCGTTTAAATGTAGTCCAAAAAAAATTCAAGATTTTTAAATAAAAAAATGGTTGCTGTGCCTCACTCGACATAGATGGGTATAGTGTGTCGCGGACTTTTTTGTAGATATTTATAAGATCTACAATTAATTACAACATTTTATGGTTCTATCTTTTATAGTTTAGGCAGCGTACGCAAAATAAGTAACTTTTCTGGTTGATTTTTTACACCTTGTGTCCGAAAAACCCAAATATCTTACGGAACCCTATTTTTTTCCAAAATAAAATATAGCCTGTGTTACTCGTGGATAATGTAGCTTTCGAAAGGTGAAAGAATTTTTAAAATCGGTCCAGTAGTTTTTGAGCCTATTCAGTACAAACAAACAAACATACAAACAAAGTTTTCCTCTTTATAATATTAGTGTAGACGAAGGAATTTGTTCACAGTAGGCGTGGGCAAAGTGTGTCATCTTTGCGATTGAAATATTGGCATCTGAATCATTGAAATGTTCCGAAACAGAGATATGCATCATTTGGAACATCGGTTCACAATATACAAACGGAACATTTAGAACATCGGCATACAAGATACAAATGCACCATTTCGAACATCGGCTCAAAATATACAAACGGAATATTTGGAACATTAACTCAAAAGATACAAACACAGACACTGACTGTTATGAATCGTGATCTGTTACGTTGCGTCTTAGACACTAACAGTTTTATTTAATTGAATTTTGATATGAGAATAATTGAAAGCAGATTTTTTTAGTTCAGGTCATTAATTACTTTAAAACTATTTACGTTTTAATTTAAAGTTTAAAAAGACTGCAGGTCACTTAAAGTAAAGAGTGTTTTAGTGTTTCAATTGTTCCAAATGATGATTTAAAACATTACTGCTGTACCAATCTTTCGGAACACTAAAATGTTTCGGAGCAGTGAGTCGGTTCAAATAGAGTTACACACGCCTAGAAAAAAGAGAGATAACGCCTGAAAACTCTGTTAGCATACGGTAACTTCGTGATTTACTCGAATATTTCACAAAACTTGTTCCAGGAAATACGTGTTTTTTTTAAACCCTTAAAAGTTTTTGAAAAAAATTTTTTTTATGCAGAATCTTGTTTAAAGGTGCAAGAATTCTATTGTTATATTTTTTTGACTTTTTTAATTTTTGAGTATATTATGAAGTATCAAAGTTCATGCTAAATAGCTTTTCAGAGGTCTTTACTGGATTAGTTTTACTCAAATTTATAAATGGATTTCAATAGAAGCCCAGATAATATCCACAAGATACCTACCTACTGTGATTCCAAAATTCTAATTAAAAATTTATAATAACGTTATAATCGCGTAAGAGCGGTTGTATGAAAAACAGTGAAAATGTATGTCGAATTGCATGCCCATAACATTAGGATTTGAAAACCTCATATTATTCACTATTAAATGACATTTGACATATATTAAACACATACATACACACACACACACACACACACATACATTTTTATACATTTTATAATTTTACACATTTTTCTGATAATCTTTACAAAACATAAACTTGCAAGGTTTTTCGATTTTTCTGATGAGAAGTGTATTATATAATCATCAACATGTAGAAAGTGTCACTAAACAAGTAGGTAAAGAATCAATTTTACCGTTCAAAACATTAAAAAAAAATCTTTTGTTGTTGATTCATTTGGTCTGTCGATTGTCTAAAATATAAATTAAATACTAATTGCACGAAAACGCAAAGTAGTGTCATTTAGAGTTAATTACAGACAAGAGGGAAAAACATTAACGCTTCTAATTAGTTGAATTTACATACTTAAGGGCGATACATACGTTAAAATTGAAAATAAATTGACAGTTCGCATGTCAAAGCTCTCGTAAAAATGTAATTGAAAATATGCCTTTTGACATTTACAATATATGCTTTTTGACATTCGTAATATGTTTTGCTTTAAACGCTTTTGACCTTAATTGAATCATGGGTGAGGGGAATTTACCTAATTGCAATTAATTTTCTAAAACGGTTCCTGTCAAAATTGTCATTGTTAATGTAAATTAATCCATTCATAGGTAGGTTACCTAGTTTTCAATTGACTGAAATGACTTTTCATTAATCATAAGTAGCTTAGGTTAGGATATTATTGCTCTGTTTATTTTCAACTCAGTGTGAGCGTTAAAAATCCATCAGTGTGTTATTTATTAGGGACTGAATTAGGTTTTATTAAGTGAAAACAATATAATAAGTGTCAATTACTTCTTTGGTTTTTAGAATTAGTTTAGGTTTGGAATACTTATCGCTAGTTTATTTTTATTTTTATAGTGACTTTTGGATAGAGTTAGCATATAGCATAATCAGCCTTATAATGTTCCCACTGCTGGGACTCAGGGTTACTCTCTAATAGAGGCTATGTGCCGTAATCCACCACGAAGTGCAGTGCAGATTGGTTTTAGGACATGCCGGTTTCCTCACAATGTTTTACTACACCGGTTTGAGGGCAGTGGTGAAGAAACTATTTACACAAAGTAATGTGCCTGGCTGGATTTGAAACTACAACTCTTAAGTCGGGGCTATTTCTAATAGGCCAGCACTGCTACTAGAATTGAGTTTGGTCTCCCTCATCATTATCATCATCATCATCATCATCATCATCATTTCAGCTGAAAGACGTCTTCTAGAACCGAAGCATCGCCACATTGACCGGTGCTGTGCTGCTCGCATCTATCAGTCTCCGGCGAATCATTTAGGCTGTCAATCAATCAGCCTAGTCTTTACGTCTTCAGTGTAACCGAGTTTAGCTGAATACTAGTACTTTTCTGAAGAGTTACTGCCACTGTGGCCCCCACAGCCCAGTAACTGAGTACCAGGATATTCTTTTGCAAGACTGGTGTAAGATTTTCGAGCGTCTAACCCATAACGTCTGTTCAAATTGCGCTTCTCTTTTCATGAATATATTCCGTCTAACCGTACGTCTAACCTCTGTCAAATACCTATTCTTTTTTTTTGAGTTTACTCGTTTTATAATTAAACTATGTAGGTCTTCTTTCCCCGCTAATTCTCCCAAGCCCATTCCCTTGGCTGTGGTTTCGCTAGATAGTAGATAGGGACAGTGGGAATCTCGTTAATTATATTCATTGAAATTAATAAAATTAATTGGAATTGATTTTTTTTCTTCTCTCTGTTTCTCGTTTACGAGTTTCTGTTATGTAGTCATAATGTCAGTCTACGTCTGCGAAAAAATACTTTTTTTTTTTTAATTGCTGTTTTTAAGTACTCGCTAAAAAATCTCCAGCATTTGACAGTCTATTAATAGTTAACACGACGTGTTATTGGGCAAAATTGTGGTGTTTTTTCCACAAATGCCATTTAAATTAATCAAAAGTTAAAGTTGAAGCCCATAACGTCTGCCAAAACTCTACAAATTGCAGCATTTAGGCTGTAATAGATATAATATATAATATGTCTGAATGTGCTCCCCAGTAGGTAGATATATATTCAGTCACGTAGAATATTATCATTAATGGCTATCAATTCGAATTTAGGTCTCACGTATGATAGTTTTGTGGTAGAACATAAAATAAAATTAGAATAAATAATCGACACGTTTTTATGCTTTGGTGAAGGTGGTAGGTACTCGCCGTCGGGAGTCGTTAAGCAATTGCCGACCAGACGGCGAGCTACCCATTGCTCGCCGTCCGACTCGTTGTTTTCTACACATAGGGGGCTCGATCACTAAAAGTCTGACACTGCCTCTTGCTCCATCCAGAGCGGAGAAGTTATTTGTTGATTTCCCTCCCTGATTAAGAAAATAAAAGGGATTGTTTATTTTTCTATTGGCTCTTTTCTCCTTATTCATAGGTCTATCCATATAATCAATGTATTTTTTTCTAGGCAAACATGTATACGATAAATATGTATGTGCATAAGACAATTAATCAAAAGCATTGTTAATCCGTCGTCTATCTGTCTCAAGTGACTCTAAAGACAGTTTCATATAAATCTACGGATATTTATCGCCATAATAAATAGTTGAAGATGTGTGAATTGCCTTTAAGCGTAAACACTTTCGTCCGTCACGCACTTATTCCTAGTTGGCGTGTTTCATCTGCCACTCTGTGTAAGCATTGTTAGAACAATGATGTTCGATTATTGGATTATTGTAACTCAGTGTGGCACGGTGTCGATAAGCGAGTGACGTGTAAAGTGATGTTAAATAATCGAAAGTGTTGAAGATGCGTGGTAACAAAAAGTAAATAATTATCGAACGGTATCTTCTGCATCTTCTTGTAATAAGTAAATGTTATAAATGTCGACAATATTAAGGAAGATAATTGAACTTTTTTTTTAACTCTTGATAGGCTCACGCTTGACCATTATCTCACTTGATGGAAAGCGACTATGTGGTCGACAAAGGAGCATGCTTGCCTAGAAGTAACCTATTCATTATTGACTTAGGGCGAAATTCACCAATAAAACTAATCGCGTTTTAACGTTTGGGTCGCATAATCGCGTTTAGCCGCTGTCACTAGTGTCACTTGTAAAAATATAACAAAAGAAAAATACACACAAGTGACACTAGTGACAGCTGCTAAACGCGATTATGCGAGCCAAACGTTAAAACCGCGTTTAGTTTTATTGGTGAATTTCGTCCTTAAAAATCCTCAGGTTATAGCTATCAGGAAACACAGACTTCGGTAGAACATTCCACTCCTTAGCTGTAGGTACACACAATGAATGTATTCCCAAAACGTTTTGTATATATAGGTAGGATGTACTCCATGTACCGGTGGCGCATCGACGTATTTCTGGTTGTCCAATGACGAAATGAGTTTGGCGAAAATAGGTTATGCAAATCCGACGCACACGCCCCGAAATGCAACTGGTAGAAAACCGACAAGCTAGCAACTCGGCGTCGATGCTCAAGACTTTGAATCTTCGAATCGACGAGCGCATCATTAGCTCTTGACAGCCAACCATTTTTTTTTTTACGTTTTAAAAGTTCTTTTGTTTTAAATTTTCTTTTGCGAGGACTGGTTTGCGATGGCGTGAGAGAAGAAAGTGCGGAAGCACAAGTTGAGGCATTTGCCCAGCAGAGGGACAGTAAGGGCTAGATAAAAAAAAGTTCTTAAATGATTTTTTACAAAACTTTATGTAAGTAACCATTGCAAAGTTGGTATCGAGGAATCCCCCTTGGATTCTTCGATAAGTACCAACTGTAGCTTGAAAAAACTATTTTTAAAGCTGTTTTTCTCGTTCTACAATTTCGCAGCTAGTGCAAAAAACTGCCTAAATATAAGGTTGTTGGTAGGTTTTTCCCATGACGACAATGTATAATATACCTACCTAATGTGTTATTGTTAATATTTACTTAGGCTAATTAAAAAGTGATTAATAGAGATAATGCTAGCTACCAATTATAGCCCGCCAATCTTAAATTGTGTCACATAATTAAGTATGTAAATGTTTCGCAATTTCTTTTTAATGTTTCTTTACCCTACCTATATCTTAAGCCCTACCCTAGCTCCCGAGCAGTGCCATAAAACAGTGACTTTCTGAAGGCCTACTCCTCGGTAACGGCTAGGTTAATAAGTTTGAAAAAAAAATATGTTTATTATAAATATTTTCATGATGTATAACATTATTTATTTATTTAATAAAACTTTATGCACTAGTTAGAAACATTGTACAAAGGCGGACTTAATGCCAACATATGAACATTATCAACATATTGTGTTTTTTTTGTATGACTAATACTTTTGCCATTTTTTTTTAACATGATGTTTTTTCGCTTGTTTTCTCTACTCCTTTCGAACGGCTTTGATCTTTAGAAATAAGTTTACACAAAAAATAGCTGGTTAAGTGTTCTTCAGAATGTACATAGCATGATTATGTAAATCAATCAATATTTCGCAAAGAAAATGGTGTTAAAGGTCACCGGGGCTCTGTGCGGGCGCAGGCGGCAGTACGAGTATATTTGCATTAACTCCGGCCAGATGTTCAAGGGACTATACGCCTTAAACAAATGCTACCAAATTACCGAAATTACCTACTACTTGAACGCACACAGGATATAACGGAAGTGGTTATATCGAAATACAATTCAAAACCTGAGATTTAAAATTTGGTTTTTCGGAATCTGAAAAACAGTGTGTCTCACAGCTGCCCCAAAAAGATTTATATCAGCAATGTTGCCAGTTAAAAAAATGCTGGCTGGCATTGGAAGCGATGCTGCGTCGAAGCACGACCCGACGCCATATCGTGTTTCTGTGTAAGAGCCCTAAGGCTGTTTATACACGTTAAGAAAAGTGATTGGATCTATGCAAAAATTCGTGACACACGAACTGCTTTGGCACTGACGCTGATCAAGAAAAAAATCTTCTCTGCGCTAGACACGACGCTTGTAGTTGGTATGATGCGGTAGATGAGGGGTGGATGTAAGGTGGGGTAGATGAGGGGGTGCCACGATAAATTTGGTTGCCTAGATCCGAAAAATTCTAATCAAGGACATGATGAATTGGTCCTATCTGCTGCAGACACAGTGAAAATTCTTAGCGTTCTAGCAGAAAATAACTAAATTTCTTAGCAACAAGCTGCCTAAGAAGAATCCGTCTGTAGGACACAAAAAAGTATACGTAAGTATGTCAGATAGTACCTATAAAAATGCAAACTGTCACTTCGCCCATTCAGATTAAGTGGCGTGGTCAACCGCAGATAGCTAGATCGTGCTGCTTGACTAGACAAAACTCTCTATCGGAATTTTACCGTTAACGGAAGGCCCTCGAAACAGCTTGGAATTCCTGTAGGCGTGTTCAGGCTATTCGTAAATCCGTAACTATATGGAACCGACGCCTATGTTAATGCTAACTTAGGTTATTTTGACATGGTCCAGGATCAACGGATTAGGGGAAGAGGGCATCTGACCTAATTTTAGTCGAGCACAGGCGCAGGGCCAGCCAGCCTATCGGTATTTTACAGGTTGCATTTTGGAGAGTGTGCGCGGGAATTGCATGACTTGATTCCGCCATCTCCTTTCTACCATCGGACAACCCGATGTACGGCGAGTATCCACCCTTACGTTGTTGAAACGTCAACGGTCCAAACTAAGCGTTTCGCTTCGTCGTTTATACCGCGTACATCGAAGGACTGGAACAATTTGTCTGCTGCGGTCTTCCCGTCCAACTATAATTTAGGCGACTTCAAGGCTAAAGTGAATAGGCTCTTAATAAACTAGTGCGCCTTACCATCAATGATTGCATTTCTGCTTACCATCATCAGGTGGGATCGCAGTCAACCACTGGTTTATATCAATAAAAAAAAGTCAGTACGAGTCTGAAGAACGCCCACTTCAGGGCGGAGGATATCCATGAGCGGAAGCCCGCATGGATGTCCTCCCAAACCTCCTCGGAACCCAAAAAAAGCTGTTTGGATACTTCGGACAAAATTTCAAGCGTCATTGAATGACTCCTAGACAAGAATATCTTGAACTTTGACCTTGATAATGACCTTTTGTTAAGTCATAGTTTTAGTTGGCATCCCAAGGTGTGTTGTGACCATATAAGATTGAACATGAATGTTTTGCTACGTGGTTGGTTTATTTAAGTTGCCAGGGCGTTAATTATATCATCTTTTATATCACTGGCCGAATTTGAATAACGCCTGCTCTTTTTTTTCTTAAAAAAAGTTAATTGCAAAAATAAAGTTTACATCGCTAAAGGTCAAGTCACATCAATATGCATATGCAACGCGACGCGACGCGTCTTAAAAGACAACTTGTTTGACACTGCACAGCGCTTAGAAATACTTCATGTTGGAACAGCTATTCATCAATCTAAACTAGCCAAAAAGATCATGGGCATCGATGCATTCTTTGAGTGAAAACTTCCAGATCTTGAATATCGACGGCGAGTGACTAGGTTGTCGGTTTTTTATCGGTTAGATTTCGGGGAGTGTGCACGAATTAGACAATTTAATTCCATCAAACCCGTTCTATCATTGGACCACAAGACGTACGGCGATGTGCCACCGGTACATGATGATCGTCCCACCCATACGCATAAAACGTTTTGAGTACACTTACAGTGTGCTTGCGGCTAAATATTGGAATCCTATGCCAGAGTCTGTGTTTCCTGACTGTTACAACCGTCTTTAAGGCAAGGGAGAGTAGGTTACTTCTAGGCAAGTGTATTTCATCGTTGACTACATTATCACATACATGTCAGGTGAGATAGTGCTTCTAAATGAAGCTATTTTTTAAATAAAAGGCAAGCTAGGTATGGATAAAATACATATATGTGGCTGTATATGTGGCATGGGCGAATAACCGCGCGTGGTCGGTTTTCCTATTCTCACTGGAGTGTGTTGTGGGGACTGGAGACGCAATGAAAGGCTTTATATTATCTTTAGGAATGTTATTATATTGATTTAAGTACTTTCATATATTATTTTACTATATACAATTATCACTCGACCCTTCTTGACGTCTCTTATTCTATTTATTGACCTCAATCATCCTAAACTTTGTATAACTTAAACCTTAAAGGCTAGTTAGCTAGTTACTAATTAGTGCGACCTACTTAGTTGTCACAGTACCTACCTTATTGTGTCCAATAAATAAAGCCCAAAACTGTACTGACATTTCCATTATAAAAACTGCGCGCATCGCGTCTCGTCGCATAGCGTCTCGCGGTGCTCCGACCCTTAGCGGGTACGGTCCACGCACGAAAATGTCGATCGGAACCAGGCTGTGGTCCGGTCCACTTAACTTTCACCAAACGACAGGTCAGTCCTAATCGGTAGATAGGTATAATAGGAGTCGTGTGCATCGATTAGAAATCGTTTATTGTAATCCTTATTGATTGAGTAGTGTTATTTATAAAATACTATTTGCATGCATCTTTTGGTGGATACCTACAGTTTAATTTTGGTATGTTGTCTTCTATAATATTGGTCACTTTCTCTAAGTCTTTTTAAATTTCGGTAAGACTGGCTTTTCTGGAAAGGGAAGGGCTTTGGAACCTGTTTTGTCGACTGAACCCAAATTGGAATCTAACATTGGATATAGACTACGAAAAAATTCAAGGATCCTAATCTAAGCAAGTAAAGGTACCTACTTAAATGCTGCTTGTATTTTGGCCTTTAGGGGCCTTTACACTACTAGTAGTCCGTAAAAGTATCTGACTGCTCTCTTTCACTCCACCCAGACCAAGACAAGTTATTGGATGACAAAAAAGACTCCTCAGTAGAACACATCTAGAAAAAAAGCAATTTCGCACTTATCATTCACGATCAAAATGAAAAAAAATAAGAATTTCCGCTTTTCGTACAGCAGAAAACAGCAATTTTTATGTCTTTAAGGCCAGAGGGGAATGCAAAACGTTTAATAATGCACTGTATTACGGTGTTATAAAGTCTAAAATACACATAAGACTGTGAAAGATTGTAATTTTCTTAGAACGAAAGCGTTCCACTTCTACAGGTTTAAGAGACAATGCAATGATTGTTTTTGCTAAACTTACTCATCATGAGAGATTAAAGAAAGGGTGCTTATAGCTGCTCGAACATTTAAATTTGATAAAAAAAGCAGTCAAGTGCGAGCGCACCGAGGGTTCCGTACAAACTTACCTATGCAAATAGTTCAGCAGTGCTACTACGAGCTCTTAATGCGACCTAAACTGAACTGTTAAAGGGATGAAGCTATACACCCTATATAGCTCCATCCTTTTAACAGTTCAGCCCAAGTTACGACCGTTTCGTTTCGATTCTCTTGCGTCGGACGCCTCGAATAGGCCACGCCTCCGACTCCTTTGTTCTAACCACGTGACCGAGCGTTGAGATGACGTCAGAACAAATGAATCGGAGGCGTGGACTACTCGAGGCGTTCGACGTAAGAGAATCGTAACGAAACGGTCGTAACTTGGCTAGGGGGGCAGTTCTTTCTTGTTCGCACCACTGGTAGTTTTACACATCAAGGTAAGTCCCCAGCTCCCGAATCGAGTGTCGAAGATTCTTCCCAATCGCAAATAAGTAATGTTTTTGTGAAGTAACTACAAAATTTACAGTTTCAGACTTTATCCTTCTGCTATGAAACTTTGCTTCGTGCCAAACAGGACTCTTAAGTCAACGGGAAATACCCTATAGTTCTTGTGGACGGCGAGCAATAGGTAGCTTGCCGTCCGACCGTCCGGTAATCGTCCAGACCGAGTTCAAGTTGTCGACGGAGCGCAGTGTTCCACGCGCGTCTCAAGGTGATGTCAGCAAACCGTAGGGGCCCAGCAGGGTCGAAGCCTACTGGGGCCAAGGGTCTGATTCTAAAAGGAAGACTCGGCCCCGGTACGAAAGACAACGAAGGAACAGGAGTTGAAGGAAAAGGTTCATTTTGTTGTTCGTCTGTCCGTCTAAGGGGTTCCGTTTTTGCCGATTTATGTACGGAGCGGAACCCTAAAAATCTTATTGTTGGACTTCTAGTGTTTGACATTGATTTTAATAGGCCATTGTCATGTTGGTGATTACGTTATTGGTCTAATAATCTCAAGCGGTACTGCTGAACATGAGGTCTTGAGTTCGATTCCTGGGTCGGATTATATTTACTGGACTTTTCGATCTGAAACTTATTAGTAGCACAGGGTCTAGATTTGTGCTCAGAGGCAGTAGGTATGCTCCTTAACATTTTAAGGAGTTGTGCCATTATTGTGGTAAATAGTAAGCTTGTACGGAACCTTTGGTATGCGAGATCTACTCTAACTGACTGACATATCAACGCATAGCCGAAACTACTGGGACTAGGAGCGTGAAATTTTGTATCTACAAGATTTCCTTTTATGACGTATGTGAGCATACGAGAGGATTTCCCAAAATTCAACCCCTGAGGAGATGAAACGAGGGTCCAAAGTTTGTATGGAGTAACCTATTTTCACGCAGGCAAAGCCGCTGGCAGAAGCTAGTCTGCCTATAATCCTCCCAACCGAATTTCGATCACGGGTGGCCAATCTCCACAGAGTTTAGCCAAGTACGCAGAGATATTATAGTACACAAGTATGTACGTAGAAAACACAGGTGCACTCTCTGTTCCTCTCTCTCCTAGTAGATGATAGATAGATGGGACGGCAATCCGACACGACCGGAGAGAGATCAGGCGCAGGACCATTGGCTTAGCGCAGGCTTGCGGACAGCGAACAATGGGTAGCTCGCCGTCCGATCGTTCGGTAACAGTCCGGACCGAGTCCAAGTCCTCGACGGCGCGTAGTGTTCCACGCGCGCCTCAAGGAGATGTCAGCTGCAACCGTAGGGGTCCAGCAGGGTCGAAGCCTACTGGGGCCATGAGTGATGCGAAAGAGATCCCCGGGGCCCTGGAAAAATGGAAAAGAAGGAACAGGAGTGGGTTTTTAGTCAGTAAAAGTCTGACACTATCACCCGCATCTCTTACTAGCAGGGGATGTCATTAGATGATTTTCCCATCCGAAAAAAAGGACCAACGGCTTTACGTGCTTTCCAAGACAGGGCAGTATCACACTACCAACTCCAAACTCCAGGCTGCTACAGGGTAATTCGTAATGGAAAAACCCCATAGAACTTGCTCAACCCGAGAATCGAACCAAGGACCCCATGTTGGCAAACCCACGAGACCAACGAGGCAGTTGTAATCTATATAATTATACAAAAGGAGAAACTGACTGACATATCAACGCACAGCCGAAACTACAGAGACTAGGAACGTGAAATTTTGCACAAGGCTTCCTTTTATGACGTAGACGAGCACTAAGAGAGGATTTCCCAAAATTAACCCCCTAAAAGGATAAAACGAGGGTCCAAATTTTGTGTGGAGAAACTTACTTTCATGCGGGCGAAGCCGCCGGCAGAAGCTAGTCTACCTATACTATTTTCTTTATTCCTTGTAAACACATATAAATTACATTTTTAAAAATTTTTTTTAAACAAAATCATACAAAAGAAAAAAACATTTAAAAATATAAAAAATAGTACCCCACCGGTATCGGGAACAGGGTCCAAGCTACCCGGCGGTCAGGGCTCCAGAGAAAGGAACCTCCTAACAATGCGAGCCGTGTCCAGGAGTACCGCTTTCTGAATCAAGCCCTTGATCCAGCCGCCTAACGCGAGCCTCCTAAGGTGTTGGTCGAGGCTCTTGGCTATTAAGCCATTGCCAGACACGACTATCGGCACAATGATCGCTGAGTCCACATCCCACATGTCGACAACCTCGCGAGCCAAGTCGATATACTTGATTTGTTTATCTTTCTCGGCTTTCACGAGGTTCTCGTCATGCGGAACGGATATGTCAACAATCATTGCACGCCTCTCGCTTCGGTCCACCACCACTATATCAGGCTTATTGGCTACAATAGTCCTGTCAGTGATGATGGACCGATTCCGGCTCATACCTATAGTACGGCACTTCCGATTCCACAAGAGAGTATTTCAGAGCAAGTTGCTGATGGATAATCCTAGCTACAAGGTTGTGTCTATGCAAGTACTCTCCGTTAGCTAGACGAGAACAACCAGAGAGAGAGAGTGAGGAATTGATTCTCCCGGACGGTGACATGCCCGACAGAAGTCAACCGTGCCGTCCTTCACAATAAATCTCCGGTAGTTATTCGTCATGATAATTTCGTCCATAATTGCACAGACAAAACTTTCGGTTTCCCCAAAGAGATCACCGAAACGCAGCCAGGCTACGGACGCCAATTGGTCTACATCGGTCCCGTGAAGGGCCCGGAAAAAGCGTCCGTGAAGTTCCTTGCTCTGCCATACTTCCCTGCGATCGTTAGTGTTGAATAGTCTATAACATCACGCCACGACCCACGGGAGCGGAGCAGTAATAAAAAACGTGAACATTCGCAGGAAGTTGGTGTAATCATCACGGCGTTGATTTGTTTGTACATTGTTAATTTGTATGTATGTATCTAATTATATATTTATTATTGTATTTCTCTTGTATTTCTTTACCATTAAGCTGCACCTACCATGTTTTGTTTCTGCACCACCCTAAGGTCGACTGGTAGAAAATGCCTAAGGCATTAAGTACGCCTTTGTACAGTGTTTATTACTAGTGCATAAAGTTTTAATAAATAATAAGTAAATAAAAACGTGGGGGATTGCTGGCTTTACGGAGCCATGCGGGATTAGATTTCCATAATAATAATTTTAATTTCAGGTAAAGTACTTACGACCATTGCTATTTCTATATAAAAAAATTATGATGATTTAAAACAAATCAAAAACAATACATCTTCACCATCATCATCATTTCAGCCGAAAGATGTCCACTGTTGGATATAGACCTCCCCTAAGTGTCGCCATAACGACCGGTCCTATGCGTTTCCTATCCATCGGATTCCTATCACTCTTACCAGGTCATTGGTCTATCTTGTGAGAGGCCTTCCAACGCTGCGTCTTCCAGTACGGAAAAAATAATTACAATAAATCAAAATTAAACTAAATAGAAAGAAAGAAAGAAAAACTGTTTATTCGCGCGAAATGACGCGATCTTAAAACTAGCTAACAAACATTATCAACAGATAGGGGAAGATATGCGTCACATCCGCACAAAACGGCCGAACGCTCAGCATAAAGCAGCGAAAATAAATTAAAAACAATTAGGTACATTAAAATGTCAACATTGTTGGTGCTAGGACATTAAATGATTTACTAATGTTAATGATTGACTTATTTATTATTATTTTTGTATTGTTAATGTAATTGTGTTGTATTCATTAATGAAATTTTTTGAGGCAATTTTATCTATGAATTATATTATGTTCGTAATTTAATTTAATGTGAATTGTGTTGTGTAATGATATGGGTGCAACTTACAAATATTATTATTTCCTTTATTTCTTGAATAGACATATAAATTACATTTTTAAATATTTTTTAAAACAAAACTCATAAAAAAATACATTTCAAAATATAACAAATAGTAGCCCACCGGCATCGGGAACAGGGTCCAAGCTACCGGTGGTCAGGGCTCCTGAGAGAGGAATCTCCGAACAATACGCGCCGTGTCCAACGCGCTGAATCAAGCCTTTGATCCAACAGCCTAACGAGAGCCTGCTCAGATGTTATTATTATTATTAATACTCAAAATGCTTCGCTGTAATTACCCAGTATTTTTCCTAGACATAAAAAAAATCGATTGCTCAAGCAAATCCATAAGTAATTATTTAACCAGAGCACGTCTTGGTACATAAAGTTGATTTATCTATGAAGCCAATGACCGCAACGGCCATATCTATGCCTACGGCTGTCTGCTGAGAACTCGTTATTGCAAATCAGACTCTTATTAGAAAACTTAGGTTCCGTACCTACTCGAAGGGAAAGGGTCAGTAGGTATATTTTTGTACCACCTGCTCGATAATGTCTTTTTTAACCGACTTCAAAAAGGAGGAGGTTATATGTTCGGTTGAATGTATGTTGTTTTTTTTTTATGTATGTTCACCGATTTCTCGGTCAATTGTAGACCGATTTTGAAAAATTTTTTTCGATTGAAAGGTGCTTCCGAGTTGGTCCCATAGAAATATTGTTATGATCTGATCATGAACTTCTGAACATGAAGATATGGAACAGAACTCCTCATAGGATCACAGCAGAACCGTCGTAACAAGTAAAATTGCTTTGTTTGTACGTGTAGTCGATGACTGCCTGAAAGTAGAGGGGGAATATATCGAACTGATCTGATGATGAACCCTGAAGTTAGGCACCGGAACTCTGTAATAAATTAATGTAATCTAACCGTGTTTGGGATTATTAGAATTATCATGAGATGCACTCTGGCCCTAGGGTATTTAAATTTGGCTGAGGGGTACTTTTTAGTGGTGGTACCGTAACTAAAAAGTGTAAAATAAGAAACTTTTCCAAAAAAAAAAAAATATAACCGACTTCAAAGTAAAAAAAAAAACACTGAAAAGTGCAAAATAACTTGAATTTCGGAAGTCGAGTTAAATAACGAAGAGACAAAACTATTATAGAAACACCGACTTCCGAAATTAAAGTTATTTTGCACTTTTCAGTGTTTTTTTGAAGTGAAAACTTCTTTAGCGGCGTTGAGCACTTTTTCTGTAATGGGTATAAAATCTTAAACTCGCGTCAGGACACGTGACCTGATCGAAAAAGCGTAAGACGGATGGAAAATATAAATTGTCATGTTTGCGTACGATAGCGCAATAAATGAATATTGTATTCTACCACATAAATGATAGTACTTTTGTACTGATAAAGCAATTGGTGCAAAATTATTCCCTAACCATTCCAAAATATCAAACATGCTCAACGTTAATAATCAAGTTTTCACTTCTGCCGGCACTCCCGGAGTGCAACCCGTCTTTTTTTTTACTTTGAAGTCGGTTAAATTTCTTTTTGGAAAAGTTTTTTTATATGTCATACAACCCTCACATAAAACAAGTCATTCTGTACTTAGGGATCTAGTGTCGTATGGGCGTTCCGAGAATAATGAGATTTTGAATTTGGAAAGTCAAAACTATTTAAAATAGTAGCGTATTTGACTAGGGGAAAGCATTGTCTTAAAGTGGCGGGCGGCATGTTGAATTCCGAACGAAACGGTGGTTGCCAAGTTTGATCCCGAACGCAGTGAGAGATTTATATAATTAACTCCCGAGCACTGCGAGGGAGTTAATTATATACAGAAACCTGAGTGAAGTCAGGAATTCAAGCTACCCAAGATAAAGATAGCTTTTTTCCCGTGTTGGATACTCTACTTTTTACACTTTAAAAGAAATATAAGAATTACTTAATTACAGGTTATTGTACGTAAGCATGTAAAGTCGTTGGTCCTGGATGTCATTAATATACCTTTACCAGTCGTTAAAGGTAGTCAGAAAGTCTTATCAGTCTATCCAAGGAGTATAGTGTTACCAGTAACTGGGTTATGAAGGTCTGATAGGCAGTAGTTCCATTAAACACGGGTATACAGCCGCATAAGTCGGAAAAAGGCTAGGGAGATTTTTATTCCACAATAATCCAACTCTTGACATCAATTATTTCTAGGAAACTATTATGAAGGTGATTCAGGCAACATCTTAATATCATGACCAGCAACTAATTAACATGTTACATTAATAATAATTGTTAATTGATTTTATTACTATTGATCTACGACTGAGGTTACCAGTCGCATTACCTACATCCGCAGTCGTACCGATTTAAAAAAAATTAAGTTAGATTAGTCTTTTAATTGTCAACGTCGTAATATAATATTATATATATATATATAATATTATATTATCCGACGTATATATTTAAATAATATAATATTCCACAACTATCACACAACGCCGTCTAGTCCCAAGCTTTTTTTTTTTTTTGGTGGGAAAATCATCTTATGACATCCCCCGCCCTTGGGCGGGGCGGGAGATAGTGTCAGACTTTTACTGACTAAAAACCCACTCCTGTTCCTTCGTTGCCTTCGTCCCAGGACCCCGGGTTTCGCTTTCACACTACCCATGGCCCCAGTAGGCTTCGACCCTGCTGGGCCCCTACGATTTGCTGACATCTCCCTGAGGCGCGCGTGGAACAATACGTGGCCGCCTCCTTTGCTAGCATTACTGCTTCGCAGAAGGAAGCGACCATGGCCTGTACCAAGGCCCGACGCGAGAGATCGCCGCCGCCGATCGCCGCCGCCGATCGCCCCCACGAGGACACGGCGTTGCTCTGCCCAAGCGGGGCACACCTCCACCGTATGCTCCACCATGTCCTCCGGGCGGTCCACACAGTGGTGACACCCGGGCGTCGCTTCCGCACGAATCCGGTGCAGGAACTTCCCGAACTTACCGTGTTCGGTGAGAACCTGCGTCATACGGTAGGTGAGGACGCCGTGAGGTCTTTCCAACCACGCCTCAAAGAGGGGACTTACCGCCATAATTGTGGCGTGCCCAAGCTAAGAAGAGCTTGTGTTATGGGTACTAGACAACTGACTTATATATTTCTAAAAACATACATAGATAGATAAATGACACCTAGACACAGAACAAATGATCGTGCTCATCACACAATCATTTGTCCTCGGTGGGAATTGAACCCACCACCACTAGACCAACAAGCCAGTCTTCGGATGTATCGGACGAACGCGTTTTTTCCGCCACGGTCGCTCATCCACGACCAAATACTTCATCTTGTCAGCTCTTCTGTCACCTATGGGATTGAAGAGCTAAACGAGATGGAGTACCCAGTCGTAAACACATGACCCTGGCGAATAAGACACTTTTTTTATTATGATTGTTTTTATTGTGCTTTTGAGTACAATATTGACTGGTCTACACTGTCTGTAATATGGGAAAATTGTAAGAACAACCATTTTTTTAAAAGAGTAACCATGGAGTTTCTTGCCGGTTCTTCTCCATAGGAAACGACCAATTTGGAACCGTGCACTAACTTCTGACGTTGTATATAAACGCTGATGTCTGAATTACGGATTTTATTATCTAGTTCAGACACAGGGGTTCCTCACTAACACATAAATCTTAAGTAGAATGTCAACAAGGTCTATATTAATATTACTTACTTTATTATTATTATGATAAGTGCCCATGTAGGCCTATGTGAAATAAAAACATTAGAATTTTGAATTTTTTGAAAAAAAAAAAGACTCGATCGTCGGACCAGACTGTCGCAAGCGGTTAAAGGGCTACTGCCCACAGAAACTAAAATTAAACAGAACCCTCATTTTGAGATGGGAAATTGGTAAATAATTCCCCTCACTCTGGCCTTAGTGAGAGGGAGCGTCAGACTTTTACTGACTAAAACCCACCTGTCCTTCAGTTGCCTTTTGCGTACCTACCACGGACACGGTAACTCTTTCGAACATCGGGCTTAGAGGTTCAATTTTAAACGGAACCCTGAAACCGATTACCTATGCCAACAATAACCGGTTATTACCGGTTTTCTTCACACTAAGGCTAAGGACACTGGACTGACACCAAACTATGAAATTAGTAAAAAAAAAAACAGTTAATAATTATGTAAAAATGCAAATAACTAAGATTTATGTTTCCTTATTGTTTTATTTTGAATTTAGTAATTAAATAACAGGCGAATTGATTACATCATTGCTTTTTCTAAAAGTCAGGCTTTTGTAATTTACCCAGAACGGGGCCAAAAAACGCATTTTAGAAAAATCGTTTATTCTGCATCATACGTGTGTTACAACACTAGTGTTCAACTGCCGGCTAATTTAGAACAACTTCCTCTTGGCCTATCAACTGCGCAGTTTGTATTCCTACCTTATGCATGACAACATTTTTGTATGGGTATGTATACATACAAAATACCTATTTTTGAGGCGATTCGGACCTAGCCCCTATCTGTCGGCGAGCTACTCACTGCTCACTGTCAGCAACCCCGCGCCTACGGGAATTGCCCTGCGACTCCCGATGCCTAGGGCAACTCCGGTGGGGCTGGGTCTTGAGGAGGACCTCATGTTTGTAAAAAACTTGCTTTAAATAAGTACCTTTCTATGTATACAAAAAAATATATAATATATGTCGTGTTACAGATCTTAAAAAATTATAACTTCATGAAAAGTTTTAAACGTTAAATTTTGATGATATTTCAATCTTTGTTTGGCTTATTTTCTTTAAACCTTTTATTATAATTAAAATCCAACATCAATGATATGGCCAAACAAGGATTGACATATCAAATGTTAACGTTTAAATGATCTGGCCAGTTTTAGTTGGCCATATCATGAAGTAATCAATTCCAAGATCAGGCCACGACATATAAAAAAAATATATATGTCGTGGACAGATCTTAAAAATTTATCACTTCATGATAATTATGGCCAAGTAAAACTGGCCAGATCATTTTTAAACGTTAAAGTTTGATGATATTTAAATCTTTGTTTGGCATACTTTCTTTAAACCTTTTATTATCATTAAAATCTTACATCAATGTATTGGCCAAACGAGGATTGACAAAACATCAAATGTTAACGTTTAAACGATCTGGCCAGTTTTAGTTGGCCATGATTATCATGAAGTGATCAATTCTAAGATCTGGCCAAGACATATATAAGTAAAAGAAATATTTTATGACACCCTAGTCAGCCAGGAAGACGTTTCTCCACAATAATTTTGCAGATTGATCTCGAGCGCTCGACCTTTTCACCTCACGATCCGAACTCGAAAGCTGTGAGAACCTCTCGACTTATGCGCCCCTAGTACTTCGTTCTATCGATCACTTGAGTTATATGTTATGTAACATGGTATATGAACATAAACCTTCTACAGAAGAGGTCAGTGTGTTCGTAGCTTTACGTCAGTAAACATGATTCTTGTGCTCTGCTTATTTTATTTTGGATTTAATGTGAGTAAATTGTTGTCTAAACTTTTTATTTAAAGAGGAAGGATTTTTTGTTTATTTTTTTGTATGTTATGATTTAACTCAAAAACTAATAGACCGATTTCAAAAATTCTTTAACCATTAGAAAGCTAAATCTTCACTGAGTGACATAGGCTATTTATTTTCTATTTTCATGCGGGCGAATCCTCTGGAAGCAGAAACTAGTTCGTAAATAAATAAACTAGATTTATTATTAGAAATAAATTTAAGAATTTATTATAAAGTTCCTCTTCGATTTGTTGCCCTGGTAGCTAATGATAAAATTGTAGTCCATAATCTGCTAAGAAACTTACGTCCGTTGTTGAAAGCTCGTAAGAAACTGCTCTCATTTATTTTTAATTTTATGTCTCTTATGGCTCTGATAAAAACTGTTACTCAACTATTAAAATTATTGTATCTTGAAATATGAAAGTTTGTAAAGTTTTATAATTTGGACAATATTTTTTGAGATTCTGTCTGAAAGTTAACGCGGCCCAGCAAAGCAAAGACAACCATGGGTGCATTCAGCCCCCCAAAAAAGGGTTGTGGTCACACACAATTGACAGTCACTGGAAAATCGGCCAAGTGCGAGGCAGTATATGAACTCGCTAAATGATAAATGATATTTAATTTTCAAATAGGTTTTAAATAATCACTTTTACAAGTCAATGTTTTCGTCAGTTTAAACTAGATGAGGCCGATGTTCCTATGACATAAGACGCCCTGAGGCCTTACCGCGAACTCCGTTTTGACGGTTGACTGAACCAGCCGAGACTCCTTTCTGGAATTAACATAGGTGAATTTGTACGGAATCCGCAACCCCATATAACTCTATCCCTTTAACAGTTCAATTTAGATCGTCAAATGGATCGCGCTAAGAGCTCGGTAGCATTGCAGGTGGGTTTTAGACCGGGTTTCTAAATTGAGTATTATGTGGTAAGGACATTTTAAAACCTAATTTAATGCAAAATTTTGATAGGTCTTCAGAAAAAAAGTAGAATTAGAGAAATATTCAACTTGCAATGTTTTGGGCACGCCACAATTATGGCGGTAAGTCCCCTTTTTGAGGCGTGGTTGGAAAGACCTCACGGCGTCCTCACCTTCCGCATGACGCAGGTTCTCACCGAACACGGTAAGTTCGGGAAGTTCCTGCACCGGATTCGTGCGGAAGCGACGCCCGGGTGTCGCCACTGTGTGGACCGCCCGGAGGACACGGTGGAGGTGTGCCTCGCTTGGGCAGAGCAACGCCGTGTCGTCGTGGGGGCGATCGGCGGCGGCGATCTCTCGCGCCGGGCCTTGGTACAGGCCATGGTCCGGAGCGAGGAGGAGTGGCAGGCGGTCGCCTCCTGCGAAGCAGTAATGCTAGCAAAGGAGGCGGCCGATCGTGTGAGGCAACGGTCCTAACGCCCCAACCGCCGCCGGGATTCCGATCCCGATTTCCGGCCACCGTAGGCGTGGGCTTGCGGACGGCGAGCAATAGGTGGCTCGCCGTCCGATCGTTTGGTAACCGTCTGGACCAAGCCCAAGTCGTCGACGGCGCGTATTGTTCCACGCGCGCCTCAAGGAGATGTCAGCAAATCGTAGGGGCCCAACAGGGTCGAAGCCTACTGGGGCCACGGGTAGTGTGAAAGTGAAACCCGGGGCCCTGGGACGAAGGCAAAGAAGGAACAGGAGTGGGTTTTTAGTCAGTAAAAGTCTGACACTATTTTCGCTCCGCCCAAGAACGGGATTTGTCATAAGATGATTTTCCCACATAAAAAAAAAAAACGAAATGTTTAATTCAGAAATAAAAATTTTAAAACACTCCCCTCGCTCCACTCAGGGCGGAAGGAGTTATTCGATGACGTCCCATTTCAAAAAGAACCGGCCAAGTGCGAGTCTGACTCGCACACGAAGGGTTTCGTACCATACGTGCGTAGCAAAAAACGGCAAAAAAATCACGTTTGTTGGAGGAAGCCCCTAAATATTTATTTTATTCTGTTTTATTTGTTGTTATAGCGTCTATAGGCGCGTGTTTAGGCATTAAGTCCGCCTTTGTACTTGACGAGTGATAGGACAGAATGGAAGAATAAAACGTGTTGCGCCGACCCCAAGTAAAACGGGACAAGGGCAGGAAGATGATGATGAGCGGCAACAGAAATACATCATCTCAAAATTTGAAAATTTCAACTGACTAGATATCACGGTTCATGAGATACAGCCTGGTGACAGACAGATGGACAGCTAAGTCTTAGCAATAGGGTCCCGTTTTTACCCTTAGGGCATGGAACCTTAAAAATCATGGCCACAAACTTTGTAAAATCACCTTTGATTAATCACTGACGTGGTTTGGTAGATTATTAATTTTGTAGGTAACATTAGTAGTAATTAATTTTAAAGTTTTCCTGTTCATTTTATGGAAGCAGATTAAGACTACAGATACAATAAACTACAAAAAGTCACCCAACATGACGTGCAACGCTGTCAAATTGTACTACGTCACACGCATGTGTTTATTAGGGGGCATGTTGCGGGATATTGTGCAATGTTGTTGAGTCATGTAAATTAAGCGTTGCACTCAAGACCGAGGGAAAGGCTGTTTAAAGTCCCGGTAGCCCGCCCAAAACTGTTAAAGTTCGCACCCGTGACTCGGGTGGTTGAAATACTTAATAGCGTCTCTCTGCGGTTAGATATTTTTTCTTGCACATTGGCGGAATTCGAGAGGGTGACACAAAAGCTAGAACTACATTAGACCGACGCACACGTGGACCACGCCTGATTTTTACGTAGAACGACGTCGCGTGGCGTGGATTTAGTGTAGCTCTACAAGTCTAGTTTCCATATAAAATGTATGGAGCCCGACGCGCCCAGATCGGCGTACGTGGCCCAAGTGTGTGCAGTGTAGTTCTACTTTAAGTGTGTTGTCCTCTGTGTAACTTGTGCCGGTTCTCCAGGGAGCTGCTTGAGACTGACCATCGACTATCATTTAAGTATGTTGCCTACTAATACACTAATGGATATTTGATCAGTCTGTGGGTGGCGTCTCTGAGTGCAGGTATTTAGCGACTACATTTGTTATCTTGGGTATGCCTGTTAAAACAATTGCATGTGTAATAAATAAATAAATAAATGTTGGGGTACATTTTGTGCCCTAATATAAAAATGTCCGGTAAATTACTACTCAGTAACTAATCTTAAGCCTGAGATGAAGCTTAATAGCATTTTAAGAGTAATTTACTTGAAGGTAAACTGAAACTGAACTGGTATCTGCCCTTGAGATACATCTTCTGATATTTAGATTTAAAAAACTAGATTAGAATGGGGGATTGTACCTAAAGTTATTGAAGATTCGTGATCGAGTAATTACCTAAACATCGTTCGTTTTGGTCCGCACTCATCCATCGTTTTTTTTAATTTTTATTCTTGATCGTCTATAATATTATTGGTCATATTTTCCTGTAGGTACATTTTTGTTGATTTGCAATTGTAACATAACAGGTACGGATTTTTAAATATTTTATTAACTTGGGAAATCATCAAATCTCTCCTTTCGTTCTTGGTGGAGCGAGAGGGAGTGTAAGACTTATTGACTAAAACCTACCCGTCAGTTGCTCTTTTCGATTCAGGGCCACAAAAATCCCACAGCTCTAATGGATAATGCTTTTTTTTCGGTGGGAAAATCATCCAATGACATTCCCCGCTCTTGTTGGGCGGATAGAGAGATAGTGTCAGATTTTTACTTTCTAAAACCCGTTCCTGTTCCTTCGTTGCCTTTCATACCAGGGCCGAATCTTCCTTTCAGAATCAGACCCTTGGCCCCAGTAGACTTCGACCCTGCTGGGCCCTTACGGTTGCTGACATCTCCTTGAGGCGCGCGTGGAATACTACGCGCCGTCGACGACTTGGGCTCTGTCCGGACGGTTACCGGATGGTCGGACGGTGAGCTACCCATTGCTTGCCGTTCGCGAACCAGCGTCTACGGTGGCCGGAAATCGGGATCGGAATCCCGGCGGCTGGAGCGCGAGGGCCATTGCCTCGCGCGTGCACGTGCGGCCTCCTCTTTTGCTAGCATTATTGATTCGCAGAAGGAGGCGACCGCCTGCCACTCCTCCTCGCTTCGGACCATGGCCTCTACCAAGGCCCGGTGCGAGAGATCGTTGCCGCCGATGGACACGAGGACACGGCGGTGCTCTGCCCAAGTGGGGCACACCTCTACCGTGTGCTAAACCGCGTCCTCCGGGCGGTCCACACAGTGGTGACACCGGGGCGTCGCTTCTGCACGAATCCGATGCAGGAACTTCCCGCACTGACCGTGTTCGGTGAGAACCTGCGTCATGCAGAGGTGAGGACGCCGTGAGGTCTTTCCAGTCACGCCTCAAAGAGGGGACTTACCGCCATAATTATGGCGTGCCCATAATGGATGATGTGGAAATTATGTTTATTCTCAATCCTCTGCCCTTTTCTTTTCTGTGGAACCAAGACAGTTGAACCGTTTCTCTAGAACTCGTCAAGCTTCCTGGCCTCGATTCTTTTTTGGCGGTCGTTTCTTATTTTTTTTAATTATTACTTCTTTTTTATTTGGTTTTGTCTGCGAGTTCGAAAGTTAAATTTTCTTAAATCTATGGGTACAATGCCAGTCTTATCACTGACAACGATATAGAATAGAATATAATAAACTTTATTGTACACCAAAATAGTAACAATTAACAATAATAATAAAAAAAACTACCAGACAACCTTAGTATGAATAGTAAGAACTTAAATAATAGTTACAGGGGGAAATCTTCGGTGTACCACTAACAAATTAGGTACTTAAACACAATCTACACATAAGCATGTACATAAAATTGTTATATAAAATACATAACTTAGCAATAATTGATATAGTAGGTACAAAAAATTAAATCATGAAATTGCATTTCAAAAATTTCAACTCTAATCTTTTTGCCCCAGAATCTAGTCCCTAAATCTCAAGGCTTTTTTATTTGGAAGACTAACAAAAAAAAAATAGAAAGTAGCACCGAATCGCAGACGTCAATGGTTACCCAATTACATTAGCAAATGCTAAGGTTAAACAATACAGTTGATATTTGACAAATGCAGACTTTATCATATATACTTAATCTTCTATATATACCTATATATGTCGTGGCCAGATCTTAGAAATTTATCACTTCATGATATGGCCAAGTTAAACTGGCCAGATCGCTTTAAACGTTAAAGTTTGATGATATTACAATCCTCATTTGGTTTCTTTCTTTAGACCTTTTACTATCATAGAAATCCTACATCAATGATCATGGGCAAACGAGGATTGACATATAATCAAATTGTAACGTTTAAATTATCTGGCCAGTTTTAGTTGGCCATATTATGAAGTGATCAAGTGATCAATTCTAAGATCTGGCCACGAGCAGCGAAATACCACTCATTGATTAATCACGAAATATCAAAAATTATTAATAACTAAAACTTATAATATGATTATTTTTATTGTGCTTTTGGGTACAATATCGACTGGTCTACATTGTTCTTATATAATGTCTATTAATACTGTAATATGAAAATATTGTAAACAATCATTTTTTTAAAAGAGTAACCATGGAGTTTCTTGCCGGTTCTTCTCCATAGGAAACGACCAATTTGGAACCGTGCACTAGCTTCTGACGTTTTATAAGTGCCGATGTAGGCCTATGTGAAATAAAAAATTTTGACTTTGACTTTATTGGCAGGTAGGTTCCTTATAGGGTGTAGACATCTGTTAAGAACGTATTTTACGAAACTCCACCTCTAAGGGGGTAAAACGGGGGTTGGTAGTTTGTATGGAGAAACCATCAATCACGCGGGCGAGGCCGTTGGCAGAAACTAGTGACACAAAAATTATTTAGCCGAGAGTATGAGAGCGAGAGCACGCATGCGTTTCAGAGCGAAGAGACGATTTCATGCACTGACTGGATGTTTGGTCATTACAATTAGTCTGACTAATGAAATATAACTTTGTAATAGTCACCATAATAACATATTTAAAATTCAGATATGTAAAATTAAGTAAAGTTTATTTACTTCTTGTGGAGCTTTAAAGCGTCTGACACATACGATATTACTATAAAATAATATTCTACAAAATATTTATAAAAATCACCCATAAAAAAGTAAGTTAAGTTACTCGTTATTTTTAGTTCCCTTTCTCACCTGGTACCTGCTCAGGCACCCCAAGGAGTAGCTCCACAAGCACACAGATATTCAAAGCACATGAGACGCTACTGAGAACCTAAAGTTTCATCCACATGAAAATAAGTTATGTCAGACAGCTCTGGGATCTTAGTATATAATAATTTAATAAATGTCGTGTAATAATAATTAATTGATAAACGCAGACATTTTGTTCTAGGTTGTACGCAATGGATAGGGTTCAAACCAATTAGATTTATTTGCGGAAGAATGAAAGACGATAATAAAGTGATTCACCGGAGAAGTGTATTCTTATGTTGATTGGTTTATAGACAAACATGAAACTATTTTAATGTATTCTAATGTAATTTAATCTAATCTGACATAATTTATTTAATTGATTGATTTATAATAATTCGTTATTCCGTGTTTTATTGATTCTATTTTCTTTGTTTTCGTTTTGTACCTTGTTATTATTATTATTTATTAATGAATAATTGATTCAAAATATAAATAATATTAGTTTAAATTCTGTAAGTGCTGTGCACACCTTTAAGTGAAGAATTCGCTGTGATAATTGTTTATTGATTAGATTATTCTTTTGTAAATGTTTTTGCGAACTATTCTTTCGAATGCCGTAATATATAAATAAAAAATAAAAAAATAATTTATTAGGTAGTACATGCCTATCAGTTCCTATATAATAAAATAATAATAATAATAATAATAATAAACTTAAGCAACTTACTAACTTAATTAACTTATTAACTTATATAGCTCGAAGAATCGCCAAACTTAAGTGGCAGTGGGCAGAGCACATTGCTCGCAGAACAGATGGTCGATGGGGACGAAAGGTTCTGGAGAACCGCTCTCACTGGACCACCACATGTTCACACCATTGCTTATTTGCCATCTTCACTCAATGGCTCGTTTACCCCAAGGACCACTTTCTATATCAATTCATAAAAATAGTTTTTCTTAATAATTCTCTTTTAATTTTCAGGTAGCGTTAGCTGCACAAGCGCCATGCATAGAACTGAATGATGGAAACAGAATCCCTTCGCTTGCTTTGGGGACCGGAAGGGGCACGGCTAAAGAGGTAAGAAAGATTACCTGCTTATTTGAGCGGTTGGCTGCTACACTGCCACGGTTTAGGAATAGATTCCTGCACGGAACACAAATATCTGACTGGCCTTTTGGTCTAGTGGTTAGTGGCCCTGACTACTATGCCGGAGGTCGTGAGTTCGATTCACACCCAGGACAAATGTTTGTTTTATAAGCATAATCATTTGTTCTGTGTCTGGGTTTAATTTCTGTATAATATGTATGTATTTAGAAATATATAAGTATGTTGATCAGTTGTCTAGTACTCATAACACAAGCTCTGCTTAGCTTGGGACTAGACGGCGTTGTGTGATAGTTGTGGAATATATTATTATATTATTTGTATGGCCTACAAATGGTTGATCCTGGTCTGAATTTTAGTGTAGATATATGAGTTTATATATTTATAAACACACCCGCCATGATACAGCAGAAATTCCAGTGTGGGGTTTACGTTAAGAATTGATTTTCTGGACTGCATGATTTGGTTTCTGTCTCGTTCTTGTCCAAATAACTTCGAGTTCTAAGGATCTATGTAGGCTAGCGCTTGACTACTATCTCACCTGATGGTAAGCAATGATGTAGTCGACGATTGGAGCATGCTTGCCTAGAAGTAACATATCGTACCGTTATTGCAAACCCAAATTTAAAGTTAAATCCATTCATCCATTCGTCTCATCAAGATGAATCTACAGGTAAAACCGGTTATTAGCTACGACACTTATTTACAAAGATAGCTTCAGCAAAAAGTAAATGACCTACAAATTTGATTGAATATAATAGCAATAACATAATAAATAATACAAAAATGTTGGTGCATTTAGTTGGTTTTTGTAATAAGGGTACGATATTCACTTTTGTCTTTTAAATCCCTAGGTTGTGGCTATCAGGGAACACAGACTCCAGCAAAATGACCTCAATTGCATGGGCCCAAAAGTGGACATATGAGATGAAGTAGAGTAATAGAGTTTGTCTAAACTATCAAGACAAGCAGTCGGTTTTTGAGGCATTTCTTTCAACAAAACCCTCCAGTTTACTGTTAATCTCTCAAAGTACCTACCCTATAACTAATCAATTATCATCCTCCAAATATTATATACTTGACATTTCCTCCTTGAATAAGGTTATGAAGAGTCAAGCTTAAAGATCCTCTTCGTGCAGAAATCGTATCGTGACCTCAAGACATTCCTTATTCGTTGTGGCATTCAGTTCTATACCTACACGGTATAGAATCTGAGGCGATCTTCACGCGATTCATTTGACCATCTAAACTGAACTCTTATAGGGTTTTTTTTTGTTGAGAAAATCAATCAGTGACATCCCCCGCTCTTGGGCGTAGTGGGAGATAGTGTCAGAATTTTACTGACTAAAAACCCACTCCTGTTCCTTCGTTGCCTTTCATACCAAGCAGACCCTTGGCCCCAGTAAGCTTCGACCATACTGGGCCCCTATGGTTTGCTGACATCTCCTTGAAGCGCGCGTGGAAAACTACGCGCCGTCGACGACTTGGGTTCGGTCCGGACGGTTACCGGATGGTCGGACGGCGAGCTACCCATTGCTCGCCGTCCGCAGGCCCGCGCCTACGGTGGCCGAAAATCGGGATCGGGATCCCGGCGGCTGGGGCGTGCACGTGCGGCCTCCTTCTTTGCTAACATTACTGCTTCGCAGAAGGAGGCGACCGCCGGCCACTCCTCTTCGTTTCTGACCATGGCCGATCTCCCCCACGAGGACACGGCGGTGCTCTTCCCAAGGGGGCACACCTCTACCGTATGCCCCACCGTGTCCTCTGGGCAGTACACATAGTGGTGGCACCTGGGCGTTACTTCCGCACGAACTGTTAAAGGGGTGGAGCTATGTAAGTTATATAGCTCGATCTTTCTTTCTCACTCGCACGACTGACAGTTTAACACGTCATGGTAAGCCCCTAATCACGTTTGTTGAAATAACCTGCAGTTTGTGGAACACCAGAACACATAGACTAGCTCCAATTACTCTGGAACTTCGATTGTGACTTTTGACCCTAGTGTTGGGAAATTTTACGAGAAACGCAATCATGTGGTTCATAAGTAGCTACAGTCTAGAAGGGGAGTTTTTTTTTTCTATAGCCATTATTTGCCCAATGCTGGAAAAGGGAGTCCCCAAGTCCTTACGTACATAAGCGTGAAACTCTGATTTCGCACGATTATACAACAGTTCGGGCAGTTGAACACAACACCCGTCTGGTCGGAGGAGCCGTCCTTTTCAGCGAAGGTATGTGTGGCTTTACATTATTCTCCGCATACCTCTAAAATATAAAATTATTGTAGTAGGTTTTCTATTATGTACTCAAATGTTATTTTTTCTAATAAATATTATTTATGATTTTTGTACACTCACAAAATCTATCTCCTTTCGTTCAGTGCATCCAAAAGTTGTCTGTAAGAATGTGATAAGACCGCCCATTGTACATTTGTTTGTGTAAAAATGTTTGTTTTGTACTTATTATGAGGTGGACAATGAAGTATATAATAAATAAACAAAACAATCCATTTAAAGCTTTTTTATAATAACTCAAAGTTAATACTAATACTTCGGTTTAATATTAAATATTTAGAAAATTTAAGTGTTGATCGACTAGGATAAATACTAGTGATGTAACGAATATTCGCATTCGCATTCACGAATATTCGCACATTTTTTGACATTCGCATTCGCAAGAAACATGCGAATGTTTCTGACAAACAAAAAGCAAATAATAAATTAATAATATATTGATTGAATGGATATAGACTCACAATACAACTGATATAATTTTTCAATTTTATATTTACTTCAATATTTTTCTATCACACAACTTGCATTTCACATTTGCAGTTTCGTAAATAGTGAAACAACAAATCACAAGAAATCTATTCGAATGAACTTAATGTGATAAGCTTCATTCTATCAGTCTGTGCTCTGTTATGTTCAGTTTAAACTTGGCTGACACGAAATGTCAAACCTGTATGACATTTTACACGCAATTTGTTTGAAAGTCAACATTCGTATTCGCATTCGCGAAAATTGAATTTGAATAATCACTAATAAATACAATTCAAGAAATAAAAAACAAAATGTAAACAAAAAATGCTTGATGAATTAAATTATAATCTCGTCTTGCTGTGTAAATTGTCTATGCCCGTAGTTCCTTTTGCCCGTATAAAAACCTTGTTGTGCGTCGTGTTATTGTAAATCCGATTTTTTACCTCTACCTCATAAAGTTTTTGCTTCTCTAAAAACGTGTTAGCAGCTAAGGTATTACTGTGTCTATCAGATTAATATGTATATTTATATTTTTTATTATTATTGATAGGCTTTCGTTTGAACACTGTGTAACGGGTAGCCGTGATGGTGTCCTAACCGATGGAACACGGTTGCTTAGAAGTAATCGGGACACAGACTCCGGCATGCAATTTAAGAACTGAATAGAATTTGCAAAACCCGGATAGGTAATCGCGCCCTGATTGGAGACTGCAGCCCAAAACATGCTAAACCTACTTTAAGAGGGCGTCGTTGGCAAAAACTGGAAAAAAAATAATAAGTTTTCTTAAATCTTTTTAGTTGGCTGCGAATAAAATATATGTTATTAATAGCATATATATTTTGAAAACGTGATGGTTTTCTAAACACGTTATTTTAAACGTGAACTGATAATCCTATAATCGTCAAACTTAGCTTTAACTTTGACCTTTTAATTTTTATTCTCATAATATTACTAGACTACGACTTATTGATTATGTCAGTAAAATTAATTACAATAATCAATTAAATTATTATGCAAGACTTGGTTGTTTTAGGTAAAGTTTTTTATTAATAATTCGTGTTGCTTTTGAGAAAATCTATTAATTGCTACATATTTTGCAATAAATTGCAAGTATTGCGTCACGACAAGACTATGACTATAGACTATTTTTTCTAGGAGAATTATAAAACGAGTGAATAAAAAAATACTTAGCGACTGATGATGAGATACTGTTTTAATACCTTGAACGCTATGAATTTCAGTAAGCGAAAAATTAACTAAACTAACGACAAATATTGATTAATAATAAAATTCAGAACGAGCATACTAAAATATGGTTGTGATTAATAATAATTTTCAGATATTTAAAATTCTAGCCGTGCGACTAAATTGCTAAGTGAGCGACTAGAAATAAAATTAAGGTTCATCATAATGAACTACTAAAAAGTATAGCATATATAAGCATATTCAGCCTTTTAATGTTCCCACTGCTGGGTGGGACTCAAGCCTCCTCTGTAGGAGAGGGAATGGGCCGTAATCCACCACGCGGGCCTAGTGCGGGTTGGTGGATGTCACATGTCTTCGAATTTTTGGTTCTAGGACATGCCGGTTTCCTCACGATGTTTTCCTTCACCGTTTTGAGAGCAGTGGTGATGAAATAAATTACACAAAGTAATGCACCTGGCTGGGTTTGAACCCGCGACCTACAACTCGTAAGTCGGGGCTGTTACCACTCGGCCACCACTGCTCTCTACTAAAAAGTACAATATAAGAAATGTTTTCACCATTGTCTAATTATCTAATCGCAAGGCAGATTCATAATTTTGAATTTGGTGTAATATGTTAGTTTAGAACTGCGACCAACAGCTACGTCCAAGTCGCTCTCAGATTTTATTTTACCATTTTCTAATTGTATAAATTTAATAATTGCTTGTATATTTCAGACAGATTCCCTAGACGATGTCCGCAACGCAGTCTTCTGGGCTATAGAGGCAGGGTACCGACACATTGACACAGCAGCGGTGTACGGCGATGAGGAGCAAGTCGGCCAGGGCATAGCTGACGCTATCGCCAAGGGAATCGTGACTAGGGATCAAGTGTTTGTTACTACTAAGGTAAGATTATGTTCTAGTTTCATAGGCCGTTTCTTCAGGCTATGTCGGTTCAGGTAAACGACATAGCCTGAAGAATTGCCTAACTTAAGTGGCAGTGACCAGGCTAAATTGCTCACACAACGGGTGTTAGATGGGCTGGAAAGTTCTGGAATGAGTGCTCCAGGGCTCCTGCCACCTTTGTCCAACAGTGGACGTCTTTCAGTTGATGATGATGACGCATATCTCTTAAGTTGACCTTGTTAAACAAAATTTTCTTCTGTGCTCAACGCTCTCTTGGATGCTAAACCTGATTGTAACCTGTTCCCGGATTAACGAAAGAACATCTTGTCTGTTTGTCTGGAGAATTGTGAGATATGACTGGCCGTATAATTATATTTCATTGTTTCTTTGTTCATATTTTATGTCAGAAACATGTCTAATGTAATTGGCCGTTGGTCGTATTTAGTATTAGTATATCGGGCTGGTATCCGCAACTCCACGACTAAGCGCGTATTTTGCGTACGGATGGGACAAATGCGTCATTTGAGCCACCCCAGCTCCTCCAGGAAGGCCAGCAGCGCCTTCGAGCTGGTTTCCGAAGTATTTTACCCTGTATCCAGCGACAACTGGGCAGCTCAGAAGCAGATGTGCTGCTGTCTCGTTCTCCTCCACGTTGGTCGTATTATGTTGAAGTAAATAAATAAATAAATTCCGTCTCCTCCTTTCAGTTGTGGAACGACAAGCATGCCCGTGACCAAGTGGTGCCTGCTCTTAGAGAGTCCTTGTCAAGGCTGGGTCTTGACTACGTCGACTTGTTCCTGATTCACTTCCCTCTCGCTACTAAGGTAAGACATACTCTATTTTTTCTTAGCATTCTGGATCACTTAGCGAAACGTTGAAAAGAAAATTTGACTGTGTATCAAAAAGTTTGACCAAAAAACGACTGATATTCTATAGCAGTTGCCAGATAAATTTGGAATAGCGGTCATTTTATTATTATTATTGAGCCTCCTGCATTTATTGGCTGTCTTAATTACTTAATAACCACGGAATATTTTGTTCTGTGGTGCAAACTTACCTACATAATTATGTGAATAGTTCAATTCCTGAATGGAGACTCGAAGATTTTGCGAATCGCATAAAAAGTTTTTTTTTGTGACATAACAACAAATTTTCTGTTTTCTGATTTATTCCTATTCCTATATCTATACTATATGACTTTGCTTTATGCAAAATTTCAGAATTCTGGGTCAACGGGAAGTACCCAATGAATTTTGATTCATTTGAGAGTGTCGAAATGCACGTTTTTTGCGACATAAACGACCGTATCTTTTTTTTTCGTTAACTTAGAAGTTTGATTTTTTCACAGCTTCAAGGGACCGCAGATCTTAGTGTATGGTTTTAATTTCAACTCGTTTTCGAGATAAAGGGTCTTGACAGACAGACAGACGGACGGACAACAAAGTGATCCTATAAGGGTTCCGGTTTTTCCTTTTGAAGTACGGAACCCTAAAAACGGAAATCTATATATAGATATAAAAAGAAAAACTGAAGCACTAAGAGAGGGCTTTCCAAAATCCACCGCTGAGGAAAGGAACCGAGGGACTAAAGTTTGTATGGAGAAAACTACTTTCACGCAGACGATGCCGCTGGCAGAAAGTAGTTAAGATATAAATAAAACTGTCTTGAATCGACGTATGTCATGACCCTTTGCATTTTCTAATAATGAAAAAATCATTGTTTGTTTTTCGGGTACCTACACAGATATATTAGGAAAAGGACAATTTACTTTATTCCAAATTTATCTGGCTCACCAGTGCCATAGTGTCAAGTCTCCGTATGAGTCAAGTTCATCTCTCCACTTTCGTCTTGGTCTACCGTAATGTCGCCTAGCATTTAATAGGACCAAATGAGTGTCCCTTTAATTAAAACCAGTATTTCAATTTAAAATAAACAACTTATCTTATTTTTAAACTAGAAAAGTTAATTGTTAAACTCAAAGAATTTATGTCTACTACAGATCCAATTAATCTCATTATTAAAACATTCTTTGATCATATCGGGGCTTCGATATTGAATGGATCAGATACGGAATATCTTTTCATTAAAATTGAGAGCAGTGGTGGCCGAGTGGTAATGGAACCGACTTACGGAGTTGTAGCTCGCGGGTTCAAACCCAGCCAGGCGCATTACTTTGTGTAATTTATTTCATCACCACTGCTCTCAAAACGGTGAAGGAAAACATCGTGAGGAAACCGGCATGTCCTAGAACCAAAAATTCGAAGACATGTGACATCCACCAACCCGCACTGGGCCAGCGTGGTGGATTACGGCCCATTCCCTCTCCTAGGGAGGAGGCCTGAGTCCCAACAGTGGGAACATTATAAGGCCGACTTTGCTTTTTTGCTTTTTTTTAAATTGTCTTGCTAATATCATTATGCGTCATCACTACATAGTATAAAACAAAGTCGTCCCGCTGTCTGTCTGTCCCTATGTTTGATAAAATCCTTAAAACTACGCAATGGATTTTGATGCATTTTTTTTAATAGATAGAGTGATTCAAGAGGAAGGTTTATATGTATAATAGATGCATAATATAGTAGAGACACCCTGATAATTTTAGAGATTTCTAATGTGATGTCGTAAATAAACTTACATAAAAGACATTCTGTAATATGTTTAGTATCAGCATTGCACCCGTGCGAAGCCGGGGCGGGTCGCTAGTCATCATATAAATACTTCACTAATTTCCTAGGGTTGTACAACTTTGTAATGTATGGATGGATACGAAATAATTGTTTTTCTCATACAGCATAACCCATACACTTTTTTAAAATCGTGAAGCGTGTAGGAGATTTCTATTTATACTCTTTTTAGTGTTATTAATTTGTTGTTTGGCATAAAATATTGTACGGAAATAAACAGGATAGTACCCAATGCCAACAAATCACAACACTGAACCAGTAGCACCATTGAATTTATGGTTCATCAGTTTGGAAACATGTCAAAATTAAAGCCGTAATAAAGTCGTAATGGACAGTCATAATAAATTGATTTGATTCTTAGCTTCTACAATATGTAACTGATATAATGCGCACCCTTAAACACCCCAATTAGAAAATTAAGTTACAGTCATAATTTAGGCAATGAAATTTTATTTAAATGCACTAAGGTAGTGTTTTTTTGGGGTTCCGTACCTTAAAAGGAAAAAAGGGACCCTTATAGGATCACTTTGTTGTCTGTCTGTCTGTCAAGACCCTTTATCTCGAGAATGCGTAGAGGTATTGAGTTGAAATCAAAACCATGTACTCAAGTTTGCGGTCTCTTGAAGCTGTGAAAAAATCAAATTTCTAAGTTATGGACGACAAAAAAGATATGGCCGTTTATGACTCAAAAAACGTATAATTCGACACTGTCGAGGAAATTAAAATTCATAGGGTACTTCCCGTTGCGCGTTGGCCCAGAATCCTGAAATTTTCAATAAAGCAAGGTCTAAATATAGCACATGTATAGGAATAAATCTGAAAACTATAAATTTGTATTAAGTCACACCAAAAAAAAAAAAAAAATTCGAAAAAAACTTCCGAGACTCCATTCGGGAATTGAACTGTTTACATAGGTAAGTTTGTACGGAACCCTCAGGGCGCGAGTGCGACTCGCACTTTCCCAGTTTTTTTTTAGTAGTAATCCTATTATGTAGTAGTCAAAAGACTCCGTGTCGGCGCCGTCTCAAACCAGTCCTCGCGGTACGCGTCCAGATCATCCCGTCTCCTCTTTCAATGTCTTGTAATTATATAAATTCTTGTATTTATTACAGAGTGACGGATCACCCGATAACATCGACTACTTGGAAACCTGGAACGGCATGGAGGAGGCGAAGTACCTGGGTCTGGCCAGGTCTATCGGAGTGTCCAACTTCAACGCCAGTCAGATCGATAGGATCGTGGCTAACAGCCCTGTGAAACCTGCTGTCAATGAGATTGAGGTTAGTTCCATACGTTGTGATTGTACACCGTGTACTATGAATCTAATATTGAGGAATTTCATTTATGTGTAAAAAACTTTATGTCTATAAATAATTTATTATTATATTTATTTATTTTTATATACATATCATTTACTATTATTATTATTAATATATGATTCTGGAACCCCAGTGCTGGAAGTTTTCGTCGGTCGATTTCTGTAATTAAAAAAAAATACCCTAATTTTTTTTTACATGCTATGGAGCTCAGTTTACTATATCTTATTCATCAGGGCTTGAGACAAAATGTAAACAAAGAAAACGATTTAGGTACATTCGACCAAGTTTCTTCGACATTGAATGCATTGGCGTTTTTTGTACGCTTTTTCTTTGGGGAATAACAAAACAAGAATTCTATGAAAATATATCGTATCAACAAGTTGATCGATAGTGAAAAAGATGGCGGATTATAACCCGCCCGATGACAAAACGTCACATTTTTATGTAAAATGTTTGCAGTATCTGTGGTCTATAATTTAGTAGTAAAATGGTTTGTTTACCTTTTATCTCACGGCTCCCTGTATAGGGTATAGATGTTAAAATAACGGATCGCGTTCAAAACACCATACTGCACTCCAAAACACAGATCGTTGACGTAGCTCAGAAGGCTATCCAGCTTAAGTGGGACTGGGCTGGACATGTCTGCCGCATGCCGATCGAGCGATGGGGTCGCGGCCAACCAAGATGAAGATGGCGGGACGACTTAGATGTCTTCCTTAGAAATTGGCAAGAAGTGGCCCAGAGCCGGGAATAATCAAAGGAATGGAGGGAGACCTATGCCCAGCTGTGGGACAGCATAGGCTAGATGTAATAATATCATAAAATTAATAGATTTTTTGTTTTAAAGTCAGAAAGAGCTATCTGCTCGGCTTAACTCAGATACTCGGGATAAAAGGGCGAATTGATTCTTCTGCGGGCGAAGCTGCTGCCTGCATGAAAACAAAAAGTTGCCCCAAGGGAATATTGAGAATATAACATACTTGAGGCATAAAAAAAGGACATGGCTTACCCGTGTGCCAACCGTGCCACCTGTGTGTGTTTCATTAAAATCCGTTCAGCCGTTTGAGCGGTAAGGAGTTTCAAACATACAAACTTTCACCTCTATAATATTACTAACTGTGATTTTTCCCCCAGGTAAACCCAACCCTAACTCAAGAACCACTGGTCTACCATTGCCTTTCGCTAGGCATTGCAGTAATGGCATACAGTCCCTTCGGTTTCCTGGTATCTCGGGACCGCCCTGATGCCCCTCCTCCGCGGTACGACGACCCCACCCTGGGGGCCTTGGCTGCTAAGTACGGAAAGACTCCTGGACAGATTGTGCTTAGATATTCGGTGAGTATTTTTTTTTAAACTCCTATATCGTGTGTGCGTTCAGAAACAGGTAAATTCACATATACATAGACCATACCAATATTTGTTCCGTGCGGGAATCGAATCCGCGACAAGCAGTGCAGCAGTCGAAAGTTTAACCACTGCGCCAACTATGCCATCTTTAGATTGAACGATTCATATTCATGTATTTTGAAACCCATTATAAGCGTACTTAAAAAAAAATGGTTAATAAAAGCGACGTAATGTTGCCATTTTATACAAATATATATTTCCTTTTTTTTCTATTTTTGACACTACCTATTTTTCCGTAGTTAAATAACTACTACTCAAACTTATTAGAACGCAATACCGTTCCGACGTCTTTGTGTCGACATCGACACCGTCTTTGTCACTGGCCCAAAACCAGCGCTGTGGACTCGTCGCACTATACATGTGGCCACAGCATTATGCTGTGCGTTCGGCCGTTTTGCGCAGACGTGGCGTAAATTTTCCATATAGATTATTTATATTAATAATATTTATTTTATATCAATCAGCATTGGATTGTGAATAAAATTGATGAATTAAATTGTTTATTATTTGTTAGTTAGTCATTTCCTGCAAATATATGGTTTTCCTTTCTTTCTTTCGCTAACCTCTTTTTCTTTTGTCTCCAGCTCGACCGAGGCCTAATTCCGATTCCAAAGTCAACAAACCAGAAGCGTATAGCTGAGAACATCAATATATTCGACTTCCAGCTGACGCAAGAAGAAATCGCCACCATCAGTAGGTTCAACAAGAACACAAGGGTCATTGACATCAGTGACTGGAAGGATCACCCTTACTATCCTCACCAAAGTTAATGTACCTATCATTGTATTTACTGTTGAACAACTAATTCTATTGAATAAAAAATAAAGTTCAAATTTCTTTGTAATCAGTCTCAGTCTTTTAGTCTCTTTTGATTACATAATTATGGTCATCTAAAAGAGAACTTAGAATAGAATGCTCCCGTACACTAAAAACAACTGAGGCTTTACGCGGGGATTGTGCGGTCCATGGCACTTTAGGGGGTGCCGGTGTGTTACACTGTCGGTGTCGCTGCTGAAGCGACCAACCGCTAGGCTGAACGCGTTCTAGAGTTCGTGGCCATCCGGATGGTGCGAGGATATCGCACAGTCTCCTGCGAAGTGGGGAACCTCCCTGCCGACTTGTCGCCATGGGATCTGGAGGCAACTGTCCTTGCACGTTTATGCATGGAGATGCAACGCCGGGACGAAATTTCACTTTGTCGACAGATTCCAACGGGATCTTATGGCAGTATAACGACAGCGACTAGGGGTAACCCAGTGCGGGACTTACTGTCACAACCGTGGTGGTAAGTCTCCTCTTTGAGGAGTGGCTAGAGAGGCGCCTTGGCGTACTCACCTTTAGCTTGACGCAGGTCCTCATCCGACATAGCAAGTTCGGAAGGTTCCTGTTTCGGATTCAGGCGGAATAAACGACCGGGTGTCACCATTGTGTGGATTACCCGGAGGATACGGTGGAGAAAACGGTGGAGGTGTGTGAGGCAGCATGGGACGGGCTGGATCGAACATTGACGATTGATAGGAATAGGAAGAACGATAATATTTAAATATGTCATGTTTAAGAATTCACAGCGAACTGCAAAACCGTAAACTGTGAAAGACTCATTTCAAGTATAGATACATTATTATTATTATTAATTAATGATAGACTCGCGTTTGACCACCATCTCACCTGATGGTAAGGAATTGAATTACTTGTCAGTGATCCGGTCATAGGATGAATATCAGCCTGTCCCTCCCAGGAAGCCTGCGGGAGGACATTAGCGTGGTGCCACGATTTTCGTAAGTTCATTGCCGTATTGTTAGTTGCAGACTGTGAGCGAGTGTTTCTCAGTATTCAATTCGAGTCACTAGTTCCTCGATTAGTGTGTTCAAACAAACGAAAAAACTGTTCAAGTTTTATATACTTACTTAGATAGCATTACATAAAGTAGCATAGTATTGAGCTAAATGCAAGTTTTGGAACTCTCCATCCACTTGGTACCTATTAGTCGACCTTTGAACTAAATACCTATTCTTTTTTCGAGATGATCCCGTAGTAACAATTTGGCACATTTTAGAAATTCATTTTGTAAGACTTACACCCATATTTATAAAGAATTAATTACTTAAAGTGGAGTAACACACGCTACTCACTTGAGAAAATGCTCAAGTAACACTCGATGCTAGGTGGTTGTCGTTGTTGTATTTTGTTGGCAGTTCTAACTTCAAGCAATTTCTTAACTATAGAATATAAATCTTTACTTGTTTATAAATACGAATGTTAATTTTTTAGAAATATAGGTACTTCCCTCATTGGTTTTTAATTTTGTATGAACAAGTTTGATTACTTACGTTCTTGGATAAATTTCCTATAAATTGAACGCATTATATTTTATAGTCCCTACCCTCAATATTTTTTTTTCGTTTTTTTTTGTAAGAAGTCATATTCCCGCCACCATTTTGTTTATGGCGCCCCTGCAGTTTGACAGTTCTTGACAGTTCTTTAAATGTAGACATCTAATCTTACCAAGGGCCCTTTTAGAAATGCTTCTCTTCAATTCATGGTATCAGCAACTCGTATCGTATCCAACGGGAATTTAATGTTTTAGCTCAAGCGCGGACAGGTACTTTAGGTATAGGTAAAGAAGAGTAATTGTACTGGAAAGCCGGGTAGCATATTGGAGGGATAGTAGCAGTAGCGAGTGGTGTTCTACCGGCTGTAAATAGTAGGTACCTATTTTAAGTAGGTAACTTTCAAAATACCGAAATCTAACCTTTTATGGTTTTCAAACTAGTATTTGAAGGACATATAGGAATCATAGACAAAAACAATAAACATGGAAACGTAGAAGTGATTTTGAATCTCATTATATGTGAACTTCTATTGTTATTCTGAGATTAAGTATATGAGAAATATTTTTTTTTTTAAATGTAACAAGTTCGGATTCTTAATGACTTACTGTACCTCATCACCTTCCTGACCTTGTCCCGTCTTATTTGGGGTCTGCGTAAAACGGTTTTATTCTTCCATTCTATCCTGTCAACCGTCATGCTATCACTAACTTCCTTTTCTTTCATATCCACAACACACAATCAGGGACGCCGACTTTTAGAAATCCTCATGGGTGCTCATGCTCATTTGATGGACTCGAAAAAGTGGTTTTCCGCACTAGAGTGGAAAAATACGCCTGATTATCCCTGCCATAATTTATTACATGTATCGTATCGACTCGGCTGGGTAGCGTTCGGGAAGCTGCGCGGTATCTTCTCATCCAATATACCACAGTGTCTCAAGACGAAAGTCTATGACCAGTGCGTGTTGCCAGTGATGACATATGGTTCCGAAACGTGGTCGCTCACAATGGGCCTCATCAGAAGGCTCAAAGTCACCCAAAGGGCAATGGAAAAGGCTATGCTCGGAGTTTCCTTGCGTGATCGAATCAGAAATGAAGATATCCGCAGGAGAACCAAGGTTGCCGACATAGCACTAAGAATCGCCAAACTTAAATGGCAATGGGCAGGGCACATTGCTCACAGAACAGATGGCCGTTGGGGCCGAAAGGTTCTGGTGTGGCGACTGCGTACCGGAAGACGCAGTGTTGGAAAGCCCCCTACAAGGTGGACCAATGACCTGGTGAAGATTGCGGAAATCCGATGGATGCGAGACGCACACGACCGTTCGTTGTAGCGACATTTGGGGGAGGCCTATGTCCGGCAATGGACGTCTATCGGCTGAAATGATGATGATGATGATGATGATCGTATCAAGTTGGGCGTTAAGCGACCCCCATGAGTCGCCGGTTGTAGTAGTAGGCTTCGACCCTGCTGGGCCCCTACAGTTGCTGACATCTCCTTGAGGCGCGCGTGTAGTACGCGCCGTCGACTTGGGCTCGGCCCGGACGGTTACCGGACGGTCGGACGGCGAGGCACCCATTGCTCACCGTCCGCAAGCCCGCGCCTACGGTGGCTGAAAATCGGGATCGCAATCCCGGCGGTGGTTGGGGCGTAAGGACCTATAACTCACGCGATCGGCCGCCTCCTTTGTTAGCATTAGAGATCGCCGCCGTCGATTGAATTTTGGTCCTTTTAATCCCGTGGAGGGTCGATTCGGTACATGAGACACTATCAATTTGTAAAGATAAAATTAAGAAATAAAGTACTTTTTTTTCTAAAAGTCGAGGTAATATACGCATTTACGAAATTAATTTACTTAAGTAAACGAGTCAATGACCTTGTAGGTAGTTGTCGGTCGTTGCGTACTACCTATAGTTCATTGGCCTCGCTCAGCTGACGTTTACTTAGAAAAATTAATTTCGTACATGCGTATACTATTAATTCGAGTTTTAGAAAAAAAGTAGGTAAGTAATTTATTTTTTTATTAATAAAATCATCTTCATTGTCATGATTCAAAAAATCGCATGCAAGACTGAGATATTCGTAAACAAGTGTAGGAGGAAGCGCAAACAGTTTCGCAAATAGAGTATGCGAACCCATTTGCAGACCCGCTAAGTTTGCGAACGAATGTCTGACGGCCCTTCATATGCATGCAAACATTCGTACGATGTACGAATGTTTGCGCGCATGTGAGTGGCCCCCGGTTATGATCATTTTTCTTTGCTGTATTGGAGCATCCAAAAATGCAACAATGCATTTTAATCACAATTTACGTTATTTTTTGCTCCTGTTATTTTAGATAATAATAGGTCTTTACCTATGTAATTGGAGATTCTATAACCAGCATTTTCAGAATTAATTATCTGTGGATTGGCGCGCAATTCGAAATTCAAATAAATTTTATTCGAAAGACGTGTTAATTTGATTTCAATTTCAGTCATTTGTTTTTAGATAGTTTTTTGTTTTTGTGACATTGTGGTAGTTTTTGGCGCTATGGATAAACTGAAAATTCGTACAATTTTCGAATATGAGTTCCTACGTGGAAATACCGCTGCGCAAACAACACGAAACATTAACGACGTGTATGGGCATAACACTGCTTGCATAAACACAGTCCATTATTGGTTCAATCGTTTTAAATCTGGAAATTTTGAGTTGAAGAACGAGCCTCGCGGTCGGCCGGTAACTATTGTCGACAACGACGAATTGAAGGTGATAGTGGAAGCGGATCCATCTCAATCTACGGCTGAGCTTGCTGCGGGCCTTGGAGTTAGTGTCAAAACAACATTGAAGCACTTGCGTCAAATCGGAAAGATAAAAAAGCTAGATAAGTGGGTGCCACACGAACTAAACGACCGACAGCGAGATTTACGTGTCGAAGCATGCATAGCACTACTGAATCGGCATAGAAACGAGGGAATTCTTAATCGAATTGTTACCTGAGATGAAAAGTGGATCCTGTACGACAACCGTAACCGTTCGTCTCAGTGGGTGGACCCGGGTACAGCACCTAATCAGTGCGCTAAAAAAAAGATTACTTATAGGAAGATGATGGTGACTGTCTGGTGGACCAGTGCCGGACTTGTACATCACAGCTTCTTACCGAATGGCACAACAGTGACGGCAGATGTCTATTGCCAAGAATTGCAAACAATGATGGAGAAGCTCGCAATTCAACAACCAAGACTAGTCAATCGCTCTTCCCCATTGCTTCTCCACGACAACGCGCGAGCTCACACTTCACGACAGACCATCGCAAAGCTACAAGATTTACAGCTGGAAGCTCTCCGTCACCCACCGTACTCACCGGACCTTGCCCCAAAAGATTTCTACTTTTTTCAAAATTTAGACAATTTTTTAAGTGGGAAAAAATTCAACACCCGTGATGCAGTACAAAACGCTTTCGCTGACTTCATCGCCTCCCGTCCGGCAGACTTCTACAGTAAAGGGATAAACAAACTGCCATCAAAATGGCAAAATTGTATAGATAATTTGGGCCAGTACTTTGATTAGCTGAAATAAAACAAATACCAAAATTTTTATATTTTAAAATTATCATACAAATCTCCAATTTCATAGGTAAAGACCTAATATATAAAATACGATTAGTATAAGCTAAAATCAAATAAATTGTTAGGGTAAATGATTCGGATTTGCGCCATCAGGCGGCAGAGCCTTCGTCGTGCACGTTCCCTATTCAGTAAACGAAAAAAATAATTGTTGAAAAGGAGTGAAACTGAGTACCTAAGGTTTACTAAGGTTCGCAGTTGACAATACGTCTTTTTTTTTCTTTTTGTGTTAGTAAATCATCAAATGAATTTTCCGGTTCTAGAGTGGGGCGAGATGTCAGTCACTTTTATTTACAGACTATACCTCACCCGGGTCCTTCAGTTGACTTTTGCGTTTTAAGGAGAGACAGTAAATTCTTTCAAACATTCCCGCAGCAGAGCAGCCATTGGATGATATTCTCACCGAAAAAAAAAAACAATTTGATCTTATTACGCCTTAACCGATGGGGCCTTTTTTTTTCGGGTGGGAAAATCATCTAATGACGACCCCCACTCTTGGGCGGAGCGGGAGATAGTGTCAGACTTTTACTGACTAAAAACCCACTCCTGTTCCTTTTTTGCCATTTTTCCAGGGCCCCGGTCTTGAAAAATGACAAACTTTCGCATCACCCCTGGCCCCAGTAGGCCTCGACCCTGCTGGGCCCCTACGGTTGCTGACATCTCCTTGAGGCGCGCGTGGAACACTACACGCCGTCGACGACTTGGGCTCGGTCCGGACAGTTACCGGACGATCGGACGGCGAGCCACGAGCGGCGAACCGATGGGGCCTAGGATTTTATTTAAAAAAATGGAATAATGTTTTAGTTTTTTCTTCCTCTTATAAAGTATTAGCTTCTGGCAAGTTTGGTAAGTTTTTCTGTTCAAACTTTGGGAACCCCAGGAACCCCTTTTGAAAAGTCCTTTCTTAGTGCTCGCCTACGTCATAAAAGAGGACCTTGTGCAAAATTTCACTCCTATATACTTGTCATGTATCATGTCTTTTATCTAAAAGTTGTCTATAATTTTTATCTAAAAATGTTTACAATTTGTTATTTACCTATACCGATGTAGATGAAGTTTGGTAACTAACTAAATTTAAATAATTTTTGTATGTCTTTTATACGATTTTGTTAAAATAAAAAGACATATTAAGATTGTTTACGTTTAGGTAACTACCTAAACCGATGGAGTATAGTCCCAGTAGCTTTGACTGTGCGGTTATATGTCAGTCAGTCAGTTTCCCTTTTTATATATTATCTCATCAGTCTCTCTTTTTATTAGAAATGGACTTTGCAGGTTAATAAAGTAGACCGATGATTTTATATAATATATTGCATGATCCATGCAGATTGTTAAAATACTAAGTGCCCTCACTTAGGAAAATTCGAGCTGATACTTTTTCGTTCCCACAATAAAGTACCTACATTAGATTTCCTTGTCAACGTAATTGTACATTAGTAGCCTAGCAATTATTGATTAATTCGTTTTTATCCTGTCACCTGTATTATCATTGTTCGAACTAGTATATGTAAGTAATCAAGAAAACTAGTTATCTAGTCTGTGTATCCTAGCGTATTGTTATGATTGTCAATAGTAAACCGGTTCTACTGGATCGGAGCATCGTATCACGATCTAGAAGTTTTTACATTCCAAGATCTTTTAGCTTTTATTTTGTGTATACTTTTTTGTTATTCACTGCATATCTCTATGTATATAAGAATACCTACGTATGATATTAGTGACCTCGAAATCCACGACAATGACATGCCGAAAGATTTCATATTTTTGTTGATATCATCTTAGATTTTTATTTCAAACCTATTGTCGTTATATACGGCCCTGAATGAAAATACCATAACTATCTTAAAAACATAATTAAAAACTATTAAATGCAGAAAAAGAATAATGTGTTATAATGGATTATAATTGGCGGTATACGCAAAAGCGGCAATAGTACTCATAAAAACAAATTTAATAAAACTAAAGATTACAACACACTTATTTTATAAACACATACATGTGAAATAGAAACATAGAACTAGATATGAAATAGGAACAGAACAATAGAAGTTTATAGTTAAAAAATTAAAGAGAACTATGAGAAATAATTTGAGGAAGGTCAAAACTCATTTAGTCAATGTTGCACTTGAACAACACCATAGGTATGGGCAGACTGAAGATCATTATGAATTGCCAAACATGGAATATCTCGCAACAAACCTTGGATCAATAGCCTTCTAGATAAAAATGGAACTAAACACCACAATAGTCATTCAATTATGGAAATCTGTACCGAATATTCCAGTTTTCCTTATTCGGACAGTTCACAGTCAGAAATAGAAAATACTGCTACTTACTGTTGACCAGAAGATATCTCCAGAAGTGTAGTGTGGACTAATTTAGACGTGGCCGAAGGCACATCAGCGAGGCGAGCCCTTTATCTTTCATATATCATGAAGTAGATCATGAAGGAGATGATGGGCTGACTTAGGTCTTCCTTAGGAATTTTTAAGAGGTGGTCCAGAACCGGGGATAATAGATGGAATGTAGGGAGGCCTTTGCCGAGCTGTGGGACAGATATAAAAATAACAAAATATTGAGTTTTTCAAAAACCAATATAGGCCAGAGTCATTCGAAGATTACACAAAGGCTTTTGACAGCCTCACAGTGCAATATTTTTATTTCGACAAAAGTGTAGTAATTTCCTTATTTATTTTTCCATTATGCTATTTTTATTATTATATTCTTCGATCGTTATTAAAATTGTGTCACGCAACTGCGTACCCCAGTTCGAAGTAGACGCAGCGTTGGAAGGCCTCCCACAAGGTAGACTGATGACTGGTGAGGAATCCGATAGATGCAAGACGCATAGGGCCGGTCATTAAGGCGACACCTGGGGGCCTGGCATATGTCCAACAGTGGACATCTTTCGGCTGAAATGATGATGAACTGGAGTACAAGTTACGTTGCTATAGGAAACATATTATGTTACAAGTTGTCGTATGATACACGTGAATATTGGTGATGACCGTCCTCGGCTGTCTTAAGATTCTCGCTTTCGGCTCGGATAAATAGCGAATTATAATGTACACACTTGTATTATAATGTACTGTTGGATACTACTACCAGGCCCAGGAACATGGAGGGGCAAACATTATAAAACTACCGCAGGCGATGGGACGCGCCTCTTTTTCGTTTGGACTCTGTTGCGTGCGGAAGCGCTATCCCTCAGCTATTCGGTGTAATCTGGTATCCCTGTATTTCATTACTCTTGTTGTTTTACTTGATTTAGTGGTGACTTTGTTCGTCTGATTGTAATATTGCTAATTTGGATAATTATTTTTATAAAACTCATGTGATTAGATTTTAGGTCAATAAATCTTTATTTTTTTTTTAATCGTGATTTTACTTCTGTCCTAATAGTACTATTATTCACCTTATTGGAGTATATATTTGATTATTTTTATTCTCAACGAACCACAATATCCTTTAATTAAATATTGATGATCGTGTCGGCCTCGTATCGTGTAAACTAAAAACTTGCATGTAGGTAATTATTCCTTTTAAGTTCAAAGCCTCTGCTGTATTTGCGGCCAGTCTTTCACTGTCTTTTGCAAGATGAAGCTGCTTTTGTCGACCGTCGCCCTTTTCGCTTTGTTTAATGTAAGTTACATTTTATTTATTATATTTTTATGTAAAAAATACGTGTATCTACACATAGTTATCTCTAGTTATATAGAATATACGGACTGTTGAATTGCTTCATTCTTATTATGTAAGAATACATGTTGCCGGTTCGAACGATAATTTCTTAGTCCTTATTTGAGAAGCCTTGTAGCTTTAAGAGGTATTTTTGAAATTGTGAGAAATACCTAATTAAATACAATAATAACGTAATGGAGTTTAGATATGTAAATTAATTTCTTAGGCACAGTATAAAAGAGAGTTCTAAATCAAACTAACAAATTATGGTTAGGTTTAGTTAAAATACATAGTTAATCATTTTAATGTAAAAAAATACGTTGAACTAATTTTTTTTATATAATAGTTTAGCGACCCGCCTCGGCTTTGTACTAGTGTAAATTATATAGACAAACCTTCTCTATTTATTCAATCAATCAATCAATCAATCAATCAATCAATACGTTTATTTGCATAATACAGGTAAGTGTAATATTGCTCTATCTATTAGTGAAAACTGCATCAAAATCCGTTGCATAGTTCAGAAAGAGTTTACGTGTGTTTGGTGGCTTATAAAGTATGAGGGTTAAGACCTAAAACTTTTGAAAACTTGTAGTGTTTTAGCTCACTTCGTATACAGACTTGGAAAAATTGCCCTTACATTGTAGACACCTCTACGTTCCGGCCTATACGTTTCGCTTCTTCGTTTATACATCATTCCGCGTACATCAAAAACTGGACCAATTAGCCTGCTGTAGTCTTCCCGTTAGATTGTAATTTAGATGTCTCCAAGGCTAAAGTGGCTCTCAGTAAACTAGTGCGCTTCACCATCAACGATTGCATCACTGTTTACCATCAGTTGGGATAGCAGTCAAGCACTCGTTTATATAATAAAATAAAAAACAAGGATTTTTTTGTTTTAGTTTAATGCTATCGATATTAGCCTGCCTGTCAATCGACTCTCTTATTGTATTTATTATGGAGAGGCATAAAGCTGCTTGGAATGACTTTCCCAATCAAATGTTCAAATCTCAGATAGGTCGCCTTAACCATAAATAAAAGTAAATACAAGAAATTTACTGTAGAGCAGTGGTGGCCGAGTGGTAACGGCCCCGACTTACGAGTTGTAGGTCGCGGGTTCAAACCCAGCCAGGCGCATTACTTTGTGTAATTTATTTCATCACCGCTGCTCTCAAAACGGTGAAGGAAAACATCGTGAGGAAACCGGCATGTCCTAGAACCAAAAATTCAAAGACATGTGACATCCACCAACCCGCACTGGGCCCGCGTGTTGGATTACGGCCCATTCCCTCTCCTAGAGAGGAGGCCTGAGTCCCAACAGTGGGAACATTAAAAGGCCGACTATACTATACTATACAAGAAATTTAAATACCAGCTACACACTAGGTTATTTGTTTAGTAGTTTAGTTTCCACCCACACACAATAATTATAACTTTTTTGTAGGCAAACGTGAGAATTAACTTTATATTGTCTAAAATATTTAATTCTGTCCTCGATGTCAAATATTCATTTTCCTCCAAGGTTTGTTATTTCAAAACAAAATTCCAAGCTCGCGTTTGTATCTACAAACAATTGATTTGATAAATATATTACTGGACAAAGCTGCATTCCTATTTATAAAGTTGAAGCACGTTGAAGCATGTAATAAAAATGTCGGTCTGAACCGTACAAAACGTACGTAAATAGTACGTACGTATGTAAATAGGTAAAAGACTGGCCTGTTGGTCTAGTGGTTAGTGGCCCTGACTATAGCAGTCTGACTATAGCAGCCTGATGAGTGATGAGTCTGATGAGCACAGTCATTTGTTTTGTGTCTGGGTGTAATTTATCTATAATATGTACGTATTTAGAAATATGTAAGTATGTTTATCAGTTGTCTAGTACTCATAAGCTCTGCTTAGCTTGGGACTAGACGGCGTTGTGTGATAGTTGTGGAATATTATAATTATAAAATAAAATATCCCTATTCCCGAATCGAGTTTCGAAGATTTTTCCGAATCGTAAAAATTTATTATTTTGCGATGTAACTAAGGGTTCCGCTTGGCCAACGGCCATTGCTACTTTTACTTGTTTTCGTGAAAAAAATCATAAGATAACTCGTAAATTAGACGCAAGTCCAATGACGCAATTACCTAGCTGTCGAATTTTCATTTACACGTTTGATAATAATTTGCCACGTTAATTTCGCGATAATTTGACTAACCTAGTACGCATTATATTTATATATTATAATAACTGCTGCCAGCGGAATATACTCTGGGGATAAAACGTATCCTAAAAGCATCATTTATGATATTCCATGACATGGTCTAATCACTATGTACCAACTTTCATCTAATTTCGTTCAGCTGTTCGAGTGTGAATATGTAACAAACATACACACACTCACTCGCAAACTTTCGCCTTTATAAGATTATTGTGATCCACTCCTGTTCCCTCTTTGCCTTCATCCCGGGGCCCCGGGCTTCGCTTTCACACTACCCGTGGCCCCAGTAGGCTTCGACCCTGCTGGGCCCCAACGATTTGCTGACATCACCCTGAGGCGCGCGTGGAACAATACGAGCCGTCGACAGCTTGGGCTCGGTCCGGATAGTTACCGGACGGTCGGACGGCGAGCCACCCATTGCTCGCCGTCCGCAAGCCTGCGCCTACGGTGGCCGGAAATCGGGATCGGGATCCAGGCGGCGGTTGGGGCGTGAGGACCGTTGCTGTTGCCTCACGCGATCGGCCGCCTCCTTTGCTAGCATTACTGCTTCGCAGAAGGAGGCGACCGCCTGCCATTCCAAGATTATTGTGATGTGATTTGGTCATCATACACGCACGCCTAGAGTACAGAACACTAATGTGTAGAAGTCAATCTACATACAAAGCACGGATCAGTGCGAGCGCGAGTGCATCCGCTTGAGACACGCATCTGTAAACTTTTTGTGCAATTTCTGAGCAAAAAAAAAAGTTATTTTAACTGTTCATTGGACAGATGCTTAGATGAGGAATTATCATTATTTAAGCTACCAGTTGTTTCAGAGAGTTACCCAAGTAGGTAATTTGCTCGTATTTTGATGGTTCGTTTTAATGTAACACAGTACAGTTAGGTAGGTAGGTAAGCGTCCGTAGGTAAACAGTTAAAATAGGAACTGTTTGGCGAGCCGGCCGCGCCGCCGCCGTCGCACCGCTCGCGACATGACAGCAACCCTAGCGCGACCGCCGAGCGTAGGGATGAAAAGTGAAGTACATACATAAGATTGACTTCTGTACCTATCTATTTTGTGTCCAGAGGTTGTGAACACTACGCACTTTTTTGAAGATCGCTACTAATAATGTCTGTGTACAACCCGACTACTTCTTAGTAAATTATTTAATTTTCATGAAAACTATCAAGATTTAATATAGTAAACTTCAACGCTAAAGTAAATAGATTGACCATCAAAGATTGCGTCACTGTTTACCATCAGGTGGGTTTGCAGTCAAGTATTAATAAAAAGAATTTATATGTAAAAATTGTAAATTGTAATTTAAGAGCAGTGGTGGCCGAGTGGTAACGGCCCCGACTTACGAGTTGTAGGTCGTGGGTTCAAACCAGCCAAGCGCATTACTTTGTGTAATTTATTTCATCACCATTGCTCTCAAAACGACGAAGGAAAATATCGTGAGGAAACCGACATGTCCTAGAACCGAAAATTCGAAGACGTGTGGTGGATGTCACATGTCTGGTGTGGTGTCTGTCGTGGTGGATTACGGCCCATTCCCTCGTCTAGAGAGGAGGCCTGAGTCCCAGCAGTGCGAACATTACAAGGCCGACTATGCTATATGTAATTTTATTGCAGGTCATTACTGGACATGCGGGGCATAACCATGGAGATGGGAAACAAGTGAATATTCCCACGAAACAGCTCAACGATGGTAACCATATCCCAACCATCGGTTTGGGCACCTATGGATTTGTAAGTATTAAAGTCTATCACAAACTTTTGAAAGAATTACTAGGCTCTGACACTGCTATTAGGATCTGAACGCAAAGGACCAATGAAGGAATACAGAGGGGGGTTTTGGTCAGGAATAAACTGACACGTCCTTCGTTCCACCCAGGACGGATGAAATCAAATCAAAATCAAATCAAATCAAATCGCTTTTATTTGTAAGAAGAAGAAGATAAGATGATTTCCCGGAGATCTGTTGTTTCCTAAAAGAAAATCTCAATAATCCTCTATTGTTTATTTAACCTTATCTGAAATATGTAACATGAAAGGGAATGCTTAATTTTTTAAACAATTAAACTAATTTCTGCCGAAAACTGGAAAACTGTGTGAATATTATGTAAATGTATGTTATTACAGGACGACATTCCAAAAATTCGGCAAGCTATCAACTGGGCGATTGAGTCTGGATACCGGCATATCGACACGGCAGCTCTTTACGGCAACGAAGCAGAGATCGGAAAGGGCATCAGTGATGTTATGAAGAAGGGACTCATCAGGAGAGAGGATCTCTTTATTACTACTAAAGTAAGCAAAAAAGTATCCTAAGGTCTGAGTGTGAAAGTGAAAGTGACGTCAGTGTTACAGACTGTCGAAAGGTTAAAATATTATGGAATAACCACGAGACAAAAATTTCTGGAATAGACAATATTCCATATATTTTTATCGATTCTTATTGCCACGCTATCGCCGGCATAAAGGCATTTGCTCAGAGCCTTAGGAGCAAAGATGAAACGGTGAAAAAACAACATAAGGAAACGATAACACTGTTGAGAATTCGATACACATCTCAATTTTTTTTGGTATTAGACGAATCATTTTAATTGTATTTAATGGCCTATAAAGTTCTATGTACTCGACCACAAAAAAAATAATAGAACACGTTTGAAATACAATATGGATAAATAAGGAAACATAGCCATGATGGAATCTTTGCTTCTAAATTGAATGTTTTATTTCAGCTGTGGAGTGACAAGCATGCCAAGAACCAAGTTGTACCGGCTCTTAAGGAGTCTCTCGCTAAGTTGGGCCTTCAGTATGTTGATCTTTACCTAATACACTCTCCTGAAGCTACCAAAGTAAGTATTATCAAGAACTGAGGTTTTCGTAGGCCTTGACAAAACTGATCTATCATTGACAATAAAAAAATTAATTATTTTATGGTTCTTGTTATCGTAAACTTTTTGCTCGTCAGATTAAGTACCTATCGGAGAGAAAGTTAAGTTCCCAGAATTCACCTTTGTCAACCCAAGGGATTGACCTTCTGTCTAACCACCTATGCGACCTTCCTAACCCTAAAGGTCTTCCTAAAGTTTGTCTGTAAGAAATGGCTCTGTGCTATTAGACCGCCTATTTTAAACTTATTTTTATTAATAGTAGTATTTTTCTGATATCGTACACTGACAGCCCTAAATCTATCTCCTTTCTTTTAGCCCATCCAAAGGTTGTCTGTAATTGCCCTGTGCGATAAGACCGCCTATTGTACACTTATTTTAAATTATGTTTGTTCTATATTTTTGTTTATGTGGTGTACAATAAAGAATATAATAAATATTTTTATAAATATTTGTCCTGTCTTAAATTAAGGTGTGCAACAAAGTATATAATAATAATAATAACCCCATTGTTGTTCATTGTATTCGCGCTTGATTTGCTTCTCTGCATAATATTTAACAGCTATACGAGTATGATATATTCTCTTTATTTCGTCAAGGAGTTCTTTCACAAGCGTTTGATTTGTTTACCATCGCTTAACCTACATAAACCCAAGCGAACGCCGGTTCGCGCGTGACGTCATCGCGCCATTAAATGATGACTTTCTGCCTTGATTTTCAGGAAGACGGATCGCCCGCTGACATCGACTACTTGGAGACTTGGCAAGGCATGGAGGAGGCTAAGAAACTTGGCCTCGCCAAGTCTATTGGTGTGTCCAACTTTAACATCGAACAAATAGACAGGATTAAGGCTCACAGCAAAATTGTTCCCGCCGTTAACCAGATTGAGGTAAGATGATGTAATGTTCTAAAAGAAGTAATTAAAATATTTTTTTTTTGTATCTTAAGAATTATTGTATTACTCATTTGCTAGTCCGGGTTTACCCAAATTGTCTTGGGTCTGGTTTTAACCAGATTTTAAACGGGTTATTCTAGTTTCGATAAATATTTATTGTTTGTATTTACCTAGGGGTTTTCGGAAAACCTGTATTAGTATCAAGAAAAAAGTGGTTGATTAAGTGATTCAACTCGTTTGCATAAAAAGAACTATAAATCCTTTCTTTTTTTTCCATCAGTTTTGTTTTTTGTTTTGTTTTAGCTGGTAGTCTTCTAAACTTTTTGTTGCAGGTATTATATAAAGGACAAGTTGCTAGCATGAATTCACTACTTGATTCCTTTGGTTTTTTTTTTTCGTTCTCAAGTCAGGCAATGCTTAATTGGGTTTTTCCATCAGGAATAATTCAGTAGCAGCCCAAAATATAAATCTAAATATTGGTGATATGACACCCTTTGTCTCAGAAAATTCCGAATAGCTGTAGGTACTGAGCTTGTACTTTCTCCAGTTGGCTTGTTTCATATAACTATGAAAGTAAAAAAAAAACGAGTTACACACTACAATTTTTTTGGGACATAAGCTAAAGATGGATTTACCGAGCTTGACCGCAGATTGTGATCATAATTGTTTTAAACCCAGTTAATCGGTTTTAATCCAATTAATTAGATTATCAATCTTTAACATTCAGCCATCTATAGCATATCGTTTCCTTTTTCAGGTCCATCCATCGAACACCCAAGAAAAGACAATAAAGGACTGCTTCGAGCGCAACATAGTTGTCGTTGCGTACAGCCCCTTCGGTTTCTTCGTGTCCCGAGGCGAGGGGCCCAGTAAGGATGATCCTAAGATCAAGAACATTGCGCAGAAGTACGGGAAGAGCGTCAATCAAGTCATATTGCAGTATTTGGTAAGTGTTCAAAAAAAATTTCTGCCTTCAATACATAAATAATACAACACATGCCGTGTGTTGTATGCGATCCATCCAGCGGTGGATGGCACGCCACGCCAGTAATCGGATCTTCGACTATCTTTACCAACACTTTTGTAACCCATTGTTCAACGAAGATATTTACTGTACTTTCCTTGAGGGCCTCCATAGATTCCCTACCCTGTCGCGTGAATCACATACTGCTTGCATTTTTATCACCATTTATTTTTTTCTTGGCATTAGTTACATTTTATTCAAGGTTTTTTGTTTTACAGTTGTTTGTACCTGGTAAATTTCTGGGTGGTGAAAAATAAATCACGTTTAGTAATTTGTTGGCTTGACATGACATGAAAGGCAGTATTTAATATTGAGCTACTGCCTATCCGAAAGCCACAACGTGTAACACGATACTCGTTCGTCATCAGTTACTACAAAATACTTTCGCGTTTTGACAATATGTATATATATATATCAAAATTTACAATTTCTTTTACCGTAAAGTCAGTATTGGGCCGCCTTGACCAAAATTATACGATTTTACTGTATTTAAAGTCATTAGGAATCAGTCAAAAACTATTAAATCCATAGATTTTTAACCGACTTAAAAAAGGAGGAGGTTATATGGTTGGTTGAATGTATGTTCACCGATTTCTCGGTCAATTGTGAAGTCGGTTGTATTTTACTTGTAAAAGTTTTTTTATTTTATTAAGTAATAATACAGGTTTTGCTTGAAATAGTGTGACTTCTGTCAGTACTTTTCATTCATCTATTGTTTTTTACAGCTCCACAAAGGTCTTGTGCCGATCCCCAAGTCAACGAACCAGAACCGCATAAAGGAGAACATTGACGTGTTTGACTTCCATCTCACTCCAGAGGAAGTCAGCATTATCAGCAGCTACAATACTAATACTAGCATCTTCAGCTAAAGTGTGGAATATTCAGATATGTCAGGCAACTGGAGGCTCAGGACCTAGTTGTCTTTAAGTGATTATGGACCATGACTACAGAATTTTATCAGTTGTTAAGTTCAATGTGAAATAAATGATTACATATCGGTCTAAATGTTTTATTTTACCATCAGCTGAGATAGAGGTCAAACGCTAGTCTATCCATACAAAATTTTGTTATTTTTTTTATTTTTACTCCTACATTCCAGAAATTGGAAACGTTTATTTCTAATAGACCAATTACAGGCACTTTTGAATTGTCAAAGAATAATATTTATAATTTATAATGATAATAAATGTGTCTCACAATTGACCTCATTAGAAGGCTTAAAGTTACCCAATAAAAATGGCTACGCTCGGAGTTGTCTTGCGTGACCAAATCAGGAATAAAGATATCCGCAGGAGAACCAAGGTTCTGACAATTTTGATAGACTTTTAGCTACAGTAGGGTGTGGTGTGGATCGATCCAGGAATTATTATAGGGAAACATTGAAAATGCGACTTGTTAGATTTAATGTAAAAATGTACATAAATCAAAACAATATGTGAGTAAAACCATTTAAAAATATATAAAAATACTACGTAATTGCAATACTGTAGCTTGAGCGTTGCGATACACCTTTGAGTAGGTGTTTATATAAATATAATAATTATATCCCCGGGTATTGAAAGGCTACCTTTCAACCACTATCTTTAGACTCAGGATGCACTGGCAACGGACAAATGTTGCCGGTCCTAATAAATTTTGATATCCTGACTTTCTAAAACTATTTCTTGGGTAGTTATATTTACAATACAGTATCATTTCAGTTATGAGTATATTTTTATATGCTAAATTTTGGTGTATAACTGCAGCAACTTGGTCATGACGCTGTTTATAATCGGTTTGTGCTAGTAATTTATATTTATTAAATGTTGGATGGTTTCGGAGGCACTGTTGCAGTATCTGCAGAACTCGGTCGACTGATCCTGGTGTTTATTGCTCTCAACTGCCCCCCTAGCCAAGTTACAACCGTTTCGTTTCAATCCTCCTTTCGTTGATCGCCTCGAGTCGGCCACGCCTCCTATTCCTTTGTTCTGACCACGTGACTGAGCGTTGAAATGACATCAGAATAAAGGAATCGGAAGCGTGGCCTACTCGAAGCGATCAACGAAAGGAGAATTGAAACGAAACGGTTTTAACTTGGCTAGGGGATAGTTCTGCAACTACCAGTTGGTGCGAGTCTAGTAAAGAGTCGATACGATTACGAAAGACTTTTACAAACGCCATAATGTTGGTAAAAAGGAGAAATAGAGTGGCAGATCCGAGCTCTTCTGGTCATTCGTAAAAGCAAAAAAAGCAGGTGCAAGTGAAATACCGTCGAAATTGAAGTTGGGCACTGAGGTTGCCATTTCGGGAGATGGCATCTGCAATTTATTTGCGCGTCACTTCGCGTCGACTTTTACTCAATCAGGCGCCATACACTCAGAACATCGCTCTGGAAATACGCCGATCTACTCTAGCAATACGTTGGGCAGCGTTGCGTTCACGGAAAAAGACATAACCGGAGCACTGAGAAAGCTCAATGTATGCAAAGGTGCAGGTCCTGACAGTCTACCGCCTATATTTGTCAAAAAATGTGCGGTCAATCTATCTCTCCCACTCAAAATAATATTGAATCACTCTATTAAAACTTCTCAATTTCCTGATAAGTGGAAGCTAGCGCATGTAGTCCCCGTCATTAACAAAGGGGAGGCTGACAACGTAAGCAATTACCGACTTATCTCCATTTTGTCTGTATTTTCAAAAGTATTCGAAATTGAAAATAGAGGTGGCTCCACAACAACATGGTTTTTGTGCTCAAAAATCCATCAAAACCAACTTAGTTCTCGATGTCAATGACCTTTGTAAATTAGTAGATTCACGTAAACAGGTCGAATCTATATACACTGATTTTGGCAGTGCGTTCGATAAGGTGGACCATAATATATTGCTGCACAAGCTGCCAAATCTCGGTATATTTAGCCAACTTTGGCTGTGGTTTAAATCTTATCTGACTGACAGAAAACAGAGAGTTGTAGTAAAGGGTCATCAGTCTCTATCTTACACTTCAACATCCGGAGTCCCAGAAGGTTCCCATTTAGGCCCAATACTATTTATTGTATTCGTCAATGATATAGCAAACAGTATTAAACACAGTACCTGTTCTATCTTCGCAGATGACTTGAAACTATATCGGGTCATTAACGCAAGTATAGACATTGCCCTACTTCAGGAGGATCTCAACTCTGATTTGTGTACTAAAAATCACATGTTTCTTAATGCCAATAAATGTTTCCATTTAACATTCACGAAAAAACATCTTGCGCGGACTTCTTCTTATTCGCTCAATGGTAGAGTGCTTCAAAAAGATGACAAAATCCGAGACTTAGGTGTTGTCCTTGACAGTAAGCTCACCTTCATACCTCACATTGACTCTATTGTTTCCAGAGCTGCTAAAACACTGGGATTTATAAAAAGAACATGTTATGACTTCAAAACCATCCAAAGCTTAATCGTACTTTATAATTCACTTGTACGATCTATCTTGGAATACGCGTCACCCGTTTGGTTTCCTAGTTATGGTACACATGTGAATCACATAGAAAGGGTCCAAAATTAATAAATTGCCTGATGACATTAAACAATTACCAATCCTCCAGTTTAAAAAGAAACTACATTCGTTCTTAATAGACAGATGTTATTATGATGTCAAAGATTACTTGAGTGACAAAAATATTGTATTGCAATGACAAGAAAGGAAAAATAACTATCATTTTTTTTCCCACGTATGTATGATAATATTGTGAATTGTATTTGAATATCATTTAAATTGCTTGTGTCTTTCCTCTTTAATATATATTATATTATTTCGCACCAACTACCAGCCCAGGCCAGATTGCGCCTAACTCTATCTACCACAGAACACCTTTAAAATTTAAAACAACCAACAGAAAAAAAAAAAATTTGAAAACCACTGTATGAGCGCTACTCGTAGATTTCACAAAGGCTTTTGACAGTATCAAATACAATGCAAATATTTTGAGTGCTACGAAGTATAGCAATCTCCTTATTTATTCTGCAATTATGATTGAAATTATGTAACGCAATTGGGGTGGAGGTTTTGCTATGGGAATCACGAAAGTAGTAGGAAGACCGAATCAGGTTTGAGATGCCCTTGGAATTTGGTGTATATGACGATAAACTGAGTGAACAATATTTTAATCTACACTAATAATATAAAGAGGTAAAGTTATGTTTTTTTTTGTTATTTTGTTTGTAGAAGGTAATCTCTGAAAGTACTGGTCCGATTGCGAAAATTTTTTCACCGAAAGAAAGCTGCTTTATTCCTGAGTGATATATGCTATATTGTATGTACAGTCAGGGATCAAAAGTGCAGTTGCACTCTGCCAATGTTAGTGTCTAAAATTTCTTTGTTGTCGCTGTCTCGAGGGAAGTATGTAAATAAAAAGATCTTAAAATTCAAGAAAATAATATATTTAAAATACCACATTTAATTGTAATTTGATTGCTAGCTTTTTTCAATATTTTATATGTTAAATCAATATGCATATTATAATCAAAAATGCTTTATTGACTCATTCAACAACCTCTGTATGGATAAACCATACAGAGGTTGTTTTTTTTTTTCAAAATACATTTTTGATTTAATAATCCATTAAATTAAGTTAAGTAAACTGAAGATAATTACAAATACTTAAGAATAAAATGATAATTGTGACTAAATAAAATTTATTTTAGAATCTAATAAAGATAAACAGATAAAAAAAAAAATAAGAAAAAAGAAAATATAGATCTAAACTTTATACCTACTCTATCAGTTTTCCGAGACGAACTACCGTAAGGACGATGCCTACCGTAAGGGCTGGTTCGAGGTGGCTCAAGAAAAGATTAACTGGAAGAAGTTGGGGAGGCCTTTACCCAGCAGTGGGAAAGTATAGACTACTAAAAAAATACAGTTTTACATGGACTGTGTGCAAAAAAAATTAGAAGTTATTATATTCAATCAAACTTAATTGCTATCCCCAGAAATCACATTTATCAAAACTAAGTCACAGAAACACTTCACAATTAAGGAAATTAGTACTGAATATTAAAGTTCTCTTTATTTGGACAGTTCACAGTCAGAAATAAAAAAATACTGGTACTTACAGTTGCTCTGAAGATACCTCTCCCGTAACGGGACATGAAGTAGAACGAGTGCTAAAGATTATACACTATATTAAGAGTCCTGGTGACGATGGCATCACAACTGAAGCCTTGAAGCTTGAATCTGCCTCCCTGCTTGATCATCTTACCAACTTATTTAACATGATTTACGGACAGGTAAAATTCCAACTCTGATGTGCCACTGAAACATCGTTACTGCATAAAAAACGAGAAAAATTTAAACAACTTTTCGAAGTCATTCAGAATCGTATCGACGTATTATTAGACTCGCAACAGCTAGGACTAGGCCTGATTTCACCCAAATTACCCACCAGAGACAATCTTTAAAATTTTAATCAAATATTCTAGAAAAAACATTTTGACTAACATCGAAAAGTCCAAACTCAAGGTTTGCTAACGTGCTATGGAGCGCTGCTCAACGTGCTACTTATTGTTAAACTATCGGATCGCGTTCGAAATACTACTTATCCTACTCTCCGAAACCTAGATCGTTGACCTGGCTCAAAAGGCTGCCCAACTTACTAAGCTCACTAACTTAGCTTGACTAAGCTCAATATCTCTGCTGCAAACCGATCGAGCAGTGAGCCAGTAATACATAAAATTGGTGGCCTGAAATCGCACGACGGGATTGTGGTAGACCAGGAAGAAGATGGAATTGGTAAATAATGTAGGGACGCCTTTGCCCAGCTGTGGGACAGATACAATAATAGTAAAATATTCTGCTCGTCAATTTAAGTACCGGAGAGAAATTTTCCCAATTACCTTTCCCAATCATGTAGGACTGACTTTCTGTCTAACCACCTATGTGACACTATATATTTATTAAATAATTGTTGTCCATTGTATTTGAGCTTGATTTGTTTCTCTGCATAACATTACCTACATTCTCTATACTTCGCCAAGGAGTTCTTTCACAAGCGTTTGATAGGTTTATCATCGCTTAATAAACGACTTTCTGCCTTGATTTTCAGAAAGGCGGATCGTCCGCCAACATTGACTATTTGGAGACTTGGCAAGGCATGGAGGAGGCTAAGAAACTTGGCCTCGCCAAGTCTATTGGTGTGTCAAACTTTAATACCGAACACATAGACAGGATTAAGGCTCACAGCAAAATTGTTCCCGCCGTTAACCAGATTGAGGTATGATGATGTAATGACCTAAAAAATGAATTGTTTTTTTTTTGTGTCTTGGTAATTATTGTATTACTCGTTTGCTAGTTCGGGCTTACCCAATCTACCTTGGGTCTGGTTTTAACGAAATTGTAAACGTGTTGTTCTGGTTTCCATAAATATTTATTATTTGTATTTACCTCGGGGTTTTCGGATAACCTGTTTCAGTATCAAAGGTTGTTGTTTGATTAAGTGATTCAACTAGTTTGCATAAAAAGAACTATAAATATATTTTTTTTTATACAAAGTAATGCGCCTGGCTGGGTTTGAACCCGCGACCTACAACTCGTAAGTCGGGGCCGTTACCACTCGGCCACCACTGCTTATAACTCAGTAGCAGCCCAAAATATGAATCTAAATACCGTAAAACAGGGTTAATAGAAACCAAACTTTGCGTTTGGTTTTTCACTTTGATACCATATTATCGACTTCTAACAAAGCATCGACTTTTTAGAATAACAATTAATTAATAAATTGATACAATTAAATGCTGAAAAAAAAAATTTTAATATCGTGAAAATACACTTTGAAGTTTTGTTTCTATTCACCCCATTTGACTCGGTGATGTGATACCCTTTGTCAGAAAACACCGAATAGTTGAGCCTGATCTTTCTCCAGTTGATTTGTCTCATCCGCCTATGAAAGTGAAAAACAAACGAGACTCGGTTCACTATAATTTTTGTCGCCGGCAAAGTTGTGCTTTGAGTACAATCACGTGTTTAAGTATCGGTCACTAATTACCAGTCACCCTATATAATTTCCTTCTTCAGGTCCATCCAAGAAAAGACAATAAAGGACTGCTTCGATTGCAACGTAACTGTCGTTTGCGTACAGCCCCTTCAGTTTTTTCGTATCTGAATGTGACGAGCCCAGTAAAGACAGCCCTAAGATTAAGAAGTAAGTGAATACGGGAAGAGCGTCAATCAAGTCTTGTTGCGGTATTTGGTAAGCATTCAAAAGATTTCCCAATACACTTTCGAAAACCCGTTCTCATCGCTATCGCTTTTAGGCACGCAATTGACTATTTTCGCACTAGTGTGGTAAAGTGCGTGTGCTCACTCCCAGCCACAATTTCATTAAATTTATCGTATTTGGCTGGGGGCCACTAGTCGAGCGTCAACCCCTGTTTATTTATGTCTTCGTAAGTGTATTGAAAAACGTCGTTATACACTTGGGAATTTGTCACTGAAACCCTCAGCTCCATAACACCCTCACCTACGGTTTGGGCGAATGCCTTGCTTCTAAATGTAGGTAATATTTACCAGCAACGTAGTCCACTGCTGGATGGATGACACTGCAACACACGCCACGTCGTTTAACTGGATCTTCAACTCTGTACCAATTATGAGTTCATTCGTTCTATTCATTGTATTTTATTACTATTCGAATTTTTCCATGAATTTGGTACGTTTCAATTAAGGATATGATATATGTAGATATCCAGACTTCTTTTTTCTTCTTTACAATCGTTTGTACCTGATAAACTGGGTGGGGAAAAAAATCTACTTTTAATAAATTTTCTGTCTTTGTATATAGCGTTGCCAGGCATCCGGGTAAAGCCGGATAAGGTCAGGCTTTTTAGTTGCGTATCCGGCCAAATTAGGCGGTGTCAGGTTTTTGTTAGGCTTTTTAAATCAGACATTTTTTTTTTAGATTTGTCTTGATTTCTACTTTATCTTGTATCGCTAGTATAAGCGGAGCGGACTAGCAATTATAGCAGCCAATTTTATTTATAATTTTATTGTTGTTTCATTAGAATTAAAAAATATATGTATAATGGTCAATAACGCCGGACGGTCCGACTGCGAGCTACCCATTGCTTAAAACAGGAATTGGTGGAAAGTCAATAGGAACGTATGGACAAATTCAAAACCATAAAAAAAAAAAAATAGTAAAAGAAATATCATAATAACTTGACTACTTCTCCTTAATCTGTTCTTTTTTACAGTTCGACAGAGATCTTATCCCGATCCCTAAGTTAATGAACAAGAAACACATAAAAGAGAACATTGACGTGATTGACTTCCATCTCACTCCAGAGGAAGTAAGCGTTATCAGCAGCTACAACACTAATGCTAGCCACTGGTGGAGCTAAACTAACCTTGCATCATATGTGAACATGGGGAATGACGATATAGTACATTTTGATACAAAGGAGAAAGTTTGACAAGGTGGAATTTTCCCGAGCCGCAGGTGAGGGAGTTATGGAGCCTAGTGCTTCAGCCTCAGAGTGAATTTAGCCTCGGTTGAAATGACAAACTTTTGACAAGTCTTGTAACAAAATGAACTATAACAATTGTTAAATCCAAAGTGAATTAAATAATTACATATCAGTTCAGTCAGTCACCGTTCACTATTTTAAACTTATTGTATTTCTCTTTTTTGATTTAATCTAAATTTAAAAAAAAATGTAGCTGAATGTAACCGAGCGAGTTAAATAAAAAAAAAAATTCAAGAAAATAATATATTTAAAATACCACAGTTAATTGCAATTTCATTGCTAGCTTTTTCAATAGTTTATATCATAAAGCAATATTATAATAAAAAATGCCGTATTATCGCATTTTTTATCCCACTTTAATCCATACAGAAGCTTTTTTCAAGACAGTTTACATTAAAAAATCCATTTAACTAAGTAAAGCAAATTGAAAATAATTACGAATGCCTAAAAATAAAATGATAAGAAATTGTGACTAAATAAAATCTATTTTAGAGTCTAATAAAGAAAATATAGATCTAAACTTATTATATCTACCCTATCAGTTTTTTCGTGGAATTATGTGCAAAATATGTTTTGCGTTGCTTTTATTTCTATTTTTTTTATGAAGCAACAATGTCTGTTTTTTCTTTCTTCCTTTCCTCGTTATTATATTCAATCAAACTTCGTTGTTGTCCCCAGAAATCACATTGATCATGACTAAGCCACAGAAACACATCGCAAAATATTTTATACTACAATTGAAATAGGATGGTGCGGGTGACAGCTGTCTGATTCATACAATGTAGCTACCTATCCTTTTGTCACATCTTAAAGATGCATATTTTCGCCCTGCTGTCATCCTACCTATGCTATGTAAAAAGACCTTAAAACACCTTTAACACAATCCCATGTCACTTGAAAATCTGACACTTCATTCAGTTGTCAGTTTGAACAACCAACATTACTACACTAAACGTCAGTTTGACACTTGAGCAAAATTAGTGACGTGACGCTGTCAAACTGTTTTTATCGATAACATCAGTCGATGGAGAGCTGTCTGAAGGAGCCGTCGATACCGAACAGTTCGTCGTAGTTGGTTGGTCTGCCTGGTCGAAGGGACTCGTTAGCGATGATGCTGTCTTGGCGCTTGAACCACTCGCGGTATTCTTGGAGTTTGAGTTTCCATTGTTCTGTTAAAAACAAACGCAGCAGTTAAACAATAACAATTATAATAGAAATGTATTGATGTATATTAATAACATTGTTCAGGCAGGGGCAGATACGTCTTAAGATAGTTCTTGAAAACTAGTCCACGTAAAAGTTTTTGGGTATCATTGCATAGCGCGTACAGCCCCCCTAGCCAAGTTACAACCGTTTCCACGTTACCGAACCGTAACCGTTACCACGTGACTGAGCGTTGACGTCATCTCAATGCTCAGTCACGTGGTCAGAACAAAGGAATAGGAGGCGTGGCCTACTCGAGGCGTCAACGAAAAGAAAATCGTAACGAAATGTTTGTAACTTGGCTAGGGGGGCGGCATAATCTTTGGTTTAATATCATATTCCATGAAAAGTGTCTATAGGGCCTCTCGAATTAGCTTTGGTACCTCGAACGCCTTCCAAAGGTCCAGGACCCCAGCATATCTACAACATATAAAAATACTATTAATTTTTAATCAAGTATTATCATGTTACCTTGTAATGTCGCCATACTGCCACACTGTCCGCCGTATTCTGTGGGCAGCATCTCCTGAGGAATGTACTTGTAGAGATCCTTTACTTCCCTGTGGATGTATATCTGCAAAGATAGACAATAGTTACAAGATCAATTACTTCGTCTTTTAAGTATGCTATAAAATTGGCATAAGAAAATTAGAACCTTTCAACAGAGCTTATTTATTCAAAACGGTGAAGGAAAACATCGTGAGGAAACCGGCATGTCTTAGAACCAAAAAATTCATAGACATGTGACATTCACCAACCTGCACTGGGCCCGCGTGGTGGATTACGGCCCATTTCCTCTCCTAGAGAGGAGGCCCAAGTCCCAGCAGTGGGAATATTATGCTATGCTAAGACAGCTTATAGTTTTTGAAAGTGGTAAAAAATATCTCGCTTTTTTTTTTGCTTTAACACTTTTTGTAGATGATAGCCAGATAATTTACTGTCGATAGGAAAATATTGTACTTTTTAATAATTCCAAGGGAAAGTCGCTTATATACTGGGCATATTTGGACAATGGTTAGGGGGATAGTTCATGTAATATAAGAGTATATTATGGGTGTCAATTATAACCTAGCTTTAGCAGCATTTAATGTAGAAAATAAAGAATAGTACATTTTGGTACAGATAGAGAAAGTTTGTCATTGCGACCTACTCGGGATTCCGATTGCTGCAGTGACGAAATTTCCACGTGTATCAAACGATGTTTTTCAATACTGTTACGAAGAAATAAATAAGCGCGGGTTAACGCGCGACTCGTGGGGGTCACTTTGTGCCCAGCCTGATTCAATAAATACAATCAATTGTGACAGGGGCGAGCTCCAGCACTTTTCCGCACTAGTGTAGAAAACAGTAAATTGTGTGTCTAATAGTAGTGGGGGTAGAAGAGGATTTTCGAGTAAGTGTATTGAAAAAAATATTATTGAGGTCTATCTGCGTTGAAAACTTTGAGTGACCAATAATATTGTTAGTCGATTCTGATATTTTCAAACCAGTAATGTTTATAATAATGGCTTTAAGAAAGTGTTGATATATATAAATCCTTACCCGTTTCCTGATCTTCTCCTTGAGGAAGGGTTTGACGAAATTAACAAATCGCTCGACCAGCGGCGACGTGTTCACGATGTGGACTTCCTTCAGCTTAATAGGGTAAGCTTCCTGCAAGAAGAAATCTGTGATATTATACATGACAAGCCAAGGCCAAGGCCTTCTGCTTGAAGGCCTCCTCATATCAATTGGTTATCGTTATTAATAATATATTTGGTAACAGGAAATGTGGATACGTGGCTAACCTAGAGACTATATGTATAGAAAGAAAAAGAATGAAAAATAGTTTATTTGGCACACATGCGGGGTTATCATGACGTTCAAAGTAAGATTGTGTGGGTAAGAGATGGCGCTAGACAACCTGTATAGCTCTGTCTCTTACCCACACTGAAATAAGAATGAAACAATCTTACTTTAAGCGTCGTGGTATAGGTCCTAGACAGTGTAGAAAAACCTGTTGAAACTTAAAAATAAAAGAAAACTAACATTGTGTGTCTTACGCAACATACAACATACATACCTACATACATAGGTCTGTAGAAAACCAGGATTAATATAATTTAAACCGGATCGCCCGTAAATGTAGATAGATTAAGTATGAGCTTGAAAACGGAGTTTTGACGTATAATATATTTATTTAAAAAAACTATATCTTGTTTGTTTTGTACCAATTTTTTATATTGTTATAAATGTAAATAGAATACTGTGAAATTCTATTTTCGTATATTTATTGATACTGTGGCGACCATGCAGGTCCCACTAATAATTACTAACTTGCAAACTGGCATGTTATACTTTTAAGGTTTATGTGATAAAAAGTGTAGGTTTGATTCATATTCAAACAATAGTTAGGGAGACGTCACACAAAAGTCGAGACGTAATTTTTATACAAAACTAGCTTTTGCCCGCGGCTTCGCTCCCGTCAACTGACTACTCTACCCAACTCTACCCTGCCCTACCCTGCCCTACCCTGCCCTACCCTGCCCTACCCTACCCCACTCTACACTACAAGTTTCAATTTGACAGCAAAATCCCCATTCACAAAATGATCCACCATTTATTGAATTCATTTGTTACAAAAAATGTGATAAATGAAGAACCGCTCGACCGATTTTGTGCAAACTTCACATAAACCATCTACTAAATAGTCCAAACAAAGCCTGAACATTTGGTTTGGATAGGTGAGCCCGTTCTTGTGTTATAAAATTACAACGAAAAAAGTGGCATTGATTTTTATATATATAGATGTATGATTTTTTTTACAAACATATTCACACATACATCCACACACACTCACCCCTATATTCACACACACAAAACACAACAAGCACGTACCACTTCACACCACTACACATCCCCTCCCCATTTTACTCGTACACGCTTATATTACTGCTGCCAAGTTTAAACGGTAGATCGACACTGTCCACTGTTGTACAAAAATAGTGAATTTATAAGTTAGACACTGTCTCTTAAAATACAGGATAGCCTAGTTTAAGGCTACTATAATTATGTACAGAATTTTTCGCAACACATTGTATAATGCCTAGAATAAGTCTACCCACTACTATAACTACTTGTGTACATTCCTGTAATTATTTTGGTAAGTAAACTTTATTATTATAATTATTTATTATTATTATTATTTGAAAGTGCTTAATACAACATAATAATAGTTTAAATGTACCTAACGCGAAGCCTTTCATTTGCGTCTCCACTATCACAATACACTGGTTCTTAACAAACATTTTTTTTGTGCATATTCTCTATTGAAGCTATGTACAAACCTGAACACAAATCATGAACTTCTTGATGGTAGCAGCCGACAGCTTGGCCAGCATGCTAGGTCCCAGGATGGCGGCGTCCAGCACATATATATCTCCTGCTACTCCTTCCCTCTCTTCTGTTAACCTCACGTCTCCTATCATAAGCGCCAGCTTTAGAGTGTCTGTGATCTGCTGGGAGTTGAGGTCGGGATGGACTCCTGGAAAAGAGATGTAATAATGTCCAATTTCTGTTATTAGGTAATTAAGACAGTTTCCTTGAACGACTGGTCTCCAACAGGGGTGCAATTCTTTATTTGGTCTGGCCGGTGTGCGATGGAATAGCGACTATTATTAGGGTTCCGTACCCAAAAGTTAAAAATGGGATATTAATAAGACTTTTTATAAATAAGACTCCGCTGTCCGTCCGTCTGTCTGTCCGTTTGTCATCAGGCTGTATCTTATGAACCGTGATAGTTAGACATTTGAAATTTTCACAGGTAATGTATTTTTGTTGCCGCTATAATAAAAAATAATAAAATATATTTTTTTTGCCGTTTCCCATAGATAATGGTACAGAACCCTACGTGCGCGAGTCCGACTCGCACTTGGCCGGTTTTTTATTTATGCCAAGTTATTTACCATGTGCTCTGAAGTCGCTAGATGGAGTTGTGGCTGAACACGAAGAAGATGACCTGACAACTTACATATATCTTCCTTAGGAATTTGCAAGAAGTGGCTTGGTACCGGGAACAATGGAAGGAATGGAGGCCTTTGTCCCTTGGTGTGACAATACAGGCTAGATATAATAAATAATAATTTTATTTACAGTAACTACCCCTACGGTTATTAATTTTTTTATTTTGAGGTGCGAAGTCATCAGGAATGGATATTTAATAATAATAATAATAATATTTATTTCCAAAAATAAAATGGTGACAAAAACAAGTAAGTACATAATTCTTGGTACATAAATGAGGACATAGTAAATAACTACTGGCTCCCAAACTAGGTTTATAGCCTGTGACTTGGGAGTATATAAATTCATGCTATATATTCTATAACAGACAGTGATTCGTGAGCAAAACGTAAGTGTATATTTAACTCATGCTTATAGTAGTATATTGGTAACACCATTGCGAAGCTTGAACGAGTTGCTTATAAACAACTAAAGAACCGAAGGTCGTAGGATAGAAAGATCAGAAGCATTATCTCTGTTTGAAGAAACGTAAGCCTTCATCTTCATTGTAAGTGATTTACGAAGGCTTTTTTCTAGGTGCGAAACGTTTTTACTACTTCTCACGCTCTGTGTGGAGCGAGAGGAAGTGTCAGGTTGATTCTGTTTAAAATACCATCTGTGTTTCTTCAGTGACCTCTTCATTTTTTTCTAATAATTCCGCAATAGTACCTAATGAAAGTACACACCTTACCGTACATTTAAAAAAAAAAGAAAAATACAGTTTAAGAGTATGTTCTTACCTCTGCAAATTGTGACTCTTCTGCCATTTGGTGTGATGCCCGGAAGAGGTGGTCCTTGACTGAAAGGAACAAAATATAATAATTCATTATTATGTCCAATTACAGTATTTTTTTTTTGTATTTTGCGTTTTTTTTTTGTATTTCATCAATTGTTGTAATGTATAGCAGGAACCTCTCTATTGAATAGTCATTATATAGCTTTTGAATGCAGTAGGGTTGGCTGAATTGAGAGAGTTGTATAAAAAACGTTAGTAAATTTGAATTTCGCGAAAGTAGAAGTGTCTGGGTAGTACCCAGGCATTTCTCTGACGCCATGGCGGCGCGACCAGTCGCCGCTACCAACAAAATGTATACAGCTCTAGAGATAGTTACTTACCTGGTGTCCGTTTTGTTGCGCAACTAATTTAGTTGCGCGACCAGCTCGGACTCCAGTCCGGCCTTGACGCTCTCACCAAAGAATATGTTAGGGCTGTATTTTTAAATATAGCCCTTAAGTAAAACTTCAGTTTTTTTTAGAGAGCATGCTTTTTTATTGATAGATTTGCGTTTTACCATTATTTCACCCGATGGTAAGAGTGATGTGGTCGACGGTGAAGCACGCTTGCCTAGTAACCTATTCACTCTTGACTTAAAGACCCCTAGGTCTAGCTACAAGCTATCAGGAAACACATTCGTATAACTAATGAATGTGTTGCCAAAACGTTTTGTGCGTATGGGTGGGATGTCATCCATGTATCGGTGCCGCATCGACAAACTGAAGTTTTATAGTTTCTTTCAAATCAGTCGTGTCTCTGTGACATTTTATTTTATGGATATAAACTAGTGCTTTCGATCCTATCTGATGGTGGGGTGCACTAGTTTATTAAGAGCCTATTCACTCTAGCCTTGAAGACACCTAAATTATAATCAGACGGGAAGACCGCAGCAGGCAAATTGCTCCAGTCTTTCTATGTACGCGGTATAAACCACGAGGTGAAATGCTTGGTCCGGACCGTAGAGGTTTTAACAACGTAAGTGATAAACTTACTATGCCAGAAAATCAACAAAAGTAAATAAGAGAGCTTTAATTCCTACTTACATTTTATGACTCATAATCTCATCAAGCTCAGGTCTGGTGGCGTCTCTCTTTGTGAAGAACTCTGGGCACGCTGCCCTCATCGTGAAGTACATGTCCAGCTTCCTCTTGCACTTCTCCAGGGAAAAGCTGCTGCCTCGCAGGAAGGTCATGATTGGAGGGATCTCTGTAAATGCAGGTTTCTAATAAGCTCTGATCTGGTGGTCCATTTGGTCCTGGTGGTTTAAAAAGATAGTTACCGCCAAACGGTATGAATAGGGATAAACGTTAGATTAGATTTTTCGCTTTGTTACCAGACTTGGAAGGTTCGTGATGACCCAGTAGTGAAGATGGCAATTCGACACGACCAGAATGAGGTCAGCAGTATGACCTGTGAGAGGAGGCTTATGACACGTGCCTTTCGAGTCAAGTATAGCACTTTTTGCTCGACCTGGGAATCAAACCCAGGACATGTTGGTAGGCTTGGACCTTAAAAGTTAGGGTTATCAATATACATGTTTCAACATTTTATCAGCTTGCACAAATCCGCTACTACAATAGGTGTCCTTTCCTTTTACAATAATGGAAGGTTAGAAGTTTGCGTGTTCATATCACGTCGGGGTCACCAGTTTAGAGGTATGCGGAAAAGGGTGTAAAGTCCCGCAAAACCGCCATTGAAAAGGGAGGGTGCTCTGTCCAATAGTTGATTTTGTGTTGTAGTATATGTTCTAATTGCGCAGAGAACTTACTGTGATGCAGGATTTAGAATTTTAGTTCCTATTTGGCGTCATAGATGTCACTGTACTCAGTTCTGTTTGTGGAAATAAATAAGTCTGATAGTCATACCCCAATCATCCGGCAGATGTGGCTGCTTCTTGAGCCAATCCCTAATGGTGGCCACGTCTCTGTCCCTGGTGGTAACATCTTCTTTCAGCTCGACGCGGATGCTCTTCCACAGGTCACCCGAAGGCTGCTCCAACAACTCTTGTTTTAACTTCATGTTTTCAACTGAAACTGAGGAGAAATTGGGTCTTGAGTATAATGTATTTAGTTATACAGAAAAAGACAGTTAAATTAGGTCTGAAAATAATGGTAGAACAATATTAAACAATTTGTTTTTTTGACCGGCCTGTTGGTGTTTTGGTTAGTGGCCCTGACTGCTATGCCGGAAGTTCAGTTCGATACACACCCTAGACAAATGTTTGTGTGATGAGTACGATCATTTTTTCTGTGTCTGGGTATAATTTATCTATAATATATGTACTTTAAAATGCTTAAGTATGTTTAACAGTTGTCTAGTGCACATAGTACAAGCTCTGCTTAGTTTGGGACTAGATGGCGTTGTGTCATAGTTATGGAATATTATTATCTAAAGGTGTGACAGTTCTTTTATTTAGGATACTTTTTCATTTGTGGAACAATTATGAGACTTCTAAAAAACGAGCTGTTCGATATATTTTGTTTAAAAAAAACAGCTGTTGTACTTTAACTTTTTAATATTAGTTAAATCTTGAACTGTTTTGAGTATCGCCAGAAAATTAGGACTTTTGTCTGGTTGAAATGGTAAAATTCCAGAAGCAGCAACAGTGAATAGTGAGGTTAGATATACTTTTATGTAAGCAACCATATTTAATTACCTCATTTATTCATATTTTAAAGCATAAATAGTCGCTAGTTTGATTACAGCTAGGAAACGTTGGTTTGCTTTAAATATAGTCTCTCAACTGACTAAACGTCATGTTTATAAAAATAATAGACTTTGCTTGCAAACGGCCATTCGTATTCCAACCATCTCGAGTTACATACTAAGTTTAAGAATGTGTGTGTATAACTAGGTATTTTACTTATGATTGTGATGAATAATAAAACTAAGAAATATTCAATTGAGTTGTTATTTCTAAACTGATGCTGATAAAGGATTTTTGGAGTTGGATTACATTTACTTCACATAAGAATTACAATTCACTTACATGAGAAATATTATAACTAACTTATAGACATTATTAGTAGCGTACAGTAACATAATCGTCGCTCCTTCTGTGAAAATGTTGAAATGTCTTTGTGGTTTCCATTACAGTCGGACTCAGTACATATAATAAGCCTATTATCTATTTTATTTATTACAGGATATGAATACATCCACAACACAACTAAAGCGAGCGACTAATTCGCAATCGATCGCAAAGTAATCAACATATCCGTGTATTTTCGTCTGTGTTGCCCAATCTCGCGTGTTGGAAAGGCTGTAAGGTCACTGGCAATGTTTGTTGTCGACCATCGCGCTATCGACATGTCGTGTTGCAACAATTCGCTAGCTACTTCTGTTGCAATTTCGCTACGACCACGATTGGTTTCCGAAAGTAAGTAGAATAATTTTTTGTAACTTTGTAATCTATGTATATAAAAGCGAAATACCACTCACTGATTAATCACGATATCTCAGAAACTATAACACCTATAATCTTAAAATTTAGCAGGTAGATTCCTTATAGGGTGTACACATCCGCTACGAACGGATTTTACGAAACTCCCCCTAAAGGGGTAAAACGGGGTTTGAAAGTTTGTATGAAGAAACCGACATTCAAGTGGGCGAAGCCGCTGGCAGTAGCTAGTTTAGTATAAGAATGTATTTAGTATAATAAAATAGTGTGTAACAATAATGAAATAGTGTGTAACAATAGTAAATTAGTATGTAACAATAATAAAATAGTGTGTAACGATAATAAAATAGTGTGTAACAATGGGCGGTATTAAAGCATTTTTTTTTTGCAGACGATGGATTGGATAAATTTGACAGAAAAGTAGAAAATATACGAGATATACCTATCTATTATTTATACCAGGTGGTAGGTAAATAAGTTGGATTTCTTATGCAAATCATCATAAAAATGCACATGGAAAAAAATAATATTATGACCTCTTTGTTATATTTTTTTCCCATGGTTTATCTAAATCGATCTTGATATACTTTATAGTTACCAATTACCATTATTACAGAATATTATAAAGACAATAGCCAAGAAGGTACCTACCTGGTAGTATATCTCTTAGTAAATCGTAATAACTTCATTTATGCATTTAATAGCAATAATAATTATTATATCCCATTTATAATAAATTGGATTCAATTTTTTCCACTTGGTCTTGACGTCAGATATTACTTCCAATTAATTTGTTCGTATGGAAATGATGATCGTGATCTTTTGCAGTTATTATTTATAAATGATGAGGAAATACCCATATAAGATGGCTACAAAATAAAAATACTACTTTCTGTCTACATTTTCAATTTAAGAGCAATAAACTAAATAATAATTAATTTACAAAATTGTGAAATGCATACTGATTCTTTGAAGAGATTTAAGATTTACGAGAACAAAGATAAAACTACCTTTAAATAAAAGACAAAGTCTAGACTCACTCACTGACATATCAAGGCCCACTCAAATCCTTGGACCTTTTTTAGGTGGGAAATCATCTAATGACATATGGAGGGCGTGTCAGACTTTTGCTAACTCACTTTTACTAACCCACTCGTTTTCGTTCCATGGCCCCGGGGTTCTCTCTCGCACAACCCATGGCCCCAGTAGGCTAAAACGCTGAAATTTTGCACAAAGGTGCTTTTTATGATGTACATAAAGAATAAAAAGGATTTTCCAAAATACACCCCCTAAGGGAATGAAACGGGGTCCAAAGTTCGTATGGGGAAACCTTCGTATGCGCGGGCAAACCGCTGGCAGAAGCTAGTTTTAACATAAATAAAAAGTCAAGAAATAAAAAAAATTACAAAAAGTAAAAGGTTTTCAAAATGGAATAGGGAATTTCACAGACAGGTGCTTGACAATGCGTCACGCGACAATGAATGGGATGTCCATAAAAAACGGACGTCGCGACAGGCATGATGCGTGGCGCGTTAGATATAATAATAATAATAATTCGTTTATTTTTCTCAATATCACAACAATTACAAAACTAAGTCAATGACAATAATGGGGTTCATACTGTGGGAGACTGGTGCCTAAAATAGGCTTTTGGCCTGTATTTCAGGTCACCAGGTCCTCCCCTCTTATAATGCCAGCAAAACAGAAGGGGCCTAGTAAGGTAGATGTCTACTAAGACTTCGGGAACGTTTGAAAGATTGACGTTGTCTTAGAATACAAAGAACAACTAAAGGCACAGAACAGTCATGCCCTTTCGTTCCACCCTAGAGCGAGAAAAGACATTTTATGATTACTCACCTCTAAAAAAAATACAGGCATGATGTATACACCACTAATTTTAAATTAGTACAAATACTTTAAGGGCTTATTAGAAAATGTATTGTTATGATGTCTCAATAAATTATATTCATAAACAGCAAAGTTATGAGCGTTTGTTTAAATCCCAAAATGTCACTCAATTTATGGAAATATTGTACAGGCTGTGTTGATAATGAATGAAAAACAATGGAAAACATTGCGCGTAATAATTGTTTAAATAATGAATTTACCAATTATGACAAATTTTTGTGGACAATTTTGGGATTTAATTTTTTTTTACTTTTGACTACACAGATGTAATCAGTAACGGGTATGGACAGAGCCCCACTTTTTTTGTACTTATTAAAAAATAGGGGTGTGTAATATAATCGAAATCAATTCTAACTCATTGAAGATCAGTGTGAACCAAATGTTGCGAACAACTGACCTTGTGGTAGCTGCGGTTCAATCGTCACTAATAAAATTAATGATTGCAAAAGACGTTGTTGGGTATCTACTGGTAATATTCGAAGTACGTACTTAATTTCATGTGTGCTATTATGTTCTTCTAGTTATTTAGTTGTAATACTTTGAAGAAACGTGACCTTCATCTTCATTTTTAGTGATATACGAAAGTATTTTTTTGGGATGCGAAATCAACATACGATTTCTTTCAGACTATGGGTGGAACGAGAAGGCGTGTCAGATTTTTTCTAACTAAAACATACTTCTGACTGTTAGTTGCCCATTTTAATTTAACATTTCGAATACCGTTACTAGCGAACACCGGCGTTCGCTTGGGGTTTAGTGAATTAAATAAAACCACACTAATTGTTTTTTTTTTAAGGTTGGAAATCATCCAATGACATCTCCCACCCTGGGAAGGGTGGGAGGGCGTGTCAGACTTTTACTGACTCAAACCCCACTCTTTTTCCTTCTTTGCCCCCGTTCCAGGGCCCCGGGGTTCTCTTTCACATCACTCATGGCCCCAGTAGGCTTCATCCCTGTTGGGCCCCTACGGTTGCTGACATCTCTGTGAGGCGCGCGTGGAACACTGCGCGCCGTCGACGACTTGGGCTCGGTCCGGACGGTTACCGGATAGTCGGACGGCGAGCTACTCATTGCTCGCCGTCTGCAAGCCCACGCCTATGGTGGCCGGAAATCGGGATAGGAATCCCGGCTAGTCGCCGGGATTCCTATCCCGGGCGCGGGGGCCATTGCCTCGCGCGTGCGGCCGTCTCCTTTGCTAGCATTACTGCTTTGCAGAAGGAGGCGACAGCCTGCCACTCCTCCTCGCTCCGGACTATTGCCTGTACCAAGGCCCAGCGCGAGAGATCGCTGCCGCCGAGCACCCCCACGAGGACACGGCGGTGCTCTGTCCAAGCGGGGCACACCTCTACACACTAATTGTCTTAATTTCAGCAAACAACTAGCTGGTTGCTATTTAACGAGGCATTGTTGACAGCTTTCTGGGCACTTTTCCCGTTGTCAACGATGTGGTTTTTTTTTTAGGTTTTATGTACGATTGCACACATTATTATGTACCTACAGTTTGTACAAACTGAAGTAAGTAGCAGTTTGTTTGTTTATAAGTATATTATAAGACATTGACTTCATTTATAGCTGCCGGAGTCTGTGTTCCCTGATAGCTACAACATAAGGGTCTTTAAGTCAAGAGTGAATAGGTTACTTCTAGGCAAGCGTGCTCCATCGTCGGCCACATCATCGCTTACCATCAGGTGAGATAGTGGTCAAACGCGAGCCTATCAATAATAATAATAAAAAAAACAGTTTTACGCACCTGAGAAATTATTAAAGGAAATAACTTTTTAACATGTTTTTGCGGCGGCCTTGCTATAAAAAGTTGCTTTTCATCATCCGGGAATATAAAAGAAAGCCATCATTGTCGACTACTTCCTGCCTTAGCTAATTGTATAAAATTACATCAACTTACAAGTTTCTGCTATACTTAATTCTGGTTAATAATCCAGTATTAACGAGAGTTTAGTATAGTACCTTCTATTGTCTGTAATCTCTTCGTAAACATCTACCTAAGACCATACTTATCAAGGGTAAGAGATATATTATGTATCTATGTGTTTCTGCCCATCTTAGGTATTCACGACAAGAGCCAATCGAAAGATCAAAACACACACAACGAGCCATGGAGAGAAGTATATTAAACATAAGGAAAATACACAAAATTAGAAGTGAAGTCATTAGATAAAGAACCAAAGTAACATCTTTTTGGTCTGTCCTCACGCAAGCCCTAAAATTGAAATGGCAATGGGCTCGCCACTTATCACGCTACAAAGACGGTAGGTGGACAGCTAAAATTACAGTGAGGAAAGGACCAGAAAGGAAAAGAAGAGTAGGCAGACCAAAAAGAATGTGGGCTGACGATATAATTGATACAGCAGGAAATGATTGGTAAAATATAGCAAGTGACATGGACAAATAGAAGGAACTGGAGGAGGCCTTCACCAGTGGAGGGGCCCATATCCCAACGAACTTACTAACTTAGATAATAAGGAAAAACTACTAACAAATTAGAAATAAAAATAGTAAGTCTTAGATTTAAACTTTATAATGTTATATTAAGGGTAATGGGAAATAGCCTTTTTTTATTATGTGTTTCTGATGATATTAATGGCAATTTGCCAAGATCCGCTTCGATCAAAGGAGCTGACGATTAATGGTTTGTTACCTAAGTAAATAATTACCTAGGTACATTATTTCATTAGGAATAACGGATCTAAATGTTTGTATAGGTAAACACACTAACACCTGCCTAATATATAAGCCACGATATGTATTGAAAGGTCAATCTTTCTATTATTATTATTTTGAGGTAGAAATTCATTCAATGACTTCTCTCGCTTTAAGGCGCTTACTTTGATCAGTCTATTTCTTCCTTTTTTTAATCGCGTTTTGCTGCTGTCGCTTGTAAAAATACAACAAAAGAAAAATTCAGACAAGTGACACTAGTAACAGCGGCTAAACGCGATTATGCGAGCCAAACGTTAAAACGCGATTAGTTTTATTGGTGAATTCCGCCCTTATTTAAGTATCCAAACTAAACCTATCTTCATCAATATTTTGTTTACAAGTTATTATTAATATCTTACAAAATAACAACTTGTCTAGCAAACACGAATAAATAAAAAAACTGATTTTCTTTATCACGAAAACATTTTCAATGCTCAAAATGAAATATGGATCATTTATCCCAATTACCTGACTTTTTCAGACGCGTTTCTCGCACTTGAAATAAGTCGCGTGCGCAAGTCAGCTAGCCAGTTAGGCTGGTATTCAATGCAGGCGGGGTAAATGCACCTAACTGTTCTCTTGCACAGTGCAACGGAACTGTTTACTTGGCCCACTGAATACGGGGATGCCTCGCCACTAGAGTTGGCTTTGTCAAAACTTTTCGTAAACATCTAGCGTCCCATGAGTATCACCATTTAATCAGAGCTTATTGTTATTATTATACACCATTTATTATTGCTTGTATAAAAAAAAACTTTATCCAAAATCGTGAATAGAAAGAATCCAAAATTTCTATAGTATAATCACCGTGTAAGAGCGGTTGTATGAAAATGTACGTCGAAAAGGACGCACTTGTGTTTTTATTTAGTGTTATTTGTTGTTTAGTATAATATACTGTACAAAAATAAGCGCAGGCAAATACCTAATTGTCACTACTAGTATTAACACATGCTCGTACATGGTACGATGGATTTGATCCGTCCGTACTAAGGTAGTACGGGACACAGTGTGAGTTAATACACAACAGTAATAACATACAATACGTTCCAAATAAGAATAGGATCGATTGCCAAGTTGTGACGTCACGTCATACTGTCAAATCGCAAATAATTGGGCTAAATTGAAGAGCTCCGAAATAAGCAAAATTGAAAAACTGGATTCTGATTAAACTATTTTCGTTCACAGTTCGTAAATAAATCAAATTTTAAAAATTTCTTATTTGCTTACCACAATAATTCTTCGATTTGACAGTATGACGTGACGTCACAACATGGAAATCGATCCTATTCTTATTTGGAACGCATTGAACGTTCGCACTTGATACGATTGGACCACGCATTTGGTTCGCTTTCGAACCAAATCATTCCATAATTAATATTATTTTAGTCCGTGTAGGTAGGTGTAGGTGGACAGCGTGCACTTGATGGTACGCTTCGTATGCAAAGCAACTGTCCGATCCGGTCATTAGTGCGCCGAGTGTTACTTGTCTTTTTTTTTTGTCTACAACTATCACACAACGCCGTCTAGCCCCAAGCTAAGCAGAGCTTGTGTTATGAGTGCTAGACAACTGATAAACATACTTATATATTTCTAAATACATACATATCTTCTATCTTTATACCTATATGAAAATGAATAGCTGTTCGTTAGTCTTGCTAAAACTCAAAATCTGCTTGCCCGATTTGACTAATTTTGGTCTATTAAAATATACGAGACAGTCCAGGGAAGGTTTAATCGGTGAAAAAAAATGGAAAAAATAAGGAAAAAAAGTCGAATACAAAGCCATCTCTAATTAAAATGTCATTATAAAATTGATTATGCTGTTCTGGTAATGCCAGTAGATGCCGTTATCCTTAATATCAGGTGGTACGAATTTCGCCGGATCAGCCCCCCTAGCCAAGTTACAATCATATCGATTGCGCCGAACGCCTCGAGTAGGCCACGCCTCCGATTCCTTTGTTCTGACGTCATCTCAACGCTCAGTCATGTGGTCAGAACAAAGGAATCGGGGGCCTGGCCTATTAGAGGCGATCGGCGCGAGCGAAACGATTGTAACTTGGCTAGGGGGGCAGCTAGTTATAGATAAATTACACCCAGACACAGAACAAATGATCGTGCTCATCACACAAACATTTTAATAAATTTTACGCACGTGTACGTCAACGCGATCGAAAAGTTTGCCGCGTTTGACTCATGATTGGTTAAGGGGCTCCCTTTGAATATATATGTTTTTCAACTTGTTTATAGTACCTACCTTAAAAGGACATCATAAAATTCTAAAAAAAATATACGCAATACTTTGATTCATGGTCTTCAATATTGAACAAATACTTTTTTTATTATTTACAAACATACAAAACTACAAATCTGTTCTCTTTATAATATTAGTATTAGAAGCATAGATAAATACTACATTCACGATAGCATTAGACAAAAGAGGTTCATAGAAGCAGATGTGCGTGCAACATTTATTTTTAACCGACTTCAAAAAAAAGGAGGAGGTTATTCAATTCGTAAAGTATTTTTTTTTAATAATTTTTTTTATGTTTGTTACTTCAGAACTCCGTCGTTTATGGACCGATTTGCAAAATTTTTTTTTTCCTTTATAGGATATGCTTCCAGATTGGTCCCATTTTTTCAAAACCCAATTTTGATGATGGAATCTATGAGGAATCGAGGGAACTCCTCAAATAATATAGGCAACCATATGGTGATTTTGATATTTTCATCAAGAACTTAAGCATTTACAGTCAAAAAGTAACATTTGATGAAGTGGAACTGATGAAGAAGACCAGATATGGTCAACGGAACTTCATACTCACATAGATGTCACAATGAAGATGTTAAGTGACTATGACAATACAAATAAATGAATGGTTACGTTGAAAATGGTATCATCAAAGTGATCTGATGATGATGATGGAGCCGGAAGGTAGGTACTGCAACTCTGTAATTAATCATTGTAACCTAGCCGTGTTTGGGCTTATTAGAATTTTCATGAGACGCACTTTGGCTATAAGGTACTATCGAGCTGATCTGGTGATGGAGACGGAAGGTGGAAGGTAGAAACAGGAACTTTATAATAAAACAATGTAACCTTGCAGTGTTTGGGTTAATTGGAATCGTCATGATAATAGGTACTCTGTTTATAATTGTATTGCAACAAAAAAGTGTAAAATAACAACTTTTTACATAAAAAAAAGTTTTCTTCGAATTTTTTTTTTTTTTTTTTAAATGATATAAACCAGAGCTTGACTACGATCCCACCTGATGGTAAGCAGTGATGCAATCATTGATGGTGAGGCGCACTAGTTTATTAAGAGCCTATTCACTTAGCCTTGAAAAATTCAAACAATTTTAATAAATGATGGTTTCATTCAATATAAAATATAGATAAATTTGATTATTGTAAGGTACGTACTAAATACTTAGATAGGTAAATGAAATGTTTTTTTTTTAAATAAACATAACTTTATTTTACAATGGCGTATCAACAAGTTCCCTCCTTACAAAACATAAAATTATGAATTGTACACGATACGATAAGTCCACAAGAAAATTATTTAACATTCATACAAATAGAAATAACTAATATTATATAGTTTAATGAAAAACTGAGGAGGAGGAAACTGAACCAGGTACTGACAACCCCTGCTTCTTTTAGGTTTTTAACATGGACAATAGTATATAAATTCAGAAGATGGATAGTTCAAATGAGTTCATTTGAACTATCCATCTATCCATCTATTTGGCTAAGATCAAAAACTTATGATGAAAGCGAAAAACTTATAGAAATGTAACATCACAAGTCATACTACATACACTCTCCTCACATACACCCTTACACACCCCTCCACTCCACACCCTCACTACATACACACTACACACCACGCACTACTTTAAGTTAGGATAAGTAAATATTATAATGTATAAGATATGGAACTACTCCTGTTCTTATGTTTCTGGAGGTGGGCGTTGATAGCTGCGCCTCAGTTTCAAACTATTGCAGCTATCATCGTACATAAATAAATTGTTACATTTATTTCTAGTTTCAAATAAAGATTATTAGTATTATTATATTATTATTTAAGTAAAGCAGTTGGTATATAAGTTGATTATAATAAATTCAGCATCAATCTTAACTGTAAAAAAGCACAATGTACATAATATATTGTATATCATTTAATACAAAGTGTACTCTAAAACAACCTTTTTTAACTTCTGTCTAAAGCTATCGCGAATAAAGTTATAGTTTGATCATTCTTGTTTTTTTGGTTGACCTTTAAAAATTATGTCTGTGACCTGTGACCGACCTTGGTGATTACATTTTTATGTATTTAGCTAGCTACGTTACGTTAGCTAGTGTTGAATAAAATAACTGTTCGGGCAGAAAATTAAAATACGAGCATACATTTAGTTTTTACTAGTGAGTCTGCTCGGTTTCACACGGTAGAAATTTTGTTTTTGTAGTTTTAAAGTATTTTAAGCTATTGCATAGCTTCTATCGCGGGCCTTTTTTTTTTGCACATAGTTCATTTTAGTTTTAAATTCTATTTTATTCATATTCTAATTAAACTGGAATTAGAATCGATGGAATCGAATTTATAATTATGTTTTTTTTTTACAGATTCTCTTGATTGATCTTAATCCCAATTTAATTTTATTTTATGTAAATTTTGTTAATTATTTATTTAAAACTTTATCAATATTATTATTTATAACTGTTGTTATTAAATCGGAATTTCTAAAACAGACCACCTGATATAATAAAACATATGTACCTATACACATATTTTAAACAATATTTAACAATTTTTCTCAATTTAATTTTGGTGATAAAGTTGACTCTAAAACTAGCAAGTTCATTCAAATAATATTTCTTTTACAACAATTAATTTTGAACAAATTTATTTACTATTTATTCAGGAATATCAAACCAGCTACATATTAGGCCTTATGAACTAACTTATAAATCAAGTACTTCATCCAACTGTGAATCGAATCAGGAATGAAGATTAGGTACCTATTATCCGAAGTAAGATCAAAGTTACCGAGCCCGAAGAATTGCCAAACTTAAGTGGCAGTGGGCAGGGCACATTGCTTGCAGAACAGATTGTCGATGGGGACGAAAGGATCTGAAGTGGCGACTGCGTACCAATAGATGCAGTATTGGAAGGGTTTCCACAAGGTGGACCGACGATCTGGTGAGGATCGCGGAAATCCGATAGATGCGAGAAGTATAGGGATTGGTCGTTGTGATGACATTTGAAGGAGGCCTGTGTCCAATAGTGGACGTCTTTTGATTGTTATGATGATGATAAAAATTGTATAAGACACACCGTTGTCCACAAAATAAATCGTAAAATGTTAGTTTGAGAGAAACAAGATAAAGTACTAACAATCAGTTATTATCTCAACCCGAGGTACATTTCCATACCACCGCTCTTGCGTGATTATGATGTTATTCCATATCTTTCTCTAGATATTTTGTAAACATGGATATATTGTGGTTATTATAGATTTCTATAGAAATGAAAACGAAAATTTGTTTAAAACTACTATTTTATGTGAAATTTGGCCCTTCATAATCTGCTCATAAATCATAAATTATATACTGCTCGTATATTATAATTATCTATAAATGATAAATGATATTTATTTTGTAAATAGGTTTAAAAAAAACTTTTACACGTAAATTTTTTTTCTTGTCATTTTTAAACTAGATGAGGCCGGTATTTCCTAGCTGACTACCCAGAGAAGAAACGCCGAAAAAAACTCAGGGGTCAAAGTCTCTTTTAATGTCCATACAGTAAATATGTAATGGTCAAATCACATGAGAACCATGCAGATTTGTCTGAAATGGTCTTTTGAAGAAAGAACCTTACAAATTTGAGTGGACCTGTCCAGTCAGTGCAAGCATTTGTCAGTATTGGTAAAGCTCAACTCAGGACTACTAAGGAGCTCAACGACTTGACGAACAATACCAAAGAAAGGACATTTGGGTAGGCAATACATACGTTAAAATTACTGAAAAGGAAATAAAAGCAATCAACATAGTCCTCACGTTCACAAAAATGAAAAATGTCAAAAAAAAAGTCAAATTGCAAAATAAAAATAATCTACAATATCAAATTGTAATAAATAATAATAATAAAAAGCACAATTGAAAAAAAAAACACAAGAAAAAAATAATAATAATAAGACAACAGTATTACAATACTGTTGTCTTATTATTATTATTTTTAATAAGACATCAGTATTGTAATACTGTTAGACTGTAATACTGTAAGACAACAGTATGTAATTTTAGTGCGTACCGGAGCAGGTCAATCCCAAGCCTTTTGGTCCTCAACATAGTCCTTTATAGTATAAAAAGCCTTTTGGTAAAGTAAGTATAGAAACCTTGCACGTTTTACGATTCTGAATGACGAAAATTTATTTTAATTTTTTTTTTGGTTTTAAACAAAACACGTATTTTCTGGAATAACGATGCTTTGTTAGAAAGTATGATAATAATAAATAATATTTATTATGAAAGCGTAAAATCGAATATTTAACAAAACTTGCGAATGCCAACAAAGCGATCAGGCGTTATCTGCTTAGATTTTTCATAATTTATTTAGTCTTCATGCAACATTATTTATAAAGGCGGACTTAATGCCTGAGGCATTCACTACCAGTCAATCTAGGGTGATGAAGAGACAATATGGTAGGTGCATGGTGGTGGTGTGTGGTATGGTGGTGGTGGTGTGTGGTGGTGGAAGTTTTGAGACGATTCTGCTATTAATGGAGCAAATGATTCCGCAACTTCCGCTTAAATGCATATCTTGCTTTGGTCCGTCTTGTTTTGTGACAAATAAATGATTCATCTATCGTTCTTACATATTTCTCTTTTTTCGCGTTGCCTCTTTAACAAACATTGACTAGGACGATGCAACAAGCTTTTGAGGGTTGGGCCCGATTAAATTAACATATTATTTATAAGTTTTATAGTCTCTATGAGGCAATTGCGAAACCTACTAATGGTAATTAAAACCTGCAAAGACCTTGTCCATAACAGCAAATCAACTATAAAAACTTTTCGTATCTATGTTGAAAAGCCTATTAGATAGGCTTTTCAACATCATACGATACATCTTTCGAAACCTGCAGATCCGTATTGACCCACAACGTGGTTATATTAGCCAAATGTAAATGTCTTTGAAGCGCATGAGGCAATAGGTTCGTAGCCTTGACTGAGAGTGTGTCTATGGCATTGGAGTTTGCCCTTGTGGTTTAAGAAAAGTGGGGGATATAGGTTGGACTTATTTTTCATACACGACGTTTAGATTAGTTTTTTGTGCTCGATTTCGTAGAACCATTATCGTCAACTTAATAAACGACATTTTTTCTCAAAGTAATTGTTTATTTCCTACACTTTTTAAGGTTCCTCAAAAAGAAAAAACGAAGCCCTTATAGGATCACTTTGTTGTCCATCTGTCTGTTTGTCAAGGCCCTGTATCTCGGGAACGCGTGAAGGTATCGAGTTAAAATTAAAACCATATATTTAGGTGTACTGTCCCTTGAAGGTGTGAAAAAACTAAACTTCTAAGTTAACAAAAAAAAAAGATACAGCCATTTATGTCGCAAAACACGTATATTTCTAAATCAAGCCCTTGATCCAGCCGCCTAACGCGAGCCTTCTAAGTGATTGGTCGAGGCTCTTGGCTATTATGTCCGACACGACTATCGGTACAATGATTGCCGATACCATATCCCACATGTCGACAACCTCGCGAGCCAAGTCAATATACTTGATTTGTTAATCTTTCTCGACTTTCACGAGGTTCTCGTCATATGGAACGGATATCTGAACAATCATTGCACGCGTCTCGCTTCGGTCCACCACCACTATATCAGGCTTATTGGCTACAATAGCTATGATGGACCGATTCTAGTACAATGTGATATCGCCATTATCGCGAACTTGTTCGGGCACATACCCGTAGTACGCCACCTCCGACTCCACAGGAGAGTACTTCAAAGCAAGTTGCTGATAGATAATCCTGGCTACAAGGTTATTATATTCCCCATTAGCTAGAATTGAACAACCAAAGATAATGTGGCGGATTCATTCACTCGGTCGATGACCTGCCTGACAGATGTCAACCGTTATGTTATTATTATTTACATAAAGGTATAATCTATACTTTGAATTTTATAAAGCTGAAGAGTTTCTTTGGTGAGTACATGCTAATCGCAGGATATACTAGCTACTAGCTAATACCCATTTATCGAGGAATTCTTTAAGCAGCACTATACACCACAAATTTTTAATTAGTACAATTAAGTATTTGTACTAATTTTAAGGGTTTATTAAAAAAGAGTCTTGTTATTATTTAAGTAAAGTCTCAATATTCATAAACAGCAAAGATATTAGCGTTTCTTTATATCCCAAAATGTCACTCAATTTATGGAAATATGGTACAGGCTATTGATTATGAATTAATAAATGACGATCAAAATGGAAAAAATAGTGCGCGTAGTATTATTTATTGTTCTAGTAGCAATCGTCATGATTGATTGATTCTATTATGAATTTACCAATTAAGACAAATTTTCGTGGACAATTTTAGGGTTTGGTTTTTTTTGCTTTTGACTACAAAAATATGATCAGTAACGGGTATGGATAGCGCCCCATTTTTTTTTTGTACTAATTGAAAACTAGGTGACATCATTCTGTGACCCATGGGAGTAGATCAGAAACTAAATACGGTGGTAATAAATAAATAAACGTTTGTAACTTGGGAAGCAAATAATTTAAAAATTGTTTTCGCTTGTCAAGTGATGAAAACGAGTTACTTAGTAAGGTATGGTGTTGGGTTGTCACTGTCAGTTAATGGGGGTGAGGCAACTTCCAGCAACCGCTATGTTGCTTGAGTAAGATTATTTTTCTTGTTGCAGCATCAGTTTTGGATGTAAAGGAAGTAGGGGCAACGCTTCAGTTATTGGCCCCTATGCAGCTATTGGCCATTTTAAATTTGGCGGCCTAAAATAAGTAATAACCTAGCAGATAGTAGATTCAAAACTGCATTAATCAGTAAGCAGTTTTGAATGTACTATTCTGGTAGGTAGTTACTTATTTTAGGCCGTCAAAGTTGAAATGACTAATAGCTGTATAGAGGCCAATAACTGTAGCGTTTACCCTAGTTATATCGGGACCGAATTCGGAACCGGAGTTTGTTTTGCAGTGTCAAATGAAATATAACTAACTAGCTTCTGCCAGCGGCTTTGCCCGCGTAAATTTAGGTTTCTCCATACAAACTTTGAACCCCCGTTTCATCGCTTAGGGGGTGAATTTTGGAAAATCCTCTCTTAATGCTCGCTTACGCCATAAAAGGAAACCTTGTGCAAAATTTCACGCTCCTAGTCCCAGTAGTTTTGGCTACGCGTTGATATGTCAGTCAGTCAGTTTCTCCTTATATATATGTAGATTTCTATTTAGCTAATTACAAATAACAATGCAAATCTTTTCTCTTTACAGATATAGATCAACATAGTACTCGTATAGGTTTTTAGCCGAATCCAAAAAAGTAACATCAAGTTGATCTGATGATGGAAGGTAAACACGAAAACTCCGCAATAAAACAATGTATCCTAGCCTTGGTTTGGCTTATTGTAATTGTTGTGCTATGCATGTACTCTGACTAATTAAGTAGTTTTAATTATTAAATTCTATAGGTAACCTTACTATAAAACTTGCAAACTATTTAAGTTTCGTTGGGGGTACCACAACTAAAAAGAATAAAATAAAAATACTTAAAAATAAGTGATGACGGCTGGTTTTTTTTTGTCAATTTTTTTTTTGTGGTTGGCTATTCTGTAATATTCGATAATCGAGTCCGAGTGGATATTGTGATTTAGAATTTGTGTAAGTAGTTATGTATCTCAAGTACCTATCTACACTACTGCACATTATGTTTTTTTTTTTATCAATATGTAGAATAATTTAAACGGTGCGATTTCAGTAAAATGGAACTGAGAATTTTATTGTAGAACGCTGACTCGATACATTTTTTTTCAAATAAAATATAAGAATGTGTTACATCCGCATTCGAATGGAAAACAATTTGACTTTATTCTGTATCTAAAATTAAATATTTTGTAAACTTGACAGTTGACACCCGCTATCAGAGGCATAGTGTGAATTAATTTAGATGTGGGCGAAGGCGCATTAGCGAGGCCTTTTACTTTTATAAATTCGAAAACGAGACAGCAAATGTCGCAACCGAATGTTCAATCAAATCGTCGCTTATCGTCCGGTAAAATGGCAGTCAAACGCGAGCCTATCAATCATAAAAAACCTCGTTCTTAAAGAGGCCTCACTTGCGCGAGGAACCTTTGGGTGCAAGGCCGTAGGCGAGTAGCTGCTTCTCCCACGCCAATAAAATACTAAAAAACAGAATAAAATAAATATTTAAGGGGGCCCATACAGCAAAAGTGTTTTTTTTTTTTGCCGTTTTTATAGATAATGTTACGGAACCCTTCGTGCGCGAGTTCAACTCGCACTTGGCCGGTTTTTTTTTACCTCTTTTACCGTATTGAATGTGATAGTCAAGGTAGGTATTGAAATATTACCTCTTAATCTTTTTATCTAACAATTTTTAACTTTTGTGTTGCAACACTTGGTTTTGGTACAGTCGAGAAGAATATTCTCAGGCTACGTATACGACTGTGACAATACTGTAAAGCGACAGCGACGAACGTAATGCATTTTTTTTTATTTCTTGGCATTTAATAGATTGTTTCATTCAATCATTTATTTCGATATGGTAATAAAAGAGAAGATAGTGCTTTACATCTCTTACCTATCATCATCAGTCATGCGAGGAGTCATGCGAAAATTTACTATTCGGTACAGTAAAAATATAATATGTACAATAGTTCACAAATAAAATACCTACAAAAGATCAAATTGCATTTTTATACAGAGATTTAGTAACATTTTTTATGTCTTACAGCTAAAAAAAATACCTAAGATATATATTGATAATATCACACAAAAAAAAACCGACCACCGGCCATAGCAAAAAATGGCAAAATTCACGTTTGTTGTATGGGAGCCCCACTTAAATATTTATTTTATTCTATTTTTATTAGGTATTTGTTGTCAGAAAAGCATCATCTGTGAAAATTTCAACTGTCTAGCTATTACGGTTCAGGAGATATAGCCTGATGATAGACAGACGGACAGCGGAGTCTTATCAATAGGGTCCCGTTTTTACCCTTTTGGGTACGGAACCCTAAAAATCAGATATAATCGGAGGCCAGGCTCCCTCTGAAAATTACGCTAAATACGCCAATGGTTATAATAAGCCAGCATTGGTTTATCCCGCTCATCGCTATCGCTTATGACTGCGATCATAGCCTTATATCACGAATGATAGACGAAGTTTCCAAACTGTTAAGAAATAATGTTTTTTTTTAACAATAAAATGGGGCAACCTTGTCTTTTATAATGATCAAATGAATAAAGATGTATGGTACTAGTAAGATGTATGGCATTTTGATGAATCTCTTTGTTTTCTAAATCATTGTTGTTGCGTTATAACGGAGAGGTCAAGTTTTTGAGGTTTCTTTTCTAGAAGAATAAAAAGGAATGTTGCTTTACTTTTGTGTTTGGCATTGAAATTGATTACGAAATAATTTGGCAGTCTATTCGTTACGATCGTCATATGAGGTTAATTTTATAAAACTATTTTGTTTACCTGTGATACAATGTTATTATTAGTAGGTACAGGTACCAACGAAACTCCTTTTCTGTATTTACCAATTATTATTTTGCAAAACTGTTTTTAAATTATCAATTGAATTTTCTGTGTATTTTTCTGAAATAAACTTTTATTATCATTATTTATTTGTAATTTTAACATATTTCATATATTATTAAATATTTATTAAAAAAAAAAAATACTTTTTTTTTATATATATATGTTTTTTTGTCCCATCGGTATCGGAAACAGGGATTATTTGTTATTATTATTACCTACCAACATTATAACTAACCAATTATATATTTTGAGTTAGAGCTTCCTCAAATAACACCTCTCGCTCTGGTCGGAGCGAGAGGGAGTGTCAGACTTTTACTGACTAAAATCCTCATGTGTTATTTCAGTTGCCCTTTGCGTTTAAGGGCCGCGGTATCTATTTTGAACAATCTCTTATCATGACGTGATAAAATGTCAAGCGTGTGAGCGAGAAAGAGCCATTAAAATTTTAGTTGTCTTTAACATTTCAGTTTAGGTCGTCAGATAGATCACGTTAACAGCTCACAGTAGAGCCTCAGTATATACAACCATGGTCGCTACCACTAAAAAAATCATATAATTATGGTAACATAAATACCTAAATACATAAGAATTCTTTTCAATTTACATAATAATTATACCCAATGATACATAGACCACATCCGTACCGTTTATAACATATCTATATATTATATAGATAAAGTTATTGTTCTAAGTCAATCGTCATAATATGCATGAACTAAACCAGGGGTGGTAAACCTATGGCACGCGCGCCGTTCATCACACGAGGCAAAATAATTGGGGCACACAAATTCAAGTTTACTTAGCATGCTCTAGAATGTAGATAATAATAATATAGCATAATAGTATTAAAAGGCTGTTAATGTTCCCACTGCTGGGATTTAGGCCTCTCTCTATGAGAGGGAATGGGCCGTATCCACCACGCAGGTCCAGTGCGGATTGGTGAATGTCATATGTCTTCAAATTTTTGGTTTTAGGATATGCCGGTTTCCTCACCATGTTTTCCTTCACCGTTTTGAGAGCAGTGGTGATGAAAAAAATTACACAAAGTAATGCGCCTGGCTGGGTTTGAACCCGCGACTCGTAAGTCGGAGCCGTTACCACTCGGCCATCACTGCTCTCGTAGATAGTAAGCATCGACGAAATCACACTAATTTTTATTTAACCCCTCGTGCGTATAGAGGTTATTACGTGATTGCGCGTTTTTATGTAAATTCAACAATAAAAGGGAAATAAAAAAAAACTTTTCTGGATTTTTCTAGGAAAAATGAAGATACATTTGCGGCCGAATAAATTTCGTACAATTAAGAGTTTTTCAAGGTCACTCAAGTTGTACAGACGTATGTACAATCGGCGCTCGAGGGAAACATAAAATTCATCAAATGACTTTGAAATGATTCGTCAAATGACTTCTCTCGCTCTGGGTAAAGCGAGAGGGACTATCAGAATTTTACTATCAGTTGCCTTTTGCATTCTAGGACTGCGGTGACTCTTTCGAATAATTTCGATCAAACTGTTAATATTACGATTATTTTATAATTTATTGGAAGGCAATAGAACGCCTATTTATTTTATCAATAATCTCTTGAACACCGCAGTTTATAAGAAAAAACGCTCGAAATGTCAGCATAACACCGTAGGTTTGTAAGCAGTAGGTAATTTTTTTTTATTTTGCTAAGGAGACAGGCGTTCAAGGGATAATTCACCAAGCCTTGTACTTACATAATATCTATTAATACTTACTGTAATATTGGAAATATTGTAATATCAACCACTTTTTAAAAAAAGTTACCGTGGAGTTTCTTGCCGGTTCTTCTCCATAGGAAACGACCAATTTGGAACCATGCACTAGCTTCTGATGTTTTATAATTGTCCATATAGGCCTATGTGAAATAAAAATATTTGAATGTTGAGCCAAAATACTTTGGCGGTACGTTTCGGTATATTTATGTATATAAGTATTTTTTAGGAATTTCTTAAAAGGAAACCCGTGGGTGTAGAATGCAAAGACACAGGTTTGGTTTTAGTCAATTAGTTTCACGCCCTCACGCTCCACCCCTGAGCTGGGAGAAGTTATTGAAGGATTTCTGACACAAAAAAAAAACTGTTACTTACCAATAAAGATTTGTCACCCCTGAACTAAGTTATTGTAACAAACGTGTCATTTACATCAATACCTATGTATACGTGTACCTGCTTACGTCATTAGGTATATGTCGATTATGTATTTTAATAATACAGTCGGAATAAATCGAATACCTAGATGAAACTGCGATAGTTATCAGTTTATCAGTAATCGGAGATAAGTAATACATAGAAAGCCTAGTGTTTAATTCATTTGAATTTAGAATATGCACGTATTTTTTTAATCTATTTATATAAAAGGAGAAATTGACTGACTGACATATCAACGTACAGCCAAAACTACTGGGACTAGGAGCGTGAAATTTTGCACAAGGTTTCCTTTTGTGACCTAGGCGACGACTAAGAGGATTTTCCAAAATTTGCTCCTTAAAGGGATGAAACGGGGCTCCAAAATTTATTATGGAGAAACTTATTTTACGCGGGCGACGCCGCGTGCAGAAGCTAGTGCGAATTTATTTTTTAGATGAAAGCAAAACTATCTATGGCATTCACTATAAGAACTATGAAGTAAAACATTGTAAAGAAACAAGCAAGCTTTAAAACCAAAAATTAAAATAATATAATGTTTACTAAGATACATTCTTTATTTGTCATTATATTGTTTTAGTTTATTCAGTATCTACTTTCAGTTTACTGTTTACAGTTTTTTATTTACTTATACCTATTTTTATGAATGCAAAAGGTGTTTTTAAAGTTCTAAAGGAACTTTATTGACAAGATTTTTTACGCATTTTTTAAAAATTAATTATTAGTGAGGCACACACCAACAATTTGTTTTCAGTTTTTTTTAATTACAGGCGTGTACGTCATTCACAGATTTAGATGATTATTATGTACATACTAACATCATATTTTAAATGTAGCTAATAAGCTATAATTATGTTACAATAAGTCCTTACCACAAAAATTAGCGATTTTTAAAACGGGCTACTTTGAACTGTGATACCTTCGGATTGACTGTAAATTACAAGTACAAATAAACTTTATAGAAAAGGTACGTTATTATTTTTTCGTAATTACTTATTTATTGATTTCTTTGTGTTTTATATTTTCTATAATATAAATATTTATAACCATTTTCGTATTAAATCTAAGTAAACTCATATTATTCTTGAACGTGAGTTCTACCGTAGAACCAATGCGTCTCAAACGGTACGCAATGTTGATAACGTATATAAACTGAGAACTGCTAATGAATGGGATGTGTACTTTTGTTTCAATTGCTTTCACGTGGGAAATTTTACATTACGAATAACATCTTCATTTTCTCCGGGCGTCTGCAGTTTAAAATTTCCAAAACGAAAGTTAATAAACCAAGACCACAGAGTTCGTTTGTTAGAAGAAAGTCGTAGGTAGGTATACGCCTTTGATAATTGGTTACCCTTTGAAATGAATAGTTTCCACGTTGGAACTCCTCAAGTAATGACAGCGTGACGCTTGACAGGACAGAATAGAAGAAAAAATGTTTCACACGGACCCCAAGTATTCTATATAATTATATAAAAGCGAAATACCACTCACTGATTAATCATGAAATCTCAAAAACTATAACACCTACTAACTTAAAATTTGGTTCCGGTGTAGACATCCGCTATGAACGGATTTTACGAAACTCCACCTCTGACGGGGTAAAACGGGGGCCTAAAGTTTGTATAGAGAAACCTACTTTTACGCGGGCGAAGCTGCTGGCAGAAGCTAGTATTATATAAAACAAGATGAACAATGATGGAACCATTTTCCTGCTGCGGTCTTACTGTCCTATAATAATTCGGTGTCTTCAAGGCTAGAGTGAATAGGTTCCTCATAAACTAGTGCGCCTCACCATCAACGATTGCATCACTGCTTACCATCAGGTTTATATTTAAAACAAGAAGATGATGATGATAGATTAGCAAGAAAGTCGTGTCATAGTTTCGTTAAGCCCTGCGCAAGATGCGTTAAGTTATCTTCCATGTACACTAAGCAATGGTTGCATAATATACGACATGTTTTGCAAGCACAACTTGTTTTTAAGTGGGAAATCATCTAATGACTTCGCTCGCTCTAGGGCGGAGCCAAAGGGCGTGTCAGACTTTTACTGACTAAGACCGCACCTATTGCCCTTTGAGTCTCAGGATCACAAGTGACCCTTTCAGAAGTCGACCCAAGGCTTCGGCCCTGAGGCTGATGAGCCTCTACGATTTTTATGACATCTCTTTGGGCCGCGTGTGGAACACTACTCACCGGACGGTCACCGGACTGCCAGACGACGAGCTACCCATTGCTCGTCGCTCACGCCTGCGGTAGCTGGCAGATCTAAAGAGGAATAATATGCTTCCTGTGTGAAACTTAACAAAGAGTAAGTAACATTAACCTTGACCGGGGCCGTAGTTGCAAAATTAATTTCAATGAGATAAGTTATTTGCATTCCTTTTCATGTCTGTATGTGCACCGCTTTGTTCTTCTATATTACGCCACTAATTTTAATGTAGTCTTTACTAATTTTCTTTTTAGGTGAGAAAATCATCTAATGACAAATCCTGCTCTTGGGCGGAGCGAAAGATAGTGTTAGACTTTTACTAACTAAAAACCCACTCCCGTTCCTTCGTTGCCTTCGTCCCTGGGCCCCGGGTTTCACTTTCACACTACCCATGGCCTTCACACTACCCTTTATATTCAGTTTTTTACGGAAGGCTTATGTGTATAGTAAGTCGTATTACTTTGGCCCAGGGGTATAAGTTAAGCCAAAGAGTAACTGCAGGTTACAGGTGGGTTTTAATCAGCAAAATTCTGACACGTCCTCTCACTCCACCTAAGAGTGGGAAAAGTCATTTGATGATTTCCTATCTCAAAAAAAGGGGTATAACTATGACTTTGACCCAAACTTATTAACTAATAGGAACACACGACACTGTTTACTGTATTCCTATTGGTTGACAATAACTTTGCTCTCTTCTTGGCTCTCGGTTGAATACTTGGGTTCGTTCGGCCCCAGGGCGAAAGTAATACAATTTTACGGTATTATTATTTTGTTGATATTATTTTTTTTATTTGTTGGTATTATTTTCTTGTGGCTCAAAAGGCTGCCCAGGGTTGGCTTGCTAGTAAAATTATTGAATTATAAAACACAACATATCGGTGTCTGCCGCTGCTAGTTTTTGTCTTAGCTATTCGCAAACCTTCTATTAAATAATTCAAGTTGATTTTATTCCATATGAGACCCAACTGGTGTTGAATATTAAACTCTTTCAAATGTTTTAATGTATATCTAATGAACAACTCTGATTAGTGACCGACGAAAAAACGATTTGAAGCCGAAACCGTAACCGATCGGCCGTTCGGCTCCTCTTCCAATTTCGGCCACAGCTAAAACCTAAATTACCGCGGTAACAGTAAAATTGACTAAAACTAATATTTTGATACAGTTATTCCTAACTTTTATATTTCAATACACTTAGTGTGATGTTTTCGCGACCCTCACAAAGTCATCGATGGTGGATCGATGACTTTGCGAGGGTCTCTCCTAAGGGAGGCCTTCAAATGGATGCGAGACACAAAGGATTGGTTGTTATGGCGACAAATCCACTTGGCATTTGTCCAAAAGTAGGTAACGGACGTATTTTGACTGATATTATGTTTATGATGACGAAATATATATTTATTTATAAATATATTTTAATAATGAAATGGTTACAGAAAAGTAATACATTATATAGACGTCACAACACAACTGTCAGCTCAATGATGTAAGTTTCGGCTGAGCCGAAAATTCAAAACCGAAACTCCAGCCGACAATCAGAATTTTTTAGCCGAAATTGAAACCAAATCTTCGGTCGGTCCCTAACTCTGATTCTAAGTTTAAAACAATATTTATTTATTTAAATTACATAACAAACATATACCTGAGGAACTCGTGATTAGAATAGCTGAACGAGTTTATGTTCAAGGTTAATAAACGTTTGCTGAGACTGTTTAGTGGATGGGTAACCATCTTAACATAAAGAAATTCCTCCATGCTGTAGAAAGCACAAAGTTTTTGAATGCTGGCTGCCATGTTTAGATCTTTGACAGTCGTTAAGGATAGTCAGAATCTGACCGCAGTCTTACTAAAATACCGTATTAACAAATTATTGGGTTTTGGAGGTCAGATAAGCAGTTGCTCCGTGTATAATACTGGTATGCAAGCTGTATCAGGTTAGTTCGGAAGCCAGCCCCAAAATAGTTGGGAAAAGGCTAGGCATACCTATTGATTGAACGAGTCGTGGGGCTCATTTTGAACCGGGACTGTGGTTCCAAACTCCAACTTTAAAATTGTTTTTTTTTTAGTAGCATTTTCGGACCACAAGGACATTAAAGTACAGTTATTAAAAAATACTGTTTTTTTTTATTTGTGGTCCCAAAATACTAGGTACTCATAAAAAAAAAATATAGGTGCCCCACGACCCGATTGAACATACCAATTTCTGTGAAGAATAGTCTCCTGTTTTCTATATGTCTGTTATTTTTCAGTGTTATGAACTTCATCAGTATTTGAAATTTACTAAACGCTTTTTTAGTTTCCATTTTAGATTGAAAAGACCTGAAGTTTATTTATTTTATTATGTAATCTTTTTTCCTTGGATACCAAGACCTATAAGCCATGTCGTCGTATGAATAGTTAATTTGTTTGCCATTAGAATAAGGATGTACACATTCCAATGCTTTTGTAGTATTTTGTAGCAAATATATCAAGTCAACCTTCTCGGTAAACTGCGCTTAGGTAGTCAACACTACAATAAAATTCCCAGTTCCATTTTAATGAGATAGCGCTTACTTTAATGATTCCATAAATTGTGAAGTTGTGCAGACACTTGAGAAACAAAATTATTCCAATTTTACATCACAATGTCCACTAGAAATCAATATGTGAATAAATTAAAACAGCCACTAAACTACACTGGAAAATATCTCGCTAAAAACTCAAATTGTGGTTTAATTTACTATCAGGTACAGATTATCATTACAATATATGGTGTCAAAAGAAAGTGTGCCAGTGCGTTTTCAATTACAAAAATGTGTAAGGGGTTCTGACATCAAAGTTGTTTGTTTATGGGCTCATTAATTTTAATGATGAAAATTGTATTTTTCTTGATGTTATTATAATTTTATTGCAGATATTACCTTGTTCTACATGTAATTTTTTTTTAACTTGATTGGTGTTTAATTATTGTTAAATAGCTTTACTTCCAGATAGATCGCTTTTTATATTATCTTTAAAACATAACGTCAGTTTTAAACTTCTGTTTTGTTTATAATATTAAAACACAAAGGCTATAATTTATTAACACACAAAATACACGATGTAATTAAAACATCGTGTCGAAACAATCAGACAAAAGCTTTCACATTACAAAAAACCAAAATGTCAACTTCGTAAACATAAACAAAGAAAAAAAAATTCAAATGTCATTCGGAATTTAAATAAAAATAGAATCACGCATGGTATTTTAGAAATATTCGATATTCAAACTCACATGTAAAGTCCCACTCAGCCACTAAGATCACAGTTTCGCAACTTTTTTTTTTTAACGTCTGCCAAGGTGCAAGGCTTGGCGACTACTGAGAGAAGCGAACCTCTCTCGGCGATATTGTTGAGAAATGCATCTAAAGTGTGTGAACATATACGGGTGAATAGATGAGATGATAATATGGAGATTATGATTTTATTTTTATTGGACAGTTGGGTAAATATTAATTTATGTAGTAGGTAGTAGAAGCAATTAAAAATTTTAGTTTTCAAGATATTGACGGAAAACTAAATAATGATACCAAATGTAAATTAATGGATTTTTGTTATTCCTCTACAAGACAGGAGGCCTGAGTCCCAGCAGAAAAGGAACATAAAGGTTGATTACGCTATTACGCTATGCTATGATTTGTTTAAGATAAGTGTGCTAACGCCACGAATAGACTTACTATACTGAGACTGGTCATCTCTTAGCTGTCAGTGACTTATTAATTTCTATATTTAGACATATAAAAAAAAATACATTGTTCTTACATAATAATAGCGACAGCAAACATGTAACGTCAACGTGTGAGTGTCCGTGAAGTTTCTTGCACATTCTTCTCCATAGAGTTCTACGGTTAAATGTGCAATTAGCATAATATTTCAGGCTGACTTACTGATTTACAATCTTAAAGTGCCTGTACATAGTTTTAAATAAATGCTTTGACTTGACTTGATTTGAAAGAAGCCTGTTTATTAGTAGATAGTTTCTGCGAATTCACCCGCATGAATTTCGAAAATTATCCAAGGGAATCATCATCAATTCAGCCGATGCACGTCCACTGCTAGACGTAGGCCTTTCCCAAATGTCACTACAATAAACGGTCCTGTGCGTCTCGCATCCATCGGTCTATAACCAATGCGTGTGAGTGATGACATATGGTTCCGAAACGTGGTTGCTCACAATTGGCCTCATCAGAAGGCTTAAAGTCACCCAAAGGGCAATAGAAAGGGCTATGCTCGGAGTTTCCTCGCGTGATCGAATCATAAATGAAGATATCCGCAGGAGAACCAAGGTTGCCGACAAAGCACGAAGAATCGTCGAACTTAAGTGGCAATGGGCAGGGCATATTGCTTGCAGAACATATGACCGTTGGGGCCGAAAGGTTCTGTAGTGGCGACCACGTACCGGAACACACGGAACACGCAGTGTTGGAAGGACCCCTACAAGTTGGACCAAAGACCTGGTGAAGGTTGTGGGAATCCGATGGATGCGAGATGCACAGGATCTAAGAGAATATACTCCCGATATAACAAAGTATTTTATGTGCTATTCCAAGACATCTAAGTAAATTTTATTTTATTATTGTAAATGTTGGGACTACGTGGATTATTTTTCCTTTACTGCAATTTTAAAATGATGTCGGGCTGTTTTGAGTATTTGATGCGGCCTACCCAAATGTCCTTTCTTTGGTATTGTTCGTAATCGTTGAGCTCCTTAGTAGTCCTAAGTTTGAGCTACACGAATACTGACAAATGCTTGCACTGACTGGACAGGTCTACTCAAATCTGTGTGGTTCTTTCTTCAAAAGACCGTCTGAGACACTAATCTGCATGGTTCTCATATGATTTGACCATTAAATGTATACTGTATGGACTTTAAAAGAGACTTTGACCTCTGATTTATTTTCGGTTCTTGAAACACCGGCCGAGAAAAAAGCTAGGAAACACCGGCCTCATCTAATTTAAACTGATGAAAAAAAAAAAATTAACATGTAAGTAAAAGTGTAAAAGTGTTTTTTTAAAACCTATTTGCAAAATAAAAATCATTTATCATTATCATTTTTCTCCCAGAATAAAATGCATCCTAAGCACTATGCGGGAAAGTCTGAAAGTACAGAGGCGGAGTTATTATGCCTTAAAGAATTTTCTACCAGTCAACCTTCGGGTGATGCGGGTTATGCAGAAACAAATTGTTTCAGGTGCAATATTAAGCAGTTTACGCGTGTTCAAACCCAGCCAGACGCATTACTTTGTGTAATTTTTTTAATCACCACTGCTCTCAAAACGGTGAAGGAAAACATCGTGAGGAAACCGGCATGTCCTAGAACCAAAAATTCGAAGACATGTGACATTCATCAACCCGCATGAGGCCCGCGTGGTGGATTACGGACCATTCCCTCTCCTAGAGAGGAGGCCTGAGTCCCAGCAGTGGGAACATTAAAAAAGGCTAATATTAAGCGCTAAATATGATAAAACACTTTGTTCAGAGATAGACATAGATGTCAAATTTAAAATTTAAATCCAGTCAGTTCAATTTTCGACCCGTATGTTTCAGCCTCGGTCCTACCACAGAGTGGTTCTACGGCATCAAAAGTTTGTTAAAGAGGGTAAGCCGTACTCCAGTGCATTATTAGAAATACTTTCATTTCGAAAGACTTACCGTGACCCTGGAGCGTAAAGGGCTACTGAAGAAACTCAGGTGGGTCTCGCTCCAGCCAGACCGGGAGAATTTGGCGCACTGGTAGAAAGCTGTACCGCTCAGTGATGAATGCTTCTATCTGATATTAATGGGGATTTTGCCATGAATTGCAAACATACAAAAAGTTTTGTTTATGCGGTAGAATATAAGAAATATAAGAATACTGAAAATCATATTTTTAAGTGTAAACAAGCGTTATAAATTAGTCAATATAATCATAAATGTTTAAAATAATTAATGTACACAAAATGTTTATAATATTAGGTCTCACACTAGGGTGTTTCATGTTCTTTTTTTAATTTTCGATTTTCATTTGACCGAGTTGAGTGTTCATATACCAAAAATCACCATAATCGATAATTTTTAGAGATTGCACAATGCTAAATACAATCATAATATAGATAAATTACACTGAGATACAGAACAAATGATCGTGCTCATCACACAAACATTTTTCTTGGGTGGGAATCGAACCCAAGACTTCCTCATAGCAGTCAGGGCCACTAACCACTAAACCAACACGCCAGTCAAACTATAAAATTAAAGCCACATACTAGAATGCCCCAAGTGCCCATACACCTGCACTCTGGAGGATTTGATGAGAGCTACCGATGCTGCTATTAATGTAGCCACCTATTGGGCCCAAACAGTTTGACGAGTTTACCATCGAATCGAAAAGAAGAAGAGAACTATAAAATTAAAAGTCTTAAAAATTCTTTACATCCCTAAGAGTGGAAAGACTCAGATCTCCTATCTAGGTGAGGGAATGGGCCGTAATCCACGACGCAGGCCCGGTGCGGGTTGGTGAATGTCACATGTCTTGAATTTTTGGTTCTAGGACATGCCGGTTTCCTCACGATGTTTTCCTTCACCGTTTTGAGAGCAGTGGTAATGAAATAAATTACACAAAGTAATGCGCCTGGCTGGGTTTGAACCCGCGACCACTCGGCCACCGCTTCTCAAGAAGAAGTAGAAAGTGGAAGAGTGGAAATCCTCGAGAAAAATAAATTATTGTTTTTAATACTGATCTTTAAAACAAATATTGATTGGCATTCAGATAAACAGATGCAGCTGGACTCAGAATAATCTAAGCAAGAAAAACCTGATCAATATTTATATGAGGATATTTTGCATTTATCAAGAAACACTTCAGATCATTTATCTTGCGATCGATGATAATAAGATTCAAAGATTCAAAGCATTTTATTTCAAATAAACCATTTACAGGCACTTTTGAAATGTCAAGAAGTCAGTCAGTCAGAAAAAATTACGCTAATTGCACATTCCAAAGCGTAGATCTCTATTTAGAAGAATGTGCAAGAAACTCCATGGACACCCTTTTCAATCATGTTTTGTAATTACAAATATCTCTGTAATTACAAAAATCTCTGTTGCCACTATAACAACAAGTACTAAAAAACAGAATAAAATAAATATTTAAGAGGGCTCCCATACAACATACGTGATTTTTCTGATCGTTTTTCTGCTACGGACAGTACGGAACCCGTCGTGCGCGAGTCCAATTCGCACTTGGCCGGATTTTTTAATTAAAAATTTGATTAATTTTGGAAAAAAAATTACTAATTTAAAAATAACTGAAATCAATTTAGTAGCGGATTTGGAACATGTAATAAAAAATAAGTGACATTTTGTAAAATCACCTATTTTTATACATTAAATAATAATAAAAAAACCTTCTGAATAATTAAATTACTTACATAAAAACCTTTAGTATTTTTCTGCATATTAGTTATATTATTCATAAAATAATCAATTTCATAAAAAAGTTTACACCGTCCAGTTCTTCGTCTTATTGCCTAAGCAGTTACACGAACAGGATCCTAGGGTTAACGTAACTTGGATGAGCCTCGACAGGGCGCGCGGGCGTTTACCTATACAGGCAGGACGAGTGGTTATAATCTTCTATATAAATAAAAGTGTAAATATACCACTCACTGATTAATTACGAAATCTCAGAAACTATAACACCTAAAAACTTAAAATTTGGCAGGCAGGTTCCTTGTAGGGTGAAAGGGGTTTGTAAAATCCGTTAGCGGATGATTTTACGAAACTCCACCCCTAAGGGGGTAAAACGGGGGTTGGAAGTTTGTATGAAGAAATCGACTTTCACGCGGGCGACGCCGTTGGCAGAAGCTAGTATCTTATACTGTGAGTCCAAGAGTCCTGCGGCTCAAAGAAATGTCAGTAATACTATGACCGTATAGAGGACCAGCAGGGCCGAAGCCCGCTAGGATCACGAGGATTTTTTGAAAAGGAACGCAAAGGGCAATAGAAGGAACACAGGTGGGTTTTAGTCAGTAGAAATCTGACACGTCATCATCTTCAGACGAGACAATTACAGGAATAATTTCAATCGAACAGTGTTTACAGCCCCCCTAGCTAATTTACAACCGTTTCGTTTCGATTCTCTTTTCGTCGATCCACCATAGGCCACGCCACCGATTCCTTTATTCTGACTTCATCTAAACGCTCAGTTACGTGGTCAGAAAAAAAGAATAGGAGGCGCGGCCGACTCGAGGCGATCAACGAAAAGAGAATTGAAGCGGAACGGTTGAAACTTGGTTAGGGGAGCAGGTAATTTAATATTTTTTTTTTGTTTTATTTGATATAAACCAGTGCTTGACTGCACTTTTTTTTTCTTTTTAATGTTATAAACTAGTGCTCGACTGCGATCCCACCTGATGGTAAGCAGTGATGCAATCATTGATGGTGAGGCGCACTAGTTTATTAAGAGCCTATTCACTCTAGCCTTGAAGGCATCTAAATTATAGTTGGACGGGAAGACCGCAGCAGGCAAATTGTTCCAGTCCTTCGATGTACGCGGTATAAATGACGAAGTGAAACGCATTTAGTTTGATTGTTTAATTAGTTTTTAAAACGAGGTAAATTCAAATGAAGGAACAAATGTTGCTAGAGTTTATTTTTCAATAGGTACTGAAGATTATGTACTTAATATTTACAGTCCACTAGATGGTAATGGTTTAAGTAAATATAGCACAGGATGGCTTAGTAAATAAGCTTTTAGTTCTTGTATACTTATTGTGTTTGATAAGACGACCTTTGTCCGTTTGAGGAATTGTGAAAGGACTTAAGAGGACTACAGTACCTAAAGAGCACAATGCTAGCAAATATGAAGCATTTAAGCGATAGACTAAAAATGGAAGAGAAGAGAAGAGGGGATGAAACGCAGTCACCTACTCTTTCTACGAAACTGTATTGCAAGAGAAGGAGGTGGCGGAGGCGAAAGAGGTGGCGGGGAGCGTAAGGAAGAGGCAATTGTCATGTCCCAGCTGCCTTGTACAATGTACGATTTCGATTCTTTGCCACCGACGACGAGCAATGAGTTGCTCGCAGTCCGTTAAGACCAGGCCCGGGTCGATGGTGCGTTGTATTCCACACGCGTCTGAAAAAGTTGTCAGCATATTTGACTGAACTTGTTAGGGCCAATATTTCCCAGAACTGTAGGATTGTTCGAAACAAAGGTGGGTTTTGGTCAGTAAAAGTTCGATACTCCCTCCTGCTCCACCCATGGCTGGAAAAATTATTTGATAGTTTCCCAACCAAAAAAAATAATTAGAAAAGCATTGCATTCCAGTCAACCAAAGGTGATGTGGAGGTAATGTCAGATAAATTAAAAAAGAAAATATTATCTAAAAACATGGGTACAAAAGAACAGTTATCGCTGATATAAGGTTTCGTTGTTGAGGAGCCCAAGGCATGGAATCTTTACAGATAACTTCACTATCAATCTATACCTACTACTGCATTTTCATCAGATAAAAACAGCTGATATCAGAGGCATTGTTCTTAATTTTCGGACGCAGCATTTCATACAAAAGCTGTGGTCAGTTCTAAACGGAGTCACGTAGGTATGTACTTACTGCGTCTTTGTACCGATAACATTATGTATTCAAATCTCGTGTGTGACCGTTGTTAGATGAGCAGAGCGAGGATGGGAATGAGCGGAGCGGAGAGCGATTTGTGTGTAGAAGTTCGATTATAGTTTTAAGGTGAAGACACGTGAACACATTCGCAGCAAGTTGGTGTAATCATCACAGCGTTGATTTGTTGGATTCGTTTTTCATAATTACATTGTTAATTTGTATGTATGTATCTGAGTATATATTTATTATTGTATTTCTCTTCTATTTCTTTACCATTAAGCTGCACCTACCATGTTTTGTTTCTGCATCACCCTAAGGTCTACTGGTAGAAAATGCCTATGGCATTAAGTCCGCCTTTGTACAGTGTTAATTACTAATTACTAGTGCATAAAGTTTTAATACTTAAATAATAAATAAATAAAATATAGTTTTCTATCTTCCAGATATCTGGAAGATTATGATACCATTGTAAAAAAATGGGGTAGTACGATTTGATCTTGATCAGTCTCTTGGTCAGTGAATACTTTGCTGTTGGCAATTTTTTAACAGAAGATCGATTTAGTTTCATCTAACACTGCATTGTCATTTGCAATGTCAATTTATGTAGGCGTATAAGAATATATAAGTACGAAACCTAAACTAGCTACTGCCAGCGTCTTCGCTCGCGTGATAGTAGGTTTCTCCAACCAAAATTTTGACCCTAGTTTCAATCCGTATAGGAGCTGAATTTTGAAATATCCTACTGTTAACTGTGCGAACCAAAATTTTACTTTAAATTCCTTGTTTATTTGATATATAACTTACCTATGTGTTTTTTGTAAATTTTAGTTAATAAATAATAATAAACTCGAAATTATCTTTCTGTTTTGGTTTCTTCATTCTGGTCCTTCGAGCCGGATCTGTTGGATGTTTCATACTCCGCCGAAATCGCGAGCCATGGTGAATACACGGAGCACAGCGAAGAAAAATAAAGAACTGAAATTTTCGAAATTATCTTTCTGTTTTGGTTTCTTCATTTTCTCCCCTACACCTACGTTTATGTTAAAAAAGGAAATCTTGTGCAAAATTTCACGCTCCTAGTCCTAACAGTTTCCATTGTACGTTGATATGTTAGTCAGTCAGTTTCTCCTTTACTATAGATATTTAGATTAAAAACAAAAGTTGTCTGTCACGGGACGCCCAGCAGATGTTTAACATCTATAACAGTATATAAACGCTTGTGCGGTTACACAAGGAAGTCGAGAGCGGTGGCATAGTTCTGGCCTGTCATGCCGGTTGCCATCACGGCATTTTTATTTTTTATTTTTTTCGGGTGGGGAAATCATTTAATGACATCCCGCGACCTTGGGCGGAGCGAGAGATAGCGTCAGACTTTTACTGACTAAAAACCTACTCCTGTTCCTTCTTTGCCATTTTTACAGGGCCCCAGCAGGCCTCGACTGCTGACATCTCCTTGAGGCGCGCGTGTAACACTACGCGCTGTCGACGACTTGGGCTCGGTCCGGACAATTACCGGACGATCGACGGCGAGCCACGCCATCACGGCATGCGGCATTCGCGTTGGATTTACCTGGTGTTACTACCAAGGCTCGCCAAAAGATATTTGATTTCAAACACAAACGTCTAACAATTATAACCATATATCAATGACGCCCGGTAGTGTCTGTTAAAAGTGACTTTTTGACAATCGTTACTCTGGTTTTTTTAGGGGGGAAATCATCCAATGACTTCTCCCGCTTTATGGCAGGATGGGAGGACATATCATACTTTTACTGACTAAAACACACTTCTATGTTCTCTCTTTGCCTTGCTTTCCAGGACCCTGAGATACCCTTTCGGACTACCCATGGCCCCAGCAGGCTTCGGTCCTGTTGGCCCCCACGGTTTTGCTGACATATCTTTGAGGTGTGCGTGGGACACTACGCCCCGTCAACGACTCGGGTTCAGTCCGGACTGTTACCGGACGGCCGGACGGCGAGCTATTAATTGTTTGTCGTCCGCAAGCCCACACTTAATCGTTACTGTCCTTTTGAAATCGCTTAGCCGCGGAGTATGTTATATGTAACCGAACCTTTATTGCTACGTCGTATAAGGAAACACGGTTCAAGTACAATATAACATACGTAATGGTTACTTGTGTATCATAATAAAACAATTGTCTTGAGTGTAACCTCTTCAATGCGAAAGCCAGATGGTAGAAATATGAGTTATGAACGAAGGTTATGAATCTTTTTTACTTGGGTACGTATGACTGATAAAAATGAAATAAAAATAAAAATTGTTCGGCATCGTAGGCCCATAGGGTGGCTAGCAAAGGAGGCGGCCGATCGCGTGAGGCAACGGCAACGGTCCTCACGCCCCAACCGCCGCCGGGATTCCGATCCCGATTTCCGGCCACCGTAGGCGCGGGCTTGCGGACGGCGAGCAATGGGTGGCTCGCCGTCCGATCGTCCGGTAACCGTCTGGACCGAGCCCAAGTCGTCGACGGCGCGTAGTATTCCACGCGCGCCTCAAGGAGATGTCAGCAACCGTAGGGGCCCAACAGGGTCGAAGCCTACTGGGGGTATGGTTGATGCGAAAGAGATCCCCGGGGCCCTGGAAAACAAATGGCAAAGAAGGAACAGGAGTGGTGGTAAGTCTGACGCCCAAGAGCGGGGGATGTCAAGAGATGATTTTCCCACCCGAAAAAAAAAAAAATATAGGGTGGCCTATTGGTTCCTTAGTAATTAGTTAGTAGTATGGCACACATAAGTACAAAAACACAGCATTCAATTAGAGGAAAATTTATCAAGCCGCATATCTGGCATGTAGCTTGATAAATCTATCCATTGTAGGCCCGTCAGACCTTTCTGAGACGACCTTTAGGATGCTGCTCCCCCCTTACTCTGCGCATCGTTGATGCCACATTCTTGCGCATGATCACGAAATTCGTCAGTGTGCACATCAGCAAACATCCCTGCTCATCCCTAATGGGATATACAATTGTACACCCATCCACCAAAGCCGCGGTATTGCTCCACCAGCGCTGTATCTATTGCGGTGCCAGCGGTGGCTAGGTACAGAGCGCAGCAAAATGTTTTCCGCACTAGTGCGGAAACAGGCTGGGCGCTAAGTGACCCCTACGAGTCGCGGGTCAACCCCCTTTTATATCTTCGTAACTGTATTGAAAAACGTCGTTTAATACACGTGAAAATTTGTCACTACAGCATTCGGCTCCATGACACTCTCGCTTGAGGCTCGCGCGAGTTTTACCTCGGTCGTAATGACAAACTTTCTCCAGTTGTATCAGAATGTACTATATTTTGGTGAGAAATCATAAATTACTAGCGCTCCCGCTCTGGATGAACTACTACAGTCTGGTATAAAGAAAGAAAAGTAAGAAAGAGACACCGGGTATTATGAAGTAGAGTTGGAATATTTCTCATTTAAAGAGACTTAAAGAGTTAAAACACTTATTTCTTGCATTGTAGGTATTGCTTAAGTGTGTGCAAACATGTACTTACATAAATGTTTATTACTCCTTGGGATTTTCCTCGTTGGTAGGGTTCCGTTGCCAATTGGCAAAAAACGGAACCCTTATGGATTCGTCATGTCTGTCTGTCTGTATCATGTTGTATTCTGTGAACCGCATTAAGATTTTCACACAAAAATAGACAAAAAACAATAAATTTTGGAGGTTCCCCATACTTAGAACTGAAACTCAAAATTATTTTTCATCATACCCATATTATTTGAAATAAATGCTTTGAATTTGAATTTAAAAAAAAAAATGATATTAGAAACCTCAATATCGTTTTTGAAGACATCCAAAAACGATATTGAGGTTTCTAATATCATTTTTTAACTAAATAGTTTGCGCGAGAGACACTTCCAAAGTGGTAAAATTTGTCCCTCCTGTAACTTCTAAAATAAGAGAATGATAAAATTAAAAAAAATATATGATGTACATTACCATGCAAACTGCCACCGAAAATTGGTTTGAACGAGCTCTAGTTAGTATTTTTTTTTTAATACGTCATAAATCGTAAACTGATTTTTACCTTTCAAGTTTGTACGGAACCCTCAGTGCGCGAGTCCGACTCGCACTTGCCCAGTTTTTTACCGTCTGTTCAACAGATTTTGACTTTTTTTGCGTTGGTAGCTTGATAAATTGTGGCTGCAGTTATAGTTGGTATTGTAACTACTTTTTTGCTTTTAATGCCATCTATGCCTACGGAATAGAAGTCGAAATCGGTTTGTTTAAAATTAAAAAGAAACAAAAATATCTTTAAAAATTAATTTAATTTATCACAGACAAACACCGTTATTATAATAATTATACTTATGAATTAATTATAACAGATTCAAAATAAAAGTTTATATTTTACATTTTTTTTTATGAAAAATGTTTCAATGTACACATACAGTACCATGAGCATACATTAAGCTTATTCATTTTTTTTTTTTACTTTTATTCTACTTTTATAAATATTTGTTTAAAAAATAATAATATTATATTGATATCTTTATCGCTGTTGGAAAATCAGCACTTAGATTTAGTTATTGATATCTTAAAATTAAGACAAAAAACAAAATAATGTAATAACAACCCCAAGACAAAAGCTTTATACAACCCATAAAATTACATTATTGTCTTGTCTTTGCGATATATTTCAAAATAAGATCTAAGATAGTGTTCTGCGAAGTGTGTGCAGCCGCACACCTGCGTATCGTGGTAAATAATTGGTGTGCTTCGGAAAAATACTGTAGATAGAGGAAAGAAAAATGTAGATTGTCTATCTATAGACTGGGTTCAATATTAATTCTCCAAAGGCATTTCCTTTTTGACACACACCGATTAACAAGCAGGAAGAACTATAGGACATGAAAACAGGCACATTAAAATTAAAATTTTCAGAAACTCATTAAAGTTTTGTTGATTCTGTAAAATATATTTTTTCATTTAAGGGTGTACCTCTAAAACTTTCCGATTACCTAGATGCCTCTTGAACACAAAAATATGCGAAACACCGGTCTAAGAAACAATAATCATACTTATGATTATTGAATAAATTATTCTAGAGAGCTATATTATTATTGGGCAGCAGATTAAAAATCTAAGTCATGCTCATGCAACAAAATGGCTATCATTAACCAGTCGGATAAGAAGACCTTTTGGTCATCTACAAAATATATTTTGTCAGCAAACAAAGGCAATTAAGCTGCATCTAGTGGTCTATATTTTTTTTAAATGGGCACCAGAAAATTATTATTAACTTAATAAATTCTCATAGGGAATTAAATAACTATATATCTGTTGAATTCTTCCCTCTCCTAGAGAGAGAAGGGCTGAGTCCCAGCAGTGGGAACATTAAAAGGCTGATTATGCTATGCTATTATGCTATATCTTATCTATCATATATTATGGTTTAAAAAAACACGTATTTCCTGGAACAAGTTCTGTAAAATATTCAAGTAAATCATGGAATTACCGAATGCTAACTGAGTTTTCAGGGGTTATCTCTCTTTTTTCGCGTTGCCTTTTCGTCAAACATCGCGTTGGATTGCGTTAGATGAAGTAACAAGCTTTTAAGCCTTGCTCGATATTAACGATAGGCGAGTTAAAAAGGTCCCTCTTAAGCAAGCAATTATAATAAAATATACCTAAAACTATAATAACTAATGTAATCTAGTCAATAGCCAGCTTTCTGAACGAGCCATCGATTCCGAAGAGTTCATCATAGTTTGTTGGTTTTCCAGGTCGAAGTGCCTCGTCAGCCTTGAGGGACTCCTGCTTCTTGAACCAGTCTTTGTATTCTTCCAGTATCTTTACCCAGGCACCTGGAATTTTAAGTAAAGTTAGTATTTATTGCGTAATTTATCTAATTCATAACTCTGTTAACATTTTTTTAATGTATTTTATGTCTTCGTAAATATTGTAGTTTTTAGTTTATTTTTGTCAAAATTTAAATGTATATTATTTTATATTATTATTTATTTATATTTTATTTGTGTGTATTATGGAAATAAAAAGGCTATAATATAATATAAAAATAATATATTTGTAAATATTGTACCTATGGTTTATTTTTAAATATCAATATCGGTATCTGGTACATGGTCATAACATTTTTCAAGACCTGACCAAATGCACAGGAACATTTAGGTAGTAAAAAGTCGGCCAATTGCGAGTCGTATTTGCGTATGAAGGGTCCCGTACGATTATTTATACAATATTAGACATTATATTATAACCTTTTTTAGTTTTTGTTATTTGTTGTTATAACGGCAACAGGAATACATCATCTAGGTATCACAGTTCATAAGATATATATAGCCTGTTGCCGACGGTTGTTGCCGACGGTGGAGTCTTAGTAATAGGGTCCCGTTTTTACCATTTGGGTGCGGAACCCTAAAAACTACAGCAACTAAAACTAAGCTATAGTGGCTCTTTTGCAGTACACCGCAGTCTACCCCCTTTTTTATGTCAAGTTCTTACAGTCCATCCTAAGGTTGTCTGGTAGAAATCGCTGTTAGCGATAAGACCGCCATTGTACCCATAGATTAAGTTAGTTTGTAAGTTTTTGTTACTATTTTGGTGTACAATAAAGTATTATTCTATTCTATTCTCATGGCTTCCGTTGCTTATGATTATTCCAGAAAAAAATGGTGAAAGCAAACATACTGTTAATCTCATCAAGTGACGGTCCAGTACCACCATATTCTGGGGGCAGCAACTCTTTAGGCACGTACTCGTGAAGGGCGTTGAAGTTATTGTGGAAGTGGATCTGAAAGAAAACATATTATAATCAGTTACTAGAAGTTTTAAAAAACTAGAGAGTGGTTGCTTGCTAACACTATTTTTTCAACAAATTAATATTGTAATTATAATACACTTATAAACAACTATTAATGTCATAAATATATGTATAATGAAACTTAAAATAAAATGTCACTGGGGGCGAGCTTGCGCACTTATCCGCACTAGTGCGAAAAACAGTAAATTGCGTGCCTAAAAGCGGTGGAGATAAGAGTGGGTTTTCAAGTAAGTGTATTGAAAAAACTTTACTGATGTGTTATAAGTTACTAGCTTCTGCCTTCAGCTTTGCCCGCGTGAAAATAGGTTTCTCCATCCCTTTAGAGGGTGAATTTTGGCAAATCCTCTCTTAGTGCTTGTCTACATCATAAAAGGAACCTCGTGCAAAATTTCACGCTCCTAGTCCCAGTAGTTTCGGCTGTGCGTTGATATGTCAGTTAGTCAGTTTCTCGTTTTATAGTATACTAGCTTCTGTCAGCGGCTTCGCCCGCGTGAAAGTATGTGTCTTTAAACAAACTCTGGACCCCGTTTCATCCCCTTAGGGGGTGAATTTTGGAAAATCCTCTCTTAGTGCTCACCTACGTCATAAAAGGAAACCTTGTGCAAAATTTCACGATCCTAGTCTTAGTAGTTTCGGCTGTGCGTTGATATGTCAGTCAGTCAGTTTCTCGTTTTATATATAAAATCTAGATTTGACAGTAATGACGTTACCGAAACAAATGTTGATAGACACTTACTCTGGATCTCATTTTTTCCTTGAGGAAAGGCTTGACGATATTGAAGAGAGTATCTATCAGAGCCGTTGTGTTCACCACATGCACCTCTTTTAGCTTGACCGGGTACGCCTCCTGAAATAAAATAACATAGATTTAATTGGATTTCTTCTAAAGGATTAACCATAATATGAGGAACCTGGAAGTTACAAATGGCCGTTGGAACCGAAAGGTTCTGGAGTGGCGACTGCGTACTGGTAGACGCAGAGTTGGAAGGCCAGCGTTGCGGGAATCCGATGGATGCGAGACGCTCAGGATCGTTCATTGTGGCGGCACTTGGGGCAAGCCTATGTCCAACAGTGGTCTTTCCATTGAAATAATGATGATGATAATGAATGTCACCATATAACAGTTTTCACAGCTTTGGCATATTTGCAGCTGAGAGCTTCAATTCAAAAATTTCAAACTTCATGTGAAACAACATGAGTACAACTGTATGATTTCAAGCATTGAATACTTATATTAGACTTTTTTTTCTACTACTGCCGCTTTTGCAAATCTGATTTCTTCTATTAGATTTTTTTTAAGTTAGAACAAATCTGAACGTAACGAACGAACGTATTGGACGTTCGATCAATGGTTATTCTCTAGCAGCTTCTACTTAACTTAACTTTACCTGAGTATGTTCTTCACTATATTTGCTTGTCTCGATGCTCACTCAAAGAGATCTGTTAACGGCATCTACAATAGGACCATTTTACTGACCAGCTTAGTCTACCTAAAGCCTAAGCCTTAAGTGCACTGCTATAGCGGCTTTTTTTGCCATTCCACCATGAGGTCCCGCCGGAACTTTGTCCACCATGCCGCGACTTGTCGAGGCAGCGGAGTTTCGCCCCGCGGCGGCGGCGTTCCGCGTGCCCACGCAGATCGTGCATGCGTGCAAGGACTGTTGCCTCCAGATCCCATGGTGGCTGGCCAGAAAGGAGACACTGCTATAGCAGCTGGGCCTTTCCCAAGTAATGCCACAGTATCGATTCTCCACTTTCTACAAACAGTCAGTTCCATCCAAAAAATATTTTCTATTACCTGGACGCAAATAAAGAACTTCTTCAACGCCGACGGCGAAATTTTCCCCAGATGACTCGGAGCTACAATAGAAGCATCCAGAATGAACACGTCTCCCGCCACTCCTTCAGTTTCTTCCATCAGCCTGACATCACCGATCATCATGGCGAGCTTGAACGCGTCGTTTAGCTGGTGTGTGTCAAGGCTCTTGTCGAGGCCTGGTTATAAAATAAGTTATAAGGATTATTTATTTATTTGAATTACAACGGTTTAACAAAACAAAAACAAATAAAAAAAATCAGTTAATATAATATGTACCTAGGTACATCAAGATCAGACTGTCGACTACCTGCATGCGCAGAGTACTGGAGTTCTTTGGCCACATTGCCAGGAAAAACGGCTAGAACCTTGAACAGCTCATCGTAACTGGCATGGTTGATGGCAAAAGATCAAGAGGCCGCAGCCCAAAAAGATGGGCAGATCAGGTCCGCTCCACACTGGACACCCAATTGCACGTCGCAATTCATGACGCTAAGAACCGTCACAGATGGCGAAATACCATTAGCAAGAAGCTAATCCAGCGTAAAATTCACGACCCTCAGTAATGAGGAATACGACTCGAGAAGGAGGTGGAGGACATCAATTCCACACACAGTATGTACTCCTGACATGCCAATAGAATCATCTTCCATTCATGCGCAAACAGATCGTTTGTTAGATTAGAATCCAAGAGATCATTTAGTGCAGCCAGAGTGCTAGTAGGTACATAGTACAGGCAACAGAATATTGTATTTTAGAACTGGCCCTGTGTAAAATCAATTTTGAAATATTTCGGGTACAGATACAATGTCTACAGTCAGGGATGGACCAGTCGAATTCTGCCAAAACTAGTGTCTAAAACTTCATCCATAGCATGGCATATGGTCTTCTTCTACAAGTAAATTTTAGATACCTGAGCGGAGGGTTATTTTTAATTGGGAAATCATCAAATAACTCCTATCGCTCTACCGAGAAGACACCCTCACGCTCCACTCAGTCGCTCGCTCAAGTTTGACGACTGACATTAGTTAGACTGATGTCCTTCAATGGCTCTTTGTGGTCCAGGGCCATGGTAACTCTTTCGAACAATTCCGTAGCCCTAGCAGGCATTGGTCCTAACCGTTCCCGTTAATCTGACATTCAATAATAATAATAATAATATTTCACAACTATCATACAACGCCATCTAGTTCCAAACTAAGCAGAGCTTGTGGTATGAGTACTAGACAACTGATAAACATTACTTATATATTTCTAAATACATACATCGATAAATTACACCCGACACAGAACAAATGATCGTGCTCATCACATAAACATTTGTCTTGGGTGGGAATCGAACCCACGACCTCCTTCATTGCAGTCAGGGCCACTGACCACTAGACCAACAGGTCAGTTTGCTATTAACTGTTACATAGGATTTCCTATGATTGTGGTAACAAAATGCCGGGAAATATATAAATTGGGGAACTATATAGCGCATAGACTAAGTTTCACTAAGTCAAGCGGTATTGACTTCTAATTACTTCTGTCAGGCGATCAATATAAGTGTTGCTTTGATAAGGAAAATAGTAATAAAGTCGATTCATTGATGAAGGATGGTGTTGGTCAAGATTAAGTTCTGTTCCTTGCATGTTTTTTTGTGCAGTTTGTTCAAATTACCGCTATTCATTGAAGACCATAATAAGACTAAGAATAAGAAATTTTATTTGCTCAAACATATGTATGCATACAGAATTAAAATATAAATGCATGCAAGATCTTAAATAAAAGTGGCTCACGACATGTCTGCCATTTCTTATGGCGTACAAATATCTTAGGCTCTACAAGTATTACATTATTAATATGAATTAATTAAAAAAAATTAATGAATAGGGTTTTAATTTCTTTACTGAAATATTTTCTCGATTGTTCGCTAATGATATAAAATAATGCAAAAGCATATCACCTCTGCAAATTGTGATTCTTCTGCCAGAAGGTGTTAAACCGGGCATAGTAGGTCCTTGCCTGAAAGTATAAAAAAAAATATGTTAAGTTTATTATCATAACTAAATAAAAAAAAAGAAAGAAAAAAAAAGAAAGAAAAAAAAGAAAGAAAAGAAGGAAATGAAAGAAAAAGGAACATTTCTTTGACAACAACTTATTAGGGTTGCAATCTACCTTAGAAGAAAGAAAACATTATATGGGTGGTCGAATATTCTGGTGAGATCATTGATTAAAGTTTTATTTTCGCAAAGGATTGCGTACGTAAGACAATTTATTGCTTTCTTTCTCTTTGAAAATGGTTTCTTTAGATTTCATGTTTTATAAACTTCTTCAACAACGTCAAGCAAAAGTAACACTTTTTTTTTTAGGTGGCAAAATCATCTAATTACAAATCCCGCTCTTGGGCAGAGCGAAAAATAGTGTCAGACTTTTACTGATTAAAAACCCACTCCTGTTCCTTCTTTGCCTTCATCCCAGGGCCCCGGGTTTCACTTTCATACTACCCGTGGTCCTAGTAGGCTTCGACCTTGCGGGATCCCTACGATTTGCTGACATCTCCCTGAGGCGCGCGTGGAACAATACGCGCCGTCAACAACTTGGGCTCGGTCCGGACGGTTACCGGCGAGAGGACCGTTGCCTCACGCGGTCAGCCTCCTCCTTTGCTAGCAATACTGCTTCGCAGAAGGAGGCGACCTCCTGCCACTCCTCCTCACTTCGGACCATGACCTGTAACAAGGCCCGGCGCGAGAGATCATTGTCCCAAATCTCCCCCACGAGGACCCGGCGTTCTCTGCCCAAGCAGAGCACACCTCTACCGTGTACTCCATCGTTTCCGGCACGAGAGATCGTTGCCGCTGATCGCTCCCCCGAGGTCACTTCGGTGCTCTGCCCAGGTGGGGCACACCTCTACCGTATGCTCCACCGTGTCCTCCGGGCGGTCCACCCAGGCGTTTCTTCCGCACGAATCCGGTGCAGGAAAATCAAAAGTAACACTTACGCTTTGGCTATAAGGTCCTTTAGCTCTGGCCTCGTGATGTCTCTGTTTGTAAAAAATTCAGGGCAGGCTGCCCTCATCGTGAAGTACATGTCCAGCTTCCTCTTGCACCTCTCGAGGGAGAAGTTGCATCCTCGTAAGAAGGTCATAATGCAGCGGTCCTCTGGGGATGAAAAGAAAAACATTAATCAATGAATATTAAAACATGAATGACTGGCCTGACTGCTGGAAGTCGTGGGTTCGATTCCCACCTAGGACAAATGTTTGCGTGATGAGCACAATCATTTGTTCTATGTCTGGGTGTAATTTATCTATTATATGTATGTACTTAGAAATATTTAAGTATGTTTATCAGTTGTCTAGTACTTATAACACAAGCTCTGCTTAGCTTGGGACTAGACGGCGTTGTGTGATAGTTGTGTGAATATTATTATTATATTATTATCAATTTATGATTGCCTTAGTTCCGCTTTTAAGAATGTCGTTCCATTTTACAGTAGAAGTAATCTTCTGTAAAATCTACTTCGTACTTAACTCAAGTTTATTCTTGAATGAGGTTCGGCTCTTAAGAGCGTCCAACCCAAGATAAATTTCTATACAACCGCTCTTACGTGATTATGACCTTATTACACATTTTTCTCCACATCTTTTGGAAACACAGATCTTGATCTTGTGGATTTTATCTAGTTTTCTATTGAAATCAAATCATAAAGCCATGCTGCATTAAGTCCGCTTATATACCACTATTATACTTGAAGTTTAAATAAATAAATAGTCATACTAATCTAAAGACCTAAAAATTTGTTATTTTGTGTGAACTTTGGCCCAGCAAAATGTACCTGCTCATAAATTAAAAAGTAAAAAATATGTATTTATGAAAACCATGCATATTTAGTCAAAACTCTGAATGAATAATTTTTTTTCCTTAAACTTTTAAAGTTAAAAAAAATCACGGTGGTACAAGTTTTGTAATATATTCGAGTGAATTACCGAATGCCAACAGAGGGTTCAGATGTTATCTCTCTTTTTCCACGTTGCCTTTTTTATCTCAAATTGCGATGAATTGCGTTACATGAACCAACAAGCTTTAAAGTCATACTCAGGTTGACGAAAGACGGGTCGAGAAGGGTCGTCTTAAGTCAGAAAGACGGGAGAACTTATGGGCTCAGTAAGGAGGTCAATATACATTTTTTTATCTCCCTTTGTATGTGGAGTACTGCAGCCATATATGGGCTGGTGCTGCAAAATGTCACCTAGCAGCTTTGGATTCGGTGGAAAGACGTGCGAGGAGGATAATTGATGATTCCAATCTGCAAAGCCTTGAGCACAGGCGTAGGGTAGCCAGCCTAGTCTGTTACAGGATGCATTTTGGAGAGTGTGCGCGAATTATATGAGTTGATCCCGCCATCTCATTTCCACCATCGGACAACCTGACGTACGGTGAGTATCCACCCTTACGTTGTTGAAACCTCTACGGTCCGGCCTTCCCGTGCGGTCTTTCCGTCCGATTATAATTTCGGTGTCTTCAAGTCTAGAGTGAATAGGCCCTTAATAAACTAGCACGCCTCACCATCAACGATTGCATCACTGCTTACCATCAGGTGGGATCGCAGTCAAGCACTAGTAAATAAAATAAATGATATTTATTTCCTTGGATTAGTATATCTCAGAGTTCTGGGATCCTAGAACTTTGGAAGGCGTACGAGGAGTCGAAATCAACTCGCTGAGGTCCGTTAGACCGACGATTATCCCTATACGGGTTATGCTAGTACACCGAAAAACAACCCCCGGCTATAGTTTTTGGAGTCTTAAGTGGCCGGTTACCGGGAACTATGTTAAGATTATGGCCTTCGCCTGAAAAATGTTATTTTTCTTATTACTTATTATTGATTCTCGCTAAAAACCCGGTATGATAAAAGTCTATGATCAAACTCACCCCACTCATCAGGAAGATGCGGTTGCTTCCGTAGCCACTCCTTAATGGCTGCCAGGTCATCATACCTAGTGTTAACGTTCTCATTCAGTTCCACTCTGATTCTCTTCCATAATTCGCCTTCTGGTTGCACCAGCATCACGGAAGCCGTCGACATTTTGATAGCTGGAAAAACGGAAAGTCTTTTGTCAGTGGTAGTCTAAAGGGGACTGAAACTTCTGTTAAATATATTTTTCTTTTCACCAATAGTGAAACCTAGGCCATATCTTAAAGGAATGTATGAGAAATCATTAGCAAAAAGAATTATGTCTACCAACTATAGCCGAAACAAATTATAGACTATTTAGTAGATTGCTATTGCTGTTTCATCAGGCGTCATTTTTTGTAAACAAAAATACTTCATGACTGATATTTTAAGTATCCCATTGTTAAATATATTACACGGAAAAAAAGCGTGCAAATATTCATTTCTAAAAGTATTTAATAAAATAGTGTTTTTATGAAAGTTTAAGTAATTATTGATTTATGTAGAAGATAGGTTTATTTCTATCGTTAAGAACTGGGGCAACAACCCTGCTTCTAAGGCAGACGAGATTTTTCGAATTCGAAATTTTGATGCCAAGCAAGCGTGCGACCTCGGGAACCATTTTATCCAGAAGTTGTTCAGCCCGTCCGGCCGTGGAGATTTCAAAGTCAAGACTAAGGCTAACCTCCACTCTACTCAGACGGGGGGAACTATGTGGATATTCCTACACAGAAGATAAAATACCTGTTTTTTATAGAAGATCTAATACTTTTGGCTCACACGTTTTGAAGGCTCTGGCTAGTTACATCATTTAGAAAAAAAATTCTTTAAACTCTTATTTACATGAGCAACAGAAAATTGCTCATAACGCATATTACTCAGCAAGTTTGGCATTGGTCATAATGTTGACTAATCAGGGTGAGGCAGATGTCACGCTAATTTAGACCCAACACGTACGTAGGTTGTGGGATTATTCGAAATAATTACCATGGCCCTGGACCGCGAAGAGCAACTGAAGGAACACAGGTGGGTTCTAGTTAGTAAGTCTGACACTCCCTCTCAATCCACATAGAGGAGTCAATTGCTGATTTCCTACGTAAGGCTCAAGAGAAAAGCATGTAGCTTATTTTTACATCTCGTTCTACGTTGAACGAGATCGAGAAAACCCAGTGTTATTTTACAGTTTAATTCGGTTGTCCTTTTTGCGAGGGCTATGATGGGCTTCTGAACAATCCGCAGCCCTGGCAGGCGTTGGCCCTAACTGTGCTCGTCAATTTTGCTGAAATCTCTTCGAGCCGTACGAGGGGCAAAACGCGCCTTGGGGTCCAAGGCGCGACTTTCTCGGAGGATCTTTACCGGATGGCCGAAATCGTTTTGCAACTCCGGATGCTCGGAGTGACTTTGTTGGAGTGGCTCCCGGAGCCTAGCCTGGTCACTGGTGAAGTGTAACAAATGTAATGAAATGTTCGTAACAGGCCGCGCGTTTGGGGGCCTGTGCGAGACGCCAGGCCTGTATCAGTGCGTTCAGGTGAATGATCAATTTGTAATATTTACTATCTGCAACCAGCAGCTTCGTCCGCGTGATAATAGAAAATTGTCCCAAGAGAACATATTCCCGAGATCAAAAATATTCTATATGCTATTTCAGGACATGGATTCCCCTTTGCCTTGAGTCGTATTCCTCAATGCTGAGGGTCGTGACCTGGGATGCTTCATTACTTTCACTTGTATGATATTCCTCCATCTGTCTCTGTCTCTGACAGTGTGAAGGGTTTGTAATACCGTAGAGTCAAGAACGGTGCGCATCTGGTCGGACCAACGTATTGGGCTGTGCCCACGAGGCCCTTCCCATCTACTTTATCAGCCACGATGAGGACATGGTCTACCCGTGTGCCAAATTTTATGCAAATGTCTTCATGCAGCAGAATCATCATCACCATAATTTCAGCCGAAAGACGTCCACTGTTGGACAAAGGCCTCGCCCAAGTGTCATCACAACGAACCGTCCAGAACGTCTCGCATCCATCGCATTCCCGCGACTCTTACCAAGTCATCGCGACACCTTGTGGGAGGCCTTCCAACACTGCATCTTCGTGCGTAGTTGCCACTCTAGAACCTTTCCTCCCCACCGACCATACGTTCAACGAGCAATGTGCTCTGCCCCCTGCCACTTTAGTTGGCGATTCTTCGGGCTATGTCGATGACCTTGGTTCTACTGCGGATATCTTTATTCCTGATGCGATCACGCAAGGAAACTTAGCAAAGTCAGCATGAAAAGTAACAAATATACAAACACATATACTCACAAACTTGCCTGTATAATATTAGTGCTAAATAAACGAAAACTGCTTACATATTCCGTCGGCGCTCACACTAATCTCACTGGCTAATAAGTCTATACTGATCCATCATATCTGTGGGGAAGTTCCTATACGATATTATCATAGATATATCGATACTTTTACTATGTTTGGATCAGTATTGCTTCGTTATCTCGAAGATAATGGTAATGGAAATGATGTGTCATATCCGAAATGACTAGTGGTTAACAACGCAATATGTTGTATACCTAGTGGTGCTGTGCTGATGTTAAACGCGACCTTTGTGTTGTATATTATTATGCTTTAGCTGCTGGGTACTAAGTATATGTTTCGTAGGTGATAGTGAAGTGGATAGGTAAATGTGAAAGCTTTTATATGTACCGTTAAATAATAGGCTTTTTGGGGTTCCGTTCCTCAAAAGGAAAAAACGGAACCCTTATAGGATCACTGTGTTGTCATGACTGCTGTCTGTCTGTCTGTCTACCAGAATTTTCTGTCGTGGAAAATTCTTATAGCGTTTGGTATTTCGTAGTTGGTAGTCGTAATGTTAAGTGGCAACCTGTTTGACCCTTCCAAATGACCCCTGTGGTCATCATAATTATAGTGTGAGAAAGATGTAGTTATCCAAAACGTATAGCATTATTCTTTTCTCACACCGAGCTCATGATGATTTTATTATGACGTCATAATGGGGGGCAGACTAACAACGACGAAATAAAGTAATATAATTATCGACCTATTTATTTTTATTTTGGATTATTATAGGCTCGCGTTTAACCACTTCTCACCTGATAGTAATGGTCGACGATGGAGCACGCTTGCGTAGAAGTAACCTATTCACTCGTGACTTAAAGACCTCTTGGTTGTAGCTATCAGGAAACACAGTTATTATTACTACTTACACACTAATTAAATAATTATAATACACTTATGTGTTATTATCCTGCTGTCAAAGGCCTTTCGAATATGGAAAAGTACCTAACCAACATACTTGTCAGAGATACGTATTTTCATGAAGTTTAGTTTTACTTATTAGTGACGTGTGATGACGCAGCGTGGGACCTTGTGGGAGGATTAGGAAGGCCGATGACCTGGAAAGGGTAATCAAAGCTACCGACCGACATAGCCCAAAGAATCGCCAAATAAGTGGCCTGCAGAAGTGCTGCACGGTGGAGCACACATTAGAGGTGTGCCCTGCTTGGGCAGAAAACCGCTGGGTCCTCGTGGGGGAGATCGGGGTCAACGATCTCTCTCACCGGGCCTTGTTACAGGTCATGGTCCGAAGTGAGGAGGAGTGGCAGGCGGTCGCCTCCTTCTGCGAAGCATTAATGCTAGAAAAGGAGGAGGCCGCACGTGTATGCGTGAAGGAGCCACCCTCACGCGTCAGCCGCCGGGATCCCGATTTCCGGCCACCGTTGGCGCGGGCTTGCGGAAGGCGAGCAATGGGTAGCTCGCCGTCCAACCGTCCCGTAACCGTCTGGACCGAGCCCAAGTCGTCGACGGTGCGTATTGTTCCACGCGTGCCTCAAGGAGATGTCAGCAAACCGTAGGGGCCTAGCGGGGTCGAAGCCTACTAGGGCCAAGAGTTTGTTTCTGAAAGAAAAACTCGGCCCTGGGACGAAGGCAAAGAAGGAACAGGAGTCAGTAAAATTATGACACGACCTCATGCTCCGTCCAAGAACTGGGGATGTCATTGGATGATTTTCCCGCCTAGCAAAAAAAATACTTAAGTGGCCCACTGCCATTGGGCACATAGCTCGCAGAACAGATGGTCGATGGGGCCGAAAGTTTCTGGAATGGCGAACGAGAGTGAGACCTGGTGAGGGTTGCGGGAGTCCGATGGGGGTGCGAAGCGTAAAGGACCGGTGGTTGTGGCGACGCTTGAGGGATGCTTTTTTCCCACAGTGGACGTCATAATCCAATAGTCGCTTAAGTAAAAATCCGGTACGAGTAGGTACCTATAGAATACACCAAGCGTTTAATGACTAACGATGCATACGCGTCTATAAAGCTATGCGTCCGTGGACAGTTGATCTAAATAAACACAAAATGACGCAGGAACTTCACCTATTAGGCAATTATTACTAATTAGCACTGTATGCATTTGTTTTACGCAAAGTAAGCTGATATCTATTAACATGACATTGACCTTGAGCTTGTAAACATTACACTAACGTCGGTAAATATATTTTTATTCGTAATATTTGCATTTCCATTCTGCGTATAGGCATACCCTCACACACACGCATTCATCATTTCAGTCGAAAGATGTTCACTGCTAGACATATGTCTTCCCTAAGTGTCGCCAAAATTAATGGTCCTGTGATAAAGGAGGTGTGAGCCAAAAGCGTAAGGCAGAGAAAAGCTTCACGCCCCTTAAGACTCGTATTACTTTACTCGGTATTCAGACAGTCTTATTCGATATCGCGTAGTGTAATAAGGGTTAGATCGGGCTTACTCGGAACAAAAAATAAGACAATCGCGTAGTGTAATAGGCACTTTAGGCCGACACTTATGTCGGGTGTCGCAGGGCGGTACCCAGCTACCGTATGTACGGGCTTGCAGACGGCGAGCAATGAGTAGCTCGCCGACCAGTAAGGATCAAGTCCTGTTGACGGTGCATTGTGGTTCACGCGTGCTTCAAAGAGATGTCGGCAAGATTGACGGGGCTCTTTAGGGTCGATGTCTCATAGGGCAGTTTTTTTTTTTTTGGTGAGAAATCATCCAATAATATCTCTCGCTCTTGGACGGAGTGAGAGGGCGTGTCAGACATTGCTGTGTTCCTTCGTTACCTTGCATTCCAGGGCCGGGTTTTCGTTTCAGAAGCGAACCCATGATGTCTGATAGGGCTGCACGATTGTTCGAAAGAGTTACCGTGGCCCACGAGGCAAGGGCAACTGAAGGAACACTGACGGTTTTAGTAAATAAAAGTCTGCCACCTCTCGCTCTACCTAGAATGGGCTTTTGCCGTTCAGGGTAGTGCAAGAGGGAGTTACAATTACAGAGACATTTCATAATTTACAAGTAAACAAAAACCAGGCAAGTGCAAGTCGGACTCGCGCACTGTGGGTTCCGTACAAATTTGCCTTTAAAAACAATTCAATATCTGAATTACGTTACGTTATTAATTATAGGTGACGAAGATTTTTCCGAATTGCAAATTTTTCGAATTTTTATTTATTATTTATTTAATTTCAGTTTTCAGACGAGTCCTTGCTTCTTGCCAAATTTCAGGATACTACGTCAACGGAAATTACCCTATGAATTTTGATTCCCTTGAGATTGTCGAAATACCCGTTTTTTGCGACATAAACGGGCGTATCTTTTTTTTCGTTAACTCAGAAGTTTGATTTTTCACAGCTTCAAAGGTCTGCAGACATGAGTATATGGTTTTAATTTCAGATCGATACCGCCATGCGTTCCCCAGATAAAGGGTCTTGATAGACAAACAGACGGACGGACAATAAGTGATCCTATAAGGGTTCCGTTTTTTCCTTTCGAGGTACGGAACCCTAAAAACACTTGAAGGTGACGGATATAGTAATTTGATACGTTCAGCGTTAAATATGTAAATTCAGTCATTTTTGATGAGGCAATTAGTGGGCCTTAATGTTTTATTTTTTTCTTTTTGACGATTTTTCAAAGTAAAAAAGTTTCACAATTATTATTGTACCTACATATCTACTGCAAAAACAGGCTTAAATACATCCGTATTTACTCGTATGTTGAATACGCCATAATGATGTCTTGTCTATAAATTGGTAAAACCCCATATGTTTTTATTTCATTATATAGTTTTTATATTGCACAAGATGAGTGAATGAATGAATGGATTTCATAAAAATGTATGAACACATTGGTATTAGATTAATTTCTAAGAAATAACCGAAGCAACAAACTTACAATGAGTTGTTGATTTCCGTGAGAAGCACAAAAAGTTATCATTATGTGGATGTGAATTATCGCGGTTTCTTAATAAATAAATAACAAGTTAGCATTAAATCTATGTATAGATTTTATCTTCATTGTGATATCTATGTGAGTATGAAGTTACGTTGGCCATTTCTGGTCTTCTTCATCACACACACATTATGGATTTGATTTTTATTATTCTTCATTAGTTCCACTTCATCAAATATTACTTTTTGACTCGCTCGATGAAAATACTAAAATCACTATCTTCTTCTCAGTCGGTACACTCTTACCAGAGTGGTCGTGGTCATCACTGTGAATCACGATGAGTGATCATCTTGGTAACACGCCATACATCGCGAACTGCAGCTTTCCTGGTACATTCATAAGCCGAACACTTTGTTGCGGCCTTGATCTGGTCTGTCCATCTCATTGGTGATCTACTACGTGGCCTGGTGCCCTCAACTTTGCCCTGCACTACGAGACGCTCTATGGAGTCATTACCACTATCAAAATCACTATATGGTACCTATAATATTTGTGGAGCACCCTTGCTTCCTCATGGATCCCATCAGCAGAACTGAATTTTGAACAAAATGAGACCAATCCTTTAAGGGGAACATTTTTTTTGCAAATCGATCCATAAACGACGGAGTTCTGAGATAAAAAAAACATTAAAAAAATTTATAAAAAATACAACCGAATTGATAACCTCCTCCTTTACTCTGAAGTCGGTTAAAAATAAACCCCAACGCGTCTAAGAAATCAACAACATTCCTCAACTTTTGAAGTGCGTTTTCATGAATGTTAGAAACCGCTTTGAAGAGTGCCAGAGCCACAAAGAACGACATTTAAATAAGGTTATTTTCAAAAAAGTTTATTTCCTGTCTTCAGTTTCTGATTTTATAATTTAAAGCGTGTAATTTAAAGTATGCATCTACAAAAGTTTGTTTTATAATACAAGGTATCTCAGAAAAAAGACCTAAGTCTACCTACTCATTTTGTGTCTTTACGTTAAATTCAAAACTTTTGCACGGATCCTCATGCGGTTTTCACCAGTAGACAAAGTGATTCATGAGGAAGGTTTAAGTGAAAGAAAAGCTGAGAATTTCAAAGATATCTAACACTAGTGCGAAGTTGGAATAAGTCACAAGTTTATAAATATTTGCTTGCAAAATTGTACAATCTTCTTTTCAATACCTATAGTGTAACGTCTCAATGACCAGACAGACTGCGAAGTTAGGTTACAAACATACAAGAGCACCACACAAAGAACTGTGTTTCTGTAGCTACGCCCAGTCTATTGAATGCAATTCTCACTCAAAGGTGATCAATAGATTAAGTACTTCACAGTTTTCGCAACAAGTCAACCAAGTGAACGGAACTTGTATTTGCGTTGCAACACCAAATACACGTTTTAATAGGTCGCTCTATAAGTAGGTTGGTCTATATTTTTTCTTTTTATTTCCGTGGAAGTGTCGTAAGCTTTGGATTCCTTGTCTAGAATGCGTAGGTAAAAAACTTGGTTTAATGTGGCTTAGATATTTTGGAAATGGGAATGAACTCTGCAGAATAATTTACTTCAGATAAGTATCTGCTGAGAATAACATTATTACTTATTATTTTGTTTATTCGTTGTCTTAAAATACACATTACTAATATTATAAAGGTAGTTTGGTTTTATGTTTTTTTTGTTTGCAGGAGGTAATCTTTAAAAGTACTGGTCCGATTGCTCAAATTTTTTCACCGATAGAAAGCTGATTTATTCCTGAGTTACATAGGCTACATTCTATGTACGAGGGTGAAGCCGCGGGCAAAAGCTAGTATTTTATAAGATAAAACATTTATTAACCTTCTAGGATACAAAAATGTTATGACATGAACAAAATGAATGTGTTTGTTATATAACTACTCTGAAACAGCTTGATCGATATTTGTGAATTTTAACCGACTTCAAAAAGAGGGGGGGTGTTGTGATCGGCTGAATGTATTTTTATTTTTTTGTGTTTATTTGGTAGGAGAATGAGAATATTTCGCAGATTATTTTTCAGCCTCTTATCCCAAACATCAATTTTTAGGGTTCCGTACCTCAAAAGGAAAAAAAACGGAACCCTTATAGGATCATTTTGTTATCTGTCTGTCTGTCTGTCAAGACCCTTTATCTCGGGAACGCGTAAAGGTATCAAGTTGAAATTAAAACCACATACTCAAGTTTGTGGTCTTTTAAAGGGGTGAAAAAATCAAAATCCTATGTTAAGGAAAAAAAAGATACGGCGGTTTATGTTCCAAAAAACGTGTATTTCGATACTCTCAAAGGAATCAAAATTCATAGGGTGCTTCCCGTTGTCCTAGAATCCTGAAATTTGGCATGAAGCAAGATCTCATAGCACAAATATAGGAAACAATCTGAAAACTGTAAATTTGTAGTTATGTCACAGAGAACAACTTTTTGCGATTCGTAAAAATCTTTTAGACTTGATTCGGAAATTGAACTGTTTTCATAGGTAAGTTTGTACGGAACCCTCAGTGCGCGAGTCTGACTCGCAATTGTCCGGTTTTTTTTTGATAATGTTTGACGTGGCTCAAGAAAAGAATACCTAGATGAAGTTTGGGGATGCCTTTGCCCAGCAGTGGGGCTATAAAAAAAAAATGTATTGCATAAAAACGTTTGCCGAGTCGGCTAGCATATTAAACAACTAAATTTATACATAGACAGGACAAAGGAAAGAAAAAGGAAATGGAAGCCTTCCTTTTTCCACTTTTCTCTGACCTTAAAAGTGAGAATCGTCGTTTATACCGCGTACATCAAAGGACTGGAACAATTTGCCTGCTGCGGTTTTCCCGTCCAACTACAATTTAGGTGTCTTCAAGGCTGGAGTGAATAGGCTCTTAATAAACCAGTGCGCCTCAAAATCAATGATTGCATCACAGCTTACCATCAGGTGGGGTCGCAGTCAAGCAGGTTTATATCAATTAAAAAAAAAGAATCTTGGTCTACGGTCCTCATTTATCATTTCCTATGCAATACGTATAGAAAGCTACAAGGATATTCTTTCGAACACTTTCAAATCCATTTAACTTTTAATTTGATTGCCTAATTGGTCTGTCTTATAGTCGTAAGAGTGGCTGCTGTAAACGTTAGGTTTCGGAATCAATTCTCTGATTGGTAATATTTTGTTGAGGTTTGGCTGCCACGGTAACTTGTGTCTGTCATCTTTGCTAACACGGTAATTTATTCAGTCATCATTGCTGCCACGGTATTTTTTGTCAGTCATCTTTGCTAATACGGTAATTTTTTCAGTCATTATTGCTACCACGGTTATTTTTTTAAATTTTTTTGCTCAAGCGGTATTTTTATCAGTCATCATTGTAGGCACGGTATTTTTTGTCAGTTAATTTTGCATAAAGGTTATTTTTGTCAGGCATTTCTGCTAGAGCAATAATTTTTATCAGTCATTTTTGCTAACACGGCAATGTTTGTTAGTCAGCTTTGCTACCACGGTAATTTTGGTCACTTCTTAATTATCTGGTTTTTTTCCTATATGAAAATGGTACTCCAAATATGACGTGACTGATTGCATATCTGATAATCGAGGAAAAAGGTATGGTGCTATGCCTATCTATTCATCGATAATATTTTGCGATAATATAATTAATCACAAATGCTTATGAACAACGCACGTGCGGCAAATGTGTAATGCGTTGACTCATAATATAAACACAGAATAGTAAATTTAATGTTTATAAAACAATTTCGTAATTGCACGTCTTTTAGATTTAGATATTGATTAGATTAATTTTCAATTGATATCAAATAGTTTTATTGATTATGTTATCAGTTATGTTTTCACGTCTAAACCACTGCACCAATTTTGATGAAACTTGCTACATGGCTGCATGGAGAGGCTATAAGTTAAAGTAAATTGTCATAAAAGTTTATCATGAAATGTCACACATCACTCACAGCCACTCATCACTTTGTCTATTTTGATTTGGATTAGCATAGCATAGCATAGTCGGCCTTATAATGTTCCCACTGTTGGGACTCAGGCATCCTCTTTATGAGACGGAATGGGCCGTAATCCACCACTCGACTGTTGACGCGTTGACTTGGATTAGGACTAAGAATTCTTTTCATTCCGGCAGTAAGCTCCTTTGAGATCATAAAACATTTTTCACACAGACTAAGCCACGAACCTATTATTGAAACTAAACGTGAGGCTAGTAGCAGGCAACTGTGGTGGCTAGGGCATGAAGATAACTTCTCCCTCATACTTTCTCCCGCCATCTTCTTTCGGATTACTGTTTTGTAGAAGGATCGGGTAATTTCCCATGACCTCGTACTCCGTACCATGGCCGGAAGCGAGAGGTTGCCGTTGCTAACAGCCTCCACGAGGACACGGCGGAGCTCCGCCCAAGTGAAGCACCTCCACTGTATGCTCTAAATTGTTTTCTGAGCGATCCACACAATGGTAACACCCGGGCATTTTTTCCTGTCGAACTCGAAACAGGAACCTTCCGAAACAATTGTATCCAGTGAGGACCTGCGTCAGGCGGAAGGTGAGGATGCCGTGACGGGTTACCAGCCACTCCTCAAAGAGGGGACTTACTAACATAATTATGACATGCTCAGACTTAACCTAATATGGACTTCAATTGTAATTTTCTGTTTATTTTGTGTTTTTTTTTAATTCCGTGCCCAAAGAGTAAAAACGGGGTCCTTACATCTATTACCAGGCTATATCTCATAAAACGGGAAAGCTAGACAGTTGAAATTTTCAGAGATGATGTATTTTTGTTGCCGCTTTTATAAAAAATACTAAAAACAGAATAAAATAAATATTTAAGTGGGGTTCCCATACAGCAAAAGTGATATTTTTGTCATTTTTGCTAACTACGGTACCAAACCCTTCGAGCACGTGTTGAATTCCGACTTGACCGGTTTTAATATATGTGTAAATGTAGGTGTTAAATAGTATTTTAAAGAAATGAAAAAAATATATTTAAAAAAAATAAACGTGCAACAGCGACAGAATATATTTTAATGAAACTGGCACACTTGACCTGTACTTATAGGATATTTTTTTATCCCTGTAGTACGATCCCGTACGATCATTTTCAGCTTTCATGCAAGTGAAACCACTAATGAAAACTAAGTAATCAACGTAGATAATATTGTAGGTAATAGATAACAAAAATAATTTCAGAATGTGTGAAGGACTATAGAAACAACAAACAATACCGACGTCATATATTTCCGTTAATTTATCTTATCGCCTCGAGATTGTGGACGCTGTACTATTTATTGTACAGAGTACGCTGTATTTAAAACTGAACTCATTAAAATATAATTAATCTGACATTTAAACAAAACAATACATTTTCAGCAAATATTCACACAATAGGAAAATATAACTTAAAACTAACACCCGATTTATTTTCCAAGGTCCACTTGCGTTTCAAAGAGATGTCTGAAAAATTGACGAGGCTAGTTGAGGTAAATACCTCAATACTTACCAGGGCCCTGAATTGCCGGATTTTTTTAAAGAGTTACTCCTTCTGCGAAGCAGTAATGCTAGCAAAGGAGGCGGCCGATCGCGTGAGGCAACGGTCCTCACGCCCCAACCGCCGCCGGGATTCTGATCCCGATTTCCGGCCACCGTAGGCGCGGGCTTGCGGACGGCGAGCAATGGGTGGCTCGCCGTCCGATCGTCCGGTAACCGTCCGGACCAAGCCCAAGTCGTCGACGGCGCGTACTGTTCCACGCGCGCCTCAAGGAGATGTCAGCAAATCGTAGGGGCCCAACAGGGTCGAAGCCTACTGGGGCCACGGGTAGTGTGAAAGTGAAACCCGGGGCCCTGGGACGAAGGCAAAGAAGGAACGGGAGTGGGTTTTTAGTCAGTAAAGTCTGACACTATTTCTCGCTCCGCCCAAGAGCGGGATTTGTCATAAGATGATTTTCCCACAAAAAAAAAAAACTCTTGCACAGGGCAACTTTAGGATTACTCTGACTAACATTCGGTTCTTAAAAGTCTAACGCATAAAATAACGTTATAAAGTATAGCGAATTTTTTTTATACACACCGACGAAGGTCTTTGACATCGACGCACAAACGAATACCACGGATCCAGTACATGATTCTGGACCCCCAGTGCTGGAATTTAACATCGGCTTTTTCCTAATTAAAAAAAAACTGTACTCTTTTAAATTTAAACTGCATAAAATCGTTATTCTAACATTTTTTTTTCACAAAAAATGAATGAATTACTTTTAAAATTAAAAATGTCATCGGGGTTGATTAGAATAACGATTTTATCTACCCCGATGACTTTTTAATTAGAAATATCTTATTTGTTTTTTTTTTTACTAAATATTATATCATTGGGGTTGGTTAGAATAACGACTTCACACAGTTTAAATGAAAAAATACAGTTTTTTTTTTGTAATTAGGAAAGTCGACGAAAAATTCCACCAATGGGGGTCCAAAATCATGTACTGGATCCGTGGTATTCGTTTGTGCGTCGATGTCAAAGACACCGTGTGTAAAAAATATCTATATTATAAATATGTCTATTTATTTTATAATAATGCAAAAAAAATCTGGGAATACACGTAAATCATGTACTTAGGTATTTTTCTTTCATATCTTTTCTCTGCTTGTATTTAATTTTATTACAAGTAAATCATAAATTACTCGATAGATAATTAGAAAAGGGCTTAATTGTTTATTTAATGAGACATTAATAAAATGTATAAAATACTAGAATGAAGTAGATACCTTGATTGTTATTATGGTCAGAATGGAACAAAAACGTATTGCGTTGACACCAAGTAACATAGAACATGGGCAGGAAGATGATAATATTAATTTCTGCTAAGTTGTTCTATTTACTTTAAGTTTTATACATTGAAGTAAATGATTGTTAGGAAGAAATACATTTTATTGTCGTCTAAATAAAAAAAAAAAACAAATTATTCTAAGTTAAAGCTTAGGTAAAATTGAATTATAAATACTTACAGTTCTGAAAAAAATCCGTATTTAAAACAGAAAATCCACTAAATATAAACTTATTTCGCAACAACCGGTGTGTGCGCAGTGACTCGCGTCACGATTGACACTGAGACCGCGGTTACTAAGAGTCGTCTCTTCGCCCAGATCTTGTTCATGGACCATTTCGTCATGTAGAAGGAGAAGTCCGAGGGCAAAGGTAGTCGTCGTAGGAAAATATTTCAATACATCTGCGTTATGAGTTTGCATGAAAAAAATATTGATTGTTTTCTTTCAGTGAAACAAACGTTGTTGTGACAAAATGTGACATTTAAAGTTTATTATACTAGCCAGTATTGCTCGTAAACTAGAGCTGAATTTTTTTTTTTTTATGAATATGCAGAACGATATTTAATTATTCCATCATAATGCTTGATTCAGCCTTATACGGTACTGCTGGGACTCCGGCCTCCTTTTTATTAGGACAGGGAATGGGCCATAATCCATCACGCGAGGCCAGTGCCCATTCTTTCTCTTAGAGAGGAGGTCTGAGTCCCAGCAGTGGGAACATTATAAGGCTGATTATATGCTTATTATACTATGTTTGGTTATAGGCCCAGCTCATCAGCATAACCGGATTAGACTGAGCACCAGCTGTAGCAACTTCCTATTTGATATGCAAACCCGGGTAGCGAATAATAACATTATTATTGCTCATCTTTCTTTCTTTGTATTATTATTTATATATATACTTTTTTTTTTTTTTTTTGTGTGTGGCCTCTCGCAGGTCAACCTAGGAGGTTGTCGGCTGCTTAACCGGACTTGCCTGTGGCGGCCTCAATTCTAGAATCAAAGCCTCCAGCCAGGGCTTATTTAACTAAAACTTAAAAACTAAGCGACTACACGCTAAGGGCACCCCCTGTGGGGTACGGACCTCGGCTTAGGGCGTCGCTGGGGGGGACAGCAAGGGACGGGCTGGATCGAACAAGGATTTTATTATTATTATCGGGGAATTTTAAAACTACGGCTCAGCGACGCGGGCTGGCTCGAGCAAGGGACGGGGAGGACGTTTACGGGAATGTCGCGGCGGGCCTCGGCGGCGAGGACGGAAGGACGGCGGTCTGTATTGTCTACGAACTGTACTTGTTTCCTTACGGCTCTCTTGGAGCAGGGTAGTGGGGTCATCTGGGGTGACGAGAGTATGCCTAGGACGGCGAACCTTAGAGATGCGGGAGGGTTCGTATCGGGCTGCCGATACTATGAGGGGGTTGCGGTGTTTTACAGCAGTATCGAAGAAACGCTTGCAAAGGCGTTTCATGAACTGCTGGATGGTGGGGATTTTGAGATCTAGATGTAGATTCTCATTTCGGACATAATATGGGGCACCGAGAATTTTACGGAGGGTCCTATTTTGAAGGGTCTGCATCTTATGGAGGAAGCGGGGCTTGGCGTGTGCGAAGATTGCACATGCATACGTCATGATCGGGCGGATTACTGCCGTATAGAGGCGCAGCTTGCACTTAAGTGACAGTTTGCTGCGGGCAGTCATGAGATAATGGAGCCTACCTTGAGCGAAAGCGGCTCGCGAGCGAGCCTGCTTTATGTGCTCGGCGAAGGACAAGTGCTGATCGAGGATCACTCCGAGGTACTTGGCTTGCTTCTCCCAGGGGATCGGCTTACCGTACATGGTGATCGGAGGGGGAGGGGGGACGGACTTCCGCTGTTTCGAGTAGAGAACAGCTTGACTCTTATCAGGGTTAACCTCGATCCTCCATTTCCGGAACCATTTGCCCAAAATGTTTGCGGAGGTTTGGAGATTGCGAGCGATAACTCTGGGGTCACGACCGGTGTAGTAAATTGCCGTGTCGTCGGCGAATAGAGCCAACTGGGCCTTTTTACTTTTGGGAATGTCGCTGGTGAACAGCGTGAAAGCTAGGGGGGACACTACCGAGCCTTGAGGGACTCCAGCTCGAATGGGGTGGGGGGAGGAGAGGGCTCCCTCGATTCGATAGCGGAAGGTGCGATTCGACAGAAAGTCTCGCATGATGAGCACGAGACGGTCTGGCACACCGAGTTGATATAGCTTATATAATAAGCCATTGTGCCAGACCTTGTCGAATGCTTTCGCTATATCGAAATACAAGACACCCGTCATCGCATTACGCTGGAAGCCAGCGCTTAGGTGCTCTACGATGCGGTGGATTTGGTGGACGCATGAGTGTTCGGTACGGAACCCGAACTGCTCATCAGGAATGAGACCCTTGGATTCGGCAAAATCTTTGAGTCGCTTATAAATAAGCCTCTCGTAGATCTTACCGAGAACATTGAGGAGACTGATGGGGCGGTAACTGGTGGGGTCAGACTTGGGCTTGCCTGGTTTGGGGATACCGATAACGGTGGCCTGTTTCCACGCTTGGGGGAAGATATTATTGCTTAATGCGCCATTGAAGATAGCGGTCATTAGCATTATAAGTTGGGGGGGGAAGAGTTTGAACACTCTGTTCGTGATATATATATATACTATTATTTACTTTGTATATATACTATTATATATTGTTTTTTAGTTTTATCTTTTACATCTTAATTCATTAAACCCCAAGGGAACGCTCGCTCATTGTCTTTATATTGTGTCTCTAATTATTCAAAAGGCTCATGTATTTTAATAATTAATTTTTTTTTCTGCAAAATCACCAGTATTAGTTTACATTCATATCTTCAGTCCACGGCACTGATAAATTAATCAGGAACATTCTAACTTCAACACTGATTCCTTTTGATGTGCCGTGCTTCACCGAGGCTATGGATGCCTGGAGACTCGCTTGCCCGAATACAAATCCGCCCGACCACCCTTTTTCTCAGAGCCGCTAGGATGAGCCTCTCTGCAAAGTAGTTCAGAAAAACCTAATCTTGACATCTGCTACTACTTGACGCCTACTGCCTGTGGAAGAGTCGGGCCTCTGGCTTCACGCACTACCATCGTCGAACATAGACACCTTATTCGACGATACAACTTTCCACCTAGCTGTTTTCCTACGCCTAGGTGCTTCTTGCTGTTCGCCTCATCGCTGCTACTGTGGCAAAGTTGTCAACAACCTCGGTCACCACGGCCTGTCATGCAGTCGAAGCTCGGGACGCATAGCGCGGCACGCGAATATTAATGACATCATTCGACGTGCCCTTGTCGCCACTCACCGTTTCAGCATTCCGGCTGTTTTGGAACTTCATGGCCTGGCGCGTGACGATGGTAAGATACCGGACGGTATGTCTCTATTCCATGGAAGATGGGTAGGCCCTTAGTGTGGGACGCTACCTGTGTCGACACTCTTGCGCCATCCCATCTTCCTAGCTCATCGTGCTGTGCTTGTGCTGCCGGCTGCGGAGAACCTTAAGCGGCAAAAACATAACAACCTCGTCTGCAGTTATATTTTTGAGCTGTTTGGGGTTGAGACTCTTGGGCCGTGAAGTCCGAATGCTCATGTGCTTTTTAAAGAATTATTAGTAGCTAGTTGACACTTCGCATGACCCAAGGGCTGGCTTTTACCTCTTTCAGAGATTAAGCATTACCATACAACGTGGTAATGCCGCCAGTCTTTTGGGCACACTTCCATTTGAAAGCGATGCGGAGGAATTTGTTAACGCCATATTTTAGGTGGGAGTTATTGTGTATATATAATTTTAATTAGTTAATTGTTTTTATTTTTCTTGTTCTTATCTATGTTCAAAATAAATTATATTCTTGACAATTCAGAGTAATGAATTTTGTTTATTTAATTTTATCATAATTTATTCAATTTAGTTTTAATAATTTTCTGTGATATTATTTACTTTATTTAATTTAATTGTTTCAAGTAAGTTTTTATGTGGAAAATGCTTGATTGTTACAGTTGTCTCGCTTTTCGTATTGCTGTAAATAATAAATTATATTTATTTTATGAATTGGTTTTATAAAACAATTATACGTTAATTTTTCGTCTGTTTAAATTAGGTGAAGCTGATGTTTTTTAGTTGACTACCCAGAGAAGAAACACCGAAATAAACTCAGGTCCATAAAGCAAACATCTAATGGTCATTAGTGTCTGAGATGATCTTTTGATAACATTGATTTTGATTTGAGGAAAGAATCACACAGTTTTGAGTGAACCGGGCAGGTCCACTAGCCAAGCCAAGTTACAACTGTTTCAAAAGTCGGCCACGCCTCCTTTTCCTTTGTTGTGACCACGTGACTGAGCGTTGGGATGACGTCAGAACAAAGGAATCGGAGGCGTGGCCGACTCGAGGCGGTCGACGAGAAGAGAATAGAATAGAAACGGTTGTAACTTGGCTAGGGGGGCTGTCCAGTTAGTGCAAGCGTTTGTCAGTATTTGAGTTCAACTCAAGACTACTAAGAGCTCAATGACTTGACGAACAATACCAAGGAAAAGATATTTGAATAGGTCGCAGAAAATACTGAAATTGCCAGACATCCGTCACTTCTCTTTGAGCCGAGCGTGAAATACAACGCGTCGCCGACTTAGGCTTGTTCCTTATGCTACCCCAAACCCATGCCTAAGATGAGCAGGAATCACCATGTAATTCTCAAAACCCGGGATATCTCCTGCGGCGGCGGCTAATGTATGAGGATCTTCTCACTCACGGTTTTAGCTACCTCCTTCGCTCGCACTATTGCATCACAGAAGGAGGTGACCGTTTTATATTTCCTCTCGCTTCGTACCATAGCCTGAACCAGGGCTGAACGCGAGAGATCGCTGCCGCTGATCATATGCTCGAGGATACGACGTTGCTCTATTCAAGCTAGGCAAACTTCCACCGTATGCTCTACCGTAACCTCCAGACGACCCACATCATGATAACATCTGGACGGTGAGTTGGGTACTAGAACCGGTTTGTATTAAATTAAATTCATAGTTGTGTGATTTGCCAATGAGCTTTGGGCTAAAAATAACTTATTTCCACATGTAGTGTGTAGTTTTTTTAGACAAAATGCATTACGACTACGGAATCGAATGACGCAGCGATTAACAAATCAAACACGAGGAGTTGAACCAATGGTGACGCGTGCTTTAACACCAAGAAACGTTATTTTTGTGCAGATTGTAGCAGAATAGAATAGAATTATCGCTCAAAATCAGGATAGTGTTTGAACGTGAGACTATCAGTAATACATAAAAAAAACAAAGCCTTCTACTTCCAGAAATTATCACCTACAAAAATATAAATATTTATTTTACTGTTCATTATACTTTCTTTTTGTTATTGCCTTGGATACTAAGTCCTTTAAGCCCTGTTTTTGTATATATAGCATTTGAATATGGATGTTTTGTAGTAATTGGCTGTAAATGTATCAAGTCAACCTTCTTGGTAAACTTCGCTAAGGTAGTCAATAAAATTCTCTGCCACATTTTACCGAGATCGTGCCTGTTTCAATGATTCCACATATTGTCCAGTTGGCAGAGGCCTATGTCCAACAGTGGACGTCTTTCGGCTGAAATGATGATGATGATAATTGTCCAGTTTGCAGAGACTTGTGATAGAAAACTTCACAAATTTTCATCACGATATCCACTAGGAAACCATTTACGAATGTTTAAAACAGCCACTGAACTTTACTTGAAGAAATCCCGCCATAAAAATTCTTATTAAGTCTACGAGTAGTTATTGCTTTTAAAGTTTCAATTAAGCAGTAATTCCTTCAAGATAAAACGACGATACCTTTGAACGTTTTCAAACTGCGAATAGATACGTAATAATTGTAGTAACATTATTTTAAACTTCGAATCGGTATCTATATTACAACATTACTCATTTACTTAATCGTATTTGGTCTGGACCGCGAAGGTATGAAGCAATGAGCCGGTTCTCACGGAACAATAGATTATTTATAAATAAATCGGACTTACGCAAGATTGTCTTCATTTAGATACTTAATTTGTTGAAATAATGGAACAAGAGAGGTTTTTTATTTTATTCTAATTAATCTCGCCTTTGACCACTGTCTCACCAGCCACCCTAGCTAAGTTACAACCGTTTCGTTAAGATTTTCTTTCATCAATCGCCTTGAGTCGGCCACGCCTCCTATTTTTTTGATTCTGACCACGTGACTCAGCGTTGAGATAACGTCAGAACAAAGGAATCGGAGGCATGGCCAGTTCGACGCGATCGACGGAAGAAAATCGAAACGAAACGGTTGTAACTTGGCTAGGGGGGCTGATAGTAAGCGATAATGTAGTCGACAATGGAATACGCTTGCTTAGAAGCTATTTACTTTTGACTTAAAAACCCCCAACTTGTAGCTATTAGGAATCACAGACTCCGCCAGAGAGATTTCACTCCTTAGCTATAGGCACAACAAATGTGTTACCAAAATGATTTGTACGTTAGTATGGGTGGAATTTCCACCATGTGGCACAACGCCGCGCCGTATGTCTAGCGGTCCGATGATGGAATGGGCTTGGCGGAATTAAATCGTGCAAATATTCCAAATGTACGCTCCCTAAAATGTAAACGATTGAAAACGGACAGGCTAGCAACTTGTTGTAGTACTCCAGCTCGACGAGTGCATCATTGCCGAAGATTCCAGCATTTGTTTTTTTTTAGGTGGTATATATCATCTAATGATATCTCCCGCCCTTGGGTGGGGCTAGAGGGCGTGACAGACTTTTACTGACTGAAACCCACTCCTGTTCCTTCTTTGCCTTCGTTCCAGGGCTCCGGGGTTCTCTTTCGCATCACCCATGGCCCCAGTAGGCTTCGACCCTGCTGGACCCCTATGGCGCGCGTGCAACATTACGCGCCGTCAATGACTTGGGCTCGGTCCGGACGGTTACCGGACGGTCGGACGGCGAGCTACCCATTGCTCGCCGTCCGCAAGCCAGCGCCTACGGTGGCTGGAAATCGGAATCAGGATCCCGGCAGCTGGGGCGTAAGGGACATTCACTCGTGCGTGCGGCCGCCTCCTTTGCTAGCATTACTGCTTCGCAAAAAGAGGCGACCGCCTGCCACTCCTTCTCGCTCCGGATTTCAATGCGGGTTTGCGGAAATCATCTAATGACTTCTCCCACTAAACAAGCACTTAAATTGTCTCTATTTTTGAATTTCCTCAGTTATTTAGAGTCATTTTCTATTTACAACTTAATTTTATACAAAAGAGTGTCCGCAGCGTTTCTTGCATGTTCTTCTCCATAGAGAGCTATGCTTTGGAACACGTAACTAGCTTCACCTGCCTTACTATAGTAGTAGTATAGTATAACGGGCTGGTATCCGCAACTCCACGACTAAGCACGTATTTTGCGTACGGGTGGGACAAACGCGTCATTCGAGCCACCCCAGCTCCTCCAGGAAGGCCAGCAGCGCCTTGGTGTCAATGACCATTTCGCGGAGGTTACCTGGGTTTCCGAAGTATTTTTCCCTGTATCCAGCGACAACAGGGCAGCTCAGAAGCAGATGTGCCGCTGTCTCGTCCTCCTCCATGCAGGCTCTGCACAGGGGGCTGTCTGTAACTCCTATGACAGAGAGGTGCTTATTAAAGGTCCCGTGTCCAGTTGTTACTGCCGTCACTATGCGCAACTGAGGTTTAGTCAGTCGCAGGGCCTGTTTCGTAAAGCGGCCATCGATGGAGGGAAGCGCCTCCTTGGCCTGCCTGCACTCACTATGGTCTTTCCATAGTTTGTGATGCAAGTCTCTAGTTCGTTTCCTTACCAGGTTGCGTAGGTATCCGAAGGGGAGCGGCACAATTGGCTCAGGTCCCATTGCTGACATATTCGATCCCCTTCTGGCGAGTTCATCTGCTGCATCGTTGCCTCGGGAATCGCTGTGTCCTTTGATCCATTGGATGGTTACTTGGTTATGCTCACCCACCTGGTTCAGGCGTTGGTGACACTCGTAGATCAGCCCAGAGTTAACTGTATAGCTGTTCAGCGCTTGCAGTACAGACATGCTGTCCGAGAGTATACGTATTGAGTGATACTTAACTTCCCTGGCTGCGACGGCTGAGGCTGCCAGAGAAATGCCCAAGCACTCAGCCTGGAACACCGTGTTATGAGTCCCCAATGGTGTGGCTATATGAATGTTGAGATCCTCCGAGAAGACTCCCGCACCCGTGCCATTACCTGTCTTGGATCCATCAGTGAAGATCCGCAGCTCTGTAGGGCACAGCCCTTCGCAGCGGTGATCCTCATGCAGTTAGTTTTTTGTATTTTTTATCAAAAATAAATTGCTTAGGTATCCGGTCATTAACTGCTTTAGTTATAGGAAGCTCATCGTTGAGTTCCGTAAGCAGACCGGTGTGTTGTGTTTCTCTCTTACCCCAAAGATCCAGTGTTTTAAGACGTACAGCCGCCATCGTCGCTTTCTGTTGTATGAACAGGTGGAGTGGGGGTAGTCCCAGCATGGCTTCGAGCGCTGCGGTCGGAGTGGTCCTCATGCAGCCCGTAGTAGCCATGCAGGCCAGCCTTTGCATGTGTTGTAGTTTGTTTACGGCTGTGGCTAGCTTGGTGCGGGGCCACCACACCACAGCGCCGTAAGTAATCATGGGCCGAATAACTGCACAATACAGCCAGAGTATAATTTTGGGGGATAGGCCCCACCTCTTACCTATCATTTTCCTGCATTGCCAGAAGGTGATGCAAGCCCTGCTTAATTTGTTGTCTATATGAGATCTCCAGTTTAACTTACTGTCAAGGGTAACTCCCAGGTATTTAACCTCGTTTGACAACCTGAGTTCAGTATTGAACAGTTTGGGTAGATTGAAGCGCCCTAGTGCTCGCTTTTGTGTGAACATGACTAATTTAGTTTTAGAGGGGTTCACTGACAAATCATATTCCCTGCACCATCGTTCCACGATACGCAGTGCTTGTTGCATGAGGTTGCAGATCGTTCCAGTCACCTTCCCAGGTACGAGGATTGCGAGGTCGTCAGCATAACCTTATTGTGTAGTAACGGTTCGCGTTGAGTATGGTGATGAGGTCATTGATAACAAGATTCCACAGTAGCGGGGAGAGTACCCCTCCCTGTGGGCAGCCCCTGGCTATCAAGGCTAACTGCTGCTCTTCCTCAAGGCGAACTACTCGTTTGCTTAACATATTAGTAATCCAGTCAGTTAATACCTGGTCGACTGCGTGCTTGGCGAGGGCGGTACTTATGCTGGAGAAGTTAGTTTTGTCGAAGGCTCCTTTGATGTCTATAAATGTGCCCAGGCAGGTACCTTTCTGATGAATCGCTTCCTCTATCTGATTTACCACCAGATGAAGGGCAGACTCTGTAGATTTACCTGAGCTATATGCATGTTGGTTGCCATGTAGTGGCACTGTTTTAAGGGCGCCATCTCTTAGTTGCTATACTGCCTTACTATATCCTAGGTATCTATAAATAGTTTAATTAAAAATAATTAAGCAGATAAAAGTAAAGCAGGTGACCATCATTCCAGCCAAGACGTCCACTATGTTGGACATATGGCTTCCCTCAAGTGCCATCACAACAACGCTCATATGTGTCTCGTATCCATCGGATTCCCGCAACCCTCATCAAGTCCAGCTTGTGAGAGGCCTTGTGGTAAAACAGCTGAACATGTCTAATTATAGATACATCTTCTTTTTCCTGCCTTTATTCCATATTAGTTGGGTTCGGAGCAACACGTTTTTTTCTTCCACTCTGTCCTGTCACCCGTCACACTATCACTAACTTCCTTTTCTTTCATATCACTCCTCACACAATCCATCCATCTTTTCTTTGGCCTCCCTCTCCCTTCGTCTACATGTATACTCAGAACTAATCTAATTATAGATACATACATTTTAATTTTAACCTTTATTGTAGCTGTTCTCAAAAGGAGAATCTAACTGACTGACATATCATTGCATAACTAAAACTACTGGGATTAGGAAGCGTGAAATTTTGCATTACGCATTTTGCGTCCTTTTGTGTCGTGGGCGAGTACTAAGAAAGGATTTTTGGAAATTCAATCTATATAAGGTTTTATTTTTTCGGTGGGAAAATCATCTAATGACATCCCTCGCTCTTGGGCGGAGCGGGAGATAGTGTCACACTGTTACTGACTAAAAAACCACTCCTGTTCCAAACCTCCCCTACGATTTGCTGACATCACCTTGAGGCGCGCGTGGAACAATAAGCGCCGAAGACGACTTGGGCTCGGTCCGGACAGTTACCGGACGGTCGGACGGCGAGCCACCCATGGGGATGTGAATTTTGAAATATCCTCTCTTAGTGCTCGCCTACGTCTTAAAAGGAAGCTTTGTGCAAAATTTCAAGCTCCGAGTCTTAGTAGTATAGGCTGTGCGCTGATAATTATGTCAGTCAGTCAGTTTCTCCTTTTATATTATAGACTAGCTTCAGCCAGCGGTCTCGCCCGCGTGGTTTGATTTCTACATAGAAATTTTGGACCCCCGCTTTTTAAATTCACCCACTAAGGGGTAGTGGGTGAATTTTAGAAAATGCTCTTAGTGCTCGCCTATGTCATAAAAGGAAACCTTGTGCAAAATTTCACTTCACTGTAGTTTCTGCTGTGCTTTGATACCCCAAAACTTAATATCGTATACAGTCTTTTTTTTCTATGGGAAATCATCTTTTGACATCCCGCGCTCTTGGGCGGAGCAGGAGATAGTGTCAGACTTTTACTGATTAAAAACTCGCTCCTGTTCCTTTGTTGCCTTTCGCACCAGGGCTGAGTCTTCCTTTCAGAATCAGATCTTTGGCCCCAGTAGGCTTCGACCCTGCTGGGCCCCTACAAACATCGTATACAGTGCTTAGACAATTCGTGTATAAAGTTGAGTTTAACTCAACGATGAGTTTTATCGCAGCAAACTTTTAAGTGATAGAGAAAGATCATATCCGAGGGAAGGATCCAGTGTAGAATAAAAACTACATACATACATAGTCGGTCTTATAATGTTCCCACTGTTGGGACTCAGGCTTCCTCTCTGGGAGAGAGAGAATAGGCCGTAAACCAGCACGCGGGCCCAGTGCGGGTTGGTAAAGATTACATAAATAAGTTTAATATGTGAAAATTTTATACATATACTAGTGGTCCCGACCAAAAATTCGAAGACGTGTGACATTCACCAACCCGCACTGGGCCTGCGTGGTGGATTACGGCCCATTTTCTCACCTAGAGAGAGAGAGAGTAGGCCTGAGTCCCAGCAGTGAGAACATTTAAAGGCTGAATTGTACTAGTGGTCCCAACAGACGTTGTCCTGTCCGAGAACTCGATTTCCACGCTACCTACCGGCATTTGTATTTTTAAAGCATTCAGGGACCCACACGAAATTTCATCCAAATCGTTCAAGCCGTTTAGGAGTTATGTGACAAACAAACGTGCAGAAGAACAACCAGGATACAATAAATGATTATTTATTCGGTCTGGGTCTCTAAAGCGGGTTTCTACCCGGATTTAAGTCAAGAGTGAATAGGTTATTTCTAGGCAAACGTGCTCCAACGTCAGCCACATCATCGCTTACTATCAGCCCCCCTAGCCAAGTTACAACCGTTTCATTTCGATTCCATTGTTCTGACGTCATCTCAACGCTCAGTAATGTGGTCAGAACCAAGGAATAGGAGGCGTGGCCGACTCGAGGCGATCAACGAAAAGAGAATCGAAACGAAACGGTTGTAACTTGGCTAGGGGGGCAGGTGAGATAGTGGTGAAACGCGGGCTAAAAAAATTTAAAAAACTTTTGACGATAGACGTAACTACAAATTTTCAGTTTGCAGATTTATTCCTATACTTGTGCTATAAGACTTTGCATCACGTCAAATTTCAGGGTTCTAGGTTAACGGAAAGTACCCTATGAATTTTGATTCCCTTGAGAGTGTCCAAATATACGTTTATTGCGACATAAACGGCCTTAATTCGATACCTCCATGCGTTCCCGAGATAAAGGGTCTTGACAGACAGACGGACGGACAACAAAGTGATCATATAAGGGTTCTGCTTTTATTTCTTTTTGAGGTATTGAACCCTAGAAACAAAAATAGAGGCAGAACAACTATCTAAAGTAGAAAGTTCACAGGCTCTATAAATTTTGTAAATTATGATTATCGATTGAGTACTAATAAAATTTTAGACTGATTTAAAAACCGATTGCTTAACCATTAGTCTATGTAATTTATTTTGTAAGCAATAGTAAAAGGCGCCAGTTTTATGCATGTCTTTCTGTCATATCTAACCGTGTTTGGGATTATTAGAATTGTCATCATGAGATGCACTCTGGCTATAAGGTATTCAAGTATGGCTGAGGGGTACTTTTTAGTGGAGGTATAACTAAAAAGTGTAAAATAAAAAACGTTTTACAAAAAAAGTACAATCGACTTTAATGTAAAAAAAAGACTTAAGAGTGCAAAATAACTTTAATTGCGGAAGTCGGTCTTAAATAACGGAGAGACAAAACTATTACAGAAACAACGGCTTCCAAAATTATTATTTTTTGCACTTTTCGGTGTTTTTTTTACATTCAAGTCGGTTGTATTTTTTTTTCGTTTGCCATATCAAGTTTCAAAGATTATTCCGAATCGCAATGAAGTAATTTTTTAACCGACTTCAAAAAGCAGGAGGTTTTATGTTCGGTTGAATGTATGTTGTTTATTTTTTTTTTATGTGTGTTCACCGATTTATCGGTCAATTATGGACCGACTTTGAAAATTTTGTTTTTCGATTGAAAGTTATTCTTCCGAGTTGGTCCCATAGAAATATTGTTATGATCTGATCATGAACTTCGAAGATATGGAACAGAACTCCTCATAGGATCACAGCAGAACCGTCGTAACAAGTAAAATTGCTTTATTTATAAGTGTAGTCGATGACTGACTGAACGTAGAGGGGGAATATATCGAACTGATCTGATGATGAACCCTGAAGTTAGGCACCGGAACTCTGTAATAAATTAATGTAATCTAACCGTGTTTAGGATTATAAGAATTGTCATGAGATGCACTCTGGCTATAAGGTATTTAAATTTGGCTGAGGGGTACTTTTTAGTGATAGTACCGGAACTAAAAAGTGTAAAATAAAAAAAAATTCCAAATAAAAAATATAACCGACTTCTAAGTAAAGAAAAACACTGAAAAGTGCAATATAACTTTAATTTTGGAAGTCGGTGTTATATAACGAAGAGACAAAACTATTATAGAAACACCGACTTTCGAAATTAAAATTATTTTGCACTTTTCAGTGTTTTTTTTTACTTTGAAGTCGGATATTTTTTTTTTTAGAAAAGTTTTTTTTTATGATATAAGAACAAAACGGTTTTCCGAATTTTCCCTTTACTTGTGCTATGAGACCTAGCTTCATGCATCGTAAACCTATAAGCTAAAGCCTTATCTTTAGATAGCGTTTACTTAGAAGTTTGATTTCTTCCCTACTCCAAGGTGCAGCACACCTGAGTATTTGATATTAATTTCAGCTTACCTTGTAGTCTTGACAGGTGTGCAGACTGACAGAAGGAATACAAAATGATTCTATAAGGGTTTCGTTTTTGCCGAATGAGGTACGGAACCCTAGAGTCTTGAATCAACTGGACCCACTTGTAATGGACCCGCGAGATCACTTGCACCACACACTCCGTGATTGTACTTGTAATGAAATTGGACAGTGTTTCCAGTTGACCCATTAAAAATGTGATTGAGTTGAGTGATCCCACAGGGTCCATTTCGAATGGGTCCAGTTGACTAAAAACTCCTAAAGGCATTAAAAACCAGTTTCTGTAGATTAAGAATGGTCACGACCTACATCTTTGTCTTGCTTGAGTAGTGCTATGCAACTGAAGTAGCCCAGATTACGCCCATCTTATTGCGCGGCCGATAAATAGAACGGAACGTAGCACGCGATGGACAGTTGCTGGTCAACGTAACCGTTGTTAGTTGTTGGTAGTGGCTGGTAACCTATTTTTTATTATTGGCTGTGTGTGTATATCAGTCAGTCAGTTTCTCCTTTTATCTATAACTAGCTGACCCGGCGAACTTCGTACCACCTAATTGTAAGGATAACGCCATCTACTGGCATTAAAAGAACAGCATAATTCATTTTATAATGATATTTTAATTAGAGATGACGTTATATTTGGATTTTTGATTTTCGTGATTTAAAAAAAATAATTTCACCGTTTAAACCTGCCCTGAACGACGTCGAATATTTCAAGACCAAAATTAGCCAGATCGGTCTAGCCGTTTTCGAGTTTTAGCGAGATTAATGAACAGCTATTCATTTATATATATATATATATAGATAGATAGGCTCGCGTTTGTCCACTATCTCATCAGGATTGATTGACGATTTTATTTTTGTGGTGAGAAATCATCTAATGACTTCTCCCGTTCTAGGGCGGACCGCGAGAGCGTCTCAGACTTCTACTGACTAGAAATCAATCGCTCAGAACACAAATTGGCGCGCACAGTATTAATTTATCAAATCCAAATATGGTTAAGTTCGGTCTGAAAAATCAACCCAAAACCTAACGGTATTTTTTTTATTGTTTAAGTTTAGTTTATATTTGTATACCAACAGAGTGACATTTAATAAATAAAAACTCGAAAATACTCTTTAAATAAAGATTAAAAAAAACCCTACACCTAAGTTCATTCGATTACCTGGCGTTCTCGCTCCATGGGTTTCCCTTTTAGAAGTCGACCCATGGCCACAGTAGGCATCGGCCGTCGAGGATGAAACCACGCTTGCATAAAAAGAAACTTATTAATTCTAAAAATGGTGACTTAAAGACCCCTAAGTTGAAGCAGTCAGGAAACATAGACTCCAGCAATGAATTCAAACTCGTTAGCTGAATGCACGAACAGTGGTGGCCGAGTGGTAACGGCCCCGACTTATGAATTGTAGGTCGCGGGTTCAAACCCCAGCCAGGCGTATTTCTTTGTGTAATTTATTTCATCACCACTGCTCTCAAAACGGTGAAGGAAAACATCGTGAGGAAGCATGTCCTAGAACCAAAAGTTCGAAGACATGTGACATTCACCTATCCGCACTGGGCCCGCGTGGTGAATTACGGCCCATTTCCTCTCCTAGAGAGAGGAGACCTGAGTCCCAGCAGTGGGAACATTAAAACGCTGATTATGCATATGCATGCTATACGCACAATTAATGTGCACATACGCATGTTGATGTTTACCGGTCGGTCGACCACTCGCTAATCCGATGGTGGAACGGGCTTGATGAAATAAATAATATTATCCCCTCTAGACATACGCTGTACAACTTGAGTGATCTTGAAAAACGCTTAATTATCATTTTGTACATAGGGGTGTACGAAATTTAATCTTCCGAAAATTTTGGTTTCTATATTACTTAGTTTTTCCTATAAAAATCCAGAAAAAGATTATTTTTTTGGTGGTTTTACGTAAAAACGCGCAATTACGTAAAAATAATACCCATATACGCGTACAATATTAAAAAAATTTAGTTTACTGCCGTGGTGGCGAAGTTTTAGCAAACCCAACGTACAAGTCGCCGGTCGCGGGTTTGAACGCAGGCTTTTCTGATTTTGAATGGAAGACTCGGCCCTGGTATGAAAGGCAACGAAGGAACAGAAGTGGGTTTTAATCAGTAAAAATCTGACACTATCAGCTCCGCCCAAGAGTATAGGATGTCATTGGATGATATCCTAACCGAAAAAAATATCGTCATCATATTCTTGCCCTTATCTCGTTTTACTTAGGGTCGGCGCAACACGTTTTTTTCTTCCATTCTGTCTTGTCACCCGTCATGCTATAGCTAAGAAGAGTAAGCTATTTTAAAAATTGGTCAATCAGCTCAGTTAGCAATTAAGAGTTATAATTTGTCTTTAACTACCTAACTATTATTCAATGCTCCGAGATTATTCATTAGTTAGATGATTCCTATGAGTAAAAAAATTACATTGTTTTAACAGCTGTCTTCAGTGTCGTTGTCAAGGTTTACTAACAGGATATTTACTTTGTCAGTGACATTGTTAGTTTTATTATTGGTATACTTTCCCACAGCTGGGAAAAGAACTCACCAACTTCTACCAGATAATCTTTTCTCGAGCCACCTTGAACCATGCCTCTTGGTAGGCGTTTTTTTTTATGTAGGTGGGAAAATCATCCAATGACATCCCCCGCTCTTGGGCGGAGCGGCAGGGTATGCCAGATTTTTACTGACAAAAACCCACTCCTGTTCCTTCGTTGCCATTCATACCAGGGCCGAGTTTTCCTTTCAGAATCATTGCTAAAGATTCCAGCAGTTGCCTGGACCAGACAAAACACCCGTCTGGTCGCAGGATCTTCCCTTTTCAATGGAGGTTTTTTTTATGTGGTAATCATATCGTCTAATGACGCACGAGGCGGGAGGGCATGTCAGACTTCTACTGACTAAAACCCACTCCTGTTAATTCTTTGCCTTCGTTCCAGGGCCTCGGGGTTCTCTTTCGCATCACCCTTAGCCCCAGTAGGCTTCGACCCTGCTGGGCCCCTACGGTTTACCGTCATCTTCTTGAGGCGCGCGTAAAACAGTATGCGCCGTCAACGACTTAGGCTCGGTCTGGACGGTTACCGGACGATTGGAAGGCAAGTTACCCATTGCTCGCCGTCCGCAAGTCTGCGTCTACGGTGGCTGGAAATCGTATTCCCAGGTCGGCCGCGGTGGTGGTGTCCCATTATCATTTCAGCCGATAGACGTCAACTGTTGGACATAGGCCCACCTGAGGAGTCGCCATAACGACCGGTCCTATGTGTCTTACATCCATCGGATTTCCACGACCTTCACCAGGTCATCGGTCCATTTGTGGGCGGCCTTCCATCGATGCGTCTTCCAGTACGTGGTCGCCTCTCCAGAACCTTTCGGCCCCATCGACATTCTGTTCTGTGAGCAATGTGTCCTGCCCATTGCCACTTAAGTTTGGCGATTCTTCGGGCTATGTCAGTAACCTTGGTTCTCCTATTCCTAACGCGCTAATATTAAGAAACCGAAAGTTTGAGAGTGTGTGTGAGTGCATATATAAAAATATAATATAATATTCCCCAACTATCACACAACGCTGTCTAGTCCCAAGCTAAGCAGAGCTTGTGTTATGGGTACTAGACAACTGATAAACATACTTATATATTTCTAAATACATACATATATAGATAAATTACACCTAGACACAGAACAAATGATTGTTCTCATCACACAAACATTTGTTCTGGGTGGGAATCGAACCCACGACCTCCAACATAGCAGTCAAGGCCACTAACCACTAGACCAACAGGCCAGTCCGAAGAGTATGTTTGTTATTCTCTTACGTGCGGGAATCGAATCCGCGACGTGCAGTGTAGCAGTCAATCGCTCAATTATTGCGCCAACCGTGGCGTCAAAGTAGCGTTAAAGTTTGGAAAAACATAAGACCTACATATAACTGTGTGTGCTGTATGTGTTATATACATTCAAATCAAATCATAACGTAATTAAAACTAACTTACAAAATAAAAATAAAAGCTTTAAAGTACTAAAAAAGCAATCTCAAATACGGCGTCGAAAAACTCCTCCACATTGCTGTCGACTGGTATTATGTACCCAAAAGACTGGCGGCATTGCCACGCTGAATGGCATGCTTATCATTTGTCCGAAGTAAAATGCAGCCCTTGGGTCACGCGAAGTGTCAACAAGGCGTTTTGAAAGTTCTTTATATAATTGAAAGATAAGCAGATTTATATTGACTATGACAAATATGCAAATTGCAGATGCATATGATCGATAACCATTATAACCAAGGTTATTTGTGTATTTAAAATATTTTAGTATTACATAATACAGTCTCAATATTGCTAATAATCGCTTTATTGCTATACCAACATGCATGGTTTCGTAACAGACAAAACAACTTTTGAAATATGTTTTATGAAATTAGGTTACGTAGATAGATTCACCCCACTATTTATGTTCAATTATTAGACTAGATATTTTACCAGAAAATGATTTCATTATCATTATCATTTCAGCCGAAAGACGTCCACTGTTGGACGTAGGCCTCCCCCAAGTGTCGGCATAACTAAAGGTCCTGTGCGTCTAGCATCCACCGGATTCCCACCAACCTCATTAAGTTATCAATCCACTTAGTAGGGGAGGCCTTCATTTGCCGACAATTATTTATTACTGAAATATTGATCAGAAATCATTTTGTTTTGAATCAAAAGGACCCTTTTAGTGATATAATATTTCATCGATAAAGGATACTAAAATAAAACAACATTTTTAAAGAAAATGTTTAATATCAAATACCTAACATTAAAGACGTTATACACACGTCATAATAACAAAGATACGACAAATTGAGCAAAACTTTGGTTGACAGACAAAACGTATACTTCGAGAGAATGCAAACTGAACACAAATAGACAATTCCATACCTTAACCCAATAGTAATAGATGAACATATTGCACTAGATGTTCAGCAAGCAGTCACAAAAACAATCATATCGTCAATATATGCTAAATTTAAAATGGTAACTGAAATAAGCGACAGTAGAGAGACGCTAGTACCCGATCAAATTAAAAAGGCCGCTACAACGCAATTATTCAAAGATCTGGGGACTTTTAAACTTGATGAGGTAATGACTGGAGAAAGTAGTCTAGTCTATAACCAGCTGACGGAAAGAGCCATCGATGCCGAAGAGTTCGTCGTAGTTGGTAGGCTTTCCAGGTCTGAGTGCCTCATTGGCTTTAAGGTTCTCCTGTTCCGCGAACCAGTCTTTGTATTCATCTAGCTTCTTAACCCAAGCATCTGGAAGAAAATTAAATAGTTATTTAGTGTATCTTTTTTCATCCAAATAAATGTTGATGTAAAAAGTGTTGTTGTAAGAAATAAAATATCTAATTAAAAAAATTGGTCACAAATAGATTTTTGTGAATTTGAATAAAGTACGGCGATTCTTGGGGATTGCATCTAATTAATAGATATTCATTTATTTTGTAGTTGTGATCAAAGATACTTACTGTGCAGGTCGTTCATTGGTCCAGCGTTACCACCGTATTCTGAAGGCAGCATTTCCTTAGGAACGTATTTGTAGAGATCATTGGTGTCAGTGTGCAGGAAGATCTGAAGAGAAATCAGATACGTTTATTTCAAATATACCATTTATAAGCACTTTTGAATTGTCAATGTAATAGTTAATCAAAAAAATAAAGCCAAATTGCACGTTCCAAAGCGAGAATACATATATTATAATCCTTATAAATTAGTATATTATGAGAAAAATGAAACATAATATAATATAATGGTTGCTTGGTTGATCTCGTGTGTGTATGTGTGTGGGAAGATTATTCTTAGAAGCACACGAGATCAACCAATCAGCGGGGTTACCATGACGTTCAAAGTAAGATTGTTTCATTCTTATTTCAGTGTGGGTAAGAGACAGAGCTATATAGGTTGCCTAGCGCCATTTCTTACCCACACTGGAAATAAGAATGTAACAATCTTACTTTAAACGTCATGGTACAGGTCCTGATCATCCTCGTCTGATTTCTGATTACATGTAAACTTCTGTTTGACAGCCGGTACCAATGGCTTAATTAATGTGCTTTTCGAGGCTCGGAACATAATTATTATGCTTGAGGTCACTGTACTTGAATAAGTGTATATTACTAATTGGATACAGTTCTATTGATAGCTCGGGTTTTTTTTATTACAATCTGCCATCTGCATTGGATACCTCATCATATCTTAAATATTTTATACCTATATGTTATAGGAATAGGTGCCATAATTGTTTATTCTGCTTCTTCCATTAAAATATTTAAAAAAGCGTATGCTATGTAAATAAGTCTAGTATAGTAGATATATGACTATCTTACCCTTTCTTTGATCTTGTCCTTGATGAAGGGTTTGACGAAGTTGACAATCTTGTCAACAAGAGGTGACACGTTGATAACATGTACTTCCTTCAGTTTGACGGGGTAGGCTTCCTGAAAACAGAAAAAGACTTTGTTAATACTGGATTAACATGAAACCTAAGATTTTTGATAGGAAAATCTTATAAAGATACTGAATCTATTTGCAGTACTGCTTATCGTGTTTAAAATATGCAAGAAAAGTACTTGAATTTTAACTGCAGATTAATTTTATGAAATCTTGTTCCTGGAAACCTTAAAATTTACGTTTTTTCCATATTTTGTTCAAATGGAATCAATTGTAGATCGTATTTTGTATATAGCATTCTTTTTTAATCTTTTAGTGCATAATTTTTTTCCAGATTCTCTCTTCATCTTTAGGTAGTTAAGCAGTAGTTTTGATAAGAAAAGTCAGAGCAAAAACGTTACGCCAACTTTTACTAACCTGTACACAGACTAGGAACTTCTTGACGAGTGTGGGGGTGAACTTGGCGAAGTGCGTCGGTGTCGCCACAGAAGCGTCTAGAACGTATACGTCTCCTGCTACTCCTTCCTTCTCTTCCGCCAGTCTGACGTCACCCAGCATGAGAGCGAGCTTGAAGGCATCCGCCACATTGGGAGTCTGGATATCTTTGTCCAGTCCTGTTTGAGAAAAATATATAACATATACAATACACAACATATACTAAATTTTAATATCTTAAGCGAAATGACCTTCAGTGATTGGGGATTTCTCTAACAGCGAATGGAAAATTTTAAAAATTTATTCTTGTTTCATAGAAATATAACATGCCTATGAAGTCGTTAATAAGTTATTTTAATTACTGACCTCTCATAACAATTACACGTCTACCTTCTGGTGTTAGGCCTGGCAGCGGCGGCATTTGACTGTAAAAAAAAACACATAAGTAATCAAATAATGTAAATATTAACCACATTTAAACATACATAATTTTCTATGCAAGCAAAAAATATTGACTCTAAAATCTCTTTATTGCTATGCTAAAACCGTAAATAATAATAATATTCCACAACTATCACACAACTCCGTGTAATCCCAAGCTAAGCAGAGCTTGTGTTATGAATACTAGACAACTTATAAACATGCTTTTACTATTTTTCTAAATACATACATATTGTAGATAAATTTCACCCAGACACAGAACAAATGATCGTGCTCATCATACAAACATTTGTCCTGGGTGGGAATCGAACCCACGACCTCCGGCATTGCAGTCAGGGCCATTAACCACTAGACAGTCAAATCATAGAGACATGTTTTCGTTTTGTGCAATGAAACATGATCTATTCAATCCAACATTATAATTTAATCCTTGTTAAATTACAGTAATTGAAGTTCAATAACCGATGATAAATGATGCAAGGTTTTAAATAAATTTTACATAAATATAAGTCACTGTTTACATCCTCATTACACCAGATCTTGTAAAAAAGGATCTTAGATCTTAGTTCTTTTTTTCACATTTGTGATTTCCGAATAAATTTCCATAAAATACACATTATTAGAATTGAGGGTAAATCCGTCAATTTCTCACACGACCCGTAAACCAAGATAAGTAGGAAGTCTTATAATCTATATATGTATATAAAAGCGAAATAGCACTCACTGATTAATCACAAAATTTCAGAAACTATAACACCAACAAAATTAAAATTTGGCACGGTCCCTTATAGGGTGTAGACATCCGCTAAGAACTGAGAATTTTACGAAACTCCACCCCTAAAGAGGTAAAACGAGGGTTGGAAGTATATGGAGAAAACTACTTTTACGCGGGCGAACCCACTGGCAGAAGCTAGTTTAATATAATTGCCACGTCATGGATGTAATAATTAGCACATGTTTTCATTGTTGCATATTTTTTCCACATTTGTCTGAGAGGATATAATATTAAGTTTATTACAGCAATTTTTGTAAGATAAGAAGTGCTAATTATACAGATTCGCACACTGGGGCTGCTTTTAGAAGGTACTTAGTTAATATATACTGTGATTATACATCCTCATTTTATTCAAATTAACGAATAATTTGTAGATTTCCACTTAAGTAGTGATGACCCGGAGGTTGAGGATGTTGGGGAAGAATTTGATGCCAGTGACACGAACATGACCACAGGGCAGGAAGGTTTGGTGACTCATGAAATATTGAGGCTCATGAACGTGAGAGAGAATAAAGAATAAAATGTATGTGTTTCTTTCCTCGACTTTTAGTAGCTGTCAAAATCGTAAGAAAAGAAGAAAGAGATCTAGGAAGAGCAAGTTTGTAACAGACAGATTTTGAACAAAAAGGGAGGAAGATTGTCAAAAGTTAAGTTAACACCACGAGAATTAGTAAAAAGTCATACATGCGATGGTCTAAGCAAATTTACAACAGACAGGTTTTCAACAAAAAGGGAGGAAGATTGTCAAAAGTTAAGTTAGCACCACGACAATTTGAAGAAGGTCATAATAATTTGTAATACTTACACAATATTTAAAATCTCCTGTAGCTCGGGGCGGTTGACATCACGGTCGTTGAAGAACTCTGGGACAGCAGCACGCATGGTGAAGTACATGTCCAGCTTACGCTTGGTCTTCTCAAGAGAGAACTTGCAACCACGGAGGAAGGTCATGATACGCTGGTCATCTGTGAAAAAGAAGGAGGAAGATAAGATAAAAAGTAAAATAAAAGATTTTATTCTCATATAAATCTAAGTAATTTTCATAATCCTATAGCGTGTTTTTTAGGTGGAATATCATCTGATGACTTCTTTTGCTCTATATTTCCTTTATTATTTCCAAGATATTAGAGGATTTAATGAAGTTTTCTCCAAATATGATATTCTGGTCAAGGATTTACTTGGGCTGCCTTTTGTACTACTTAACGACGAGTGTTTGTCATCATCATCTGATCATCTTTTTGCACTTGTCTCTCCTAACTACGTTTTCTTTCATATAAGTTCTCACACAATCCATCCGTCTTTTTTTTACTCTCTCTTTTTCTTCTTCTTTATCCATTCACATGTGGGTGTATGCTTACCAAATTCATCAGGTAGATGGGGCTCCTTCTTCAGCCACTCCTTGATATGTGCCAAGTCAGCTTCCTTGGTATCCGCTTTCTCATTCAGCTCCTCTCGGATCTTCTGCCACATCTCTCCGGCTGGCTGTTCGAGCGTCATCTTGGCTGCTTCGACTGGTCCTATGGATAAAAGAAGATTCAAATTCAATTCATTGTTCGAGGAATTTGGTTCGAAGTCACGTAATATATTCATATTAGTCTTACAAACAAAATTTTTTAACTAGCTAAGTTCTTAGCTATCACTAATGATATACATTGATATCATTCTTGTAAGAGCTTGAATTTGGAAACGAGAATTAGTTTCAGTTTTTTGGTCACCATAGTGCATGTTACAAAGGTACTCTTTCATTAGCGTCTGTTAATTATTCATGAGTTCCTATTTAGGTGACCCTTGGTATTATGCTGACGTCTACGAGTGTGAAATTAAGTAGTCGACTAATATGACCACGAGTAGTAATAAATAAAGACGACATTAAGCCTTGAGAGAGATAATTTAGTCATTAAATTAATTGAAGTGTTATTCTTTGTTTAAAGTACAACGCCTTTTTGTGACATGATGATCCTGTGTTGGTCTGTCCTTTGTTAAATATTAAGCGCTGGTTTTTATTTGATTTGCATTTTTTTAAAATTATTATTGATAGGCTCGCGTTTGACCATTATTTCACCAGATGATACGCGATGATGTGATCAACGTTGGAACACGTTTATCTCGAAGTAAACTATTCACTCATGACTTAAAGACCCTTAGATTGAAGTTTGGTAGACATCTTCATACACACTAAACGTTTTGGGAACACTTTCATTGTGCGTGTATCTAAGAATTGGATTTCTTTACCGGAGTTTGTTCCCTTATAGCTACAACTTAGGGGTGTTTAGGTCAAGAGTGAATAAAGCGCACGCGATGTTTTACTATATCATCGCTTACCAGCAGGTGAGATAGTGGTCAAGCGGAAGCAAATCAATAAAAAAAAACTGGCCAAGTGCGTGTCGGACTCGCGCACTGAGGGTTCCGTACAAGCTTACCATTGAAAACAGTTTAACCCCCGAATGGAGTCTCGAAGATTATTCCGAATTACAAAAAAAAAAAAAAAAATTGTGACGTAGTTAACAACAAATTTACTGTTTTCAGATTTATTCCTATACCCGTGCTACATGACCTTGCTTTATGCCAAATTTCAGGTTTCTGGGTCAATGGAAAGTACCCTATGAATTTTGATTCCTTTGAGAGTGTCGAAATATACGTTTTTTGCGACATAAACAGCCGTATATTTTTTAATTCGTTCTCGAGATAAAGGGTCTTGACAGAGAGACAGATGGACAAGAAAGTTATCCTGTATGGGTTCCATTTTTTCTTTTTGAGGTACGAACCCTAAAAAGAGCGTTTTCTTTGGTTATTTTCGCTCTTATAGTACTGTGGACTATAGCAGCGAAAATAAAACGACATTTACAATTTTAGTGTTATTTTTGTGCATAATTGAGGTGACTCTATTTTTTGTCACATTCTTTGCCAATCTGGTTCCACCGGTTACCAAGCCTGCCTCAATAATCTGCCACACAGCAACAGGTGAGCACATGGGGTCATCGACATAATTGTCGAACACACTATGCAATACGTCTATGCGTTTATGGTCGCATGGCCCTGTCTCTACTTTGTCAAGAAGACCTTGTTCTCAGTTTAGACAACGTGTTGTAACTAGCAAGGTCATTCGTTCGGACAGGCAGTGAAATGGAAGATGTTATGAAATGCTTATTATTTTTAGTTATGGTTGTTTGTCTTTTGTTCTAACGGACTTTGGCGAAGCCAATAGCGGGGGGGGGGCTACATTATGTCTGTTCTATTTATATAGTACATTTTGATACAAGTGAAGAAAGTTTGCCATTGCAACCGAGGTGGAATTCGCCCGAGCAGTGACAAATTTGCACGTGTATCAAACGGCTTTCATGGAGTTTCTTGCACATTTTTCTCCATATACCTAGATCTACGCTTTGGAATGTGCAATTAGCATCATTTTTCTGACTGACTGACTTTTGACATTTCAAAAGTGCCTGTAAACGGTTTATTTGAAATAAATGTTTTGAATCTTTGAACAATTCCAGATAGCTCTCTTTTCATTCTATATTTATAAGACTTGTGAAAAAATATTATTAATCCCTGTAATTGTGTTTCGATTTTAGCTGTATTAATTTTTATCGTCACTAGTTTTCATGCCTATATATTTAATATGTATGTATCTCTTTTAGTGTTTAGTATGTACTTTGTTTTTCCATAAATTGCTTGCTTGTTTTGAAATGCACCAAGTACAACCCTATTTCGCACTCAAGCAATCTCTATCCATTCCAGGTTGCCTGAAAGAGATCGCGAAATGCGACAAGCTCGCCAAATTGTAATTATGTTTTTAAATTTAAAGCTCAAATTGTATTATTCATTATCTTGGTGTAACATAAAGTATATTTATATAAATAAATCTATTTCGAGATGAAAAAATTTTTTAGGATGTTGAGCTTGGAGAGTGGATATGTTGAACCACAAATAGCTACAAATTACTAGAAACTGTATATTAAACCCCTATGTACAGTTTAAGTCATAAAAAGAAACCACGGCCCCGTGTAAAAGTAAGTAAGAAAGCGATGAAATTCAACAACGTGAACACAAAAATTTCTAAACTCGTTTTCGTGAAAACAAAATAGGTAAAGTATGACTTTTACTTTATAAAAAAGATCTTTAGCGTTCTGTAACAGCGTTATATGTACCGTAACGGTTTTCATGTTACGAAAAAAGCAATTTAATGAGTTTTTAACCAACTTTCACCGTTTGGTTGAGCAATGCCCTCGCGTCTCGTGTGGTCACGATGTGCCGCTCTGTTTCTTCTTCGTAATTGGTAATTACCATGCACATACTGACATGCAACCCTAATTATTTATTAAAAAGCGCATTTTACTCCGCAAATTAAAATTTTGGGAACAGCGGCATCTATTTAACATAACGTAAACTAAATTCAAAGATGAGAAACTCTTGAGAGATAAAGGTTTGTTGTAGTTCAAAATATAAATAAAAGATGGCGGTAAATGTAATTTGAGCTAATCAATTTGTTATGACAAGAGGGTTCTTTTAAGTTATGATTATGACAAAATATTACGATCGTCGCATATCCACTAGTAGAAAGTTATTAAATACAAACACGTGCAGGCGTTTAATTGCATTAGCTTCTTAAAAAGTAGCGATCCAAACAAAGTTTTCTGATTATGTAAGACAAGTACCTGCCAAGGACTGGGTTAAATGGTTAAGTAGCCTTTTCCCAACTATGTTGAGGTCAGCTTCCAGTCCAATCAAATGCAACTGAATACCACTATTAGAGATGGAGCGACTATCTATCAGACTTCCACAATCCAGTAATTGAATAATAAGATATCTGGGTGATTCTTTGATACCGAGAGAATGTCTCATTCATCTGGCGTAGTTCGGACCTATCTATTTTGTGTCGTAAGCCACTGGGAGCAAATGAGTGCCTTTGATACATTTAGTGATCAGGGAAAACTATTACTTATGCAAATTAAAATATCAAATTGTAAAGAAAAAACTAGGCCAGATGAATGACTTTCTCTCGGTTTCAAAGAATCAACCATCTATCTTTTGGCAAGACTGGTATTAGATTTCTGACTATCTGTAAAGATTGACATTGGGCTAAAAAAAAGCCAGAGTCAACGGCTCAATATGCATAAACTTGGATACCAATTATCTACAAGGTAACGTTAATTAGAACTTTGAAAATTTGAATCCTAAATCAAAATGATGCGAATTTAAAGCAAGTGCGAAAAAAGCTGTAAGAAAAAAGTCTACCACGGTTTAGCCAAGAAAGATTAGAATTGATTTAATTTATAACAAAGCGTGTCTAAATGATCACAAGACCGTTTAAATCGAACTTGGCAATGAATTATCAGTCTTTTAGCTGAGTTTAATGAACTTTCAGACATGATTATCTTGATTTAAAACAACAATTAGTGTGGCAATTCTTCGAGCGGAAATACTTAGTCCATGATAATCAGACAAAATGGTTCAGCCTTATTTCCAAAATAGCTTATAGTATACTTTTGCGAAAGTAGACTAAATAGGTATACAAAGAAGGCTATTATTGGTAAAGAAAAATACTAAAAGAAATAAAAATGTAAACTTGTTCGGAAATACTAAAGCTTGCAAAAGAAGCTCGTAAAATTCATCGTATTACTGTATGCCTTCAAGATGATTTCTTTCAATCTCTTCGACTTTTAAAATAATTGCATCCATTACTAACGGTGTTAGTACCGTTGGCAACACAATTGCTGACAATTGATTGTGGTTAGGGTTGCTACTGCATTTTGTGGGTCAATTTTTACTTTGATGTGTCTAGTCTGGAGACCGGTAGGCTAAAGACGTGATTTAGGCTAAAAGAAAAAGCTAAGTAATTTTTATGAAAACTGTCCTAAAAACTGGGCCGTCACGTTCGGCTGTGTAACGCTCATTCGGGTGCGGTCGGTTCAACTCGGCCAATATTACCCGAAAGATTATAATTTTGAATTACGTGTTAACCTCGCTTTGTTAAAGTTTTATTTTCTATCTTGTCGTCTTAAGCATATACAGTTTTTTCTTATTTCCTTATTTAAGTCTTTGCAACGACTATTCAAGGACTAATACGAAACTTATGTTTAGTACAAAACATACAGTGATTAATAAAGTTGTATTATCAATACGAATTACTTTATTAAGTCATATTGATTTAAGGCCTATTATGAAAAGCTTACAGTACTTACTGTTACTCAACGTTAAATTTACAGTTATATTACTTTAGTTTTTTCTTTCTGTGATAGCGTTGCTTAACTACAACCTTAATTTATTTTTGTTTTTCTGATAGAAGTGTATTGTTATTCTTTTTGAGCGAATAAAGTTTATTAAACCACAATTCGTCGTTGCATCGTTGTCGCATTGTCTTCTCGTACCGCCTACTGGTTTGAGAAAATTAGTATTTCGTTTCACACTTTTGCTCAAAAAGTGTCACAACTCAAAAATCAAATTATCGACAAAAAGGCACGTTTAAAATGTATTTATTTAAGGATTTGCATTTTCAGTTATTGGTCGTTTGTAGTGTCTATTTGAGTGGCGGTGCGATTTGTATTCTGGTCTTAAGAACCACTGACTTTTTACAAAAACAGAGGTTTATACGTTCGATTACTTTACAATCTCTTGCAAAGCCAAAATTACGATGACCACCTCTCGTTCCAAACACATTCTTTTTAACAATCTTAAGTTCTTCGTTTTCACTGGCAACCCTACCTACGGCAACAAAGGCAGCCATTTCAAAGGCGGCCACGGCGGGACGTGCGGAAGTCACGTGCTTCGCGCTTCATTCGTTTAGTTTTTATTGCAAGCATGATGATTGGGTGATGGATTCAGCACCCGACTATTACACGATTCTAAAATGATAATAGCTCTGCTTGAGGTTGATTTTTTTGTTAAAAATATTAAAACGGTCAAAAATTTTTTTGCTAACGGTTTTTCCATTTTTTAGTTATGATTTTTTTCATTGAATATTTCTTTATTAGAAACATTATTGTGTGGTTAGTCATTTGTAATCGGCATGCAAAAAACGTAACGATTGGAAGTTTATTGTTCATAATTATTTTTTTTCGTGTGAAATCATCTTTGCTGCTTCCGCGTTAAGTGGAGTGAGAGGGAGTGTTAGACTTTTACCGATTAAAACCCTTTAGTTACCCTTTGCTTTCCAAGACCATGGTGACGCTTTCGAATAACCCCGCTGTTAATGGTCCGTCATGAAATGAAAACGTTTGGGCTAATAATTTAAGGCTATTTTTTTTTCTAAATATATTGCTCCACACTAACAAGTAAAATTAACATACAGAAGCCATTCAGATTCGGAACAAACATCTGCAGGCCATACAAATATTTGTTCCGTGCGGGAATCACAGCAAATAGCAGCCAGCAACAAATTGCTCAACTACTGCGCACGCCGTGTCGTCAAAATTTTGATGATTGATTTCATTTTGATGGAATACTATATGATATTAGGGGAGTTAGTGATAGTGTGACGGGTTACAGGAGAGAATGGAAGAAAAAAACGTGTTGCGCCGACCCTATGTAATATGGGATAAGGGCAGGAAGAAGAAGACTATACATATACAGTTAGGTCACAAACTTGGGTTAATTATTCAAAATGAATGTGATACCATAATTTGAGCGTTAAAATGTCCAACAGAAAAGCCAGAAATTTTGTGAGAGCTTAAACAAACACGGGATTCATTTATTTTGAGAACCTGGATTTCATTTTTGTATACTCAGACTAAAGCTGATATTCAAGCGCTAAGACTCCGTTATGTTTATTTCGAGTTGAGTTACACATTGCAAATACTGACAAATGCTTGCACTGACTGGACAGTTTCTCTTAATCTGTGTGGTTCTTTCTTCAAAAGATCATCTCAGACTGCATGGTTCTCATATGATTTGACCATTATTATGTTTGCTGTATGGACTTGAAAAGAGACTGAGAGAAGAAACACCGAAACAAACTCAGATTTGTTTCGGTGTTTCTTCTCTGGGTAATTAGCTGGGAAACACCGGCCTAACATAGTTTAAATTAACGAAAAAATTAACGTAATTTTTTTTTGTTTTTTAAATATATATTATTTACTATTTCGTAGGTGATTTAAAAGCAATATATGACTTTGATTGTTTCCATGACAATTGCTTGAGACTTTGAATCTCTAGTTTGTTGTTGTAATTATAGTAATAAGTATTATAAAGTTCGTATAATAAAGGGTATATATGTATGTTTTTTTTTCGGTGGAAAAATCATACAATGACATCCACCGGTCTTGGGCGGAGCGAGATGTCAGATGTTTACTGACTAAAAACCCAATCCTGTTCCTTCGTTGTCTTTCATACCAGGGCTGAGTTTTCCTTTCAAAACAAACCCTTGGCCCTGCTGGGCCCCTACGGTTTGCTGACAAACACTTCCTTCATAATAGTAATGCTCGTAATTAACTAGCTTTTCTTTTTTGTCGCCAAATTGTCAAAACCAAGTACAGGCTGCAAGAAAAGTATGTGCGTAGTTTTATTGCATAACTTATAAGCCTTCAATATGTATGACACTAGCTTCTGGCATTCGCTTCGCCCGTTTAAAAGTATGTTTTTCTATACAAACTTTGAACCCCCGTTTCATCCCCTTAGGGGGCGAATCATGGACATTCTACTCTTAGTGCTTGCCTATGTCACAACAAGAAGCCTAATTTAAAATTTCACAGTTTTTTCCAGAAGCTGTGCGGTGATATGTCAGTCAGTAATTTTCTCCTTTTTAACCGACTTCCAAAATGAGGAGGTTCTATGTTCAGCTGAATGTATGTTTTTTTATGTATATTCACCGATTTCTCGGTCAATTGTGGACCGATTTCGACATTTGTTTTTTTGATTGACTGGTTATGCTTCCGAGTTGGTCCCATAGAAATATTATAATGATCTGATCATGATCTTCGAAGATATGGAACAGAACTCCTCATAGGATCACAGCAGAACCGTCGTAACAAGTAAAATTATTTTGTTTATACGTGTAGTCGATGACTGACGTTAAATAACGTAGAGACAAAACTTATAAATTATAGAAACAGCGACTTCCGAAACTAAAGTTATTTTGCACTTTGCAGTTTTTTTTTTTACATTGAAGTTGGTTGTATTTTTTTTGTGAAAAGTTTTTTATATATATGTATAAAGAATATAGATTAGCTTCTGGGAGTGGCACCGCCCGCGTGACAGTGTAAAATTAACTCAAGAGAACATACTCTTGAGATAAAAAGCATCATAAGTGCTATTCCAGGATAGAGTCTTCTCGTATACCAAGTTTAATTGAAATCTGTTTGGCCGTTCGAGCGTATATAAATAATAATATAATAAATACATAAAAACAATTTAAATTACAATAATTTCAACTACAATATTATTTTTAATTTTAATCTTATCTCCTTTACAGCCATGTAATTTAAAAGAATATTTTCGGAGATGTTACAGATTTTAAATGCAACAACATAGCGGTTGCGGTAGTATCAGCATTGCACCCGTGCGAAGCCGGGGCGGGTAGCTAGTAAATTATAATTTAGGAATCTTGAAGGCTATAGTGAATAGCTTCGTAATAAACTTGTGCGATTCACCATAATCGATTGCATCGCTGCTTACCATCAGGTGGGATCGCAGTCAAGCACTAGTTAACATTATAAAAAAAACTGTTATTGTTTGCTAAATACCTCAGTCCCTGCTTATTCTACAGCGACCAAGCGTGATAGTGAAACAATGACGAATGTATTTCATTGCAACGATATGTATGTTATGTACGTATGTATGTTCATTTGAGAAAGCCAATAATATCTTGTGCATTTCATTTCTCTTTGCAATTGTTAAGCTTAGTTCATACAGTTTGCTCCAATTATTGGATTAATTGGAGCAGAGCTCTTTTTTATGGATTATGTTTAGTAGCGAATGTTATTCGGGGATCAAACCATATTTATAAGAAACTCAATTAATAGTAAGTTGAAAATATGAAAAAAAATCACTACCCAACAAATATAAAAAAAAATGAGTAACTCTATCTTTAACGCCTTAATGTCTGAATGAATTCGCATGTAATTTGGCATACGAGTAGGCATTTCTAAGATTATAATACTTTAATAGTTACTCCTGTTATTACTTGTTTTCAAATGAATTATAACAAAAAAAAAGTTTAAAATTCTATTTTGTTATGCTGTAATGAATATAAATATTTTTTAAGAAAATTGAGGGCAATATTATAATTATTATTACTAATTTCAATTCATAGAATATTAATTACTTTAATATGACTATTCCTAACTTTTACGCGGGTAAATAGCATTTCTTGTCATATACTTGTTGTTAATTATACGAGAATGAAAACAATTAAAACTACACGACATTGTTTAGAGAAATTCACACAATTATTTAAAACAAAAAGAAAGAACAAGCCATTGATGGTGCTCAATAAAACAAAAATGACAAATCGAATTACAAAATAATAATAAAAAAATTGTAAGTCAATAAATAATGCTAATTTAGTTTTACTTTTTTGACTGACCGACATTTTGACAGTTCAAAAGTGCCTGTAAATGGTCTATTTGAAATAAACGTTTCCGATTTAATGCAATCAATAATAAATAACAGGAAATCCGGTGTAAGCCAGGCTTAAAAGTGCAATTTCTCTGCGATGCCATTGACCGCGCCGTAAGAGGCAAGTACAGGCAACTGAGAGATTTTCATCTCCGTTAACCATAAAACTGGATAACTGTTTATTTTAAACATTTAGGTTTAACTGAGGTTTTTAAAGTTGATATTGGACTATAGAAGCTGGTATGGATTCATCAAGAATCAAGACAGTGATTGTGAGATCTGTCAATTTATTTTGGAAATTTGCTCGAAGATTTCTTCCGAATTTTTTTTTTACAATTAAGTTTTGTTTTGAGAAAGATCACGAGTTTTGTAAAAAAAAATATTTTGTCCTTCTACACTAATATAATAAAGAGGCGAATTTGTTTTTATTTATTTTTTTGTTTGTATGAATTACTCTGAAATTACTGGTCTGATTGTGGAAATTTTTTCACCGATAGAAAGCTGCTTTATTCCTGAGTGACATAGGCTATATTTAATGTACGCGGGCGAAGCTGCGGGCAAAATTAGTCTAAAATAAATTGAGCGTGACCCACTTTTAATTAGAGTACTATAACTATGAGATTAAAAGAATTACTTTAAATAGTTAATTTGTACTTAAAGAAAATTTGAAGCATCATAATCTTCTAGGGTTCAACAAAATATAATATAACAATATTTTAAAAGCAATGGTACAAAGACACAAAACTGTTCTACAGTAGTCCACAACCCTGACTCCTAAACTAGGAAGATCCTGTTTCTTAGGAGGCATTGTATGTGTGTATAACTGTGCATATACTAGGTTTATATTATTGATACGAGTATTCAGATTGCATTTGACAACAACTTTCTGTTTTTTTTTTAATATGTATTTTTTAAAATACCCACTCCTATCTGCTCTATTTCCTTCAACCTTATCAAAGCCACATCCAGACACTTTCCACAGACACTCCAAAAATATCTAAAATTTTTCAAAAAAATTATAGGAAGAAAAATATTAAATCAAATCACCTTGAAACCGGAAAATTAAGTCACAAGCCAAAGTCTCTACTATAAACACACCGGCACTTTGTCGTAACGTGTTTAAGGCTTTATTGTCACTTTTGGTACCAAAAAGTTTGTACTTGCAAGCGCGGTACTCGCGCTAACCCGAATGGAGCGGGACTTGCGCGGGCGCAGGTTTTATCATTTCGTTACGGGGCGTAAGCAAGGTGGTGTTAGGAGGGATGGCTTCGGTGTTCCGATGGTTAGGAGTTGGTGGCACTGGTAGCGGATGGCTCGATATTGCTGAAATATGGGATGGATGTTGATTAGGCATTTGCTACCCTGAATGACAATAGAACAGTTGTTTTTAGATTTTTTGGGGATATAGATATTTTTGATGGCAAGGTTGGCGCATTGGTTAAGCGATTAGATTCTGCGTTGCATATCGGGAGTTCGATCCGCAGACGAAACAAATATTAATTCTATATTGTACATAAAAACATAACATAGTACACAAAACTAAATTGTGCAAGTGCGAGTCGGACTCGCACCTTGAGTGTTCCGTACAAACTTACCTATGTAAAGAGTTCAATTCCGAAATGGATAGGAGAATGGAAGATTTTTCAGAACAGCAAAATAAAAATTGTGACATAACAACAAATTTACAGTTTTCAGATTTATTCCTATAATTGTACTATAAGACCTTGCTTTACGCCAAATTTCAGGATTCTAGGTCAACGGGAAGTAACCCTATGAATTTTGATTTCCTTGCGAGTGTCGAAATGTACGGTTTTTGCCACATAAACCGAAGTATCTTTTTTTCTCGTTAACTTATAAGTTTGATTTTTTTACAGCTTCAAGAGTCCGCAGACTTGAGTATATGGTTTTAATTGCAATGATACCTCTACGCGTTCTCAAGATAAAGGGTCTTGACAGACAGACGGACAGACAGACAGACGTCTGTCTGTCTGTCTGTCTGGACGGACAACAAAGTGATCCTATAAGGGTTCCGTTTTTTTCCTTTTGAGGTACAAAACTTTAAAAAGAGTTAAAAAAAGAGTAAAGAATTAAAGAGCTTATTTATCTATCTCTAGTATACATATAGTGATTTGACAATTCATGTTTAAGGGCGAGCTTAACTCAACCATGACTTTTCTCCCAGCAAACCAATGTGGGATCCAGTGTACAATATAAACCTACGCAAACTTCATTCATAAATTCTTCTTTAGTGTTTGCAAAAAATACCAAAAACATCAATCCATTTATTTGTATTTTGTGATTCTAAACAACAACAATGCCCACAATTCCAGTGATAAAAAACTCGCGATAAGTCCGACCACGGCTCACCGAGGGTGACCGAGAAATAATGAGTCATCGCGTCAGAGATACTCAAAGAAAAAGTAAAGCAGTCACATGACTTTGTCTCAGAATCAGCTTACAATAAGTAGTTTTATTACATTCTATTTCAGTGATATAGTAGTAAGAGGTTCGTGAGTAAATAGTTGCCACGTGGATTGTGCGTCTAGGAGAACAAGTTTATCTAAACAAATATGATGAAGAATACCGTATTAAATTTTTTTGATGACTAATTATTTAAGAGAGCAATGGTGGCTCAGTGGTAACAACACCGATTTACGAGTTATAGGTTATAGGTAAACCCCGTCAGGTGCATTACTTTGTGTAATTTATTTCATCACCACTTCTCTCAAAACGGTGTAGGAAAACATCGTGTGGAAACCGGCATGTCCTAGAACCAAAAAGTTGAAGAGACTGTGACATCCATCGATCCGCGCTGGGCCCGCGTGATGGATTACAAATTTGCTATTCATGTAATTATAAGTATAAAACTTAGGTAATTTTATTCATATTGTTTTACTGTGCTTACTATATTTGTATTATTAAATGAAGCTTTAAAGGTATGAACGAGCAAACCCGTACATTTTGTATTGTTTAGTAATACTGCTGACTCAACACACGATGCGGTGCATCGCGTTCCATTTGTCAATTAAAATCAGTACCAATAAATCCGTGTAATAGTAAAAAAAAAAACATCGGATTCCCTAACCTGGGTCGCGGCGCGGTACTCATAACGTTAACAAACAAGGTGTTTTTTTTTTATTGGGTGGGAAAATCATCTCATGACAAATCTCGCTCTTGGGCGGAGCGAGAGATAGTGTCAGACTTTTACTGACTAAAAACCCACTCCTGTTCCTTCGTTGCCTTCGTCCCAGGGCCCCGGATTTCGTCAAGGTGTAAGGTAACCACAGTACATGGTATGCAAAACGGAATGTAGTCCGGCGGGTGTCGTGACTGATTCGATAGTTGATATAGGATTGTTATATACATATAATTATGTTCTAATGGCACGGCGAACTCTGATACCGCATCTCTTGCATGAGATTGCGAGTTCAAAACCAGGCAAGCACCAATGTGAATTTTTCTATTCATATTTACATTTTTAATTTTATCTAGGACATTACTAACACACCGTGGCTCAGAGAGCACATAAAACCATTGGTTCCGGTAGTCATTCATAGATCTTTGACAGTCGTTACAAGTAGACAGACGCCTGAAAGTCTGAGCATTAGTTAATCTAAGGGGTATTGTGTTGCCCAGTAACTGGGTTGCGGAGGTCTGATAGGCAATCGCTCCATGAAAAGTATGGATATTCAGCCGCATCGGGTTGGAATGCAAGCCGACCCCAATGCAAGACTGCTAGTTGGAAAAAGGTTAGGGGGAAGGTGATAATAAAGTTTAAACTTGCCAACCCTTTTTGATTAAGCCGTGTGCCTTCTCTTCGTTTACGCCTAAAGCATGATCATTGAAGTCGTATCCTACAACATGTTATGATTCACACCGGTCATTGTAATATGTTCTAATATAATAGATCCCTAATATTTCTACTGGCCTGTTGGTTCCTAATGTAATTTGTATTTTTGGTGTACAATAAAGAATATATCTATCTATCTATCTATCTAGTGGTTAGTGGCCCTGACTGCTATGCTGGAGGCCGTGGGTTCGATTCCCACCCAGGACAAATGTTTGTGTGACGAGCACGATCATTTGAATTGAGTCTGGGTGTAATTTATCTATAATATATATGTATTTAGAAATATATAAGTATGTTTATCAGTTATCTAGTACTCATGACACAAGCTCTGCTTAGCTTGAGCTAATATTATTATTATAATATCAGAGTAAGTAACTCGTTTATTACAATTTAATGACAAAACATCGGAAATTAACTATCTGTTCCTCGATTCATGTAAAAAGCAATTCAGTAATTATTGGTTACTTTAGCTAATAATGTGTGAAACAGTATTTAGGCTTTATTCATTCATAAAAATTTCACACGAACCTTATGAATACGCAGTTTTCAAGTGTTCGTTACATCAAATATTTCAGTCGATAATTTACTAATTAACGTGCATAACTTAAATACTTGACTTGTTAATTGAAGAGACTTCAGTTAGTCACACATTTAGTGGTTTCTTTACTGATATAAACATAGCTCTTTGTGTTGATTTCAAAGAAAGTTATTGTAAAAAATGTTCAGTAAAAGCGTACAATAGTAAAGACATCAACGCGTTTTTATAAAAGATTAGATACTTGAAAATAATAGTGATTATTATTTTCCGATTTATGTGCATCCTAGGTATTTGGGCAGTATTTGAAAGTAAAAATGAGTTTTTAATGTTGTGGTCTAGACGTGCCTTTCTTACAGAGGCCCTACTACGATCTCTTAACGCGATTCATTTTACTTAAACTGACCTGGTTAAGGGATGGAGCTATATAGGGTGTATAATAATATATTGTAAGCGTGTGTTATTCTATGCCTCTTTTATGTTATATTAAGTCGTACATTGGTTATCGATTAATAATTTGGGTATTAGTTACCATTAAATAATACATAGTAGCTGCAAAACAATACTAAAATTATTTGATTTTGAAGAAAATGTTTGTAACGCCCGAGATCGCAATGATGGCAACATCCCCTCCCTACACCTACAAAAGGGCATGTCGCCATTATTGCGTTCTCAATATCTGTGCGACTTTTGTGCAGTTAACAACCTGTGATTTGCAAGTAAGTTAAATAATAAATTGAAGGTATTTGATGTTTGATAATGTGTTGCTTCTATGTTAATAATTGTGAGTAAAACTATTAGAATGTTAACTATAATTATTAATAAATGTGTAACGTATTGCTTATGAAATGTTATTTGTTCTTTAAAAACTTATTATTAATATTAGAGACATTAAAACCCACTGTATAATGAACTAGTCTTTTGATTTGTCCTACAATATAATAATATAATTACACTCAACTATCACACAGATCCGTTTAGTTCCAAGCTATGCAGAGCTTGTGTTATGAGTACTAGACAACTGATAATTATACTTAAATATTTCTAAATACATACATATACATCCTCGGACAGAGGATAAGCATTGCCATACAGCGTGGCAATGCCACCAGTCTTTTGGGCACGTTACCAGTTGACAGCGATGTGGAAGAGTTTTTTGACGCCGTATTTTAGTTTTAGTTAGTTGTAATTAGTGTAGGGTTTTTATTATTAAGTATTTTATTTTATTGTAATTATAGTTAGTATTTTTAAATGTAAATAAAAATAGAATACTTTACAAAATAAAGTTAATATTAATTTATTAATATTATATATAAATTATACCCAGGCACAGAACAAATAATTTTGCTCATCACACAAACATTTGTCCTAGGTGGGAATCGAACCCACGACCTCCCGCATAGCAGTCAGGGCCACTAACCACTAGACCATCCATATGGCTCCATCCCTCTTTTTGGCTCGCACGCCTGACATTTCAATATGTCATGGTAAGGCCCCAGCTTGTCTAACGAGGGCAATATAAACTAAACCAGTTTTTTTTAAAAAATTGATAAGCTCGCACTTGACCACTATCTCACCTGATGGAAAGCGAAGATGTGGTCGACGATCAAGCGATTGCTTAGAAGTAACCTATTTTATTCTTGACTTAAAGACCTCATGTTGTAGCTATCAGGAAATACAGACTTCAGCACGGAATTCCACTTCCAGTTAAAATGAAAATTGACGTAGGTATAATTTCATAGTAATGCGCTTTTTGATTATTTTCTTTGACTGCTGAGCGTTGACTCTTGCGTTTGATTCCTAGGTCAGGCAGTTAGGTTTTTCCACTAGGAGTTGCTCAGCCCAGAAATTGGAAGACTGGCGGTGTGGCAGACCTATGCTTGGTAAAGCTCGTGAATCTGTTGGTCTTGCGTTTGATCTCGTCCCGGTCATGTCAGATAACTGTCCCATTGGACTATAATAATAATAATAAGCCTTTATTTCTCACTAATTGCATGCATACATTTAAAACATTCAATTATTAAACAAAATTAGTATTTAATTCATAGAACATAGTTTGAATATTCGAGTAATTTTTTTTTTTTTTTATAATGTTTTAAATTGAAATTATAATATTAAAATTATTATAGTGTATTAAATTGGAATTAAAATATCAAAATTATTAAATTGGAATTCATTAATTAATTAATATTATTTAAACTTTGTGTAACTAAGTGAGTTACCCATTTTTGGGCATAGGCCTCCTCCAACCCTTTCCAATTATCCCTATCGTAGGCTTCGCGGGTACAAGCTGGTCCTGCTAACTGAGAGATGTCTTCGGCCCACCTGCGGCGCGGTCGCCCGCGTGGCCTGGTCGCCTCTCGTGGGTACCAGTGCAGGATCCTCTCGCTCCATCGATTGGACTATAAGAGATCATATACACGACCAGCATATTGCCAACGACAAAGGTAACTGCAGCCGTCGACACGGGGTGACGGCAGCTGTGGGCACGTCGACGAAATTCCAACTTTGAAGATTAGCGGCAGTTGTCGTGTGTGTCAAGCGTCATTACTGATCGACACATACATATACACACGATGTATGAGCTCTAAGAGTAAAGGCACACAAACCCCCTGCATACTTGACTTAATCTCCGTAGAAGTAGGCCCACAGTAACCAAAATTCAATTGAGGTGATTAATATTGGAAAAATAACCGTTTCTTAGGATAGTTTCACGTTAAGTCGTATAGTCCCTTGAACATCTAGGCGGAGATAAATGCCCACATACTCGCACGGCCCCCTGCACCCGCATAGAGCGCCGCTGACCTTTAAAACCATTTTCTTTGCGAAATATTGATTGATTTACATATGTTATGTACATTTTGAAGAATACGTAACAAGCAATTTTGTTGTGTTAACAAATTTCTAAAGAGCAAAGCTATTTGAAAGGAATAAGGAAAAAAAGCGAAAAAATACTCGTATCATGTTGATGATTTTTTTTGCAAGAGTATTAGTCATACGAAAAAATCATATGTTGATAATTTTTACGTTAATCTTGTATAATAAGTACATCGCATGAGGATGCCGATCACCATCGAAGTTCTGTCCAGGGATTCTGTTTTGTGGGCAATGACTAGGTAACGAGCAATAAACAAACTATTCCAGATCACGCAACTGGTTTATTATTATGTAAACTTTAGGTATTCACTTCACAACGAGCCGTGAGACAGTCCCCAGACTAGAAGTTGTTCGCACGGCAGCCGACAGAGAAAAGACCTCCGCTCCTCTGCGATCGGAACTTTTGTCCTTTTGGTTCGTGCAAACGTCAGCTTGGATTCTGTCAAAGTGACATGTGGCACTCAGCTCGTACATTCATTCGTTCTCAAGCTTCCGTACTATTGACTTTTTTTTTCTAATCTATTTAAACTTCTCTTATAGTATCTACTTAAAGCCTTACTCCTCGGTAACGGTTAGGGTTACCGAGGAGTAAGGCTTTAAGTAACATGTTGCTATTTGATTTTCATTATGGTTAGATAAAGGTAATATTTCACTTCCAAATGAATTTTCTTCAACAATCTGATTTCTCGTTTAAACAAATACAATTTGAAGTCATGTATATGTATTGAAATAACTATTTTTAGTATCATGACCGCGTAACGCATAAAAATGGTGAAAGCGCGTATTATTTTAAATTACTGTCCGTGTAAATATTGCATAAAACTTTCCGGTAAATAATACCTGTCAAATTTTATTTATAAGTTTTGTTAAGTTATTGTGAGTGTAGTATTAATTAATATTCGTTTTTTATTGCTGCTTTAGGCTCACGCTTGGCCGTTATCTCTTCTGATAGTAAGCGATGGTGTGGTTGATGATTGCAACCCAAGGACGAGCGAAGGAGTTGGCCGCAACCGTGAGGGAACGTACAGATATCCTCACGTGCCAGCCGCCGTCGAAAGTGATGCCTTTAGCATCGGGAGTTGCAAGTATACGACTTGCAGACAATGAGCAATGAGTGTCTCGCCGTCTGGCCATCTAGTAAGGATCAAGCTCAAGTCGATAGAGCTTTGTATTCCATGTGCAGCTAAAACAGATGTTAGCAAAAATGATAGAGGCCAGTAGGGCCGGTTAGGACTGCGGAAATGTTTAAAAGAGTAACCGCGACTCTAGAACGCAAAGAGCAAATGAAGAACATAAGTGGGTTTTAGTCAGTAATAGTCTGACTCTCCCTTTGGCTCCATCCTAGAGCGATAAAAGCTATTCAAAATTTTGCATCTCAGAAAAAAGGTAGGCTAGATTATTGAATAATTGTTTTTTTTTATTATCTTCTTCTCATAACACATAATAAATACATACATATAATTAATCTGTAGAAGGCGCATCACGTAAAATGTACAAAATCGATGTAGATAACTTTTACATATTAAAATTTTGTGTAACTTAATTTATTACTAAGGCTTTGTTTCATCGTAATCCTTTGACTATATCAAAAGATATATACCACGTTCATTGCCTTTTAGTCGGTATGAAGTTCGCCAGGTCAGAAAGTAAATAATATGGATGAAAAAAAGTGAAGAAAATCATCGTGACAAATCCCAATGTTCCATTACATACACCAATTTACAGTACTGCTATACTTTATGTCTACCATCACATAGACCAGAGCTGCCCTAGTCCGTGTGATGGTAAGGCCAAGTCAAATTGACAGGCTTTGACTGCTATGCCGGAGGTTGTGGGTTCGATTTCCACCCAGGACAAATATTTGTGTGATGAGTACGATCTTTTGTTCTGTGCCTTGGTGTAATTTATCGATAATATGTATGTATTTAGAAATATATAAGTACATGTCTCAGTTGTCTAGTACTTATATGTCCTCCGGCATAGCAGTCAGGGCTACTAACCACTAGACCAACAGGTCAGTACAGAATAATGATACGATTCATCTCCCCTTTTTTCCAAATAGCTTGAGGTCGGCTTCTATTCCAATCGGATGCGGTTAAATACTATGTTTTACATGGGGCGACTGCATATCAGACAACCCAGTTTTTGGGCGACACTAAACTCCTTGGATAGACTGATAGTCACACTTTATAGCATCTGTCGGTAACGACTGTCGAAGCTTGCTTCGAGCTGGTGGCCTTTCAACCCTGAAATTCTGACGGGATTTATTTTGATTGCTGAAAGATGCTCTAGAGTGACGCCACTTGCACGTGGAGTTGCCCAGAAGCAAATAATGTATAAGTATCAAACAAGAGGACGGACGTCATTTCCGTGGTTTGAGTGTAAGGCAGAGGTGTGGTTTTAGACAATATTAGTCTGACTCTGCCCAGACTTGCTCATCTGTGAGGTAGCCTGGGCGTCCATAAGGAATACCCACACCAGACAAAAAAAAAACGACCGTCTAAGATCTAAAAATGACAACCGGCTTAACGTGCTTTCCGAGGTATGAGGTGTTAATAATGTCTTAAGCTCTTGTATGCTGTATTTTTTTTTTTTTTGTATTATTCTTATCATGTAATCAGTCATGTAGACTATAAACAGATGGGATGTAGTCTGGATTATATGTAGGGTGATGCCCCCTGTAGGGCCTGCCCTTCCTTGAAAGTAGTCACATTTATAGGTGACTTTTCTGATCAAAGATGTTGTATGCTGTAATTAGAGACACAATTAAAAAGATGTTGTGTCCCGCGTAGATCTGCGTTCCGGCAGCATACAACGGATTAAATAAAACTAGAAAGTACATATGAATTGAAGAATTCATATATGTAGGTACCTATGTTCCTGGTTTCGATTGCGGTTTCGAAACCGGGCAATCTCATAGGTTCCTGCAGAGGTTGGTGCCCGTAAACTTAATAAGCGGATTAATGTAAAGAAAATTCTTAATTTTAAGTATTAAACACGATTAGTATGATGAATTTCTCTATTGTGATTTTCTCCATTCTTTTGAATGCATAACACATCTTTGTGTATCAACACTGCAATGACTTGTTTCAACTCCAAGCTATTTTTATTTCACCATGAGCAACAAAACAAGCGGCAAATTCCGTCAGCATAATGCTCAGAAAGTGTCTAATAGAGGTGAGTCATAGTGGTACGATGTTCCCCCACTAGTTGGAGTTACTGTTTTCATTGGTGTACGGAATTTGACGAAGAATATTATTTTGAGGTTTGAAATATCTTTATTTTTTCACAAGAATTTCAATTCACTTACATGAGAAAACTTAAAATATAATTTACAAACATTATTGGTAGCGAATTTTACCTTAAATTACAATTTAAAGAGAAGTATATCATAGTTAAATCGTAAACAAACATAGGGTACGAGCTTGCTTTATTAAAGACGTGTAATTTTAAGTATTTGTATTAAGTATTTCATGACTTTACGTTCTTTTATGGTATTGGGTTTATTATACAAAGCAGAACCTTCGTACATTACATTTTTGCCATGGTTTTACGTAGTGAGTATTATATTGTATTTACACTGGTTGGAGTTACTGTTTCCATCGGTGTACGGAATTTAACGAAGTGTATTATTTTGAGGTTTGAAATATCTTTATTTTTTCACAAGAATTTCAATTCACTTGCATGAAAAAACTTTAAATATAATTTACAAATGTTATTGGTAACTTAAAGTAACAATTTCGACTTAAATTATAATTAAAAGAGAAGTATATAGCATAGTATATTCAGCCTTTTAATGTTCCCACTGCTGGGACTCTGGCCTCCTCTCCAGGAGAGGGAGTGGGCCGTAATCCACCATGCGTGCCCAGTGCGGGTTGGTGAATGTCACATGTCTTTGAATTTTTGGTTCTAGGACATGCCGGTTTCGTTACGATGTTTTCCTTCACCATTTTGAGAGGAGTGGTGATGAGATAAATTACACAAAGTAATGCGCCTGGCTGGGTTCGAACCCGCGACCTCCAACTCGTAAGAGAAGTATATCATAGTTAAATCGTAAGCATACATAGAGTACGAGCTTGCGTTATTAAAGATGTGTTATTTTAAGTATTTGTATTAAGTAGGTACTTTATGACTGCATTTTTTATGTTATTTGGTTTATTATACAAGGCAGTACCTTCGTACATTATTTGTTTGCCATAGTTAACGTTTGCGTAGTGAATATTATATATATATATAATTTCATTTGAATTTCTAAGCCTAATTTTGTGTACTTTTGTGTTTTTTTTAAATATAATTTATTTGTGTGAATGTTTTTATTTATTTTTTTTCTTATTGGTATGCAATTATAATACAATTGTGTTTGTGAGTGAGTGTGTGTGAGTGTTTGTGATATATTCATTAATTTAGTTTCACTGTATATTTTTTGTGTTAGTGTACTGTACGATAGTTTCCGACCTCAACGTGAAGATAGCAGTAGTCGTCAATAAAAGTTATTGAATACAGCTGTGTATCTTTTGACAGTTACCGAAGTTTCAGCCATTTTGGACACGCAGTTTTTATTTGACAGTCGTTTGAGTGAGTCGATGTGAGACACAGAAAAACAAATTCTGTTTTACCAAAAAATCATCTGGCTGACACCTCAGCAGTTGCCATATAACATAACAGTTTTGGCTGTGTGTAGATATGTCAGTCAGTCAGTTTTTTATTTTATATACTCATACATATTACAGTAATATGACATCGTGTCGTATAAAAATGGAAACAGGACCTCCTAACGATTACGCTCTGTCGAAATATCGCTCGCCACTAATGTTAGATTTGCGTTGCGTACGACGCACTTGTCCCGCACCGAAACCGCATCAAGGTTTAATGCGGTCTCATAATGTGGGTATTTGGTGAAATAATCATTATAGTGGGGTGGGCCTGAAGTTCAGGGGGATCGAAATGTGGTAGTCATAGAGGAATGAAGGTTTTAAGTAGGTGATTTCCAGCAGGAATTGTTGGAATCCCCTTAGCTTGTATGGTGATAACTGTAATGTGAGACCACTGTAGACTCCGCGGATTCAAAAATTATTATTTTTATTGTGCATTTGTACAATGTTGACCAGTCTTCACTGTTCTCTCTTATTAATATTGTAATATGGAAATACTAGCTTCTGCCAGCGGCTTCGCCCGTGTGAAAATCGGTTTCTCCATACAAACTTTGGACCCCCGTTTCATCCCCTTAGGGGAATTTGGAAAAATCCTTTCTTAGTGGATATGTACACCCTTTAAGGAACCTACCTGCCAAATTTTAAGTTTATAGGTGTTTTAGTTTCTGGGATTTCGTGATCAATTAGTGAATGGTATTACGTTTTATATCCGCACCGCCGCATTGCTGTCTACTGGTAATGTGCCCAGAAGGTTGACGGCATTGCCACATTCATTCTGTTCAAGCCTGCGGTTGGGACACCTCGGGATTGCGGACGGTGAGCCATAGGTATTTCGCCGTCTAGCCGTCCTATAAAAATAAGCCCGGGTCGATGACACATTGTGTTCAACGCACGTCAATAGATGTCCTTTCAGCCGTTTGGGCGCAAAATAAGTAACAAAAATAAACACTTATAAATTTTCGCCTTAATAATATTGGACTGATATGACAGTTTTCTCAGAAAATGTGGCTTCTTGGCTAGATTGAAAGTTTGTTTCTACGTAAAAAAGCGCCACTTAAGTTGAGTCAAAGCTTTATTTAAAAAAAAAAAAAACATAACTATCGCTTTTTAATTTTGAAATTTAGAAAAAATGCGTTAGATAGTCTACCTAATTAGCAAAATAAATTATCTGTAACATACATGCTCATTCACTATTTTAACTGTACATTCTTTTAATTATTTCCTTTTTAAGCCATAATGGTCGGTAATAATATGTTCAAACGTAACTGCCTAATTTTCAATTAGTTCTTAAGTTTAAAGCAATTTAATTCTAGATTATGTTGTACGTTGTCAATAAGTTAAACACTGCATAGCATAGCATAGTCGGCCTTATAATATTCCCAATTTTAGGACCTCTCTAGTAGAGGGAATGGGCCGTAAACCACTACGCGGGCCCAGTGCGTATTGGTGGACGTCATAATTATGTCTTCGAATTTTTGGTTCTAGGATATCTCACGATGTTTTTCTTCACCTTTTTGAGAGCAGTGGTGATGAAATAAATTACACAAAGTAATGCGCCTGGCTGGGTTTGGACCCGCGACCTACAACTCGTAAGTCGGGGCAGTTACTACACGGCCAAAAAAAAACTGAATAAACACTTGATAGATTAGAATTAGACGAGAGGTTTATTGTGCGTGTGAATGTAATTTGTAGTTGTATTTGTGTCACTAACATAGTTGTAAGTTTGTTATATTTTTTACTAACACTAAATGAGCCTTGTTACTCGAAATAAAGAATATTATTATTATTATAAAAATAGCTTTTATTACGTAATGTTGAAACTGCAAGATTTTCGAGAGTGGTAAAAAGTCATAGTCTACATAAATAAAAGCTACATAAACGGTAATGGTGACTAAAGAAAATAACCAATGATGAAATAACATTACTATACAGAGTACAGCCCCCCTAGCCAAGTTACGATCGTAACGTTTACGCCAAACGCCTCGAGTAGGCCACGCCTCCGATTCCTTTGTTCTGACGTCATCTCAACGCTCAGTCACGTGGTCAGAACAAAGGAATTGGAGGCATGGCTTACTCGAGGCGTTCGGCGCGAACGAAACGATTGTAACTTGGCTAGGGGGGCTGTTATTTCATCGTTTGCTATCTCTCACAAATAACACTATACTGCTGCTACTGTATCCAGTATAGTGCTCTTTACTTTCTGTAGCAGTATAGTGTTTTCTGTGACATATTTTTTTTATTTTATATAAACTAGTGCTTGACTGCGATCCCACCTGATGGTAAGTAGTGATGCAATCGTTGATGGTGAGGCGCACTAGTTTATTAAGAGCCTATTCACTCTAGCCTTGAAGACACCCAAATTATAACCAGATAGGAAGACCGCAGCAGGCAAACTGTTCCAGTCCTTCGATGTACACGGTATAAACGAGGCGAAACGCATAGTCCGGACCGTAGAGATTTAAGTTCCGTAGTAAATTTAAGATCTGGCCGTCGAGTAAGGACCGAGCCCGAGTCTTCGACGACACGTAGTGTTCCAAGCGAGCCTCATAAAGTTGTCAGCAAAACTATAAGGGCTCAGTAGGGCTTATGCCCGCTAGGGCCACGAGAATTTTCGCAAAAGATACCGTGGTCCTGGAAAAAGGCAAGCGAATAAAACAGGTGGGCTGAGTAAACATCTGACACGCCGCAACCCTAGAGCAGGCAATCTATTTCTAGTTTGATAAATTCCCATTTAAAAAAAAAAACATTGCAACACACAAAAAAAAATATCCTCAAGATATAAAGTTCAGCAACGTCTGGTGGCAGAAGGGTTAGACCCTGTTTCTGAAACTAGAAACTGGTTTTTGTACTTCTGAAACCAATTGTGCGTCTATTCAGGCAGAATAAACATGTTTTCTTTCTTTCTTTCCTGTGATTTAAGGTATCTCTTGAAAAATTTGCAGTTCTAATATTTAATACGAACTTTCTCAAATAAATATTTATCTTTTTACTAATGATTATTATTGCATATATTTACATTAATTTCTTAATAGTTATAACAAAAGTTAGTATCGCGATTTCTAATGCGTCGGTTTATGAGTACGTGTGTACAAGACGGATGCACGTGACGTAACCGTTCGTTGCTAAATTTGGTGGCGGCGCAATAAACAACGGACTACAGTTTTTCATTTGGGTGACCATGAGTTTGGTGTTAGTTGGATAATCCAGATTTCGGACAGAAACATTCAAGATTGCCGGTTTCAATTCGGGGAGTGTGCGTCGGAATTGCATAGCCTAATTCAACTAAGCCCGTTCCATCGTCGGACCACCAGGCGTACGGCGATGCACCACCGGCACATGGTGGACATCTCACCTATATGCACAAAACGTTTTAGAAATAAATTCATTGTGCGTACAGCTAAGGAGTGGAATTCTTAGTGTATCCTAATGACTACAACCTGGGAATCTTTTAGTCATGAGTGATTAGGTTACTTCTAGGAGTCATTGCTTCTAGGTAAGCGCGCTCCATCGTCGACCTCATCCTCGCTTTCCATAAGGTGAGATAGTGGTCAAAGTGGTGCAAACCTATCTAAAATAAAATCAATGATGTTGCGAAAACGTATGAAAGGGCTACTTGTGGTCCTAAAAAGCTAAAGGCAACTGAAGGAACATAGATTTTAACTGAAGAAACATAGGTGTGGTTTTAGTCAGTGTGACACGCCCTCTCGCTCCATTCTAGAGTTTTTTTTTTTTTTTTTTTTTTCGGTGGGAAAATCATCTTATGACATCCCCCGCTCTTGGGCGGGGCGGGAGATAGTGTCAGAATTTTACTGACTAAAAACCCACTCCTGTTCCTTCGTTGCCTTTCGTACCAGGGCCGAGTCTTCCTTTCAGAATCAGACCCTTGGCCCCAGTAGGCTGACATCTCCTTGAGGCGCGCGTGGAACAGCACGCGCCGTTGACTTGGGCTTGGTCCGGACGGTTACCGGACGGTCGGACGGCAAGCCACCCATTGCTCGCCGTCCGCAAGCCCGCACCTACGGTGGCCGGAAATCGGGATCGGAATCCCGGCGGCGGTTGGGGCGTGAGGACCGCTGCTTCACGCGATCGGCCGCCTCCTTTGCAAGCATTACTGCTTCGCAGAAGGAGGCGACCGCCTGCCCCTCCTCCTCGCTTCGGACCATGGCCTGTACCAAGGCCCGGCGCGAGAGATCGCCGCCGCCGATTACCCCCACGAGGACACGGCGTTGCTCTGCCCAAGCGGGGCACACCTCCACCGTATGCTCCACCGTGTCCTCCGGGCGGTCCACACATTGGCGACACCCGGGCGTCGCTTCCGCACGAATCCGGTGCAGGAACTTCCCGAACTTACCGTGTCCGGTGAGGACCTGCGTCATGCGGAAGGTAATGACGCCGTGTTGCCTTTCCAGCCACTCCTCAAAGAGGGGACTTACCGCCATAATTACGGCGTGCCCAGCACTGGGTTGCGCTCCATTCTAGAGTGGGATAAATCATTACATGATGATTTACCATCTCAAAAAAAAAAGCGTGCTGACCAACTAGATGTAATTACAATGGGTTGAAGCCATTTTTTGGCTTGCGAAATGATCGAATAACTTCTCCCACTCTAGGTGGAGTGAGAGGGAGTGTCAGACTTTTACTGACTAAAACCCACCATTCCACCAGACCAGGCTTTTGAACAATCATGTTGCTTTGGCAGGCTTCGGCCTTAGCGGGACCTGGCAATTAGGCGGACATCTTTTTGAGATGCGATTGGAACTCAACACGCCGTCGAATCAGGCCTGAGCCTACCACGAGCTCTTAACGCGATTAATTTGACGACCTAAACTGAGCTGTTAAAGAGAAGGGAGCTATATAGGGTATATAATAATAATTCTTCTTCTATAACAAGTTGTACCTAAGCCGAGGTCCGTACCCCACAGGGGGTGCCCTTAGCGTGTAGTCGCTTAGTTTTTAAGTTTAGTTAAGTAAGCCCTGACTGGAGGCTTTGATTATTGAATCGAGGCTGCCACAGGCAAGTCCGGTTAAGCAGCCGACAACCTCCTAGGTTGAACAGCGAGAAGCAATACACAAAAAAAATAAATTACAAGTTGCAGAAAACAGATCGGTACTCGCAGTTGACATTCAGGTGCTACTCCAGCAACAGGTCCGTGTGTACTTCAACTTTTGGCGCACATAGTCGACGATGTCCTCCACCTTTATGGTGTAATGTAGGCGGGAGATGTGTGTAGATGTATGATGGGTGTATGTAGCTATATGTGTATATAGGTCTATCACTCTTTCTCGATCGCACGCTTAACATTTTAACAAAGTAAGGAAAGGCAGGGGCCTTAACATGACGTCTTATTACCAGGGGTCGGAATTAGGTACAGTTATTTATGTACTTGCATCGAAATGTTGATATTTATATGGATCTTCCCGGGTATAATGAAAAATCCTGTGTGGCAACAATATTACAAATAATTAATAATAAAAACTTCAGAGATAGATAAGACATATAAAACAAAGATAATTAACATACAATTTTTATTAGTACTTTTCATTGAAAAAGATCTCTCTACGTCAACTGAGGTGAGGTTAACAATTTATATTTTTGATAGTGTCATAAAAAAAATTCTGCTCTGTAAAATTAATCTCGGGATTTAAAGCAGTTTTCAGTATAAGTACTTAAATAACTCTACTTAATTCCGACCTCTGGTTATAATAAACACCATTTTTCAAATGCGTACTACAGTATAGTCACCCTTCGTTTATTTACTAGTGCGTGAAGCGTTGCGTGTGCAACGTATGCCGATTTGCTACTTGTTTATACTTCTGTTCTTATGTTTACCAGTAAAGTTTGCATATTTACGAAAATGAACCCTACTACTTTAAAATAAGGCCTTTCAAAACCTTCACAAAATATTTTTTTTAAATGTTACTGCCAAAGGATTTTAAACTTTATTTTATTGACATAAGACCTGTATATGAAAAGGTTCGATGGCATATGCGGTATTACTGATTCGGTAAGATAATTTTATCTATTTACGATTGTGTAATGAAATGGTTGCTGTTATTTACTAATTTTTAATTAATTAGATCTAGTTGGTGTTATAATCTGAATATGTGAAAGATAGCAATCGTAGGTACTTCATTAATTTGTAATTTTGCAAAGTATCAAGATTGTGCATAATTTTTTCGCAACTATTTAGTTGCGAAGGAAAAAAATATGCACAAAAGTCAGAGTAATTATATTTTTACGCTTACGAACTTCAGATAATTTAACAGAAAAAAACTTTTATTAGGCATAGTTTTTATAATGGTAATTTTGTTGATTTATATTTCTAATTAGTACAATTAGAGACTCGGATTTCTTTCGCTATGCCATTTATGATAAATTTAGTTATATATAATTATCTAAAAAGCGACCACAAGTTATTATAAGACACGGGCCTATATTTCTTAGATCTAGCATATCCCCGTGGCCTTTATGGCGGCTATTCTCAGTAAAATCAATGTCAAACTCAGTAGAGATATCATATTGGTGTCTAAATAATTGATTTAAAACTAGCGTCCTACCTTACTTTCGCAAGGGTGTTACAATTTTTTAAGAATCTTGGCTTTTCTATATGCATGTATTATATACACACTTTAACTATACTCATGAAATATTGTGTCTATTGGAAAAACCGCATGAAAATTCGTTCAGTAGTTTTTGAGTTTATTACGTACGTACGTAGGTACAGAAAAACGCAGTGGGTGACGTTGTTCCATGATATGTAGAAGATGTAGGTAGAGAGGTGTTCTAGCACCGCGTCACAATGTGTGTACTGTTAGGACGGGGGCGCAATGAAAGGCTTAGATATATTCGATTTTTCTATTATTATAGAGTTTCAAGCACTTTCATATCATTTTGAATATAAAATATATCCCGACATTTCTTGACGTCCCTCTTGGAATCATCCTAAACTTTTAATAACTTAAACCTTAAAGGCCAGTTAGCAAGTTAATAATTAGTGCGACCTACTTAGTTGTTACAGTACCGATTTCAGTACAATTTTCTAAAGGAAATGACCATTTTTGCTAATCGCTTTCGGTCATTCTCATGTTATTTAGGGTCCTGCTACTCCCTTTTCTTGCACATGCTTCACGTAAGTCTTCCATCTTTTCTTTGGCCTCTTTCCTCCTTTTCATCCATACAAATTGATATCGAACCTGGTTTATTTAAAGTTCATCGTCAGGTACTAGTTGCCTGACTTTCATGCTGAACTGGACTTATTTTGGGACAGTTGTAAGACACACTTCTTCTTTGTTTTGTTTATACCTAACTGGTGTTTGTGTGCCTTGTGTTGTTTCAAATAAATCTGTTATTGTTTTTTTCCTTTCAAATTAAGTTCTGTCAACAGGTTTCGCTTCCACAAGAAGGTCGAAAATTTTCAAAGGAGGATACTATCATATTTAAAAGTATTCTATGTCATATTATAAGACATTATCTACTCGCGTGCATTTTTTTTCGGTGGGCAAATACATGACATCTCGCGCTCTTGGGCGGGGCGGGAGATAGTGTCAGACTTTTACTGACTAAAAACCCACTCCTATACCTTCGTTGCCTTTCGTAACGGGGCCGAGTCTTCCTTTCAGAATCAGACCCTTGGCCCCAGTGGGCTCTGACCCTGCTGGACCCTGGTGGGCAGTTGCTGACATCTCCTTGAAGCGCGCGTGAAACATTACGCACTGTCGACGACTTGGGCTTGGTCCGGACGGTTTCCGGACGGTCGGTTGGCGAGCTACCCATTGCTCGCCGTCCACAAACTCGCGCCCACGGTGGCCGGAAATCGAGTTCGGAATCCCGGCGGCAGAGTCACAAGGGCCAATGCCTCGCGGGTGCACGTGTGGCCTTTTGCTAGCATTACTGCTTCGCAGAAGGAGGCGACCGTCTGCCACTGTCTACTCACGTGCTGTGTATCACCCAAATATGTGCGCAAAGGAATAACAAAATACATATTGTTATGAATTCTTTAACTTATTAGTCAACAATATGTTGGAGATTGGATTTACTGAGTCTTGTAAGTTTCTTGCACAGCATACTATATTTTATCGACGAATCCATATATTAAATGATGCAAATGCCTGGCAAATTGCCGCGGTGAATGTTCTAACGAGATGGTAGTACAGTGAGATGAAAAAGTGCTTGAAGTATAAGAATTTAAAAAAAATATAGGTATTTTAAAATTCTATAATATTATATTAACTTTATAACTATTTATTACATTATATAGCATAGCATAATCAGCCTATTTAATGTTCCCACTGCTGGGACTCAGGCCTCCTCTCTCTAGGAGAGTGTATGGGCCGTAATCCACCACGCAAGCCCAGTGCGGATTGGTGGATGTCACATGTCTTCGAATTTTTGGTTCTAGAAAATACCGGTTTCCTCACGATGTTTTCCTTCCCCGTTTTGAGAGCAGTGATGAAGAAATAAATTACACAAAGTAATGCGCCTGGCTGGGTTTGAACCCGCGACCTACAACTTGTATATCGGGGCAGTTACCACTCGTTCATCACTGCACATCATTATACTCGTAATTATGTGTTTTTCTTTTTGATTAGTAACTATCTTCTGCCACCGTTTCCGCCTGCATGAAAATAAATAAATGTTTTTAGCCTTTATGTTAATCCAGAATATAAGCTATCTACTATATTTCAGCTGTTAAGCGGAAAGTAGTCACAAACATACTTTCACATATACATACAAATTGTAACCTATACACCCCTATTTTTTAATTAGTACAAAAAGAATTGGGCTCTATCTATAGCAGTTACTGATCATATTTTTGTGGTCAAAAGTAAAAAAAAAAACAAAATCCCAAAATTGTCCACGAAAAATTATCATAATTGGTAAATTCATAATTGAATCAATTATTAAAAAAAATACTTATCGCAGTGTTTTTCCATAGTTTTTCATTCATAATATGCGTGAAATATTGTATAATTTCATAAATTTAGTGACATTTTGGGATTTAAACAAACACTAATAACTTTGCTGTTTATGAATATTATTTATTGAGACTTTTCTTAAATAATAACAAGACTTTTTTTAATAAGCCCTTTAAGTATTTTTAATAATTAAAAACTAGTGGTGTATAATGTTAGCAAGGGACTTATAAATAATTATATTATTATATTTGTCTGCGTTGGGAAGAAACTAAACCCCATAACACAGGGAATCCTGGCGTGAGATTCAGAAAATTTATAAAACCTCAGCACTTAAGGCATTACGCATTATTGTAATTTTTTAGTTCAATTCAGAAAAATCTGTCAATTTACTGATGAAAAATCCTGATAAAAAAATAGACCAACCTTGTGGTACTAACCACAAGGTTGGTCTATTTTAGTTACTTTAATGGTCTTACGGTATTTTGCTATGGGGATAGGCTGCACACATAGAGTTTATTTTAATTCTGCAAAAAAGAGCTATTTTAGAGACGTATATAGTATAATCTTCGCAGTAACCTCATGATGATCCCTTGTCAATACATTTATGAAAACGGCATGTATGTTCGGAAAAATATTCATCTTGTTACTAAGATAAATAGGTGACAGGCACAATTTTTAACCTTCTTCAAAAAGAAGGAGGTTCTATGTTCGGCTGAATGTATTTTTTTTGTAATACTAAGAATAGGAAAAAATTAGATCAAGCTCAATTCAGATTGGTTTAAGCACACAACTATTTTAATAAAATACCACTTGAAATTCTCTACATGCTTATTATAAATTGAAATATTATATCCTTGATAGAAATGCTTGACTAAATGCCGTTCTTGGTCCATAGCCACAGTCACTATTGCCTACTTATTAATTGTATTTCTTTTTTTTTCGACATGGTTTTACACACACACATGACTCAATTAAATACAGTTTAAATTCTATGCAAACTGGCCGAAAAAATGGTCTGGTTTTGAGACACATATACAAGTGTATCTTGAAAAACAAAAAAGGTTTTTTCCACTGCAGTGGAAACATTATGAATTATTATCCAAAATCATCGTGATTTTCAAACCTGAGAAAAGTCCAGAAGTCTTCTCGTATATACTCATCAGCTTGCTAAATATCTTGTCGTAAGCCATGGTATTCCGTATTCCTGAAAACACTTATGAGTAACTCAAGCCCCCTAGCCAAGTTACAACCGTTTAGTTTCGATTCTCTTTGTTGTACCTGTTGTAACTTGGCTAGGGGGCTGTAATGTCTGTTACATTACTAGGACGCCAAGACAACACCTGACCATCAATTGGATTTTAGACAGAAACATGGCACCATTGTTGATCTAGTGCTTGTATCAGGAAAATCGAAAGATCTTGGAAACAGGAAAATCAAAGATAAAATCAAATCAAACACCCCTTGACAGCGTACAAGAAGAGAACAGGTAACCTTCTTAACTAATTAACAACATACATAATGAAGAGTAGCTAAATTCACTCGACTGAAACGAAATACCCCCTAACATGTGGCTTGAAAAAGAAATATTACTTACGTCGCTAGCAGTGGAGGCCCAGTGGTTACGGTCCCGACTTATGAGTTGTAGGTCGCGGATTCAAACCCAGCCAGGGGCATTATTTAGATTAATTTATTTCATCACCATCGCTCTCAAAACGGTGAAGGAAAACATCGTGAAGAAACCGTCATGTCCTAGTACCAAAAATGCGCCCGCGTGGTGAATTACGGCCCATTCCTTATCCTAGAGAGGAGGCCTGAGTCCCATTAGTGGGAACATTATAAGGCCGACTATATTATTATGCTATGCTGAAACTACGTCACTAGTCTTTATGCCAAAATTTTTACTGTTTGCTAAAAAAACACGTTGCAGAACATTGCTTTCATTTTTGTCTGGTACTAGTCAAATATCCAGACAATACAGTTTGGGTTTGAACAGTTCATTCATCTGACTTACCAGAAATACGCGCAATTTTATTCTTAGTGGAGTCATAAGCATGACGACTAAGTATGAATTTAAAAACGTTAGCATTTGTGTTAGTACCTCTACTCTCAGATTAGAAAGTACGTAAGAACGCTTGTCTCGTGGATCAGCGCTCATTACCCCAACTGTTACTTTTTATAAACGATGAATTTGTGGCAGCATCTGTTTGCACGATGCGACTGTAATACGATCGGCTGTTACGTCGATGGGATTTAACTTAAAAAAAATTGTACGCTTAACAACATTTTGATCATCACTAGATTTTTTTTTCTGGTGGGAAAATCATCGAATGACATCCTCCGCTCTTGGGCGGAGCGGGAGATAGTGTCAGACTTTTACTGACTAAAAACCCACTCCTGTTCCGCTGCATGGGCTTGCGGACTGCGAGCAATGATGAAAATGTAGCTCGCCGTCCGACCGTCCGGTAACCGTCCGGACCGAACTTAAGCCATCGACGGCGTGTAGTATTCCATGCGCGCCTCAAGTTGATGTCAGTAACCGTAGGGGCCCAGCAGGGTCGAAGCCTACTGGGGCCATGGGTGATGTGAAATAGATCCCCGGGGCCCTGGAACAATGGCAAAGAAGGAACAGGAGTGGGTTTTTACTCAGTACAAGTCTGACACTCCCTTCCGCTCCGCTTAAGAGCGCGAGATGTCACTAGATGATTTTCCCACCTAAAAAAAATGTCGGATGTCACGTTGGTGGAGTTTGTGTACACAACATTAGCTATGCGGACGACATGGTGCTGCTGAGAACCTCAGTTTGTGGCCTGTCTAAGCTGCTCGGCTTTTGTTAGGAATATGTTCTCAGTCATGACACCAAGAAAAGTGAGTGTAAGGTTTTTCGGGCCAAGGTCCAGTGACTCTACTACTAAGAGTAAGCCAGGCGTACGTGCCCACTTGTAAAACTAAGGTTCGCCGCACACGAGCCATTGGTATATTTCCTGTAGGTTTCATACATTTTATATGGATTCGCCGCACACGGTTGATGCCCGTGGCTGCCACATGCTACCGTCCGAACCGGCCACAAAACGCTGTCACACGCCATTCGCACATTTAAACCTTTATGATACTGCGCGTATGGGTAGCAAAAAAATAGCAGCCACCAGCCACAAGTGTCTATTGCGCGCTTCAGCTTCCTTTGGGGCCGCTTCTAGCTTCTCGTGATGGCGTTTGTGGCTGTGGCATGGGGCCCGATGCGGCGACACATAGACCGCGTTTAAAATTACATAAACTATGCAAAACAACTTGCATTGTGTAGTTTACGTTATACTTATACCTAACCAGATTGGTTCGAATAAGAATGCGTGTCTTAGTTTTGTATGTGGGGCACGTTACCAACTGGGGCATGTATTCCTAGTTTACCATATTATATCCTACCTAAAGAAAAGTTACACTTCTTTACCCTACACGACCGACCACACAACATGAAGAAGTCGTGTCGCATCCGTCTCCTATAAACGGGCTCCCACATTTGCAGCACTTAGGTACAGCGCTCGCTGCTCGTCCAAAGTCTCCTTTCACTGGTAATAATGAGATGCACTCATACAAATTGCAGGCATTTTGTTCTATTTTACACAGTGAGTAGCCTCACTGAAGCCCGTTAGAATGGACTGGCATTTCTTTGACAAGTTATTTCTAACTTTTATCAAGTTTTGGGGAGGAAGGGGGGCGGTGGAAAATTGACAAATATTTTCTCCCGCTCTTTTCTCTTTATGTCACAAAAAACTTATTTTTAAAAATCCTGAAATTTGGCATACAGCAAGGTCTTATAGCACAAGTATAGGAATAAATCTGAAAACAGTAAATCTGTTGTTCGCACGCCATTCGCACGTCACAAAAAAAAAATACTTTCTTTGCAATTCGGAAAAATGTTCGAGACTCCTTAGGGGAAAACCCTCAGTGCACGAGTTCCAGTTGCTTGGTTTAAAAATAGTTACGCCTTCCAACATATTTGAGTATTTTTCCTAGAATATTAAGTCATTTCTCATCAATTTCTGGTTGATCCATTCTGAATGATAGCGGAAAATAAAGGAGAAATTCAAGAGTGAATAGATTACTTCTAGGCAAGCATGCTCCATCGTCGGCCACATCATCGCTTACCATCAGGTGAGATAGTGGTCAAACGCGAGCCTATCATTAATAAAAAAAAAGGAGAAAGTCCATCCCAAATATACTGTTTTCTAGGTAATTCAATTCAACCAATCACTACTTAATTATCTCAAACTTGACAATCTGTCAGAAGTAATTTTTGTGTTATAAAGTGTGTATAATTCACACGAAACGTAACCGTCACGTCTGAAAAACATTAGAGCTATCATTCCGTGTACATGAAACAGTTACATCTGAGCACCCCTTTCACTGCCTGTAATCAGATAAGTACTCTCCCAAATGTCAGCCATCTTGCTTTTATTTCGCACATTTCAGCTGCTGTATACCATTAGCTGCTTGGTTTTAAATTATACCTGTTTTGTATTATGTAAAATTATATACTTTCGTTGTTTCTGTGGGGCTGTTTTGTTTTGGTTTAGACGCACTAATCGTTGGAAATACCAATCGGATTGAAAAAAAAAAAACTTTGTGTATGGGATAACCAGGATTTCTGTATTTATGATGTATGCAAAAAATAAGATAGGATTCCCCAAAATTCACCCCCGAAAGGGATGAAACGGGGGTTCAATGTTTGTACAAAGAAACCTATTTTCAGGAGGGCGAAGTTTCATTATTTTATGTTGGATAGTTTTTAGCCTTTTTTTTAAGGTGGGATATCATCCAATGACATCTCTCGCCCTTATCGTATCAGGCTTTTACCGACTAAAACCCACTCCAGTTCCTTCTTTGCCTTCGTTCCAGGGCCCCGATGTTCTCTTTCGCATCACCCATGGCCCCAGTAGGCTTCGACCCTGCTGACATCTTCTTGAGGCGCGCGTGGAACAGTACGCGCCGTCACTCGTCACTCCTCCTCGCTCCGAACCATGGCCTGTACCAACGCCTGGCGCGAAAGATTCCTGCCACCGAGCGCCCTTACGAGGACACGGCGCAGTGCTATGCCCAGGCGGAGCACACCTCTACCGTATGCTCCACCGTGTCCTCCGGGTGGTCCACACAATGGTGACGCCCGGGTGTGTCTCGTAATTGCACCATTAAGATTCTTTTTCCATTGTTTTTAAATACATAATCGGAATCAGTGTTTTTTTGTTATTCCGAATATATTATGTATTTATCTATCTCGGATTCGTATCTCACGAACTGAAGGAGGTGGTGGAGGTGTAGGATGAGGACTTGCGTCATGCGGAAAGTGAGGACGACGTGTTGTCCAGCTACTACTCAAAGAGGGGACCTCTTTCCTCCGCCATAATTGTGGCGTGCCCAATAGTTTTCAGATGAGAAAAAGATATCAAGTTTTAAAACTGGCAAATAGCTATCTTAGGGTGTTTTTAATATCGTGCGGATTTCATCACGCTTGCGGGATTGGCCCGCATGCAGAAATTTTCAAAGTCCAAAAAATAAACGCGTCCTGCGTGCGTATTCCACGCATAACAATAAATACTTGTACGAAATGGACATTTGTGGGGATTTCGCGTGCGGGGCGATCCCGCATGCGTGATTAAAACCGCACGATATTAAAAACACCCTTAATCGTGTTTGGTAAAAGTAGGATGAGATTAAAAGCGTGTTTAACTAGGAAAGTACCGGGGCAACACGATAATCCTTGGATAGACTGATAGTCAGACTTTCTGGCATCTGACTACCTGTAACTATATTGTCAAAGATGTATGCTGCCGTCGCGTCGTAATTGCACAATTAACATTCTTTTTCCATTTTTATTTAAATACATTATCGGAATCAGTGTTTTTTTTTGTTATTCCGAATATATTATGTATTTAACTCAATTTCGTAATAAAACGTCAGTTGTGCCCTTTTAATTACGAGGGCAGTACGAATGCTAACCGGGACCAACGGCTTTACGAGCTTTCCGAGGCACGAGGTGTCAGAAATGTCCTAGCTGACTTACATGGCACGAAATATTGTCGTGATAATATCTCATGTTATCGCGCACGGGTTGAAATTATCAACGGTTTGATTTCCTCGCATATAGCCAGCGTTCAAGGTAATGATGGAAATAAAACAGTCTTTAAACAGATTTTTAGTCTTGTGTTCTAATGAAATGAATATGATCTACCTGTGTAATAAACATCCATATCACTTCACGTTGAAACTGCTAATTAATTTATATATATAAAAGGAGAAACTGACTGACTGACATATAAACACACAGCCGAAACTGCTAAGGCTAGGAGCATGAAATTTTGCATAAATCTTCCTTTTATAACGTTAGCGAGCACAAAGAGAGGATTTTCTAAAATTCACCCCCTACAGGGATGAAATGGAAGTCCAAAGTTTGTACGGAGAAATCGATTTTCACGCAAGCGAAGACGCTGGTAGAAGCTAGTAAACATACAAATATGCACACACTCTCAAATAAATAAATAAGGATTTGTTTTCAGTATAGCATAGCATAGCATAGTCGGCCTTTTAATGTTCCCACTGTTGGGACACAGGCCTCCTCTCTAGGAGAGGGAATGAGCCGTAATCCACCACGCGGGCCCAGTGCTGGTTGGTGGATGTCACGTCTTCGAATTTTTGGTTCTAGGCCATGCCGGTTTCCTCACGATGTTTTCCTTCACCGTTTTGAGAGCAGTGGTGATGAGATAAATTACACTAAGTAATGCGCCTGGGGCTGGGTTTGAACCCGCGACCTACAACTCTTAAGTTGGGGCCGTTACCACTCGGCCACCACTGCTCCAGTACATTATTGCTGGTTTTCAGTATATTATTGTGGAAATAGTGCAAATATTACAACAGTAAAGGTATACGATAAATCCGAACAACATGCGGCTTACTAGCCACAAACATACGTCTACATTTCGCCCCCAAACCGCTCCGGGTGTGAAATTATTAAACCCCCGTTCCCAGCATTCATTCGGGTACAAATGAATTCAGGAGAGGTTCTAAATTGCTTGTGGCTTTGTAGTCGCGACCGTTTGGTGAAGCCAATAGCTTTGCATATGGCTCTGAATTGCATAAATTGCATTTCTAAGTCTTATGGATCGGAGTAATGAAACACGTTTTGCATAGGATTATAATATATGAATAATGCGTCAAAAGTACAGAATTTTAAATAGTTTTTGGACTATTGCCCTTTTCTTAGTACCTTATAGCCAAAGTGCATCTCATGACAATTCCAATAAGCCCAAACACGGCGAGATTACATTGATTAATTACAGAGTTCCGGTGCCTACCTTCCGGCTACATCATCATCATCAGTTCACTTCGATGATACCATTTTCAACATAACTATTCAGAATCATTTATTTATTTGTATTTTCATAGTCGCTTAACTATATTCATTGTGATATCTATGTGACTATGAAGTTCCGTTGGCCATTTCTGGTCTTCTTCATCAGTTCTACTTCATCAAATGTTACTTTTTGACTGTAAATGCTTAAGTCCTTGATGAAAATACCAAAATAACTATATGGTTGCCTATAATATTTGAGGAGTTCCCTCGATTCCTCATGGATCCCATCATGAAAACTAGATTTTGAAAAAAATAAACCAATCTGGAAGCATATCCTATATGGGGAAAAAAATTGCCAATCGGTCCATAAATGACGGAGTTCTGAGGTAACAAACATAAAAAAAATACAACCGAATTGATAACCTCCTCCTTTTTGGAAGTCAGTTAAAAATGCAGCACTTCTTGAATGTTGCCTTATTTTTAGGTGGGGTAATAGCTAGAAGTCCACTTCTACACTAAGCCTCCCCTCAGAAGTTTTTCGACACCATATTTTTATTTATTTTTTTGGTTCATTAAATAGTTAGTTAACTAGCAATTGGAAAAAAATATTGGACATAAAAAACCCGTATGGTTCTGTTTCCAATAGTTTTTAAAATTGACTATTTGGTCCTAAAATAAACTTAAAATAATACCCTAGCAATATGTACAAGTTTTTTTAGTAAAAAAATTGTCAAGCATGACTTTTCACGAAAAATGGTGCATATTTTTTATTAAAAACTTGGATGCAAGATAACAATGGTCGAGTCCGTATTGTTGAGAGCTTATAGTTATTTTATTTTAGTCCGAAAATTGTTGTAGTTAATACTACAGACCAGTTTTTGCACAAAGAATATAAAAAATACATGAACAGGCCAGCTCAGAAATTCTTTTACTGTATGTGTGAGGTACGAATAAACGTTTTTTCTTTCTTTCTTTATTGTTATTTTTAAAAATATTTATGACTTTTTATGAAACTATTTAATGTGGTAGCAGCTTTGGACTCAGTGGAAAGGCGTGCAAAGAGGCTAATTGGTGATCCAGATTCGGTTAAGTCCAATCTGCAAAGCCTAGAGCACAGGCGTAGATTAGCCAGCCTATCGGTATTTTAGAGGATGCATTTTGGAGAGTGCGCAGGAATTGCATGACTTGATTCCGCCATCACCTTTCAACCATCGGACAACCCGACGAACGGTGAGTACCCACCCTTGCGTTTTTGAAACCTCTACGGTCTGGACTAAGCGTCGCGCCTTGTCGTTTATATATACCGTGTACATCGGAAGACTGGAATAATTTTTCAGCTGCGGTCCTCCCGTAGGTACGAATAAAATTTGGGTATATTCAAGATTAGAGTGAATAGGTTTCTCATAAGCGCGCCTCACCATTAACGATTGCATCTCTGCTTACTATCAGATGGGATTACAGTCAAGCACTAGTTTATACCTACCATTAAAAAAAATGCTGTTAATACTTACAATTATGAACAACTTCTACTTACAACTTTAAATTACAAAGAAAAAATATTTTTATTTTATGTTGTATTGTACATATTATGTATCAAGATAATATTACCTTGATACATAAACGTTATTTTATATAAAAAAATACTTTAATTTAACTTAATTTTTTAAATGTAAATATATAATATACTCCCTTTTATATGTTCCGTGGGTACAGATAGCGGCACGAATCTTGGGTGGTCGGCGAAAGGGCGGGGATCGCTTTGCGCATCGTACAACATCGGAGAGCCAATCCCTGTACAAGGATTGCACTCCCCGCACCCGCATCTCCCTTCATACCACTAAAGAGACCCGATATTTCACTTCTGCGTGCTTCTGCGCAAGTAGAACTGTAGAAGTCAGCGCTCAAGATCCTCGCCGGTATCTGTAAAGGTGTATAAGTTTTTCCGAATACAGCGAGACAACTAATGCACTGAATAAAACAACAACGCAAAGATTGCACTAACAATGTAAGTAATTATTTATTTAATCAAAGTAGAATTAGTATAAGTAAAGAAAATCTCTTATAATTTGTACAATAATATTTTCACTTTTATATTTTATTTGAGTATTAAAAAGACTTACGTTTTTATACAAAATTACTTATACAATTTATTATAACAATGAAAAAAAAATTGTTACCTAAAAGCTAGTTGATGATTCGTATAGTTAAATATAGTTACTAATTGATAAAATTGCTAAACTTAAGTGGCAGTGGGCAGGGCACATTGCTTTCAGAACAGATGGTTGATGGGGCCGAAAGGTTCTGGAGTAGCAACCGCGTACTGGATGACGCAGCGTTTTTAGGCCTCCTTCTAATGTCGCGGGAATCTGATGGATGCGAGAAGCACATCACAGGAAGTCTTTTGATTGAAATGATCACTAATTGATACTCGTAATAAAGATAAAAAAAATTGCATTTTCTTCTCATTTCTTGAGAAATAATTATTTATTTGACCATTGGTTAAGTTAACAATTGATTCTAGTCACTATTTTTAATAGCATACGTAAACTAAAGATAAAAAAACTACCATTAAACAGTATCTATTATATAAAGCATTGAAAGTTTTATGTACACATATAATAAGCTAATTTACTGTATAGATCATGATTAACAAGAAATACGCAATGATATTATCACATTTTAAGACACGCAATTACTTTATTAACTTAACACATCATCTGACGCATTTACAATTTAACTGTTTATATTCACAGTAATGCATCAAAACGTAAAAGTTTCGATTATAATTATAAATTTTCCATAAACTAAATTGACCTGCCTACATAATTGATTGATTGAATTAATTTCAAAAACGGAAATGAAGACAGCGTAAAGATCAATCGACATTTTTCCTGATCCTTTAAATTTTCTAGTAACGAAAAACGATTCACTATTATTTCAATTTTTTTACATCATTATTTCAAGTTCATGATTACGAACCACGAAGATATTAGAGAAAAGTCAATGTATTTTATGGCAAATTTATCTGAAGCCTACCATAGACTGTTACATGTTTTTAAATTTTCATTTTTTGACTTTGCACGTTTTCTTGATACCACTCATTAATCACCATAACCAGTTAATGTTTAGAGGTTGCACAAAGCCTAGATAACTTGGTCTTTAAATTTTTGTATATTTGAAGTGATTTAAAACAAAATATATGTATAGTTTGGAATCGAGTAATATCGATCATTTTCAGAGCTGAAACTGCATAAAGCTTGGGCCCGCCTATTGCCCTATATACGATACTAGCCCTTAATGATCACATTATTTAGTGTAGCGGATTTGTGAGATAGTACTATAAATAGATCCTGTTGTGATGTTGTACAGTTGATATACCATAGTCAAAAGAGAATGAGTATATTCGTTGTACGTTAAATCCAACAACTAAAGTTTTTTTTTCTGAGTTTTTAGTGTTAATTTCAACACATAGATTATAACAAATCCACTTTGTAACTTCTATCACTAGCTACTTTTAATGTCCTGTAGGCACCATGGATCCCATCATCCAGGTCATCATGTCGATGCAGTGACCTACACGAGTGCGTTCTGGTCACCGTATCGTAAGATCCGTTGCTCCCGCGCAGGATTCTGACTGCACTTCGGTGGCGCATGCGCGCTTTGATTTCGGGTTTGAGATCTGTCTCGTAGAATTTACGTTCTTCTGTTTGTAGCCATTTGGAGTTTAATAGGAGCTTCTTTGTCCATTCGTCTGTGAAAAGAGATGATGTTATACTTGAATAAATATCTATATAAATAAATATGAATAGCTGTTCGTTAGTCTCGCTAAAACGGGGACGGGGACGGTTGGACCGATTTGGCTAATTTTGATCTTGAAATATTCGTGACAGTCCAGGGAAGGTTTAACCTTTCGTATGCCGTAATTAGAGACACAATTAAAAAGCGATTGTGTCTCGCGTGGATCCGCGCACCGGGCATTCAATGAATTAAACGGTGAGAAAATATGGAAAAATTTAGGAAAAAAAGCCAATAAATTTTAATTGCGTAATCCTTTGACAGCAGAATCAACCACAGAAAAAAAAAAATAGTTTAAACAATCATACCATTAAGATCCTTCATCATCCCAGCTCGCCCCCCATATTCATGCGGCAACCCATCCACCTGGAGTCTGTCTGAACCCAGCGCTTCCTCAATGCTGTCAGACGTTCCATGCAGCTGGACCACTTTACGTCTCCAGGGGTACAGACCTATGTGGAGAAGCAGAAGTGACATGGTCTTCAGGCGTTGTGTATTGATTATGTGGACCTCTGTTATTCGGACGGGGTAGGCGGTCTGGAAAATAAGAAACGGTGAAATTATTGAAGTAATAAAAATAATGAAAGAATACAATATATTTATTTGTACTAAGCTTAATGGAGATAAACCATTTTTTTTTAAATTTTTACTGTCATTTTAGACAAAAAGAAATGTTACAGAAATAATGAGTGGTCATACTCCTATTATATATTTGTGTACTGAATCTGTTAATGTAAATAACAAACTTTCTTCAAAGAAGTAATAGCAGATTAAAAAATATATTACTAAGTTAATATGATTTCATCAAAACTAGAACAGGAGGTTCAATTTCTTTTACACTCTTGAAGGTAATTGTACATTTACAAGGTTTGAAGCAGTATCTGAAATATGACCTATTTTGGTTACACCGTGTATAAACAAAAACTTGAAAGAACGGGCGCCTCACTGTTTTACGTAATGGGCATTAGTTTAAAGAAAAGTGAGAAAACCACTATACTTAAACATAAATCAAAACGCTGCGAAATATAAAGAATAATATACATAAGCAATAAAATAATAATAAAAATAAACAAAATAACAACAAACAATAACAATAACAACAACAAGAATATTAATAATAATATATATTATGTTTATCCTGTATTTTTGTTTATGTGGTGTACAATAATGAATATAATAAATAAGCCAGACATTTTTTTAAACCAAACGTACCATTGGATTGTCCTAATAACAAATTAAAGCAGGTTAAGGAATGCAACAAAGGTTTATTCACAAGAACAAAGCTAGAGCAATGTCGATTATTATAAAAACAAACGCGATGGTGGTATCAGGCACTTGCTTGTATTTTGGTTCAATATTACGTACTAAATAACAAACAAAACTAAAAAATATTCTTTTTCTGAAATCTGCATTAAAATTAGTTATAAAATGAAATAGATAAGCATTTCAGATATTCAGACTGGCCTGTTGGTCTAGTGGTTGGTTGCCCTGACTGCTGTGCCGGAGGTCGTGGGTTCGATTCCCACCGGACAAATGTTTGTGTGATGAGCACGATCATTTGTTCTGTGTCTTGGTGTAATTTATCTATAATATGTATGTATTTAGAAATATATAAGTATGTTTATCAGTTGTCTGGTACCCATAACACAAGCTCGCCTTAGCTTGGGTCTATACTGCGTTGTGTGATAGTTGTGGAATATTATATAATATATATTATCTATATAATTATATAAAAGGGTAAACTGACTGACTGACATATCAACGCACAGCCGAAACTACTGGGATTAGGAGTGTGAAATTTTGCACAAGGGTTCCTTTTATGACGTAGGCGAGCACTAAGAAAGGATTTTCCAAAATTCACTCCTTAAGGGGATGAAGCGGGGTCCAAAGTTTGTATGGAAAAACCTACATTTACGTGGGCGAAGCCGCGGGCAGAAGCTAGTATTTGTATAAGTAAAAGTGAGGGCGTGGTGGAAATATCTCGCTATCTCTTTTATGCGCGCTTAACTTATTAGCGGTGACGTCACATTGTTGTTTGGTCATCCTTTTTCAGTTACTTGACAGATTCATCTTCAACCAGATTTGAAACTTAATTAATTTTAAACAGATTCCTCTTAATTAATTTTAATTGCATTTGAAATATTCTTTCTATCAGCAAAGAATTTTTTTTGATACAAATAACTACAAAAAAAAACGTTAGTCATGTTTTCAAATCTATTTTTCTTATGTGACACGACCTAAGTAAATATATCATCGAAGTTGGATATATATCTTGTTGCTTCAAGCTACAAGAGACATCCAATATTAGGCAATATGAAATTATTGACCATTTGGCAATATTTATACGAAAGTATAGATGAAGATGAAATAAATTACACAAAGTAATGCGCCTGGTTGGGTTTGAATCCATGACCTACAACTCGTAAGTCGGGGCCGATACCACTCGGCCACCACTGCTCTCGAACCAGGCGCATTACTTTGTGTAATATATTTCATCACCACTGCTCTCAAAACGGTGAAGGAAAACATCGTGGGGAAATCGGCATGTCCAAGAACCAAAAATTCGAAGACATGTGACATCCACCAACTCGCACTGGGCCCGCGTGGTGGATTATGGCCAATTCTCACTCTTAGAGAGGAGGCCTGAGTCCCAACAGTGGGAACCTTATAAGGCCGACTATGCTATGCTATGCTAAAGATGAAGATGAGTCTATACGAAAAATATTGTCTCTGTTAATTTTATTTACCTTCATGCACCAGACGAAGTCTTTCCAGTAGGTGCCTCTGAAGTGATTCTTGATGTGTGCTGGTTGGAGATCACTTACGTCTATGAAGATGACCTCCTCTCCAGGAGTCGGGTCTTCGCGCAGTCTGAAACAGGTATACAGCAAATTAAACAAATGAATAAATTAGACACTAGTTTAAAAAATTAAAAATATAAAATGCAAAAGAAGTGACAATATGTGTTTCGTTGTATTTAAAGGCTCCATAATACTAATTTGACAGTAGAAAGACGACTAGATTTTCAGTCGCATCTAAGTAAAGTATCCTAATAAATAGAAAAAAAAATACTCTCATTCTTTTTTAATGTTTTATTTTCAAAGTAATGACAGGGACATGTAAAAATTTAAACTGTGTTGTAGAGTTCTTTTCTTAATATTAGCAGCCCAGAGCCTTCATTCACATAAGACAGCTGAAATAGGATTACTAATTTAGTTTATTTCAAGCAATTTTTTAGTATGTAATTCATGTGACTACGAGTCAAAAACGTACAAATAGATTCTGATGTATTTTAACAACCAACGTTGTGTGTTTTTTGCATGTTATGCTTTTTAAGGTCGAAAATATCAAAAATAGTCCGCGGTACGTACTTTTTAAACTAAAGAACTGAATTAGTAAATAGTTCTGCCTGCAACTTTGTTCAACCGAATGTTTTCATAAAAACTTTAGACACCCCGTTTGTAACAACCGTATTTTGAGAATAGTTTTTAAAAACTACGAAAATAAAAACAACCTTTATTATTTGTTTTAATAATTAGAATTGATGTCAAGTTTAAAGTTCATTAACCTAATAAATAAAAATCTCCCGTATAACCATTAACACCTAAAGCGTTTTAGAGGGATAATTAAAAAAAAATGAATAATGTAAACCTTTTATTTTCTTGGATTACTATTTATGTTATGTTTCAAATATATGGGCCCGAGGAATACAATTTTGTATACGAACGAATTTCCCCTTTTTCATCCACATAGGGGGTGATTTTTTAAAAATCCTCTCTTAGTACTCTCCTACGTCATAAAAGGAAATCTTGAGCAAAATGTCACGTTTACAGTCCTTGCAGTTTCGGCTATGCGTTAATATGTCAGTCAGTCAGTTTCTCCTTTTATATAAATAGATAAAAACTCCAATAGCCTCAGAATACCCTCTGTATTATTTTAAGTTCTTACGATCAATCCTAAGGTTGTCTGGAAGATATCGCTGTTAGCGATAAGACCGCCATTATACCCATAGATTTAAGTTTATGTATAAGATGGTGGTGGTGGTTGGTTGGTTGGTTACTTTTTTTGGTGTACAATAAAGTTTATTCTATTCTATTCTATTCTATTCTATTCTATTCTATTCTATTCTATTCTATTCTATTCTATTCTATTCTATTCTATTCTATTCTATTCTATTCTATTCTATTCTATTCTATTCTATTCTATTCTATTCTATTCTATTCTATTCTATTCTATTCTATTCTATTCTATTCTATTCTATTCTATTCTATTCTATTCTATTCTATTCTATTCTATTCTATTCTATTCTATTCTATTCTATTCTATTCTAATACCCTACGTGCTCCACCCAAGCGGAGCACATCTCCACCGTAAGCTCCACATGTGTTATTTAATGTAGCTATATTATTTAAAGTACGCAAGTACACCTAAATAAACGTTCCAAAGGTACAATGACGAAACGAAACGATATGCAAACAGTCTGGAGTCTAACAAAGAGCCCATTGTAACATTCGCTCTTTGTCACACTTGACACTGGTCCTTTGTTCTCCATAAACTGATTATTTTTCAATATTCTGTGGAATTTATTTATCTCCGTTTACTTAGTTGTGAGTTGTTGTCGATAAGGTTATTGCGAGGCCTGTAAGGATATGGTTTTTATTAATGTTTGTGGATGTTTTTCTTGTGTTAAAATCAAAGAGAACATAATTTTGTGTTAATGGAGAATTAGCACTTATCCACTTTAATTTTCTCCATATAATGGATAATAAGGATAATGGTATACACCAATATTTTTTATAGACTTATTAGAAAGGTTCTTGTTATTATTTAAGTAAAGTCTCAATAAATAATATTCATAAACAGCAAAGTCATTAGCGTTTGTATATACGTGTTTATATATACTAAAATGTCACTCAATTTATGGAAATATTGTACAGACTATTTATTGATTATGACTGAATAAATGTCGATCAAAATGGAAAAACACTGCGCGTAGTATTTTCTAGTAGCAATTGTTATGAATGATTGATTTAATGATGAATTGAATTTACTAATTATGACAAATTTTACGTGTCAATTTTGATTATTGGCTAAGCCCTCAGGTAACTCTTTCGAATAATCCTGTAGCCTGTCTAAAATATCCCAGAGTCTAGTTTTCAAATGAATAATTTGGATTGCTCCGCACGCGTAGCCCCCGTAAATGTCCTTCTCATACAAGTATTTATTGTAATGCGTGGTCTACGCACGCGGAATGCGGGGCGTGATATCGGGCAGCAGCCCCACATGCGGAGCAATTCCGCATGCGTGATGAAATCCGCACGATATTAAAAACAAAGTAACAAATTTCAAACACGAAATAATAAAATACTACAGCAGTCACCACTTATAAAAGATCACATTGGTAAATAATAATAATATTTATTATTATAAAGTACCTACATATTTGACACTAAATGTAAGCACAAAAAAAATATATATATAAGCAATACAACAGTCAATTTAATTTAAACACCCTGACTCCTAAACTAGGAAGATCCTGTATCTTAGGAGGCGGTTTTATCAAATATTGTGGTTATTTAGGTAATTAGGGAGCTTACGACAGCTTATAGCAAACTAGTAATAAAATTTCTTTCTTTCTTTTCTTTTCTTTCTTTACCAGTCGTTGGTCCCGGTTGTCATCCGTAGATCTTTAGCTGTAGTTTCAGGTAGTCATTCGCCAGAAAGTCTGACCATCAGTCTATCCAAGGAGTATCTTGTTGCCTAGTAACTGGGTTGTGAAGGTCTGATAGGCAGTCACTTCATATAAAACACAGGTATTCAGCCGCATCCTATTAGACCTGAGAGAGCCCTAGAACCCTAGAGATGAAAATCAACCCTAAACTAGTTGGGAAAAGGTTAGGGACAAAATGAGGTAATCAGAGACTTAGGGTCAAAAAAAATGGATAGGTACCTAATGTCCAATATCATAAGCCACCTAGACAGTAACGCTTTAGCTGAGAGAGGTCTATCCAGTGCTGATGGAGCTGGCAACCGCACGATGGTCACTCGCCTGCCGCCCATGCTGCGCATCCGAAGTGGTACAATGTAACTGAAAAAGGTTTATTATTGAATATTAGTAAATAGGAAAGTATCAAAAGAAAAACCGCATACTAAACTTAAAAAGCCTGCGAGCCTACACGTGAGGTAATCGGGGATCAGCCTGCGACATGACTCAGGCCATGGCCTGAATCAAGGTCTGGCACGAATGGTCACTGCCACCGATCACCTTCACAAATAAGTCACCTATTCTTGAATAAATTGTTTGATTTATAGTTACATATTTGTACTAGCTTCTTCTAGCAGCTTCACCCTCGTGAAAGATACAAACTTTGAACCATCCATACGTTGATATGTCAGTCAGCCAGTTTCTCTTTTTATAATGTATAGATTACTAAATAGTATAGTTCCACTCACTGATAAGGATAAATTTCTATTTATTAACAACGTTAACTACTTAATTAGAGAGTTTTCCTGTTCATCACCTTACTATCGATCCCCAGAGAATACAAATTAGTATAGTGGCGGAAGCACTCGATAAATCTAACACTGCTCCGTTTGTCATAACGTATGTTCATTAGGTCTTTATGGATTTCCTAGTGTCGTATATAGGGCCTTTGTTTTTGTAGTTCCACTCGATTAGGTATAACAACTTTTCTTTTTTTAGGATTCCGTACCTCAAAAGGAAAAAAAAACTGAACCCTTATTAGATCACTTTGTTGTCCGTCCGTCTGTTTTTCTGTCTAACAAGACCCTTAAAATACGAGCTGTAACGCCTACCTCAAATATAATTATTATTAATAATAATAATAATTTATTTCCTCCATAATAATATTGTATAAATTTGAGCAATAAATTGAAGGTGACTTAATACTATTATACCGTTTTTTTTTTCCTGAAATAAACTGAGAACTGGTTAAATACTATGTTTTCAAAAACGTACTCTGGTACGTTCTTGAAAAATTGACAATTGTCTGCAATTGATTACCTACTGGGTCAGAAACCAAATCAATGCACACGCAGCATCTTACCATAGTAAGTTAAATTACTCACACATCCTGACAGCTGGACAGAATATCCTCATCATCAGGATACCTCCTGTGCCACAGCTCCGACAGCCCTCCAGGGCCTCTAGCTGTATAATACCTCCTCGCCCTCTTGGTTGCTTCAACTTCATCCCCCTCACAAGTGATGGGGAAGAGACCTAGCACCACCAGCTCCTCGGGAGACGGTTCCCTGGTCAGGTTGTCACGGGCCCATCGTTGAGCAAACGACGCTGCTGGTGACATCCTTGACCTGGAAAGTGGAGAAAGAAAGAAATCAGGTATTGGTTTTAATTGTAAATAACACCGGCATGGTTGACGCAGTGGTTGAGCGGTTGGCTGTTGATCTAAGTTCGATTCCTCGAAACACATAATTTAATTGTATGGCCCACTAATAGTTGTTTCGGGTTCGGGTGCTTCTTGTGTATGTGAGTTAACATGAACTGAACTTAGTGAGAAACTGTTCGTTGTAGAGACACTTAGGGGAGGCCTATGTCCAACAGTGGACGCACGCACTCACGGTACGGGAGTAGTAGTTCCTAGTGTGAATCTAGGTTTTTTTTAGGGTTCCGTACCTAAAAAGGAAAAAACGGAACCCTTATAGGATCACTTTGGTGTCCGTCTGTCTGTCTGTCAAGGCCCTTTATCTCGGGAACGCGTAGAGGTATGTTATTGTTCAAGTTGAAAACAAAACCATATACTCAAGTCTGCGGTCCCTTGAAGCTGTGAAAAAATCAAACTTCTGAGTTAGCGAAAAAAAAAGATACAGCCGTTTATGTCGCAAAATAAACATTAAAAAACTGGACAAGTGCAAGTCGAACTCGCGCACTGAGGGTTCCGTACAAACTTACACAAAACAAATCAATTCCCGAAGATACGAAGATTTATCCGAATCGCAAAAAATTTTTTTTTTGCGACTTAACGACAAATTTACACTTTACAGTTTTTTTCCTATACTTGTTCTATGAGACTTTGCTTCAAGCTAAAATTTAGGATTCTAGGTCAACGGGAAGTACCCGATGGATTTTGATTCCCTTGAGAGTGTCGAAATCGACCTCCTCTTTTGAAGAGGGAGAAAAAAATGAAATACATCAAATTATGCATTCGAATTATTAAAGCCGATTATTCGATTATTAAATACACCAAATCAATTCAATAATTCAATACAATTATAAGCTATCAACCACATCCCTTTCTGGACAAGTCACATTTTCGCTCACATATTCAAAGGTCAAGTCATGCTCAAGGACATTTTTCAAGTCGTTGACACAAAGTATTACAATGATCAACTGCCCACGACACTGTCCTTGCTTTGTTATATAAAAACAATGTAAAAGATTAGGTTCCAGCCAAGGGCAAAGTTTAAATCTCACAAAATGGTCTCACAAAAAATATATCATTTAGCATCACGCTCTGATGCCTTTACAAGCGAATTAGTATTTTTTTTTTCGAATTCTACGACTTTTAAATGAATGAAATATAGTAAAGTTATTGATTCAATGCGTTTTTATTTAATCCCACACAAAACTGCGATGCGATGCGATACGACGCAGTTTCGCACAAACCTGCGATATGAATTATTACGATGCGATTTTGTGTGACAAAGCGTCGGCCGCCGCATCGTTTAGATTTTGTGATGCGTTATACGGGCTCATAGATTTTTACGATGCGCGCCGCATCGCAGTTTTGTGTTTTGGCCCTAAATCATAATTATTATAAAGATTAACATAACATGTATGATGTACCTATGTGTGTATTATGTAATTAACCTAGTTGGCGCTACCGTGAAATGTTATTGTTTTTTATGACATTCAGTTTCTATTTTGTTTAACCGACTTCAAAAAGAAGGAGGTTCCGAAATTACAGTTATTTTTCACTTTTTAGTGTTTTTTTACATTGAAGTTGGCTAAATGTATTTTTTTTTATGTATGTTCACCGATGTTTCAGACAATTGTAGCCTATTTTGAAAATTATTTATTTTTTTAATTAAAAGTTTTGCTTCCAAGTATGTCCCATAGAAATATTGTTATGATCTGATCATGAACTTCGAATATATAGAACGGAACTCCTCATAGGATTACAGCAGACCTGTCGTAACAAGTAAAATTGCTTTGTTTAAACGTGTAGTCGATGACTGACTGAAAGAAGAGGGGGAGGAGATATAGCGAACTGATCTGATGATGAAACTGAAAAGTAGGTACCAGAACTCTGTAATAAATTAATGTAACCTAACCGTGTTTGGGTTTAATAGAATTGTCATGAGATGCACTCTGGCTATACGGTATTAAAGTTTGGCTGAGGGGTACTTTTTAGTGGTGGTATTATAACTAAAACAATTTCTACCAAAAAAAAAAAAAACACAATCGACTTCAAGGTAAAAAAAAACACTAAAAAGTGCAAAATAATTTTAATTTCGGAAGTCGGTGTTAATTAACGAAGAGACAAAACTATTATCGAAATCAACTTTTGAAATTAAAGTTATTTTACACTTTTTAGTATTTTTTTTTTACATTGAAATCGGTTGCATTTTTTTTGTAAAACTTTTTTTTACGTACTGTAATCTTGGTGACTGTCGCCAAATAAATAATCTTTCTATGTTACTTCTTGGCACTCAAATGACTAGACTAGTTTTGGTTGAAATTTGGCACAAGGTTAGATCATGTCCTGGAATAAAACACAGGACATTCCATTGAACAGGGCTCGTCATTTCCTTCAAGTTAGTTTTTCATAGTTCTACCTTATGTGGCTGCATATTAAGGTTAGCCTATGAAAAACATCCTTTGCAATTTTGATGACTGGCTAGTCATAGTTAGACAGAGCTAGAATAACAGAATATGAGCAAACTGTTTCATACATAAACCGTATGTTAACTGTCTAACATTAGTTGACTAGTTTTAAAAGCCATACAAATCGCCAACTCAATCATCCAGAGGCCTTCACAGTTCTTCACTACAAAACCTATTATTGTTTAGCTATGTTTTCCTTAACATACACTTAACGGTGATCTGAGAGCCATGAACAATGCCCGTTATGTAGTTTTAAGTACATAATAAGGTACATTGCAAGCACATTGACCTTATGAGTCAGAGATGAGTTAAGAAAATTATTTCTTGTGAAAGAGAATGACATGATCGAGATTTATTACTTGGTTTGGGTTTGTATTGAAGACATTTATTTGTCATTAAATAATAAATTATATTTATTTTGTAAATTGTCATCATCATTATCGTTTCAGAGGAAAGACGTCCACTATTGGATGTGGACGTCTTCACAAGAGTCGCCACAACGAACGGTCCTGTGCGTCTGGCACTTTCACCAGGTACTCAAGTCTGCTATTACAATAGTGTCAGAATGGTCTATTATTGATTTTATTGACAAGTTTGGTAATCTATTTATATAAAAGGAGAAACTGACTGACTGACATATCAACGCACAGCCGAAACTACTGGGACTAGGAGCGTGAATATTTGCACAAGGTTTCCTTTTATGACGTAGGCAAGCACTAAGAGAGGTTTTTCCAAACTTCTTACCCTAAGTGCATGAAATAGAGGTCCAAAGTTTCTATGGAGAAACCTACTTTCAGGCGGGCGAAGCCGCTAGCAGAAGCTAGTCTACTAATATAATGGCGTCATTATGACTTTCCAATGATCAACCACTCACTCAATTGAAAGAAATGGCATAGAATGGTAATCTCGTAATGACAAATGAATAACTGACGTATGCGGTAATCTGCTAAAATTTTGACAGTTCCTTTGACCTAACGTCATTGCTTTTAATTCGTTTAAGACAGCTCGTACCACAATTTTATTACGAGACCACTGACCGACCAATGGTCCGCCATTATGAATTAACAGATTACTTACGAACTTTTAGCAAAATGACAATGGCAGAATGATGACTTGGAATGACGAATTTATAAAAAATAGCAGACTAGGGCCCCAGGTCATTAGTCCACCTCGTGGACTTTAAAAACTCTTTGAGTTTGTTTCGGTGTTTCTTCTCAGGGTCTGTTAGGTAATACCGGCCTCATCTAGTTTAAATTAACGAAAACGTAGACATGTAAAAGTGTTTTTAAAACCTATTTGCAAAATACGACGTGAAAACTAAGGAAATATGGTCGCTAACAATAATAATATTCCACAACTATCACACAACGCCGTCAAGTCCCAAGCTAAGCAGAGCTTGTGTTATGGGTGCTAGATAACTGATAAACATACTTATATATTTCTAAATACATACATATTATAGATAAATTACTCCCAGACACAGAACAAATGATCCTTTATTCTTTATTGTACACACAAATTTATACAGACATTATAAATAAGACAGTTGAAGTACATAGGCGAGCTTAACCCACAACTGGGTTTTCTTACAGCAAACCTTAGGAGTGCGAAACAAATTTAGCTTTAATTTGAGGAACTTTATATGTAAGTACAATAAAAAATTCAAAACATAAATTAAATTTGACTTAAAATATACTAAACAGATATGTGTACAGCACACCATACATAAACATAATATATACAATAAATAAATATATATAACATACATATTTACGGGTCATGTTGATAAAAAAAAAGTGATGGTGCTCATCACACAAACATTTGTCCTGGGTGGGAATCGACACCCATGACCTATAGCAGTCAGGGCCACTAACCACTAGACCAACAGGCCCGACTGGGACTCGTTAGAAGGCTTAAAGTCACCAAAAGGGCAATAACAAGACTTATGCTCGGAGTTTCATTGCGTGATCGCATTATGAATGAATCCGCAGGAGAACTAAGGTTACCGATATCGTCCGAAGAATCGCTTAACTTAAATGGCAGTGGGCAGGGCATATTGCTCTTAGAACTGATGGTTATTGGAGCCGAAAGGTTCTGGAGTGGCGACCGCGTACCGGAAGACGCACATAGGATACTTTTTATCTCGGGTGTATGTTCCCTTGGGAAAATTTTCTTCTTTCATTTATTTATTTATTTATTTTATCATTTTTGTACACACATTATATAGGAAGAAGATACAGTAATAAAAACAAAATGTACAAAGGTACTGCCTATTTCTAAAAAAATTTCTTCCGGCAGACCTGCGAAAGGAGAGATAAAAATAAATGTAGACGATAGTGTGTAGAAATAAGAAAATAAGAGTTTGTGAAATCTTAAATATATAACTATTTGCGGATGGCGAGCAATGGGTAGCCCGCCGTCCGAGCGTCCGGTAACCGTCCGGACCGAGCCCAAGTCGTCGACGGCGCGTATTGTTCCACGCGCGCCTCAGGGAGATGTCAGCAAATCGTAGGGGCCCAGCAGGGTCGAAGCCTACTGAGGCCATGGTTAGTGTGAAAACGAAACCCGGGGCCCTGGGACGAAGACAACGAAGGAACAGGAGTGGGTTTTTAGCCAGTAAAAGTCTGACACTATCTCCCGCCCCACCCTAGGGCGGGGGATGTCATAAGATGATATTCCCACCGTAAAAAAAAATATATAACTATATATATACCTTATACTATAAATAAACAAATAATATATGTATACATATTATATAATTATTCATGTAGGTGAAACCGCTGAAAGCAGCTAGTATAACAATATAAAGAAGTAGGATTTCGTCATACTACGTTGCACGAAGATGTTGTCAATGAACTTGAAATTGTGACAAAGAATAATTGTTTACGGAAGTTATTATGAAGATAATCTTCTTTGAATAAGTATTTTCTTTGAACAAAAGATCCAGAAGGGTCGAAGTGCTCTGGTTTAGGGCCAGCCCCACTATAAGATAAGTATTTTCTTTGTTTAATTTATGGGCGTTAATTTTGATAAAAATAAAAGTTATAAACAATATTGATAGTGGGGTGTTTATAAGGTATTTTTTATTTTATTTTGGGAAATAGGTACCAAGTTCTATGCTTTGGAATGTGCTTTGAAATTAGCATCATTTTTCTGACTGACTTTTTGACAAGTCAAAGTGCCTGTAAATTTTTTATTTGCGTCATTTGTTTTATTTGAAATAAATGCTTTGAATCTTGAATATCGTTTCATCATTTGTGCGCTTCAAAAACCATCATCGTAAATTACGTTTATACATTCATGATTTTTGATTCTCTCTCGTCCTTGTCACAGCTGGTCACATAACTGTGACTACCTCTCTAGTGTGACGTTATTGACGACCCCCCACTGGTGGAATTTTACGTCGGCTTTTTTTTTTTTTTTAAAATATTTCCTTTTTTTAAATTAAAACTGTATAAAATCTTTATTCTAACATTTTTAGTGAACAAAATAAATGAATTACTTTTAAGAGGCCGTGCATAAAATTCACTCGCTAGAGTTTAGGCAAATTCATTGCAATCATATGTTTGTGTGCATCATTCATACAACTACACGCACACACGCGTAAAAATCGAGCTTCGTGACCGCTTGAACAATTTTGATCCTTTGGAAGATATTCTAAATTACAAAATTTTATATTAAGGTTTGTAAATAAAAGTCTGAGACGTGTGTATACTTTATATTTATCACAATGTACATCACAATTATTTAATTTTGTGTTAGATGGATGTTGACAAATTTAGACATTTAACAAAACGATAAATCCAAAACAGATGATAAATTATATTTATTTATATAATTAAAAATGTCATCATGTGGGGCGTGAGAAAGTCCGTTCCCTCACACGTCCGGCCGTTTTCTTTGTTAGCATTACTACTTCGCAGAAGAAGGCCACCGCCTGCTATCCCACTTCGCTCCGGTCTATGTCCTGTACCAGGGTCCGGTGTGAGAGGTCACTGCAGTCGAGCGCCCCCACGAGGACACGGCGGTACTCCGCCCAAGCGGGGCATACTTCCACCGTATATGTTCCACCGTGTCCTCCGGGCGGTCCACACAATTTCTTTTGCGGCGTTCCTCGCAGGAACCTCCTGAATTTACCATACCCGGTGAGGACCTGCGTCATGGGGAAGGTGTTCTCGAGGTGTTTTTGGAAAGACACCATGAGCACGGCGTCCTCGCCATGACGTTTTTCCTCAAAGAGGGGACTTACCGCCACGATTATGGCGTGGCCAAATGAATAGCCCTTTATGAGCGCATTTAAAAAACTGATTTAAGGTGACACTTCCTATACAACAAAGGACAAGCACTTATCCGTCTTCCTTTTTACGTAATTTGACATGGGTATTCCCTTGACCACCTTTTACGACACACAGGATACACCGAAGCAACCTTTTTAGCCGGAAAATAGCAACATTCTGTACGCATTCCGTTCACCTTCTTCAAATTATTTTACGCTAGCTTGTGTTCGTGACTTCGTCAGACCCGTAAAACAGTAAAGATTTAAGAGGCGAACGCCGGCGTTCGCTCTCTCATTGTCTTTCTATTGTGTCTCTAATTACCGTATTCAAAAGGTACACTCTTACAGTTTTTAAAATTTCTAAAAATACAACGCACTGAATTACAAGAAAAAAATTGTAAAGAGCCTAAATAGATGTGCCAACAGTTTCACCGTGAGATATTTGCAAACCTATCCTTAATTTCGAGATTAAAAAAGTTGTTCATATCTCTCAAAAACGCTTAATTGATCTTTTCTATTTGCAGGATTTACTAAATTTTAAACAATGTTTTTTATTTTTCTCGAAATTACAGTTTCACATACATATTATCTATAAAATGTATGCATTTGGAAATATATAAGTATGTTTATCAGTTGTCTAGTACTCATAACACAAGCTCTGCTTAGCTTGAGAATAGACGGCGTTGTGTGATAGTTGTGGTATAATAATATATTAAAAAAAACGCTTAAGGACTAACTAAAAGTATTCTAAAGTATGGCGTCAAAAAACTTCTCCTCCAAAGAAGTTAGTCAGAAAATGATGTCAACTGCACGTTTCAAAGCATGATCTCTATGGAGAAGAATGTGCAAGAAACTCCATGGCTACTCTTTTAAATCATGTTTTGTATTACAAATATCTCGGTTACACGTTTCTTGTCACTACTATTATGTGAGAACAATGTAAATAAATAAATGCAATTTCAATAAGTTTTTGGTTTTAAGTTAAAGTTTTAAAGTAAACTTTGTCTTCTAGTTACTCCTTATAGTTAACTGTCTACCCGTGAAAGTCCTCTCAAAATGGGTTCAGACGTTAAGTAGATTATGTGGAACAAACCGACAAACAGACAAGTAGAAAAACAATTTAAAAGTTGATATTTGTTATAGGTATCGAATATACTTTCGAATGCATTTAGTAAAAAAAAGATTGTTTCGAAATATTACAAACTGACTTCAATTTTATTTATAATTATGTATAGAGTACCAACCCGCACTGGGCCCGCGAGGTGGGTTACGGCCCATTCCCTCTCCTAGAGAGGAGGCCTGTGTCCCAATAGTGGGAACATTAAAAGGCTGATTATGCTTATATGCTATGTATAGAGTGAGATGTATAGATAACCGACATAAATACCTTTCCCTCGCCTACTTTTAAAATGCCAAAACCATCGACCATGAAACTTAATGGAATTGCTATCAAATTCTTATAGAACTCAGGAGGGATTTCAAAACCAATTTAGTATGTATCAGAAACGATAAAGAACAATGCCCTCAAATACCAGCATAGGTATCCTATCACGTACTCCCCTTGACATTACACGACAAAGATCTTTCACAGTCATTTTACAGACAACCTTATATCTAAGAAAATAACGATCATAATTGAAAATCAGTGGTAAAATGACTGAACGCACATGCATTCGTTTTGCCTCTCTAATGTCAAAGTGGGTGGATGACATTCATGACATGTCTGTGTGTGTTGACATTAGGTAGATGTTATATCGGTCGGTCTTATATACGCAAAAAGAATACTCGCAATATATTCCATCATTATTATTTAACGCGTCAAAAAATGTATGTATGTTTTTTAAAACCATATAAGTAATTAATTATTATTATTTTTTTTTTCAGTTTCGTTCCAAGTTACATTCTAGGGTATTTCTCAAATGTCAAAACGGGCCTTTTATTTTTTAACGAGTTTAGTTTGCATTGTAAATTATTATGATGTGTTGTACAACTAGATATGGCAAAATTATATATACGATGCGTGTAATTTTTATTTCTTTGAGAAATAAATGTCTTAAACCGTAATTTTGGCAATACTAGGTGTACCACGCGTACCTCAAAGAGATGTCAGCAAAATTGTAGGGCCAGTTAGGGCTGACGTCTGCTAGGGCTGCGGATTGTTGCATGCAATAAAGGGTAACTGTAGGAAGACTGTAGCTTAGTCAGTGAAAGTCTGATGTTCCCTCCCGCTCTGCTAAGAGCAGAAGAAGTTATTTGAAGATTTTTTTTTTGTAAAAAAAGCCTGTGGTATATTTCGAATGATCTCGCATCATTTAATTTCATGGCACGAACGTATCACTCGTAAGCAGATATGCATGCGAGTGTTACGTCATAATATTGACGCAAGTGATTAATTTTCGAATTGTATGGAAGAAGGCGACCATATCCTCTCTGAGCCATCCATCAATAAATTAGTTATTGTGATATAGTCTAATGTAATTTTATGAGTAGCCTACTCATAAAATTACATAGCAAATGACACAAAAATGCTGAACCCTTTTGTTACCTGGCTTTTATTGTTAGAGATTGCATCCCCATTTAGATTTGACGTCGGTTTAAGAATTGTCATGTGATTGAGATTTTCATTGAGGTAGGGAAGCATCATCAATTTATTTCTCCTGCTTAAAGCCGTGTCAGACTTTTACTGACTATAACCCACGCCTATCCTTCAATTGCCCTTTTCGGTCCAGGACCACAGTATCTCTTTCAAAAATTCTCATGGCCGTAACTGGCATCGGCCCTACAGGCTTCCTACGGCTTTGCTGAAATCTCTTCAAGATACTTGTGGAACACTAAGTGCCGTCGATGACTCGCACTCGGTCTTTATTGGACCGCCGGACGGCGAACAATTCATGAACCCTAAAGCTAGAACTACATGAGACCGACGCACACGTGTAACACACATTTGTACGTAGAACGACGTCGCGTGGCGTGGATCAAGTGTAGCTCTACAAGTCTAGTTTCCATATAAAATGTATGGAGACCGACGCGCCCAGATCGGCGTGTGTGTCACACGTATGCGCAGTGCAGTTCTTGCTTGATGCTCTAGTAGGCGTCCTAAAAAAATGGCTGGGGCGTGAGGATGTGCATTCCCCCACGGATGCCGCCATCTCCAACGCAGAAGGAGACGACCGCTTCCCATTTCCTTTTGTTCCGTACCATGAAAAAGGACCGAACGTAGGTCGCCGCCACCAACACAATACCCATAGAGACCAGTGTCAAGAGTGACCAATGGAGCAATAAAAATTGTAGTATTGTCCAAATGAAAGCTTACCCGATTACGAAGGTAACTCTTGCAAGATCGACCGTTTCAAAGCAGTTACTGGCAATAAGCGCCATTATAAGTTACATTATAGCTGTCACGCACAGATTTTTACCTAGTTTTTCTCACGGAGCATAAAACGGATTTCGTGTAAACGACAATGAAAGAAGATAATAATTTAAGTCGTTAAGTTTTATAACTTTTAAGGCTATGAAAGAAATAACACTGAAAGGTTGCTCAATATAGTTATGGGAAAATCAGTTTTGTGATTTTTATGAATTACTAGCTGGTGCCCAAACCTTTATCTGCATATGACACGGAAAATATTACAATGCCATTTGGTAATTATTTCAGGAAGTGTGATTTTTTTTTTTTGCGCGTATCCTTTCTTCTTTTCCTAAAATAAATGTAGCCTAAGTTGCTCTTTATAATATCAGTTATACATACATATATCAGTGAAAGTACCGTCAAATCGGTCAAGCCGAGTAATTGGTCAACTCGTACCGCACCTACGGCCCATGTGGTAGGAGTTGCAGAAAATAAAAATAAATTATAATTTCTTTGGACGACTCGTCCCACGTCACTATCACAATAAAAAAAGGTACAATCAGTAGCAAAAGTGTTAATGTGAAAATAATAAAGAGAGTTACGAATTTGCTATAAAATCATCCCAAATTATCACATATAAACAGAAAATCGCACACGACGTAATAGAAAACATTCACACATGTAGGATTAACTATAAAAAAAAAAACAAATATTATAAAATAATAAGCAATCATCATAAAGATATAAGTCAACATTTATAAAGATACTAGCTGTTGCCCGCGACTTCGTCCGTGTCAAGTTTGTAAAAATGCGCGAAAGAAACTAGTAATTATGTACTTGTGATTCACGCCGAAAGCATCTAATTCATTTATTTTACTTTCACATAATACGGTAAAAGGCCAAAACGAAAATTACCTGCAGTAAATATGTTATATACAATTTATTTCTTATGTCCAGATGTAATTTATTTTATTTATTTCGCTCACCAACATTAGAATACACGTAAATAAGATACATCAAATAAACTTATGAACGTCAATAATCAGAAAGAGACATGTAGCCCCCCCCCCGCTCTGGGTAAAGCGACAGGTAGTTTCAGGCTTTTACTGTTTAAAACCCAAAAACAATAAAAAAAATGTAGTTACTGACTTTTCTAACCGACATAAAACGAAACTAAAAAAAACTTATAAAAATAATAATGATTAATCTTGTGTCACTAACTGTACCAAACGTTGATAAGGTTTAAAGTTCCATATAAAAAGAAACGTTGGACGAGTTGACCAATGAATATAATTATAATTTATTTTTATTTTCTGCAACTCGTACCATATGGGCCGTAGGTATGCAGCACGAGTTGACGAATTACCCGTCAAGCCATTTGACAGACAAAAATGTTAAAAAATTATCATATATGCAAATAGATAATAGATAGATTGTGATATTACAAATGCATACTTCGATTCTGTTTATACATAAAGATAGATTTTGTCATGTGTAATTTTATGTTCATACAAAACTATCGCACCAGTTTTCTTCTAGACGCTAGGAACAGGTGTAAAAATCTATCGGTGTTTCTTCTCAGGGTAGTCAGCTAGGAAATACCGGCTTCATCTAGTTTTAATTGACAAAAAAAAATGACGTGTAAGTGTGTTTAAAAATATATTTGCAAAATAAATATCATTTATCATTTTTATCAAATTACGCCGATTAATCCTTATAATAAACAGGACAGGACTAATTGCTGTCATACATGACATGGTATAATTAAAAGGTGTTTAATAATTGACACTCTCAGCAATCATCATCCAGGTACCCTCTGCGTTACTGCTGATGTTTGTACACTAAAGATGCAAAAGTCCATAGTAAATACAGAACAAAAATCGTGTGAAGCGAGAAATGACGCCATCTAGCGTAAAACCAGATTGAAATGTTGCTATTGATAACATTACATTATACTGTTAATAGATGGCGTCGCTGTGCTTAATTAATGCTTATTTTTGTAGTACTTTCTTTTTGTTTCTTTAAATATTGAAATAATTTATAATTTAAGTTAAAGAGATGAAGTTATTAAAATTGAATATCAATTTATAAATATTTGATTATCTATGTGTTAGTTTTCAAACTTGAGAGGGTAGGTTGAATAAGGATTTATAAATAATAACTAGTAGGTAGTATGGAGTATAAATGATACTTAGACCAAAAAATTATGACTAAGCTCAATTGTTTGTTTACCAAGTTAATTTCGATTATCTCGTCCCAGCGCCTTTCGTTAATTTTTTTTTAACCAGGTGTATTGTCTACTTATTTTACCAAAATGAGTAAATATGCATTGTTATATAGATTTAGTAAAAAGAGCTCCAATAATTGCTAAGCATAATCAAGGTAAAAACTAGTCAGAAGACGCCAGAGAGACCAGTGTAAACGTAAGTAGTTTTTTTAACTCTTTTATATAATAAAAAACTCCTATATAATAATCATTATTGGGTATTATATATTTATGTTTTATTGTTGCAGAGAAAAAAAGTTGTTCTATGGATATGACGATTTGAAGAAGAGGGTTCTTTAAAACACCATCAAAAAGCTGGCAGACTAAAACTAATAAACATATTGCAGTGTCAAACCATGGTATGGGAGTATACGAAGAAAACGGACATCTGTCGACGAACCACTATGCTAGTTTATTTGACACAAGCGTTGGCACTGTCCGTCGGAGGCTTGCTTACAGAAAACCATAAAAGGGCAAGATTGCAGTTTGCCTGTGATCACATAAACTTTGATTAGAGTAATATCATGTTTACTCATGAAAAAACTTTTAAGTCCAGTGAACACGGACGGTTTTGTTTGTGGCTACAAGATAATAAATAATTATAATACTGATTTAATATTATTCACTCAGTACTTATTCTCTGTATTAACTCTAGACCTTGTTATGTGTGTTTAACTTAATATCCGTAATTAATACATTAAAAAAGTTATGAACACTTGATCTGTTGTTGTGCAATTTTATAGTTTTTAGCTTACATTTAATCTTTTTGATCTTTGTGATAAAATTATCTAGTCTTTTGTTTGTTTTTGTTAAGGTTACATAAGCTTCAATCCTCTTTCCAATATTGGAAACGAATACTTAAGCTATGGCCTCAATAAGAAATTATATATAATATTATAATCTTATTCGGTGATTAATAAACGGTGATTGTTAAATTTGAATAAGAAATTGTAAGAAATAAACATATTATTTTTTTAATAGTGCTTTTTTGTTTGATGAGCCTGTTTACCAGCATTTTTTTCGTCTTGCTGAGTAACTACCCACTTGAATATTATATTACAAATAAATATCCACTTGTTAACTTTGATATAATATTCCTACCGATTTCTTTAGTTTGTCATTCATAACTTACAAAAAGTGTGAGTACTACGTGAGATTTGAACTCACGGCTCATTGATTTACGCATCTATCTGCACATGCTAAACCACTAGGTCAACATGACTCTAGTTTGAATGATGAATTTATGAACTACAATCAATTGTTAACGACAATGATGACGCAAGTGTCTATTATTTGTTGAACTAAAAGTCAAGTTTATACTTTATGAGATTGCCTTTGGTAGCTACTTAGCTGTGAAGAAACCAACGCCATCTAGTTAATTTTTGTAAAACTTGAACTTTAACGTGCAAGGGAAAATAGGCGTTAAGGTACCCAAGCACTTCTAAAGGTTCACTGTACCATATATTCCATTTACTTTCTATTTTTACATATTTAAATATTACCATATAATAAAAAACTTTTTGCAAAAAAAAAATACAATACTTCAATGTAACAAAAAACACTGAATTGTGCAAAATAACTGTAATTTTGTAAGTCAGTGTTTCTATAATAGTTTTGGCTCGTTATTTAACACCGACTAAAAAGTAGCCCTCAGCTAAACTTAAATACATTGTAGCCAGAGTGCATCTCATGACAATTCTAATAATCCTAAACACCGTTAGATTACATTAATTTATTACAGAGTTCGGGTGCTTAACTTCAAGCTTCATCATCAGATCAGTTCGAGATATTCCTCCGCTTCTTTCAGTCAGTCATCGGCTACACGTATAAATAAAGCAATTTGGTTCGAATTACCGTTGATCAGAGTTCCTAAGTGAGGAATCTCCTAACAATACGCACCATGTGCAGGAGTACTGATTTCTATACAGTATTATTATCTACACAGGCAAAACTGAGAATCCTAATCATAATATGACCTTATCATCAAATGAACGAAGTAGGCATTTATGCATAAAATGTAAAAGTTCACAATCACACAGTCTTCCGAAGGTTTCTCACGCCTACGCCCTCTTTATGCCGTCGATATTAAAATGGTTCAGGCTACGATCATAGTGATAATCAAATAGCGATAGTGAATACACGGGGTTGAAATAATAGGGCCGAGGGGTCCGAGTGTTCATCGAGTGGTTCGAGACATTTGTATTTAAGGTCCTAGCGCCCGTGCACTGCCGTTAAAAAGTGACTTTCTGAAGCCTACTCCTCGGTGACAGCTAGGTCAACTGGTTTGAAGAAAAAAAATATTATAAACTCACATACTACATTATCAACATATAATTTTTTCGTATGACTAATACTTTTGCCAAAATAAAAATTCTTCGGGGATCGGGTTACAGTTATTCAAAAAGTATTTCTTCTGGACTGGTCTAGTGGTCAGTAGCCTTAACTGCTATGTCGGAGGTCGTGGTTTTAAATGTTTGTGGCAATAAGCACGATCATTTTGTTCTGTGTCTGGATGTAATTTATCTATAATATGTATGTATTTAGAAATATGCAAGTAGGTATGTTTATCATCATCATCATCATTTCAGCCGAAAGACGTCTACTGTTGGGCATAGGCCTCCCCCAAGTGTTGCCACAATTAACAGTCCGGTGTGCCTCGAATTCATCGGATTCCCGCAACCAGGTCATCGGTTCACCTTGTAGGAGGCCTTCCAACGCTACGTCTTCCGGTACGTGGTTGCCATTCTAGAACCTTTCGGCCCTAACGGCCATCCGTTCTGCGAGCAATGTGCCCTGCCCATTGCCGCTTAAGTTTGGTGATTGTTTATCAGTTGTCTATTATTCATACCACAAGCTCTGCTTAGTTTGGGACTAGATGGCGTTGTGTGATAGTAGGATATTATTATTATTTTATTTTGTTTCTCAATGTCCTAATTCAAAAACATAAATGGCCGTGTATGATTTATTCAACCCGCTATCTCTCATGCACCATGCATCCACCTGAAGACTTGTCACGGAACTTCCTATAGCGCCTCGAAAAGGTCGCCCTCAAACGATGCAAACCTTTTTGTAATGAGCTTGATCTATTTTATCATGAATAGATTGTGAATTTATGCATGCTGCTGACATTTGTTTTTATTGACGTACATTTTAATGGCAATCATTGAATGAATATTTAATATATAAAAATCTTGTGTCACGGTGTTTGTTATCAAAAACTTCCGAAAGGACTTTTTTTTCCTTTTTTTCGGTGGGGTAATTGAGCCGAGTCTTCCTTTCAGAAGCAGACCCTTGGCCCCATAAGCTTCGACCCTGCTAGGCCCCTGGGTTGGGTGGGTTTCCTGACATCTCCTTGAGGCGCGCGTGGAACAGTAGGTACGCGCCGTGGGCGACTTGGGCTCGGTCCGGATGGCTACCGGACGATCGGACGGCGAGTTACCCATTGCTCACCGTCCGCAAGCCCGTGCCTACGGTGGCCGGTAATCGGGATCGCGATCCCGTCGGCTGGGGCGTGGGTGCCAGCCTCCCGCTTTACTACGTTTATTATTATTATTTAACATTACTGCTTCGCGGAAGGAGGCGACTGTCTGCCACTCCTCTGCGTTTCGGACCATGGCCTGTACCAAGGCCTGGTGCGAGAGATCGTTACCGCCAATCTCCCCCAAGAGGACACGGCGGTGCTCTGCCTAAGCGGGGAGAACTGAACCGGTTTTTATGATATTTTTATGTATATTTTGTAGGTCTGAGAATAAGTTGTAGGAGGTTATTCTTTACCTTGATATCCCCCATCTTTGTCTTTGATGCTTTAATTGGCGGAACAAGGTTTGCAGTTAGATTGTATTATTTATAAGGCAAAGTCCTGACTCACTCACAAACTTATCAACGCTCGGTGTGATCAGTAAAAATCTGACTGACCTCCACCCTAGAGCGGGAGAAGTAATTAGATGATTTAAATTTTACATTCTTTTTAAATGCTCATACTCTTGGACTCAGCTCATCGCTGAAATTTTGCGCAGTTTCCTTTTATGATGTATACAAAGAACTAGAAAATATTTTCCGAAATTCACTCCATAATGAGATGAAACGGGGGTCCCAAGTATGTATACAGAAACCTAATATCATGCGATTTTGGAGTGTGCGCGGGAATTGCGTGACTTAATTCCACCATCTCATTTCTACCATCGGACAACCCGACAAACGGTGAGTATCCACCCTTACGTTGTTGAAACCTCTACGGTCCGGACTAAGCGTTTCGCCTCGTCGTTTTTATCGCGGATATCGAGGGACTGGAACAACTTGCCTGCTGCGGTCTTCCCGTCCGATTATAACTTAGGTGTATCCAAGGCTAGAGCGAATAGGCTTTTAATAAACTAGTGCGCCTCACCATCAACGATTGCATCACTGCTTACCATCAGTTGGGATCGCAAACGAAAAGAAAATATACATATATATTTTTTAAATTGTGTTTTGTATTTGTTTATTGATATTACCCACCAACACAGTAATATCCATTTTCTCTGTTTATTTTATAGTCTTGTCTGACCTCTAGCTTGAATAGATTACGATGATAATAATAATTATAAAGCATTTCTATTTAATCCTGACTTGTGCACACAATTAACATTTATTTTGCATAATAACATTAAAACAAACAATGTTGTTGGTTGCTTAAGTAATGTTATATTTTGACATATGTTTTCAGGTCAATACACTTTGTTTTACAATTCTAACATTGCACATATGTGTTTTAATAAAAATAAATGCAATAATATGCAACACACAGTCGAATGTTTTGTGTTAACTGTAGAAAGAAATGCATTTTCTAAGTTGTTTGAGTGTGTGGTAAGTTACATAAAGAAATCTTAATAACTATGTTCAAATCATCATCATCTTTCTGCCCTTGTCCCGTTTTGTTTAGGGTCGGCGCAAAACATTTTTTTCTTCCATTCTGTTCTGTCACTCGTCACGCTATCACTAAATCCCTTTTCTTTCATATTACTTCTCACACAATCCATCCATCTTTTCTTTGGCCTCCCTCTCTCTCTCCATCCATCCACATGTAAATTCATAACTTCTTTAGTAATATGCGTTTCATCCCTCCTCTTCACATGACCATACCAAGACAAACGATTCTCTTTCAACTTTTCAGTCACTGTCGCCAGTTTCAAACTTCCCCTAATATACTCATTTCTCACTTTATCCATTCTCTTCACATCACACATCCACTACTAACTACCACTAATTACTACTAACTATGTTCAAATAGAAAGATATCCGCAGGAGAACCAAGGTCGCCGACATAGCCCGAAGGATCGCCAAACTAAAGTGGTAGAACGGATGGTCGATGGGGCCGAAAGGTTCTAGAGTGGAAACCGCGCACCGGAAAACGCAGCGTTGGAAGGCCTCCCACAAGGTGGACCGACGACCTGATGAGAGTCGCGGGAATGCGTTGGATGCAAGACGCACAGGATCGGTCGTTGTGGAGACGCTTGGGGGAGGCCTATGTCCAATGATGATGATGATGATGATGTTCAAATACATTGTTATTTTTTCTAGTTACAGAATTTTTAAATTCACATATAGGTACTTTTCAAAGTTTGTCTAGGACGTCACTGACCCCCTGTTCCTCGGAAAGCACGTAAAGCCGTTGCTACCGGTTGTCATTCGCGAGGAGGAGTGGCAGGCGGTCGCCTCCTTCTGCGAAGCAGTAATGCTAGCAAAGGAGGCGGCCGATCGCGTGAGGCAACGGTCCTCACGCCGCCGGGATTCTGATCCCGATTTCCGGCCACCGTAGGCGTGGGCTTGCGGACGGTGAGCAATGGGTAGTTCGCCGTCCGACCGTCCGGTAGCCGTCTGGACCGAGCCCAAGTCGTCGACGGCGCGTACTGTTTCACGGGCACCTCAAGGAGATGTCAGCAACTGTAGGAGCCCATCAGGGTCGAAGCCTACTGGGGCCAAGGGTCTGATTCTGAAAGGAAGACTCGGCCCTGGTACGAAAGACAACGAAGGAACAGGAGTGGGTTTTTCGTCAGTAAAAGTCTGACACTATCTCCCGCTCCGCCCAGAGCGGGGGATGTCATAAGATGATTTACCCACCAAAAAAAAAAAACCGGTTGTCATTCGTAGATCTTTGACAGTCGTTACAGGTAGTCAGACGTCAGAAAGTATGACCATCTGTCTATCGAAGGACTATTTTGTTACCCAGTTACTGGGTTGTAGAAGTCTGATAGGCAGTCGCTCCATGTAAAACACGGGTATTCAGCCGCATCTGGTTAGACTTTGAATTGATTAGCCTGTTGGTCTAGTGGTTAGTGGCCCTGATTGCTATGCCGTGCTCGTGGGTTCGATTCCCACCCAGGACAAATGTTTCTGTGATGAGCACGATCATTTGTTCTGTGTCTGGGTGTAATTTATCTATAATATCTATGTATTTAGAAATATATAAGTATGTTTATCAGTTGTCTAGTACTCATAACAAAAGGTCTGCTTAGCTTGAGACTGGACGGCGTTGTGTGATAGTTGTGGAATATAGAATACTAGAAGCCAACTCTAAACTAGTTGGGAAAAGGTTAGGGAGGTCATGAGTTGACAGGTAGACCATTTGATTACTTGGTTTAGAACATGGAGTACAGTTAATCTCCAATACAGGATGCAACGGAAGCAAAATTGATGGAGCCCGTTCGGGCCCATCTGCCAGGGCTGCGGGATTGGTCGAAAAAGTAACCGTGACCCACGCAAAGGGCAACTGAAGGAACACGGTTTTCAGACCATAAAAGTCTGCTAATCCAGGAGGGATTCTCTCGACAGTAAAAAAATATTGCTTGCATGTCAATTCCCCTTGAAATCATCCATTTTCTTTTAAAATTACTGGGGGGCGAACTGACCTGATCTTAACTATGAGCTAGATCTCACGTCTATCTGATAGCCTGGCTAACAGGGAGGTCAGGGCTAATCAAAATAATCTAGCACATCCCATCCCAGTTTACAAACGAAGCAAGGCGGTCGAACGACGCGAGATTTTGTACTGTCGGTGAGGAATTGAGAAGTTGGATTCATTAGACAACCTCGACTGACCTCTAGTCTTCATGTCCGCCTAGTACATGTCCAGTGCCCGCTTTTTTATCCGAGTTTACATAAAATAAACTTAAAATACGAAGTAGGTACATATTTTATTGATGCTTAGAATAGACAATGCTAAGTTGATAGGAGATTTTTTTTATTCATAAAGAATAAAAAAAATCTCCTATCTTTCTAGCTTTATTGTACATTAAACTTTTAAAACAATCGTTTAAATTAGGACAGCTGAATTAATGTGCAGACAGACTTATACGTATTGCTAAAAATCGTAACCTTACACAAGGAAATACTCCTATACGTGGGCACAAACATGTACCTAAGCTCATATGCACAAGACATGATGATTTAACCGAGATCCATCATAGTCGAGACCCTATTGTTTGCATAAGGAGAGACAGTATACTCCGTTGGCCTTGTAATCTTAAACACTACTGCCGATCATGAGAACCTACCTTCAAATCCCCAGTCGGGCAAATAATATTGGGCGTTTTCACCTAGAATTTCTCATTAGCAATTCGGGTTACTAGTTAGCACCTTAAAGAGAATTAGACATAACTAGTGGATGTTCTATAGATACACGTCTTATCTAAGTGCTCAGACAGACTGGCAGCACGGTGCTTCTGTCCGCAGTCGAGCCATCATAACAACGCACGCGGTTAGCTCGAACTAGTTTGAGATGCCCGCTTCCTCGCAGTTACCGCTCGCCGCCCGCGCACTCACTGCGGCCACTTGTATGAACGAACGAGCTATGGCGTAAGTTTCCAGCACGCGTCCCGCATCGAGCAGCCCGCGCCGCTTCCTACGCTCACGTCCATTATGGACACTCCAAAGAAGTTCTTATGTTTTAGTTTTCCACACCGCGGCCGCGTTTGCAGTCTGACTGAACGTTTCTGAGAATACAGATTGATGATATATGATATCATTATTTTCTCTAATACCATGGTCCAACAGAAATGAATTTAAACTATCTCTTAAATAGTTCTAAACTGATGAGAAAGAATTTCGACCCACTAAAAGTTAACAAACAATCAGGAAACAGGGACAGTAAGTAAGGGACCAAACAGGATTAATTGAAGGATACACAAGTAAGCCTTAATTTGTTGGAACTTAAAGTTTAGGAGATTAAACAAAATGAGGGACTGTAAACTGCTGACTAATATTGACAATGACTAATATTTCACATACACCCATTAAATCTTGTAAGATTATGAGTCTATGTCAATTACTAGTCCTGAACACATAAGATGTCACAGTGTCTCTTGCGAGCTAATTCTGAGAAAATTTCTGTGAGAACCCTTCGATAATGATCGAGATTACACACAAGGACCTAATGACAGCAACAGCGGACGGCATTACCGTGGCCGAATACTGGGCCAGGCAAGAAATTTAACTAGTTTTGCCATCGATACGCTAAGAAGAAGAATTACTAGTCCGTCGTGGTATCATCATAGTTTACTGCTGGACAGAGGCCTCCCCCAAGTGTCGCTACAACGAACCTTTCCGTCTGGCATCCATCGGATTCCCGCGACATTCACTAGGTCATCTGTCCCCCTTGTGGAAGACCTACGAACCCAACAATTTCCAATCAATCTGCCTAGTCATTACCCCAAGTATGTAAATGTTCTAATAACCAAAACTATCACCATCATCATATCAGCCAAAAGACGTCCACTGTTGGACATAGGCCTCTCCCAAGTGTCGCCACAATGAACGGTCCCGCGCATCTCGCATCCATTGAATTCTCCGAGAACTCCGAGCATAGCCCTTTCCATTGCCCTTTGGGTGACTGTAAGCCTTCTGATGAGGCAAATTGTAAGCAATCATGTTTCAGTGCCATATGTCATCACTAGCAACACGCACGGATTATAAACTTTCGTCTTGCGACACTGTGGTATTTTGGAAGAGAGGATACTTCGCAGCTTCCCGAAAGCCGCCTAACCAAAAATATCGTTTTTATATAAAAATATACATATACTTAAATTTGATACACATTCTACAGCCTAATAGAATAGAATAGAATAAAACTTTTTCTTTTTTCTTTCTTATGTATTACTCACTATCTCCCGCGGTTTCATCCGTGTCTTTGTTTACTACTCTATTTATATTGGCCGTAGTGTGATGTTATACAGCTTATATATATATATATATATATATATATATATATATATATATATATATATATATTTAAATAGCCTTCCTCAATAAATAAAATATGTGCTATCAAAGAATGTTTTTTTTTCAATTCGAACTACCTAATAGTTCCTAAGATACGAGTTGAATTATTGTTATCATCACTTTTTTAGGGTTCCGTACCCAAAGGGTAAAACGGAATCCTATTATTAAGACTCCGTTATCTGTCCGACTGTTAACAGGGTGTATCTCACAAACCGTGATAGTTAGACAGTTGAAATTTTCACAGATAATGTATTTCTGTTCCCGCTATAACAATAAATACTAAAAAATACATAATAAATTAAATTGTGTAAAAGAAGTCATATAGATAACGTATTTTTTTTTTTTCGGTGGGAAAATCATCTTATGACATCCCCCGCTCTTGGGCGGGGCGGGAGATAGTGTCAGACTTTTACTGACTAAAAACCCACTCCTGTTCCTTCGTTGCCTTTCGTATCAGGGCCGAGTCTTCCTTTCAGAATCAGACCCTTGGCCCCAGTAGGCTTCGACCCTACTAGGCCCCTACAGTTGCTGACATCTCCTTGAGGCGCGCGTAGAACAGCACGCGCCGTTGACTTGGGCTTGGTCCGGACGGTTACCGGACGGTCGGACGGCAAGCCACCCATTGCTCGCCGTCCACAAGCCCGCGCCTACGGTGGCCGGAAATCGGGATCGGAATCCCGGCGGCGGTTGGGGCGTGAGGACCGCTGCCTCACGCGATCGGCCGCCTCCTTTGCAAGCATTACTGCTTCGCAGAAGCAACAAGAATAACACCTACCTCAGCTTCATGCATAGATAATATATTTACTAATTGTAATATAAAAAACTCTTCCATAATTAGTGGCGCGAGGTCTGACCACACTGGTCAACTCGTATCTTTCGAGTTAGTCAAAACGTTACAATTAGATTCACCTGCAGAGTTTAGACCGCTTACTAAAAATAAATTAAATTATTTTAATCATAATGTTTTTAGTAGTCTCTCAACAGCCAATTTTGATTCGCAAGACCCCAATGTAAACTATGATACATTATTCTCTACAGTATGCCGAGAATTTAATAAGGCGTGCCCAGTTAAAAAAGTTAAAATCAATAATAAATCCAAATTTAATGAATGGGCTACTGCTGGAATAAGAAAAAGCAGAGATACTTTATATCAGCTATATCATGAAAAATCCTTGTCATCTGATCTTAACTTGCATAACCACGTTAGAATGTATTCAAAGTTATTCAAAAGAGTCTGCGCCCAAGCTAAATCTAAATCAATAAGTAAGTTAATTGAAAATTCTAATAATAAAATAAAAGCTGTCTGGAAGGTGATAAGCAGGGAAACTGGAAAGACAAACCAACGAGATCGGAATGAATTGTCGCTAAAAATTGATAATAAAATTATCTCAGATAGGTCAGAAGTGGCTGAGACGTTAGAAAACTTTTTCACCAACATCCCAATAGAAGTTACGAAATCTCTCCCTTCCTCGTCTTTGTTAGCTGAATCTTTTTTGAAAGAACATTTCACTAAGGATATACCAACCTTTGAATTTAAGCGTATCTCTGTTGATACAATTATAAAAACATTCAAAAGTCTTAATATAAAAAACACTGAAGACTTATGGGGTATATCCGTTAAGGTTCTTGGAGATATTATTGATACTATTGCTCCTGTCCTAACAGGCATATTTAATCAATGCTTAGACAGCGGAATGTTCCCTGATTTAATGAAACATAGTAAAGTAGTACCAATTTTCAAATCAGGTAGTAAGAGTGATCCCTCTAATTATAGACCTATATCTGTGCTTCCAGCATTGAGTAAAATCTATGAAAAAATCATGCTCGACCAGATGTTGTCTCATTTCAATTCAAATAGGATTTTGCATAGTCATCAGTTTGGCTTCACGAAAGGAAGGTCAACGACGGATGCAGGAGTGAAACTCATCAGTCACATTTTGGAATCCTGGGAGAAGTCCCAGGATGCTATTGGCATATTCTGTGACCTCTCAAAAGCATTTGACTGTGTTGACCATAATACTCTGATCCGTAAATTACATCATTACGGAATTCGTGGACGAGCTGCTGATCTTGTTTTTTCCTATTTATCTTACAGGCAGCAAAAAGTATCCATTAATGGGGCGACGTCTTCGGGGTCTTTAATAAAGATGGGCGTGCCCCAGGGTTCAATTCTTGGCCCTTTTCTTTTTCTAGTTTATATTAATGACCTTCCTTATATGATGGCTAATTTATCCGATATAATTCTGTTTGCTGATGACACTTCTCTTATTTTTAAAGTGGATAGAAAAGATACGGATGTCTTGCAAGTCAATGAAAGTCTGACTGTTCTTTCGAAATGGTTCGCAGCTAATAATCTCTTATTAAATGCGAATAAAACTAAATGTATGAAATTTTCATTACCAAATGTCCCTCAAGTTGGCGTTAATCTAATTCTAGACGGCAACAAACTTGATGTTACTACGGAAACTGTGTTTTTAGGTATAACTATCGATTCTAAACTGCAGTGGGGCGCTCATATTAGAACTCTTTCAGGTAGATTAAGCTCAGCCGCATATGCGGTACGAAAAATAAGGCAATTGACAGATGTAGCCACCGCTAGGTTAGTTTACTATGCTTATTTCCACAGTATTATGTCTTATGGCATTTTACTGTGGGGATCTGCAGCTGATGTGGACTCAATTTTCATATTGCAAAAGAGAGCAATCCGGGCTATTTATAAAATGGGTCCTCGCGAGTCCCTCAGAAATAAATTCAAAGAAATCGATATACTTACTCTGCCTTCTCTTTATATCTTGGAAAGTATTTTGTACGTTCGTAAAAACCTAGGACTTTTCAAAATTAGAAGCGATTTTCATAACATAAATACGCGCAGTAAACACGAAATTGTATTACCCAAATGGAGATTAGCTAAGACCAGCAAGTCATTTTTAGTAAACAGCATACGCTTTTATAACAAGCTACCAAAGGCGGTGACTGAACTTAGCGAGGGCAAGTTCAAAACCCATATTAAGCGTGTCCTAACTAAAAAAGCGTATTACAAGGTTAAAGACTATGTCGAAGACGCGCTTGTTTGGCAATGACTGCTTCTGCACATGTGGCCCCCTGGTAACTCATAATATTGTGTACATCTATCTATTAACTGCTCCACATTTGTTGTAATATATACATTTTTTCTTTTCTTCCTACACATTGCTTTTGCAATATTTTTTATATTAGTAGACGCCAACCACCATAAATTCGTTAGTAATTTTCTTTTTGTTGACATGTCATTTATTGATAATTGTAATTACTTATTGTTCGTTTTTTTTTTTTTTTTTATATAGCTTCTTTTTTTTTAAATGTGAATGTGAGAACACCGTGGACTTCGCGAATTCTTAGGTTACTTCCTATTACGACGCACTTTTTTTTTTTTTTATATATTATTATTTTTATTGTGCTTTTGGGTACAATATCGACTGGTCTACACTGTTCTTACATAATGTCTATTAATACTGTAATATGAAAATATTGTAAACAATCATTTTTTTTTAAAAGAGTAACCATGGAGTTTCTTGCCGGTTCTTCTCCATAGGAAACGACCAATTTGGAACCGTGCACTAGCTTCTGACGTTTTATAAGTGCCCATGTAGGCCTATGTGAAATAAAAATTTTTGACTTTGACTTTGAAGGAGGCGACCGCCTGCCACTCCTCCTCGCTTCGGACCATGGCCTGTACCAATGCCCGGCGCGAGAGATCGCCGCATATAGATAATGGTACGGAACCCTTTGTACTTGAGTCCAACTCGCACTTGGCCAGTTGTATTTTTATTTTCAAAATAAAGATCACAGTTTTGTAATAGATTAACTGTTTTATACATATTATTAGCCAAACATATCATACTTATTTGCTTTTTTGAATTTTATCCACAGTATCAAAAATCCGAGGTAAAATCCAAACTCTGGACTAATTACGACAATGTACCTAATCGCTAATCTATATTTAATGATAAGACTGATCTCTCCATGATCTAAGCTTTATGGCACTAGGTCATCATTATTTAGTTTGTGTACATACTGACTAACTTGTTACCTTGAATTACTAATTACTGCAAGACTCTACGTCTTTTGTGACAGCTATATTTTTTATTCATTTTTTGAGGTGGGAAATCAACTTTCCGCCCGAGTGTAGCGAAAGAAGGTATGCCTGACACTTCTTCTCACTCACGTGGACCTACAAAGGTCGCTTTGTTGTTTTAAATCATCAAAAAACATAACCCACTCTGAGTGAAGCGAGAGGGAGTTTCTTTACTGACTAAACACACCCGTATTCCTTCATTTACCCTTTACGTTCCAGGGCCATGGTAACTCTTTGTAACAATCCTGCAGCCCTGGTAAACAGTAGGTACCTATGTATTACTGCTATAATTGATAATAATTATGATTCTACACAACTCGCCTTCCATAAGTAGTGCGAAAGTGAACCCCGGGGCCCTGGAACGAAGGCAAAGAAAGAATAGGAGTGGGTTTTAGCCAGTAATAGTCTGACACACCAACCCTACCCGCCTTATTCCAAAACGCGATCTATATGTAGTGTAGTTCCGGAATTATTAAATAAAACGTTATTACAAAATGAAGTTTATCACTAGTTTCTGAACTATCTATGGTAGTAAAGTTAGACCGCCGAAAACCCTAGGTTAACTATGGTAAAGTTATCAGTATGGGTGGGCATCGGCTTCCGTCTATATACGCCTATGCCTATAATACAGACTTAAAGCCCTGCTAACCCCATAACTCGAAATGCCAGCCATCAACTCATGCGCATTCATTTAAAATACAGGTCCACCTAAATCGTAACGTCCGCCATACTATAGCGGAAGTATAGTTTACCGCGAGGTGACTTCCTGCAGCTAGTGTTGGGAAAAGATTTATCGATAACTGTTATGATAACATTATGATTTATGTCAATAGATTAATGTGTTTGACATATGTAGAGATGGTTATCGATAATGATTGTAACCGTAATTTAGATTGTATTTTTTTAAAGTGGTATTTGCTAAAAGATATCTTTTGGTTTGTTGATAATATAAAATGAGTATCTTATCATAATTTCATTTTAGACTGAAGACATCCACTGTTGGACATAGGCCTTCCCCAAGAGTTACCACAATGACTGATCTTGTGCGTCTCGTATCCATCGGATTCCTGCGACCTTCACCAGGTTATCGGTTCACCTCGTGGGAGGCCTTCCAACGCTACGTCTTTCAGTACGTAATCACCACTGCAGAACCTTTCGGCCCCATTTACCATCTATTCTACGAGCATTGTGCCTTACGTATTGCCACTTAAATTTGGCGATTCTTCGGGCTATGTCGCTAACTTTGATTCTCCTGAGGATGTCTTTATCACGCAATAAAACTTCGAGCATAATTATTCTTTTCCATTGCCCTTTGAGTGATTTTAAGCCTTCTGGTGAGACCCAGTATGAGCGAACATATTTCAGTCAGAACCATAATTATATCTTCACTGGCAACACGCGCTGGTCATAGAATTTCGTCTTGAGACGATGTGGTATGTCTACGTCCTTCATCTGCGACTCTCACCAGGTCGTCGGTCCATCATATGGAAGGCCTTACAAAACTGCATCTTTCGGTACGTGATCGTCATTCCAGGACTTTACACCGAAACAGCTGCTCAACCTTTATCAAGCGCAAGTTCGATCGTGTATGGGATACTGCTCTTATCTTTGGGGTAGGGCTGCCAATACCAGTTTGATGCCTTGGAGTCAATTGAGAAGCGAGCCAAGAGGATCATCGGTGATTATGCACTTGTCGAGTCAAGACTGCAAAACCTTGAGCATCGACGCCGAGGTGCTGGCCTGTTGGTTTTCTATCGATTACATTTCTGGGAGTGTGCGTTGGAATTGCACAATTTAATTTCACCAAGTCCGTTCCATCATCAGACCACTAGATCGCGCCATCGGTACAGGGTGGACATCCCACCCATACGTACAAAGCGTTTTGGGAACACATTCATTATGCGTACAGCTAAGGAGTGGAATTCCCTGCCAGAGTCTGTGTTTACTGTGTTACAACCTAGGAGTCTTTAAGTCAAGAGTGAATAGGTTACTTCTAAGCAAAGGTGCTCCATCGTCGGCCACATCATCGCCTACCATCAGGTGAGATAGGGGTCAAGCGCGAGCCTATCAATAATAAAAAAAGGACTTTTTGGCCCCGTTCATAATCTGTTCTGCGAGCAACGGGCCCTGCTCACTGACAATTAAGTTTGGCATGAATGTGAGTACCTACTCGTACAAAATATATTCTCGATACATACATGCTTATGCTTAATGGTTGGTTCGTGAGGGAAATTCGAAACAATTTAATCGTTCGTCGGATTAGTCACAGTATCTAGATACAAGCAATTGTAACTAGGATATCGAATTATATTACATCATGTTGAATAGCTATCATTCGTAAAGCAAAAAACTGACCTTGATATTTTTCGGTTTTAGAATGTGTAGGTAACAATAGAGATAGGAATGCACGAGAGTCGAGACATAAGCATCTTTGTTGCGATATCAATATTTAGACCAATTGCCTCGTTGGATTCCGACCCCGAATTCCAGCCACCGTACACCATTAATAGGTAACACATCGGACCAACGCAGGATGGATGAAATGGCGACAGGTCACGGGAACAACTTGTGACCCACGGATGCCCCTCAAGTTGAAGGGTAAAATCTACAAGTCCGTGATAAGGCCTGTCATACTGTATATATCAGAATGTTGGGCTGTAAAAAAGACGGATGAAAAAAGATTGTACGTAGCGGAAATGAAAATGTTAAGAGATGTTGGTGTAACGAGAATGGATAAAGTGAGAAATGAGTATATTAGGGGAAGTTTGAAAGTAGCGTCAGTGACTGAAACAGTTGAAAGGGAATCGTTTGTTATGGTCATGTGAAGAGGAGGGATGAAACGCATGTTACTAAAACAGTTATGAGTTTATATGGAGATGGATGGAGAGGGAGATATGAAAGAAAAGGTAGTTAGTGATAGCGTGACGAGTGACAGGACAGAATGGAAGATAAAAACGTGTTGCACCGATCCCAAATAAAACGGGACAAGGGTAGGAAGATGATGATGATGTAGACGAGTAATAGGCAGGGCAGGGTAAAAGCCTACTGAAGACCATGGGTTGGCTTCCGAAAGGGAAACTCGGGGTCCTGAAACACTAGGCAAAGAAGAAACATAGTTGTGTTTTTAGTCAGTAAAAGTCTGACACGCTCTCGCACTCCACACTAGAGCGAGAGAAGTCATTGGATGACTTCCAACCTTAAAAAAAGACCGACACCCTCGTTGCTCTCGTGGTCGCAAGCGCGACTACTGACCGTGGGAGCCTGGGTTCGATTCCCAGGTCGGACAAATATGCTATTGGGTTTATCCATTAGGAATTAAATTGTAGCTGCCGGAGCTTGGAAGTTGGTGGTATGATACCACCGTGCCTAGGAAAGCACGTAAAACTGTTGATTCTGCGCCTGATTTCTCTCCGGTCATGTTGGATTGCGTCCCATCGGACTATAAGTTTAAAAGCCTGCGCCGGTGTTTGCGCACGCGTTTGTGCACTATAATTTCTCCTGCGTACCTACTTGGCTAATCTCTGTTGAGTTTGGCCACTGTGATCGAAAGTCAAAGGCATCAAAAAGTCGTCATCATATAATAATAATAATAATAATAATCTTCATTTATTTCTCCTCACAAAACAAGACCACGATTAACAAAATTTCAAATAACTTGCAGGAAGTTTTTGATTCAAGTGAATGTGGAGAGCTGGTGTCTGTTACATAGGTGTTAACCTGTATTACAGATCATCAGGTACTCACCCCATAAACAGTAGGGATAACATAATATTGATTATTATGTATTATTATACTTAATAAATCTCTTAACTTTTTTCCGTTTATTCTCAAAGGTAAAAACTAACTGACTGACATATCAACACACAGCCGACACTCGGCCTACGGATAGCGGGCCAACACTAGTTCGGGACAGTGAAAGTCACACACAGATGGTTTTAATCAGGACAGACATTTGTCTGACAGACCTGTCCACCCAGCCCAAGGCGGAACACATCCATAAGGATATCTAACCAAGAAAAAGGACCCTCTGTGATCTGCTGGCCAGCCTGAAACCTTGACCCTTTTACAGCGCCATAAAGTTACCATGAAAGAAAAATAACACATTTCAAATTCCCACACTAACCGCCGTATCAAAACAAAGTTTCCATTGTACCACAAGTGCCAAATTTGGCACCAATTAGTAGAACAGAACACTTCTAATAAGGTTAGTGTTAATTAGTAACCGTTAAATAATACCGATCAGTGAGCATCTGTTATGTTACTGAATACGTAATGGTTATCACTAGTTAGTCCCAAAACTGAGAAAGAAAACGTCGAGAGTAAATCGCCCTTTTTTGAGGTAGGAAATTATCAAGTAACTTTTCCCGCTCTGAGTGGAACGAAACAGGCTTCAGACTTTTACTGACTAAAACCTTCCTACCTCTAGTTGACGTTTAATGCCCGCTATGACCTGCCGTGAACTGTTTTGTACTTAGTGTTGGTGGTGTCCAACTTGTGAACTTTTTTAAATATTTTTGGGAAAAAATATATTTTGGTATAAAAATTATTGTAATCGATTCAATTACTGACTCTGAACAAACTATAGTCAGATTTCGCATACTAAAAATAATATTGTATTGATAAAGAGTTCGAAATTTATGAAATTAGAAGAAAGTAGGATTGAGAGTGCTATATTTATATGCACAAGAGTATCACTAAGGAAAACTCAAATTGTCCAATTTGAGGAAAATAATAAAACTAGATTAACTGTTGTAGTTTTGCTCATTTTATTGCAGCTTGTTGATTTTCTGACTTAGGTAACACAAATTTGATACACTTTCATTTTCTACTTTTGCTTTCGCTTGTAACTAAACGAATTATTTATATTAAATTTAATTTTGACACTTCAATATAAATATCTAGTGCTGTTTTTCTGTATTCTGCGTGTTTTCTTGTCAATTATTTTTAATGCCATCCAGAGATGTAGACTAGCAGGCAGGCTAACTTGTGAGAATCAAAATGGTGCGCGAATTAAATTATACCAATTATTAAATACAAACATAGCCCGAAGAATCGCCAAACTTAAGTGGCAGTGGGCAGGGCATATTGCTTGCAGAACAGATGGTCAATAGGGGCGAAAGGTTCTGGAAGGGCAACCACGTACCGGAAGACGCAGCGTTGGAAAGCCTCCCACAAGGTGGATCGATGACCTGGTAAGGATCGCGGGAATCCGGACCGATCATTATGGCGACATTTGGGGAGGCCTATGTCCAACTGTGGACATCTTTCGGCTGAAATGATGATGATAATGAGAATTACTAAATAAATATAACTGAACTGTATCAGTATAATTTACTATTAGCCTTAAATATCGCAGTAGAGCAGTGGTGGCCGAGTGGTAACAGCCCAGACATTAGTAAGACCAACCAGCACTGGGCCCGCGTGGTGGATTACGGCCCTTTCCCTCTCCTAGAGAGGAGACCTGAGTCCCGGCAGCAGTGAAAACATTATAAGACATGGGTTCGCTTCTGAAAGGAAAACCCGGCCCTGGAATGCAAAGCAGGGAAGGAACATAGGAGTGGTTTTAGTCAGTTAAAGTCTGACTAACCCTCCCAGCTCCGGCCAAGGGCGGGTGATGTCATGGGATGATTTCCCACCTAAAGAAAAAATGCCCGAGGGAATTGCAGGGCGATTTTCAGCTACCATAGGCGCGGCCTTACGGACGTCGAGCAAATTCGTAGTTCGCCGTCAGGTATGGACCAAACCCAGGTCGAAAACGTGTTGTATTGCACGTGCGCCTCAAAGATATGTTAGCAAGATTGACAGGGCCCATCACGGCTTTGGCATACAAAAGCTGCGGAATTCTTCGAATGTTCTACCCCTCTCTTAAGTTTTCGTTTGAAGCAAGCAATTTCTAATTCTGCTCATCTAAAGTAAATATTATGCTCTTTTATATGAAGTATTTTTATGATAACATTTCTAGAACTATTTATTTTTATGTCCAGCCGTTACTGTACCTTACTAAACAAATGCCTCTACTCCATAGTTCCCGTTTATGAGCCACTTCTTGCTAATCTCCAAGGAAGACATCTAAGTCATTCTGCCATCTCCTTCGTGGTGTAGATACTTTTATTAAAATTTCATCTTCTAATAACCTCATTTGTCCAGGTTCTCGGTAACTATTATATACTTAGTAAAGAGACTAAATTCAAGTCCGGTCTAACTAAGAATTATTGCTAGTCCAAAGCTTTTACTAGCAGACCAGTTGATAATTGTTCCCTACTCTATTAGTGAACCCTTCAACATCACATAACTTGCTTAATTTATTGTGGGGTAATGTTAGTTTATGGTACCTACCTTGGTTAAACTACCCTGTAGGCTTGTAAGGAGTTAACTAGAGTGGGGTAGTCAGTTGACGGGAGCGAAGCCGCGGGCAAAAGCTAACTAGTAATATAATATAATCTACATATATAAAAGCGAAATACCACTCACTGATTAATCACGAAATCTTAGAAACCATAACACCTAAAAACTTAAAATTTTGCAAGTAGGTTCCATATAAAGTGTAGACATCCGCTAACAACAGATTTTACGAAACTCCTCCCCTAAGGGGATGAAACGGGGGTCCAAAATTTGTATGGAGAAACCTACTTCCACGCTGATAGAAGCTAGTATAACATAATATATTACACTACGCCATCTAGTCCCAAACTAAGCCGAACTTGTGCTATGAGTACTAGACAACTGATAAATTGTTTGTATGATTGTATTGGCAACTTCTGAAACTATTGGTCGGAATAAAAAATCAAATATTTTCATCTGTGCATAAAAATCTTGTTCTTCACTAATAATATTAATAGATTTCTTACAATTATTAAAGGACTTGGGGTACTCTGACTCTGACAGGTTAGGTTAGAAAAGACGGTGGCGTCTAGAGGGCGAGCAAAGCAATCGAACACAGACTCCGCCATTCCCTTCTTAGTTATTTTACTAAACCACCTGGAAGAGCACCGTTTTTGTACAAAAATTAGTATTTTTTGGTGGAACAAAGGCATATTTTGTAGTAGAAAACAGTAATAAATTGAGGAACTTATAATAAAAAAAAATAAAAAAACACGGATTTAAAGTTCGCTATGCTCTCACTGATTATCATAGTCTCCTTTATATTGCACAGTTCTTGTGAAACCGTTCACAGGGATAATGCCGTAAAAATAAGCAAATATTTTATAACTATTACTACATGTAGTTACAAGGCTAATAGATAAATGTACGCCATATTAATTTGATAGATCATTAAACTATCGTAAAAAAAATATTTATGATATCACTTCACTGTGGTTTATTCAAGTTTGCAAAGCATTCAAGTTTTGACGTCTTAATTGGTTTAATAAACCATTAATGGTACAGAAGTAATTGTTAATTTAATTATGCATAGTTTAAAGAAGATTAATTCATTAAACCCCGAGCGAACGCCGACGTTCGCTCGGTCATTGTCTTTCTATTGTGTCTCTAATTACGCTACTCAATAGGTTAATGAAAAAAATAAATCCCAGAGCATTAACTGCATCCGATGCATACTAAGGCATTTATAGGTGATTTAACATACTGACCCAGAAAGCTTTAAGAGAGGTCTCCCTTATAGCTCTCTGGCTCAGTGAGCAGTAGTGGGTCGGATAAGTTAAAAAATTACCTATTCACATTTTGATCAATAAAAACCTTCTTACTTAATCAATCAATGACAAAAAACAGAACCACAATAGCAACCAATAAATCAAAACAAAAACACCTGTCACCAACAGAAGAAAAACCATCAAGGTTGCCGAATACGTAACAAAAAAAAAAAAGAAAAAAATAATCGTACCGTATATAGGCAGCTACCGACTGCGGCCGTTGGCACTATACTGAGTCGAACGCAGTGTTCCTTACGGTCGCCTTGACCCTTGCGTTCGAATGTTTATGTGTACGCGCACCAAATACGATCAGTAGGCTTACTTCGGACCAAATAAATAAATATCGTTACGTCAAAAGAATGCTGACAAAAACAAAATAGTGTTTTTTTTAAATGATATTTATAAAATGATAGTCATTTTCAAATTATTTACATGAAATCTTCCATATGTGATGACATATGGCTCTGAAACATGGTCGCTTACAATGGGCCTCATCAGAAGGCTTACAGTCACCCAAAGGGCAATGGAAAGGGCTATGCTCGGAGTTTCCTTGCGTGATCGCACAAAGAATGAAGATATCCGCAGGAGAACCAAGGTCACCGCCATAGCCCGAAGAATCGCCAAACTAAAGTGGCAGTGGGCAGGGCACATTGCTCGTAGAACGGATGTTCGATGGGACCGAAAGGTTCTAGAGTGGCGACCGCGCACCGGAAGACGCAGCGTTGGAAGGCCTCCCGCAAGGTGGACCCACGACCTGGTGAGGGTCGCGGGAGTGGGGTGGATGCGAGAAGCACAGGATCGGTCGTTGTGGCGACGCTTGGGGGAGGCTTATGTCCAACAGTGGACGTCTTTCGGCTGAAATGATGATGATGATGACGACATGAAATCTTATACCTTATGATTTAAGAACATGTTAACTGTATTATATTATTTTGGAAGGCTCACAAGGTAGACCAAGGTGGGCACGCCACAATTATGGCGGTAAGTACCCTCTTTGAGAAGTGGCTGAAAGACCACACGGCGTCCTTACCTTCCGCATGTCGCAGATCCTCACCGGACATGGTAAGTTCGGGAGGTTCGTGCACCGAATTGCGAAAGAAACGCCTGGGTGCCGCCATTGTGTGAACCGTCTGGAGGACACGGTGGAGAATACGGAGGAGGTGTGCCCCGCCTGGGCGGAGCACTGCTGTGTCCTCGTGGGGGCAACCGGCGGCAGTGACCTCACGCGCCGGGCATTGAAAGAAAAAGAAAAGAAAGAAAAACATTTTATTTGGCGGTACAAGGTGCAAATTTAGAACGATCCATGCCACGGGCCATGGTCCGGAGCGAGGAGGACTGACACCCTGTTCCTCGGAAAGCACGTAAAGCCGTTGCTACCAGTTGTCATTCGCGAGGAGGAGTGGCAGGCGGTCGCCTCCTTGCGCGAAGCAGTAATGCTAGCAAAGTAGGCGGCCGATCGCGTGAGGCAATAGTGCTCACGCCCCAACCATCGCTGGAATTCCGATCCTGATTTCTGGCCACCGTAGGCGCGGCCTTGCGGACGGCGAGTAATGGATGGCTCACCGTCCGACCGTATGGTGACCGTCCGGACCGAGCCCTAGTCGTCTACGGCGCGTACTGTTCCACGCGCGCCTCAGAGAGATGTGAGCAAACTGTAGGGGTCCAGCAGGGCCGAAGCCTACTGGGGTCAAAGGTGGTTTTTCCGAATGGAAACCCCGGGGACCTAGAACGCAATTAAAAAAACAAAGAGATTTAGTTGGGAAATCATTGAATGATTTCCCAACTAAATCAAAGACTTGTTGCTTATGATTACGATTTTTATTGCACTCGATTTTTTAATTTACAGTTTGCTTGAAGCTAACCTTCTGCCGTATTAACTTGTATTGTTACATCAGCTGGTGTCATTGACGTATCATGTTCTTGTCAAAAAGTTATTAAACTGCATATAGGAACATTTTTTTGTCAGATTTATACGATGTTTGATCAAAACTTTGTATAAAATAAAAAATATATGTAAATTATATATATAAATATTGACTTTACTTTTTTTATTATAAAGCGAATTTTAGACTCAAACTAAGTATTGACTTCCTGTCAGACTACATATAATTAATTTTATAAAGTTCCTACTGCTGGGACTTAAGTCTTTTCTATTTAAGCCAGCCTCAGTGCTCAGTGCTAACGGCCCCAACTTACGTGGGTTACTTTAAGTGATACAAGGCAGGTACTTTACTTTGAATGATACGTTATGGGCGGGTTTCTGAATTAAGTGTCTTGAGTTAAGAACGCTTCAAACCCTACCCCCACCCCCACCCTACCCTACCCTACCCTACTTAAATGCCAAAAGTTTGTCAGGTTTCAAGGCTAGAGTTTGAGACATACTTCATCATCATCATCATCATCATTTCAGCCGAAAGGCCGATAGGCCTCCTCCAAGTGTCGCCACAATGAACGGTCCTGTGCGTCTCGCATCCATCGGACTCCCGCAACCGTTACCAAGTCATCGGTCCACCTTGTAAGAGGCCTTCCAACGCTGCGTCTTCCGGTACGTGGCCGCCATTCCAGAACCTTTCTGCCCCAACGGCCATCTGTTCTGCGAGCAATGTGCCCTGCCCATTGCCACTTTAGTTTGGCGATTCTTCGTGCTATGTCGGTAACCTTGGTTCTTATGTTATCTTGGTACATACTTACTCAATTTCAAATGCAAATCAGAAATTAGGAGTAAAATTAGCAATGAGTGTTTTCAAGAAAATTATCTCCACCAGTATTCGCTATATAGGTGAAAGATCCGAGAGTCATATGCTTTTTTTAATGATTGTGTGTTAATTTACATTTAAGGTAACAGGATTTTTAGCAATATATTACGAATACATAAGACACTAATTATTATCTATTATTGCCCGTTGTGTCCCACTGCAAGGCAAAGGCCTCCCTTCCGTTATTCCATTCCTTTCTGTCCTTAGCCACTTCTGACCAATCCTTAAGGTAAGAGTCTAAATCGTCACGCCATCTCCTTCTGGGCCTACCGCGTCGCCGGCTCCTGCTGTTCGGAATCCAGTCAGTGGTTGCCTTCGCCCAATTGTATGTAATAAATTAATATTAATTAAATATTTATACTAAACCTAACTATGTATATATACAAAATTATATATAAAAAACACACAATACACTCAGGCGTCGAAGTACTCCTCTTACTAGCTAAAGATACCAAATAGATACCAATTAAGGTTAAAAAATCCAATGGTTTTATTCGCCGATGACAGCAAAGCACTAATAAAATACACAAGTATTGACAATTATAAACATGACATCATCATTAATCTTAGAAATATTATTGATTGGCTTGACAGAAACAACGTGGTAATAAACTTACCGAAGACTAAAGTGATCGCACAATCCCAGAGACCGTCAATGTACAATATAACGGAAAAGTGATCAATGAAACAAAGGTTGCAAAATTGGGTATTCATATCGTCGACCAATTAACACGGAAACCACAAGCAGATGAGGTATACGAAAAGGTTCTTTTTAACTTGTCCAAAGCACTACTTAGGAAGTGTTCTTTGCATCGGTCCTATAATATTTTATAAGCTACCAGACAGCATAAAAAATGACACCCTTAAATAATTTCACCTATGTAGCGCAAACTGGTGGAGATAATGACTGGCCTGTTGGTCTAGTGGTTAGTGGCCCTACCTGCTATGCCAGAGGTCTTGGGTTCGATTCCCACCCAGGACAAATGTTTGTGTGATGAGCACGATCATTTGTTCTGTGTCTGGGTGTTATTTATCTATAATATATATGTATTTAGAAATATATAAGTATGTTTATCAGTTGTCTAGTGCTCATAACACAAGTTCTGGTAAGCTTGAGACTAGACGGCGTTGTGTGATAGTTGTGGAATATTTATATACAAAAAAAAAAATAAAAAAAATAAGGCTTTTTTGGTACAAAAATGTTATTCTTATGTTGCTGTTGTTATCATGAAGTGATTTTTTGAATGACCTTATGTGTGACATTTCAACAATATAATATTATTGACTTTATTACTTTAATATCTAATTTTGTATTTTACCTTTTTTTTATTGGTTGGGAAAATCATCTTATGACAAATCCCGCTTTTGCGAGGAGCGGGAGATAGAGTCTGACTTTTACTGACTAAAAATCCACTCCTGTTCCTTCTTTGCCTTCGTCCCAGGGCCCTGGGTTTCACTTTCATACTACCTGAGGCCCTAGTAGGTTTCGACCCTGCTGGGCCCCTACAATTTGCTGACTTCTCTCTGAAGCGCGCGTGGAACAGTACGCGCCTTCGAGGACTTGGGCTTGGTCCAGACGGTTACCGGACGGTCGGATGGCGACCCACCCATTGCTCGCCATCCGCAAGCCCTCACTCGGCTACCACTGCTCTCTCAATGAATGTACCAAAATAAATATTTTCATGTGATTTTATATAATATGTTTTTTACTGTCAACACACAGAGGAGTTTTTCTTTCTGTGTGGCTACTTAGTAGTAGTGTGTTTATTTTTCACAACTATTTTGGCCACTACTTCTACGATAGTTTGTTTATTGCGATCATTTATAATTTGTAAAATAACAGATGTATATAAGACTGTAAAAAATTCTTCCAAAGGACTCCTGGACTAACAAGCTTTTCGCCTCGGCATTTATTCCGCGTACATTGAAGGACTGGAACAATTTCCTTGCTGCGGTCTTCCCGTCCGATTATAATTTAGGGCCAAGGCTGCGTTAACGTGACGTCGCGCGTGTATCGTGTGCGGCAGTCCCCGTAGTGGAAACCGGATTATTAACTGCGCAATGTCACTAGTACAACTTTAACGGCGTGCATGTTTTTTTTTAATTATTGATAGGCTCGCGTTTGGCCTCTATCTTACCTGATAGTAAGCGATGATGTGGCCGACGATGCAGCACGCTTGCCTAGAAGTAACCTATTCACTCTTGACTTAAAGACCCCTAGTTTGTAGCTATCAGGAAATACATGTAGTCGTATGTATACATGTATTAGCATGTAGTTGTATCGATGGAGAACCTTAATGTATTATTACGTAGCATAACGGGCGATAACTGTGCGGCGAGCCGCAATGGAGCACTTTTGGATGGGACCGCGCGGGCGCTCGCTTAACGCATCGTCGGCCCTTAGGTGTCTTTAAGGCTAAAGTGAATAGGCTCTTAATGAACTAGTGCGATTCACCATCATCGATTGCATTACTGCTTACCATCAGGTGGGATCGCAGTCAAGCAATAGTTTATATCTTTAAAAAAAAAAATAAGTATCCTACGTTGTATTCTAGAGCATGATCTACCCGTGTATTGAATGTTATCCTAGTTCATTTAGCAGTTTGAGTGGTACGAGTAACACAATGTAAACATAAATACATACATACGTACTTTTGTCTACTTATATAAAATAACTAGCACTTTGCCCGCGACAACGTCCGCGCACATCGCGTTTGGACTTCAACCCATAAAACACTTCCAAACTTAAAGAGTAGATTAGAAAAGTTTATCACAATTTAATGAGATAAGGTTTTTATAAGCTTTCTTTATAAAAAACATTCCTCGTAGTTCTAGAGGGCGCTGCCAGAATCACCAGACTGCAAGATGAGCTCACGCGCGAGCATGCCACGTAGAACTGCCCGTGCGAGAAACAGGGTTGGCGCAGGTCAACTCCGGCAAATTTAAGGGTTTGGCCCTGTGATTTATTTATTGTCATCGCAAAGCAAACTTTCAAAGGAAACTGTAGTCTTTTGAATTCAAAAGGAAGATCGTTCGGGATTAATGGAATCCGCGTTATGAATACTGTTTCTCCCTGGGCAGACCCGGTTAAAATAATAACCTCAACAATATTGCGATGCAATGCTTTTACTTGCATCCTAGTACCATTACATAACTTCGGAGGCTTCAAGTTCCTAAGCAACATCACGGGTGTGCCCACACGCAGTGCAAGTATATGGTATGGAAGGCCGGCTGGATTAATAGTGTTCAGAAACTCAACCGGATAGTGGACTGCTTCGTCTGCATTTACCACCGTGTCTATTGAACTATACACTATAGGCGTCAATATAGCTCTTTCGAAATTTTTTCAATCATCTCTTCGACTGTACTTACTACCGCGCATAATTTTTCAGGTATGACTATAACTCCATCTAATTCTTGGTACTTGCCGTTTCCTAATTGGAGTAAAAGTACTCTCATATTTTTCGTTAATTTAAGAATTTTAGTATAGGGCCATAAGTGAGACCTTTTAATGCATGCTTTCATTTCATCCACTCGTGTCCCTTTTGGTATCGTTTTTAACTGGTAACGTTTGGCGAAAAAAACTCCTGCCAGCAATACTGTCATACCACCCATTAAATTGTCGTTGCTTCGTATGTCCTGTAGACTTCTATTTAATGCTTAAATAGCTCTTTTGCGCGCCATTGTGCTTTCGTCCCAGACTATTATTTTTGCTTTACGTAACAATTGGGCAAGATTACTTTGCTTGGAAATGTTGCACATTGGCGTCTCTACATTTGATAAACTAAGGGGCAATTTCAAAGCAGAGTGTGCAGTTCGACCACCTTCCAATAACTAATAATGTGCGGCGGTTTCCCAGAAGACGCGACCGCCAAAGCGATTCCGCAAGTACTTCTTACTTTTGCTAAAATTAAATTGATAAGGTATGTTTTACCAGTCCCACCTGGTGCATCTAAAAAGAACATTAGAACTGGAAACCATTTTTCTTTAATTTTTTTCGCGAGGGTTGCACGTGAAGGTGACAAATAAGTCTGGGCGACCGTAATGACGTACATAAGTCATAGTTACCTGAGTTCGCTCGTGCATGTATCTCGGCCCACCGGTGAAAAAGGACGGTAATACCACTATTTGACCCAGCTGATGAGCGTCAACATCTTGTCTACCGATGGCGTCCTTAAGGTGAATATAGCTATCGGAGCGTAACTTTGCCTGATTATTTCTAATGAAATTCAGTCTCTTTCTGAAGTAATTTTGTTTCCGGGTCTCGCTGTGGAATAGCAATTGAATAACCGTCTTCTCAGTGGCTGAACGTGGATCATTTGTGTGGTGGTTGTTTTTCGGCATGTATAACTAACTTGAAAGTTTTACAGGAGGAAGGAATTCCGTCAATGGTACTCTTCATGTCCCTGATATAAGGATTGACTTCGTGCAACATTTTTTGCAGTTGTTTTATTAAATTTGGTTTTAATTGCGGGAAATTACAGCATCTTAAATTTGCTTCTCTTTCATCTTTACCCACGATAAATTTGTAAAAACTGAGCTGTTTGATCGGGTTCTGACAATAAACTGCCAATTAAACTTGATAAACTTATCCCTTGTACTTTGAAGTTTGGCATATATCCATCTCCACCAACTTGTTTCCCACCAAACGACGTCATTTGGAAACAATTGTTGTATTTACGAATGTTCGAAATAAAATATTTGTGATCAGGATGGAGATCCATTATTAAACTGTAAAGAGGTTCGGGAGGTGTACTCAATAATTTGAGTTAAACTTTACCGCTGCTGCAACACATCTCAAAAGTTTCGTCCTTCCATTTAAACGCATTACACCAACAACATTTATGATTCATATCATCAATTGAAACTACATTATCAAATTCGTAATTTATTTCAGGTTTATACATTCCTAAAAGATACTTGATCTTCCATCGCCGTGTAACAACACGCATATTGAAGCGGAACTGCGCTGCTCTGTGTACTTCAGGATGCGCTTGCTGGTAATTTTCAGCGGCTATTTTTCATTTGGCATTTCGGTGTGTTTTTTTTGATGATTGCATACAGCTTTCCAGTTTGCCAAAGAATTATTTTCTGAGTATATTTTCTGAGCTCGTCTAACTTGAATCTTCCTTGTTTTGTCTGTATATCTGGTCCTCTTTTTTGTGATGCCGTCATGGACTGTGAAGGAATGTCCGTAGAAATGACTGAATATGAATCTAAGGAATTTAGGGACACAATATCAGGTACTTCACCATGTTTCGTTTTCTTCACATTTAGGTTTTCCTCGTCAGAATTAACAACGCCTGTAGGATTAAGTTCTTCATATGAAAAGTAAGCATCGAAATGACCATTTGAAACATTTTGTGTAAAGCGAAGACGTTTTATCGGGTAACCTGGAGTACCTGCATTTACATACAATTCACCGTTACGATAAACTTCGAAAATACCATACCAACTAAATCTTACATCCAGTTACTTATCTTAATTTTATTATTATTCAAAATGTTACGTAAGACTGTTTAAAAAATATTGTTTTGTAATTAACTTTATGTTTTCGTTTGTACCAATTTGTGTCAGTAGATGTCGTTGTACGTATATAAATCACATAATTGATACGTTATTACAGGATTAGGTTATCGCAATGGAAAAAGAATAAGATATTTTATACAAACATGGATGATAACATTTCACCAATACAGGGATTAATGTTGTATTATTGTTTGAGAAAGTATTATATTAAATTATTTTTTTTAACCACATTTTTGAGTAAAATAAACCACTGTGTAAAATCTTTCCGTAAAATAAATAATCGCTATTTGCTCTGTTAGAGCTTGTTTTTCTAATTTCTAATACCGAGTTGCGAGTAAATTAGGATGCGCAGTAAGACTTCAAAAATCCTGAACACGATAAAGAACACTTGACTCGACCCTAAACTGTAATTTGAGGGTAGTTTTGGAAAACGACTAATGCGTATCTTTATTATTTATTTAAAAGTATATTCGTGCAAAGTTTCAAGTTTATTAACCCCAGAAATAAGATTCTCCCATACAAACTTTAACACCCCCTAAATCTTGCACTGGGGGGTTGTACTAAAAAAAAAATATCGTAAACTTTATAAGTAATTTAGGTTAATATTTGTACTAAGTTTTGAGTTAATTGGCCTACGAAAAAAAAAATTGCATTCAGACGAAATCCCCCCTTTTTACCCCCTTAGGGGCTGAATTTTGGAAAATCCTTTCTTAGTGCTCGCCTACGTTATAAAAGGAAGCCTTGTGCAAAATTTCACGCTCCTAGTCCCAGTAGTTTCGGCTGTGCGTTGATATGTCAGTCAGTCAGTTTCTCCTTTTATATATATAGATAATTAGTGTGATTACTTTAATAACCTTTTCAATGAGAAATTAATGAAAAGGTAAAAGGCTCTTTATTAATTATTTAGATGACATTGAGTTTATAATATGTCAATCTAGACAGACATTAGAAACTTTATCATTGCATTATTTGTAATAAATACAAAATAATATATAATAATATTATATTCATACAACTATCATACAACGCCGTCTAGTCCCAAGCTAAGCAGATCTTGTGTTATGAGTACTAGACTACTGACAAAAATACTTAAATATTTCTAAATACACACATATTATAGTTAAATAACACCCAGACACAGAACAAATGATTTTGCTCATCACACAAACATTTGTCCTGGGTGGGAATCGTACCCACGACCTTCGATATAGCAGTCTGGGCCACTAGCCACTAGACCAACAGGCCAGTCAAGATGGTCTCAAACATTCTCAACAAAATTGTAGATTTGGAAAAGAATTGGAATATCTAAGCCCTGCAGTCTCAACTCTTCCAGTCAACGCGATTCATTTGACGACCTAAACTGAACTGTTAAAGGGATGGAACTATAAAGGATGTATAGCTCCATCCCTCTTTTTCGCTCGCACGCTTGATATTTTAAAACGTCTGGGATTTTATTCAAAGAAAAGAAAAAAAAAAACTGGGCAAGTGCGAGTCGGACTCGTGCACTGAAGTCAAAGTCAAATCTTTATTGCAGAACACAATACAATAAATTATACTAACTAACTATATTTCTGTATGTCATTTGAATGCTCTAGTTTACCAAATTAGGCATGCAAAATTGTAGTAAACTCAAAAAAACATTTTGTGAGTAAGATACATAATATATGTCAGACATTAAGAGCATTACTCCAGAGCGGCGCGCTTCGATTTTAGGTAAATTTACTCACACTGCTTTACAGTTAACGTGCACACAGCTTCTGTATTGGAGTGCATTATAACCGCGTGTCGTACACCGCATTGATAATTTTGATACTTTGCCAACGTTTTTAGTAAGTATGAAATTGTCAGTATGAATCGTCTATTATATTGTAATTCTAAATAATTCATTGTAAATTAAATAAATACGTTTTTAAAAAATTATTATGCCATGTCTAAGAACGTAAATGTGTTCAATTACTAGGTCTAAAAAAAAAACGAAAATGCCCCATATTTGATCCTAAACTAACTTGTTTAATATCTCGATAAAATTGCTAAATATGACAGTTTTGAGTTTACTTTTCTTGAATGAAAACTTACAGCAATCGTGTTTTTTTTGCGGCCATGCATTAATCAATGTTATATATTTTTTTAAAGTAAAATTGTCGTAAGTTTATCATACAGGGTTTTACTACTATCTCGTATCTACGTAGACCATCGACCGCTAGTTTTAAAAATGGCTTGGATAAGAACTGTTCTAATGGGAAAACGATACGACTATTTGAAAATGTTTTTGGACCATACACTAGATTATGGAATTCCCAATAATATGTGGTCAATATCTTATCTAGAAATTCAAGACATTATTGTTATATTGTCCAATTTTCAATTGTCAGAAATCATTGATTTAGACTTCCGCGTGGTTTTAACGGATGAATGCTCTTAATACTAATTGATAATGTCAACACAGAACAAACACCAAATTTATATACTTAGTCAAATGATTGACTGAGGGTTCCAAATAAACTACAATTTCCGAATGGAGTCTCGGAAGATTTTTCCGTATTGCAAATTTTTTTTCTTGTTTGTGACGTAGATAACACCAAATTTACTGTTATCATATTATTTTTGAGATTTATACCTAAGCTATAAGACCTTGCTTCATAAAAATTTCAGGATTCGGGGTCAAATTTTGACCCCTTTGAGAGTGTCGAAATATACGTTTTTTGCGACATAAACGGCCGTATCTTTTTTATTCGTTAACTTAGAAGTTTGATTTTTTCACAGCTTCAAGGGACCGTAGATCTGAGTATATATGGGTTTTTATTTCAATTTGATACCTCCATGCGTTCCCGAGATAAAGGGTCTTGACAGAGAGACAGACGGACAACAAAGTGATCCTATAAGGGTTCCGTTTTTTCCTTTTGAGGTACGGAAACCTCAAAATATCTTCTTTTTTCAACGAAGGTTTACTGAAGCTGGCAGTTCGGCTTTCCTCTAAATTCTAACTCGAGAAATGGACTTCAAATCATCATTCACTGTCTTCGGAGTGTCGTAATATCAACGAATCAATCAACAATCAAAGATAAATTGACCACCACTTCCTCATTGCATTTTTTTTCTTTTGTTATTAATCTACAAACCAGATAATTGTCACATCAGTCTTGTGATTATGATTAAATAATTAAAAAAATAGCCTCTAAGGGCAATTAACATTCTATAAGTGACCAGGAAAAGTTTCTAGATGCGGTTTGCTGTGATTACTTCATTAAGACTTAGTCTTCGATCTTCTTATAATCTTTTGGATGAGTCTGCGTATTCTAATACAGTACAATATCTTCAAGAAATGGATTGCAGAACACCATGGTCGATGAGGCTGAAAAGTTTTCGAGTGGCGACCTCGTCCCGGAAGATGTAGTGCTGGAAGGCCTCCCACTAGGTGCATCGACGACGTGATGAAAGTCGTGGGAATCCGATCGATTGAGCAGTCCGGCTCGGAAGCATGCAATAAACCAAACAATTTATAACACCCATTTGTTATAGATTGTTAGGTATAAATATGAAATATCACCGGCTGATGAAAATTGTCAACATCATTAACTTCATAAATATTATTGTGAATAGACATGATTTTCGTAATTATGTATTTTAAATTTTAAACCAAATCAGCCTATTGCGTTTTCCAAATGAAATAACTTTATAATATTCAGTGTTAGTTTATAGTCTGAATCTGAAGTATGCAGCCACGACCTTGTTTTTTTGACACAGAACATTCTTTTGAAGTTTTGTGGACTTCACACATTATGTGTGAGTTTATACTCTGCTGCTGTACGATCCAGAGGGGTTGTTATTGCATAAAATATATACTTTATCTGTTTTTTTCTCCTGAGTCTTATTACTATCGGGCAGTTGCCCAGTTACGGACCAGACACAACACACGCCTGGTCCGAGGAACCTATCTTTTTATCGGATGTTACCGGGACTTCACACCCAGTAATCTATTCAATCATTTGAACGGGAAGGAGTAATAGACATACATATAGGCGTACATACAAACTTTTGCCTTTTCAATGTTATATATTCCTATATGTATGTTAGTATCTACTATAATTTTGCTAAATCTCCATTTATTTTCCAACGTTGACATGAATGAATGTAGAGTTACAGAGATTTGCGATTGTGTCGGTACTCACTATCTAAAAAAAATGTTAGAAGTAGATTAAATCATTTCAGTTTCTATAAAATATAATAATTACTGGGAGTTAGCAGTACTCCCAAAGAAAAACAAATTGTAAAGGTCGACTGGTAGGAAATTACTTAGGCATCAAGTCCGCCCTTGTACAGTGTTTCATTAGTGCATAAAGTTTTAAATAAATAATTAATAATAAATTATAATATAATATAATATTCCACAACTCGTCGCAGCTCGCCTTTGTACATAAACTGTATATGTATCACCGTGTATTATGTATGTTTTGTGTACAATAAAGAATTAAGAATTAAGAAGAAAGCTGTCTAGTCTCAAGCTAAGCAGAGCTTGTGTTATGGGTACTAGACAACTGATAAACATACTTATATATTTCTAAATATATCCATATATAGATAAATTACACCCAGACACAGAACAAATGATCGTGCTCATCACACAAACATTTGTCCTGGGTGGAAATCGAACCCACGACCTCCAACATAGCAGTCAGGGCCACTAACAACAAGACCATCAGGCCAGTCAATTTCAATCAAATTCTATCGCTGATAGGAAACTACCGCTTTTTTTTTTTAAGGTGGGAAATCATCCAAATGACTTCTCGCGTTCTGGGTGGCGCGCGAGGGCGTGTCAAATTCTATCGCTGATAGGAAACTACCGCTGAGTTTATATTCCTACGTTTTATGAAACGTTCCACACAACGAATTACTCCCATTTCTTTTTTGTTGTTATTGTTAGGCTCGCGATTGACCATTATCTCACCTGATGGTAAGCGATGATGTACTTAGCCGACGATGGAGCACGCTTGCCTAGAATTAACCTATTCACTCTTGATTTTCTCTTCTTGACTTAAAGACCCCTATATTGTAGCTATCAGGAAACACAGACTTCAGCAGGGGATTCCACTCCTTAGCTGTACGCATAATGAATGTGTTCCCAAAACGCTTGTATGTATGGGTGGGATATCCACCATTTACCGATGGCGCAACGCCGTACGTCAAGTGGTCTGATGATGGAACGGACTTGGTGGAATTAAATTGGTAAAAAGATATAAATATTTGTTCCGCACGGAAATCATTAACACGACCCACAGCGCCGCAGCTAATCGCTCAACCACAGCTCTCACCGTGCTTTCATCTTTTTATGGACGCCCACACTGTACCACAGGTGAGGCAGTTTGGACAATGCTAAACTCTTACTGAATCCAACTACACTCCCACCATTTATTATGTAAATGCGCAGCGTCGTTTTCAAGAGCTGTAGGTAAACGACTACATAACTTGATTCCGCCATCATCTTTCGACTATTGGACAACCTGAAGTACGGGGAGTGGACATTCCCCGTCCCTTACGTAGTTAACACCTCTAAATTCCGGACTCGTATATCGAAGGATTGAAACAATTTACTTCAGTGGTCTTCCCGTCCGCTTTAGGTGTCGTCAAGACTAGATTAAATAGGCTCTTAATAAACTAGTGCGTCTCACCATCAACTATTGCCACCACTGCGTACCTTCAGGTAGGATCGTAGTCAAAAACTACTTTAAATCATTAAAAAAAAAACGAAAAAAGTTTGATGATTGTATATTGTAAAATAATGTAAAATAATGTATAATCGTCCGGAGATATTAAAGGTCAATTGTAGGTCATTACAATATAATTGCGTGATGAGCACAGAACACTATAACAATGATACATCATAGGGCATAACCTATGATGCACTGCAATCTTGTTATTGGCTAATCATCAAGTAATATGTTGCATAAGTTTTGATGACATGGGAGCACTGCCATCATATTTTTTCGTAAGATAATGAAAAATTGAAGAAGTTTCAGTAATTGTTACACTAACACCCAAATAATGTGACCAGATGGAGCTTCCTCGACCCATCTCAAACTCAGTGCCAACATGGAGCCGCTTTACAGAACATACATAACCAGCTAAGTATAGCAGGTAGGGCAGCAGGTGCTGTGGGCAGTAGTCCATCCTGCATAAACACCTATACCTTTTGGGACTTATACGACGCTAATAACAGAGCTAGGTTGCCAAATACTGGTAAGAAAAAAAAAATCTAATCCATCGACACGAAAAGATGATGAAGAAGAATATTATAAAGGCGAAATTTTGTATTACTATGTGTGTATGTTTGTTACTCCTTCCCAGTCACACAGTTGAAAGGATTTGAATGAATAGCCAATCCAAAATATTGGCATGATTTACTTAACCTAAGTTATAAGTTAGAGGACAATACGAGGAAGCAAAAAGAACCAAGTCTTTAAACCGTAACTGAACGAAGACACCTATAGAAGTATTGCTAGTAATTTTTTATCAGGCGCTACCTGTTTCCTGTTTCTTATATTATAATTAAGACGACTTGAAGACTCGAGTTCTTTATAACACTTAACGCTTGGCGTTATATTCTGAAGCGAGGGCCGCAGAATAACTTATTAGAGAAACCGTGTAGTATATTTAACAATGAGAAACTTAAAAAATATCAAACAAATATAAAAACAGCGCCAGATAAAAAGCAATAGCGATCTACTAAATAGTCCCTAACTTAGTACGATTACGGTTGGTAGACATAATTCTTTTTGCTTTTGATTTCTCATACAGTCCTTTAAGATATGGCATAGGATTCACTATTGGAAAAAAAAAGTCATGCTAGCTATGTATTTCAAAAGTTTCATTCCCCTTTGGCTCACGGGTAGACTATGTCCTGCAACAGTACATAGGATTCTTTTTATCCTGTAAGTATATTCCCTTGGGATAATTTTTTACTTTCACACGAGTTATATAGCAGAAGCTAGCATAGCATAGCATAATCAGGCCTCCTCTCTAAGAGAGGGAATGTACCGTAATCCATCACATGGGCCCATAGCAGATTGATGGATGTCACACGTCTTCGAATTTTTGGTTCTAGAACATGCCGGTTTCCTCACGATATTTTTCTTCACCGTTTTGAGAGCAGTGGTGATGAAATAAATTACAAAAAGTAATGCACCTAGCTGGGTTTGAACCTACTGAACTACTCGTAAGTCGGGGCCGTTACCGCTCGGCCACCACTGCTCCATTTTTAATTTATTTTGTTCATTGATCCTTTCTCAGTAACAAGGAACCATTAACCTGATATAATATTTTTAGCTGATGGTTTCTGGCCAAAGAAATTAGTAACGAATTTATTATCAGTAAAGCACATAATATTTCTGGATTGGTTTTGTAGTGGTGACTGCATACAAGAAGACGCAGCGTTAGAGGGCCTCTCATAATGTGGGCCAAAGACCTGGTGAGTGTTACGGGAATACGAAGGATGTGAGACGTACAGGAGCGGTCGTTGTGGCAACACTTGGGGAGGACTATGTCTAGTAGTGGCCGTCTTTCAGCTGAAAGGATGATGATGAAATACATTTATTCAACTGCAACAAAGCCTACTGGGGTTTGTATGTCAGACCATCATTTACTAATTTCAGCAGGCTACTCTGCTAGGATAGGTTACTTCTAGGCAAGCGTGCTCCATTATCACCCACATCATCGCTTACCACCAGGTGAGAGAGTGTTCTATAGCGTGCCTATACATAAAAAAAAACTTGCTTTTTCCACAATTCATCGGGAAAGCAGGCTGTTAAAATCTTAACCGTAATCGCACTAAATGGGTGAGCTATAAATATTCCCCTATAACTCTAACAAACTTCCAATGGACGAAATAGTTCAACAGGGTCAGTTTCTTACTATTTTAGGAGCCATTATACCCACTGTTGTTAGCTATCATCAATCTTGGAATAGGGGGGTGCGAAGTAAGGTAGGAAGAAAAACTTTCTGACGAAATAAGGTCTGAGTCTTCAAACTACTTTTGTTGTGTCTTAATTTCTTTTTTCAGGGGGAAATTCTCATGGATGTCCTCGGCCCTGGGGTAGAAAACTTGCCTGTCAGGCTCATACTGACTCTAAAACCACACTGGTGTTTCCTCGCACACTTAATTCGGGAGTTATTGGTGCGAAAGTGACTTCGGCTACCCTAGGGTAGTGCTGGCCTGCCGGTCGAGGACTTTGTCCCGTTGAGCGTAGTAAGGTAAGGTGTTAACGCGTGGAACACTTTGCGCCGCCACCTCAGGTCCTGATTGATAAAACAACAGATGATTTCGAATCCATCGACGTTGTTACACACTAATAATGACATTTTTCTTTAAATAGCATAGCTTAGCATATCAGCCTTATAATGTTAGCACTGCTGGGACTCAGGCCTCCTCTCTAGGAGAGGGAATAGGCCATAATCTACCACGCGGCGCGGGTCCAGTGCACATGTCTTCGAATTTTTGGTTGTAGGATAAATGCCGGTTTCCTTACGATGTTTTTCTTCACCGTTTTGAGAGCAGTGATGAGTTTAAACTCATGACCTACATATAACTCGTAAGTTGAGGCCATTACCACTGGGCCATCACTCTCTCTTCTACTACTTTTGTTCAATCAAAAGGATAAGAATTCGAGCTTGGTTGGCTGCAACCTAGCTACCAACCAAAATGGCAAGAAACCTTCTTTTTTGTAGATGACAAATCATCCAATGACATCTCCCGCCCTTTCGTGTCAGACTTTTACTGACTAAAACCCACTCCTAGTTGCTTCGTTGCCTTTCATTCCAGGGCAACCCTTGGCCCCAGAAGGCTTCGACCCTGCTGGGCCTCTACGGTCTGCTGACATCTACTTGAAGTGCGCGAGGAACAATACGCGCCGTCGACGACTTGGGATGTGATGTCATTAGATAATTGCCCACCTAAAAAAAACGACAAAAGCCCTAACTAATAAACAGTAGCTGCAGTCGCTATCGGTAATGATCATTTTAACATTAGTTAGCATATTCTGAAAAGACTTATATACCAGTGTTTGGTATCTTCTTCGTGGAAACCCCCTTGCTTTGCAGTTTGATCGAGATTATGTTTTTTTTTTACAAGGAAAAACTGATATTTTAAGGATATATTGATATATGAATAGAGAAGTATCTATCGACTCAATAATTTTTAAGGAAAACCAGATTCACTTTGTGGTTATAAAAACTGTTGCTGGTTTTGTTATTCGTGATCTGAAAGTAGGAGGTATTAGGGTTTAGGAATTCCCGAGAATTTGAAAGTTCCGGGACACGAGACAGCCTAGAATCAATGTCTGGGAATTCCCGGGACTTCGAGACTTAAGATTGTTTTAATTCAATTTTTTTAAGAGGGTAAACCTTTTTGAAGAATTTTAATTGAGTTGGTTTCTAATTAAACGTATTAATATTTAAAAAAAAATTACTAAACGAGAAATTAAATCTTAATAAATTTTTAAATTCAGTTAATTTCAGTCTTAAAAATATATTTGTTTTTTTTTTTAATCACAATCTTATAGTTATAAAACTAAGTAGTTTAAAATCATACAAAATCTTGATTACTTTACTAATTTAATAATTGTAGTATCTATTTATTGGTCATAATCACATACATCATGAAGGTCGGTTAGTTTTGGACGTGTCTGCTGGTTCACGTGCACATGTTTCTGGGTGCCTAGATACCCTACTTTCTATGACAGAGGTTCTCAATCTTTTTCACATAACGCCTCCTTTTACTTATTGTAATTTTTTTGCCAGGAAAGAATATATGACTTACATAGGACGTCCACTGCTGGACATAAGCCTTCCCCAAGTGACGCCACAACGAACGGTCTTGTGCGTCTCGCATCCATCGCATTCCTATGTCTCTCACCAGGTTTTCGGTCTACCTTGTAAGAGGCCTTCCAGCACTGCGTCTTCCGGTGCGCGGTCGCCACTCCAGAACTTTTCGGCACCATCAACCATCTTTTAAAAATCTGTACCTACTAGAGTTGATGTGTTGCTGATATGTTGTTGATGTGTTGTTTGTTGTTGTTTGCTGTTGATGTGTTGTTTAAATACATTTAATCCAAAATTGAACCAGTTTGTGAGGCTCCTCGGACAGGACCACGAAGCCGTGGGGCATCTTCATGCACGGTTTTGGAACTCTTCTGCCCTTATCGAGCGCACCGATCTTATAAGTACATACAGAAAAATCTGTATGTGAACCTGTACACACATCACAGGACAACGACAGTAATGAAGCTTAGTAGGTAATTACATTTATTTCTGATTCTTTATCAATAATGGTATTATACGAAGAACCATTCTTTTATTCTTCCACCATACCTAATGTAATCATCTTCTACATTCTTTATAACAATTCCAAGACAACTTCTAAGTATAAAAAGTTTTTATTCAAAAGTCTCAGAGAAAAGACAATCTTTTAAAAATCTTTGAACGGTTATATGTTTCTGAAGGATCTTTAGTAAATTCGCAGTAGAACTTAAAATACTTTCACTTAGATGACAATTTAAGCAAACATTTACAATTGACCATCGATAAAAAACAGACGTCAAATAAAAACACTAGGAAATGAACTAACCTAATTCTAAATTTAAATCTTGCCGCTAACGCTTCTAGACAACTATCCAGCCAGTCTAATCTAAATCGAGGTCAAAGACAGTCTGTACTAGGAGAGGATAGATAGCGAGAGATCTATTACGATACTGAGGTCAATCTATCATAGCCTCATAGGTAATGATGCTCACATTACGGAGCCACGCAGATCAATAAAACTACCAAAACTCTGAGAACATCTGGCGCGAACCCGGGGAAAAGGCGCGCATGCGTGAAACTGTGTTACCAGTTAGAGAGTGAGGTTTTACCGCGCTTTATGGGAAGGAGAGAGACTTGACAGATTGTTTTTTTTTTTTTAAATGAAATGAAAAGTAGTAGCTATATGTTACTCATATCTATAATATTATTGAATAGCGATATATGGTATTACGACAGTGCCAATGTCAATAAAATGAAGTAAATTAGTCAGTGTCATAATTATACCTTCTATGTTTCATAAACAAAATTATGAAAGACTTAAAACCTTCGTTTGATTCTATAGATAATAATCTTTTAGTTCTGTTTAAATTAATGAAGTATACGTATATACAGTTTATTTATTACAGATTTAGTTTCATTAAGTGGCAACCCCACCTAAAACGTCAAACCAAAAAATCTGGAGCGAAACTATAGTCAAATTAACGTTTTTATTAATAATAATGAATGAAAATGTGAAAATTATAAATTAAAAACAATTTTTACGGACATTTTGACTATTTCTATAGTATTTTTGGGGTTCAAAACCCAGTTATATAGTGTTACAATTATGAGTGTAGAATCGTGAATGTGTTCAGCTAATAAATTAGAAATAAGATTGTTGATGTTTTAGTCTGTTGTTGAAATAGTCTTCCTTCTAGTTACTTGTACATATCGTTAGTTTTTTTATCAAATAGTTGTGGACCTGGTTGTGTTAAATAAGATTGAAGAGATCACTGAAACTGTAAAAGGTAAGGTTATGAATTCTCACTCTAAATACTCGTAATTATTTTATAAATAGAATGTCCGTATCCTTCCACCGATGAATTTAAAATGACACTTGATCTTGACTGATAAGGCATAAATGGCCCCACGTAATATCAAAATAGCTGAGCCTTTCATTAGGATCACGTGTACCTATCTCTCCTGTTGTGAAAAAATCTAATGGCAGGCGGTTGAAAGAGAGTATTCAGCTGTTGTATGTTTATATTTTTAGTTTTTAAGAACATTATTTATCAATTTCGTTGATCAATCAGGTACCTATGTTTTTTCGTGTTTATACAAGGGAGACTTTTTTTAGGTGGGAAAATTATCTAATGACAAATCCCGCTCTCGGACGGAGCGATAGATAGTGTCAGACTTTTACTGACTAAAAACCCACTCCTGTTTCTTCGTTGCCTTTAGTACCAGGGCCGAATCTTCCTTTCAAAAAAAAGACCCTTTGCCCGTTTTTTAGAGATAGGGTAGAAATTTTATCAATGCATCTTTATAATATAATTCTTATGTACGTGTGTTTATCACCTAACCCCTCCAAAACGGCTTGACCGAACTGGACGTTATATGGTATGGTTCGAAAATACAATTGAACCCGGTAGGTCGCACTGCAAACGGAATTTCAATTATTTTTTTAATGATGATGATGATGGAAAGCTAGTTTTCTGGCAGGTTGTCCTGCCAGAAAACTAGCTTTGTCTTAATCTGCCGGGACCGTTAGTATTATTATAATAAAATAATAATAATTTAAATTTTATTTCAGAAGAACGTCCATAGTAGTCACAATTCTCTTAATATATAGTTATAGAAATAATCACATAGATGAAATTCACCTACGACGACGCAAAAAATGGCAGCCAAATCAATCATCATCTCGATCAATTAAACTCTTCTAGACTTATTACATCTAAGGTTTTTTTTTTCATCCCCTACTCTTGGGCGGAGCGAGAGGGTGTGTCAGACTTTTACTGACTAAAAACCCACTCCTGTTCCTTCGTTGACTTTCATACCAGGGCCCAGTCGTCCTTTCAGAAGCAGACCCTTGGCCCTAGTAGGCTTTGACCCTGCTGGGGCCTTACGGTTTGCTGACATCTCCATAAGAGGCGCGCATGGAACAGTACGCGCCGTCGACGACTTGGGCTCGGTCCGGACGATTACCGGACTATCGGACTGCGAACTACCCATTGCTCACCGTCTGCAAGCCAGCGATTATGGTGGCCGGAAATCGGGATCGGAATCTCGGCGGCTGGGGCGTGAACACCGCGCCCTCGCTCGTGTACGTGCGGCCTCCTCCTTTGCTAGTATTACTGATCGCAGAAGGAGGCGACCGCCTCTCACTCCTCCTCGCTCCGGACCATGGCCTGTACCAAAGCCCGGCGCGAGAGATTGTTGCCGCTGATCTCCCACATGAGGACACGGTGGTGTTCTGCCCAAGCGGAGCACACCTCTACCGTGTGCATGATTTTTTCTTAGGTGGGGAACCTCAAATAACTCTTCCAGCTCTCAGTGGAGCGACAGGAAATGTCCTACTTTAACTGACTAAAACCCTCATGTGTTCCTTCAGTGGCTCTTTGCGTTCCAACGCAGCGTTATTTCTTTCTCGGCCCTGAGGGACCCCGTCAAATATACTGACGCCTCTTTGCACGTGCACGTGGTTCACAACGCACTCTTGACTTTGGCGTGGTCCTTATTAGACCGTGAGCTATCTATTGCTCGTCGTTCGCAAGCCTATGTGTACGGTGACTGGGATTCGTGCTGCAATACCCGATGTCCAAGGCGTTGCCTGCGGTGACTGAGGAACTCTTTCAGGCTAATATCTAAACTATAATGTTAAGATCTGTTAATACCACGCTACTGCATAAAGCTTTCATTTTCAAACCAGTTCTCTATCTGATCTACATATTTCAGTTTCAATAAAACTCCGCTTTTGGTTCTGCTCATCTATGGCAAGAATTTGGGCCAGTGTTTCCTTATAACGTTATGTGAAGTATTTCTTCATCTTGAATGATAAATTACAAGCCGCACTGGGCCAGCGTGGTGGATTATGGAACTTTCTTTTTCCTAAAGAGAAGACCAAAGCCATGACCCCAGGCCTTCTCTCTTAAAATGTCCAAAAACCACAGCAAAGCCCAGTTACCAAGACACAACAGCTTCATCGCATCACATCAAATTACGACGAAAAACATACGAAGCATGCATTACAACTCGATCTTTACATCAACTTGAAGACAATATATCTGAGACGTGTCTGTTTCAGTAGCTTGTTGCCATAGCAACGTCTAGTTAGAATATCTTTGAGAACTTGACGCCATCCTTTGATACTGTTTGTTCTTTGTGCTTCTGATATTGTTTGAGACAACTTTGTTGGACCGTGTATTTAAATGTCAAAATTTAACGAGATATGATTGGGAAAGAAGAAAGATCTGAATTTATGTTTTGACGGCTTCTCAGTTGAGAAGCCGAAAATTAATTATTCCATTCGTTTCTGACTGACATATCAACGCACATGTAACATGAAACCCACGAAACATACAAAGGTTTTCTTTTATGACATAGGCGAGCACTAAGACAGGATTTTTCAAAATTTAAGGTTGGAAATCAGCCAATGACTTCTACTCTTGGGCGGAGTGGAGAGCAACTAAAACTCAATTCGTTTGTTCCTTTTTTGCCTTGCGTTTCATTTCGGTGTTCATTTTCACTTAACCCATGGCCCCAGTAGGTTTCAACCCTGCTGCGCCCCTACGATTTGCAACTGACGTGAGTGGACTTCAGTTATCTTACTCATAGCACAAGCTCTTCTTAGTTTGGGACTAGATGGCGTTGTGTGATAGTTGTGAAGTACTATTGTATTATTATTATTATTTTGTGTGGATGGGAAATCATCTAATATTCTTCAGTTGCATTATGCGTACTAATTACTAAGACTACGAGTCTCCCTATCATACTTTTCCACATGGCCCTAGCTGCATCGGCCCTGCTGGGCCCCTACGGTTTGCTGACTGCTGACATCTGTTTGAGGCGCGTGTGGATGACTCAAGTCAAGTAAAAGTTAGCACCCATAACAAAAAAGGCTTGCGTTTAGGATTAGATGGAATAAAGTAGGCAATTCATTACATCTCAAGACCCATCTGTGCCGCGGAAAGCACGTTAAGTCGTTGTTTCGTGTTATTTGTAAATCTCTGTCAGTCATTACCGGCAAGCAGAAGCCCGACTTTCTTTGCGCGGGTTATAGTGTAAACAAGAAACTGTACGAGTATATCCATTAAACCCCAAGCGAACGCCGGCGTTTATAATTTATGTACACATATATACACATAAGAAGATACATAATTATAAAAAAAAAATTACAAAGGTACTGCTTATTTCAAAGGAAATTTCTTCCAGCACACCTGCAAAGGGAGTGAGTAGAAGAAATGTAGACAATAGCGTGTAGAAATAAGAAAAGAAGTGTTTGTAAAATCTTAAACTTAGTAAAAAAAATATATAAATACACGGTTTATTTAAATATTACATACTAAACAATATACTAAAAAAAGGTCTGTGTATCAAATACAGGCATTCAGAGGCATCTGGTTAGAATAGGACCCGACACCAAAATAAATGTGGTTCGGAAACCGGCTAGACTGATTAATTGACCACAGAGACTACAAAGACCGACTCTTTTTTCCAGTCTAAATCACAGACGGGGCGAACATTGATTACTACGCTCACTCACAGAATAATTGTTTGGCCTTCTAAAATCGACCCTTTATATAGAAATCTACTCGAGTACTTAACCACACTTTTTGGTTTAGGCAGGCGAACAAATAAATAAATAAAAAACCGGTCAAGTGCAAATCGGACTCGCGAATCAAGGGTCCGGCAGGAAACAAGTAGTTTTATTCCAGAATCGAGTTTTAAAGATTTTTTTCAAGTCGTAAAAATGTAATTATTTTGTGACGTAACTACACGGTTTTTAGACTATTTCCTTTATTTGTGCTGTGCTTCTAACTAAATTTCAAGTTTTCAATTCCTTGCGAGTTTAAAAAGAAGTGTCTAAACATTTAGGAGTTTAAATTTTTAAGTGCTTCAACGCACTGTGACTTGAGTATTTAATATTAATTTCAGGGCTTGAGGACGGTGAGCAATGGGTAGCTCGCCGTCCGATCGTCCGGGTACCGTCCGAACGGAGTCTAAGTCGTCGACGGCGCGTAGTGTTCCACGCGCGCCTTAAGGAGATGTCAGCAGCCGTAGGAACCCAGCAGTGTCGAAGCCTACTGGGGCCATGGGTGATGCGAAAGAGATCCCCGAGGCCCTGGAACAATGGCAAAGTAGGAACAGGAGTGGGTTTTTAGTCAGTAAAAGTCTGACACTATCTCCCTCTCCGAGGATGTCATTAGATGATTTTTCCACCCGAAAAAAAAAAAAGCTTGATATACCTTTACGCGTTCCTGAGGAATGGGTTCTTGTCATGACAGACGGACAGGCAGACGACGAAGTGATCCTATATGGGTTACGTTTTTGCTTACTGAGATACGGAATCCTAAAAAAAATAATGGGGAAGTAAAACTAAAAATCCTAAAATTTAATTAATTAAATTTAATTAGTTAAAGCTAAATATAAAATAGATTTGATAAAAACATACCTATTAATAACCGATGAGTCCTACAAAGATATTTGATTACTAATGTTATTTCCAAGTAAATCTAATTAATATTTACATTACCGTTTTGATACCACTTGGTGACTCAATTTAAGTGATTGATCTATTATTTTAGGTACCAATATTATTTATTAGATCACTGAAAATACATGTTTTAAGTAATTTATGACTAAATTAGTGTAGCCGGAATGAGGGGGCTCATTTCGAACAATTTATCAGTTAAATAATTTCAGTGTAATAAATTGAACACAGTGTCTCAAGACGAAAGTCTATGACCAGTGCGGGCTGCCAGTGATGACATATGGCACTGAAACATGTTCGCTTATAATGGGCCTCATCAGAAGGCTTACAGTCACCCAAAGGGCAATGGAAAGGGCTATGCTCGGAGTTTCCTTGCGTGATCGCATAAAGAATGAAGATATTCGCAGGAGAACCAGGTCGCCGACATAGCCCGAAGAATCGCCAAACTAAAGTGGCAGTGGGCAAGGCACAATGCTCGTAGAACGGATGGTCGATGGGGCTGAAAGGTTCTAGAGTGGCGACCGCGCACCGGAAAACGCAGCGTTGGAAGGCCTCCCACAAGGTGGACTGACGACCTGATGAGAGTCACTGTAATGCGGTGGATGCGAGACGCACAGGATCGGTCGTTGTGAAGACGCTTGGGGGAGGCCTATGTCCAACAATGCACGTCTTTCGGCTGAAATGATGATGATGAGTGTAACAAATTGATAGTATAATAAAGATAATGTTAGATTTTACGATTATTTATAATATATATTATAATCCTATCGATTAGTATAATAAAATAGCGAGTGTTTGTTTTTTTTTTAATTTTAGTTGGATCGAGTCCCGGGCGAGGCAAGTGAGTTTTAGAAAATCTTTGAATGCAGTTTTGATTCTTTTAAAAAGTAAAGTAATGTCTCCTTTAAGTAAAACGAGCCAACTTAAAGATTTAAGGTAGTTCCCTCCAGGGCTCAACTTATTTTTCCACACTGTATAATTTATACTTATCAAGACCATTTAAAAAAAGCTCAAACACGATAGGGTTATCTGAGTTCCTATGGCTACTTTCCGGTTCCATCTTCAAATCAGCTCTATGTCATAAAAATTTGCATTGTCATCTAATTTACACATACATGCAAAATTTCAGCTCAATCGGTAACCGGGAAGTGGATCAAATTTATTTCAAGATTTGATTACAGACAAACAAACATCGGGACAGGTGAAACTAAATAAAAGCTTGTAAAAACGTACATTGGTATGTACCTAACAGATATATATATGCACGTGATGCAACACTCTAACACTCACAAAATTTTATCGAACCTCGTTTGAACTGTGCACAAAATTTTATGTTATACCTCACGTCTTACTAAAGGTCGAGTTTGTGACTCAATAGATGTGTTATTGTCAGAATTTGAAATCGAAGTATGTGGAAAGTAAAATCGTGTAGAAGGAAATAAAAATTTACAGGAATGCATTCGATTTGGGTCTCTGAGTTGAGTTTAACACACAAAACATTTCGATTTATTTTTCCACAGTGATCGTTAAGTAACATGTTTTTTAACAGCTCCTAGTCTTCAATATAAATAAAAATAAACGTTAAACTATGTTGCGCAAAACTCTGGAAAGATTGAAACCTCCACGGTCCGGACTAAGCGTTTCGCCTCGTCGTTTATACCGTGTAAATCAAAGGACTGGAACAATTTTCCTGCTGTGGTCTTCCCATCCGACTATAATTTGGGTGTCATCAAGCATCAAGGCTAGAATGCTAGAATGAATAGTCTCTTATTAAACTAGCCTCATCATCAACGATTGCATCACTACTTACCATCAGGTGGGATCGCAGTCAAGCACTAGTTTATATTAAATAAAAAAAAACTAACTTTTTTCTAAGGTAGAGAAAAAAAATGCACGTAAATTGTTAAAGAAAATTTATCTTTATTCTCTTCTTCTTAGTGTATTGCTGGCAAAACTAGTTAAATTCCTTGCCTGGCCCAGTATTCGGCCACGGCAGTGCCGTCCGCTGATCCTGTCTTTAGGTCTCTACGTGAACAGGTAACAGGGCACGTGATGCAGGATCGAAGGTGGGACATGGTGTGTGGAGAGACGCCGCACAAACGCTGAAGATCGGTACCGTGAGAACCCCCATCTGTGGAGATTGTCTTTGCTGCGCCCAACTTGGGTGCGGAGTCTGTGTAGTTTTCCAGGATGGCCATGGCAACTCGTGTCCAGGAGAGAGGCTCTCCAATAGCTCGACAAAACCATCAGGAGGTTTAAACTTCTCACGCCAGAGGCCATCTCTCCGAGGGGTTACCTTGGGACGGGCTCACGCTTGCAACAAAACTTTTACGACTTTTAAGCCTCAAGGGCACCGAACTGTAATTGTGCATATGATGGCGAAGGTCGTTTTGTTGTTTCGCCCTTTCTGTGCAGCTAGCCACAGCCCTGCGAATTTTTGGGGGTGCAAGACTAAGATTTGGAACTAGGTACGATTGTAACATTTATTCAGCTCAAAATTACCTAGCCAACGACTCATAAAGCTATTTGAAAATGGACCAAGATTTCATAGAGACATTGGCATCATCCTGTCGTCGGAGCAATCAGTAGACGGGGCGGCAAGGTATAGAAAATTTTAATTTTACGGGCTACCTTGGAGAATCCCCTTTAATAAAACTAGCTAGACCCTACTCATCAAACAAAATAAAGGAAGAGTTCACGACAAACTGGTGAACACTGCCCTTTTAATTAAGATTGAGGGACATGTCATGCCCGACTGGGATTTAAACTGGTAATACTTCATATAATAAGTTCGACAGTAACAGCCGCCTGCATACGCCTGCATGGAGATGATAACACGACTGAGTTATTCTCATTCCATGGTTTTATAGTAAGTGCTTTTGCGCACACGATTCTAAAAGCAACATGAAGCCTTTTCTGATACTCAATGTTAGATACTAAATAAGTATAATGGACGACTTTTTTTCTAATGATTTTATATCTGTAATAATACGACTGCGTGTTCTAAAGTACACTTTTACTTGTTTTATTTTTTTCTGTGTGGCCTCTCACAGTTCAACCAATGAGGTTATCGACTACTTAACTGGAATAACCCCCCAGGTTTAATAAAAAAATAAAATGTCCAGCCAGGGCTTACTCAAAACTAAGCGACTATATGCTAAGGGCACCCTCTGTGTCCCTGTGTAGCAAGAGAACGGGCTGAATCAAAGACAACTGTTTTATTTAATAACAAGCTCTATATCTATAAGAAACTCTTTTATTAAATTTCAAATAAACCATTTACAGGCACTTTTGAAATGTCAAGAAGTCAGTCAGTCAGAAAAAAATTATGCTAATTGCACATTCCAAAGCATTGCATTTCCATCTCCATGGAGAAGAATCTGCAAGAACTCCATGGACGCTCTTTTCAATCATGTTATTTATTACAAATATCTCGGTTACATGTTTCTTGTCGCTACTATCATATGAGAACAATGTAAATAAAATAAAAACTAAATATAGACATTAAAATAGCAACTGGCAGCTAAGAGGTGACCAGTCTCAATTGACAGCACCCGTTCATGGACATGACGCTAATATTAGCACCACCCAGCTCAACCATTTTGAAAGGAAAAAAAAAATAAAAGTCTTTCCCGCATACTTCAACATCTCTGTCAATATTTTTAAATGTAATTGTTGTTATTAAAAAAAAAATGTCATGATTTTTGATATAATAAAATACAGAACACAGTTTTATACATAAAAAATTTTGACTTTTATTTTTGACTCAGTATCGAACAAATTACCATTTTTATACACACACCTACAATCACTCTAACAAACAAACTTTCAGACACACACACAACACACACCATACACTACACACTCACAGACACACCATTTTTTAGTTTTAGCATTTTTCCTGTTTTATTTTTTAAATATAAATATTCCTCTCTGTACGTGAAGGCTTTGATGTTTACAAATTAGTACTTTATAGTATTGTTTTAAGACGGTGAGAGCCTGGAGATCTGTCATACAGGTCTCGAACCCACTACAGACTCCAGCTCTCACAAAGGTTACAAATTTGATTGAAATAATATGTTATGAACCAATGTCTGTACCTTTTGAGAGAAATAAAACGATATTATTATTATTATATTATTATTATTTATATTAAAAAAAACTTTTTCAAAAAAATACCAACCTACTTCAATGTAAACTAAAAACACGTGTAAAAGTAATAGTTATAATAGTGTAAAAAAAAAATAGTTTTGTCTATGAGTTATTTAATTCCTATGTTTCGTATCGTCTCCCCAATCTTCATCACAATATCTCTCCAAGTTATTTACTATAAACATATCGGCAAGTCTCTTTTTATTGCTGTTTTTTTTTTATATAATGTTTTTCCAATTCCTTGTTATAAATGTAATATGAATATTAAAACTTGTACGCCATTTACGAGACATAGTGTTCATTTTATTTTGACATCACATCTAGCATCTGTACCTTTTTGTTTACTTAACTATGTCTTACAAACAAAAATATCTGAATCTAAACATGAATCTTGACAAAATGTCGTTTGCACCTTTTTGGTTGGCTGATTGTTCCCTTATTTTTTCTCAAGAAAAAATAGGGGAACACCTAAGTATTTTTTTTTAAAAGTTTTATTTTAAAGTGTTACCCATATCTTTCTACATATATTCTCTGTGCTGTAAAATTACATTTTTCTCTATCTTTCATAGATTGCATAATGCGTTACAAGAGACGTACGTCGCAAACTACGAGAACTTCTCGCCACTCTGACAAGAAATATACAATACGTAAGTACTTATCATTTAAGGTTGTTTTAAGATCAAATAACGTCAAGCGAATAAACTCAATACTTCTATAATTTCGGATAAACTCGATGCAATTGATGCTGAAAATGCACAGGTAGCTTGTTTAGCGCCTATAGACTAACGTGTCACCGGGTGAGTAGCAAAGTGGAATGAATATTCTAAAATGTTTATATTCGGTCGCATTGATTGTTGCTAAGTAGTGATGCAACGGAAGCGTGTTAACGGAAGCGGAAACGGAAACAGATGTCAAAAGTAAATCTTTGCGGATGCGGAATCGGAAACGGAAGCAGAATCGGAAGTGATTATTCGAAAAGTAGAGATATTAGAGATATTATTAAGAAAAAGCACAATCTTATTTTTTTTAAACAACAGAAGGTTTATGTCGTAATCATGTCACGAGGCGCGGTGATGCGTAGAATGAAGTAAAAAATATAATAATAAAGAAAATCGTTGCGACACGTTTGTGTACCGACCCCATCCCTCCTCGCTGTATTCTTCCGTTTAGAGTTCTGTTATAATTTTTGCGGAAGGTGAAGCGGAAACGGAAATGAAAATGCTTGAGTAACTTGTGCATTAGCGGAAGCGGAAGCAGAGTTCTGTTGCAATACTAATGCTAAGCAAATTGCGAAGGCGTCAAGCGAGCGGGCAGTTTTAAGTAAAAGTTTTTTATGATTTTGAGATGTTCAAGGGTCGTATGATATCGACTCGAGGCGATCGACGAAAGAGAATCGAAATGAAACTGTCGTAACTTGGCTATGCTTACAGGACTGCTAACGATGGGAGGTGTGCCATTCGATACAGGCCAAGCTCGGGTCAATGACGCATTGTGTCCACGTGCGCCTCATAGAGCTGTCATCAAAATAAAAACCTTACATTCTCCCCCGCTCCAACCAGAACGGAAGAAGTTATTTGATGATTTCCATTCCATAAAATCGTGCATCGTCGCCACCGCAAGTGGCGGTGCCAAGAGCGGGGCAGAATGCTCCTTTCGCGAAAGAAACAAAGCCCTCACCACGCCCTTCACAAGCTGAGGCCAGACTCGAGTAGTTCTGGACCGCAGAGGGGAACTGAAGGAACAAAGAATTTTTTTTTTAACTTTACCCGTGACCCCAGTAGCCTTCGACCCTGCTGGGCCCCTACGATTTGCTGACATCTCTCTGAGGCGCGCGTGGAACAGTACGCGCCGTCGACGACTTGGACTCGGTTCAAACGGTTAGCGGACAGTCGGACGGCGAGCCACCCTTTACTCGCCGTCCGCAAGCCTGCGTCTACGGTGGCCGGAAATCGGGATTGGAATCCCAGCGGTGGTTGGGACGTGAGGACCGTTGACTCACGCGATCAGCCGCCTCCTTTGCTAGCATTACTGCTTCGCAGAAGAAGGCAACTGCCTGCTACTCATCCTCGCTCCGGAACATGGCCTGTACTAATGCCCGGCGCGAGAGATCACTGCCGCCGATCGCCCCCACGAGGAACACAGGTGTCTTACGGTCAGTAAAAAACATTAGATGATTTCCCAACTCCCAAAAAACACCTAAAAAAAAGGAAAGGGTCTGTTATTTTGATAGGTACTTAAATCTTCTTTCATCTCGTTACGAGTAGATAGACCATTAATATAACTCGAACATTGCGTGTTCTAACAATAGAAAATCTATCTAGATAACAATATTAAGGCCTTTTCTTCCTAGAAATGGTTGTTTGGTACATTTGGACAATCTTTCTGTTAGTAATGCGAAAAAAAAGGATAAGAATTTTCTTTGTGAATGTTAAATTGAACTCAACAAACAAACCCCTAGATAATTCATAGTTATTTCAAAAAGCTTTTAGAACTTAAGTAAGTACAGCTTATTTAAGCCCTAAAAGCCTTTTGAAATAACTTTAAATATTCTTTCAGGCTTTGTTTGGTACGATTGTGTTTTCAAGGATTTTTCTATGTAGGACAGGGATGGCGAACCTTTATATAAGAACGGGCCACTAAAAATATTTAAAAAACTGGGCAAGTGCGAGTCAGACTCGCGCACTGAGGGTTCCGTACAAACTTGAAAGTTAAATTGCGGTTTACGATTTATGACGTATTAGATCTCATTCAAACCAATTTTCGGTGGAAGTCTGCATGATAATGTACATCATATATTTTTTTTTACTTTTATCATTCTCTTATTTTAGAAGTTACAGGGGAGACGGACATATTTTACCACTTTGGAAGTGTCTCTCACGCAAACTATTCAGTTTAGAAAAAAATGATATTAGATTTTCATTTTTGAAGACCTATCCATAGATACCACACACGTATGGGTTTGATGAAAAAAAATAAGAGTTTCAATTCTAAGTATTGGGAACCCCCAAAATTTATTGTTATTTTTTTTTCTATTTTCCTGTAAAATTCTTAATGCGGTTCACAGAATACATCTACTTACCAAGTTTCAACAATATAGTTCTTATATTTTCGGAAAAAAGTGGCTGTGTCATACAGACCGACAGACATGACGAATCCATAAGGGTTCCGGTTTTCGCCATTTGGCTACGGAACTCTAAAAATGTGATCATTGCGTGCCGCCAAAGAATCTTGGCTTAGTGATTTAATGAACAAACATTTAAACTAAATGTTATTAACTTTTAATTAGCAGCCCAAAATTCGTATATCGTAATGTTTACAGTAGTTTGTTTATTTAATTATATTATAAAAGAGAAAATTGGTGTGATTACTAGTGTTTCAAATCGCCTACGTGTTGTACTTCTTTCACTGGCGTGCCCGAATTACTTTCCGGCGTGCTATAGGTTTACCATCCCTGATGTAGGACTGCTAAGTAGCAGCCCCGAATTAAAGTTGATGCAACGTGCTCGTGCTTCTTTGAAGCGGCCATGAAAGCAAAACCCGGGGCCCTGGGACGAAGGCAAAGAAGAAACAGGAGTGGGTTTATAGTCAGTAAAAGTCTGACACTATCTCCCGCTCCGCTCAAGCTCCCGCGCTACTTTTTTTAAATCAACCTTTCGTGAAAATTCATGATTTCCATACCGCTTGTGTCCTTTGATACGCGAATAAACACTTATAAATTTATTTTAACATTCTTAATCTTATTTGCCACTATTTTATTTCCGCTGTTTTTTTAAAACAGTCAATTTTGAAACTAGAAATAATTATTTAAAGGTTAAACGCTAATTTTATTTGCTGCTATAAGTACTCAGGTACTCTTATTTTTGTTCAAATACAATAATAAATTTAAAATTCAATCATTTATTTATAAAAAAAAAAAAAATATTTTACAAATATTTTCTATTTATTACGCATTTCCGAACGTGTTTTTCTTTGTGTTGGAATTTCAAAATCGGAATAAACTTCTAAATGGCATGTTTCTCACTCGCTTTTTTATAAGGGTGAGAAAGATACAGACTACAGTGCAGTTCGAATGTTTCGAATGGTATGGCTAAAAATAATAATAATAAAAAAGTTACTTTGCTCACGCAGTGAGCAAAATCGAGTTTTGCTCACTGTTTTCAAGCAGCGAAACCTACTTGTTTGAGCTGCTGTGGTGAAAATTATATTCTAGACAGTACCCTTACGCTCGGTAAAAACATTTCTGATTCCGAATATGTATTTAACTCAATTTCGAAAAAATAATTATTTGTGTCCTTTTTAATAACGACGGCAGCATTGACTTCGGAGGAGGAGCTTTTCAATTCGACGGATCTGTTTTTTTTATATGTATTTTCGTATAATCGTGTAATTGGTTCAAGCTTGCAACTCAGTAGTAGGGGACTTCTGAGTTACAAGCCTTAACCGATTTGGAAAATTGTAAAAAATGTAATGGTTGGGTAACTTAACCTAACTTTATAATATAACTAGCACAGTTTTTAGGTTCAGCTGAGGGGCCACAACTAAAAAGTGTAAAATAAAAATGGTTAGTAAAAAAAAAACACGTACGTAAAAGTTTTTTTTTTTTATTTTTATCAAAATATAGGACAAAGGGCACAAGCCCTCAAGGCGTGTTGTGCCCTGGAACGCAAATGGCAACTGGAGGAACATGGATTGGCGATAGTCAGTAACAGTCTGACTCTCCCTCTCGCTCCACCTAGACAACCAGAGCGGGACAAGTTGTTTAATGATTTCTAAAATAAAAAAAAAAGATAAACGTAGCAAAACAGTTGGAGAGCCATAAGTAAACCAATAGATGAAATAAATTATTTATCTATATATATAAAAGGAGAAACTGACTGACTTACATATCAAAGCACAGCCGAAACTACTGAGACTAAGACCGTGAAATTTTGCACAAGGTTTCCTTTTATGATGTAGGTGAGCACTAAGAGAGGATTTTCCAAAATTCACCCCTAAAGGGGGTGAAACAGGGGTCCAAAGTTTGTATAGAGAAACCTTCTTATCCGCGGGCGAAGCCGCTGGTAGAAGCTAGTCTCTGAGTAAACAGAAGCCTAGGATTGGAACTCAGACAAACTTACGTAAAACGATGCAAACTCAAGTAAAACTATGGCATTGAGGAGTCAAAGAAAGTTTGTGCCGATCACTAAGGCTTCGATGTTCTCTCCTTTATATTTGCACTGAAAACTTTGCATTTCTTGAGAATTTAGCGTAGAAATGTTTGAGAAACGCTGAAAGAGAAATAGGGATGTTGTATCGGGAAAATGAGGAGTATTTAAATAAAATTACTTGTGTCTGGTTAAACGATTTAATCTAACAAAGAACAATTCTTCCTTGAGATCGCGGAATGTGATAAGGCGGGCAGCCTTATCACATTCCGCGATCTCAAGGAAGAATTGTACGTATGTATGTGTTTTAGTTTCCTTTTGTATTATTAATGGTGTACAATAAAGTATATAATAAATAAATAATCCTTATTAATTATTGAAAAATGTACGAAAGTCTTAAGAGGCCGTGCATAAAATTCACTCGCTAGAGTTTAGGCAAATTCGTTGCAATGATATGTTTGTGTGCATCATTCATACAACTACACGCACACACGCGTAAAAATCGAGCTTCGTGACCGCTTAAACAATTCTGATCCTTTAGAAGATATTATTCTAAATTACAAAATTTTATATTAAGTAAGGTTTGTAAATAAACGTCTGAGACGTGTGTCTTTATATTTATCACACTGTACACCAAAATTATTTAATTTTGTGTTAGATGGATGTTGACAAATTTAGACATTTAACAGAACGATCAATCTAAAACAGATGATAAAATTATATTTATTTATATAAATGGTTGTAAAAAAAACACTTTCGATATGTCAAAAATATGTAATAGTAGATTATGTGGCGTGCAGTGTCACTTCTAAGGTAACGAATAAAACAGAAACGGCCGATAATGTCGCAAAAAAAAAACGTAAATTTTGATACTCCCAAAGTAATTAAAATTCACAAGGTACTTCCCGTTGACCCAGAATCTTGAAATTTGACATAAAGCAAGGTCTCATAGCACAGGTATAGGAATAAACCTGAAAACCATAAATTTGTTGTTACCTAACGTCACTGTTCGGTGTTTCCACCGAACACCTTATAACTAAAAAAATACATTTTTGCAATTCGGAAAAATCTTCAAGACTCCGTTCGGGAATTGTAATTTGTACGGAACCCTCAGGGCACGAGTCCGACTAACACTTACCCAGTTTCTTAGTTATCTGTGAGATAATTAAGAGACAAATTACTTAAACAAAATATATATTAAAGATATATAAATATTATTTACAAGTTAATCTTAACTATTACTCGACAAGTTTTAAGATTTGAAACAAATAAAATTAACTACTCTCAAGATTCTATAGTTTTAATTATTATAAATGCGAAAATAAGTTTATTTTTGTTTGTTAGCTTTTCACGCCTAAATCAATGAACTGATTATCCTGAAATTATACATATTATATGTTGTCTGGTGAACAAAAACGGTTACAGGGTAACTTTCCTCCCGAAGAAAAGTACTGTCCCGAGGAAAATAACAATAACGTACTTATGATCCCTAGATACTGCCACGTGTCTTTCAAATCTTAATGGAAATCGAAATTAACGAAGCCGCAGGCAAAAGTTGGTTATTAAATAAATTAAATAACCCTTTTCTGAAACACAAATCGTCATCTATGTGTCTGTTTTATCAAAAATTATATTATAACTAGCAAATATTTTAATAGTGCAATGTCACCATAAATCATATAATACATTGTTACCCAAGGGGTGAGATCAACTTATTTAGTCCCGAAAATACGCTTGGACGCCAATAGTTCGAAGAGATCTTTAACCCGAAGTAAAACACTGTGCTTTTCATTACGAATATAAATAAAGTCAAAATAAAAATCTGAGTCGTCCTCAAAATTTGTCGTATGACTTTAGATATATTTCTTTTGATTTAGGCGGTAAAAGGTTTTCCACTACTGCTTTAGCCTCTTCTCTTAAGATCAGGCGTTAAATCCATATCTGATTCTGATGAACTTATCGTACGATGGGGCTGGCATGGTCTTACTGTGACCAAAAGTCCCTAAATGTATAAAAGATAATAAAAAAAAAACTTATCGTGTTAATACAAATCTCATATAGCAGAGATTCAACAGAACTCTACAACTCGAAAAAATAAATACAGAGGCGATTGCCGCTTTCACGCCAATTTTTTTTTCTGTTGCTGGCCGGCTATTTAGCCTTTATTTTTATCATTGAAAAAATGGTAAATATTTTTACTTTAAACTTCCTATATAAACAGTCGCGATCAGCTGACTACCATGTAGAACTAAAAAAGTTATGAATTTCTAAAAGTAGGTTTGATATTAATTTACACCCTGTGCGTAACACAAAGGTTATAATTACCATGTTTAGATCAAGTTCACACATGTTGTCAACATTTGTAGTATTCATAGTCATTTCAAAATTTTCATTATCAATTTACTAAAAAATAGCAACATTTGTCCCGCTCGTATCAGCCCCACATGTCGTTTTTCTCACCGAACACGCTAAGTTCGGAAAGTTCCTGCACCCGATTCGTGCGGAAGCGATGCCCGGGTGTCGCCACTGTGTGGACCGCCCGGAGGACACGGTGGAGCACACAGTGGAGGTGTGCCCCGCTTGGGCAAAGCAACGCCGTGTCCTCGTGGGGGCGATCGATGGCGGCGATCTCTCGCGCCGGGCTTTGGTACAGGCCATACTCCGGAGCAAGGTGGAGTGACAAGCAGTCACCTCCTTCTGTGAAGCAGTAATGCTAGCAAAGGAGGCGGCCGATCGCATGAGGCAACGGTCCTCCGATTTCCGGCCACCGTAGGCGCGGGCTTGCGGACGGCGAGCAATGGGTGGCTCACCGTCTGACCGTCCGGTAACCGTCCGGACCGAGGCCAAGTCGTTGACGGCGCATACTGTTCCACGCGCACCTCAGGGAGATGTCAACACATCGTAGGGGCCCAGCAGGGTCGAAGCCTACGGGGGCCACGGGTAGTGTGAAAGTTAAACCCGAGGCCCTGGGACGAAGGCAAAGAAGGAACAGGAGTGGGTTTTTAGTCAGTAAAAGTCTGACACTATCTTTCGCTCCGCCCAAGAGCGGGATTTGTCATAGGATGATTTTCCCACCCAATAAAAAAAAGCCCTACATGTCGTTTCCTTTTTCTTTTAGTGACGCATTGATAATGATAATTGATAATGCGTCTCTTTCTTTCGACCCATTATCTACAAAAAAAATGATTTCGAAAAGTAGACCTTGAATTTCGACCTTAAGTAATCATAAGAAATATCAACATCCTGTACATAGTGTATATCACTGCATGATAATATAGCTGCCATTAAACATTGTAGATTTCATTAGTGAAATAATTTTTGTATTTGGGTAGTAGTAAAGTAATTCCGCAGATAACCTTTACAAACAAACATACAACCGTTACCTCAAATTAATATTGAAGTCGAAAGAAATTTTAACAATTTTCATAAACAAAAAAAGTACTTAAAATAAACTATAATACTTAATGGATCAAAAAGTGGTAGTCGGCGTGCAATCTTGGGAATATTTTCATGTAATATTCGCGAGCAGCTGCGAAGCAAAGTAACGTGTGCTCACGCTGGGAGAGCCCGGTCGTTACTGACGCGATCGAGTTTGCGCGGTCGATAATATAGTTCAATTTGCTTGTAATTTACGAAATGAAGATATTGTTTATTTATAAAATAAATTTTAGATTCTATTAAAGGGATTTCTTAAGATTATTGTGCAATTTTTAAATTTTCTTATATGTGTTGCTAAGGTATAGAAAAAAATACTTATTTGTCCAGATGTTTTCCAAGAATTGTGTTTCTTCAACATTTTTTTTCTGCTATATTTTCTATTAAAGTCAATAATGTTTTCAACCCATCTGCCAGTAGACCATATAATGATGTTACTGATATTTTTTTTAATGTTATAAATCAGTTGTAGTTTGGTGTAAAACGTAGCCAAACGTCACTCGCTCGTTACTTTTGCGAGAAAAGGGTTTTGAATATGGGTAATTTCGATTAATACACACATTATTTTAAAAAAGTAATCAAGCCAACTGAGAGAATAAGAACTTGACTTTCATAATCTAATAAAAGAAGGTTTAAATTCTTCTTGCTTTTCTCACAAACCATGATCAAAAAAGTTCAAAATGTGTTGATTTTGTGCACGGAGCCTTAACGGTGACCGTATAAGGGTAAGTATTTAAATATCGACGTAAAATACCTACTGATAAAATATCGATGTTCAAAACATCGAAAATGGGAATATCGAACGACCATAAAACTGAAAATTAAAAAAACGAAAGTTTATAATTATTATCGAATGGTTAAATATCATACGTTCAATATATCTAAAATCTAAATATCTACAAAAGTTACATCGAAAGATCCAAATATCGAAATACAGATTAACGAATGTCCTAAATATCGAAGTACAAACTCGAACGTCCTAAATATCGATGGGTACATATCGACAGTTGTAAGGCTAATTGATCTAAACGACATTTTTTTTAAATATTGGATTATATACATATTCGGAATCAGCAAATTGTTCTCCGTCGTTTGAGTCAGGTTTCAATTTTTTTTTTGAAAAAATATCGCTTAGATCAATTAGCCTTTCAACCGTCGATATATTATTTGAATATCGAAAATTAATATACCTACGTGTAAAAATGGGTTAATTTTCAACATTTAATACATTCATTAATACCCTAAAAATACGTACAATGGGCCTCATCAGAAGGCTTACAGTCACCCAAAGAGCAATGGAAAGGGCTATGCTCGGAGTTTCCTTGCGTGATCGCATAAAGAATGAAGATATCCGCAGGAGAACCAAGGTCGCCGACATAGCCCGAAGAATCGCCAAACTTAAGTGGCAGTGGGCAGGGCACATTGCTCGTAGAACGGATGGTCGATGGGGCCGAAAGGTTCTAGAGTGGCGACCGCGCACCGGAAGACGCAGCGTTGGAAGGCCTCCCACAAGGTGGACCGACGACCTGGTAAGGGTTGCGGGAGTGTGGTGGATCCGAGAGGCACAGGATCGGTCATTGTGGCGACGCTTGGAGGCCTATGTCCAACAGTGGACGTCTTTCGGCTGAAATGATGAATATGATGATGAAAAATACGTACAAGTTAAAAATCCAACAAATTTTGGTATAAGTAGTATGAGTGGAAAAAGGTTGCCGGCGCTACGGGAAGTGCAACCCCTTCGCCCTTGCGTAACAAAGGATAGATCCATGTTCACCTCTGCAACTTCGGCTTGCTGATCGTTGCATGATTGCTGCATGCTTGTTTGCTAGATGGTAATCAGTTACTACAGACAAGTAAAACAGTATAATGAATACTTATTACTCGTAGCAACGGGATTGTAGTGTGTGACAATTTCACATCTATTGCCTATATATATATTTTTTTCGGTATTTTATCTAGTAGAATTTTTAACGTAGTTATTATGAACTTAGATGTATTAAATGTTGATATTTTGAACTTAAGCATAATGTACTTCGAATAGAGAATCATTCGAAATTTTAATCACTCGGCATTTCAATCTTCGACGTTCTAAGCGTAGGTATAATAATTTTCGACATTTTGATATAATCGATATTTAAATTTTCGATGTTTTGAACATTGGTATTTTAAGCGTAGGTATTTTAATCTTCGATATTCAAATACGTACCCCCGTATGATTATTACATAATGTGCTATTTCTTGTTTAGATAAGTTATCAACTAATAAATTGGAGTGTTGCAGTTACTTCTTGATAGGCTTTTACTTTGAACAGACGTTGGAAATTAATGTTGAGTTTCGGAATTCTTTTTAATTTTTATATAAATATTCATTATCGCTTCTTTATAGCCTTTCGATGGAACACAAAAGTTCTTCAATAAGGTCAAATATGCTTGGCTTTAAAAATCAGGTACCTATAGGAACCCCACTCTCTGACGCAGTTATAAAATTCTTGTGTGAGTTATGTTATAGAGAGAAACAGGGCGTTAAGTTCTGCAACCTCTCTAAATAATAAGTATTTTATTGTTTACTTTATTTGATATTAAATTTAATCTAATTTGCATTGACAATCTAACTTAATTTGTATTCATTCCAATTAATTTAGTTTTTAATTTTATTACAACTTTAACTAAATAATAGCAATTAATTAATGCATGTTATTAGCATAGTGAGATAGTGGTCAAACGCGAGCAAATCAATAATAAAAAAATAAATAAAAATATATCTTTGTTTGTGTTTTGTATGTTTCTGTGTATTTGTATTTTTGTGAAACTATGGGTGTCTTACCTGAAATAAATGTTTTTTATTATTATTAATATTCCATTTATTTATTTTTATATACATATAAGTTACAGTTTTTAATATTTCTTTAAAAAATGTAGTCCGCCGGTGTCGGGAACAGGGTCCAAGCTATCGGTGGTTAGGGCTCCAAAGACAAGAACCTCCTCACAATGCGAGTCATATTGAGAAGTACTATATAATTATTATCAGATTTCTCCATGCCATTAGAAAATACCATCATCCCAAAATCAACTATATCAGTCTGGTCTGAGGATATTCCCTTTTCAACATAGGTATGTCGGATTTTACACCCCATTCCAAATACCTCCAAAAGCCCATTGTAAATGTTTGCAGACCACGTTAGACTGACGTGTGTTTAACAAATATTTGCAGGGCCGTGTGTTTGATTGTTAATTTGTGGATGTGCGAATCGAACAATGTTTCAAGTGGAACTGTTTATTTATTTATTTAAACTTTATGTACAGTAGTGGTACATAGGCGGACTTAATGCAACAAGGCATTCTCTACCAGTCAACCTTTGGGTTAAAAAAGTCAACACTGAGATAGGTTTGCACAATAAACAAATAACAGATACTTCAAACAGAAAATAAGATAAAAATAAATTATTTATAATATTAATTATATATATGTATTCTATAATTATAAATAAATATATATTTATAAATTGCTAAAATTATAAATTAATAAATTCTAAGAAAAATATCAAATCATTAATAATAATTCCGACGAAGACCAAACTAACGTTGAGAGGACTTCAAGTAGTAAGTAGATCCGAATTTTACGCTTGAAGAAAAATTTACTTTCAGCTTTATTATTATTTTAATTTAACAGTTGCAATTGTTTATTTTAACAGCAAATATTTTATTAAAAGCACCCAACTCGTGACACTATAGTCCCATGCAACCGCTCTTATCTGATTATGACGTTACTACACATCTTTCTCCAAATATTTTGGAAATCAAGATATTTGGGGATTATTTTTCTGGGTTTTTATTGAAATCAAAACATAAATTTGTGTAAAACTAATTCAGTAAAGACCTCCGAAAATTTTCTATTTTGCAATAAAAATACGTCTTCTTTTCTTATCAATGTAAATGTAAAAAAAAAATTCTGACCACTATTTGGCAACATCTACGGCTCTGTTGGCGTCATATAGATCCTGAAAACTGCAGGTGGTTATGCAGGATGGACAGCATAGCAAATGACGCATGTCCTGTGCAGCGGCTCCACACTGGCACTGTGCTAGAGATTAAAAATACGTGATTTATGTGAAATAGTGACGGAAGTTAACGAATGCCAACCGAACATATAGCTGTTATCTCTCTTTTTTCACGTGCGTTGGATTGCGATAAATGAAACAACAAGCTTTTTAAACCATGCTCACGTTGACGATAGATGGAAGCTCTTAAGCAAACTATCGAAACTTGATAAGTGGGAACTTATGACACTAATATTATAAAGGTAAAATTTTCTATGCATGGACATGTGATGTTGTGTATGTTACTCCATCATGTTTAAATTTAAAAAAAATACTTGAATACGGTTGAACGGATTCAGATAAAGTTTGAAAACAATTTTTATTTCGGGAAAATATGAAGAAAATTATTTCAAAGCAGTACGCCATCCGGTCGTCCGGTAACCGTCCGGACCGAGCCCCAGTCGTCGACGGCGTGCAGTGTTCCACACGCGCCTCAAGGAGATGTCAGCAAATCGTAGGGGTCCAACAGGGTCGAAGCCTACTGGGGCCATGGATTAAGTGAAAATGAACCCGGGGTTCTGGAACGCAAGGCAAAGAAGGAACAAACGAGTGGGTTTTAGTCAAAAAGTCTGACACGTCCTCGCGCTCCGCCCAAGGGCGAGAGAGGTCATTAGATGATTTCCCACCTAAAAAAAAGGAGCACATAGGCATAATTTTCTACTTTCAAGCGGACGTAGTCACTGACTGATACATTCTTCTGTCCATATCATGATTTATTTGGCCTCAACGGTTTAGATGAAAGATAGTATGGCCAGAAAATGGGTCCATCATTTCAATGGCTTTCTCCTGCCCTTGTAGCCAGATATTTGGTAACAAGTTTCATGTTCTGCTAGTCAAAAAAGATTAGGGTAAACCAGCCATACGAGCCCCAGTTGGTAACGTGCCAAACTAAGACACTTATTTAAAATTAAATTAACATTACAACGCAAGTTAAACTTGTGTTGTATAGTTTACATCGCCGTCTTTCTTATAAACTAACCAGATCGGCTCAAATAAGCACAACATTTTAAATACCTCTCTTAGTTTTGCAAGTGCGGCACATTACCGACAGGGGCAAGTATGCCTGCCGCTCTAGCCAAGTTGCAACCGTTTCGTTTCGATTCTCTTGCGCCGAACGCCTCGAGTAGGCGACGCATCCGATTCCTTTATTCTGGCGTCATCTCAACGCCCAGTCATGTGGTCAGAACAAAGTTATCGGAGGCGTGGCCTACTCGAGGCGTTCGACACAGGAGAATCAAAACGAATTGGTCGTAACTTGGCTGGTTTACTATACAGTATGCTAATAATATATTATGTTATTCATGAAGAGGCATCTATTCTACACAGTTCCATAAAAAAGCTATGTAGTTCGCAGAAATATTCGAGAAAATATTCTCAAGGGAAATCAGAAAAAAACTTCTACCATGATTTCCCTTCGGTAACTTTCATGAATTATTTCTTAGCCAATAAATTTATCGAACACCGGTTCGAAACGATTTTATTCAAGAATCAAATGAACTTTCTTTAGAAAAAAGTTAAATGAAGATTCAAATAAATAAAATATTGAAAAAGTTTTATTTCTTTCTTTGAACTTAAATTGCTTACTTGAATAATCGTATTTGAGAATTTCTGAAATTAATCATAGGTAAATGTAAAACAATTTTTTTTAAATTAAAAACTATTATGTACGAGCATAAACGCTTTTAAGGCATAATAAGGTTTAGTTATATACTTGTTTTTCAAAAAAGATGAACATACCTAATTAATATCGTTAATAGGTTGGATATCTTTGGCAAGACAACCTTGATTTTCACTAGTTGAGTAAAAAGAACGTAAGGTTGTATTAGTGTGTAATTATGTTTTTCTAGTCTTTTAATTATGAAGTAAGTATTGTTAATTAGTAAGGAATGATAATTTGGTTTCAACATCATCCTAATGAGGTCTGTAGTTTCTGTTTTTATAATTTTATTTGATAAAGATTATAGATATCTTAGCAATAGCAATGGCGGCGGTGACTTCTCGCGCCGGGTGCTGGTACTGGCCGTGGTCCGGAGCGAGGATGAATGGCAAGCGGTCGTCTCCTTCTGTGAAGCAGTAATGCTAGTGAAGGCGACGGTCGCACGCGTGAGGGAACGGACTTCCTCTCTTCCTCATAAAAAAATACTATAGAAGATAACATATTTTCGAGTGAGTGGGTGGATGTGAGGAGTGTGGAGGTGAGTGAATGGATGAGATCTCGATAAGTTATGTTCTTTCTTTGTTCAGGCTATACATCTGTGGAATACGCAGCCAAATAAATCAGGATTACAAACCGATTAAAACTATACTCAACTTCTAAATGCTTAATTTAGAAATTGGGGTTTGAGCACTATAAATTAATAGAGCAACTAATGACAAACTTTCTCCTGTATTTTGGTGTGAGAACATTATGCAGCAGGGGAGCAGTGGTAGCCACTGGATAACGGCCTCGATTTACGAGTTGTAAAACATCGTGAGAAAACCGGCATGTGTAAGAACTAAAAAATCTAAGACATGTGACATTTACCAATTGGGCGCGCGTGGTGGATTCCCAGTGAAGTCCCAGCAGTGGGAACATTAAAAGGCTGATTATACTTATATATGCTAACATTATACAGATGAGATAAATATAACCTTATTGAATAGTTATCATAAGAAGCTATATACTCGTATGTTCCAACCCTTATTAAGCTCGATTGGTGCGACCTACTTGTGTGTTCTTGAAATAGAGCAGCTACTTGTATCTATTCGGATTAGGTTGAATGTAGATGCGGTAAATTAAGCAATAATATAATAACACTGGCTGGCTCGGCAAACATTGTTCTGCTATATGAATTATCAAAGAAAAAAATTGTTTTTTTTTTTAGGTGGGAAAATCATCTTATGGCAAATCCCGCTCTTGGGCGGAGCGCGAAATAGTGTCAGACTTTTACTGACTAAAAACCCACTCCTGTTCCGTTTTCGTCTTCATCCCAGGGCCCCGTGTTTCACTTTCACACTACCCGTGACCACTAAGAGCGTAAAAATATATGCACCAAAATTTCATAAAAATCGGTCAAAATTTTTGGGACGATTTCGATTTTAAACACTAGACACGGGGTTTAAATTTTTTTTGTTTTTGTATTTTTGTTTGTAGGAGGTAATCTCTGGAAGTACTGTTCCGATTGCAAAAAAAATTTTCACCGATAGAAAGCTGCTTTGTTCCTAAGTGGCAGAGGCTATATTTTATGTACGTGGGCGAAACTGCGAGGAAAAGCTAGTTTAAAATATATTCGATCAGCCTAAAAGGAGGACCTGAAAATTTATTTTATTGTTGATTAACTCGTGCTTGCCCCCAATCTCACCTGATCGAAAACAACGATGTGCTCGACAATGAAGCACGCTAGCCTAGACGTAACCTATTTACTCTTATCTTAAAGATTCCTAGGTTGTAGCTATCAGGAATCAGCTTTAGGCACAATGAATGTGTTTCCAAAACGTTTTACGCGTTGTTGACGTTGTTTTCGTGCATATAGCCCAATTTGGGTCCCCCTGCTGGCGATCTCTGGCCAAGCTTGACCAACAAACATGATCTGATCGTCATACCATCATCGCCACGATCGACTTCGATGGGACCTCATATAATTATTGCCAACAAAAGCATATTAAATGAAAACATCCATGAAAATTATGTCAAATAACATTTCTCCGAAATAGAATATTATAAACTGATCCAGTATACAAACAAATTGGTTAGCGTTCGGAAACATTGTTGGACCCGATGAAGACCGTAAGATAATATTTGCATTGTATAAATTCAATTTCTTTAGCCTTACAAAACTTCATACATGAATCAGTATACAAACACCTACATACAAACATATACCTTAGACTGCCATAAACTGAATATCCATTTGTCTTATCAAATCAAAATCATTTATTTACATAAAAAATGTATAAAAGGTTGTTAAAAAGGACAAAATTGATCTCTTATTCTGCCTTTAATTTCGCCGTGTAAATATAAAAAAAGTGTTTTTTTTTTTAAATTAATTATTGATTTTATTACACATAATAATCCCATTCCCTAATGGGACATTATTATTGAATTAAATAAATGTCAATATAATGATGAAAATTTATAATCATGTCAAATTAGAATAATTTAAAATAACCGTGAGCTGCGTCATGCAGTCCATTCAAACTGGTAGCTGAATGATGCTAGCTCCCCCTTCGTGACCCCTTTAGGGGATAAATTTTAGAAAATCTTTTGTTATTCCTTGTATACATCATAAAATGAACCTCTGTGCAAAATTTCAGCGTTTTAGGTCCAAGGATTTGGGCTGGGCGTTCTTGTGTCACTGAAAGAGTCAGGACTTGCCACAGAAGATGTAAACACAACTGTCTGTTTGTTTCCTTTTGACGTCTTAACATGTCACTGGCAAACATAAAGATAAACAAATAACATCACCCACAACAATATATTTTACAGAACACTTAAGGCCCTAGCTCCCGAGCAGTGCCATAAAGCAGTGATTTTCTGAAGCCTACTCATCGATAACGGCTAGGTTAAAAGGTTTGAATAAAATATATGTTTAGTCGTACTATAGATTCATATTTAACATTATCAATATATGTTTTTTTCGTGCGATTAATACTTTTGTCTAAAAAATATATCTAACAACTTGATATTTTTTCGCTTGTTTTTCCTACTCCTTTCAAACTGCTTTGATCTTTAGAAATATGTTTACCTAAAAAAGTAGCTGGTTAAGTGTTCTTCAGAATGTACATAGTATATGTAAATCAATCGCTTCTTGCGTGTGTGTATACAGTGTACTAGTTTCTGACGTTTTATAAGTGTCCATGTAGGCCCATGTGAAATAAAAATATTTTTGATTTTGATTGATTTTGAATCAATATTTCGCAAAGGAAAATGGTTTTAAAGGTCAGCGGGTTTCTATGCGGGAGCATGCGGCAATACGAGTTTGTGTGCATTTAACTCCGGCCAAATGTTCAAGGGACTATACGCCTTAAACGGTTTTAATTGCATGTCATAAAATGGCTGTATTGTGTAGCCTATGATGCAACGCGGCCATTACAAGCTGGTTGCTGCACTTTGTGGTATCATGGAGAATTAAATTACAGAACAAACTTGTAAAATAGATACTTTGTTAAAATGGCTTTGTCTAATATTTCCTGGGAAACAAAGTTTCATGGATAATTTTAGTTTTTTTTTTTTTTTTTTACTTTTGTATACACAAATATGATCAGTAACGTTGTAGGTCGCGGGTTCAAACCCGATCAGGCACATTACTTTGTGTAATTTATTTCTTCACTACCGCTGTCAAAACGGTGAAGGAAAAAATCGTGAGAAAACCGGCATGTCCTAGAACCAAAAATTGGAAGACATGTGACATCCACCAACCCGCACTGGGCCCACGTGGTGGATTACGGTCCATTCCCTCTTCTAGAGGGGAGGTCTGAGTCCCAACCGTGGGAACATTATAAGGCCGACTATGCTATGTATATTTACCAAAAGATTTTGCTTCGACCTTTATGGCCGTAAAAATAGCTTATTTTTTAGTAAAGCTAAATCACAAATGGCTTTGGCGACTACGAAGGATTGAAACTAACACGGCAAGGGCGGGAACACGTCTCTATGAGCCATATTCTATCAAAAAATGTCACTGACAGCCCTGATTTGAATATAATGATAAATTGAATACCGTAGCCCTTTTTTATTTTATTGGACCCATTTTTGTTAGTACCATAAATGCTAAAACTTAAATACTAGGATTAGTAACAAACTTAAGAATATTTATTTTTATGTACAGGTATCGGCACGGATCTTGAGCGCTCGGCGAAAGTGTGGGGATCGCTTTGCGTACGCATTTAAAAAAATGTAAACCTATTTTATTTTTTCTTTTACCTAGTACCTAGTAGGTAAAAGAAAAAATAAAATAAAATAGGTGACAATTTAAAAAAATAGCTATCCCCACTCTTTCGCCGAGCGCTAAAGATCCGTGCCGTAGATATGAAAGAAAAGGGAGTCATTTATAGTATGCGTGACGATTAAGAGAACGTATTGGGAAGGGCAGGAAGATTATGATGGTCATCATTTAGTTTTTTGTTCTAGTGTTTACAAAAAAATACTCTTATGAAATTGACACTATGTTTGTCTGACTGTCACATAAAACCTATGTAATTATTGTTTAGGTTACCTATAAAAATATTACTAAAAAGGCCAATGGTTGATGACTGATTTAATTTGAAGCATAGAATTTAAAGTATTTTTTTGTAGTTCATCATTGAACTTATATTACAAAAAAAAAATGCATTGGCAACTGCACTTTTGACCCTTTACTAAATAAAATAATAAAACTAAATAAAAGTAAAAAAATATAAAAATAACATACCACTGTACGTATTTTTTTTAATTTGTTTCAAAATACAATATGAATTTATGGAGAAGTTAAGACAATTCACCAAGTTAACAAGTCCTTTTTTTCATTCCAAAATCAAATTTTTGAATACTTAAAAAATAAAACGTCCAAAACAAAAAGAAGAAATAAAGTTTTAAGCAAAGAGGTTTTTATGCAGGGTAACACAGCAATAAGTATAAAACTTTATCAGCATACGTATAACAAACAGACATCGCGGTGAGCATGGCCACTCTTAAATCCTAAACACATAACATCGTATCTGTACTCACCGGGACAGCTTAGCCCAGTCATAATTAATCAGCAGCCCAGCACAGGTGCTCATCCATATTTAACTCCGTGATTTATGGCCATACTCTAGTTCTATATAATCTTTATACACAATACACGGATTTACGGCCTTTTGAAACTCAGCAATGTTGTGCGTCAGGCTTTCGGATATGGTAGAGGATAAAAAATTGGAGTCGGAAAATATTGAAATTGGGTCATATTTTTCTAGTTAATCTTTTAGTTATGCTTGTGTTTGAGTATTTCATTCACGTTATTTACTAGATACGTAGTTATATTATAATAAATGCCCATATTATAATTAATATTCTACTATATTATCAATATATATATATAACGAGAAACTAACTGACTGACATAACAACGCACAGCCGAAACTACTGAGGCTAGGAGCGTAAAATATTGAACAAGGCTTTCATTTTTGATGTAAGCGAGCACTAAGAGAGGATATTCCTAAATTCATCCCCTAAGAGGATGAAACGGGGTTCCAAAGTTTGAATGGAGAAACCTACTTTAACGCGGGCAAAGCCGCTGGTAGAAGCTAGTAATTAATATTCCCATTGCTGGGACACACAGAGCTCCATGTTCACAAATTCTTCAGGGATATTTATCACGAGTGTGTTCCAGATATTGTTTTATGGTGCTCTTTACATTGCAATACGTTCATAAACGAAAGTTTGACACTAACGGTACCCACCTTGGTCCAGAGCGAGGAGGAATGGCAGGCGGTTGCCTCCTTCTGCGAAGCAGTAATGCTAGCAAAGGAGACGGCCGATCGCGTGAGGCAACGGTCTTCACCCCCCAACCGCCGCCGGGTTTCCGGTCCGGATTTCCGGCCACCGTAGGCGCGGGCTTGCGGACGGCGAACAATGGGTGGCTCGCCGTCCGATCGTCCGGTGACTGTCCGGACCGAGCCCAAGTCGTCGACGGCGTGTAGTGTTAATGTGTTGTGTAATGTTGTTAGTGTAGTCTCAAGGAGATGTCAGCAACCGTAGGGGCCCAGCAGGGTCGAGGCCTACTGGGGCCATGGGTGATGCGAAAGTGACCCCCGGGGCCCTGGAAAAATGGCAAAAAAGGAACAGGAGTGGGTTTTTAGTCAGTAAAAGTCTGACACTATCTCCCGCCGCGCCCAAGAGCGGGGGTTGTCATTAGATGATTTTCCCCCCCAAAAAAAAAAAAACCTTTTTTTTAGATGGAAAATCGTCAGATAACTTTTCCTGCTCTAAGTGTCAGACTTTTATTGACTAAACCCCACCTATGTTCCTTAAATTGCCCTTTGCGATCCAGGACCACGGTATTTTCTTCAAATAGTAGCCCAAAGTTAACTTACACATTAAAGTTACCCATAATTATAAAACGTTTTGGAAACACATTCAGAGTTGCCAGAGCCTTTGTTTCCTGATAGCTACCATCGATGGTTTTTAAAGCAAGAGTTAACAGGTAATTCTAGGCAAGCGTGCTCCAACGTCAACCATCATCGCTTACATCAGGTGAGATTGTAGTCAAGTGCGAACCTATCAATAATTATTTTAAAAAAATAATACTTTTACGATACATATAATAATATAGCCAACGGTACCCACATTCTTAAAATACACATATTTAATTATGCCTGACTAGGAACACAATACAGCTGTCCAATCAATGGCCACAAACACTTTTTTTTTTTTTTTCGGTGGGAAAATCATCTTATGACAAATCGCGCTCTTGGGCGGAGCGCGAGATAGTGTCAGACTTTTACTGACTAAAAACCCACTCCTGTTCCTTCGTTGCCTTCGTCCCAGGGCCACAGGTTTCGTTTTCACACTACCCATGGCCCCAGTAGGCTTCGACCCTGCTGGGCCCCTACGATTTGCTGACATCTTCCTGAGGCGCGCGTGGAACAATACGCGCCGTCGACGACTTGGACTCGGTCCAGACGGTTACCGGACGGTCGGACGGCGGGCTACCCATTGCTCGCCGTCCGCGCCTACGGTGGCCGGAAATCGGGATCAGAATCCCGACGGCGGTTGGGACGTGAGGACCGTTGCCTCATGCGATCGGCCGCCACCTTTGCTAGCATTACTGCTTCGCAGAAGGAAGCGACCGCTTGCCACTCCTCCTCGCTCTGGAGCATGGCCTGTACCAAGGCCCAACGCGAGAGATCGCCGCCGCCGATCGCCCCCACGAGGACACGGCGTTGCTCTGCCCAAGCGGGGCACACCTCCACCGTATGCTCCACCGTGTCCTCCGGGCGGTCCACACAGTGGCGACACCCGGGCGTCGCTTCCGCACGAATCCGGTGCAGGAACTTCCCGAGATTACCGTGTTCGGTGAGAACCTGCGTCATGCGGAAGGTGAGGACGCCGTGAGGTCTTTCCAACCACGCCTCAAAGAGGGGACTTACCGCCATAATTGTGGCGTGCCCAGCACTGGGTCGCGACAGTCGCTGCCGCCATTTTTCCATGAGAATCCGCCGGAAGGCCACGACACTTCAGATATTAGCCAGGATAAATTCGGATGTCTCCGTTCCATTTCCTCAAAGAATTTCTATGTTTGTCACGATCGAACAATTGGCTACTCTACTTCAGAGATAGTTGATACTACAGAGCACGGAATGCCGCGTTGGCAGTGAGTCATAAATAGCCGTAGTGACATCACAATATTGTGCCTCATAAATTCAGAATTTGGCGAATTTTTATGCAATAATTTGGCTAAGTTCAATAAAGAAGAATATTTGATATTCGCAAAAACCATTTCATTGACTTAATAGATTCTTTAGGCACTCAACCAAGGAGATAAACAATACAACATTAACATTTTTTTTTTTTTTTTGCAAACTGAAAGTACTTACCAAATATGTTTTCGAATAATTTTATATTTATATTTTATTTTTGATATAATTTTATTGATTTATTTATTTATTTAGTACAATATGTTTTAAACGATTATTTCAAAAACACTTAACTAATTAAAACTATATCGACCGTTGAAAGGCTAATTGATCTAAACGACATTTATTCCAATATTGAGTTATATACATATTCGGAATCAGGAAATTTTTCTCCGTTGTTTCAGTCAGGTTTCGATTATTTTTTTTTAAATATCGCTCGATATATATACACACACCAAAGGCTACTCCTAACTAAAATATCATAAAACTCCTCCGCAGCGCTGTCGACTGGAAGTGTGTCCAAAATGCTGACAGCATTGCCAAGTTGTATGGCAATGCTTAATCTCTGACCAAGGTAAAAGCCAGCCCTTGGGTCACCCGAAGTGTCAACTAAGCATTTGGATAGTTCTTTAAAAACAAACTTTAATATGGATTTAATCTACATCTCATCATCTCATAGTGCTGTAATGTGCCGCTGAAAATGATTAATTTGTTTTAAAACAAATAGATTGAACTAGAAATCAAATGAGCTGGTGCGGGTCACGGGAATCCGATTGATGCGAGATGCCCAGGACCGATCATTGAGGCGATATTTAAGGAAGCCCTATGTCCAACAGTAGACATCTTTCGGCTGAAATCAGGACGATGAAAAATGTATCTTTTTATTTATTTATTTATTTGTTACGGCACTCCAGCGAATAGTTCGCAAAAACATTTACAAAAGAATAATCTTAACAATAAACAGTATCACAGCGAATTCTTCACTTATAGGTGTAAATAAAGTAAACTAATTATTACATTTTTGTTACATTTTGAATCAATTGTACATTTAACAAATTATTAAGGTACAAAAAAGAACAGAATCAATAAAATAAGGAATTATTATAAATCAATCAATTAAATAAATTATGTCAAATTGAATTAAATTACATTAGTTAATTAAATGATGTCAGATTAAATTATACTACAATACATTAAAAATACACTAAATCTTATAATACACTCGTATCTTGACATTATTTAAAGTGTTGATGATTGCTTCGCCGTCGATGCGAGTCATTACTCTGTGGTTGATTCCTACTGGACTTGATCCAAACTGCCGTCTGCAGACTGCGAGTCGCCGGATTATACAGATCTTATGAGATATTGTTGCTACGAAAATTTACTGTTATTAGTTTGTTGTCTACGGACTACGGCTTAAGTGAGTAATGAATAATCTAACTTAATCCAGATTAACGAAAATTTGATATGTATTGTCTAATGGTTATTAAGATTTACCGCACTTTATAATGAGTACAGAGGCTAAGCATAGTTGCAAAATTTCTAGATTTCTCATTTTGCCAGGCATATCTGGCAATAAAGAAAGTTAATTTTAAATATGAATTATTGTTTAGTTTGTAACCTAATCATAATTAGGCACTTAGTTCCCTTATGGTTTTTTTTTAGGTTGGAAAATCATCTAATGACAAATCTCGCTCTTGGTCAGAGCGCGAGATAGTGTCAAACTTTTATTGACTGAAAAACCCACTCCTGATCCTTCCAAAGGCCGAGTCTTCATTTCAGAATCAGACACTTGGCCCCAGTAGGCTTCGGCCCTGCTGGGCCCCTACGGTTTGCTTACATCTCCTTGAGGCGCGCGTGGAACAGTACGCGCCGTCGATGACTTGGGCTTGGCCCGGACGGTTACCGGACGGTCGGACGGCAAGCTACCCATTGTTTGCTGTCCGCAACCCCGCGCCTACGGTGGCCGGAAATCGGGATTGGAATCCCTACGGCGCGGCGCCGGCGGTTGGGGCGTGAGGACCGTTGCCTCACGCGATCGGCCGCCTCCTTTGCTAGCATTACTGAGTTCCTTATGGTTTACGTTCATGTCTCATGTCTCATTATAAGAGCACTAGTAGGTGCACCCATTATGTCATAAAAGTCGAAAAAACTAGACCTTATGACACAGGCTACGCTAACGTGGGATACAAGGCTACTATAATGCAAAATACAAACTGAATATGTTATAATTTTATAATTATTATTATTTAAATAGTACTTTAAGTCTACATAGAAATAACATAAGGTACTTTAAGCTAAAACAAAGCTATATCAATTTTAAATTGTTGATGGCTAAACATGTCATCATCATCATCTTCCTGCCCTTGTCCCGTGTTATTTGGAGTCGGCGCAATACGTTTTCTTCTTCCATTCTGCCCTGTCACTCGATGACTCACGATGATGATGTCGTGATGGCTAAACATGTATAGGTATAAAATGATTATTTACAAAGGCTATGCATATTTATATATACACCGCTATTTTTTAATTAATACAAAAGAAATGGGGATCTCTCTTTACCCGTTACTGATCATATTCATGTAGTCAGAAGTAAAAAAAACTAAATCCCAAAATTGACCACGAAAATAAGTCATAATTGTTAAATTCATAATTGGATCAATCTACCATACAATCTATTCTAAAGTACATGAATAACTATACCTAATTCCGACCCCTGGTAATTACGAATTATTTGGACTCAAGAGAAGTCAAAGAACAAGAGTAGCTGTTTCCGTTGTTATTTATTTATTTACTGGCTAACTATTCTATACCTTTTGTGCAAAGGCCTCCATCTACTCCTTCCAGGTTTCCGGGCTGACGCTTCCTCTTGCCAGTTCTAGTGAAATCTGACTAGTTCGTTTCACCATCACTTTTTGTGGTCTTTCGCGATCACATTGTACCTACTCTTTCAGGGCAACAATTTGTCGGCCATGTGGCATAGATATCCTACCCAGGCAGCATTTTGTTTTGTTGTCGTTAATTGACCAATAATATTTAGTGGCATACAGGTGATCGTTCGTTGTGGTGACATTTGGGGGAGGCCAATGTCCAGCAGTGGACGTCTATCGGCTGAAAATGATGATGATGATGATACAGGCGGCATTGATTTTTTTTAAGATGGGAAATTGTCATATAACTCTAGGAGTGTCGGATTTTTACTGACTAAAACTCATTTGTGTTCCTTTAGTTGCCCTTTGCGTTCGAAGATCGCAGTAACTCTTTCGAAGAATCCACAGCCATGACACGATACCAGCACTCGCTAAGTTAATTTACTAAATTTTTCTCCATTTTTTACGCTATTGAATTTAATGAGAGCCCATGTTCCCTTCATTTGCATTTTTTGTAAACAAATTCACCAAATATTTCGTATAAAAGAAGGTAATTTAGGGCCATCCCCTTGATTTTCCCTTCCGTTGTTCTCAATGACACCCGCTGGTAACAAAATTATCTCTTTTTTGGTAGAAATATTAAAATTTTGTTTGAGTAGGTATCATGTAGAAACGATGGATATACTGGCTGTGTGGGTAGATATAAAACTTGTGAATAGATATTGGCATATTGAGATGACTATAGAGTAAGTTACTATTTTCTTTGAGGTGAAATTAAAATCATCAAATGACTATCCCACTCTGGATGAACCATGGTAAAACCTATCTGTGCTCCTTATAGTAAAAAGTATTGAAAGGGATACTCGTACGCAAAAGGTAACTAAAGGAACATAGGTGTGGTTTGATCAGTAAATGTTTTACACGCCCTTTCGCCCTACCCTAGAGTAAGGGAAGTCGTAAGATGAAATCGAACGTAGAATACGATCAATTGATCAGAGCCATCCGAGGACGTACGATAAGGTCCTCGCATTGAAAAGGTCCTCGGATGTGCCTTGTATATTCATGCGCATGTCCTCACATGGCACTTAAAACAAACACACCATAACACACGCAAACACACAAGCATGCTTTATATCTAAGTTATTTAATAATTGTATATTGATGTGGAAGAGCAGAGTGTCCTAATACAAACATTATGTGCTTAAAAGGAGGCCAATCACCTAATAATTTAAAACTATTTGGTTCCTATATAAAGATTTTGTATTTCCCACCTTAAAAGAAATCTGGGCTCCTTGTGTAGCTCTGTGCATTCCAGAGTCGGGATGACTCTTCCGATCAATCCTGTAGCTCAAATTGCCATGCTCCTAACTCATTAAGAAGATGATGATGATGATGATGGTGATGAAAGGGCTTAATGAGGGTTTTTTAAAATGGCGTTCACCAGGTAGCAGCGCTGATTTGTCAGATCCAAGCTACTATCAAAACGCTTATGATAAAGTCATTATTTAAACTAACGTCAACGTCATGTATACGTTTTTAAAAGTACAAGACCTCACGGCAAATTGGCACCAACTGGTGGTAACCTTCATTGGATTGACGGTAAATTTACGTAGTGCATCTAGCATTACGTCAATTTACCGTAATATGCATTTCATAATTACAGTTTGACATAGAATGACTGTCAAAAAACAGTTGGACAAAATCTACAAATTTTTAAATGATTTTAGTGAAAAAAACTTCTACATATACTCTTGTAGTTCATGATTCTATGTGACAATCGTTTCTCTACGAGTATTGTGGGTATTCCGCGAACATTATATCTATTGGATTCGCGCCAGAATGTACTAGTCTCTGCGGCGCCTGAGGGTAACATTTGAGCAATGTTATGTAGTGCCGATACGTTGCTCTGTTGATCCGAGTAGGAATTGGGGTTTTAACTTGCAGAATAAGGGTTTTTTATGCAAATAAATTATCAACTAGAAGAATGAGACGAGAAGAATATAGAAATAGATTTTTAAACTTATTTTCTGCAAGTAAGTATAAGTTTTTGGCTATAAAAAATGATTTGTTATTATGGTCCTGCTGTGTCCTACTACAGGGCAGAGGACTCCCTTCCATGTCTCCTCCTTTCACTCTTCTCTGTCCTTATAATATCTACTTCTGGCCAGTCCTTTAGGTCCTTTAGGTCCAACTTGTCACTCCATCTTCTTCTGGGCCTACCGCGTCGCCGGCTCTTGCTGTTCGGGATACAGTCAGTGGTTGCTTTCGCCCAATTTGGTCGCGGCATGCGACAGATGTGGCCTGATCAGTTCCATTCTAGTTTGACAGCTGAGTTGCTTGAGCCATAATAAAATTTGATATATCTACTTTCATTTATGAGGAAAACTTTGGCAGACGAGGTTAAAAAACTTTGCACCTACCTCCAAAATTTATATCCGGATAAAAATTCTAAGAAAAAAGTTCTTAGAACCGGCTTTATTTTTCACGCACAAGTTGGAAGTTTCTTCACTCTAAGTAACAATTCATTAGATTTGTTTACTTGCTTCTTCCTGATTTATTACAGTTCTTTTAAAGTTACGAAAAAACGCCCTGAGTGTATACTTTCTTTCCAATATTGTTGGAAATTCCGTTCTTGTTTCACAAAGTTAAGAGGGCCGTTGTTTTTATGGTTATTACTTATTTATGTGTGTAAAATATTAAGAATCTTTATGTAATTTTTAGGGTTCCGTATCCGGATCACTTTCTTGTCGGTTTGTCTGTCTGTCAACACCCTTTATCTTAGGAACCCGTGGCGGTATCGAGTTGAAATTAAAACCGTAATAAATACTTTACGATCCCTTGAAGCTATGAAAAAATCAAACTTCTAAAGTATCGAAAAGGAGATATACGGCCGTATAGGGTTATCTGAGTTCCTATGGCCACCTTCCGGTTCCATCATCAGATCAGCTCCATGTCATAATAATTTTGCATTGTCATCACAATTATGCATGCAAAATTTCAGCTCAATCAGCAACCGGGAAGTGGGTCAAAAAACATAAAATTTTGCCCGAGACTTCTCTTTATGATGTAGGCGAGCACTAAGAAGGGATTTTTGGAAATTTAACTTTTAGGGGGGTAAAGAGAAGGAACTCCACTTGTAGCAAAATATAGCATAATCAGCCTTTTAGTGTTCCCACTGCTGGGACTCAGGCCTTCTCTCTAGGGAGGACCGTAAACCACCACGCAGGCCCAGTGCGAGTTAGTGCAAGTCATATGTCTTCGAATTTTTTGATTCTAGGACATGCCGGTTTCCTCACGATGTTTTCCTTCACCGTTTTGAGAGCAGTGGTGATGAAATAAATTACACAAAATAATTCGCCTGGCTGGGTTTGAACGCGTAAGTCAGAGCCGTTACCACTCGGCCACGACTGCTCCACTTGTACTGACTGTTATGATTCGTTTTTTGAAACTGCCATCAAATTCTGATTTAAGAGATGTTAAAGTTTTATGAAAATTGTCTCGCGAACGAAGGCGCTGGTAAAGTGCTAGTATAGAAATAAAAATTCCGAGTCATTTTAAATCCGATAACATACACACAAGTACCAGGAACGCAGCGCAAAGAGGAGCTTTTAGCAGAAGTTTTCCTAGAAAGAATATCCAGTCTAGTGTTGTTTTATTTTTACAGTTACAAAGCTTTGCTCTTTAAACCTAGTCTTCGGAGTAGGATACCGATGTTACGCTTCAGTAGTTGGATAGGAACTTGAAAATAAAGTATTCAAACGAAGAATCCGTGTAGTTGTATCCCGGATTGGACGTGTGTAAAATGGTATTATTGCATATTTTATTAAAAATATTTTTTTTTATGAGATTTTGGTGGGTGATTAGCGAAAAACATGGACAAATGGTCATGCTTGTCAAGTTCTCAATTTTTAATCCTGATATCAAAAATCGGTGATTAATCATGTATATCATGTTTTCCGTCAGGTTATATAGTCAAGAGCGAGCCTATCTATAATATAAACTAGTCTATTGATTTCCTTATTTTTCCAATTTTTTGATATAGTTAAAATGAATCATAAACCTATCATAATTAATTAGATGAGTATTAGTATGTTTATAAGAAAAGAAAGAAAAACATTTTATTTAGCGGAAAAGCTGCAAAGCTAAGACTAACATATAGCAGATTACAAATATTTTCCATGAAAAAAATATATATGCGCCACGTCCGCGCAAAACTGCCGAACGCTCAGCATAATGCCGTGTCCACACGCAAAATGCGACGAGTCCACAGTGCTGATATTCAGCGTAGTGACAGTGCCAATAGATTTGTAGCGACATCTATATGGCATCACTTATGAACTAATCTTACATCGCGCAATCAAAGTTCTCCGTTCGATTTGAATATGCACGACAGCCCGAAATCATCTATCGGGCAGTTGCCCACCAGACATAACACCCGTCTAAAATAAATTACAATAAATTTTAGGACAAAGTCATATATAATAGGTATCAATAGGTATATGTGCGAGTATTTTTGTTACTCCTTCAATGGAAATTAAGATATTATCTAGAATACTTTTGACCCGGGAGTAGGTTTTTTTTTTTTAATTTATATAAACCAGAGGTTGACCGCGATCCCACCTGATGGTAAGCAGTGATGCAATCTTTGATGGTGAGGCGCACTAGTTTATTAAGAGCCTATTCACTCTAGCCTTGAAGGCATCTAAATTATAGTTAGACGGGAAGACCGCAGCAGGCAAATTGTTCCAGTAAGGACTGGAACAATTTATTATATTAATAATTACGCGGTATAAACGACGAAGCGAAACGCTTAGTCGTTTATGTGTTACGTGATACTCGCCGTACGTCGGGTTGTCCGATGGTAGAAAACAGATGGCGGAATCAAGTCATGCAATTCCCGCGCACACTCTCCAAAATGCAACCTGTAAAATACCGATAGGCTGGCTATCCTGTTCTCTTTGGATGATCCACTTTCGCGCATGTGAAGCTTTTGGCAGCAGCTAGAATATAATATTTCTTTTTCTTTCGACCCTGACTACCTAAACAAAGGTTAAGGTTTGCTGGAAGAAAACTCATTGTTGAGTTAAGCTCGCCTTTGTACATAAACTGTCTGTATCACCGTGTACTATGTATGTATGTATTTTATGTGTACGATAAAGAATTAAGAATACTTTTACACCCAAAATAATTTGACCTTTAAGTCAAACCACATCTTTTACCAAACGCATCTGTTACAACCTTCAAATGGCTGTCAAACTTGTCTGATTTACAAACAACTAATCTATAAAACTTTCATTGTAATGGTTCCGTGTTCAAAACTTTCCATTTTCTCCGTTTGCCGCAAAACTTGACAAATAAACAGTGAGGCCAAGTCGTTGCCAAGTACTGACAATTAATTTCAAATTGTTTACCAAGTTCGGTAGTCTGAGGTGTTATTAAAAGTTTTCTGCTTGTCACAAGCTTTCCAAGTCGATAAAAACAGCTTGAAGAAGAGGTATTAGTTGTGTGGTGGAAGATAAATTATTTTATTCTGAGTTGTTTTGGTAACTTAAAAATGGACCTTGAGTCCTCGGTGCTCGATTTAACGTGTACCTACTGCGAGCTGCTCAGAATATCATCGATTGTTAAAATAATATAAAAAATAATATGTTTCATTCGTTTATTCTGCAATGCGTTTTTTAGGGTTCTGTACCTCAAAAGGAAAAACGGAACCCTAGGATCACTTTGTTGTCTGTCTGTCAAGACCCTTTATCTCGGGAACGTGTGGAGGTATCGAGTTGAAATTAAAATCATATACTCAAGTCTGCGAACACTTGAAGCTGTGAAAAAATCAAATTTCTGACTTAACGAAAAGAAAACGATACCGTTCATGTCGCAAAAAAACGTGTATTTCGATACTCTCAAAGGAATCAAAATTTATAGGGTACTTTCCGTTGACCTAGAATCCTAAAATTTCGCATGAAGCAAGGTCTCATAGCACAAGTATAGGAAAAAAAAATTGAAAACTGTAAATTTGTAGTTACGTCACAAAAAAAATCTTTTTATAAACAATACTTAGAACATATTTTAGTGGTAACAGGATAAAGTGATCAAGTAGTTAAAGTGAACTAATTACTTAAAAGTTGACGCAGACACTCAGACGCTTTAGAGACGCTGCGTCAAGTTTCAAATAACTAACTTTCCTCTAACAACCAGCAACTTAAGAAAGATGGACTCCTTGTTCGAAGCTTTCACGAGTTTCATGTTTTAAAATAGTCTTTGTATCTTTAACAGTTTCGTATTTATTTTTGTGAGATAGACAAGTGAAAGACAGGGTAAATTTTAAGATCATACTCCCAGTTTAAAAAGTATTTGTGCTATTCCAGGATGTAATAATAATGATTTATTTTTATTCTCAAAAATATTAAGCATAAGCATATAGCATAATCAGCTTTTTAATGTTCCCTCTCCTGGGACTCAGGCCTCTTCTCTCTAGGAGAGGAAAATGGGCCGTAATCCACCACGGTTTTTGAAATTATTACATAATTATATTTATTCTTTGTATCTTAAATTTTTACTATAATGTAAATATATATAATAAATCGTTTTTGGACTGTTTTAAACCTAAAGTTATCCTCTATTTTGAAAATTGCTGGTGCCTGTGATACCAAGTTTTTCATTAGTACAGGTACCAATGAAACTCCTTTTCTGTATTTACCAATACTTCTTCTCTCTCTCTTTTTTCAACTTTCTTCCTTTTTTTTTTTTCTCTCTTTATTCTTTTTCTTCTTCTTTTTTCTTTTTCTCTTTATTCTTTCTTCTACTTTCTTCTTTTTTTTCTTCCTCTTTTTTTCTTTCTTTCTCTTTTTTTCTTCTTCTTTTCTTTTCTTGAATTTCCTATTTGGCAAAACTGTTTTTATCAATTGAATTTTCACATGTGTATTTTTCTGAAATAAACTATTATAATTATTCAACATATTCAATTACACATATAAATTTCTATTAATCTAAAATTTTTACACTGACAATTGAGGCAAACTACTCAATAATTACTTGTGTGCCAAATTTCATTTCAATTTTCAATTCGTTCAGCCGTACGAGCGTGAAGATGTAACCATCATACACCCTCACAAACACTCACAACTTTCGAATTTATAATATTAGTGTGATTAAAATCTATACTGGTACTATAAAGATGATAGATTTGTATTTTTGTTTGTAATTAATAAAATCAAAAAGTACTGGACTCATATTTAAAATTCTTCCACCAGTAGAATGTTTAATTATTTATCACTGACCCCTCGCATTAGAGTACAAAATATATATGCTTATGTTAGCATATATTTTCAACTATAACGAGGGTGAGGCTGCGCTGACAAAAGTTATGTTTTGAAGCCCCACAGCTAGACTATGCCCAGGATTCAAAGTCAAAGTCAAAAGTCAAAGTCAAAAGTTTTTATTTCATGGGCACTTATAAAACGTCAGAAGCTAGTGCACGGTTTAAATGACATGTCAACAAAAGAAAATTACTAACGAATTTATGGTGGTTGGCGTCTAATAATATAAAAAATATTGCAAAAGCAATTTGTAGGAAGAAAAGAATAAAGAAAATGTATAGGTAAAGAATATATGTATATTACAACAAATGTATTTATTAAGAATAAAGGACTGTCGTAGAAGAAATCTTAGTACCATGTGTAAAAAAAAATATCTTTCACGTGGGCGAAGGAATCGAAGTAGTTTATTATCTACACTAATATTATAAAGAGGTAAAGATTGTTTTTTTTTTTTGTTTGTAGGAGGTAATCTCTGGAAGTACTGGTCCGATTGTTAAAATTTTTTCACCTATAGAAAGCCTAGAAAATTCCTGAGTAACATTAGACTATAGTTTATGTACGCGGGCAAAGCTGCGGGAAAAAGCTAGTAATTTATATATTTACATAATGCGCTAATCCTTGTCATACAATTAATACCTTATCACTTTACACTAATATTATAAATGTGAAAGTTTTTATATACGTGTGTGTAATTTGTTACTTTTTTACGGTCAAACGGCTTAAAGGTTTTAGATGTGGCACTCGGGTAAACCATATACTGGAATACCATTTTGGATATTTATCCTGGGAGTATGAATGTTCCCATAGACGAATTAAACTTTCACTAGCAAATGAATAAATAAAAGAAAAGTAATAAATAAGTTTCTGATCTTTTTTCTTGCTTATAATATTATTCGAATTCGCTATCATTTTGATTTTATTAGTTATTTAAAATACCGTTATAGTTTCTAAGTCAAAAACCGCATAAAACCTGTATCTGTTTCTCACCAACTAAGGTAGACTAACTCATCTATTCTGGCTATAGTAAATAAATAAGTCAAGCAACTAATTTGTGACCACAGAGACCGCACGCGCGAGGAAACGGCCCTCACGCCCCAGCCGCCGGGATCCCAATCCCGATTTCCAGCCACCGTAGGCACTGGATTGCGGACGGCGAGCAATGGGTATTTCCAATTCAAGTCGTCGACAGCGCGTAGTGTTCCACGCGCTCCTCAAGATGTCATTAACATCAGCGGAATTCCGTCGAAAAAAATTTTTTGCCAAAACATTTCCAGCGCTAGAATTTTCCTTGCAAATTGACGATTCACATAAAATTTATTTGCAGCTTGTATCGCGCCAGGATATATGTATCTATAAAAGTTTTTCGCCCATCAAATAGATTACAAGCCTAGGCAACCTACGAGTTATGTTAGCGATATATATAGCTATGTATTGGCCAATCTAGAGAAGTGCCCGAAATTCAGGTTTGTTGCCAACTTTCAAATTCAGCGAATTGAAATTTTCTTGCCAGCAATGTGTTTTTAATTTTTGTCAGCATATTTCTGAAAACGTTTTCTTAATAAAATTGAGATTTAAAAAGATCGTGCTTTTTGGGAAGCTTTAAATATTTTGATATTTTTGTGTCTATGTACCTATGGTATCTATATTTATGAATAAGTTAAAGCGATAAACTTGTATCTAAGTGGGCTTTATTATTGATAGGTTGAATTAAAAGAGTTATGAGTACATGAAGATGGATGGAGGAGAGGGAGGCCAAAGAAAAGATGTGAAAAATTATGTGAGGAGTGATTTATAAAAGAAAAGGGAAAGAAAAAACAAGTTCAGTCCAGTAGTTTAGAACGCAATTTAATTACTGACGCCATATTTTAGCAAGTAGTTTTTGCCTAGTAGTTTTGTGTATAATATATAGGCTGACTGGTAATTAGTGTACGATACTTAAACACGTGATTGTGCTCATGATAACAAACATTGACACACAAAATCTGAAAGCAAGAAAGAAAGAAAAATATTTTATTTGGCACACGTAGGTATACACACACAGTGTGTGACTATGTGTGGAAAAAAAACGTGTTGTGCCAACCCCAAGTATATGAGATAACCAATACCATCGATTTGGGGTACTGTCGATACATTAGCCCGTCGATGGAACGTTTTCGATACAGCGACCATCGATGTAGTGACTGTCGATATTATGAACTAAACCCGTCTTTGACATCGACGCATATACGAATACCATGGATCCAGTACACGATTCTGGATCCCCAGTGGTGGAATTTTTCGTCGGTTTTTACCTAATTAAAAAAAATCTTTATGTTTTTTTATTTAAACTGTATTAAATCGTTATTCTAACATTTTTAGTGAAAACATGAATGAATTACTTTTAAAATTTAAAATGTCATTGGGATTAGAATATCGATTTTGTCTACCCTGGTGACTTTTAAAAAATTAAAAAAAAAAAAAGATTTTTTTTATTAAATATATTCGGGTTTGAATTTAAAAAGTATAGATTATTTTGAAAAATTCCATCACTCCATTCCAGAAACTTAAAATTAAAAAAGAACACTAACACAATATGTGTTTCACGGCTGCGCCAAATAGGTCCACTTCAGCAAAAATGCCAGACCCGTGGTAGTTACCTGACGCTGGTTTTCAACTCAACCTTACTGAGAATGTAAGGCAGTTATTTACTGAAATCTGCTTCTCGTTTTGTTTTTTTGACCTCTGTACTGCAATTGTACCACAATTATTTTGATTGATATTTAAAAAAAAATAACTGGAAATAATAGGAAAAACAAAATCGCAAAAACGAACAAAACGGCATTAGGTTTGAAGTCTAATAAAAATACCTATACTGATTCGCTATTATTTAGTCAGTATACATAAAAAGTTCAGCATCAAAAAAGCTGTAACGTATTTAATTCTAATAAAAAAGAAAAAGTTTACGTCAATTTCCCACTGAGTTAGAAAAAGCAACCTTGCAATATGGGTTCAACATTTCACTATTCTCGTTTTATAGGTAAAATGCTTCTCTCCTGCATAAAATTTTGATTGGGTTTCCTAAAAACACATATGCATTCGGCTATGGAAAAATGAAAATGGTACCTTGTTTTCTTTGTATTCACTACGGGAATGAAAATGCGGATATTTTTGTTTTCCCGCTATTTTAGCTGCAAACGCTTATTAGTTCTTAGTATCTATGTATGCTGTTGTCAGGCTTGCGGACGATGAGCAATGGATAGCTCGCCATCCAGCAGTCTGGTGAGGATCGAGGTGGAGTCGTCGGCGGATAGTAGTGTTTCAGGCGCCTCATAGATTTGTCAGCAGACCGTTGGAGCCCAGCAGGGTTGATGTCCGCTAAAGCTAGGTAGAACTAAAGGACACAGGCATGACTTTCGTCAGTGAAAGTCTCAACTCCCTCTCGCCCCACCCTAGAGCGGGAGAAGTCATTGAATGATAACCCACCTCAAAATTAAAATAAAACATATACTGTTGTAATAGCTACCAGGATCTAAGAGAATCGAAGGGCTCTAGACTTAAAAAAGGTGATGAAAAATTACGATAGTCAATGGTTCAAAATATTTGGGATTAACCACATACTATTTCGGCACCACTTGACAATCTTTATTGGGATTTGGGATCCTTGAACTTTGGACAAATCATAATGTGACTTCGCCTAAGACTTAAGTATTAAATTACTTAAGTAATTACAAAACGTCCTTCTTCATCTGCTCATCTTCAAAACTAGAGTTTATTTTCCAGTAAAACTGCAATTTATAACCAAATATTTGCCTTAAAAAAAAACAAACTTTACTCCCGCCTACGGTAAATTGAAAAATGGTCGTGGCGTTTGCTTTGCGCTCGTCCACGAAAACATTAAATATTTTTATTCATTGATTGAACGTTCCGTTCCCTCCAATTTATCGCACTTTGGCAGCCATTTTGTTTCGATAAAGCATAGGTAGATACTGTTACTGTTCAACTATTTTTATTTTATTTAGAGCGTTGGTTTTATAAAGCATTGTTAGCGTACCCTGCTGTTAAGTTCACAAATTTTTGTATGTCCTATTTATTTTTAGCAATAGAGTGACATTTTATTTTGAAATCTAAAATATATTTTTTTTAGTATCTTTTTATTGAAGTTTGTTGAATCATCGAAAAAATTCTGTGCCATTTGCCGTCGTTAGGTCGCCACACTGTTGCAGAACGAGTCGGTAATTGAGGTCCCTAGGAAGTCTACTAAAATCAAGTGTACATACTCCTTATTGAAAAACATTCCTCGTATAATAGATCAATGTAAAAGGTACACTATATTGGTCGCTGACGTAATACCATTACATTTGTACGTGTCTCTGATATGACGCCTCATCTCCAGAGGAATGAATTTATGTCAAATTGTTATTACCTATCAACGTTTGGTCGACTGTTCTCACTTTAATAACTAAAAATTAACTAAACTTAAACTTAACCTCTTTTAGCAAAAACTAGAGTTCACATTTTAATCAAATGAAGTATCGTTCATATACTATCAAAACTTAATTAAAACTTCCATAAATTCCCTGCAGGTTGGCTAACTTTTTAATAAAACTTGAATAGGCAAGGCAAATGAACCAGGGCACCCGAAGTTAGAAGCTATATTGCTTCATCGTACACCTGGTGCCGAGAGAAAAGGAATATTTTGTGGGCACCCTTTTTTGCTACATAAGGTAACTTACATCAAGGTACCAGCGGTTACCAACTGATTTGGATGGGTTGGCAGTTTTGTTTGGACTAGTATTTTCCAAACTATGTTGAGATCGGTTCCCAAACTAACCAGATGTGACAAAATATCAATAATAATATGATAATAATAATATTCCACAACTTTCACACAACGCCATCTAGTCCCAAACTAAGCAGAGCTTGTGGTATGAGTACTAGACAGCTGACAAACATACTTATATATTTCTAAATTCATACATATTATAGATAAATTACACCCAGACAAAGAACAAATGATCGTGTTCATCACACAAACATTTGTCCGGGGTGGGAATAGACCACGACCTCCGGCATAGCAGTCAGGATCACTGACAACTAGACCAACAGGCCAGTCAGTCAACATTCAACAGGATAGTCAATATTTGCCATCTAGATCAAAATTGTTTAGCAATATTGTTATTTTACTAGCTACTGTAGCACAACACAAATTTCCTGTTCTCTTGTGAATTGTGTGATCTCGTGGTGAATTATAATAAACCTGATAATATATAATTATTTTGTTTGGTTTCTCCATACAAAACTTAAACCCCTTAGAGGGTGAATTTCGAAAAATCCGTTCTTAGCGGATGTTTACACCCTAAAGAATCTACCTGCCAAACTTGATGCTGTAGGTATTGTAGTTTCGGAGATTTCGTGATTAATCAATGAACGGTATTTCGCTTTTATATATAAAGCCATATTAGTTCGGCGCGTAATATGACCCCCCCCCCCCCCATACAAGGACATGCTTATCGCTTAGTCTGCTATACTGAAGACGAGTAAGGAGGTCGGTAAGCACAATACTTTACATTTACACAATCTTCAAAAATTTGGTCGTACCAATATCATACCAGCCCCCCTAGCCAAGTTACAATCGTATAGTTCACGCCAAACGCTTCGAGTAGGCCACGCCTCCAATTCCTTTGTTCTGACCACGTGACTGAGCGTTGAGATGACGTTAGAACAAAGGAATCGGAGGCGTGGCCTACTCGAAGCGTTCAGCGCGAACGATACGATTGTAACTTGGCTAGGGGGGCAGCTGCGGTCTCAAAAATTCGAAATTTGGCGTTGAGTATTTGGCAAACTTTACTTAAGTCGAACAATCTGTCAAACTTTGGCTTTTAGTAGGGTTTGACACGTTCTTTATTTGAAATAATCAATTCGAAAAGACGCTTTTAGATTTCGAGAAAATTTTATGTTGAGTTACGCATCTAAGTAATAATAATAATTATGCTCGTAATTAACCAACAGTTTTCTATTTCCCTGAATAATTACACCTTTAAATGAAAAACGAAATATGTTCACCGAAAATCACGAGTTACACTAAAAATTGCAGACTGCAGCAGTGGTTTCGTACAAATTGAAATATGTAACATATTTCAGTGAAAATTTAAGCCATGTATTTTCAGCTCTTCCTGAAAATAGAGCTCATTAAAATTTGGTACCTCAAAATGTTGCATAAGGAGTTATCTCTCTGTTTTCTTTTTTAAAACTGGGATGTTTTACTTTGCTTTTAGCTTATTTTTTGTTAAATCATTGTAATGGTAACATAGCATAATCCTTATAATGTTTCCACTACTGGGACTCGTACCTCCTCTTTGGGTGAGGGAATGGGTCGTAATTTATTACGCGGGTCCAATGCGGGTGGATGTCGCATGTCTTCGAAGTTTATGGCTCTAGGACATACAGGTTTCCTCGCGATGTTTTCCTTCACCGTTTTGAGAGCAGAGGTAAATTAGAGGCAGAATTAAATTACACAAAACAATATAGATATTGTATAATATATGTATTTTTATTATTATGTGTAATTAATATTATTTATGTTTTTTTGTAAACTGACCGTCCTAATCTATCTCCTTTCGTTCAGTCCATCCTAAGGTTGTCTGTAAGAGATTGCCCTGTGCGATAAGACCGCCCTTTGTACACTTTGTTTTTGTATATGTTTATCCTGTCCACAGTATGATGGGTACAATAAAGTATATATAATAATAAAGCAAAGCGCCTGGCAATGTCTGAACCAACGACGTACAACCTTGTAAATTAAGACCACTACTCCTAGTTCTTCCTGCCCAGTTCCATATTTTATCTTGAGTTCTTTCAGTGTATCCAAAGGTTGTTTCGTTGATATACCTGCCAATATACCCAAATCAGTTCATGTAAAAGACGAAGTGTCAAGTATATTTTGGTATTCAATAAAGTTTAAATTCGATTCTAATAATATACATACACTATCCTATTTTATTGCACTTTCTATAAGTGTAATGGATTAGAAGGAATATCTACTAAAGATAAGCAGACTGACGCAGAAAACAATTTTGTTTTACTTTATATAGAGGAGATATAATTCCTTTGGTTCCGTAGGTGAGTTACTTAAGAGGACTCTTGCCGAGTCGTCTATCGTCAACGTGAGCATGGTTTAAAAGCTTGCTGTTTCATCCAACGTGATGTTTGATAAAGAGGCAACGCGAAAAAAGAAAAATAACTCTCAGTTTGCATTCGGCACTCGTTTTTTTTACAAATCTTATTTCAGAAAATACCTACGTGTTTTTTTTAAAAACCTTCAAAGTTTTAAGAAAAAAATCGTCACTCAGAATCTCAATTAAATGTTATTGTTCAATAAATGTATTCTCTCTTGACTTTTTTTAATTTATGAAGGCAAAAGTTCACGTAAAATTTGTGTAAAACAGCAAATTTTAGAGGTATACTGGGATTACGAAGTCCACAAGATATCTGAATTTCCAATATGTCTAGAAAAAAATTGTTATAACGTTATTACCACGTAAAAGCGGTTGTATGAGAAATCACTTGGTTGGTTACTTTTATCTTGAATTGGTGATCAGTAGTAGAAACAGTAGGTTTTTTTTTTTTTCGGGTAGGAAAATCATCTAATGACAACCCGCTCTTGGGCGGAGAGGGAGATAGTGTCAGACTTTTACTGACTAAAAACCCACTCCTGTTCCTTCTTTGCCATTTTTTTTAAACATGTCAGAAACAGTACGATGGCATTAACTTCATGAACGAGCAGTTCTACATAAAGCTCTATTACGGTTGACCATATTAAGCACTAGACATTGACGATCCATAAAACATCGCATCTATTCCTCTCTAGTTTGACCATAAAACAGCATTCGGTTGCATGGATCATAAAAAAATAATGAAGAATAAAATTCTAACATTACTATTCGGTACGTTAGGAATAACGATAATATACGTTTTGGAATAAACATCGTATATAGCTTAGTATGAGGAAAAACAGGAAAATTGTGAATATTATGGAAAATATATTTGATGGTAAAGACAGTTTTATGAGACTTGTTACCTCTACGTGCTTTTTCGATGCATGGAAAATATGTGACGTAACATCTATATATTATATGTTTTCAATAATATTATCCTTATAGAGATAGTTGAATTTCGAAATTCATTCATTTTTCTGTTATTGGTAAAGGGTTTACTTTTTGGTGTGTTATATAAGTCTCACAGATGTATCACAAAAATAAAAAGGAAAATATGAGACACATTTTTTTTTTATTCTGTCGGAGGCCACTGCAGCACTAATAATATTAAATATATTTACAATTTTTAGAGGACAAAACCCTAAAACAAACATGTTATTATTATACAGATATATAGTCACGTCCGTGCTATATTAAATAAAAAATACATTGCTTAAAAACTGCTTTCACCCGTTACTTTTTACAGAGCATAGTTCACAACTACCATAGAGTACAAATGTGGAGAGTTAGTAGAGATGGCATGTTGGAGGTATCTATTGTTAAAAATATCATAATTGACATTTAAAATTATTAGTTTGACATTCTAGACGTTAAATTTTACTTTGACTTTTATAATTATTTGACTTAATAACACAATCGAATGATTTTATTATTTGTATTGTTTTGGAAATATTTGCATGCCATTGTCCAGGGCAAACATGACGATTTATATTGTGTTAAACATCTCTTGCATACTGACAATTTACTTTGTAATGTATGTATTGTACTCATGTTTGTGCAAATAAATGATTATTATTGGTATCTCTAGTTACACTACAGTTACTATAAGATGGTACAGCTGTCGGATTCATACAATGTTTACTCATTTTAAAGATGCAATATATCGACTTGAGAAAAGCTAATGTGTGGAATAATGGCATTCTAATCTTTCTTTATAGTACTAAGTTACATTTGAGTTGCGATTTCTCGATACTCTTTCGACTAATTGGATATTTAGATGATAATCTTACGATATTACATAACTTAAAGCAGAAAGAAGTGCGCTCAATTCGAGTTGAGAGAACGTGCACAGATCAATTACTCGACATTTTTAAGATCTGTCTCACCACCAATAGCTGAAATAGAAACGTGCTAGGTAATGACTTTTTTACGATATATTTTGCTAGTTGGGTATTTACGTCCTGCCGTCATTTCACCTTTTTTTTGTAGGCGTGGAAGTGATAATGACGTCTCTCGTCCTGGACAGAGCGTGAGGGTGAGTCAGACTTTTACTGACTAAAAACCCAATCGTGTTCCTTCGTTGCCTTTCATACCAGGGCCGAGTCTTCCTTTCAGAAGCAGACCATTGGTTCCAGTAGGCTTTGACCCTACTGGGCTCGTACGGTTTACTGACATCTCCTTGAGGAGTACGTGGAACAGTACGCGCCGTTGACGACTTGAGCTCGGTCCGGACGGTTACCGGATGGTCGGATAGCAAGCTACTCATTGCTTGCTGCCCGCAAGCCCGGGCCTACGGTAGCCGGAAATCGGGATCGGGATCCCGGCGGCTGGGGCGTGAGGGCCGCGCCCTCGCACGTGCATATACGACCTCCTCCTTTTCTAGCATTACTGTTTCGCAGAAGGGGCCGTCCGCCTGCCACTCCTCCTCGCTTTGGATCATGGCCAATACCAAGGCCCGACGCGAGAGATCGTTGCCACTGATCTCCCCCACGAGGACACGGCAGTGCTCTGCCCAGGCAGGGCACAGCATTCTACCCATGCTTTGTATAAAAGACCTTAGTATCGTACGGCAACGCTTCCATATTCTGTGGGGATGACCGATTCTTTTTCATCTGTACTCCGCTCACTACCGCCGCTGTAGGATGAATACGTAATTTTCTGTGCACCGTAATTATGCACCGTTGAGTTTTTACTCTGTTTCTCTATGCTTCACTTAAAAAACTGTTGGTAATTACTGTTTAAAAATATGGTCTGGCTACCTGTGAGCTTTGTTTTAATAGAGTTTTTTGCTGCGGATTCGGTATTTAATATTCGTTTGTTTTCTGCCTGTGTTTCCGTTTTACTTGTATGTTTTAACATATTTTTAGAGGTGGTAAAATTGTTGTACCAATATATCCATTTAATAGTTATGTTTTCACAGTTTTGTTACTGATAGTGATTTTTAGCGCTATGTGATTAAAAGTCACCCAAATGGCAATGGAAAGGGCTATGATCGGAGTTTCCTTGCGTGATCGAATCAGGAATGAGGATATCCGCAGGAGAACCAAGGTTACCGACATAGCACGAAGAATCGCCAAACTAAAGTGGCAATGGGCAGGGCACATTGTTCGCAGAACGGATGGCCGTTAGGGCCGAAAGGTTCTGGAATGGCGACAACGTACCGGAAGACGTAACGTTGGAAGGCCTCCTACAAGGTGGACCGATGACTTGGTAACGGTTGTGGGAATCCGATGGATGCGAGACGCACAGGACCGTTAATTGAAGCGACACTTGGGGGAAGCCTATGTCCAACAGTGGACGTCTTTCGGCTGAAATAATGATGATGATGATGATTAAAAGTTGATTCCGGATAGACCATATCTACAACGTATTATTGACTAAGTTTTACTTTCAATACCTGACCTAGTTGCTTATCGAAAATACCAGTACCCACAAATAAGTAATATTAGCTTAAATAAATAGCTTTACGTTATCTTCCAATATTCATCCCACATACCCGCTAACAAGAACTAATCACAATAATAAACAAAATCTCGCCGAACATGACTTGTGCCGAGATTCGCCGAGCTTTCCCGATCTCTGCCGAGATTGGTCGAGGTATCAGTGACTGTCACGCGATTGGCTCGTTAATTAGGGCTGCAACTGAGCTGCTCGTACGTGATCGCCGTATTTGATAAGTATGTTCTCTCTTAATTCTTGTTTGGCTGATGTTGGAGAAATAGGAGGGCTTAACATTTTTGAAAGGAGGTTGGCAATTTGAATTTTTTGCGTGTATTTAGTGTATTATATTGTTAAAGGAAAGTGATCACAGATCAAATATACACTTGAGAGCAATAAAATTGCGCATCCCTTGTCATTGGCAAATGATTGTTTTTGTTTTTATATCAAAGGATATTGAGTACAAATTAGACAGGTAATAGTTGAGCTAATACTACTGGATGCCACCATAGGATGAACTGGGCAAAAATAGCCATAGATTAGGCCTCAAACTTCAGGAACCGATGACACCGTAGGTTCAAAAGAAGATGGCGTTAATGGGCTATTTGACATTAATATAAATATTCCACAACTCACGGTTCTAGAATGGTATTTCAATGACACTTTATACCCTAAGTCCTTATTCAATTCAATATTTGTTTAAGAATGTAGTGTTTCTATTCAGTATAAAATTTTCATTCACTCACACAACATTGCTCCTATTCTTCAAGTTACAAACTCCAACTGTAGTCAAAAAGATATCAGTCACCCAAAAGTTCACTGAAATGGAATAAGTTGAATATACGTTCTTTTTTACAAAATAAGTATGGATATAAAAACTTCAAAAGAATATAAATATGGAAACTCAGACACTATAGGGTTAAGCAGTAAAAATGCTAACTTACGTGGCTGTATTGCCAAATTTCTCACATAAATATTTATTACAGCGGTGGTGCACGTAATGTTGGGTGACAATTGTGAATTGTTTTAGAAAAAAATATCAATTTTATTTTCATGAGTTACTAAGAGATTTTTATAGTTGATAAATATTAATTAATTAATACCACTTCAACTTCACTATTTGTTAATTCTTCACGCTCGAATGGCTGAAAGGATTTTAATGATACACGGGATAGACCATGTCCTAGAACAGCATATGGGAGTATGTTCCCTTGGGACAATTGTCTACTATCACACGGGGGAGCCGCTGGTAGTAACTAGTTAGAAACTCGCTGCAGGAGACGACCTGGGTGTCACCGTTTTCAACCCCCAAAAAGGGTGTAACAGAAATGAATGGATGGATTGAGCTTCACAACTTTCTTTATCGAAATCAAAGAATCAACCAATCATCTGATCGAAATTAGTATGGAAGGTCCAACTTTTATTTGTTTTTCAGTAACACTCTCTGATAAATTTTTGTTATACATTTTTGGGTACTTAGGTGTAAGTTTTAGTGCTTGACTGCGATCCCCTGATGGTAAGCAATGATGCAATCGTTGATGGTAAGCCATTGACATTGTACCTATATGGATATAGTTACGCTAGTTAGACCGTTACGGCGCTGTCATAGCAATAAATAGGTATCAATAATAAAAATCAATGATTACTCAACTTATGAGTTGACTAATTATTGATTGATTGATATCTTTGAAGACATCATCATCATCAAATAAACAAATTATCAAATATTCATTTTTAAGTTATTTTTTAAAGGGTTTTTGTAAAAAGTGTCACGTTTAGTAAATACTTATAAAGTTTGTTTTAAGTATTTAATATTTTAGAATATACTTAAGTGCTTTGTTCATGTACTGTAAACTTATAGTTTAGAATAAATAAATGTCAAAACTGGTTGCACGCACTATTCTCAAAACAGCAAAGTTTTTTGGCTGTTTTTATGCTTATTTCCTGTCTAAAAATACTTTGTTTTTCGATTTAATTTCAGTCCTAATTTCGTTTTTTAATAAAAGTGCTAGTCAAACGACTAGTGGTTTTTTTTTTTTTTTTTCGTGTGGGAAAATCATCTAATGACAACCCCCGCTCTTGGGCGGAGCGGGAGATAGTGTCAGACTTTTACTGACTAAAAACCCACTCCTGTTCCTTCTTTGCCATTTTTATTTTTCCAGGGCCCCGGGGGTCACTTTCGCATCACCCATGGCCCCAGTAGGCTTCGACCCTGTTGGGCCCCTACGGTTGCTGACATCTCCTTGAGGCGCGCGTGGAACACTACGCGCCGTCGACGACTTGGGCTCGGTCCGGATGGTTACCGGACGATCGGACGGCGAGCCACCCATTGCTCGCCGTCCGCAAGCCCGCGCCTACGGTGGCCGGAAATCGGGATTGGAATCCCGGCGGCGGTTGGGGCGTGAGGACCGTTGCCGTTGCCTCACGCTATCGGCCGCCTCCTTTGCTAGCATTACTGCTTCGCAGAAGGAGGCGACCGCCTGCCACTCCTCCTCGCTCCGGACCATGGCCTGTACCAAGGCCCGGCGCGAGAGATCGCTGCCGCCGATCGCCCTCACGAGGACACGGCGGTGCTCTGCCCAAGCGGGGCACACCTCTACCGTGTGCTCCACCGTGTCCTCCGGGCGGTCCACACAATGGTGGCACCCGGGCGTCTCTTCTGCACGGATCCGGTACAGGAACCTCCCGAACTTACCATGTCCGGTGAGGACCTGCGTCATGCGGTAGGTGAGGATGCCGTGTTGCCGCTCCAGCCACTCCTCAAAGAGGGGACTTATCGCCATAATTAAGGCGTGCCCAGCACTGGGTTGCGACAGTCGCCGTCGCCATTCCACCATGAGATCCCGCCGGAAGTTTTTCCGCCATGCCGCTACTTGGCGCGGCAGCGGAGTTTCGCCCCGGCGTTGCATCTCCATGCGCAGATCATGCATGCGTGCAAGGTCTTTTGCCTGCAATTCCCACGGTGGTTGGCTAGCAAGGAGGCACGTGGTAAATTTAAGTCTTAGTTTTAACTTACCAACCCCGGAAAGTCACCGACTGTGAAAGACGTGTTTCGAAAAAACAACTTTCTAAAAGATAATCCCGGCATCTAAATTAGGTGCTCCTTCCTCAAACTTTCTCGACATGTTCTTCAAGTTTATGCAGTAAAGTAAAATAAAAAAGACATTAAGGGTTGGCGACGACAGAGTCACGTAGGAGCTACGCAGGGTATACGAAATATTCCTTTGAAACAGAAACCTCATTTTATGGCAGTTGCTAAACTGAGCGATGTAAAATAATACAGTTTTTTATTATTATTATTAGAGTGGATTATTTTGAGTTGATGTAAAAGATACGACGACCGCAGGCGTGGGCTTGCGGATGACGGGCTATGAGTAACTAAATATCTATAAATCAACAATGAAGAAGAAAATGGACTATAAATAAATTTAAAAAGTAATAAATATTTTTTTTATATTAAAAAAAAAGGGTGGAGATGGTGACGGAGAGGGAAGCCAAAGAAAATATGGATGGATTGTGGGGAAAGTGAAATGAAAGAAAAGGGAATCAGTGATAGCGAGACGATTAAAAGGACAGTATGGAAGAAAATAACAAACACGAAACAATGGTAGGAAGATAATGATGATTTATTGAAAAAAAAAAAAACACTAGATTAATCATCTTATAACATCCCCCGCCTTTGGGCGGAGCGGGAGATAGTATGAGACTTTTACTGACTAAAAACCCACTTCTGTTCCTTCGTTGCCTTCGTCCCAGGGCTCCGGGTTTCGTTTTCACATTACCCATGGCCCCAGAAGGCTTCGACCCTGCTGGGCCCCTACGATTTGCTGACCATTCCCAGAGGGGCGCGTGGAACAATACGCGCCGTCGACGACTTGGGCTCGGTTCGGACGGTTACCGGACGGTCGGATGGCGGGCTACCCATTGCTCGCCGTCCGCAAGCCGGCCGGAAATCGGGATCGGAATCCCGGCGGCGGTTGGGACGTGAGGACCGTTGCCTCACGCGATCGGCCGCCTCCTTTGCTAGCATTACTGCTTCGCAGAAGGAAGCGACCGCCTGCCACTCCTCCTCGCTCCAGACCATGGCCAGTACCAAGGCCCGACGCGAGAGATCGCCACCGCCAAATACGAGGATACAGCGTTGCTCTGCCTAGGCGGGACACACCTCCACTGTGTCCTCCGGGCGGTCCACACAGTGGCGACACCCGGGCGTCGCTTCCGCACAAATCCGGTGCAGGAACTTCCCGAACTTACCGTGTTCGGTGAGAACCTCCGTCATGCGGAAGGTGAGGACGCCGTGAGGTCTTTCCAACCACGCTTCAAAGTGGGGACTTATCACCGTAATTGTGGCGTGCCCAGCACTGGGTCGCGACAGTCGCTGTCGCCATTTCTCTTTAAGAACCCGCCGGAGTTCTGTCCGCCATGCTGCGATTTGTCGCGGCCGTGGAGTTTCGCCCCGGCGTTGCATCAACATACGCAGATCGTGCATCAAAGCAAGGACTGTTGCCTCCAGATCCCACGGTGGCTGGCCAGTAAGTTGGCTCGCCGCTTCGCGGGAAATCGTCCGGTATCCTCGCACTATCCGTATGGCCATGACCCTCTGGCATGCATTCAGCCGGGCCACCGGCTGCTTCCGCAGCGCTGGCGCCCATAATGGTGCACCATAAAGGGCCATGGACCGAACAATTCCCGCGTAGAGCCTCCGGCAGGAGGCGTCTGGACCCCCCAGGTTGGGCAGGAGCCGCCCGAGGGTAGCCCCAGTCCGATTTAGTTTGGGAGCCAGACGTCGAAAATGCTCCTCGAAATCCCATCGGCTGTCGAGAACGAGTCCCAGGTACTTTATTGTCGATCCGACGCCGATGTGGAATCCTCCTACCGTTAGTTGGGAACGCCGAGGTGGCGCGCTCCGAGGGCCGTGAAAAAACATGGCCTTGGACTTGTGCAGTGCCACCTCGAGTCCCAATTCCTGGATCCTGCCCACGACTGTCGCAACCCCGCGTGTCGCTAGTTCGACCGCCGCCTGGTACGACTCTCCCTGCGCCAGGACCAGCGTGCGTAGCAGACCACCTACACGATGTATGGGGTACGTCATTTACAATCAGCTCTTTTTCTTAATTAATAGTTTAGATAACGACGCATAAAAACTTTTCTATGTATAGTTATCCCAACCAATATGTATTACTTATAGACATTTATTAACCATGTTTTTTTTTTTCGAAACTTTGGCCCTTCTATAATACACTTCATCATCTATGTGGATTTCCTAACGTAAAATAAGCTTCTAGCTGTGGCTTATTCTAATGAAATTATACAAAAGTGATGAATGGTGTTAATATTTTCCAGATTTCTATCAAAATTTACAAATTTTATAAATAGAGTCACTTCTAAAGACCCATAAAATTTTCTACAATAGTTCTTGTTATTATTAGGTATATTAATTAGATAGTAGTGTGACTTTTATTTAGTATTACTTATTTTCAAAGACTTATCGTGATATTCTCCTGTTCGCTAAGGACTTGACATAGTACACGAGAAAGTTATTTAGAAGAGATAATTAACTGAATGACTTGCCAATTATATTCCCGCTCGGGTGAATTGCTGAAAGTTCAAGAATAAGTTGAAAACGAACTACAAAGGAAGTTTTAGGAAATAGTGAAAGTCACGGGCGATAATAATGAGTGAAAACTTCCCTTAAAATATTTTAGACGTTAATTTTTTTTTTGTTTGATACCTATTTTTAAATTACTTCTACTAAACGAAGTTAGGAAAATCTTTAAATTATTTCTGGTTATCTAAAAAAAGTATGCAAATTAACCTTATTTAAAACCACAATATAGTAAATATATATATAAAAAAAACTGTGCTAAAAGGATTAGAAATTAGACCACGCTTCTAAAGGGAAGAATTACGAGTAATGTGCAAATAAAAATATACCGTTTTTTTTATTAAAATACCTTTTAAAATAAAACATTATAAAGTATGGAAAGACTGAAGCTATTAAACGGAAACGTTTTTTCATCTTATTTTGGTCTAGTCTAACTGAAAAACCTTGTTAAAACTCCATCTTGGGACTCAAAGTCTGTTAGTGGCACCGTAATTGTTTGCAAAAATATGTAATTACGGTCTCAAAAGTGTTGGAAAAATATAAGGGTAAGGACATTGTAAAAGGTATGGATGAATGATTTATTATCTAGTAGCATTAAATATCGTCGTCGTAATCTCTCATCGCCCGCAGATGTCAGTGATAATCATCCCCATCCCGACCCAATTTCGATCAGAGTGGCCAATAATAATAGAAATTAGTCAAGTTAGACTGGCCTGTTGGTCTAGTGGTTAGTGACCCTGACGGCTATGCCGGAGGTCGTGGGTTCGATTCCCACCCAGGACAAATGTTTGTGTGATGAGCACGATCATTTGTTCGGTGTCTGGGTGTAATTTATCTATAATATGTATGTATTTAGAAATATATAAGTATGTTTATCAGTTGTCTAGTACTCATAACACAAGCTCTGCTTAGCTTGGGACTAGACGGCGTTGTGTGATAGTTGTGGAATATTATTATTATATTATTATTATTAAGTGTGAAAGAGACATTAAAGTGCACAAACTAAAGTAGTCGGCAATCCGTCACAATTTGCTCCTAACTTTTAAGACGTTACTTTTCTATTGCCGGTTTGTGAAATCTGTCAAGAACATACAATCTTTTGACCATTGAAACGTTAATTGAGTTTAAGTTTTAAATCGCTATCATTAATCCTGCATCCGCTGCCTTACAGTCTGTTTCAGACCTAAAGTCTACGGAAAAAAAGGAATTTATTACGTTAAAATATTTTTCAGTTAATAATTTTACTTCATGAACATTACAGGTTCCTTTAAAATTTTTACACAGCTGTTTTGTTCAGAAATACTTTTCAGTGGACTCTGCAAAATAGAGTGAGTTTGTTGACTGTCTTTGATTGAGTTTATGTAGGAATCAAGGAAAAAAGGTTATTTTGAATGACAAGATGTATTAATGGAATGAAAAGGCATCCTATTTATTGGTGTCGTATGCTTTTGAAATTTAGTGAAGACTATACGTACTATATAGATCATAAAAATTCTGCAATGATTAACAGTTTGTTCCTCCAAAATCTTTAGGCACCACCGATGATATTTGGGCATTTATCGATGAGATTGTTTGTAATTTAAATGATAAACATATACTGCCGTGCTTGTGATATAAGTATACAGTAAGTTTTTTTTCTCTTGACTTTTCTCCCGAAGTATAAATTAAACCTAAGTTTTCTAAAATGTTTTAGATAAACATGTGTTTGGTTAACAATTTGTATATTTTTATTTTTATGTAGTGATAATATTTAAATTGTAAGCTTGAAAAAATATGTATTAAAGTTCTCTTAGTTTGAAGTACATACTGCAACAATGATTACGAAATGAGGTAAATGTTTAAATAGAATAACAAAAATTGCAGAATTTGCCTATTTTTACATTATCACTTACTGTAATTATAGCTAGGAGCAATATGTAAACTTGTGGCATCTACTATGAATCACAATTAATTTCTCTTCCTCGATATTATTGGTAGATAAATAAAACAAAAGAGATCTTATGAAATTACAGTTTAGTAGAAAAAGTGCACAGCTTTATTAATACTATAAAATTGAAAAATCTGTTCTATTTATTGTATTTTTTTAATCCTTTAGAATCATAATAAAAACTAACTTAAAAAAAAATTGCAACGCTGCGCCTTTCCGAAAGTAGTACCGAAAGACGCAGCATTGCAATTTTTGAAGCGTTGACCTTTCGTCCCTTACGGCCATCTGTTCTGAGAGCAACATGCCCTGTCCACTGCCACTTAAGTTTGGCGATTCTTCAGGCTATGTTGGTAACCTTGATTCTCCTGCGAATATCTTCACTACACACAGTAGAGCTTCCGAAACAGTTTTTGGAAGCTCTACTGTGGTCACCGAGCATTATACTGAGCTCCTCCGTAGTCTCAGCCATGACTACTATGTCTTCGGCAAACCAAAGGTGAGTGATGTACTCGCCATTGACATTAATGGCTAGCCCTCTCCATTCCAGTACAGTTTCGGAGAAATTACATCTCCCTGCCTCGAACCCCGGAAAGGTTTCAAGGTCTGGTCCTAAAGTCGGACTGACATGTTGGCGTTTTTATATAAATACTTCAGCACTACGATGTACCGATTCTCAATCTGGCATCGTTAGAGAGACTGCAGTACTGTCTCAATCGAATCAAGGGTTTTCTCGTAGTCCAAAAACGCTAAGCAGAGAGGCTTATTATACTCCTCAGTCTTCTGTTTAATTAATCTGCCACACCATATACGTATGTGGTCCATGGTGCTGAAGCCTTATCGAAATCCGGCTTGTTCGGGAGGCTGAAAGTCGTTGAACCTGCGTGCGAGACGGTTCGTGATGACAATGGAAACCAGCTTGTAAACATGGCTCAGAAGTGAGATGGGCCTGTAATACTTAAGCAAGGCATTATCGCCCTTCTTTAACAAGAGTACCACCACACCTCTGCTCTATGCCTGTGGCGTTTTTCTCTTGAGTATGATGGAACCAATCAACTTCTGAAGGGCCTGAAGGATTGGTATCCCACCAGCCTTCAGGAGTTCGGCCGTAATTCCGTCCTCACCCGGTGCTTTGTTGCTTTTAAGCTGCTTCAGAGCCACGCTAATCTCGTACAGGCTGACGTCCGGGATATCTTCGGTATAGTGCCGGGTTAATCTAGCCCTTGGGTCGTTTGCTAGATTCGTTGTGGGTTTTGTGATAGATGTGTACAACTGTCCATAAAATGCCTAAAACTTTCCCAGAACCTCCGTTTTGTCGGATATGACTCTGCCATCGTCGGTCTTCAGTTTCGTGAGCTGGCTCTGCCCAATAGACAGATCTCGTGCAAATACTTTGGAGCCCTTATACCGCTCAATCGCGTCTTTAATCCTCTCGGTATTATAGCGGCGAAGGTCGCGTTTCAGAGAATGCAAGATCCGTCTATTGAGCTGCCGGTATGTGCACGCATCACCTGAAAATTGCAAAGTCATCTCACGCCTCTTCTTCATAAGCTCGAGAGTTTGATCTCACAGCTTATTGCTCTTATTTGTACAGTGAGTCTTGAAAAATTTAGACCCAACCGTAAGGACAGTTCCCACGAACCCATCGTTATATTCGTCCACGGAGCTTCCTAGGCACTCGAAACGATTGTGGAGTTTGAGCTGAAAGGTCTCGGAGTTTTGGATCTGGATCTGTGCTGGGTGGAGCACAAACTTCACCAGTCGAGACCTTTAAAGCTTAATATTGATATTCAATGTACCTCTTACCATGCGGTGATCACTTCCAGTTTTGACCGTATTGATCACGGTGACATCATTGAATATTTACTTCTTCGTCGACAGAATGAAATCAATCTCATTACTAGTAGCACCGTCCGGACTTTGCCAGGTCCACCTCCAATGCTCACATTTTTTGAAGAAGGAGTTCATCATGTAGATGCCCCCCTTACCATAAAACTAGCTAGTAGGTGTCCCCGGAGATTCCGATGTCCAAATACAAATTGCCCACTCGCAGCTCATCACCATCTCGTTTGCCCAGTTTTGCGTTGAAGTCCCCCATGACCACAGTGAAGTGAGTCTTAAAACCATGCATGGCTCTGGATACAATCTCAGACAGGGTTCTACTTTGTCTTCGGGTAGGAGGTCGGGGGGTAAACCTGTATGATCTTCAGCGAATATCTTGGTGATATTCTAAGTATAAGGTACGCTATCCTGATCGACACACTCTGAATTTCCACAACATTGTTCACAAGGAACTTGTGGCCGAAAAACCCGACACTACCCTGGGAATGCTGGTTACACTCCCGAAAATAGAGCAGGTTACAGGATTCGAGAATTATCGTGTCATCCCCCTGTCTTCGGACTTCAGATAATCCAATAATACTCCATCGTAACCTGCTCAATTCCTCCTAAAGTTTGGTTATATTCTCGTCGGTCCTCAGTGTCCTCAGTATACATTTTATTTGTTTGTTGTAAAAAAAAGGAAATTAGCCTTTCCGATGAATTCCGGTTTCAACACATCGATTGGATAGTTTCAAAGTCTAAATAGATATTAGTGCACATATATAACAGTTTTTTTAATGTTTTATATGTATAGATTGTTATAAATATTCGTTATAATTCTTGAGTTATTATTTTATTATAATCCTCGTGGGGGCAATCGGCGGCGGCGATCTCTCGCGCCGGGCCTTGGTACAGGCCATGGTCTGGAGCGAGAGCGTGAGGCAGCGGTCCTCACGCTCCAACCGCCACTGGGATTCCGAACCCGATTTCCGGCCACCGTAGGCGCGGGCTTGCGGACGGCAAGCAATGGGTGGCTTGCCGTTCGACCGTCCGGTAACCGTCCGGACCAAGCCCAAGTCGTCAACGGCGCGTGCTGTTCCACGCGCGCCTCAAGGAGATGTCAGCGACTGTAGGGGCCCAGCAGGGTCGAAGCCTACTGGGGCCAAGGGTTTGATTCTGAAAGGAAGACTCGGCCCTGGTACGAAAGGCAACGAAGGAACAGGAGTGTGTTAAAAGTCTGACACTATCTCCCGCCCCGCCCAAGAGCGGGGCATGTCATAAGATGATTTTCCCACCGAAAAAAAAAGATTATATTATAATGTTTAATTTTCTTTTTATTCTATTTTAATGTTTTAATGGTCATCATTTATTTTATTCATTACACATTTAAATTTTACACTATGAATATTAAAAAAAAGACTTTTGGGTTAGGTGACAGTGTTATAAAACCGCAATAAAACGAAAATTTTCTTCTGACAAATTTATTGGAAAAGAATAATAAAATACAATTCAGTTAAAAAATTACTGGATATCATGATTAAAAATTGTGTAGTTATCGGACACATTTTTCTTTTTTAGTTTTCTTTCTCATTGAGATTAATTCTGATGGTTTTCTGGATCCAGTGGTTTATAGTTTTAACTCTGGTGTATACACTTGGAGACTTACCACAGCCAAAATGCATGCTGATTATTCCTATTTGTACGTTGTTGTAAGTCAGTGGACCACCGTCGTCGTACTGTAAGTAAATTTTAATTCATCATCTGGTTTTCGATAATAAACTTAAATCATTTATTCTTTTCTTAAACCTAGTTACTTCCCCAGATGGGACTCATAAAAAACATAAAGGTAATAAGGTAATCGTACTACAACACGAAGTCAATAGTGTCAGACTTTTACTGACTAAAAACCCACTCCTGTTCCTTCTTTTCCATTGTTCCAGGGCCCCGAGGATCTCTTTCGCATCACCCTTGGCCCCAGTAGGCTAATGACAAATCCCGCTCTTATGAATTTCATATCGGAAGCCGATTCCTAGTTAGTTGGGCTAAATTTAGTCAAAGATCATTTCCTTTCACTGTAATTGCTAATCTGCTTATAATTAAATTCAGTTCTTTCATCACTAAGCCACCTTTTTGTTCTTTTCTTTTTTCCATTTCTTTCTATTACATTGTGTCACACATAATATGTATATAATTATATATAAATTTTATGAGTTCATATATTGTATTTTATAATAATAACTATAAATATATATATCAGAGCTGTTCGTTAGTCTCGCTAAAACTCAAAAACGGCTGGACCGATTTGACTAATTTTGATCTTGAAATATTCGAGATAGTCCAGGAAAAGTTATAAACTTTCGGTGTGAAAAAATAAAAAAAAAAACCGAATACAACGCCATCTCTAATTAAAACGTCACTGTAAAATGAATTATGCTGTTCTGGTTATATATATTATGTCAGTAGATGGCGTTATCCTTACTATTAGGCAATACAGATGTTTTATCTCACGAGCGCGGGTGTGCCATACTTGAGTGGGTAAATGTACAATCACATTGTCTTTGTTTGCGTACGCTCGGGAGCGCTTAGTTTCGGCCGAGTCAACGGCTGAGTCAGTACTGTTATCCAGTTCGCGCCAAAATTATTTAATTAATACCGTCAGCATGGAAGGTAAGAGTAAACGAAGAAAAGTTGTTCGCAGTGAGGTAAGGCAAATCAATGTTTATATTTGGTGTGTATTTACGTTGTGATTATATATTGTATTGAGTTAGTTTAATAAACGTGATTTTAATAATCTATTGTTTTTTTAGGGTCGTCAAATAATTGCAAATGTCTATCATTTTCTCAAAGAAGAATATGAATTCACTGAATTGCATCGAGAACCAAATTGTGATGTATCACATTTGCGTAACATTACAAAGCACACTGCACCAGCGACGGGAGTTAGTGAACGAACATTGCAGAAAATATTAAAAGAAGAACGAGACATTACTAATGAAAGAGATGTAGCTAGCACATCTTCGAAATTCACTTCACCAATGAAAAACCGAAGAAAGAGGGAAAATAAAGTAGACATTGATGGATTTACAGCTGATGTTATTCGGAGCACAATACAAGATTTTCATATCGTACAAAAACAAATTCCATCATTGGCGAAACTCAGGTCAGTCTTAAATGAAAAAATTGGATTCAATGGATGTCTACCTACGTTACGTAAGTTACTAAATAAATTGGGCTACAAGTGGCGTAAAACCGATAATAATAGAAAACTTTTAGTAGAACGGCATGATATCCAGATGTGGAGATTGAAATATAAAAAAAAAACCGAATACCGATCTCAAGGCCGACCTATTGTCTATACTGACGAAAGTTACGTATTAACAAACACATTCGAAATAATACCTGGGCTCAAAAAGACAAACCATCTCCATTTACCAAACAACTTAGTACAGGTACTCGTTTTATTTTAGTACACGCTGGAACCGAAGCCGGATTTATTGAGAATGCTTGTATAATCTATAAAGCTAAATCGACAGTTGGGGACTACCATTCAAACATGAGTTATGAAGACTACGTAAAATGGCTGAATGAAAAATTGCTGCCAAATTTACCAGATCGTTCCGTTATAATACTTGATAACGCATCCTACCACAACACACGTGCTAAGAAATTGCCAACAAAATCTGAGATGCAAGAGTGGCTTCCTTCAAAAAATATACCGTTCGACTCAAATTTGCTAAAAGTTGAGCTGTATGATATAATGAAAAAACATAAAAGTGATTTTATCACTTACAAAATCGATGACTACATCGCAGAAAAAGGATTTGAAGGATTACGTCTGCCTCCCTATATAATAATTAATATTCCACAACTATCACACAACGCCGTTTAGTCCCAAGCTAAGCAGAGCTTATGTTAGGGGTACTAGACAACTGATAAACATACTTATATATTTCTAGATACATACATATATAGATAAATTACACCCAGACACAGAACAAATGATCGTGATCATCACACAAACATTTTTCCTGGGTGGGAATCGAACCCACGACCTCTGGCACAGCAGTCAGGGCCACTAACCACTAGACCAACAGGCCTATCACCCTGAGCTGAATGCCATAGAGAACATTTGGGGGATCCTTAAAAATCATATTGCTCTAATAAATGTAGAACAAAATATAACCAGTACAGAAAAACTTATCGAAGAAAGTATTGAAAAAATGTAATTAAAAATGAAACTGAATATATTAAATATTTTGACACTGATTTTGAATAATTAATCAATTTACAAGATGACAGTGACGACGAAACTGACTCTGTAGAGGCGTCTAATTATGATTCTGATGGAAAAAATATTTTATTAAAAATCAGTGTCAAAATAAATATGTACCTAATTGAAAAATAAATTATTTATGAGTATAAGCTTTTACTTTATTATTTTTTTCATTTTGCAATTACCAGATTTAGTATCAAGAAGTAATTTAAAACCACACTATAATATAATACCTTTATTGTTTTGTTCATAAAAAATGAATGAGCTTGCTAACGCTACTTGTCTACACGCGCTTCAACTACAACTAAGGCTCACCCACGCACGTGAGATAAAAGAACTGTACAAAGTTCGCCGGGTCAACTAGTATAATATAATTTAATATCTAAGTATGTATATTCTAGTATATAGTTAGTAATGTAAAATTTAATACTTCATTAATTGGCAGTACACCGCAGGCAGGTTTTTTATTTTAGGTTGTTACAGTACATCCCCAGGTTGTCTGGTAGATATCACTGTTAGCGATGAGACCGCCATTGTACCCATAGATTTAAGTTTGTGAAAAAGTGTTGTTACTATTTGCTTTTATTTTGGTTTACAATAAAGTTAATTCTATCCAATTCTAGGCAGGTTAATTGACCTTACCTGACAAGGGTCCTTATTGATTGCTTCAGTGCACATCATTCTGTTTGTTATTTGAAGCCCTTTGAAAAACTTCTCACATCTTTTTTTCGACACCACTGGTACTGTCGTTTGCTGAAGTAAGTTAGATACCATAAAATTTTGCTGGAAAAAATAAACAAAATGTTAGATGGTGATATTGTATGATTGTTGAGGATTAAAAATTCAGTCCCAACATAGCCTATCGAAAATATACTAGCGTTCACGGTTATTATGGTAACTTATACCGGTGGATAATATCTTACATAAAGAATCGTTCCCAGGCAGTCGTAGTCAATGGTATTGTGTCGAAGCGGCATGTAGTCCCTTCAGGAGTTCCCCAGGGATCGTTTCTCGGGCCCTTATTATTTAACATCTTCATAAACGACATTTACACATGCTTTCAAAATTCATTATTCCTACTTTACGCAGACGATATGAAGGTTTTCAAACGCATAAATACTGTCGGACACTGCTACTTTTTGCAGCAAGATCTCGAAAGACTAGAAAACTATTGTCAGTTGAATAATCTGGAACTCAATGTATCTAAATGTTATACTATTACATTTACTCGCAAAACTAGCAGCATATCCCACATATACCTTCTAAAGAAAGACCATCTGAAACGAGTAGATTATATACGAGATTTATGTGTGATACACGATTTCAAACTTACCTACGAAAAGCACGTAGATCACATAGTAAATAAAGCTAATAAAGCCATGGGGTTCTTAAAAAGATCTTGTTCCGAGTTTACAGATCTCAAAATAATAAAAATACTGTATTGTTCCTTCGTCCGTAGCTCACTTGAATACAGTTCGCAGGTTTGGAATCCCATGTATGCCATCTATATCTCAAGATTGGAATCTGTTCAGCGAAACTTTACGCGATACCTGCAGTATAAGTGTAAAACCCGCGACCATAATTACGAGTCTAGATGCAAATGGTACTATTTACTACCACTTAGTGAGAGAAGGAATATATCAGATATTATCTCTTTCCTCGTTAAGTTAGCACGATCTTGCATCGACGCCCCGCAACTTCTCTCCAAGATTATTTTACGCTGCCCCACTAGATCTGCTAGAATACCCTTCCTTCTTCTTAACGTTCCCCGCTGCTACACAAAGTACAGACAAAATTAGTTCTTTATAAGATGTGCAAAGTCCTACTACCTTTATTTAGCACTGTACACGTTATATTATGATTGTGTTGTATTGTTAAAATCATTGTTATTTATCTTTTTTTTTTCTTTTACAAGCATGCTTTTCGTAGCTATTTAAATGCGAAAACATGTCATTGGTTTATAGTTGTATAATTTGTTGTTTTTATTAGTTGTTAATAGTGTTTGTTTTCTGATTACAATAAAATAAAATAAAAGTATAATGAAAACTGGTATAAAACTCGTTATGATCTCAGTATGTTTTTTTTTTAAGTGAAGAGTGAGAGAACGCAAAGGACAACTGAAAGGATACAGGTGTGGTTTTAGTGAGTGTCTCACACGCCTTTGCGCTCCACCTTAAAGTGGGAGAAGTTATTAGATGATTTCCCACCTCAGAAAAAAAATGGGCAAGTGCGAGATGTACTTGCACACTGAGGGTTCCGTACAAACTAACTTATATAGGTAAACAGTTCAATTTCCGGGTCGATATCTCCATTATCATCCATAATGGATTGGATCGAGTCTCGAAGATTTTTCCGAATAGAAAAATGTTTGTTTTTTTGGGATGTTACTACGAATTTTCAGTTTTTAGACTTATTCCTACATTTGTGCTATAACACCTTGCTTCATGCCGAATTACAGGATTCTAGGTTAACGGGAAGTACCCTAATAATTTCGATTTCCTTAGGAGTGTCAAATTTACGATTTTTGCGACATAAACGGGTGTATCTTTTTTTTGTTTAGTCTATACTGTCCCATAGCTGGGCAAAGGCCTCCCCAACTTCTTCCAGGTATTCTTTTCTTGAGCCACCTCGAACCAGTCCTTGAGGTAGGCATCTAGGTCGTCTCGCCACCTCTTCCCAGGTCGACCTCGGCGGCGTCGTCCATCTTCGAGTACCCACTTTGTGGAGACTCTTGCCCACCAGTCTGAGTGCATATGGCTGATGTGATCCGCCCAATCCCGTTTTAGCCTGGCAGCCTTTTAACCTACGTCCATAATCCCCGTTTTTGACGCAGCGTGGTGTTCCTCACTCTGACGCCCAGAATGCTGCGCTCCATTGCTCGTTGGTAAACCCCAAGGCGAAACTTTTGCGACTCGATGAGCGACCATGTCTGGGCACCGTAGGTTAGGACGGGTAGGATACACATATCAATGATTTTGCGTCTTCATGGACTAGTAGCTTTTCCAGGCGTTTTTGATACGGTGATCGATTTTCTTTTCCTGCCTGTTTTCGAAAGAAAGTAACTGACCCAAGTAGATATACTCATCGACATAGTTTATATCCTGCCCATGTACCTCGACCCTACGTTTTCCTTCACTTAAAAGTTTATTTTTTTCAGTTTCAAGTGACCTTAGACCCGAGTATATGGTTTTAATTTAAACTCGATACCTCCACGCGTTCTCGATATAAAGGTTATTGACAGACAGATAGACAGACAGACAGACAGACTGACGGACGGACAAAATGATAGATCATAAGGGTTCCGATTTTTCTTTTTGAGGTACGGAACCCTAAAAATACGTACAATCGAAGTGAACTACATAAAAATTTAAGGGGTTTACGTAAAAAAAAAATGATGTGTACATTTCGGAAATCCGAAAAATCGTGCGGGAATCCGATGGATGCGAGACGCACAGGACCGGTCATTGTGGTGACATTTGGGGGAGGCCTATGTCCAACAGTGGACGTCATTCAGCTGAAATGATGATGATGATGTACATTTCGAATTCGCGTATTCATTATTATTTTAAAAGTTAATTTCATAAAATTTCTGTTCAATTTCAATTTACATTACAATTTTATGAATGGTACGCGAAAGGTTTGCCTTTTAAAAAATTCAACTCCTCTTATCTTCATAATTTTTACCTTTTATTTTCCTTTGGGACAAATGGAACGAACCGTCTTTTCTAGAAATATTAATTCAATCTAATAAGTTATTAAAAATATAAGTCAAATCAAATAATAAACTACAGAATATTTTCTATTGTTTCGTACGTATAACTAAAAAGATTTATATTGAATTTGTATTATTACTTATGAAAATATTGTGTACATTTCATATCGACATCATCTCTCCTTCTGTTTGCAGTTATAATAAATGGTGTGACAGCTGGTAATATTTTAGGCACGTCATTTAAATATTATGTATCGTGTTGCAATCAATTTCAGTTTGGATTTGAGTGTCAACAATAATTTAAATTTTATCCAAGCCTCCATAATGACGACGCTTGAACCAGTTACTTCATTTTTGATTTTGTCGTGTATTATATTATCGGACTTTTTAAAAATAATTATTTATTCAGAATCTCAGTTTTGTAAAACCAATAAGATCATCATTGTTTAGTAGATCTAATCCTTGTATTATTAAAATACACATAACATGTTAAACTAAATTAAAGCCCATTTAAATCTACAAACTAGATGCCAAAGAAATTGGATGTTAATTTAAAAATAAATGAATTTTTCACCATCACTGAATAAGCGACTGGCGGTAAAATATCATATTATATTTAAATTCATTACATATATTAAGAAAAAATCGCCAATTAACATTGTCCGGAGATTACCGGAACTCTGGAACCGATCAGACAAGTCACAACTATAATACATTTGAATAAACTTACATCTTTTCCGCCCCAACCAGTTATATTTAACATTGTTCCCAACTTCAACTTCAAGAGATTCCCTTTCAACAAAACTCTCGATACTGTGGGTCCAAAAGTCAAGGATTCATTCAATTTAAGGAGAGCAGCGTCATAGTCGCCAGTTTTGCTAGAGTACTGATCGTGTGATATAGCTTTTACAACATCGTATACTTTTCCCCCTTCTTTTAGATTATCACTTCCAACAGAGACTGTAAAAAAGCCGTTCCTGAAAACAAAGTTAAGAATCTTTTGAATGAAGGTTTCTTTAAGTGATGCAATACAAGTTAATATATAAGGCAATTATATAATAGGAACAGGGAAGAGAAAAAGGACACATTATAATATTATTGCCAAACATTCTTAGAGGAGTTGTGTATTGGAAGTTGACTACATTTTTGATAGACCTTTTTCTGTAAGAATATTTTGAAGCTTATAAAAATTAAGCCAAATGAATAATATATTACATAAAGAGTATTCTATTACTTTGAAATACTTTGGAAACTTTCTCTACTCCAATCGATTCAGTAGCCAGACGTCGGAAACACCTGGGGCCTAAGTCTGCTACTTTTATAAATTCGTTATTCCAACACGATCCCATCGTCATTTTGCTAAAAGTTCGTAATCTGCTAATTCATAATGATCGATCATTAATCGGCCAATGGTATCGTAATAGAGTTGTGGTAGAATGACCATATCGAGGTTATTAAAAGCAATGACTGCACAATGACATTCTAATGGTAGATCACTAATCAAAGGAACTGTCAAAATTTTAGCAGATTACCCTAAACGTCAGATATTTGTCAATATGTACGAGCTACAAAATTTTACCTTTCTATGCCACTTCTTTCAATGGAGTGTCAGTGGTTGACCTTTGGAAAGTCATAATGACGCCATTATATTAGTAGATTACCAAACTTGTCAAAATCAACAATTATGAAATCAATGATAGACCATTCTTACACTATTGTAATACTGCTATTACAATAGTGTATCATTGATTATCATTTGGGTGGAATGGTCTATCATTGATTTGAGGCCTTACCATGACATGTCTAAATGTTAAGCGTTCGAGCGAGGATATACATACACACTATCAAGGCCAATTCATTATTAGTCTTTCCACCTTAATATTTCTTGGTGACATGCGTAACCTTGTTATATATATTTAAGGTAATATAAGATTTTCTAAAACGCGAAAGTAGCCAGCGAAATTAAAATCAGTAGGTATTCGATTCTTGTTTTTTTTTTTAATATACTGGTAAATTATGAAATTTGGGTGTAATGCTAGGGTTAGATAATTTACCCCAGCTACTTAAGTGCCTTAAGTGTTAACAAAAGTAAATATTACAAATACTTACCTTGTAACACACTGAGCGGTAGTTAAGATAAACCGTTCATGAATGATAGATCCTCCGCACCAGTGGGCGATGCCAAAGAGGCGAATCGACGCCATATATGGCGCTTGCTTGATGGAGACTGTGTGTCCACCGGTGATACCAACACTGTGGTCATGCTGTTCCTGTTCTTCTAGTAAAATAAATAACAGTTAACATTGTGTTGTTAGTTATCACGTGTGATACCTAATGTGAGCGCTGTTCCCTTGTCTAGAATATGGCCCATATACTAGAGTTCTCTAATTGTTATTCACAAGATACTTTAAAGCATTGAAAATGCTACTAGCGTGGGTTGACCACGCTAGTAGCACTGAGTTCGAAAATTCATTTTCGAAAAGAAGAGTATGATTTGAGTTATTGGCGAGATTTTTTCAAGTGAAGCCCAGTCTCTAAAAATCGTAAATTGAGCAGCTGTCTCCTTTTTTTAACCTAACCTAACAGGTACAATAACAACTAATGGATATCTAAAATTGTAAATTTTAAATAAAATACTACTTTAGAGTATACATAATTTTCTTATATTTTTTTAGTAATTATAATTTTCTTTTGTGTTTTTACAAGAACCCAACTCGTTTTGCAACCTATTGATTTTATACTGATTAATGAGAGTAATTTGTCCCTAAAAAGATATTTTTCACCACAGCAGCTCAAACAAGTAGGTTTTGCTGTTTGAAAACAGTGAGCAAAACTCGATTTTGCACACTGCGTGAGACAAAGTAACTTTTTAATTATTTATTTTTTTAGCCATACAATTCGAAACATTCGAACTGCACTGTACTCTGTCTCTTTCTCGCCCTTATAAAAAAGCGAGTGAGAAACATGCCATTTCGAAGTTCATTCAGATTTTGAAATTCCACCACAAAGAAAAACACGTTCGGAAATGCATAATAAATAGAAAATATTTGTAAAATATAAAATTGATTTTTTTGTTTATAAATAAATTATTGAATTTTTAATTTATTATTGTATTTGAACAAAAATAAGAATACCTGAGTACTTATAGCAGCAGATAAAACTGGCATTTAACCTTTAAATAATTATTTCTAGTTTTAACATTGACTGTTTTAGAACGTGCTTTAAAAAACAGCGGAAATAAAATAGTGGCAAATAAGATTAACAATGTTAAAATAATTGTAAAATATGAGCAAAACTAGCGACAGAGATAGTATTTATTTTAATTGAAATCACTATAAAATCTATTACTGTCAATTATTTTATTTCCCAAGTAATATGATTGTATTCTCGCTGCTGAAGTAAAAAATTATGTGTGTAACATGAGAGCAAAACTTTTTGCACCTCGTGCCTTTGAATTCCTCCTTTCGCTCAGGATTCTACTTTAGAATCACTCGCTGGCGCTCGTGATTCAATCAAAGAATCCTTCGCTTGCTCGGGACTCAAAATTAGCTCTCGCAGCAAAAAACAACTTTGCTCTTGTGATATCTGTAAAATGTGGGTACTTCTCATAAGTTTATTTTACTTGTGCACGGTTGTTCAGTCTGCGAATATACGCCCTACAGCTGAGTCGTGGTTTCTTATTATCCCCGTATTCCTCAGTGGCGACGAGTAGTATCGAATAACGCGTAAAACAAAAAAAAAAATTTGTGTTGCAAAATGTCGGTCGGAAAGATAACGGATTTTAAAGTGAAAAGTGACGATTGGAAATTGTACGTGGAACGTTTAGAACAATATTTCCTGGTGAACAAAATACCGGTTGATTTACAAGTGCCCACGTTAATAACAGTGATGGGAACAGAAGCCTACGAACTTTTGGTTAACCTGTGTACGCCGGAGAAACCTAAAAACAAAACATTTACGCAGATCACGGACATTATGGAAAGGCACTTGCAACCCAAACCTAGTGAGTTAGCTGAGCGTTACAAATTTAGACATAGGAAACAAAAGGAGGGTGAAACGATTTCGGAATATACCGCGGTTTTGAAGAAAATGTCCAAGAACTGTGAATTTGGAACCTGGCTAGAAGAAAGTTTAAGAGACCAGTTAGTTTGTGGCATAACCAATGAAACGATACGACAACGATTATTCGCCGAAAGTAAGTTGGATTTCGGCAAGGCGTATAAGTTAGCAGTTAGTATGGAGGCGGCGGAGAAAGACGCGGCAGAAGTGGTCGGACAGGGAGGATCGGCGAGCGAAACAACGGTCGAAGCGGCGTCGGTGACCTGCCAGGCGGCGTCGGTGACCTGCCAGGCGGTGTCGGCTACGAAGACATCACGGTGGCGGAACGGAACATCACCGGTTACACACGGAGTGCGTGACGTTGGCGGAGTGGCGCGGGAGGTCACTACGCGAGCAGCGGGGAGGCGAGGCCGGCGCGCATCGACAGCGCCCGCGCCCGCTCAGCTGGGTGAGCGTGCGCAGCAGCAGTGTCAAGTGTGCGGCGCGGGTCACGACGCAGCCACGTGCAAGTTTGCGCGTTACGTTTGCCGAGTATGTAACCGGGTAGGACATCTGCGACGCGTGTGCCCGAATTTAGCGAGACACTTCAATGTCGACATTGATCAAATTAAGGAAGAAAACTCAAATGAAAGTATAGGAAGTGACGAGGTAATTTTTATCGATGTCTGTAAATTATCCGCTATAGAATGTAAACCAGTGTATTTAGAATTAAACGTAAATGGCAAAAACATTAAAATGGAATGTGACACGGGTAGTGCTATCTCATGCATAAGTCGGGAATGTTACATGAGATTATTTAAAAATTTATGTCTCAAGCCTTGTCAATTAACACTTCGATATTATACGGGAGAGTTAGTCAAACCCCTAGGTGTAATATTACCGACTGTAATTTACAAAGATAGGTGCAAGACACTAGAATTATTTGTTGTCGAAAATGGGAAAACTGTTCTTTTAGGGCGGCAATGGATGGCCGAATTAAAGATACAGTTACCTATTGTAAATTATGAATGTAATAATGTGGCTATGCACAAAGATGACATTTTTGACTTGCATGCTTTCAGTTCCAAATACTCTGAGGTGTTCGCGGACGGTCTGGGCCGATTCACCGGGGGCAAGGTGAGCGTGCATGTGCGCGAGGGCGCAAGGCCGGTGTTCATGCGTGCGCGCCCGCTGGCTTACGCGTTGCGCGAGCCCGTCGAGCGCGCGCTGGCCCAGCTGCAGCTCGACGGCATTCTCTCGCCGGTGGAGCGCTCGGACTGGGCGACCCCAATCGTGCCGGTCGTCAAGAAGGACGGTAACATTAGAATTTGTGCTGATTATAAATTAACACTGAATAAAGTTATAGAGGTTGACCGTTATCCGCTGCCTAGGGTGGAGGAGCTGCTACTTCGGCTGAAGGGCGGTGAGCGCTTTAGTAAAATTGATTTGTCACAGGCCTACGCCCAATTTGAGCTTGATGATACTAAGAGATATACAGTTATAAATACCCACAAGGGGTTATTTATGTATAACAGGCTAGTTTATGGACTTTCGTCAAGTCCGGGTATTTTTCAAAGACGATTGGAGCAATTATTTGTGGATATACCTCAAGTAGGTATTTTCTTGGATGATATTATTATCACAGGATCTACCATGGAGGCTCACATGCAAAATTTATGTAAGGTATTTGATCGTTTAAAAAAATATGGCCTGAGGGTAAAGAAAGAAAAGTGTGTATTCTTTGCGGAGTCAGTTAATTATTTAGGGCACACCATTAGTAAAGACGGCGTTCATACATGTCCAGACAAGGTTAAGGCTATAATAAAAACACCAGCGCCCACGAACGTCTCTGAGTTGAGAGCATTCATTGGAATGGTCATGTACTACGGCAAGTTCGTAAGGAATGTTAGCACAGTTTTAGCACCATTTTATAACCTGCTTAGGGCGGGTGTTCAGTACAGTTGGAGTAAAGAGTGTCAAGATGCATTCAAAAAAATTAAATATTTATTAACAAGTAGTGAAGTTTTAATGCATTATACACCGGAGTTACCAATAATTTTGACGACAGATGCGAGCAGCGTAGGTATAGGCGCGGTGATATCGCACGCGACGTCAAGCGGTGAGCGGCCAGTGGCGTATGCGTCGCGCTCACTGACGCAGGCCGAGCGCGCCTACTCGCAGATAGACAGAGAGGCCCTGGCTATTATTTTCGGAATTCGTAAATTTCACCAGTATCTTTATGGGCGCAAGTTCATATTGAGAACAGATCATAAGCCTTTGACTTACATTTTTGGAAGTAAGGCAGGGATTCCTGTAATGGCCGCATCCAGATTACAACGTTGGGCAGTGCTATTAGCGGGTTACACTTACGATATTGAGTATGTTTCATCAAGTAAGAACTGTGCGGATGCGTTGTCACGGTTGCCATGCAAAGAAGTTAATAATTTAGGAATACAAAATGAGAACACTTACGTTAATTTCGTAGAAGATTTTTTACCAATTACTAATAAAGATGTTAAGCAAGCAACAGCTAGTGATAAGGTCCTTAGTAGAATTTTAACGTATACTCAATCGGGGTGGCCTCTAACTTGTTCAGATGAACTGATTCAACCCTATTTTAGACGACGAAATGAATTATACACGGAATGTGGGTGCTTAATGTGGGGTTACCGTATGGTCATACCTGTTTCACTGCAAAATAAAGTTTTAAAACAACTTCACAGTAGTCATATGGGAATAGTGAAGACAAAGAGTCTAGCTCGTAGTTATGTGTGGTGGCCTCACATAGACGCGGCAGTAGAAGCGATGTGCAAGCAGTGCGAGACTTGCGCGGCAGAGGCGGACGCCCCCCGGCGGGCCCCGATACAACCGTGGCCATATCACACGCGCCCCTGGAGTAGGCTTCACATTGACTTCCTAGGTCCGTACAAAGGTTTAACATTTTTCGTTATCATTGATTCTACCTCCAAGTGGATAGAAGTTTTTGAGATGAACCGTACTAATGCTTCTAATGTTATAAAAGTTTTAAGATCTACATTCGCGAGATTCGGTCTACCGGAAGAATTAGTTTCAGATCAAGGTCCACCATTTACTAGTACAGAATTTAAAAATTTCCTTAAAAGTAACGGTATAAAACAGAATTTTGCACCGGTATACCACCCGTCCTCAAACGGAGCAGCAGAGAACGCAGTAAAGTTATGCAAACGAGCTATCAAGAAAGCGTATAGGGATCAGGTAGATATTGATGCGGCTTTACAAACCTTCCTATTAGCATACCGCAATACGGTACACAGTACAACCGGGGAAACCCCAGCCATGCTTTTACAAAGGCGGACGTTACGGTCAAGACTAGATTTGTTACGTACTGATCGTGTCGTCGAAGACAGAGTACGTGAAGCCCAAAGGCGTCAGGTAGAATACGCTGGTGGAACCCCGCGTAATTTTAGAGAGGGGGACTCAGTTTGGGCTCGGCAGTATGGCTCTGGGGAAAAATGGGTGAAAGGCACCGTACGAGGCGAGGTCAGTTCCCGTAGGTATTCAGTAGTGGCGGATAGCGGTCAATTATATAAAAGACACATAGATCAAATGCGTCGTAGGTCCCGATTGTCTGATGTTACCAGTCCGGAAGGAAATGATGAGGGTCAGCGGGGCGAAGAGAATGTTGTCGAGTCGTTAAATAAGGGTTTAGATAAGGTAACACTGCCAGATACCTTAATAGCAAACACCAATAAAGAGGCCGAAAATATTAATCAGGGCGATCAAGGCTGTGTTCCTTCTGAACATCCTTCGCCTAAATTACTGTCGCCATCTGTGTCACCGGTGAATCGTTATTCCAGACGGACACGGAAACCAGTGGAGAGATTTAGAATAGAATAAGTTAATTCATGTGCATATAGACAGTTCAATCTATTGTATTTAAGTTACTAGTGAACTGTTATTTCATTTGTTGTCGCAGATTTACATATATATATATGATTGATTATGTTACATTTCAACTTATGTTAACTAATAATTGTTAGTTTATAATGAACATTAAATGTACGTCCTAGGCAACTTGTAATTATAAGTCTTGAGCTGTTGACCCTAATTCTAGTATAGCGGTGGAGGTGTGATATCTGTAAAATGTGGGTACTTCTCATAAGTTTATTTTACTTGTGCACGGTTGTTCAGTCTGCGAATATACGCCCTACAGCTGAGTCGTGGTTTCTTATTATCCCCGTATTCCTCAGCTCTCTTGTTGCACAAATAACTATTGTGAGTTTGTGTATGTGGTAACAGCCGTCTTATAGTATACCAGTTTTTTCCCGCGGCTTTACCCGCGTACATAAAATATAGCTTATGTTACACAGGAATAAAGCAGCTTTCTATCGGTGGAAAAAAAATAGCAATCGAACCAGTACCTTCAGAGATTACCACCTACAAACAAAAAAAATTAAAATAAAACTTTACCTATGTAGAATAATTGTACAGACCAAAAAGATTTATTTCAAATATAAAAATATATTTATCTAAGTTCACATTCACTTATGTTCCCACACGTTAGAAATTTAGTACTTCTTAGTTAAATATTGTCGGTTACGAACTAAGATTAACTTTACATTTATGGAAAATACTTCAAGTAAATAACATTTATATACCTAAATTGCTTTGTTTTATTTTATACACTCTTAAACTATTTAGTTTAATATTCTTGTCTATAAATTCTTAATTATTTTAATCTAATTGTTTTTACCTATTACTAAACATTTATCAAGTTAAATAATTTTTAAGAATGTTAAAATAATTGTAATATGAGCAAAACAAAAGAACCATGCAGATTGGTGTCTAAGACAGGGGCGCCGGCTTTTAGAAAACCTCATGGGTGCTCATGCTCATTTGACGGACTCGAAAAAGTGGCGAAGTATGAGAGGAGAAATGCACACTGATCGACCGACAAATAAATAAATGTCCTACTTACATATTGCGTATTTCATTACTAATTATGTTTGATAAAAATATAAAATTAAACCATTATATAAAAATGAAACTAGTTTATAATATCAAGAAATATTATCAATAATTTATACGTAACCTACCTGTACCTATTAAATAAACACAACACAATATGTAGGTACTTGTATACAGTACAATTACCTACATATTGTGATACTAAACTAATGAAGGTAGGTACTACAGACAGATTGTCTAATGAAATGACTAATCAACATTAATATATTTTCGTATATAAATCGAACCCGCGACTCTTGCATCTCAACCGGTACTCTAAACCACTGCGCTAAACGGGTAATATAAAAACGCCCATCCCTAAAAACCGATTACTGATCTGTTTCTTGATGTCTATTCTCAAGGGTGCTCGGCACCCACTGTTTATTTCTCATGGGTGCTCGAGCCCCCGAGCACCCACGGAGTCGGCGCTCCTGGTCTGAGATAGTCTTTTGAAGAAAGAATCACACAGTTTTAAGTGGACCTGTCCAGTCAGTGCTAGCATTTGTCAGTATTCGTGTAGCTCAACTCAGAACTACTAAGAAGCTCAATGACTATGTTAATTTATCAGTTAAATTCCTATTCGAATTTCGTAAACTTTAATTTTAAAAAAACTTTCCTTCTCCTATAAAGCTTACTCAATGTCACTTATTGGCCTTTCAAGGGTTGATAATATATTTTTATATCAATAAATACATATTTAATGCGCTAATCTTTGGAACTACCCGTCCCGAAAAAAAAAAACTCTGTATAATCAAGTATATGATAAATAAACTTGATCCAACAACTCTTTCATGGGTTGGATGGCTTCCGTGGGTGCAATACATGGAAGTGGAATTAAAAATGAAGACGCTAAAGTAAAGCTGGTAGAGATGGCCAGTTAAGACTGGTAGGGATGGCTAGTTAAAAATTACAAATAAACATATTTGACTAGATTTTTTTTTAAAATTTTGACAATAATATGACAATAAAATTTAATATATACAAACAAAAAGTATTTAATTGCAATTAGCACGAATATTTCATGTTTTGCAAACGAAAAATATGACAATGGACACAAAATACAATAAAAACTTACCTCTTCCGATTTTATGACCATATGCACAACTAGTAAGAACTAAAAGCAACAAAATCCTTGTCGAAAACATGACGAAGAATTGAAAATGATCAAAATGATACCGTTTGCATGATATTTATAGGCCTTTTAATCTAGCAGGAAAATGATAACACAGTCTATTAAAAAAAAATAGTTTTTTGAAAAGTACAGTCAGATGAATAAAAAGCTGGTCAACCCAAAGAGATTTCTTATCGTTGTGAAAGTTAAAGATGAAGAAGGATAACCTTCTTCGGTTTTTTTTTATTTTTGACAATCTTATGAGTGTAAAGATAATCTTATCTTATAAAAAATCAAGTGGTTTTTATTTTATGTATTTTATGATTTTTTTGCGGTGGTAAAATCATCCAATGACATCCCCCGCTCTTGGACTGAGCTGGAGATAGTGTCAGACGTTTACTTTTGCCGTCACCGTCGACAACTTGGGCTCGGTCCGTACGGTTACCGGGTGGTCGTACGGCGAGCTACCCATTGCAAGCACGTGTACAACGTTACGGAGGATGTCCAAGGCGTTGTACAGTTGAAAGTTGCAAACTAAAAAAAATATATTTAATAAAACAATAATAACCTAATAACAAATCCACACAATGAAGAAAAAAAAAAGCTAACATATAATTTTGAAATAAAAAGAAAATATTTCTCGCTCTTGGGCGGAGCGAGAAATAGTGTCAGACTTTTACTGACTAAAAACCCACTCCCGTTCCTTCCTTGCCTTCGTCCCAGGGCCCCGGGTTTCACTTTCACACTACCCGTGGCCCCAGTAGGCTTCGACCCTGTTGGGCCCCTACGATTTGCTTATATATTACCAGTAAGTTAAAATAATATATCCCACAAAACAAATGAAACAATGTTTACTTATTTTGAATGCAATGCAATTATGTTAATATATTAACCAGACTGATCAATAATAGTATTTTATTTAGTTTTTCTCGCGACTTAACTCTAGCATCCTACTCCTTATGAAAGGTGAATTTTGTTCATTTTATTTTTTTATTTTCTAAAAGATTTATAATCATTTATTTGCTAATATGGGTAATTACATAAAGTTATTAAAAGCATAGCACAGTCCAACCATATTACACCTTGTACACCTTGAGGTATACAATTCACAATGTTCTGGAATAAGTAGCAACGATCAAAGCAAAATTGATTAATGCTATAGGTGGATGGACTAGATTTTTCACACTTAGTAGACTTTTGGTTATGATAGGATATAACAAAAAAAAATTATCAATATTACCTATATATATTTTTTAATATTGATTTCGTTAATTAGTTCATATTAATGACAAAAATTGATAACCGGTTTTAATGAGCTGAAAGTTTTGGGGTTTATTAGACTAATGAAAAATGATATCTTTAGGCACCTACAATAGTTAATTATTGTTTTTAATTGATAAAAATACACTTAATTAATCAAAACTATAATTACATGGGATACTCAGAAAGTTAAGGGTAACTAAAAAACTAACATCTACGGATATTTTTTTTTGTAATAATCTTTTCAAATGAACTCACCACTTCTTTTTTAATGTGGGAAATCATCAAAATTACTTCTAGCGCTCTTCGTGTCAGACTTTTACTAACTAAAACCACACCTTTATCCTTCAATTACCCTTTGCCTAGGACTACGGGTTTCCCTTTCAGAAATTCTCCGCGGTCCTAGCTAGCGAGCATCGGCCCTGTTGGGCTCCTACGGTTTGCTGACATCTCTTTGAGGAGCGCAAGGATCACAACGCGCTGTCGAAGACTGGGCTCGGTCCGGTTAGTTACCGAACAGCCGGACGGCGAGCTACCCAGTGCTCAACGTCCGCAAGCCCGCGTCTACCGTGGCTGGTAGTCGGGGTCGGAATTACGGCGGCTAGGCTAGCTTTGCTAACAATACGGCTTCGCAGAAGGAGGCGACCGCCTGCCACTCCTCCTCGCGTCGGGCCACCAATTGCCTCCACGAGGACACGGCGGTGCTCCGCCCAAGCGGAGCACACCTCCACCGTATGCTCCACCATGTCCTCTGGGTGGTCCGTTCAATGATGACACCCGGGCGTTGCTTCCGCCTGAATCCGATGCAGGCACCTCCCGAACTTGCCATGCCCAGTGAGGACCTACGTCATGCGGAAGGTGAGGACCGTCGCCATTCCACCATGAGATCCCACCAGAACTCTGTCCGCCATTCCGTGACTTGGCACGGCAGCGGAGTTTCGCCCCGGCGTTGCATCTTCACGCGCAAATAATAATAATAATAATAATAATATCGGATCAGGTGCGGGTCATTCAGCGTAATCGTATGTTGGATGACGCTGTACTTGATAGACTGCGCCTGGAATCACAGAGTAGCCGTGTTTCACCTGCTACACCACCGGACGCGGTGCAACGTCAACTCACTGCTTCACCGCGACCCGACCACGTTGGTGACGCCGATGATGACGCGGCTATATCTGTGAGTACCCAATGTAATGAACGATTGAGGGGCGCTTTGGAGGACGCATTTCGGGAGTATCGCTCCACACCGACGGAGCTTAGACCTCGTCTACCTCGTTTGCCCATGCACAAGAGAAATAGAGCGCTGGTGTGTGCTCTAGATTCGCAGCTATCAAATTGTTTTGATAGCAGCAAAGACCTCACTGATACCCACTCGATCTTGTACTGTGCGGCTGTAGCGGCATGTCGTGCAGCCCATGTTAAATTTCTTAATTGTGACAGAGCTACACGACCAGCTGTACCAGCTTGGCAGTGCAGGATAGAGCGCCGTATCAGTGAGGCTAGAGCACTCATCGGTAAGCTTATCTGCTTCAGGGAGGGCAACACTCGCCCTAGGGTGATGCGCTTTGTGAGGCGGGCATTCTTGGGGACTGATATTAGTCCTCCAGATTATCTGTCCTGCGTCACAGAGCGTATCGACTTCCTGAAGCAGAAGATCTACGCATGGGCAAACCGTATTCGTCGGTACAAGCGGCGAGTGGAGCGGTACACTCAGAATCGTACATTCCAAAGCAACGAAAGGTGGGTTTATAGGGATTGGGAGCGACCGGACCAAGGTGTGACTGATACGCGCCTGCCGGATGATGACGCCATGTGTTCATTTTGGCGCAGCATTTGGTCGGCGCCTGTTAGTCATACCGAGGGTGACTGGATTCGAGAGGTCGAGCGCGCATGCGAACTTTTACCAGAAATGGGGGCAATTACCATCAGCCCCCAAGATGTAGCCCGTGCAGTCCGTCCACTGCCTAACTGGAAATCTCCTGGGCCGGACGGGCTGCACAATTTCTGGCTTAAATGGTTTCAAAGGTCGCACGCTCGCTTGGCATCTCAGTTCCAGTCTGCCTTAGAGTCAGGGTCGCTGCCCCAGTTTCTAACGACAGGAATAACCCACCTGCTCCATAAATCAGGTAGTACTGCGGAACCCAAAAATTATAGACCGATCACGTGTTTGCCGACGGTCTATAAAGTTCTTACATCCATTCTGAGAGCTAAAATCAATAGTCATATTGAGACAAATTCTATCATGTCTGCCTCTCAGAATGGATATAGGAACGGGTCCCGTGGTACTAAGGAGCTGCTCCTCATCGATATGGCCATTAGCCAACAGGTTCGACGTTCTCGAAAGAATCTGTCGGCATGTTGGATAGATTATAAGAAGGCCTATGACTCTGTTCCTCATACATGGCTCATGAGGGTGCTAGAACTGTATAAAGTTGATGCAACTCTTCGCACCTTCCTGATGTCATGTATGGGGCAGTGGAGAACAGTCCTTCACTATCCGGGATGTCGACAGATTCGGGAGAACAGCGAACCGATAAGGATTGAGCGTGGCATATTCCAGGGTGACAGTTTGAGTCCACTGTGGTTTTGCCTAGCCTTGAACCCTCTCAGCACACTGCTGGAGGGTTCTGGTTTAGGTTACCGGTTGAAAAGAGGCGGTCAGGCCATATCTCACCTTCTTTACATGGATGATCTGAAACTCTTTGCCCCCAACAACTTGCAACTGGTGGAGCTACTGAAGGTTACTGATACCTTCAGTAGTGCCATCAGGATGGAATTTGGTGTGGACAAATGTGCAGTCATACATGTAAAGAGAGGTGAGATTATGGAATCCGTGGGAATCCAACTCTCGGATTCCATACACCTTAGATCCCTCTGTTCAACCGAAACCTACAAGTATTTGGGTATGTCGGAATCGTTAGGCATCAATACTGAGGACATGAAACAAGCGTTGAAAGAGCGCTTCTTTGGCCGCCTGAATAAAGTACTGAATAGTCTTTTATCAGGCGGAAACAAGGTGCGCGCTTTCAACGGTTGGGTCATGCCGGTATTGATGTATTCTTTCGGCATACTCAAATGGACTCAGACAGAACTTGACGCCCTGGATAGGAGGGTCCGCACACTACTTAACGCAAATCGGATGCATCACCCACGGTCATCGGTGATGAGACTGTATATCCCGCGGAAGTGCGGGGGTCGTGGCTTCTTAAATGCTAAGATCCTGCACAACCGCGAGGTATGCAGTCTCAGGGAATACTTCCTAAAAACTGACGTGGGTATGCACCGAGATGTGGCAGCGGTGGACAAGGGCCTCACTCCGCTCTCCTTGGCCAACGAGAACTGGCGCAAACCTATAGTACTGGATACTAATGACCGCAGGGAAGTATGGCAGAGCAAGGAGCTTCACGGACGCTTTTACCGGGCCTTACATGGACCCGATGTAGACCTGTTAGCGTCCGTATCTTGGCTGCGTTTCGGTAACCTCTTCGGGGAAACCGAAGGTTTTGTCTTTGCAATTATGGACGAAGTTATGATGACGAACAACTACCGGAAATACATTGTGAAGGACGGTACGGTTGACATCTGTCGGGCATGCCACCGGCCCGGGGAATCAATCCGACACATTATTTCTGGGTGTGCTCATCTAGCTAACGGAGACTATTTGCATAGACACAACCTCGTGGCCAGGATTATCCACCAGCAACTTGCTCTTAAATACAATCTTGTGGAATCAGAAGTACCGTATTATAGGTATGTGCCCGACCCAGTTCTCGACAATGGCAATATCACATTATATTGGGATCGATCTATCATCACTGACAGGACTATTGTTGCCAATAAACCTGATATAGTGGTGATAGATCGACTAGAGCGTCGCACAATGATTGTTGATATAGCGGTCCCTCATGACGAGAACCTCGTGAAAGCTGAGAAAGATAAGCAAACTAAGTATCTTGACTTAGCTCGCGAGGTTGTCGACATGTGGGAAGTGGATAGAGCAATCATTGTGCCGATAGTCGTAACGGCCAATGGCTTAATAGCAAAGAGCCTCGAACAACATCTAAGGAGGCTCTCGTTAGGCAGCTGGATCAAGGGCCTGATCCAGAAAGCAGTACTCCTGGACACGGCGCGCATCGTTAGGAGATTCCTCTCTCAGGAGCCCTGACCACCGGTAGCTTGGACCCTGCTCCCGATGCCGGTGGGCTACTATTTTTTATATTTTTAAATGTTTTTTTTATTATTTTTTTTAAGAAATATTTAAAAATGTAAATAATATGTACAGAAATATAATAAATGGAAATAATAATAATAATAATATTCACACAACTATCACACAACGCCGTCTAGTCTCAAGCTAAGCAGAGCTTGTGTTATGAGTACTAGACAACTGATAAACATACTTAAATATTTCTAAATACATACATATTATAGATAAATTACACCCAGACACAGAACAAATGATTGTGCTCATCACACAAACATTTGTCCTGGGTGGGAATCGAACCCACGACCTCCGGCATAGCAGTCAGGGCCACTAACCACTAGACCAACAGGCCAGTCAAATCGTGCATGCATGCAAGGATTGTTGCTTCCAAATCCCTTGGTGGCAGGCCAGCAAAGGGCCGCTGCTTCGCGGGGAATCGTGCGGTATCCTCGCACCATCCAGATGGCCACGACCCTCTGGCAAGCGTTCAGCATAGCAGCCGGTCGCTTTTGCAGCGACGGCGCCCACTCCGGCGCCCCGTAAAGGGCCATGGACCGAACAATTCCCACGTAGAGCCTCCGGCAAGAGGCGTTTGGACCCCCAGGGTTGGGCAGGAGCCGCTTTAGGGCAGCCCCGGTCCGTTCCAGTTTGGGAGTCAGACGTCGAAAGTGCTCCACAAAGTTCTACCGACTGTTGAGGACAAGTCCTAGGTACTTCATCGTCGACCCGACGTCGATGCGAACCCCCGGTGTGATGTCAAGGAAGTCACTCGTTTTAAGCGCTGAGTGCGCGGGCGCGTGTTGCCAATTGCAGACAAAATTTCTGGCAAGCTTTTTGTGGTATACCATTCAGCGTTGATGCTGTTTTGGTTTCGTAATGCAATTGAAATCAGATACCCTGTCAAAGTAAAGAAACTAGTGATCAAAATTTTCCCTGTGCTTCTCGATCGCTTCACTTTCGTTGGCGTTGGTTCGTTTTGAAACAGCCCAACTGTCGACTGACGCTTTGTTTCTGGATCGTATTGATAAATGCAAGATTCGTCACCTGTCACAATGTTGCAATGGCGCCGAGACGAGCCTGCTTCAAATTTTTGAATCATATCACGGCACCACTCCGCACGGGCTTGCTTCTGAGCTTCGGTGAGCTTGTGCGGCACCCAGCGGTAAACTATCCTCCTCACGCGAAGGTGCGCGTTTAGAATCTTGTGAACGCTTCCCGAACCAATCTGAAGTCTATGCTGAATCTCTTCGTATGTAATTCGCCCGTTTTCTTTTAATGTTGAAATTAAATTTGCCGATTAATTGACTCATAAGGTTTTAGGCCACATTTAAAATCGTAGAAAATCATCGCACGAAAATGTTCTCGATGTAAATCCATTTTAAATGAGACACGATGATTTGATTTGGCTCTCGAAAAAATGTGAAGGAAAATTCAAAATTCGAATTATGGTATTTTTACTTTTAAATAGCTAAAGTTCTAAAAATTATTACAAAAGTAGCCAGTGCTATATATTATACATAAAAAATTTTTTCGCAAGCCTTTCTGAATAGCCTGGTTGGCTTTTGGCAACACCTCCTTACTAAAATATGGCATCAAAAATTACTCAGCATTGCAGTCAAATGGAAGCCACACTTCCAGTTGACAGCGATGCTGAGTATTTGACTTATTTTTTGGGCAATCATCCAGTGACTTCTCTCGCTCTTGGGCGGAGTGGGTGTTAGACTTTTACTGACTAAAACTCACTCCTGCTCTTGCTTTGCCTTTGTTCTAAGGCTCCGAGGTAAACTTTCGCACAACCAGTAGGTAACAACCGGTATATGGTGGACATCCCACCCATACGCACAAAACGTTTTGGTAACATTCTTTATTGTGCGTAAAACTAATGAGCGGAATTTTCTGCCGGAGTCTATGTTTTCTGATAGCTACAACTTAGGGGTGTTTAAGTTAAGAGTGATTAGGTTATTTCTAGACAATGGTGCTCCATTGCTATCCACATTATGTCAAAGTCGAGGGTGTCCACTTTCCCATTTAGGAATAAATCGATTTTTATTTTTAGACGACTTAACTAAATAATTATGTACCAAATTAATTACATTCATTACAAAACCAAATTGATAAAAAAAAACAATGTACAAATTAATATTGGCTAACAGTTTGTAATATAGTCTGTGATAAGACCGTGACCGTGAAGTCTGTGATAAGACTGGTGATATTGTATGGATCAAAATGTTGCGTTGTGAAAACATCTCCCGCTCATGGGTAGGGCGCGAGGGCGTGTCAGACTTTTACTGACTAAAACCCTTTGTTCCTTCTTTGTCTTGCGTTCCAGGAGTTCATTTTCACTTAACCCATGGCCCCAGTAGGCTTCGACTCTGCTGGGCACCTACGATTTGCTGACATACTACGCCCCATCGTCGACTTGGGCTCGGTACGGACGATTACCGGTTGACCGGACGGCGCGCTGCCCATTGCTCGACGCCCACAAGCCTGCGCTTAAGGTGGCTGGTAATCGGGATCAAGGTCCCGGCAGCTGGGGCGTGAGGGCAGTACGGCACGTGCGGTCGCCTCCTTTGCTAACATTACTGCTTCGCAAAAGGAGGCGACCGCCTGCCACTCTTCCTCGCTCCGGACCATGGCCTGCACCAAGGCCCAGCGTTGCATCTCTACGCGCAAATCGTGTATGCGTGCAAAGACTGTTGCCGCTAGATCACACGGTGCCAGGCCTGCAAGGAAGCTCACCGAAACCGTGCGGTATCTCTGCACCATCCGTATGGCTAAGACCTTCAGGCATGTATGCTTGCCCGCCGGTCGTTTTCATAGCGACGCCCATACCGGTGCCCCATAAATGACCACGGACCGAACGATACCCGCGTAGAGCCTCCGGCGGGAGTCTGGACCCCCTTAGTTGGGCAGAAGCCGCTTGAGAGCAGCCCTAGCCCGATTCAGTTTGGGAGCCAGACGTCGGAAGTGCTCCTCGAAATTCCATCGGCTGTCGAGGACGAGTCCCAGGTATTTCATCGTTGACTCGACGCCGATGTGAACTCCTACTGTTATTTGGAAACCCGATGGTGGCACGTTCCAAGGGTCGTAAAAAAACACAAGGCCTCGGACTTGTGCAGTGTCACCTTGAGACCTTGAGTCCCAACTGCTGGATCCTCCCCACGACTATCGCAACCCTATGGGTCGCTATTTCGACCATCGCCTGGTACGACTCTCCCTGTGGCAAGACCAGCGGGTCTGCGTAACAGACCACGCTGACCCCTAAACTTTTGAGTCTCATTTCTAGTTGCACCGTCGGGACTTAGACAGGTCCACCCCCTATGGTCACGTTTTTTGAAGAAGGAGTTTATCGCGGAGAAGTAGGGCTTCTTCTCCATAAAACTAGCTAGTAGGTGTCCCCATGATTCCGATGTCCAAATCCAAATTGCCCCACTCGCAGCTCGTCATCATCTTCGTTTGCCCAGTGTCGTGTTGAAGTCCCCCATGACCACGGTGAAGTGAGTCTTAAAACCATGCATGGCTCTGGATATAACCTTATACATGGTCTCTACTTCGTTGTCAGGGTGCATCGAGGTCGGGGCGTAAACCTGTATGACATTCAGCGAATATATTGGTGATATTCTGAGTACCGTATAAGGTACGCCACCATGGTCGACACACTCTCGATCTTCACCACATTGTTCACAAGGGACTTCTGAACGCAAAAACCCAACACCACCCTGAGACTGCTGGTCACCCTCCGAAAATAGTGCAGGTTACCGGATTCGAGAATTATCGTGTCCTCCCCCTGTCTTCGGACTTCTGATATTCCAATAATACTCCATCGTAACCTGCTCAATTCTTCCTCAAGTTCGGTTATCTTCTCGTCGATCCTCTACTGCGCTAGGGACCATTTCTTTATTTTGCTTATCATTTTAAGTGGGGGGGGGGGGGTTCTCAGGGGTAATTGCCACGCTTGGCAGGCGGGTTGGCGATCGCAGTGTGGTTGTTATAATGCACAGAGAATGCTGCTGCCCATTCTCAGGTATGTCCCTTAGTTGCCTCTTACGACACCCACGAGAAGAGATGGGATGATAAACCATTCTTTATGGACGACCATAATATTCTAAGTTATAACATCAAGGTATATGAAAAAAAAAAACTATTTAGATCTTATTTACATAGCAGACATCAGTGTACAAATATGAAAAAATTATAACTCCGATTGAGTTACTGTATCTCATGGGGTTCCACAGGGATATTTTCTTGGCCTTATTTTCTGCATCTTATTCTTGCATGATTTTATTAAGTTTAAAAAAATTTATTACAAAGACAAGTCTTAATTATTTTAACTGATGACAATAGTAGATATACTATACAACATTATTCTTAGTGTTGTATAGTCTTTATGCGAATCCTGAAAATAGTTTTCTCAGAATCAGTAACTGAATCGATTCCAATAATTTTTTTACCATGTTATATTTTTCACCAAAAATATTTCAAAAAGGTCACCAGTACGACACCACCGACACTAAGTATAACACAGGTTACGTCAGGTCATAGCGGGCATTAGGAGCTGGGTGTGGGAGCAAAATAACCCCACAGCCGCCCGGATGGCCCGGTGGCATTGTAATTGTGCGGACAACCTGGTGCTTATAGCTTTGTGATTTTTCATGATACAGTTATGAAATTTTGTACATAGATTCTTACCACAAAAATACTAGTCACCTATTTCTGGTTTCGCATGTTCAAAAACTAAATGTTGTATATGCACTAAAGACAATAAACACCCCCTACCTAAAATATGGCTTCATAAAACTTGTCCGCATCGCTATCGACTGGAAGTGTGCTCAAAAGCCTAGCGGCATTGCCACGTTGTATGGCAATGCTTAATCCCTAACCGAGGTAAAATCCAGCCCTCGGGTAATATATAATTAATATATATTTACATAAAATAAATAATCTAGAACCTAAAATTAATACACTGTTAGAAGCTTTTGAAAATTGGTTTGGTACAAATAATTTGTAATTTAATATTAAAGTGTATTTTATTCAAGTCGACAGTCTGAAATAACGTTTGTCTTAAGATTTTATCCACTTTTAAGTTGTAACAAACTCGAAGTGACTGATAAGGAATAACTTTTACATCTTCGTCTTTTTTTCTTACATTAATGCATTATTATTAGACTGGAAGGATGAAACACTGTCTGTTAGTTCGGCATTGTATGCAATCAGAAGCCAGAGGGAAGAACTAACTTTGCCCCAACTTGGAATGATATACTTTGCTCTGGTTGAGTCTAAGCTCAGATAAAGTATTGAGTTTTGGGACATCAGTTACAAGTGCAGTATCTCCTCGGTATTCATTTGAAACTTAAAAAAAACGCCGCTTGGCTTGAAAGCTCTATATTCTGATGTTGGTAACTTATTGTGTTAAGATTTGCACTGTGAAATTGAATTAGCAAAGATATATTACTCGCAGAAAAGATATTTATTGTTATTCATCGTAGTCCCAAATATCGTTGTCTTTATAGTGCAACTACTTACCTTTAGAATTTAAAAGTATAAAGGGCCCAAACGTATTTAAAACAAATTAAAAATATATGTATGCCCTTTGAGAAAGTATTTCACACTATCAGCTATTTTATATGTTTATTATTAAATAAGCCAATATTCTGTGCTGCATATGCTATTACGCTAAAAGAAGAAATACATTTTATTTGTTTGTTGGAAAAAAAGGAAATTAGCCTTTCCAATGAATTTCGGTTTCGACACATCGATTTATTTTATTCGTTATAATTCTTGAGATATTATTGTATGTTTAATTTTCTTTTTATTCTATTGTAATGTATTAATGGTCATCATTTATTTTATTCATTACACATTTATATTTTACACTACGAATATTTAAAAAAAAGAAATGTCTTTTGAGTTAGGTAACGGTGTTAGAAAACTGTAATAAAACGAAAATGTTCTTCTGACAAATTTATTGGAAATGAATGATTAAATACAATTCACTTAAAAAAATACTGGATAGCATGATTAAAAATTGTGTAGTTATCGGACAGATTTTTCTCTTTTAGTTTTCTTTCTCATTGAGATTTGTTCTGATGGTTTTCTTGATCCATTGGTTTATAGTTTTAACTCTGGTGTATACACTTGGAGACTTACCACAGCCAAAATGCATGCTGATTATTCCTATTTGTATGTTGTTGTAAGTCAGTGGACCACCGTCGTCGAACTGTAAGTAAATTTTATTCCATCATCTGGTTTTCGCTAATATACCTATGCCTTTAAACTATTTAATCTTTTCTTAAACCTAGTTACTTCCCCAGATGGGACTCACAAACATCGTAAAGGTAATCGAACTACAACACAAAGTCAATCAGTATATGGGTGACCTTTTGTTTTGGTTGGGAAAATCATCTAATCCCCGCCCTTAGACGGAGCGAGAGATAGTGTCAGACTCTTACTGACTAAAAATCCACTCCTGTTCCTTCTTTGCCATGGCCCCAGTCGGCTTCAACCCTGCTTGGCCCCTAAGATTTACTGACATCTCCTTGAGGCGCGCATGAAACACTACGTGCCATGACGACTTGGGCTCGGTCCGGACAGTTATCGGACGGTCAGACGGCGAGCTACCCATTGCTCGCCGTCCGCAAGCCAGAGTATATGGGTGACCTGACTGTCATTTGCTGACCTTAGACAGTTGTTGCGTTAGTCAGAAGCCTAAAAATATGACACACTGCGTTATGGAGCTCATATTGGAAGCCGACTCCTATTTAGTTAGGCTAAATTTAGTCAAAGATCATTTTCTTTCACTGTAATTGCTATTCTGCTTCTACTTAAATTTAGTTCTTCCATCACTAAGCCACTTTTTTGTTCTTTTCTTTTCTCCATTTCTTTCTATGAGATTGTGTCACATATAATATTAAATTAATTAATTTTTTATTCATTTAATATTGTGATGTTGCAAATCGATTATTGAGTGGACTGCTAGCGACATCTTTTGGCATTGGAAATTACACCTCATAGTTGAGCGTTAAACTCACCGAGAGATGGCGTCTCGTGATAAATTGATTTGCGATAAATAAAGCAACATTATTAAAAATAAAACGTTGAGTAAATTGGGGAAATAAGCAGAAACATTCCCACATAAAAAATAGAATAATAATTAATTCACCAAGTATCAACTTAAAAGTCTTTTTTAAAACCTTATTGCAAAATAATTTATCATTCATGTATTTATCATAAGTATATTTGGAATGAAAACTAATAGAGTAGGTACGTAATACTTAGTAGGACATGTGAATGAGAATGTGGTATGGATGAACGTAGATATTATAAAAAAATATATAGGTATTTTAAATGGTCGAGTGGTAACGGCCCCGACTTACGAGTTGTAGGTCGCGGGTTCAATCCCAGCCAGGCGCATTACTTTGAGTAATTTATTTCATCACCACTGCACTCAAAACGGTGAAGGAAAACATCGTGAGGAAACCGGCATGTACTAGAACCAAAACTTCGAAGACATGTGACATCTACCAACCCGCACTGGGCCCGCGTGGTGGATTACGGCCCATTCCCTCTCCTAGAGAGAGGAGGCCTGAGTCCCAGCAGTGGGAACATTAAAAAGCTGATTATGTTATGTATGTATGTATTATAAATCAAAGAGTTTAACTATCTATAGTCAGCGGTCAGAAACTAATGAGAGAGGAAGGTAGTTTTGGATGGAGTTTAAGGCCGGTCGCAAACGTTCGGTTTCCTAATTAGGTTTCCTGATCAGGAAATCAAATCCGGAAACCTAAATGATCTGCTTACATACAAAATGTTCAATAAGGCGCACACTTTCTTATTTTTTCCAAACGGAAAAAGTAACATTTTGTATGTAAACAGATCATTTAGGTTTCCGAATCTGAATTCCAGATCAAGAAACCTAATTAGGAAACCGAACGTTTGCAACCGGCCGATTCTTTTTCTGAGTGGCGCGAAAGAGTTCACACACAGGAAGGTTCACATGAAATGTAATTATATAATGCGTGTCGCGCCAGACCCTCTGGGTTTAATCACCAAGTGGGGTTTTTCTTAAAAACACTGAGTATTATTTTCCAATACAAATTACATCCTTTCGAAGATTTCTGGTTCTGGTTTTTGACTGGGGTGGAAATTGTTCTAGATTTGGCTCTATTGGCTGGCCTAAGGTCAGGAACGCCATCGAGACGTGACGTCCTGCTGTGTCAGGAGTTGACCTTGGTCAAGACTGGACCAGGCGTGTGCCGCGAAGGTGTGCTGGACCATTAAGTGACGGTACCCACATCTATTCGATCGACAGCAACGAAGCACATCAGGTATTTGATGTCGTCCGTCCTTTTTGTTCCTGTTTTGTTTCTGAGAGGATTTCCACCCCGTAGGGCGCGTTCGTCGTGGGGTGAAGAAGTTATCTTCGTCACTGATCCCAAAGGGCTCTGTTCCGCTAACTAGTTGGGATGCGATAACTTGAGATTAGGTGATGCTAACTACTAACTAGATTTGATACGCTAACTATAGTTTGATTGGAACTCATTTTGTGAGGTATATTCCGAGAGAGAGATTAGGAATTAGATAGGTATGTGTCTCTTGGGTTGATTCCCAAATTTTATATCTTAGATGTTGTGCACCGCCTAGAATTTCTGTAGGTACACGATTGAGCTGGTGTCACGACGGTTCACCTCACAGATCCTTCATAAGCGACCTTGAGTTTGTGATTTATTCTCATGCTGGTTCTGTAGCACACCTCGGTATGGAGCCGAGGTGGGTTAGGGAACTAACTTTGCTGTTAAGGTTTAGGGAATTTTGTCAACCTTTTATAATGTAACTTTTGTACCCACACATTGGGTGATGTAAAATAAAATTTATTTAGTGTACTGGTTTCATTTTATTTGATTCTCCCTTACCTGATAATATTCCTTTATAAATTTATTCCGACACGGCTAGGGATCTCCCTCAGAGTCCAGGAGCCGGGTCACAATATATATATATATAAATTTTATAAGTTTATAATAATAACTAGCTATCTATAAACATATAAATGAATAGCTGTTCGTTAGTCTCGCAAAAATCAAAAACGGCTGGACCAATTTGGCTAATTTTGGTCTTGAAATATTCGAGATAGTCCAGGGAAAGTTTAAACGGTGTGAAAAAATCACAATGACACAAAATGTCACTATTAAGTGAATTATACTGTTTTGGTTATATCAGTAGGTGGCGTTATCCTTACTATTAGGCGGTACGAAGTTCGCCGGGTCAACTAGTATAATATAATTTAATATGTATGTATATTCTAGTATATAGTTTGTAATGTAAAATTTTATTTTTACTTCATTAATTTGCAGTACACCGCAGGCTACCCCCTTTTTTATTTAAGGTTGTTACAATACGTCCTCAGGTTATATAAGACGATATTATAAAGCGCTATGACCGCCATTATACCCATAGATTTAAGTTTGTGTAAAAGTTTTGTTACTACGCTTTTATTTTGGTGTACATTTTTTTTTTTTATTATTGATAGGCACGCGTTTGACCACTATCTCACCTGATGGTAAGCGATGATGTGGCCGACGATGGAGCACGCTTGCCTAGAAGTAACCTATTCACTCTTAACTTAAAGACCCCTAGGTTGTAGCTATCAGATAATTAATTCTACTTTTTAATTTTCAGTTAATTAAACTAAAAGTTAATTCTATTCTATTGAATTCTAGGCAGATTGATTGACCTTACCATACAAGGGTCCTTATTGATTGCTTCAGTGCACATCATTCTGCTTGTTATTTTAAGGTGTTTGAAAAACTCCTCACATTTTTTATTAGACACAACTGGTACTGTTGTTTGCTGAAGTACGTTAGACATCTCAAAATTTGACTGGAAAAAGTAAACAAAATGTTAGATGGTGATATTGTATGGTTTTTGAGGATTACAATTTCAGTGCCAACATAGCCTATCGAAAATATACCAGCGTTCACTTGTTATCGTATCGTGGCTGTAGACCTGAGTATACGGTTTTAATTTCAACTCGATACCTCCACGCGTACTTGAAATAAAGGGTCTTGACAGACAAACAGACAGACAGACAGACTGACGGACGGACTACAAAGTGATCCTATAAGGGTTCCGTTTTTTCCTTTTTTTTTGTTTTCCTTTTTGAGGTACATAACCCTAAAAATACGTACAATCGAAGTGAACTACAGAAAATGTAAGGGGTTTACTTAAAACAAAAAAAACTATGTGTACATTTCGAATTCGCGTTTTCATTATTACTTTAAAAGTTAATGTCATAAAGTTTCTGTTCAATTCCAATTTTTTTAATGGTATGCGAAAGGTTTGCTTTTTAAAAATTAAATTCCTTCTCATATCTTCATAATTTTTACCTTTTATTTTCCATTGGGACGAATGGAACGAACCGTCTGTTCTAGAAATATTAATTCAATCTAATAAGTTATTAATAATATAAGTCGAATCAAATGTTAAACTACAGAACATTTTCTATTGTTTCATAAGTATACTTAATAAGATTTATATTGAATTTGTATTATTATTTATGAAAATATTGTGTACGTTTCATATCGACTTACTGTCTCCTGTTTGCGGTAGTAATAAAAGGTGAGACAGCTCGTAATATTTTAGGCCATCATTTAAATATTATGTATCGTGTTGCAATTAATTTCAGTTTGGATTTGAGTGTCAATAATAATTTAAATTTTATCAAAGCCACCATAATGACTAAACTTGAATCATTCATCTCATTTTTGATTTTATCGTGTATTATATTATCGGATTTTTAAAATAATAATTTATTCAGAATCACACTTTTGTAAAACCAATATCATCATTGTTTAGTAGATTTAATCCTTGTATTATCAAAATACACATAATATGTCATACTGAATTATAGTCCATTTAAATTTACATACTGTCCAATATGCTAAGTAAATTGGATGTTAGTTTAAAAATATTTTTTTTTTTTTACCATCGCTGAATAAGCGACAGGCGGTAAAAAATCGGATTATATTAAAATTCATTACATATATTAAGAAAAAATCATCAATTAACAATGTCCGGAGATTACCGGAACTCTGGAAGCGATCAGGCAAGTAACAATTATAATACATTTGAATAAACTTACATCTTTTCCGCCCCAACCGGTTATATTTAACATTGTTCCCAACGTCAACTTCACGAGATTCCCTTTCAACAAAACTCTCGACACTGTGGGTCCAAAAGTCAAGGATTCATTCAATTTGAGGAGAGCAACGTCATAGTCACCAGTTTCGTTAGAGTACTTATCGTGTGATATAATTTTTACAACATCGTATAATTTTCCCCCTTCTTCAAGACTATCACTTCCAACAGAGACTTTAAAGTCGTTTCTGAAAATAAAGTTATGAATCTTTTGAGTGACGCAATTCAAGTTAATATAGAAGGCAAATAAATAATAGGAACAGGAAAGAGAAAAGGAAACATAATAATGTTATTGCCAAACATTCTAGAGGAGTTGTGTATTGGAAGTTGACTAAATTTTTGTCACTGACCTTTTTCTGGAAGAGTATTTTGAAGCTTAAAAAAATTAAGCCAAATGAATATTATTTATAGAGAATTATAGTTACTCTTTTACTTTGAAAACTTCCTCTACTCAACCCGATTCAGTAGCCAGACACTGGGGCCCAAGTCTGCTACTTTTATAAATTCGTCATTCCAACACGATCCCATTGTTATTTTGCTAAAAGTTTGTAATCTGCTAATTCATAATGATCGATCATTGATCGGCCAATGGTCTCGTAATAGAGTTGTGGTAGAATGACAATATCGAGCTTATTAAAAGCAATGACTGCTCAATGACATCCAATTGATCAAAGGAACTGTCAAAATTTTAGCAGATTGTCGCATACGTCAGACATTTGTCAATAGGTACGAGATTATTATTCTATGCCACTTTTTTCAATGGAGTGTCAGTGGTTGACCTTTGGAAAGTCATAATGACGCCATTATATCAGTAGATTACCAAACTTGTCAAAATCAACAATTATGAAATCAATGTTAGACCATTCTTACATTATTGTAATAGCAGGCTTGAGGCTCTGAAGCCTTACCATGACGTGTCTAAATGTCAAGCGTTCAAGCGAGAATATATACACCCTATCAAGGACAACTTTACAACTCAATATTTTTTGGTGACATGCGTAACCTTTTTATGTATGTCTAAGGTAATAATAACCTTTAAGTTTTTCTAAAACGCCAGAGTAGCCAGCGAAATTCAAATCAGCCGGTATTCGATTTTTGTTTTTTGTTTATAATTTCGGTAAATTATGAAATTTGGGTGCAATGTTAGATAAATTTCACCAACTACTCAAGCACCGAAGTAAATATCACAAATACTTACATTTGAACACACTGAGCGGTAGTTAAGATAAACCGTTCATGAATGATAGATCCTCCGCACCAGTGGACGACGCCAAAGAAGCGAATCGACGCCATAAATGGCGCTTGCTTGATAGAGATTGCGTGGCCACCGTTGATACCAACACTGTGGTCATGCTGTTCCCGTTCTTCTAGTAACATATACATCAGTTAACATTGTGTTGTTAGTTATCACGTATGATACCTAATGCGAGCGCTGTTCCCTTGTCCAGAATATGGCCCATATACTGGAGTTCTCTAATTGTTATTCACAAGATACTTTAAAGCATTGAAAATGCTACTAGCGTGGTCGAAACTAGTTCGAAAATTCTTTTTCGAAAAGAAGAGTATGATATGAGTTATTGGGGGGATTTTTTTAAGCGAAGTTCAGTCTTGACAAATCGTAAATTGAGCAGCTGTCTCCATTATTTATGTGTTCGTATCAACCTAACAGGTACAATAACAACTAATGGATATCTAAACTTATAAATTTTAAATAAAATACTACTTAAGAGTAAACGTATTTTTTTTTAGTAGTTATAATTCTCTTTTGTGTTTTTACAAGAACCCAACTCGTTTTGCAACCGATTTCATACTAATTAATAAGAATAATTAGTCTCTAAGAAGTTATTTTGTGAGTTTGTATATGTGGTAATAGTCGTCTTATAGTGCTTTTTCCCGCGGCTTCAACCGCGTACATAAAATATGGCATATGTTACTCAAGAATAAAACTTTCTACCGTTGAAAAAAATTTAGCAATCGGACCAGTACATTCAGAGATAACCTCCTACAGGCATGAAAACATTAAAAAAATAAACTTTACCACTATAAAATAGTAGTATAGACAACATAGCTTTATTTCAAATAAAAAATAAATTTAGTACTTTTAGGTTTAATATTGTCGGTTACGAACTTTTTTTTTTCGGTTGAGGAAATCATCTAATGACATCCCCCGCTCTTGGGTGGAGTGGTAGATAGTGTCAGACTTTTACTGACTAAAAACCCACTCCTGTTCCTCCTTTGCTATTTTTTCAGGGCCCCGGGGGTCACTTTCGCATCACCTATGGCCACAGTAGGCCTCGACCCTGCTGGGCCCCTACGGTTGCTGACATCTCCATGAGGCGCGCGTAGAACACTTAGCGCCGTCGTCGACTTGGGCTCGGTCCGGGCAGTTACCGGATGATCGCACGGCGAGCCAACCATTGCTCGCCGTCCACAAGCCCGCGCCTATGGTGGCCGGAAATCGGGATCGGAATCCCGGCGGCGGTTGGGACGTGAGGACCGTTGCCTCACGCGATCGGCCGCCTCCTTTGCTAGCATTACTGCTTTGCAGAAGGAGGCGCCTGCCACTCCTCCTCGCTCCGGACCATGGCCTGTACCAAGGCCCGGCGCGAAAGATCGCTGCCGCCGATCGCCCCCACGAGGACACGGCGGTGCTCTGCCCAAGCGGGGCACACCTTTACCGTATGCTCCACCGTGTCCTCCGGGCAGTCCACACAATAGTGGCACCCGGGCGTAGAAGAGACGCCCGGGTGCCACGAATCCAGTGCAGGAACCTCCCGAACTTACCATGACCGGTGAGGACCTGCGTCATGCGGTAGGTAAGGACGCAGTGAGGTCATACCAGCCATTCTTCAAAGAGGGGACTTATCACCATAATTATGGCGTACCCAGCACTGGGTTGCGACAGTCACTGTCGCCATTCCACCATGAGATCCCGCCGGAAGTCTTTCCACCATGCCGCGACTTGGCGCGGCAGTGGAGTTTCGCCCCGGCGTTGCATCTCCATGCACAGATCGTGCATGCGTGCAAGGTCTTTTGCCTGCAAATCCTACCCACGGTGGTTGGCCAGCAAGGAGGCTCACTGCTTCACGGGACATCGTGAGGTATCCCCGCACCATCCGGATGGCCATGACCCTCTGGCCTGCGTTCAGCTTTGCCGCCGGTCGCTTTCGAAGCGACGGCGCCCATACCGGTGCCCCATAAAGGGCCATGGACCGAACGATTCTTGCATAGAGCCTCCGGCAGTTGGTTACGAACTAAGATTAGCTTAATATTTATGGAAAATACTTCATGTACTCGTAAATAACATTTATATAACCCGCTTTGTTTTATTCTAATTACTCTTAAAATATTTAGTTAAATATTCTTGTCTATAAATTCTGAAGTATTTTAATCTAATTGTTTTTAGCTATTACTTCACATTTATCAATTTAAATAATTTTACTTGTTGTTACATAACTTCCAATGATAGCTTTGATTATTTTACCAGTTTATCAAATTTGTATTTTTTATTAAAGCGACGGAAACTGCCTTTCATTCGAGAGCTACACGGCTTATTTTATTATAAAAATAGCTATAAAAATTAGATCATATTAAATCCCTCGAATTTCGTAAACTCTAATTTAAGAAAAAAACTTTCCTTCACTCTCCTGTAAAGCTTACTCATGTCGCTTATTTGCCTTTCAAGGGTTGATAATATATTTTTATATCTATAAATACATACTTAATGCGCTAATCTTTTGAACTACCCGTCAGATTGAAAAATAATCTTTCTGTATAATCAAGTTTATGATAAATTAACTTGATCCAACAACTTTTTCATGGGTTGGACGGCTTCCGTGGGTGCAATCCATGGAAGTGGAACAAAAAATAAAGACGCGCTTAAAGCTGGTAGAGATGGCTAGTTAAAAATTACAAATAAACATATTTGACTAGATTTTTTTTTAATTTTGATAATAATATTTAATATATACAAACAAAAAGTATTTAACTGCAATTACCACGAATATTTCATGTTTTGCAAACGAAAAATATGACAATGGACACAAAATATAATAAAAACTTACCTCTTCCGATTTTACGGCCATATGCACTACTAGTAAGAACTAAGAGCAACAAAACCCTTGTGAAAATCATGACGACGAATTGAAAATGATCAAAATGATACCGTTTGCATGATATTTATAGGCCTTTTAATCTAGCAGGAAAATGATAACACAGTTTATTAAAAAAAATAGTTTTTTGAAAAGTACAGTCGATCGCGTGAGGCAACGTTCCTCACGCCCCAACCGCCGCCGGGATTCCGATCCCGATTTCCGGCCACCGTAGGTGCGGGCTTACGGACGGCGAGCAATGGGTGGCTCGCCGTCCGACCGTCCGGTAACCGTCCGGACCGAGCCCAAGTCGTCGACGGCGCGTACTGTTCCACGCGCGCCTCAGGGAGATGCCTACTGGGGTAGTGTGAAAGTGAAACTCGGGGCCCTGGGTCGAAGGCAAAGAAGGAACACGAGTGGGTTTTAGTCAGTAAAAGTCTTACACTATCTCGCGCTCCGCCCAAGAGCGCGATTTGTCATAAGATGATTTTCCCACGCAAAAAAAAAAAACCCGACTGACCAATAATGTTATAATATTATATTATTTAGTTTTTTTTGCGACTTAACTCTAGCATCCTGCCACTTAAGAAAGGTGAATTTTGTTCATTTTCATTTTTTTATTTTTTTCCTGATTATAGTTAATAATCATTTATTTGCTAATATGGGTAATTAATTAAAGTTATTAAAAGTATAGCACAGTTCAACCATATTACGTCTTGAGGTTGCAAATCACAATTTTCTCGAATAAATAGCAACAATCAGAGTGAAATTGTTTAATGCTATAAGTATCAAAATGGACTAGATTTTTCACACTTAGTAGATTTTTGGTTATGAGTTAGGATATAACAAAAACCTTTTTTTTTTTTAAGGTGGGAAATCATCCAAATGACTTCTCGCGCTCTGGGTGGAGCGCGAGGGCGTGTCAGACTTTTACTGACTAAAACCACACCTGTATCCTTCAATAACCCTTTGCGTTCTAGGACTACGGGTTTCCCTTTCAGAAATTCTCCGCGGTCCTAGCTAGCGAGCATCGGCCCTGTTGGGCTCCTACGGTTTGCTGATATCTCTTTGAGGAGCGCAAGGATCACAACGCGCTGTCGACGACTGGGCTCGGTCCGGTTAGTTACCGAACAGCCGGACGGCGAGCTACCCAGTGCTCAACGTCCGCAAGCCCGCGTCTACCGTGGCTGATAGTCGGGGTCGGAATTACGGCGGCTAGGGCGTGAGGACCTTCGTTCCCTCACGCGTGCAGTCTCCTCCTTTGCTAGCATTACTGCTTCGCAGAAGGAGGCGACTGCCTGCCATTCCTCCTCGCTCCGGACCATAGCCTGAACCAGGGCCCGACGCGAAAGGTCGCTGCCACCAATTGCCTCCACGAGGACACGGCGGCGCTCCGCACAAGCGGAGCACACCTCCTTCTGCGAATGGTCCTCCTCCTTATGGGTGGTCCGCACAATGATGACACCCGGGCGTTGCTTCCGCCAGAATCCGATGCAGGAACCTCCCGAACTGGCCATGCCCGGTGAGGACCTGCGTCATGCGGAAGGTGAGGACGCCGTGTTGTCGCTCTAGCCACTCCTCAAAGAGGGGACTTACCGCCATAATTGTAGCGTGCCCAGCACTGGGTTGCAAAAACCTGGTACCTGGAAGTGTGCGCATATCAAGAGCAATGTAAAGTATCCTACTGTCAGTCAGTCCTTAGGGGGAGGTAGCCGTTGCTAACGTTTGGTGGATCGTGTTACTATTATAGCTCACACTGGCTCTAGTATGTAACGAATATATATTCGGTTCAGCCTTCAATCGGCAGTGTCTCGGTCATGGTTGCGTCAAGTAGGCCGGCCGGTAAGAGTCAAGTCCACTCCAAAGAAAGTCAGCGTCAAGGTCACTCCAAAGATAGTCAATATCAAGTTCACTCCAAAGGAAGGCTTTCTCCGAGTCCCTAGCACAAACCGCAAGCTTAGGTCACCTTGTCATAGAATGGAATAAGGAAAGATAAAAAAATTAACACGACTGTGGTGATGACTGAATGGGTGATTCAGTCATCACCACAGTCGCTGCGATTCACTCGCGTACTTACACACTACTTACTTACGATCGACGCCCATCCATTCTTACTCCTCACATGCAGAGATCTGTATTATAAATATTATACAAACCTAAACTGGACTTAAAACACTTGTATCTAATACTGTATCACAATCCTAGCACTCCTAAGAATTACAACGGGACATAGCCCTATGTTATCTACTGAGTCAGCTAGTTAGCTCGCTGCTCCTGCTGGACGTCTGAACCCTATCCTGCCCTAAAGCTAAGTGTCCTATCGTGGCCGAGTCAACACTCTGCCACTTCTCGCCTTACGGCTCAGTATTGCCTATCAATTACCACGTTTTGCTAACAAATTTTTATTGACTTGTTTTTGTATAGTTTATTAATAGTTTCTAAAGAGGTTTGGGTCACCTGGGTCTCACCGACTCGTCCGACCTGCATATGTGCAGCCATTAGAAATCCCATAATTTAACAGTTTATATAGAATTCTCTCGATCCTTTCATTAAAAGGACAATTTATGGATACGGAAGTGCCAGGCCACTTCGGTATCCATAAATTATAGCCATTCGTGGTTTAAAACAAAAATAACATCTTGTTATTAATTTAAAGTAAGTGACAGACAGTCACACATGCATACCGAAGCAATATACCTACCTATATTTTTAACATTGATTTCGTTAATTAGGTCAATTATGAATGACTAAAGTCGATAACCAATTTTAATGAACTGAAAGTTTTGGGGTTTACACTAATGAAAAATTATATCTATATGCACTTACTTTATTTAATTATTGTTTTTAATTAACTTTGATTTTATTTTGTAACTAATGAAATGATAAAAATACACTTAATTAGCCTTTACAAAGTTTCATGCGTCTGAACCAATTTTTGAAACATTTTTGTCAGTCCACCGCAGACACCTCTTGCACGGCCTTCTCGAACGCTGCTAGCGCGTCTTCCGGTGATGAAAACTTTCAGCAATTTTTTTATTTTAGGGAATAAAAAGAAGTCACACAGTATAAGATCAAGTCGATAAGGAGGGTGCCCCAAGACTTTGACCGGTGTGATGTCCAGGAAGTCCCTCGTTTTAAGCACTGAGTGCGTGGGCGCGTTGTCATGGTTAAGCATTACCCCGCGGAGCCCAGTGTTCGGCCGGTTGTTGCCCATTGTAGACGAAACTTCTAGCAATCATTTTGTGGTATACCATTCGGCGTTGATGCTGCTTCGGTTTCAAATCAGATACCCTGTCGAAGTGAAAAAACTAGCGATCAAAATTTTCCCTGTGCTTCTTGATCGCTTCACTTTCGTAGGCATTGGTTCGTTTTAAAACTGTTGACTGACGCTCTGTTTGTGGATCGTATTGATAAATGCAGGATTCGTCACCTGTCACAATGTCGTAAACCCGCCGAGAGAAGCAATCTGAAGTCAATCAAATGACTCATCAGGTTTTAAACCACATTTAAAATCGTAGAAAATCATCGCACGAAAATGTTCTCGATGTAAATCCATTTTTAAATGAGACACGATGATTTGATTTGGCTATCGAAAAAATAAGAAGAGAAATTCAAAATTCGAACTATGGTATTTTTACTTTTAAATAGCTAAAGTTCTAAAAATTATTACAAGTAGCCAGTGCTATATACATAAAACATTTTTTCGCAAAACTTTCTGAATAGCCTGGTTGGCTTTTGGCAACACCTCCTTACTAAAATTTGGCATCAAAAAATTACTCAGGATTGCTGTCAACTGGAAGCCATACTTCCAGATGACAGCGATGCTGAGTAATTGGCTTATTTTTTGGGTAATCATCCAGTGACTTCTCTCGCTCTTGGGCGGTGCGGGTGTTGGACTTTTACTGACTAAAACTCACTCCTGCTCTTTCTTTGCCTTTGTTCTAAGGCTCTGAGGTAAACTTTCGCACAACCAGTAGGTAACAACCGGTATATGGTGGACATCCCACCCATACGCACAAAACGTTTTGGTAACATTCATTATTGTGCGTACAACTAATGAGCGGAATTTCCTGCCGGAGTTTGTGTTTTCTGTTAGCTACAACTTAGGGGTTAACTTAAACGTTAAGAGTGATTAGATTATTTCTAGACCATCCATGCTTCATCACCGACCACATCATGTCAAAGTCGAGGGTGTCCACTTTCCCATTTAGGAATAAATCGATTTTTATCTTTAGACGACTTAACTAAATAATTGTTTACCAAATTAATTACACTCATTACAAAACCAAATTGATAAAAAATAACAATGTACAAATTAATAGTGGCTAACAGTTTGTAATATAGTCTGTGATAAGACCGTGACCGTGAAGTCTATGATAAGACTGGTGATATTGTATGGATCAAAATGTTGCGCTGTGAAAAAGATGGATAAAAAATATTTGACGTAGCGGAGATTTTTTTTTTAGGTGGGAAATCATACATCATAATCAAGATCCCGGCAGCTGGGGCCTGAGGGCCGTACCCTCACACGTGCGGCCGCCTTCTTTGCTAACATTACTGCTTCGCAGAAGGAGGCGACTGCCTGCCACTCTTCCTCGCTCCAGACCATGCGCGAGAGATCGTTGCCACCGATCGCTCTCACGAGGACATGACGGTTCTCTGCTCAAGCGGGGTACCCTTCTACCGTATGCTCCACCATGTCATCCGGGCGGTCCTTCCGAACTTACTATTTACGGTTAGAACGTGCGTCGTGCGGAAGGTGAGGACGCCGTGTTGTCTTTCCAGCCACTCCTCAAAGAGTGGGACTTATCGCCATAATTGTAGCGTGCCCTGCACTGGGCTGTGACAGTCGCTGTCGGCATTCCGCCATGAGATCCGCCGAAACTCTGTCCGCCATGCCGCGACCTGTCGTGGCTGCGGAGTTTTGCCCCGGCGTTGCATTTCCACGCGCAAATCGTGTATGCGTGCAAGGACTGTTGCCTCCAGATTCTACGCTGGCAGACCAGTAAGAAAGCTCACCGAAACCGTGCGGTATCCCCGCACCATCCGTATGGCTGTGACCTTCTGGCATGCATGCTTGGCCGCCGGTCGCTTTCTTTGCGATGGCGCCCATGCCGGCCGACCAAACAATACCCGCGTAGAGCCTCTGGCGGGCGTCTGGAGCCCCTTGGTTGGGCAGGAGCCGCTTGAGAACAGCCCTAGCCCGATTTATTTTGGAAGCCAGACGTCGGAAGTGCTCCTCGAAATTCCATCGGCTGTCGAGGACGAGTCGCAGGTATTTCATCCTTTACTCGGCGCCGATGTGAACTCCTACTGTTATTTGGAAACCCGATGGTGGCGCGTTCCAAGGGCCGTAAAAAAAAACACATGGCCTCGGACTTGTGCAGTGCCACCTTGAGACTTAAAGTCTCAACTGCTGGATCCTCTCCACGACTGTCGCAACCCTACGTGCCGCTAGTTCGACCGCCGCTTGGTACGACTCTCTCTGTGGCAGTACCAGCGTGTCGTCTGCGTAACAGACCACGCTGACCCCTTTAGGGAGGTCGCCGTGCAGCACGTAGTTTTATCCGATGTTCCACAAGGGCGGTCCTAGTACCGATCCCTGCGGAACACCACACGACATCTCTCTCCATTTCCACTCAGGGTAGATAATGAACCTGTCCAGTAGGCCTCGATCACACGACAGAGGTAGTCGGGCTCCTGGTAGGAGGTTACTCCGGTATCACCACCTCGGTGATACCGGAGTAACCTCCTAATGCTACTCCAAGGCAGGGGAATGAAGGTGTTATTTATTTATTTATTAAAACTTCATGCAACATAAAGGTACAAAGGCGGACTTAATGCCTTAGGCATTCTCTACCAGTCAACCAAGGGTAGTGAAGAGAAAAACATGGCAGGTGCATAAAAAAAAGGAAAGAATAATGAGAAAACAAGGGATCAAATGTATATATACATAAAATAAACATACATACATATTTAATATAATATAAACCTACATATATATATATATATTCAAAGACACTAACACGACACACCTGCCCTGGGACACCGGATCCTTCGTCGTGAGGGCTCGCACACGCATGATGGTGTCCACTGTGGAGCGCCCCCTTCGAAAGCCAAACTGGCCGTAAGCAAGATTCGGCCCCACCCATGCTAGGTGCGCGACAAGGCGGTCTGCAATTACTGCTTTAAAGAGAACACACACACACATTCACATTGCTCGTAGAACGGATGGTCGATGGGGCCGAAAGATTCTAGAGTGGCGACCGCGCACCGGAAAATTCAACGTTGAAAAGCCTTCCACAAGGTAGACCGATGACCTGGTGAGAGTCGCGGGAATATGGGTGGATGCGAGACGCATAGGACCATTCGTTGTGGCGACACTTGGGGGAGGCAGTGGACGTCCTTCGGCTGAAATGATGATGATGAACTTTTGAGTTGACGGTTTTTAATTATTTATTTTTATAAACAAAAATTTTCTTCTCTGCCTGACATAATTGAATATTTGCTTCTTCGTCGACAGAATGAAATCAATCTCATTTCTATTTGCACCATCGGGACTTTGCCAGGTCAAACTCCCGTGGTCATGTTTTTTGAAGAAGGAGTTCATTATGTAGAGGGCCTCCTTCTTCATTAAACTAACCAGTAGGTGTCCCCGGTGATTCCGATGTCCAAATCCAAATTGCCCCACTCGCAGCTTCTCACCATCTCGTTTGCCCAGTTTCGCATTGAAGTCTCCCATGATCACGGTGAAGTGAGTCTTAAAACCATGAATGGCTCTGGATACGACCTCATACATGGAGTCTACTTCGTCATCGGGGTGCATCGAGGTCGGGGCGTAAACTTGTATGACCTTCAGCGAATATCTTAGTGATATTCTGAGTATAAGGTACGCCACCCTGGTCGACATACTCTTGATCTTCACCACATTGTTCACAAGGGACTTGTAGACGAAAAACCCGACACCACCCTGGGAATACTGGGCACCTTCTCGAAAATAGAGCAGGTTACCGGATTCGAAAATTATCGTGTCCTCCCCCTAGTACCCTTTGCCTCGCCGTAGCTTTGACTGCTACTGAAGTCAAGAGTAGCCGGGCCGTCGGGCACTGGGGGCCATTTCTTTATTTTGCTTATCATTTTGGGGGGGTTGCCGTAATCCCCACGCTTGGTAGGCGGGTTGGCGATCGCAGTGTGGTTGTTATAATGTACAGAGAATGTTAATGCTGCCCATTCTCAGGTATGTCCCTTAGTCGCCTCTTACGACACCCACAGGGAGAGATGGGATGGTGCCATTCTTTACGGACGGCCATAATCAACATGGTATATGTGAAAAAAAAAAACTATTTAGATCTTATTTATATTACAGACATCAGTATACAAATATGGTATATGGTCTGTATTGGATGAAGAAGATGATTGCATCTCTGCTTACTATTAGGTGGGTTCGCAATCAACACTGGAAAAAGGAAAAAATTATAACTCCGATCGAGTTATTGTATCTCATGGTGTCAGGGATATTTTTTGGCCTTATTTTCTGTATCTTATTCTTCCATGATTTTGTGTATAAAAATGTATTAAAAAGACAAGTCGTAATTATTGCAATTGACGACAATAGTAGATAACGTGACATAATTGAAATGAACGGATTTTTATCATATTTTCTTTTTCAGCTTAATTTCACCATAATGAAATAAATTTCATAAATAAAGTACTAAAACAAAAAATAAAATAAAAAAATCTTTTCTAATTAATACTATACAACATTATTCTTAGTGTTGTATAGTCTTTATGCGAAACCTGAAAATAGTTTACTCAGAATCAGTAACTGAATCATAACCAAAAATATTTCAAAAAGGTCACAAGCACAACGCCACCGACACTAAGTATAATACAGGTTACGGCAGGTCATAGCGGGCATTAGGAGCTGGGTGTGTGAGCAAAATAACCCCACAGCCGCCAGGATGGCCCGGTGGCATTGTAATTGTGCGGACAATCAGGTGCTTATAACTTTGTGATTTTTCATGATACAGTTATGAAATTTTGTACATAGATTCTTAACACAAAAATACTAGTCACCTGTTTCTGTTTTTTTCCAAGAATCTTTAGACTTTTATTTTAAACATACGATATAAGAAGAACAATAAAAACATTTAAATAATTAAAATTACATAATATATACACTATAACTCCTATCTAAAATATGGGGTAAAAGCCAGCCCTTTGGTCACGTGAAGTGTCAACTAGCCGTTTGGATAATTCTTTAAAAAGGGCATGAGCACTCGGACCCCACGGCCCAAGAGTCTCAACCCCAAACGGCTCAAAAATATAAGTACCGACGAGGTTGTTATATTTCCGCCAGTTTATTTTTTTTTTTATTAAGGTGGGAAAATCATCTAATGACAAATCCCGCCCTTGGGCGGAGCGGGAGATAGTGTAAGACTTTTACTGACTAAAAACCCACTCCAGTTCCTTCGTTGCGTTCGTCCCAGGACCGCGGGTTTCGTTTTCACACTACCCATGGCCCCAGTAGGCTTCGACCCTGCTGGGCCCCTACGATTTGCTGACATCACCCTGAGGCGCGCGAGACGACTTGGGCTCAGTCCGGTCAGACGGCGAGCCACCCATTGCTCGCCGTCCGCAAGCCTGCGCCTACGGTGGCCGGACATCGGGATCGGAATCCCTGCGGCGGTTGGGGCGTGAGGACCCTTGCCGTTGCCTCACGCGATCGGCCGCCTCCTTTGCTAGCATTACTGCTTCGCAGAAGGAGGCGACCGCCTACCACTCCTTCTCGCTCCGGACCATGGCCTGTACCAAGGCTCGGCGCGAGAGATCGCCGCCGCCGATCGCCCCCACGAGGACACGGCGTTGCTCTTCCCAAGTGGGACACACCTCCACCGTGTGCTCCACCGTATCCTCCGGGCGGTCCACACAGTGGCGACACCTGGGCGTCGCTTCCTCACGAATTCGGTGCAGGAACTTCCCGAACTTCCCGTATTCGGTGAGAACCTGCGTCATGCGGAAGGTGAGGACGCCGTGAGGTCTTACCAACCACGCCTCAAAGAGGGGACTTATCGCCATAATTGTGGCGTGCCCAGCGCTGGGTCGCGACAGTCGCTGTTGCCATTTTTCCATGAGAACCCGCCGGAACTCCGTCCGCTATGCTGCGACTTGTCGCGGCAGCGGAGTTTCGCCCCGGCGTTGCATCTCCATGCGGAGATCGTGCATGAGAGCAAGGCCTGTTGCTTCCAGATCCCATGGTGGCTGGCAGGCAAGGAGGCTCACCGCTTCGCGGGAAATCGTCCGGTATCCTCGCACCATCCGTATGGCCATGACCCTCTGGCATGCGTTCAGCCGGGCCGCCGGCTGCTTCCGCAGCGCTGGCGCCCATGCCGGTGCGCCAATATTTCCGCCGCTTGAGGTTCTCCGTAACCGCAGCGGCAGCACCAGTCACCTGTTTCTGATTTCGCATATTCAAAAACTAAATGATATACAGCACGTAAGACAATAAACACCTCCTACCTAAAATATGGCGTCATAAAACTCGTCCGCATCGCTGTCGCCTGGAAGTGCGCCCATAAGCCTAGCGGCATTGCCACGTTGTATGGCAATGCTTAATCTCTAACCGAGGTAAAATCCAGCCCTAGAGTAAAATATAATTAATATATATTTACATAAAATAAATAATCTAGAACCTAAAATTATTACACTGTTAGAAGCTTTTGAAAATTGGTTTGGTAAAAATAATTTGTAATTTAATATTAAAGTGTATTTTATTCAAGTCGACAGTCTGAAATAACGTTTGTCTTAAGATTTTATCCACTTTTAAGATGTAACAAACTCGAAGTGACTGATAAGGAATAACTTTTACATCTTCGTCTTTTTTTTCTTACATTAATGCATTATTATTAGACTGGAAGGATGAAACACTGTCTGTTAGTTCGGCATTGTATGCAATCAGAAGCCAGAGGGAAGAACTAACTTTGCCCCAACTTGGAATGATATAATTTGCTCTAGTTAAGTCTAAGCTCAGATAAAATATTGAGTTTTGGGACATCAGTTACAAGTGCAGTATCCTCCTCGGTATTCATTTGTAACTTAAAAAAAGCGCCGCTTGGCTTGAAAGCTCTATATTCTGGTGTTGGTAACCTATTGTGTTAAGATTTGCACTGTGAAATTGGATTAGCAAAGATATATTACTCGCAGAAAAGATATTTATTGTTATTCATCGTAGTCCCAAATATCGTTGTCTTTATAGTGCAACTACTTACCTTTAGAATTTAAAAGTATAAAGGGCCCAAACGTATTTAAAACAAATTAAAAATATATGTATGCCCTTTGAGAAAGTATTTCACACTATCAGCTATTTTATATGTTTATTATTAAATAAGCCAATATTCTGTGCTGCATATGCTATTACGCTAAAAGAAGAAATACATTTTATTTGTTTGTTGGAAAAAAAGGAAATTAGCCTTTCCAATGAATTTCGGTTTCGACACATCGATTTATAAATATTCGTTATAATTCTTGAGATATTATTGTATGTTTAATTTTCTTGTAATGTATTAATGGTCATCATTTATTTCATTCATTACACATTTATATTTTACACTACGAATATTTAAAAAAAGAAATGACTTTTGAGTTAGGTAACGGTGTTAGAAAACTGTAATAAAACGAAAATGTTCTTCTGACAAATTTATTGGAAATGAATGATTAAATACAATTCAGTTCAAAAAATACTGGATAGCATGATTAAAAATTGTGTAGTTATCGGACAGATTTTTCTCTTTTAGTTTTCTTTCTCATTGAGATTTATTCTGATGGTTTTCTTGATCCATTGGTTTATAGTTTTAACTCTGGTGTATACACTTGGAGACTTACCGCAGCCAAATGCCGTGGTGATTATTCCTATTTGTACGTTGTTGTAAGTCAGTGGACCACCTTCGTCGAACTGTAAGTAAATTTTATTTCATCATCTGATTTTCGCTAATATACCTATACCTTTAAACTGTTTAATCTTTTCTTAAACCTAGTTACTTCCCCAGATGGGACTCACAAACATCGTAAAGGTAATAAGGTAATCGAACTACAACACAAAGTCAATCAGTATATGGGTGACCTTTTGTTTTGGTTGGGAAAATCAACTAATCCCCGCCAGGGCGGAGCGAGAGATAGTGACTTTTACTGACTAAAATCTACTCCTGTTCCTTCTTTGCCATTGTTCCAGGGCCCCGGGGATCTCTTTCGCATCACCCAAGGCCCCAGTCGGCTTCAACCCCGCTTGGCCCCTACGATTTACTGACATCTCCTTGAAGCGCGCGTGAAACACTACGTGCCTTAACGACTTGGGCTCAGTCCGGACAGTTATCGGACGGTCGGACGGCGAGCTACCCATTGCTCGCCGTCCGCAAGCCAGAGTATATGGGTGACCTGACTGTCATTTGCTGACCTTAGACAGTTGTTGCGTTAGTCAGAAGCCTGAAAATATGACACACTGCGTTATGGAGCTCATATTGGAAGCCGACTCCTAATTAGTTGGGCTTAATTTAATCAAAGAACATTTCCTTTCACTGTAATTACTATTCTGCTTCTACTTAAATTTAGTTCTTCCATCACTAAGCCACTTTTTTGTTCTTTTTTTTTCTCCATTTCTTTCTATGAGATTGTGTCACATATAATATGCATATATTGTGACGTTGCAAATCAATTATTGAGTGGACTGCTAGCGACATCTTTTGGCATTGGAAATGACACTTCATAGTTGAGCGTTAAACTCACCGAGAGATGGCGTCTCGTGATAAATTGATTTGCCATAAATAAAGCAACATTAATAAAAATAAAACGTTGAGTAAATTAGGGAAAATAAACAGAAAAATTCCCACATAAAAAATAAAATAATAATTAATTCACCAAGTATCAACTTAAAAGTTTGTTTTAAAACCTAATTGCAAAATAATTTATCATTTATGTATTTATCATAAGTATATCTGGAATGAAGACTAATAGAGTAGGTACATAATACTTAGTAGGACATATCAATGAGAATGTGGGATGAACGTAGATATTTAAAAAAAAAAATATAGTTATTACAAATCAAAGAGTTTAACTATTTATAGTCAGTGGTCAGAAACTAATGAGAGAGGAAGGTAGTTTTGGATGGAGTTTTAGATTCATTTTCTGAGCGGCGCAAAAGAGTTCACAGACAGGAAGGTTCACATCCAAGGAAGAATTACAATCCTTCGAAAAAATGTAATTGTATAATGCGTGTCGCGCCAGACCCTCTGGGTTTAATCACCAAGTGGAGTTTTGCTTAAAAACACTGAGTATTATTTTCCAATACAAATTACATTCTTTCGAAGATTTCTGGTTCTGGTTTTTGACTGGGGTGGAAATTGTTCTAGATTTGGCTCTATTGGCTGGCCTAAGGTCAGGAACGCCATCGAGACGCGACGCCCTGCTGTGTCAGGAGTTGACCTTGGTCAAGACTGGACCAGGCGTGTGCCGCGAAGGTGTGCTGGACCATTAAGTGACGGTACCCACATCTATTCGATCGACAGCAACGAAGCACATCAGGTATTTGATGTCGTCCGTCCTTTTTGTTCCTGTTTTGTTTCTGAGAGGATTTCCACTCCGTAGGGCGCATTCGTCGTGTGGTGACGAAGTTAACTTCGTCACTGATCCCAAGGGGCTCTGTTCCGCTAACTAGTTGGGATGCGATAACTTGAGATTAGGTGATGCTAACTACTAACTAGATTTGATACGCTAACTATAGTTTGATTGGAACTCATTTTGTGAGGTATATTCCGAGAGAGAGAGAGAGATTAGGAATTAGATAGGTATGTGTCTCTTGGGTTGATTCCCAAATTTTATATCTTAGACGTTGTGCACCGCCTAGAATTTCTGTAGGTACACGATTGAGCTGGTGTCACGACGGTTCACCTCACAGATCCTTCATAAGCGACCTTGAGTTTGTGATTTATTCTCATGCTGGTTCTGTAGCACACCTCGGTATGGAGTCGAGGTGGGTTAGAGAACTAACTTTGCTGTTAAGGTTTAGGGAATTTTGTCAACCTTTTATAATGTAACTTTTGTACCCACACATTGGGTGATGTAAAATAAAATTTATTTAGTGTACTGGTTTCATTTTATTTGATTCTCCCTTACCTGATAATATTCCTTTATAAATTTATTCCGACACGGCTAGGGATCTCCCTCAGAGTCCAGGAGCCGGTACACAATATATATTATATATAAATTTTATAAGTTTATAATAATAGCTAGCTATCTATATATATATAAATGAATAGCTGTTCGTTAGTTTTGCAAAACTCAAAAACGGCTGAACCAATTCGGCTAATTTTGAAATATTCGAGATAGTCCAGGAAAAGTTTAAACGGTGTGAAAAAATCACGAAACAAAAACCGAATACAACGCCATCTCTAATTTAAACTGTTACTATATAGTGAATTATACTGTTCTGGTTATATCAGTAGGTGGCGTTATCCTTACTATTAGGCGGTACGAAGTTCGCCGGGTCAACTAGTATAATATAATTTAATATCTATGTATATTCTAGTATATAGTTTGTAATGTAAAATTTTATTTTTACTTCATTAATTTGCAGTACACCGCAGACTACCCCCTTTTTTATTTAAGGTTGTTACAATACATCCTCAGGTTATATAAGACGATATTATAAAGCGCAATGACCGCCATTGTACCCATAGATTTAAGTTTGTGTAAAAGTTTTGTTACTATGCTTTTATTTTGGTGTACATTTTTTTTATTATTGATAGGCTCGCGTTTGACCACTATCTCACCTGATGGTAAGCGATGATGTGGCCGACGATGGAGCACGCTTGCCTAGAAGTAACCTATTCACTCTTAACTTAAAGACCCCTAGGTTGTAGCTATCAGATAATTAATTCTACTTTTTAATTTTCAGTTAATTAAACTAAAAGTTTTTTTTTTTTAAGTAGTAATACGTCTTTATTTACATTTAAAAATACTAACTATAATTACAATAAAATAAAATAAATAATAATAAAAACCCTAATCTAATTACAACTAACTAAAACTAAAATATGGCGTCAAAAAACTCTTCCACATCGCTGTCGACTGGTAATGTGTCAAAGGTCAAAACAATAGTCAAAAAAAGGGATCAAAAATCGCCTCAGATGATAGATTGAAAAGATTCTTCAAGGGGGTATTCAGACTGAAGCCTCCCAACCCTAAATATAATATTATATGGGATCCGGGTATGGTGTTAGATTATCTAGCATCCAAGTACCCAAATGAAAGTGTATCATTAGATGTTCTGACAAAAAAATTAGTTACTATTTTGGCTTTAACATCAGCACATAGAGTCCTGACATTATCACTAATAAAGATTCAAAATATTAAATTTTTAGCTGATGGCCTACAAATTAAAGTGCCTGACAACATCAAAACATCAAGCAAAAGTTCGCTTCAACCCTGTTTACATTTAAAAAGTTACTCTAGTAAACTAGAAATTTGCCCAGTACACACATTATAGTCGTACTTAAGTGTTACTAAAAATATTAGAAAAGAAATAGATAATTTAATAATTACATAAAAAAAACCATATCGCAGTGCCTCTTCTCAATCTATAAGTAGATGGATAAAACTGACATTGAATGATGCAGGTATAGATACTGCTGTGTTTACCGCACACAGTACTAGGCACGCTTCTACTTCAGCAGCAAGTAAGGCGGGTCTTAGCATAGATCTCATTAGAAGGACAGCAGGATGGTCAGGCACATCCTCAACCTTCGCTAGGTTTTACAATAGACCAATAACAGAAGACCCCCTGGCCTTTAGTAATGCTGTTTGCAATACTATAAATAGAACCTAGTACTAAGCATTATTTTTTGTACATGATTGTGTTACTTAATTCTCTAAAATAATTATAATGTTTTTTAATTACAAATGATTATTTTTTCAATTACAACAGCATTTCATTCACAACTTAACTTTAAACATCTACACTGTAAACCGTCTCGGACAAGGAGAGAGTATAATTAGGAGATTAAACGAACTTACCTGTAAGTGAAGTTCTATCTCAATTATACGAAGCTCCTTGTCCGAGACGGGACTCCCTCCCAATGTTATGCCTTACCCTCCCTAGCATATCCTAGTCGTTCATGAAATGTGCTTTAAACGAAATGAAGTTGACAGGTTCGTTCAGGAATACGCAGAGAGCTTTTTGTTTTGGAATAGCTTTAAATATATGGATGGCGCCGGCACGAAAGGCCGTGACTACTAATTGACTAAAAGTTAATTCTATTCTATTCAATTCTAGGCAGATTGATTGACCTTACCAGACAAGGGTCCTTATTGATTGCTTCAGTGCACATCATTCTGCTTGTTATTTTAAGGTGTTTGAAAAACTCCTCACATTTTTTATTAGACACAACTGGTACTGTTGTTTGCTGAAGTACGTTAGACATCTCAAAATTTGACTGGAAAAAGTAAACAAAATGTTAGATGGTGATATTGTATGGTTGTTGAGGATTACAATTTCAGTGCCAACATAGCCTATCGAAAATATACCAGCGTTCACTTGTTATCGTATCGTGACTGTAGACCTGAGTATATGGTTTTAATTTCAAATCGATACCTCCACGCATACTTGAAATAAAGGGTCTTGATAGACAAACAGACAGACTGACGGACGGACTACAAAGTGATCCTATAAGGGTTCCGTTTTTCCTTTTTTTTTTTTCCTTTTTGAGGTACATAACCCTAAAAATACGTACAATCGAAGTAAACTACAGAAAAATGTAAGGGGTTTATTTAAAACAAAAAAACTATGTGTACATTTCGAATTCGCGTTTTCAATATTACTTTAAAAGTTAATGCTATAAAGTTTCTGTTTAATTCCAATTTTTTAATGGTATGCGAAAGGTTTGCTTTTTAAAAATTAAATTCCTTCTCATATCTTCATAATTTTTACCTTTTATTTTCCATTGGGACGAATGGAGCGAACCGTCTGTTCTAGAAATATTAATTCAATCTAATAAGTTATTAATAATATAAGTCGAATCAAATGTTAAACTACAGAACATTTTCTATTGTTTCATATGTATACTTAATAAGATTTATATTGAATTTGTATTATTATTTATGAAAATATTGTGTACGTTTCATATCGACTTACTCTCTCCTTCTGTTTGCGGTGATAATAAATGATGTGACAGCTCGTAATTTTTTAGGCCGTCATTTAAATATTGTGTATCGTGTTGCAATTAATTTCAGTTTGGATTTGAGTGTCAATAATAATTTAAATTTTATCAAAGCCACCATAATGACTAAACTTGAATCATTCATCTCATTTTTGATTTTATCGTGTATTATATTATCGGATTTTTAAAATAATAATTTATTCAGAATCACAGTTTTGTAAAACCAATATCATCATTGTTTAGTAGATTTAACCCTTGTATTATCAAAATACACACAATATTTCATACTGAATTAAAGTCCATTTAAATTTACATACTGTCCAGTATGATAAGGAAATTGGATGTTAGTTTAAAAATAAATATTTTTTTACCATCGCTGAATAAGCGACAGGCGGTAAAAAATCGGATTATATTAAAATTCATTACATATATTAAGAAAAAATCATCAATTAACAATGTCCGGAGATTACCGGAACTCTGGAAGCGATCAGGCAAGTAACAATTATAATACATTTAAATAAACTTACATCTTTTCCGCCCCAACCGGTTATATTTAACATTGTTCCCAACGTCAACTTCACGAGATTCCCTTTCAACAAAACTCTCGACACTGTGGGTCCAAAAGTCAAGGATTCATTCAATTTGAGGAGAGCAACGTCATAGTCACCAGTTTCGTTGGAGTACTTATCGTGTGATATAATTTTTACAACATCGTATAATTTTCCCCCTTCTTCAAGACTATCACTTCCAACAGAGACTTTAAAGTCGTTTCTGAAAATAAAGTTATGAATCTTTTGAGTGACGCAATTCAAGTTAATATAGAAGACATATAAATAATAGGAACAGGAAAGAGAAAAAGGAAACATAATAATATTATTGCCAAACATTCTAGAGGAGTTGTGTATTGGAAGTTGACAAAATTTTTGTCACTGACCTTTTTCTGGAAGAGTATTTTGAAGCTTAAAAAAATTAAGCCAAATGAATATTATTTATAGAGAATTATAGTTATTCTTTTACTTTGAAAACTTCCTCTACTCCACCCGATTCAGTAGCCAGACGCTGGGGCCCAAGTCTGCTACTTTTATAAATTCGTCATTCCAACACGATCCCATTGTTATTTTGCTAAAAGTTTGTAATCTGCTAATTCATAATGATCGATCATTGATCGGCCAATGGTCTCGTAATAGAGTTGTGGTAGAATGACAATATCGAGCTTATTAAAAGCAATGACTGCTCAATGACATCCAATTGATCAAAGGAACTGTCAAAATTTTAGCAGATGTCGCATACGTCAGACATTTGTCAATAGGTACGAGATTACCATTCTATGCCACTTTTTTCAATGGAGTGTCAGTAGTTGACCTTTGGAAAGTCATAATGACGCCATTATATCAGTAGATTACCAAACTTGTCAAAATCAACAATTATGAAATCAATGTTAGACCATTTTTACATTATTGTAATAGCAGGCTTGAGGCTCTGAAGCCTTACCATGACGTGTCTAAATGTCAAGCGTTCGAGCGAGAATATATACACCCTATCAGGGCCAACTTTACACCTCAATATTTTTTGGTGACATGCGTTACCTTTTTGTGTATATCTAAGGTAATATAATAAAACCTTTAAGTTTTTCTAAAACGCCAGAGTAGCCAGCGAAATTCAAATCAGCCGGTATTCGATTCTTGTTTTTTGTTTATAATTTCGGTAAATTATGAAATTTGGGTGCAATGTTAGATAAATTTCACCAACTACTCAAGCACCGAAGTAAATATCACAAATACTTACATTTGAACACACTGAGCGGTAGTTAAGATAAACCGTTCATGAATGATAGATCCTCCGCACCAGTGGACGATGCCAAAGAGGCGAATCGACGCCATAAATGGCGCTTGCTTGATAGAGATTGCGTGGCCACCGTTGATACCAACACTGTGGTCATGCTGTTCCCGTTCTTCTAGTAAAATATACATCAGTTAACATTGTGTTGTTAGTTATCACGTACGATACCTAATGCGAGCGCTGTTCCCTTGTCCAGAATATGGCCCATATACTGGAGTTCTCTAATTGTTATTCACAAGATACTTTAAAGCATTGATAAAGCTACTAGCGTGGTCAAAACTAGTTCGAAAATTCTTCTTCGAAAAGAAGAGTATGATATGAGTTATTGGGGGGATTTTTTTAAGCGAAGTTCAGTCTCGACAAATCGTAAATTGAGCAGCTGTCTCCATTATTTATGTGTTCGTATCAACCTAACAGGTACAATAACAACTAATGGATATCTAAACTTATAAATTTTAAATAAAATACTACTTAAGAGTAAACGTATTTTTTTTTAGTAGTTATAATTCTCTTTTGTGTTTTTACAAGAACCCAACTCGTTTTGCAACCGATTTCATACTAATTAATAAGAATAATTAGTCTCTAAGAAGTTATTTTGTGAGTTTATATATGTGGTAATAGTCGTCTTATAGTGCTTTTTCCCGCGGCTTCAACCGCGTACATAAAATATGGCATATGTTACTCAAGAATAAAACTTTCTACCGTTGAAAAAAATTTAGCAATCGGACCAGTACATTCAGAGATAACCTCCTACAGGCATGAAAACATTAAAAAAATAAACTTTACCACTATACAATAGTAGTATAGACAACAAAGTTTTATTTTTAATAAAATATAAATTTAGTACTTTTAGGTTTAATATTGTCGGTTACGAACTTTTTTTTTTCGGTTGAGGAAATCATCTAATGACATCCCCCGCTCTTGGGTGGAGTGGTAGATAGTGTCAGACTTTTACTGACTAAAAACCCACTCCTGTTCCTCCTTTGCCATTTTTTCAGGGCCCCGGGGTTCACTTTCGCATCACCTATGGCCCCAGTAGGCCTCGACCCTGCTGGGCCCCTACGGTTGCTGACATCTCCTTGAGGCGCGCGTGGAACACTACGCGCCGTCGTCGACTTGGGCTCGGTCCGGGCAGTTACCGGATGATCGCACGGCGAGCCAACCATTGCTCGCCGTCCACAAGCCCGCGCCTATGGTGGCCGGAAATCGGGATCGGAATCCCGGCGGCGGTTGGGACGTGAGGACCGTTGCCTCACGCGATCGGCCGCCTCCTTTGCTAGCATTACTGCTTCGCAGAAGGAGGCAACCGCCTGCCACTCCTCCTCGCTCCGGACCATGGCCTGTACCAAGGCCCGGCGCGAAAGATCGCTGCCGCCGATCGCCCCCACGAGGACACGGCGGTGCTCTGCCCAAGCGGGGCACACCTTTACCGTATGCTCCGCCGTGTCCTCCGGGCAGTCCACACAATAGTGGCACCCGGGCGTAGAAGAGACGCCCGGGTGCCACGAATCCAGTGCAGGAACCTCCCGAACTTACCATGTCCGGTGAGGACCTGCGTCATTCGGTAGGTAAGGACGCAGTGAGGTCATACCAGCCATTCTTCAAAGAGGGGACTTATCACCATAATTATGGCGTACCCAGCACTGGGTTGCGACAGTCACTGTCGCCATTCCACCATGAGATCCCGCCGGAAGTCTTTCCACCATGCCGCGACTTGGCGCGGCAGTGGAGTTTCGCCCCGGCGTTGCATCTCCATGCACAGATCGTGCATGCGTGCAAGGTCTTTTGCCTGCAAATCCTACCCACGGTGGTTGGCCAGCAAGGAGGCTCACTGCTTCACGGGACATCGTGAGGTATCCCCGCACCATCCGGATGGCCATGACCCTCTGGCCTGCGTTCAGCTTTGCCGCCGGTCGCTTTCGAAGCGACGGCGCCCATACCGGCGCCCCATAAAGGGCCATGGACCGAACGATTCTTGCATAGAGCCTCCGGCAGTTGGTTACGAACTAAGATTAACTTAATATTTATGGAAAATACTTCATGTACTCGTAAATAACATTTATATAACCCGCTTTGTTTTATTCTAATTACTCTTAAAATATTTAGTTAAATATTCTTGTCTATAAATTCTGAAGTATTTTAATCTAATTGTTTTTACCTATTACTTCACATTTATCAATTTAAATAATTTTACTTGTTGTTACATAACTTCCAATGATAGCTTTGATTATTTTACCAGTTTATCAAATTTGTATTTTTTATTAAAGCGACGGAAACTGCCTTTCATTCGAGAGCTACGCGGCTTATTTTATTATAAAAATAGCTATAAAAATTAGATCATATTAAATCCCTCGAATTTCGTAAACTTATTTAAAAAAAAAAACTTTCCTTCACTCTCCTATAAATCTTACTCATGTCGCTTATTTGCCTTTCAAGGGTTGATAATATATTTTTATATCTATAAATACATATTTAATGCGCTAATCTTTTGAACTACCCGTCAGATTGAAAAATAATCTTTCTGTATAATCAAGTTTATGATAAATTAACTTGATTCAACAACTTTTTCATGGGTTGGATGGCTTCCGTGGGTGCAATCCATGGAAGTGGAACAAAAAATAAAGACGCGCTTTTAAAGCTGGTAGAGATGGCTGGTTAAAAATTACAAATAAACATATTTGAGTAGATTTTTTTTTTAATTTTGATAATAACATGATAATAAAATTTAATATATACAAACAAAAAGTATTTAACTGCAATTACCACGAATATTTCGTGTTTTGCAAATAAAAAATATGACAATGGACACAAATTATAATTAAAACTTACCTCTTCCGATTTTACGGCCATATGCACTACTAGTAAGAACTAAGAGCAACAAAACCCTTGTGAAAATCATGACGACGAATTGAAAATGTTCAAAATGATACCGTTTGCATGATATTTATATGCCTTTTAATCTAGCAGGAAAATGATAACACAGTTTATTAAAAAAATAGTTTTTTGAAAAGTACAGTCGATCGCGTGAGGCAACGTTCCTCACGCCCCAACCGCCGCCGGGATTCCGATCCCGATTTCCGGCCACCGTAGGTGCGGGCTTACGGACGGCGAGCAATGGGTGGCTCGCCGTCCGACCGTCCGGTAACCGTCCGGACCAAGCCCAAGTCGATGGCGCGTACTGTTCCACGCGCGCCTCAGGGAGATGCCTACTGGGGTAGTGTGAAAGTGAAACTCGGGGCCCTGGGTCGAAGGCAAAGAAGGAACACGAGTGGGTTTTAGTCAGTAAAAGTCTTACACTATCTCGCGCTCCGCCCAAGAGCGCGATTTGTCATAAGATGATTTTCCCACCCAAAAAAAAAAACCCGACTGACCAATAATGTTATAATATTATATTATTTAGTTTTTTTTGCGACTTAACTCTAGCATCCTGCCACTTAAGAAAGGTGAATTTTGTTCATTTTCATTTTTTTTATTTTTTTCATGATTATAGTTAATAATCATTTATTTGCTAATATGGGTAATTAATTAAAGTTATTAAAAGTATAGCACAGTCCAACCATATTACGTCTTGAGGTTGCAAATCACAATTTTCTCGAATAAATAGCAACAATCAGAGTGAAATTGTTTAATGCTATAAGTATCAAAATGGACTAGATTTTTCACACTTAGTAGATTTTTGGTTATGAGTTAGGATATAACAAAAACCTTTTTTTTTTTTTAAGGTGGGAAATCATCCAAATGACTTCTCGCGCTCTGGGTGGAGCGGGAGGGCGTGTCAGACTTTTACTGACTAAAACCACACCTGTATCCTTCAATAACCCTTTGCGTTCTAGGACTACGGGTTTCCCTTTCAGAAATTCTCCGCGGTCCTAGCTAGCGAGCATCGGCCCTGTTGGGCTCCTACGGTTTGCTGACATCTCTTTGAGGAGCGCAAGGATCACAACGCGCTGTCGACGACTGGGCTCGGTCCGGTTAGTTACCGAACAGCCGGACGGCGAGCTACCCAGTGCTCAACGTCTGCAAGCCCGCGTCTACCGTGGCTGATAGTCGGGGTCGGAATTACGGCGGCTAGGGCGTGAGGACCGTCGTTCCCTCACGCGTGCAGTCTCCTCCTTTGCTAGCATTACTGCTTCGCAGAAGGAGGCGACTGCCTGCCATTCCTCCTCGCTCCGGACCATAGCCTGAACCAGGGCCCGACGCGAAAGGTCGCTGCCACCAATTGCCTCCACGAGGACACGGCGGCGCTCCGCACAAGCGGGGCACACCTCCACCGTATGCTCCACCGTGTCCTCTGGGTGGTCCGCACAATGATGACACCCGGGCGTTGCTTCCGCCAGAATCCGATGCAGGAACCTCCCGAACTGGCCATGCCCGGTGAGGACCTGCGTCATGCGGAAGGTGAGGACGCCGTGTTGTCGCTCTAGCCACTCCTCAAAGAGGGGACTTACCGCCATAATTGTAGCGTGCCCAGCACTGGGTTGCAAAAACCTGGTACCTGGAAGTGTGCGCATATCAAGAGCAATGTAAAGTATCCTACTGTCAGTCAGTCCTTAGGGGGAGGTAGCCGTTGCTAACGTTTGGTGGTTCGTGTTACTATTATAGCTCACACTGGCTCTAGTATGTAACGAATATATATTCGGTTCAGCCTTCAATCGGCAGTGTCTCGGTCATGGTTGCGTCAAGTAGGCCGGCCGGTAAGAGTCAAGTCCACTCCAAAGAAAGTCAGCGTCAAGGTCACTCCAAAGATAGTCAATATCAAGTTCACTCCAAAGGAAGGCTTTCTCCGAGTCCCTAACACCAACCGCAAGCTTAGGTCACCTTGTCATAGAATGGAATAAGGAAAGATAAAAAAATTAACACTCACCCATTCAGTCATCACCGCAGTCGCTGCGATTCACTCGCGTACTTACACACTACTTACTTACGATCGACGCCCATCCATTCTTACTCCTCACATGCAGAGATCTGTATTATAAATATTATACAAACCTAAACTGGACTTAAAACACTTGTATCTAATACTGTATCACAATCCTAGCACTCCTTAGAATTACAACGGGACATAGCCCTATGTTATCTACTGAGTCAGCTAGTTAGCTCGCTGCTCCTGCTGGACGTCTGAACCCTATCCTGCCCTAAAGCTAAGTGTCCTATCGTGGCCGAGTCAACACTCTGCCACTTCTCGCCTTACGGCTCAGTTTTGCCTATCAATTACCACGTTTTGCTAACAAATTTTTATTGACTTGTTTTTGTATAGTTTATTAATTGTTTCTAAAGAGGTTTGGGTCATCTGGGTCTCACCGACTCGTCCGACCTGCACATGTGCAGCCATTAGAAATCCCATAATTCAACAGTTTATATAGAATTCTCTCGATCCTTTCATTAAAAGGACAATTTATGGATACGGAAGTGCCAGGCCACTTCGGTATCCATAAATTATAGCCATTCGTGGTTTAAAACAAAAAATAACATCTTGTTATTAATTTAAAGTAAGTGACAGACAGTCACACATGCATACCGAAGCAATATACCTACCTATATTTTTAACATTGATTTCGTTAATTAGGTCAATTATGAATGACTAAAGTCGATAACCAATTTTAATGAACTGAAAGTTTTGGGGTTTACACTAATAATTATTGTTTTTAATTAACTTTGATTTTATTTTGTAACTAATGAAATGATAAAAATACACTTAATTAGCCTTTACAAAGTTTCATGCGTCTGAACCAATTTTTGAAACATTTTTGTCAGTCCACCGCAGACACCTCTTGCACGGCCTTCTCGAACGCTGCTAGCGCGTCTTCCGGCGATGAAAACTTTCAGCAATTTTTTTATTTTAGGGAATAAAAAGAAGTCACACAGTATAAGATCAAGTCGATAAGGAGGGTGCCCCAAGACTTTGACCGGTGTGATGTCCAGGAAGTCCCTCGTTTTAAGCACTGAGTGCGTGGGCGCGTTGTCATGGTTAAGCATTACCCCGCGGAGCCCAGTGTTCGGCCGGTTGTTGCCCATTGTAGACAAAACTTCTGGCAATCATTTTGTGGCATACCATTCGTCGTTGATGCTGCTTCGGTTTCAAATCAGATACCCTGTCAAAGTGAAAAAACTAGCGATCAAAATTTTCCCTGTGCATCTTGATCGCTTCACTTTCGTAGGCATTGGTTCGTTTTGAAACTGTTGACTGACGCTCTGTTTCTGGATCGTATTGATTGATTGGATTGATTGATTCGTCACCTGTCACAATGTCGTAAACCCGCCGAGAGAAGCAATCTGAAGTCAATCAAATGACTCATCAGGTTTTAAACCACATTTAAAATCGTAGAAAATCATCGCACGAAAATGATCTCGATGTAAATCCATTTTTAAATGAGACACGATGATTTGATTTGGCTATCGAAAAAATAAGAAGAGAAATTCAAAATTCGAACTATGGTATTTTTACTTTTAAATAGCTAAAGTTCTAAAAATTATTACAAGTAGCCAGTGCTATATACATAAAACATTTTTTCGCAAAACTTTCTGAATAGCCTGGTTGGCTTTTGGCAACACCTCCTAACTAAAATATGGCATCAAAAAATTACTCAGCATTGCTGTCAACTGGAAGCCATACTTCCAGATGACAGCGATGCTGAGTAATTGGCTTATTTTTTGGGTAATCATCCAGTGACTTCTCTCGCTCTTGGGCGGTGCGGGTGTTGGACTTTTACTGACTAAAACTCACTCCTGCTCTTTCTTTGCCTTTGTTCTAAGGCTCTGAGGTAAACTTTCGCACAACCAGTAGGTAACAACCGGTATATGGTGGACATCCCACCCATACGCACAAAACGTTTTGGTAACATTCATTATTGTGCGTACAACTAATGAGCGGAATTTCCTGCCGGAGTTTGTGTTTTCTGTTAGCTACAACTTAGGGGTTAACTTAAACGTTAAGAGTGATTAGATTATTTCTAGACCATCCATGCTTCATCACCGACCACATCATGTCAAAGTCGAGGGTGTCCACTTTCCCATTTAGGAATAAATCGATTTTTATCTTTAGACGACTTGACTAAATAATTGTTTACCAAATTAATTACACTCATTACAAAACCAAATTGATAAAAAATAACAATGTACAAATTAATAGTGGCTAACAGTTTGTAATATAGTCTGTGATAAGACCATGACCGTGAAGTCTATGATAAGACTGGTGATATTGTATGGATCAAAATGTTGCGCTGTGAAAAAGATGGATAAAAAATATTTGACGTAGCGGAGATTTTTTTTTTAGGTGGGAAATCATACATCATAATCAAGATCCCGGCAGCTGGGGCCTGAGGGCCGTACCCTCACACGTGCGGCCGCCTTCTTTGCTAACATTACTGCTTCGCAGAAGGAGGCGACTGCCTGCCACTCTTCCTCGCTCCGGACCATGCGCGAGAGATCGTTGCCACCGATCGCTCTCACGAGGACATGACGGTTCTCTGCTCAAGCGGGGCACCCTTCTACCGTATGCTCCACCATGTCCTCCGGGCGGTCCTTCCGAACTTACTATTTCCGGTTAGAACGTGCGTCGTGCGGAAGGTGAGGACGCCGTGTTGTCTTTCCAGCCACTCCTCAAAGAGTGGGACTTATCGCCATAATTGTAGCGTGCCCTGCACTGGGCTGTGACAGTCGCTGTCGGCATTCCACCATGAGATCCGCCGAAACTCTGTCCGCCATGCCGCGACCTGTCGTGGCTGCGGAGTTTTGCCCCGGCGTTGCATTTCCACGCGCAAATCGTGCGCGTGCGAAACCCGATGGTGGCGCGTTCCAAGGGCCGTAAAAAAAAACACATGGCCTCGGACTTGTGCATTGCCACCTTGAGACTTAAAGTCTCAACTGCTGGATCCTCTCCACGACTGTCGCAACCCTACGTGCCACTAGTTCGACCGCCGCTTGGTACGACTCTCCCTGTGGCAGTACCAGCGTGTCGTCTGCGTAACAGACCACGCTGACCCCTTTAGGGAGGTCGCCGTGCAGCACGTAGTTTTATCCGATGTTCCACAAGGGCGGTCCTAGTACCGATCCCTGCGGAACACCACACGACATCTCTCTCCATTTCCACTCAGGGTAGATAATGAACCTGTCCAGTAGGCCTCGATCACACGACAGAGGTAGTCGGGCACCTGCTACTCCAAGGCAGGAGATTGAAGGTGTTAGCGATGTCCAAAGACACTAACACGACACACTTGCCCTGGGACACCGCATCCTTCGTCGTGAGGGCTCGCACACGCATGATGGTGTCCACTGTGGAGCGCCCCCTTCGAAAGCCAAACTGGCCGTAAGCAAGATTCGGCCCCACCCATGCTAGGTGCGCGACGAGGCGCTCTGCAATTACTGCTTTAAAGCGAACACACACACACATTCACATTGCTCGTAGAACGGATGGTCGATGGGGCCGAAAGATTCTAGAGTGGCGACCGCGCACCGGAAAATTCAACGTTGAAAGGCCTTTTTTTTTTTTTTTTTGTTGCCGGGGTGGAAAATCCTCATGGATGTCCTTCGCCTGGGGCAGGCGAAGGGGTCTGTCAGACTCTTACTGACTAAAAACCACCTCGGTGTTCCCTCCCACACTTGGACCGGGGATCGTGGGAGCTGATACGCCATCCATGATCCCCGGCTAGTGCCGGCCCGCCTACGCGGGCCACCTCAAGCCCGCGGGGAGTGTGAGGTGTCCTCCCCCCGCGACGTCTAATAGGGGTGCGCGTGGAACACTACGCGCCGCCGCCTCGGGTCTTGCAGGATGGGGGACGGCGGACGACCCCGAGTTCACCGTCCCTCCGGACCTCTTTATGGGGGCTGGAAGAGGGCGTTGTCTGCCCTCCGCCGACGCCCGGTTCGCCTGCTGCGGCATGGAAGAGTGGCCACGGCCTCCCTCTCCCTCTCCGCAGCCTCCTTCTGCGAAATTACGGCTTCACAGAAGGAGATCACCGCATCCCACGACTCGACGCCCTCGACCATCGAACGAACGACAGCCGGCAGCGACAGGTCGGGGCCCACTTCAGATACAAGGACACGGCGCTGCTCCTCCCATGCGGCACACTCGGCCAGTGTGTGTTGCGCTGTGTCCTCCCGACAGTCGGTGCAGTGATGGCACCGAGCGTCCGGCTCCCTGTTTATGCGACACAAGTACTTCCCGAAGCAGCCATGCCCCGAGAGCACCTGCGTCGCCCTAAACGACAGGGAGCCGTGCTTCCTCCCGAGCCATTCGTCGAGCACTGGTCGGATCGCATCGACGGTGGCGAGGCCAGAGGTAGGGCGCAGAAGCCTGTCCCGCCATTCCGCCACCATGACCTCGCGGAGTTGAGACCGACGCAGCTCGATCTCGCGCTGCATCGGTTCACCACCCCGCGTCTTCATCTCCTCGCGCCACCGGTACAGTGAGGCATGGACTCTCGCCTCCAGTTCCCAGGGCGGAGAACCGGCCAGTACACAGCCCGCCTCGTAGGAGATCGTGCGATACCCCCTGATAGCCCTGACGGCCATCGCCCTCTGTGGTCTTCGCAGGATTGCGATGCTGCCGGCCGTCAGGTCAGAAGTCCATACCGGGGCCCCATACATGGCCATGGATCGCACGATGCCCAAGTACAGTCGCCTACAGGCAGTGCTCGGGCCCCCTAGATTAGGAAGCAGCGTTGCGAGCGCGCCCGCTGCGCCCATCAACTTTGGCGTCAGCTGCCGAAAGTGAGGGCCAAAGTCCCATCGGCTGTCGAGCACCAATCCTAGGTACTTCATGGTGGACTCGACAGCGATTTCAAAATTCAGCGTTGAAAGGCCTTCCACAAGGTAGACCGATGACCTGGTGAGAGTCGCGGGATTATGGGTGGATGCGAGACGCACAGGACCATTCGTTGTGGTGACACTTGGGGGAGGCCGTGGACGTCCTTCGGCTGAAATGATGATGATGAACTTTTGAGTTGACGGTTTTTAATTATTTATTTTTATAAACAAAAATTTTCTTCTCTGCCTGACATAATTGAATATTTGCTTCTTCGTCGACAGAATGAAATCAATCTCATTTTTATTTGCACCATCGGGACTTTGCCAGGTCAACCTCCCATGGTCATGTTTTTTGAAGAAGGAGTTCATCATGTAGAGGGCCTCCTTCTTCATAAAACTAACCAGTAGGTGTCCCCGGTGATTCCGATGTCCAAATCCAAATTGCCTTACTCGCAGCTTGTCACCATCTCGTTTGCCCAGTTTCGCATTGAAGTCCCCCATGATCACGGTGAAGTGAGTCTTAAAACCATGAATGGCTCTGGATACGACCTCATACATGGCGTCTACTTCGCCGTCGGGGTGCATCGAGGTCGGGGCGTAAACCTGTATGACTTTCAGCGAATATCTTAGTGATATTCTGAGTATAAGGTACGCCACCCTGGTCGACATACTCTTGATCTTCACCACATTGTTCACAAGGGACATGTGGACGAAAAACCCGACACCACCCTGGGAATACTGGGCATCTTCTCGAAAATAGAGCAGGTTACCGGATTCGAAAATTATCGTGTCCTCCCCCTAGCACCCCTTGCCTCGCCGTAGCTTTGACCGCTACTGAAGTCAAGAGTAGCCGGGCCGTCGGGCACTGGGGGCCATTTCTTTATTTTGCTTATCATTTTGGGGGGTTGCCGTAATCCCCACGCTTGGTAGGCGGGTTGGCGATTGCAGTGTGGTTGTTATAATGTACAGAGAATGTTGCTGCCCATTCTCAGGTATGTCCCTTAGTCGCCTCTTACGACACCCACGGGGAGAGATGGGATGGTGCCATTCTTTACGGACGGCCATAATCAACATGGTATATGTGAAAAAAAAATCTATTTAGATCTTATTTATATTACAGACATCAGTGTACAAATATGGTATATGGTCTGTATTGGATGAAGAAGATGATTGCATCTCTGCTTACTATTAGGTGGGTTCGCAATTAACACTGGAAAAAAGGAAAAAATTATAACTCCGATCGAGTTACTGTATCTCATGGGGTCAGGGATATTTTTTAGCCTTATTTTCTGCATCTTATTCTTCCATGATTTTGTGTATAAAAATGTATTAAAAAGACAAGTCGTAATTATTGCAACTGACGACAATAGTAGATAACGTGTTGACATAATTGAAATGAACGGATTTTTATCATATTTTCTTTTTCAGCTTAATTTCACCATAATGTTTATTTCATAAATAAAGTACTAAAACAAAAAATAAAATAATAAAATCTTTACTAATTAATACTATACAACATTATTCTTAGTGTTGTGTAGTCTTTATGCAAAACCTGAAAATAGTTTTCTCAGAATCAGTAACTGAATCGATTCCAATAATTTTAATACCATGTTACATTTATAACCAAAAATATTTCAAAAAGGTCACAAGTACGACGCCACCGACACTAAGTATAATACAGGTTACGGCAGGTCATAGCGGGCATTAGGAGCTGGGTGTGTGAGCAAAATAACCCCACAGCCACCAGGATGGCCCGGTGGCATTGTAATTGTGCGGACAATCAGGTGCTTATAACTTTGTGATTTTTCATGATACAGTTATGAAATTTTGTACATAGATTCTTAACACAAAAATACTAGTCACCTGTTTCTGCTCTTTTCCAAGAATCTTTAGACTTTTATTTTAAACATACGATATAACAAGAACAATAAAAACACTTAACTAATTAAAATTACATAATATATACACTATAACTCCTATCTAAAATATGGGGTAAAAGCCAGCCCTTTGGGCACGTGAAGTGTCAACTAGCCGTTTGGATAATTCTTTAAAAAGGGCATGAGCACTCGGACCCCACGGCCCAAGAGTCTCAACCCCAAACGGCTCAAAAATATAACCACCGACGAGGTTGTTATATTTCCGCCACTTTTTTTTTTTTTTTTTAAGTTGGGAAAATCATCTAATGACAAATCCCGCCCTTGGGCGGAGCGGGAAATAGTGTAAGACTTTTACTGACTAAAAACCCATTCCTGTTCCTTCGTTGCCTTCGTCCCAGGACCGCGGGTTTCGTTTTCACACTACCCATGGCCCCAGTAGGCTTCGACCCTGCTGGGCCCCTACGATTTGCTGACATCAGCGCCGTCGACGACTTGGGCTCGGTCCGGTCGGAAGGCGAGCCACCCATTGCTCGCCGTCCGCAAGCCTGTGCCTACGGTGGCCGGAAATCGGGATCGGAATCCCGGGAGCGGTTGGGGCGTGAGGACCGTTGCCGTTGCCTCACGCGATCGACCGCCCCCTTTGCTAGCATTACTGCTTCGCAGAAGAAGGCGACCGCCTGCCACTCCTCCTCGCTCCGGACCATGGCCTGTACCAAGGCCCGGCGCGAGTGATCGCCGCCGCCGATCGCCCCCACGAGGACACGGCGTTGCTCTTCTCAAGCGGGACACACCTCCACCGTGTCCTCCGGGCGGTCCACACAGTGGCGACACCTGGGCGTCGCTTCCTCACGAATTCGGTGCAGGAACTTCCCGAACTTCCCGTATTCGGTGAGAACCTGCGTCATGCGGAAGGTGAGGACGCCGTGAGGTCTTTCCAACCACGCCTCAAAGAGGGGACTTATCGCCATAATTGTGGCGTGCCCAACGCTGGGTTGCGACAGTCGCTGTTGCCATTTTTCCATGAGAACCCGCCGAAACTCCGTCCGCTATGCTGCGACTTGTCGCGGCAGCGGAGTTTCGCCCCGGCGTTGCATCTCCATGCGGAGATCGTGCATGAGAGCAAGGCCTGTTGCTTCCAGATCCCATGGTGGCTGGCAGGCAAGGAGGCTCACCGCTTCGCGGGAAATCGTCCGGTATCCTCGCACCATCCGTATGGCCATGACCCTCTGGCATGCGTTCAGCCGGGCCGCCGGCTGCTTCCGCAGCGCTGGCGCCCATGCCGGTGCGTCAATATTTCCGCCGCTTGAGGTTCTCCGCAACCGCAGCGGCAGCACCAGTCACCTGTTTCTGATTTCGCATATTCAAAAACTAAATGTTGTATATGCACGTAAGACAATAAACACCTCCTACCTAAAATATGGCGTCATAAAACTCGTCCGCATCGCTGTCGCCTGGAAGTACGCCCATAAGCCTAGCGGCATTGCCACGTTGTATGGCAATGCTTAATCTCTAACCGAGGTAAAATCCAGCCCTAGAGTAAAATATAATTAATATATATTTACATAAAATAAATAATCTAGAACCTAAAATTAATACACTGTTAGAAGCTTTTGAAAATTGGTTTGGTACAAATAATTTGTAATTTAATATTAAAGTGTATTTTATTCAAGTCGACTTGTCTTAAGATTTTATCCACTTTTAAGATGTAACAAACTCGAAGTGACTGACAAGGAATAACTTTTACATCTTCTTCTTCTTTTTCTTACATTAACGCATTATTATTAGACTGGAAGGATGAAACACTGTCTGTTAGTTCGGCATTGTATGCAATCAGAAGCCAGAGGGAAGAACTAACTTTGCCCCAACTTGGAATGATATACTTTGCTCTGGTTGAGTCTAAGCTCAGATAAAGTATTAAGTTTTGGGACATCAGTTACAAGTGCAGTATCCTCCTCGGTATTCATTTGTAACTTAAAAAAAGCGCCGGTTGGGTTGAAAGCTCTTTAATCTGGTTTTGGTAAAGATATTTATTGTTATTCATCGTAGTCCCAAATATCGTTGTCTTTATAGTGCAACTACTTACCTTTAGAATTTAAAAGTATAAATGGCCCAAACGTATTTAAAACAAATTAAAAATATATATTATGTATGGGCATACATTATATATATTTTTAATTTGTTTGAGAAAGTATTTCACACTATTAGCTATTTTATGTTTATTATTAAATAGCCAATACCCGGTTCTGTGTATGCTTTTACGCTAAAAGAAGAAATACTTTTTGTTGGAATTAATTTGTTTGTTGGAAAAAAAGGAAATTAGCCTTTCCAATGATTTTGACGATTTCGAAACATCGATTGAATGGTTTCTAAGTCTAAATAGATATAAGTCGACATATTATGTGAAAGTATTTTTGTTTTATATGTATAGATTGTTCTAAATATTCGTTATAATTCTTGATTTATTATTATATAATGTTTAATTTTCTTTTTATTCTATTGTAGTGTTTAATGGTCATCATTTATTTTATTCATTACACTTTTATATTTTACGCTATGGATATTTTTTTTTTTAATAAATGGCTTTGGGAAAACCGCAATAAAACAAAAATGTTCTTCTGAAGGATTTATTGGAAATGCATGATTAAATACAATTCAGTTAAAAAATCATTGGATAGCATGGTTAAAAATTGTATAGTTATCAGACATATTTTTCTGTTTTAGTTTTCTTTCTCATCGAGATTTATTCTGATAGTTTCCTTGATCCAGTGGTTTATAGTTTTAACTCTGGTGTATATACTTGGAGACTTACCGCAGCCATATTTTGTGGTGATTATTCCTATTTGTACGTTGTTGTAAGTCAGTGGACCACCTTCGTCGAACTGTAAGTAAATTTTAATCTATCTTATGATTTTCGCAAATAAACCTAACCTTTTCTTAAACCTAGTTACTTCCCTAGATGGGACTCATAAAAATCATAAAGGTAATAAGGTACTACAGCACAAAGTCGATCAGTATAAAGGTAACCTGGCTGTCATTTGCTGACCTTAGACAGTTGTTGCGTTAGTCAGAGGCCTAAAAATATGACACACTGCGTTATGGAGCTCATTTTGGAAGCCGACTCCTAATTAGTTGGGCTAAATTTAGTCAAAGATCATTTCCTTTCACTGTAATTGCTAATCTACTTCTACTTAAATTCAGTTCTTCCATCACTAATCCAACGTTTTTTTTTTTTTTTTCCAATTTCTTTCTACGAGATTGTGTCACATATAATATGTATTTATAAATTTTATGAGTTTATATATTGTACTTTATAATAATAGCTACATAATATTTGGGGTTAAAGTATGAAATTGCCGTTTTATAAAACGGGTTGCTTTGAAGTGTTATATCTTTGGATTAACTTAGAATTATAAGTTCAAATAAACTTTATATTAAAATTACGTTATTCTTTTCTCAAAATGAGGTATTTCTAGTTTCTGTGTGTTTTGTATTTTTTGTAATAATATATTGCAGTACTTGTAGTACAGTATTTTTGTATTAAATATAAGAAAACTCGCATTATTTTGTAATATGAGTTCTACCGTGGAAACAATGTGTCTCAAGCGGTATGCAATATTGATGATGTATATGGACTTAAAAACTGCTAATAAATGGGATATCTATTTTTATTTCAATCACTTTCACGTGGTTAATTATATCTCACGAATAACTTTTCTCCTCAGTGCGGCAACAAGACTTGACTACATGAAAAAAATGTTTTTTTATTTGCTTTCATGGTTATGAGAACTGCGATATTGCAGAAAATACAAAACACAAACAATCCAATAAATACCTTATTTCGGAAAAAGAATAAAGTGCTTTTAATATAAAGAGTATTTGAACTTATAATTTCAAGGCAATCCAAAGATATAACACTTCAAAGCAACCCGTTTTAATAAACTGCAATTTCATACTTTAACCCCTATTATAATTTAATATGTATGTATATTCTAGTATACAGTTTGTAATGTAAAATTTAATACTTTATTACTTTGCAGTACACCGCAGACTACCCCCTTTTTTACTTTAGGTTGTTACAGTACATCCTCAGGTTGTGTGGCCTTGTGCGGTCTTATCGCTGTTAGCGACAAGACCGCCAATCTTCCCATAGATTTAAGTTTGTGTAAAAGTTTTGTTACTATTTGCTTTTATTGTGGTGTACAATAAAGTTTATTCTATTCAATTTGAGGCAGATTAATTGACCTTACCGTACAAGGGTCCTTATTTATTGCTTCGGTACACATCATCCTGTTTGTTACTTGAAAATCTTTGTAAAAATCCTCACATTTTTTATTAGGCACTACTGGTACTGTCGTTTGCTTTAGTACGTTAGACGTCTCAAAATTTGGCTGGAAAAAATAAACAAAATGTTAGATGGTGGTATTGTATGGCTGTTGGGGATTAAAAATTCAGTCCCAACATAGTCTATCGAAAATATACCAGCGTTCACTTGTTACCACAATGAAAACTGGCATCAAACTCGTTATGACCTCAGTAGTAGGGTTTTTGTTAAGTGGTTAATCATCTAATGACTGCTGTGTTGCAAGAACGCAAAGGACAACAGAAAGAACACAGGTATGGTTTTAGTGAGTGTCTCACACGCCTTTTCGCCACCTTAAAGTGAAACCCGGGGCCCTGGGACGAAGGCAAAGAAGGAACAGGAGTGGGTTTTTAGTCAGTAAAAGTCTGTCACTATTTCTCGCTCCGCCCAAGAGCGGGATTTGTCATAAGATTTGATGATTTCCCACATACACACAGAAAAAAATACGTACAATCGAAATGAACAACAGAAAAACAGAAAGGATTATGAAAAAAAAATAATATGTGTACATTTCGAATTCGAGTATTCATTTAAAAAAATCAAAAGTTTTTCACATAAGCCTATATGGGCACTTATAAAACGTCAGAAGGTAGTGCACAATTCCAAATTTTTCTTATGGAGAAGAACCGGCAAGAAACTCCTTGGTTATTCTTGTAAAAAAATTGTTGATCTAACAATATTTCCACATTACAGTATTAGTAGATATTATGTAAGGACAGTGTAGACCAGTTAATATTGTACTCCAAAAGTACTATAAAAATAATCATAATATAAAATGAGTCGTAAAAGGAAGTAATCTAAGAATTTGGGGAGTCTACAGTGTTCTCACATTCAGATTATAAAAAAGAGGCTATATAAAAAAAAGCAAGAAAAATAAATAATTACTACTATCAATAAATGAGACGTTAACAAAATAAAAATTTATTACTTTAAATATTTCTGTTCCATTAAAATTTTTTGATGGTATGCGAAAGGTTTGCCTTTTAATTAATTCAACTCCTTCTCATATCTGCATAATTTTTAACTTTTATTTTCCATTGGGACGAATGAAATGATCCGTCTGTTTTAAAAATATTAATTCAATATAATAAGTTATTAAAAAATATAAATAGAATATTTTCTATTGTTTCATACGTATACTTAATATTTATTATATTGAATTTTAATTATTATTTATGAATACACCTATACTATCAACTCATCAAATCTTACCCGGAAAGGAGGTGTTTTGAGGTAAAACATAATGATAAATTGTCAATGCTACACGAGATCAAAGCAGGAGTGCCGCAAGGTAGTATATTGGGACCCAGTCCTTACCCAATCTTTACGACGGATTTACCAACACTCGATGAAATCACCACCACTGCTACTTACGCTGACAACACCTTTATTTTATCTGTTCATGGGAACCCTGAATTGACATCAAGAAACCTCCAAAGACATCTCAGCTTGATAGAGGAATGGTTTAATAAGTGGCGCATCAAAGCCAACAAAGTCAAATCTGTCCACGTTACCTACACTCTCAGACGTAAAACTTGCCCACCTGTTCTATAATATAATCAACATGTCCCACAAGCCAATGATGCAAAGTACCTAGGAATGCACCTTGACCGCCGACTGACTTGGTAAAAACAGGTATGGACCAAACGCAAGCAGCTGGATACCAAAATCCAAAAACTTTACTGGCTGATTGGACCGAAATTCAAACTCACTCACAACAGTAAAATACTTATCTACAAGGTCATTATCAAGCCTATTTGGACGTACGGCATCCAGCTTTGGGGCTCAGCAAGCAAAAGCAATATTGCAATACCGGAGAGATTCCAAAGCCAAAACGATTCGAAAAATGTTAAATATTCCGCAGTACAACCAGATCATGTACATGGATATCAAGTTGAAAACATGTCACAGTAGAAAATATAGTAAAAGCTATCAAAACCAACTGTGTAAACACAGAAACGAACTAGCTTCACAACTGCTAGAGCCCGGGAGTTTCACTTTCTCCCGATTAAAAAGACACAGTGTTCAGAAGCTAGCGGAAAGATTCGCAACATAAAATTGAGAGATGCGTCACTGGACAAATCTACTCACCACATCAAAGACAGATTTCAACCAGCACATTGGATTATTGCTCCCGAAGCAGATTGCCAATTAGTAATAATATTTTAGGCACGTCATTTAAATGTTAAGTATCGTGTCGCAATAAACTTCAGTTTTGATTTGAGTGTCAATAATAATTTAGATTTTACCCAAGCCCCACATAATGACTACGCATGAACCAGTTATCTCATCTTTGATTTTATAGTGTATTATAACATTATTTCCCATTACATGATCGGATTTTTTAAATTAATATTTTATTCAGAATCTCAGTTTTGTAAAACCAATAAGATCATCATTGTATAGTAGATTAAATCCTTGTATTATCAAAATACATGTAGGGTTACAGGCGACACTACATTGTAATATAACTACTCAGACAATTGATACGTAACTCGTTAGCGTAGGCAGTCGCTCCGAGGCTCGCTAGCCAAACATACGCCGATGTCCTATTGTTCTAAATTATCGTGTAACAGTGTATGTGAGTAAAATAAACTGTCAATACCGAAACCAGTATTTCTTTGAACATTCCTTCAAGACAGTAGTGATTTAGGTGTACCATCCGCGGTACACGTCAGCGACGCATTATATCTACATTGGTGACCCCTGTGAATCAATACTTTTCGGTAACGTAAAACCACTCAGCACGGAGCGACTCACCGCGTGGCTAGCGAGGAGCATCAAGTTAGTGACCTATATACGTAGGCACTGATTTCTTCATACGTCGCACCCCACGGGCCGCGATTTCTTTCATCCGGCATGACCAGCGAGAAACGCCAGCAGGAAGAAGATGTCAAACCCGATGTCATGCTCATATCGGTATTTTCACGCATCCCGGATTTCTGGACGGACCAGCCAAGCCTGTGGTTCGTGCAGTTCGAGTCTGCTGTGGCCCCGCAAAAGGCCAGCGACAACTCGAAGTTCCAGCTACTCGTCGCGAAACTCGGCAAGCAGGTGGTCGTACAGGTCGCAGATATCTTGACCAACTCACCGGCGGAGGACAAATACGAGGCACTCAAACTACGTCTCCTACACGTTTACGAGGAGTCAGAAAACCAACGGATACAGAAGCTGATCGGAGACATGCAACTCGGCGACCAGAAGCCGTCTCAACTTCTTCGCTGCATGCAGACCCTTGCGGGAAAGAGAGTGACGTCGGAAACTTTGCTATTGATGTGGCAAAACCATCTACTATCGACCGTCAGAACCGTCCTGGCAGCGACAGCGGTTACGGATCCCGAGAAGTTGGCAGCCGTGGCAGACAAGATCCAGGAGACCAGCAGGCCCAGCGTAGTGGCATCGGTTTCCGGAGGCGGTGCTGATTCCTTGGCAGAACTGGTGTCCAAGCTCAGCGTAGAGGTCGCGGAGCTGCGGGGTTACAGGCGACACTACATTGTAATATAACTACTCAGACAATTGATACGTAACTCGTTAGCGTAGGCAGTCGCTCCGAGGCTCGCTAGCCAAACATACGCCGATGTCCTATTGTTCTGAATTATCGTGTAACAGTGTATGTGAGTAAAATAAACTGTCAATACCGAAACCAGTATTTCTTTGAACATTCCTTCAAGACAGTAGTGATTTAGGTGTACCATCCGCGGTACACGTCAGCGACACACATATCTACATACACATACTTACCATGTTATACCAAATTAAAATCCATTTCTGAATCAAATTTACATACTGGATGCCAAAGAAATTGTATGTTAATTTATAAATAAATGAATGTTTCATCATCTTTTATCTGAATAAGCGACTGGCGGTAAAAAAATCGTATTATATTAAAATTCATTACATATATTAAGAAAAAATCATCAATTAACAATGTCCGGAGATTACCGGAACTCTGGAAGCGATCAGACAAATCACAATTATAATACATTTGAATAAACTTACCTCTTTTCCGCCCCAACCGGTTATATTTAACATTGTTCCCAACGTCAACTTCACGAGATTCCCTTTCAACAAAACTCTCGACACTGTGGGTCCAAAAGTCAAGGATTCATTCAATTTGAGGAGAGCAACGTCATAGTCGCCGGTTTCGTTGGAGTACTGATCGTGTAATATAGTTCTTACAACATCGTATACTTTTCCCCCTTCTTCAGGATTATCACTTCCAACAGAGACTTTAAAATGGAAGTCCCTAAAAACAAAGTAAAGAATCTTTTGAGTGAAGGTTTCTTTAAATGACGCAATACAAGTTAATATAGAAGGCAAATAAATAATATGAACTGGGAAGAGGAAAGGAAACATAATAATATTATTACCAAACATTCTTAGAGGAGTTGTGTATTGGAAGTTGACTACATTTTTAACCGACTTCAAAAACAAGGAGGTTCTATGTTCGGCTAAATGTATTTTTTTTATGTATGTTACCGATTTCTCGGTCATATGTGGACCGATTTTGAAATTATTTTTTTTATTGCTTCCGAATTGGTGCCATAGTAACATTGTTATGATTTGATCATGAACTTCGAAGATATGGAACAGAACTCCTCAGCAGAACCGTCGTAACAAGTAAAATTGCTTTGCGCCGTCGACGCCTTGGGCTCGGTCCGGACAGTTACCGGACGGTCGGACGGCGAGCCACCCATTGCTCGCCGTCCGCAAGCCTGCGCCTACGGTGGCCGGAAATCGGGATCGGAATCCCGGTGGCGGTTGGGGCGTGAGGACCGTTGCCGTTGCCTCACGCGATCGGCCGCCTCCTTTGCTAGCATTACTGCTTCGCAGAAGGAGGCGACCGCCTGCCACTCCTCCTCGCTCCAGACCATGGCCTGTACCAAGGCCCGGTGCGAGAGATCGCCGCCGCCGATCGCCCCCACGAGGACACGGCGTTGCTCTTCCCAAGCGGGACACACCTCCACCGTGTGCTCCACCGTGTCCTCCGGGCGGTCCACACAGTGGCGACACCCGGGCGTCGCTTCCGCACGAATTCGGTGCAGGAAATTCCCGAACTTCCCGTGTTCGGTGAGAACCTGCGTCATGCGGAAGGTGAGGACGCCGTGAGGTCTTTCCAACCACGCCTCAAAGAGGGGACTTATCGCCATAATTGTGGCGTGCCCAGCACTGGGTCACGACAGTCGCTGTCGCCATTTTTCCATGAAAACCCGCCGGAACTCCGTCCGCCATGCTGCGACTTGTCACGGCAGCGGAGTTTCACCGCGGCGTTTCCCAGAGACGGTGGGATGAGCTGCTCTGCAAAGTAGTCCAGGAAAATCTAATGCTAACATCAGCTACTACTGCGGAGCGTGCGCGCCTGCTGGCTGTGGGGAATTGGGAGTCAGGTCTTTGGCTTCACGCACTGCCGTCGTCGAACATTGGCACCTTATTCGAAGATACTACTTTCCGCCTAGCTGTTGCCCTACGCCTTGGCGCTCCTTACTGTTCTCCTCATCGCTGCCACTGTGGCGAAGTTGTCAACAGCCTCGGTTACCACGGCTTGTCATGCAGTCAAAGCGCGGGACGCATAGTGCGGCACGCGATCATTAACGACATTATCCGACGAGCCCTTGACACCGTCGGCGTTCTGGCTGTTTTGGAACCTCATGGCCTGGCACGCGACGATGGTAAGAGACCGGACGGTATGTCTTTATTTCCGTGGAAGATGGGTAGACCTTTAGTGTGGGACGCTACCTGTATCGACACTCTTGCGCCATCCCATCTTCCTTGATCATCGTGCTGGTGCTGCCGCTGCGGCTGCGGAGAAAAATAACAACCTCGTCGGCAGTTATATTTTTGAGCCGTTTGGGGTTGAAACTCTTGGGCCGTGGGGTCCGAGTGCTCATACGCTTTTTAAAGAACTGTCCAAACGCTTGGGTCACGCGAAGTGTCAAACTTCGCGTGACCCAAGGGCTGACTTTTATCTCGGTCAGAGATCAAGCATTGCCATACAACGTGGCAATGCCGCCAGCCTTTTGGGCATACTTCCAGTCGACAGCGATGCGGAGGAGTTTTATATTTTAGTTAGGAGTAGCCTTTAGTGTTTATATATAGTTTTAATTACTTAAGTGTTTTTGTATATAATTTTATTTATATATTGTGTCTAATAGTAAAGTGTAAAATAAAAAACTTTTTACAAAAAAAATACGCATATTGCACTTCTCGGTGAGAAAAGAAAGAAAAGGAAGTTAATGATAGCATGACGAGTGACAGGGCAGAATGGAAGAAGAAAACATGTTGCGCCGACCCCAAATAACACGGGACAAGGGCAGGAAGATGATGATGATGATGATGCACTTCTCGGTGTCTTTTTTTTTACTTTGAAGTCGGTTGTATTTTTTTTTGTAGAAAGTTTTTTTTTGTTGTAGATCTTTTTCTGTAAGAGTATTTTGAAGCTTAAAAAAAACCAAATGAATATTACTTATATAGAGTAATAATTTCAGCCGATAGATGTCTACTGCTGGACATAGGCCTCCCCAAATGTCGCCACAATGAACGGTCCTGTGCGTCTCGCATCCATCGGATTCCCGCAACCTTCACCAGGTCATCGGCCCACCTTGTAGGGGGCCTTCCAACACTGTGTCTTCCGGTATGCGGTCGCCACTCCAGAACCTTTCGGCCCCAACGGCCATCTGTTTTGCGAGCAATGTGCCCTGCCCATTGTCACTTAAGTTTGGCGATTCTTCGTGCTATGTCAGCAACCTCGGTTCTCCTGCGGATATCTTCATTTCTGATTCGATCACGCAAGGAAACTCCGAGCATAGCCCTTTCCATTGCCCTTTGGGTGACTTTGAGCCTTCTGATGAGGCCCATTGTGAGCAACCACGTTTCGTAACCTTATATAGAGAATTCTATGACTTTAAATTTTTTGAAAACTTTCTCTACTCCACTCGATTCAGTAGCCAGACATCGGAAACACCTGGAGCCTTACCATGACATGTTTAAAAGTCAAGCGTTCGAGCGAGAATATATACAACCTATCAAGGCTAATTTATTATTAGACTTTACACCTCAATATTTTTTGGTGACATGCGTAACCTTTTTGTGTATATCTAAGGTAATATTAACCTTTAAGTTTTTCTAAAACGCCAGAGTAGCCAGCGAAATTCAAATCAGCCGGTATTCGATTCTTGTTTTTTGTTTATAATTTCGGTAAATTATAAAATTTGAGTACAGTGCTAGGTTAGATAATTTTCGCCAGCTACTCAAGCACCTAAGTAAAGATCACAAGTACTTACACGTGAGCACACTGAGCGGTAGTTAGGATAAACCGTTCATGAATGATAGATCCTCCGCACCAGTGGAAGATGCCATGGTAGCGAATCGACGCCATAAATGGCGCTTGCTTGATGGAGATTATGTGGCCACCGGTGATACCAACACTGTGGTCATGCTGTTCCTGTTCCTCTAGTAAAATAAATATCAGTTAACATTCTGTTGTTAGTTATCACCTATGATACCAAATGCGAGCGCTGTTCCCTTGTCCAGAATATGGCCCATATACAGGAGTTCTCTAATTGTTACTCACAAGATACTTTATAGGCATTAAAATTGCTCGTAGTTTGGGCAACACTAATTCGAAAACTATTTTTCGAAAATTAGAGTATGATTTGAGTTATTGGCGGGATTTTTTCGAGTGAAGTCCAGTCTCAATAATTCGTAAATTGAGTAGCTGTCTCTTTTTTTATATGTTCGGTTCAACCTAACATATACAATACCAACTAATGGATATTTAAAATTATAAATTTTAAATAAAATACTTCATATAAATTTTTAACACTTCTTTTTTTGTATTTATAATTTTCTTTTGTGTTTTTAAAAGAACCCAACTCGTTTTGCAACCTGTTGATCTCATACTGATTAATAAGAGTAATTAGTCCCTAAGGAGTTATTTTGTGAGTTTTTGTATGTGATAACAGCCGTCTTATTGTGAACTAGCTTTTTTCCGCGGCTTCGCCCGCGTACATAAAATATAGCCTGTGTTATTCATGAATGAAGCAGCTTTCTATCGGTGAAAAAAAATTTGCAATCGAACCAGTACTTTTAGTAATTACCTCCTACAAACAAAAAAACATTAAAAAAAAAAACAAACTTTACCTCTTTAGAATATTAGTATAGACAACAAAGATTTATTTTAAATAAAAAATATATTTAACTAAGTTCACGTTCACTTATGTTTTAATATGTTAGAAATTTAGTACTTTTTTGTTAAATATTGTCGGTTACGAACAAAGATTAATTAAATATTTATGGAAATTACATTTATATAACTTGCTTTGTTTTATTTTGTACACAACTAAATAGTTTAAGAGAAAACTATTTAGTTAAATATTCTTGTCTATAAATTCTTAAGTGTTTTAATCTAATTGTTTTTACCTATTACTTCGCATTTATCAATTTAAATAATTTTACTTATTGTTAGATTACTTTTAATTATAGCTTTGATAATTTTACCAGTTTATCAAATGTACTGTGTAATGTATTTAATTATTAAAGCGACGGAAACTGCTTTTTATTCGAGGGCTACACGGCTCATTTTTATATTAAATATAGCTTTAAAAATTAGATACATATGTATGTTAATTTATCAGTTAAATCCCTATTTGAATTTTGTAAACTTAATTTAAAAAACTGGTCAAGTGCGAGTCGGAGGAGTGCGCACTGAGGGTTCCGTACAAACTTGAAAGGTAAATTGCGATTTACGATTTATGACGTATTAAAAAAAACTGTTTTCTAGATCTCGTTCAAGCCAATTTTCGGTGGAAGTTTGCATGGTAATATACATCACATATTTTTTTTTTAGTTTTATCATTCTCTTATTTTAGAAGTTACAGGAAGGGGCACACATTTTACCTCTTTGGAAGTGTCTCTCGCGCAAACTATTCAGTTTAGAAAAAAATGATATTAAAAACCTCAATATTATCCTTGAAGACCTTGAAGATTATATACCCCTCGTATGCGTTTGATGAAAAAAAAATTGTGAGTTTCAGTTCTAAGTACGAGGAACCCCGAAAATTTATGTATTTTTCTATTTTTGTATGAAAATCTTAATGCGGTTCACAGAACCCATCTACTTACCAAGTTTCAACAGTATAGATTTAATAGTTAAAAGTGGCAGTGATGTACGGATGGACAGACAGACAGACATGATGATTCCGTTTTTTGCCATTTGGCTACGGAACCCTAAAAATTAACTTTCCTCCACTTTCCTACAAAGCATACGAAATGTCACCTATTTAACTTTATAGGGTTGATAATATTTTTTTATATCTATACATACATATTTAATGCGCTAATCTTTGGAACTAAATCGTCTTTTTTTCTTTTAATTCATGATACCCGTCAGATTGAAAAAAAAAAGCTTTCTGTACAATCAAGTTTATGGAAAATACACTTGATCCAACAACCCTTTCATGAGTTGGATGGCTACCGTGGGTGCAATCCATGGAAGTGGAACAAAAAATAAAGAAACGCTTAAATCAGGTAAAGATGGCAAGTTAAAAATTACAAATCATATTTAAGTAGATATTTTTTAAATTTTGACAATAATATGATAATAAAATTTAATATATACAAACAAAAAGTAGTTAACTGCAATTAACACGAATATTTCTTGTTTTACAAACGAAAAATATGGCAATGGACACAAAATACAATATAAACTTACCTCTGACGATTTTATGACCATATGCACAACTAGTAAGAACTAAGAGCAACAAAACCCTTGTCGAAAACATGATGACGAATTTAAAATGATCAAAATGATACCGTTTGCATGATATTTATAGACCCTTTAATCTAGCAGGAAAATGATAACACAGTTTATTAAAAAAATAGTTTTTTTGAAAAGTACAGTCAGATGAATAAAAAGGTACCCAAAGAAGATTTCTTATCGTGGTGAAAGTGAAAGATGAAGAAGGTTACGATTGTGAAGATGATTTTGCCAAAAAAATCAAGTGTTTTTTATTTTATGCAATTTATTTTAATATACTGACTCGAAAGACCGATAATTTTATAATATTATATTATTTAGTTTTTCTCGCGACTTCACTCTAGCATTCTATCCCATAAGAAAGGAGATTTTTCTGGAATAAAAAGTAACAATCAAAGCGAAATTAATTAATGCTATAGGTATCAGAATGGAGTCGATTTTTTACCATTATTAGATTTTTGGATATAAGGTAGGATATAACAAAATAAATGCATCAACATTACCATGCATACCGAATCAATATACCTACATATACTTTTTAACTTTGATTTCGTTAATTAGGTCATTTGAATGATAAAAGTCGATAACCGAGAGAGTTTTAGGGTTTAGACTAATAGAAAATAACGTATATATGTACCTACTATAGTTAATTATTGTTTTTAATTAGCTTTGATTTTATTTTGTAACTAATGAAATGCTAAAACAAAAAAACGCTTAATTAATTAAAACTATATCGTAATCTTAATGCAAAACCAACTAAATGCACCAACATGTTTGTATTATTACATTATATTATTATTATTATATTCGATCAAATCTGTATGTTATTTACTTTCTGCCAAAGCTATCTTTGTAAATAAGTGTCGTAGCTAATAACCGGTTTTACCTGTAGATTCGTCTTGATGAGACGAATCGATAGTTATATTTAACTTAATTTGGGTGAAAATTTGTAGATAGTTGGTTTTTGTATTATGGATACGATACGTGGGACACTCAGAAAGTTTTGAGAAACTAAAAAACTAACTTTTATGGATTAAATATTTTTATTAAATCTTATTGAAGAACTCTCCACCAAGCTCAATACAAAGTTTCTTTCGTCTGAACCAATTTTCGAAACATTATTTCCAGTCCGCCGCAGACACTTCTTCCACGGCCTTCTCGAACGCTGCTAGCGCGTCTTCCGGCGATGGAAACTATCCCTTTCAGCAGATTTTTTTTCTTTTAGGGAATAAAAAGAAATCACACGGTGCCAGATCAAGACTGTAAGGAGGACTGTAAGTATTGATTAATTAATATACAATATCAATGTTACAGTATTTTCCATGACGATAAACCCGAAAATGTGCCCATTACAATCGTTTATCGATATTGGTTATTTTATATATAAATAAAAACTGTTTTTTGTTTTTTTTTGACCATATGCAATTACACAACTAGCAAGAAATAAGAACAACAAAAATCTTGTAGAAATTATAACGAAAAGTTAAAAGTGATCGTCATAAAATTGATTGCATAATATTTATAAGCCTTTATTCTACTAAGAAAATTATAGCCCAATTCAACAAAAAATAAAGATTCGATTTCTGAAAAGTACAGTTGACTGAATGTAAAGGTACCCAACAAGACTTTTTATCCTTGTTTATAAAAGAGACTAAAAAAGGCGACAAAAGGGACTTGAAAGAATGTTAATTTAGTGGAGGCTAGCTTTTCTTGCAACTCCACTCCAGTAGATCCTCCGTTCGATAGACAAGAGAAGTTTTAAGGTATTTTAAAGCATAATTTTACGGTGCGATTAATCTGACGCCAGTCTTTCTTGTTTTAATTTTTTGTGCTTTTGCTACCAAGTTACTGGGTAATGGAGGTATGAAAAGAGGAGAAGTCATTAGATGATTCCCCACCGCAAAAAAAAGCTGGTTGGACTGGAAGCCGACCCTAACATAGTTGGGAATATAGATGGCGAGCAATGAGTAGTTCGCCAGCCGATTGTCAAGCCCAAGTTGTCGACGGCGCGTAGTGTTCTACGCACGCCTCAAGGAGATGCCAGCAACCGTAGGGGCCCACCTGGGTCGAAGCCTACTGGGGCTATGGGTGATGCGAAAGAGATCCCCAGGGCCTTGGGACAATGAATAGAAGGAATTGGAGTGGGTTTTCAGTCAGTAAAAGTTTGACACGCCCTCCCGCTCCGACCAAGAGTGGGGAAATCATCTAATGTCATTAGGTGATTTTCCCACCCAAAAAAAGAACATAGTTGGGAACAGGTTAGGCAGATGATGGTGCTGAACTTTACGATGCTTTTTGTCTCTAAAGGCTTCTATATTTTTTATATATATTTTCTAATGCCCTATATTTTTCCCTTGTTGGGCAAAGGCTTCTCCCAACGACTTCCACGTGTTCTTTTCTCGAAACACCACAAACCAGTCCTTATGATAAGCATCTAGACCATCTTGCCACCTTTTCCCAGGTCAGCCTTGGCGGCATCATCTATCCTGAGGCACCCACTTTGTCCGAAGGTCACAATCATCATCATTTCAGCCAAAAGACGTCATAGGCGTCCGTGTAGCTGTTGGACATAGGAGTCCCCAAAGCACCATCATAACGATCAGTCCTGTGCTTCTCGCAACCATCGGATTCCTGCCACCCTCACCAGGTCATCGGTCCACTTTTTGGGAGGCCTGCCAACGCTGCGTCTTCCGGTGTTTCGGCGCCGCTCTAGAAATTTTCGGCCCCAGAGACTATTATTCGGTTCTGCGAGCAATGTGCCCTACCCATGGTCATTTAAGTTTGGCGATTCTTCAAGTTTTATCCAAAGGAATTGATAAATTGATTCGAAGATTTTATTCGTTCCTAAGTAAGTAGAGTAAATTTCACGCAACTGACAGTTTTTTTAGACCTGCCCGTACCGAGGCAATCAATTAACATTGGTTTCGTTAATGAGATAATTAAATAACAAATATTGACAAACTATTTTAATGGGCACATTTACGTGTTTATCTTCATGGAAAATACTATAACATCGATATTATGTATTAATCATTATGTATAAATTATGTATTATAATGTAAAATAAATCAATATTTATTTTACATTATAATACGGGTGATTCATTTGAGGTATTTTCTTTTTTCAAAACAAAAAAAAGGTATCGGCTTTTCTATACAATTGTATAAAAATAACCATTCTTTACATCTAACTTCGTCGCCATTTGTAGTGGACGCACTGACACAGGGGATAAACACGTTAGCTCGTTACGTCACCATCAGTTAGGTTAAATACGTCTGTCTTCAACAACAGCCAGTAAACGACTGCCCGTGAACTCGAGATAAGTACACAAAAACTACACGGGGGATTCATTCGGAGGTATTTTTTTGAAAACAAAAGAAAAAGTATCGGGTTTTCTATAAAATTTTATAAAAATAACCATTCTTTACATTCAATTTCGAAAGATTATTTTCTTCAAAAGGAGCAGTGAAAAAATCAAACTTCAACCAACGCAATCTAAAAATAAGACCGTATATGCTCTGTTTATCGCGCATATTTTAATACTCGCAAGGAAATCAAAACTAAATCCTGCAATTTGACAAAAGCAAGGAAAATCTGTGAACCGTAAAGTAATTACATCAAAACATAACTACTTTTTTAGCGATTCCGAAAAATCTTCGAAGCTGGATTCGGGAATCGAACTGTTTACATTCCGCTTAAGTTTGTACGAAATCCTCGGTGCGCGAGTTCTTTAGAATGATAATGAAATGCACTTTGTCTATAAGGCATCATCCTGATTGATAGATTCAGGATTGCGGGATTATTCGAAATAGCTACCATAGCCCTTGGAAAGGACATCTGAAAAAACACTGAGTTTTAGTCAGTCTGATACTCCCTCGCGCTCCACCCAGGTAGGAAAAGTCATTTGATGATTTCTCACGTAAAAAAGAGTATATTTGGTGTTAAATAAATATGCCAAGTGTATTTCAACATGATCATCGTGATTTTTCATTTGTCAAATTTTTCTAACCCCCGATAAGATATTTTTTTTAAATCCTGTGTGATCTATGAAGTTGGCCAATTCACTTCGAAATGGCAGCGACCGCTAGCGATACAACGAGGCTGAATCGGCTGCGGCAGACTCACGTCGAAACCCATGGCGCCTCTTCTTGAAGAATTTAGTTCCTACATTCGGCCAGTAAACTTGTGTGTATGAGTAAAAATGGAATTTTATTACTATCTATTGAAGTTTGGTTTCCGCACTTAATCTATGATGGATCCTTGTGCGAGGGCTATGGCGGCCCTCTTTAGGGATTTTTTCCACCCGGCCAACCTCTCTTCAGAAACAGATTAAGCCTACCGGTTTATTCTGGGCATCTTTAATGGAATTCGGTGAGCTTAGAGTTTGCGTTCGTATATTTCTGTTACACTCGGGCACTCAAGGAGTTGCTCATCATCATGCTCGTTGCAGCGGAGCAGGCTCTATTCTAATGTGTGGAAGTTTTAGTTTAGTGAGCAGTGTCCAGGGGTGGTCGCCACCACCAGACTCGAGCTGCCTCTGACCAGTCGCAGAGGACTCTTGGATAGGGTCATGTCAGTTCCAGCCTAGCATGAGCCTGCACTGTCACATGGATATACTGACTTTTTTAATGATTAATATCCGATGTCTTTTGCCCAATTCAACTGCTTGTCACTGTATGGCCAAGTACAATGTACATGGGTATCTACAGCCATGTACTTGGCTACCAGAGGAAACCAGATGGAATTGGTTATTGTCGGAGTTTCGCCCCGGCGTTGCATTTCCACGTACTAATCGTGTATGCGTGCAAGGACTGTTGCCTCCAGATCCTACGCTGGCAGGCCAGTAAGAAAGCTCACCGAAACCGTGCGGTATATGGCATGCGTTCAGCCGGGCCGCCGGCTGCTTCCACAGCGCTGGCGCCCATACCTGTGCGCCAATATTTCCGCCGCTTGAGGTTCTCCGCAACCACAGCGGCAGCACCAGTCACCTGTTTCTGATTTCGCATATTCAAAAACTAAATGTTGTATATGCACGTAAGACAATAAACACCTCCTACCTAAAATATGGCGTCATAAAACTCGTCCGCATCGTTGTCGACTGGAAGTGCGCCCAAAAGCCTAGCGGCATTGCCACGTTGTATGGCAATGCTTAATCTCTAACCGAGGCAAAATCCAGCCCTAGGGTGAAATATAATTAATATATATTTACATAAAATAAATAATCTAGAACCTAAAATTAATACACGTTATTTTAGGTTCTAGATTACACAAATTAGGTTCTAGATTATACAATGTTAGAAGCTTTTGAAAATTGGTTTGGTACAAATAATTTGTAATTTAATATTAAAGTGTATTTTATTCAAGTCGACAGTCTGAAATAACGCTTGTCTTAAGATTTTATCCACTTTTAAGATGTAACAAACTCGAAGTGACTGACAAGGAATAACTTTTACATCTTCTTCTTCTTTTTCTTACATTAACGCATTATTATTAGACTGGAAGGATGAAACACTGTCTGTTAGTTCAGCATTGTATGCAATCAGAAGCCAGAGGGAAGAACTAACTTTGCCCCAACTTGGAATGATATACTTTGCTCTGGTTGAGTCTAAGCTCAGATAAAGTATTAAGTTTTGGGACATCAGTTACAAGTGCAGTATCCTCCTCGGTATTCATTTGTAACTTAAAAAAAGCGCCGGTTGGGTTGAAAGCTCTATATTAATATATGTTTATTGTTATTCATCGTAGTCCGAAATATCGTTGTCTTTATAGTGCAACTATTTACCTTTAGAATTTAAAAGTATAAATGGCCCAAACGTATTTAAAACAAATTAAAAATATATAATAATCTAATAATAATCTTTCTTTATTTAATCTTTATACAATATTGTTACATGTAATAGCCAGAAGTAAATCTTAAACAAAATATAGATATATTAATTCCCAACGAATAACTACGAGTATAACTAAATTATCAATTTTTAAGGACTTAAGAAAGATTAACTTTACACCTAGAATTATGTATAAGTAGCGACTTGCCCGAACTAGGTTTATAAAACCTGTGTTTCGGGTCATTACTTAACAAGACTAATGAATTAGGGCATGTAAACAGAAATAACAACTTACGAACTAAAACTTACAATCATACTACAACTTCCAATAGTTTCTCTGTCTGTGTAATTGAGATTTCATAGATACTCTGATAACAATGTACTACATTTAATATAATGTATGCTATATATATCTATCTATCTATCTATAATAATTTATTGAGCTTGTTGTACAAAAAAAGTCCTAAAAATACACAGAATCTATGATGTGTGTGGTTTTCTGCAAACCAAATCTTTCGTCCTCCTGGTTGACGGTACTGGGTCAAAAGGAAGCTCAGAGTGCTGATAAAGTACGATGTGCAATATAAATAGTTGGCGTACTGTTAGTAACTTACATGCTGTGTATAGCTGGTGGGTAGGAAATCTAAAAGGGCGGGAGGTTGCAACCTTTACAACGGCTCTTTGAGCACGTGCTAGAGGAAGCAAGATAGTCCTGGCAGTTCCACCCCATGAAGTAATACAATAGGTAAGAACCGATTAACACAGAGCCAAATAAACCTGTTTGAATTAACTTAAAATCGGCTATGTGACGTAGGTTCTTAAAAATATATATTAATTTACGCACTCTTGTGCACAATAGCTCGATATGTTTACGGAAATTTAGATTTGTGTCAATCATAACACCTAGGTATTTTATGTGGTCAGCTTTAACTAAAGTAGGGCAAGTACAAGCAATGTCAGCATGCTTGCAATTGTGTGCGAATATATTAAAGTTATTATTTTTTTGTGTAAGCATCGTAAGCGTATTTTCCCCAGAAGAAAGAAGAAGTTTACAGTCATTACATTACAGGCTTCAGACACAGAAAATTCATCCAAATCAGCGATTAGCTGACTGGCCATAACAACTAGTAATTAAAGTAATAAAAGATGAACTAACTCTAAGTATCTGTAACTAAGGGCTACTAAATAAACTATTAGGGGCGCTCTTAGGCGCCTTCATAGTCTATTGAATTAATATAATTTACCTCGGCGTATTTACGCGCCGGACACTCTACGTCACCAGTCTGATGGTCACATTTCCTCTTGAAACGCTTGCACGTCGCACATTGAGGCGGAGAAGATTTACTGCTACACTCTTTGTGGGCATGTCCAGTCTCTCCACAGTGGTTGCATGTAGGACTCGTTTCTCGGCAAAACTTGGCTGCGTGACCGAACTGCTGGCAATTGAAACATCTTGTGACTATCGTGAAATCTTTCACGGAGCAAGATGTCCAATTTATAAAAATCCGGCCTTGGTTTATAAGAACTTTCCTGATGGTAGCGGGTACTTCTAAAATATTGTTACAGGTAGAAAAACCTTTCTTACCCGACTTATGGCTCAATTTGACAGTCGCAAGGAAGGACTCACGAGTAGTATTTGCCAATTTATCAGAAAGGTTTTGCTCATAAATGCAGTCAAATACTTCCCTGTCAGAAAGTGCTACTGGAACTTCAACGACAGCAATCCTAGGTCGCCGTTTAGGAGCTTCTTCCACTGTAAGGCCTGATGATACCAGTTTTGTGGAATTCCTCAGCTTGTCAATATCGCCTTTGCTTTCTGTGCTAATAAGAACACCCCCGTTTCTTACTTTTTTTAGGCCACGGACATGAAGTTTCAGTTCTTCAGGCGATATTATTTTCTGCACAAGTGACTTCGTGTCATCACTAGTTTTAGTTTTGTCGCAAGGATAAATGGCCACAGAACTCAGATTTGCTGGACGGATGAAGGTTTCGGAACTTTTTTTTACCATGCTAGCATAGGACGAAGTGGTAATGTCAGAAGGTGTGAGTTTGTTAATTACAGCTTCTTTAATTACCTTAACCGATTCCGTGAGGTCCAGCTGATCCCTTAGGTGCAGTGCTGTGTTGTGCGCTTGAATAGTTTTTTGCTTTAAGGCTCGATAGAGGACGGCCATCTGAGATGTTCCATTGGAAACCTTGCGGCAAAGAGCGGAGACACGGAGCTTCTGATCGCTGTTCATCTTCCCCTCCGAAACTATGGTGCAGACCTCAGTGAGAATGTCATCTATTGACCCCATCCATTTCTGGATCTCTGGCGTCGAAATAATTTCTTCCGGCAGCACACCAGACGACACGGGTGGAGCTTGTGGTGGTGTTTGCTCCCTAGGTTGAATTAGTTCAGGTCGGGTTGGAGTCGGCGGAGGACTTCGCCGTAAAAGTTGGCTACGTCCGAAAGGGCTAGCTTCTTGGTTAGACATAACTAACACAGATATACTATAAATATTTAGTTCATCTTACACAATATACAAATTAGCAAAAACTCACACACGCGACCCACTTTAGTTTCGAACTGACACCGCAAATATTTTTATTGTATTAGTTGTTATTAATTGTTTATAAGATATTACATAATTAATAAATGTACACGTACGCTAGGTACACGTCTACTTGGTCTCACGTCTCGTAAGCGAATCATTGTATGCCCTTTGAGAAAGTATTTCACACTATCAGCTATTTTATATGTTTATTATTAAATAAGCCAATATTCTGTGCTGCAGCTATTACGCTAAAAGAAGAAATACATTTTATTTGTTTGTTGGAAAAAAAGGAAATTAGCCTTTCCAATGAATTTCAGTTTCGACACATCGATTTATAAATATTCGTTATAATTCTTGGTTGGTTGTATTCTTGGTTGTCTGATGGCATCATAAACTGTCTGGAGCGCTTCAAGAGAATCGAGCAAATCAAACAGCACTTCTGGCAGCGTTTCTCGTTACTCTAGGCCTTAGGAAGTGTCGTAAAGGTCTATCCTGGCAGCGACGGCATATCAAGAGACGCCGATATGAAGACGAAGAAGAGTAACATAAGGAGGGCGTTTAATAACATTTGCCCCCTTCCAGAGTTTTGAAGTCTTCGCTTCAACCCGGGCAGCATGTTGGGAATCGAACCCAACAGATCGTTGACGCGGTCTGCATGCGCAGGCGGCGTGCACACATACGTCATCGGCAGCGGGGTACGGAGACGCGGGCGGCGACACGGCTGTCCGGCGCACCGCGGACACTGGCTTCCACGGACACCGCCGCGACGGACGACACCTCTCGAGCCTAATTTAATAATTACTGTTTGTCCGGGATCGTTGTATTTTTGAAAGCATTGGTTAACGACAATATACCAGCACTCATAAGATACAGTCCACTTATTCACATCCAACCCCAACATTTCTTTTTATTCCATTGTAATGTATTAATGGTCCTCATTTATTTTATTCATTACACATTTATATTTTACACTACGTATATTTAAACAAAAGAAATGACTTTTGAGTTAGGTAACGGTGTTAGAAAACTGTAATAAAACGAAAATGTTCTTCTGACAAATTTATTGGAAATGAATGATTAAATACAATTCAGTTAAAAAAATACTGGATAGCATGATTAAAAATTGTGTAGTTATCGGACAGATTTTTCTCTTAGTTTTCTTTCTCATTGAGATTTATTCTGATGGTTTTCTTGATCCATTGGTTTATAGTTTTAACTCTGGTGTATACACTTGGAGACTTACCGCAGCCAAATTTCATGGTGATTATTCCTATTTGTACGTTGTTGTAAGTCAGTGGACCACCTTCGTCGAACTGTAAGTAAATTTTATTTCATCATCTGGTTTTCGCTAATATACCTATACCTTTAAACTGTTTAATCTTTTCTTAAACCTAGTTACTTCCCCAGATGGGACTCACTAACATCGTAAAGGTAATAAGGTAATCGTACTACAACACGAAGTCAATCAGTATATGGGTGACCTTTTGTTTTGGTTGGGAAAATCATCTAATCCCCGCCCTTAGGCGGAGCGAGAGATAGTGTCAGACTCTTACTGACTAAAAATCCACTCCTGTTCCTTCTTTGCCATTGTTCCAGGGCCCCGCAGATCTCTTTCGCATCACCCATGGCTCCAGTCGGCTTCAACCCTGCTTGGCCCCTAAGATTTACTGACATCTCCTTGAGGCGCGCGTGAAACACTACGTGCCTTGACGATTTGGGCTCAGTACGGACAGTTATCGGACGGTCGGACGGCGAGCTACCCATTGCTCGCCGTCCGCAAGCCAGAGTATATGGGTGACCTGACTGTCATTTGCTGACCAACAGTTGTTGCGTTAGTCAGAAGCCTAAAAATATGACACACTGCGTTATGGAGCTCATATTGGAAGCCGACTCCTATTTAGTTAGGCTAAATTTAGTCAAAGATCATTTTCTTTCACTGTAATTGCTATTCTGCTTCTACTTAAATTTAGTTCTTCCATCACTAAGCCACTTTTTTGTTCTTTTCTTTTCTCCATTTCTTTCTATGAGATTGTGTCACATATAATATTAAATTAATTAATTTTTTATTAATTTAATATTGTGACGTTGCAAATCGATTATTGAGTGGACTGCTAGCGACTACTTTTGGCATTGGAAATGACACCTCATAGTTGAGCGTTAAACTCACCGAGAGATGGCGTCTCGTGATAAATTGATTTGATTTCTTAAAAGTCTTTTTTAAAACCTAATTGCAAAATAATTTATCATTTATGTATTTATCATAAGTATATTTGGAATGAAAACTAATAGAGTAGGTACGTTATACTTAGTAGGACATGTGAATGAGAATGTGGTATGGATGAACGTAGATATTATAAAAAAATATATAGGTATTTTAAATGGTCGAGTGGTAACGGCCCCGACTTACGGGTTGTAGGTCGCGTTCAAACACGGCCAGGCACATTACTTTGTGTAATTTATTTCATCACCACTGCACTCAAAACGGTGAAGGAAAACATCGTGAGGAAACCGGCTTGTCCTAGAACCAAAAATTCGAAGACATGTGACATCTACCAACCCGCACTGGGCCCGCGTGGTGGATTACGGCCCATTCCCTCTCCTAGAAAGAGGAGGCCTGAGTCCCAGTAGTGGGAACATTAAAAAGCTGATTATGTTATGTATGTATGTATTATAAATCAAAGAGTTTAACTATTTATAGTCAGTGGTCAGAAACTAATGAGAGACGAAGGTAGTTTTGGATGGAGTTTAAGGCCGGTCGCAAACGTTCGGTTTCCTAATTAGGTTTCCTGATCAGGAAATCACATCCGGGAACCTAAATGATCTGCTTACATACAAAATGTTCAATAAATGTTGTCGTCCGTCCTTTTTGTTCCTGTTTTGTTTCTGAGAGGATTTCCACTCCGTAGGGCGCATTCGTCGTGTGGTGACGAAGTTAACTTCGTCACTGGCCCCAAGGGGCTCTGTTCCGCTAACTAGTTGGGATGCGATAACTAGAGATTAGGAGATGCTAACTACTAACTAGATTTAATACGCTAAGTATAGTTTGATTGGAACTCATTTTGTGAGGTATAGTCCGAGAGAGAGAGAGAGATTAGGAATTAGATAGGTATGTGTCTCTTGGGTTGATTCCCAAATTTTATATCTTAGATTTCATCACAGATCAGTCAGATCAGTTGTGTCTTAGTTGTTGTTGTGTTGTTTTGTTGTGTAGTGTGTTGTGAATTTCTGTAGGGGAGGCCGGGGTTCAAAGTGCCGGGGGTAGGTTGTTCCGATCCAAATAGCTCCGCGAAGAAAAGAGGTAGCAATAGGTTTGAAGTGCGTCGCGAAACTTCATACTATCGCGCTATTGCATCAGCCATTTTACTGACGGTGTGTCGGCTTCTGAGAGTGGTAATAATGTAATGGATTAATGGCACATAAACATCACCTAAGTAAATTTTTTCGGCCTTAAACTTTTTGGTCTATTTCAATCAATTTTCTGGCTATTTGTGAGTGACTTGCTATTATCAGTTGGGAAAACTATCGTGATTATCTTTTTAATATCATTGATGGCTTTTTATAACCTATTCTATTATAATTGAAGGACACTTTGAAAATGGGATATTGGGGTTCCAAGTTCCTCTGATGGGGGGTAAGTTGTTCCGCAGAACAACGTATACTTGTGCTGTTAAATTTGACATGCTTGACATTCCAGCGTCTTGACATAGAAATAAAGAAGCTGGAGCTGATTGGTACACGGGTTTTTTTGAAAAGAAATCCGTCTTTGTCCATAAGAGCTCCGGAAGCCACAAGTGCAGGACGCGCATCTTCTCTTATTCGGCAGAATGTTAATGAATTTTTAAACAAGCTCGGAGATGTCATATTGAAACATAACTTGCTACCATCTAGAATATGGGACTTGGACGAAACAGGAGTCGCACCTGTATTAAAACCAAAGAAAATAGTAGCTGCAAAGGGCGTTAAACAATTGAGTGCCATAGTGTCTGTGGAGCGAGGAACCTTAGTTACCGTCGAATGAGCAGTGAATTCAGTTGGAATAACTATACCACCTATGTTTGTTTTTCCTCGCCTTAAGTATAAAGACCTACACATTCGTGATGATCCCCCAGAAAGTATTGAGCTGGAAATAGCTCGGGATGGATGACGGCTAAAAAATTCCTCATCTTTATGGACTATTTTATAAAATACACCAAGCCCACTCCACAGAATTTGTATTTTTATAAATTGAACTCATAAATATTCAGTTACATGTGCCTTATTTATTTTGTACATATCTTTCCAACTAATATTACATTATTATTCATTGGAGTTAACAGCGGAACAACTTACCTCAACTGAGGAACAACCAGCCCCTCCGTGAGGCGAGTTGTTCCTTATCGACTTGCTAAAGAAAAATTATCCTGGTCCAAAATATATTATTATTTCAATGGATTTGATTATAGAATTTGAAACTAGGATACATTCTGCATCTATTTATATAGGAATATTATAAATCTTTCTATTACTTTCATATTGCTTCCTACTCCAAAATTGGAACTTCGAACCCCGGCCTCCCCTACGTACACGATTGAGCTGGTGTCACGACGGTTCACCTCACGGATCCTTCACAAGCGACCTTGAGTTGGTGATTTATTCTCATGCTGGTTCTGTACCGCACCTCGGTATGGAGTCGAGGTGGGTTAGAGAACTAACTTTGCTGTTTAGGTTTAGGGAATTTTGTCAACTTTTTTATAATGTAACTTTTGTACCCACACATTGGGTGATGTGAAATAAAATTTATTTAGTGTACTGGTTTCATTTTATTTGATTCTACCATACCTGATAATATTCCTTTATAAATTTATTCCGGCACGGCTAGGGATCTCCCTCAGAGTCCAGGAGCCGGGTCACAATATATATATATATATAAATTTTATAAGTTTATAATAATAACTAGCTATCTATATACATCTAAATGAATAGCTGTTCGTTAGTCTCGCAAAACTCAAAAACGGCTGGATCAATTTGGCTAATTTTGGTCTTGAAATATTCGAGATAGTCCAGGGAAAGTTTAAACGGTGTGAAAAAATCACACTGACACAAAATGTTACTATAAAGTGAATTATACTGTTTTGGTTATATCAGTAGGTGGCGTTATCCTTACTATTAGGCGGTACGAAGTTCGCCGGGTCAACTAGTATAATATAATTTAATATCTATGTATATTCTAGTATATCGTTTGTAATGTAAAATTTTATACTTCATTAATTTGCAGTACACCGCAGACTACCCCCTTTTTTATTTTAGGTTGTTACAATACGTCCTCAGGTTATATAAGACGATATTATATAGCGATAAGACCGCCATTGTACCCATAGATTTAAGTTTGTGTAAAAGTTTTGTTACTATTTGCTTTTATTTTGGTGTACAATAAAGTTAATTCTATTCTATTCAATTCTAGGCAGATTGATTGACCTTACCAGACAAGGGTCCTTATTGATTGCTTCAGTGCACATCATTCTGTTTGTTATTTGAAGGCGTTTGAAAAACTCCTCACATTTTTTATTAGACACAACTGGTACTGTCGCTTGCTGAAGTACGTTAGACATCTCAAAATTTGACTGGAAAAGTAAACAAAATGTTAGATGGTGATATTGTATGGTTGTTGAGGATTAAAAATTCAGTCCCAACATAGCCTATCGAAAATATACCAGCGTTCACTTGTTATCGTATCGTGACTGTAGACCTGAGTATATGGTTTTAATTTCAACTCGCGTAACGCTCGCGTAACGCTCAAGTACGCGTGGAGGTATCTCCACGCGTACTTGAAATAAGGGGTCTTGACAGACAAACAGAGAGACAGACAGACAGACAGACTGACGGACGGACTACAAAGTGATCTTATAAGGGTTCCATTTTTTCCTTTTTTTGTTTTCCTTTTTGAGGTACATAACCCTAAAAATACGTACAATCGAAGTGAACTACAGAAAAATGTAAGGGGTTTACTTAAAACAAAAAAAACTATGTGTACATTTCGAATTCGCGTTTTCATTATTACTTTAAAAGTTAATGTCATAAAGTTTCTGTTCAATTCCAATTTTTTTAATGGTATGCGAAAGGTTTGCTTTTTAAAAATTAAATTCCTTCTCATATCTTCATAATTTTTACCTTTTATTTTCCATTGGGACGAATGGAACGAACCGTCTGTTCTAGAAATATTAATTCAATCTAATAAGTTATTAATAATTCGAATCAAATGTTAAACTACAGAACATTTTCTATTGTTTCATACGTATACTTAATAAGATTTATATTGAATTTGTATTATTATTTATGAAAATATTGTGTACGTTTCATATCGACTTACTCTCTCCTTCTGTTTGCGGTGATAATAAATGGTGAGACAGCTCGTAATATTTTAGGCCGTCATTTAAATATTATGTATCGTGTTGCAATTAATTTCAGTTTGGATTTGAGTGTCAATAATAATTTAAATTTTATCAAAGCCACCATAATGATTAAACTTGAATCATTCATCTCATTTTTGATTTTATCGTGTATTATATTATCGGATTTTTAAAATAATAATTTATTCAGAATCACAGTTTTGTAAAACCAATATCATCATTGTTTAGTAGATTTAATCCTTGTATTATCAAAATACACATAATATGTCATACTGAATTATAGTCCATTTAAATTTACATACTGTCCAATATGCTAAGTAAATTGGATGTTAGTTTAAAAATAAATATTTTTTTACCATCGCTGAATAAGCGACTGGCGGTAAAAAATCGTATTATATTAAAATTCATTACATATATTAAGAAAAAATCATCAATTAACAATGTCCGGAGATTACCGGAACTCTGGAAGCGATCAGACAAGTCACAATTATAATACATTTGAATAAACTTACATCTTTTCCGCCCCAACCGGTTATATTTAACATTGTTCCCAACGTCAACTTCACGAGATTCCCTTTCAACAAAACTCTCGACACTGTGGGTCCAAAAGTCAAGGATTCATTCAATTTGAGGAGAGCAACGTCATAGTCGCCGGTTTCGTTGGAGTACTTATCGTGTAATATAGTTCTTACAACATCGTATACTTTTCCCCCTTCTTCAAGACTATCACTTCCAACAGAGACTTTAAAATAATCGTTTCTGAAAATAAAGTTATGAATCTTTTGAGTGACGAAATTCAAGTTAATATAGCAGGCAAATAAATAATAGGAACAGGAAAGAGAAAAGGAAATATAATAATGTTATTGCCAAACATTCTAGAGGAGTTGTGTATTGGAAGTTGACTAAATTTTTGTCACTGACCTTTTTCTGGAAGAGTATTTTGAAGCTTAAAAAAATTAAGCCAAATGAATATTATTTATAGAGAATTATAGTTATTCTTTTACTTTGAAAACTTCCTCTACTCCACCCGATTCAGTAGCCAGACGCTGGGGCCCAAGTCTGCTACTTTTATAAATTCGTCATTCCAACACGATCCCATTGTTATTTTGCTAAAAGTTTATAATCTGCTAATTCATAATGATCGATCATTGATCGGCCAATGGTCTCGTAATAGAGTAAGAATGACAATATCGAGCTTATTAAAAGCAATGACTGCTCAATGACATCCAATTGATCAAAGGAACTGTTAAAATTTTAGCAGATTGTCGCATACGTCAGACATTTGTCAATAGGTACGAGATTATCATTCTATGCCACTTTTTTCAATGGAGTGTCAGTGGTTGACCTTTGGAAAGTCATAATGACGCCATTATATCAGTAGATTACCAAACTTGTCAAAATTAACAATTATGAAATCAATGTTAGACCATTCTTACATTATTGTAATAGCAGGCTTGAGGCTCTGAAGGTAAGGCTTCAGAGCCTCAAGCCTGCTATTCGCCTACATGACGTGTCTAAATGTCAAGCGTTCGAGCGAGAATATATACACCCTATCAGGGCCAACTTTACACCTCAATATTTTTTGGTGACATGCGTTACCTTTTTATGTATGTCTAAGGTAATATTAACCTAAGTTTTTCTAAAACGCTAGAGTAGCCAGCGAAATTCAAATCAGCCGGTATTCGATTCTTGTTTTTTGTTTATAATTTCGGTAAATTATGAAATTTGGATGCAATGCTAGGGTTAGATAAATTTCACCAACTACTCAAGCACCTAAGTAAATATCACAAATACTTACTCTTGAACACACTGAGCGGTAGTTAAGATAAACCGTTCATGAATGATAGATCCTCCGCACCAGTGGATGATGCCAAAGAGGCGAATCGACGCCATAAATGGCGCTTGCTTGATAGAGATTGCGTGGCCACCGGTGATACCAACACTGTGGTCATGCTGTTCCCGTTCTTCTAGTAATATATACATCAGTTAACATTGTGTTGTTAGTTATCACCTATGATACCTAATGCGAGCACTGTTCCCTTGTCCAGAATATGGCCCATATACTGGAGTTCACTAATTGTTATTCACAAGATACTTTAAAGCATTGAAAATGCTACTAGCGTGGTCAAAACTAGTTCGAAAATTCATTTTCGAAAAGAAGAGTATGATTTGAGTTATTGGGGGGATTTTTTCAAGTGAAGTTCAGTCTCGAAAAATCGTAAATTGAGCAGCTGTCTTTTTTATTTACGTTTTCGTATCAACCTAACAGGTACAATAACAACAAATGGATATCTAAAATTATAAATTTTAAATACATAAGAGTAAACATATTTTTTTAATATTTTTTACTAATTATAATTCTCTTTTGTGTTTTAACAAGAACCCAACTCGTTTTGCAACCGATTTCATACTAATTAATAAGAATAAATAGTCCCTAAGAAGTTATTTTGTGAGTTTGTATATGTGGTAATAGTCGTCTTATAGTGCTTTTTCCCGCGGCTTCAACCGCGTACATAAAATATGGCATATGTTACTCAAGAATAAAGCAGTTTTCTACCGGTGAAAAAAATTTAGCAATCGGACCAGTACATTCAGAGATAACCTCCTACAGGCATGAAAACATTAAAAAAATAAACTTTACCACTATACAATAGTAGTATAGACAACATAGTTTTATTTCAAATAAAAAATAAATTTAGTACTTAGGTTTAATATTGTCGGTTACGAACTTTTTTTTTTCGGTTGAGGAAATCATCTAATGACATCCCCCGCTCTTGGGTGGAGTGGTAGATAGTGTCAGACTTTTACTGACTAAAAACCCACTCCTGTTCCTCCTTTGCCATTTTTTCAGGGCCCCGGGGGTCACTTTCGCATCACCTATGGCCCCAGTAGGCCTCGACCCTGCTAGGCCCCTACGGTTGCTGACATCTCCTTGAGGCGCGCGTGGAACACTACGCGCCGTCGTCGACTTGGGCTCGATCCGGGCAGTTACCGGATGATCGCACGGCGAGCCAACCATTGCTCGCCGTCCACAAGCCCGCGCCTATGGTGGCCGGAAATCGGGATCGGAATCCCGGCGGCGGTTGGGACGTGAGGACCGTTGCTTCACGCGATCGGCCACCTCCTTTGCTAGCATTACTGCTTCGCAGAAGGAGGCAACCGCCTGCCACTCCTCCTCACTCCGGGCCATGGCCTGTACCAAGGCCCGGCGCGAAAGATCGCTGCCGCCGATCGCCCCCACGAGGACACGGCGGTGCTCTGCCCAAGCGGGGCACACCTTTACCGTATGCTCCACCGTATCCTCCGGGCAGTCCACACAATAGTGGCACCCGGGCGTAGAAGAGACGCCCGGGTGCCACGAATCCAGTGCAGGAACCTCTCGAACTTACCATGTCCGGTGAGGACCTGCGTCATGCGGTAGGTAAGGACGCTGTGAGGTCATACCAGCCACTCTTCAAAGAGGGGACTTATCACCATAATTATGGCGTGCCCAGCACTGGGTTGCGACAGTCACTGTCGCCATTCCACCATGAGATCCCGCCGGAAGTCTTTTCACCATGCCGCGACTTGGCGCGGCAGTGGAGTTTCGCCCCGGCGTTGCATCTCCATGCACAGATCGTGCATGCGTGCAAGGTCTTTTGCCTGCAAATCCTACCCACGGTGGTTGGCCAGCAAGGAGGCTCGCTGCTTGACGGGACATCATGCGGTATCCCCGCACCATCGGGATGGCCATGACCCTCTGGCTTGCGTTCAGCTTTGCCGCCGGTCGCTTTCGAAGCGACGGCGCCCATACCGGCGCCCCATAAAGGGCCATGGACCGAACGATTCTTGCATAGAGCCTCCAGCAGTTGGTTACGAACTAAGATTAACTTAATATTTATGGAAAATACTTCATGTACTCGTAAATAACATTTATATAACCCGCTTTGTTTTATTCTAATTACTCTTAAAATATTTAGTTAAATATTCTTGTCTATAAATTCTGAAGTATTTTAATCTAATTGTTTTTACCTATTACTTCACATTTATCAATTTAAATAATTTTACTTGTTGTTACATAACTTCCAATGATAGCTTTGATAATTTTACCAGTTTATCAAATTTGTATTTTTTATTAAAGCGACGGAAACTGCCTTTCATTCGAGAGCTACACGGCTTATTTTATTATAAAAATAGCTATAAAAATTTGATCATATTAAATCCCTCGAATTTCGTAAACTTTAATTTAAGAAAAAAAAATTCCTTCACTCTCCTATAAAGCTTACTCATGTCGCTTATTTGCCTTTCAAGGGTTGATAATATATGTTTATATCTATAAATACATATTTAATGCGCTAATCTTTCGAACTACCCGTCAGATTGAAAAATAATCTTTCTGTATAATCAAGTTTATGATAAATAAACTTGATCCAACAACCGTTTCATGGGTTGGATGGCTTCCGTGGGTGCAATCCATAGAAGTGGAACAAAAAATAAAGACGCGCTTAAAGCTGGTAGAGATGGCTAGTTAAAAATTACAAATAAACGTATTTGAGTAGTTTTTTTTTTTAATTTTGGTTATAACATGAAAATAAAATTTAATATATACAAACAAAAAGTATTTAACTGCAATTACCACGAATATTTCATGTTTTGCAAACGAAAAATATGACAATGGACACAAAATATAATAAAAACTTACCTCTTCCGATTTTACGGCCATATGCACTACTAGTAAGAACTAAGAGCAACAAAACCCTTGTGAAAATCATGACGACGAATTGACAATGATCAAAATGATACCGTTTGCATGATATTTATAGGCCTTTTAATCTAGCAGGAAAATGATAACACAGTTTATTAAAAAAATAGTTTTTTGAAAAGTACAGTCGATCGCGTGAGGCAACGTTCCTCACGTCCCAACCGCCGCCGGGATTCCGATCCCGATTTTCGGCCACCGTAGGCGCAGGCTTACGGACGGCGAGCAATGGGTGGCTCGCCATCCGACCGTCCGGTAACCGTCCGGACCGAGCCCAAGTCGTCGACGGCGCCTACTGTTCCACGCGCGCCTCAGGGAGATGCCTACTGGGGTAGTGTGAAAGTGAAACCCGGGGCCCTGGGTCGAAGGCAAAGAAGGAACAGGAGTGGGTTTTAGTCAGTAAAAGTCTTACACTATCTCGCGCTCCGCCCAAGAGCGCGATTTGTCATAAGATGATTTTCCCACCCAAAGAAAAAAAACCCGACTGACCAATAATGTTATAATATTATATTATTTAGTTTTTTTCGCGACTTAACTCTAGCATCCTGCCCCTTAAGAAAGGTGAATTTTGTTCATTTTTTTTTTTTTTCTTTTAATTCATAATCATTTATTTGCTAATATGGGTAATTAATTAAAGTTATTGAAAGTATAGCACAGTCCAAACATATTACACCTTGAGGTTGCAAATCACAATTTTCTCGAATAAATAGCAACAATCGGAGTGATTAATGCTATAAGTATCAAAATGGACTAGATTTTTCACACTTAGTAGATTTTTGGTTATGAGTTAGGATATAACAAAAACCTGGAACCTGGAAGTGTGAGTGATATCAAGAGCAATGTAATGTATCCTACTGTCAGTCAGTCCTTAGGGGGAGGTAGCCGTTGCTAACGTTTGGTGGTTCGTGTTACTATTATAGCTCACACTGGCTCTAGTATGTAACGAATATATATTCGGTTCAGCCTTCAATCGGCAGTGTCTCGGTCATGGTTGCGTCAAGTAGGCCGGCCGGCAAGAGTCAAGTCCACTCCAAAGAAAGTCAGCGTCAAGGTCACTCCAAGGAAAGTCAATGTCAAGCCCACTCCAAAGAAAGTCAATGTCAAGTTCACTTCAAAGGAAGGCTTTCTCCGAGTCCCTAACACCAACCGCAAGTTTAGGTCACCTTGTCATAGAATGGAATAAGAAAAGATAAAAAAATTAACACTCACCCATTCAGTCATCACCACAGTCGCTGCGATTCACTCGCTTACTTACACACTACTTACTTACAATCGATGCCCATCCATTCTTACTCCTCACATACAGAGATCTGTATTATAAATATTATACAAGGTTTGTAAACTGGACTTAAAACACTTGTAACCAATACTGTATCACAATCCTAGCACTCCTAAGAACTACAACGGGACATAGCCCTATGTTATCTACTGAGGCAGCTAGCTTAGCTCGCTGCTCCTGCTGGACGTCTGAACCCTATCCTGCCCTGAAGCTAAGTGTCCTATCGTGGCCGAGTCAACACTTTGCCACTTCTCGCCTTACGGCTCAGTTTTGCCTATCAATTACCACGTTTGGTAACAACTTTTTATTGCCTTGTTTTTGTATAGATTATTAATTGTTTCTAAAGAGGTTTGGGTCGCCTGAGTCTCAACGACTCGTCCGACCTGCATATGTGCAGCCATTAGAAATCCGATAATTTAACAGTTTAAGAATTCTCTCGATCCTTTCATTAAAAGGACAATTTATGGATACGGAAGTGCCAGGCCACTTCGGTATCCATAAATTATAGCCATTCGTGGTTTAAAACAAAAAATAACATCTTGTTATTAATTTAAAGTAAGTGACAGACAGTAACACATGCATACCGAAGCAATATACCTACCTATATTTTTTAACATTGATTTCGTTAATTAGGTCAATTATGAATGACAAAAGTCGATAACCAATTTTAATGAACTGAAAATTTGGGGTTTACACTAATGAAAAATTTTATCTATATGCACTTACTATAGTTAATTATTGTTTTTAATTAACTTTGATTTTATTTTGTAACTAATGAAATTATAAAAATACACTTAATTAGTTTTTACAAAGTTTCATGCGTCTGAACCAATTTTTGAAACATTTTTTTCAGTCCACCACAGACACCTCTTGCACGGCCTTCTCGAACGCTGCTAGCGCGTCTTCCGGCGATGAAAACTTTCAGCATTTTTTTTATTTTAGGGAATAAAAAGAAGTCACACAGTATAAGATCAAGTCAGTAAGGAGGGTGCCCCAAGACTCTGACCGGTGTGATGTCTAGGAAGTCCCTCGTTTTAAGCACTGAGTGCGTGGGCGCGTTGTCATAGTTAAGCATTATCCCGCGGAGCCCGGTGTTCGGCCGGTTGTTGCCCACTGTAGACAAAACTTCTGGCAATCATTTTGTGGTATACCATTCGGCGTTGATGCTGCTTCGGTTTCAAATCAGATACCCTGTCAAAGTGAAAAAACTAGCGATCAAAATTTTCCCTGTGCTTCTTGATCGCTTCACTTTCGTAGGCGTTGGTTCGTTTTGAAACTGTTGACTGACGCTCTGTTTCTGGATCGTATTGATAAATGCAGGATTCGTCACCTGTCACAATGTCGTAAACCCGCCGAGAGAAGCAATCTGAAGTCAATCAAAAGACTCATCAGGTTTTAAACCACATTTAAAATCGTAGAAAATCATCGCACGAAAATGTTCTCGATGTAAATCCATTTTTAAATGAGACACGATGATTTGATTTGGCTCTCGAAAAAATAAGAAGAGAAATTCAAAATTCGAACTATGGTATTTTTACTTTTAAATAGCTAAAGTTCTAAAAAATATTACAAGTAGCCAGTGCTATATCCATAAAACATTTTTTCGCAAAACTTTCTGAATAGCCTGGTTGGCTTTTGGCAACACCTCCTTAATAAAATATGGCGTCAAAAATTTACTCAGCATTGCTGTCAACTGGAAGCCATACTTCCAGTTGACAGCGATGCTGAGTAATTGGTTTATTTTTTGGGTAATCATCCATTGACTTCTCTCGCTCTTGGGCGGAGCGGGAGTTGGACTTTTACTAACTAAAACTCACTCCTGCTCTTTCATTGCCTTTGTTCTAAGGCTCCGAGGTAAACTTTCGCATAACCAGTAGGTAACAACCGGTTTATGGTGGACATCCCACCCATACGCACAAAACGTTTTGGTAACATTCTTTATTGTGCGTACAGCTAATGAGCGGAATTTCCTGCCGGAGTTTGTGTTTTCTGTTAGCTACAACTTAGGGGTTAACTTAAACGTTAAGAGTGATTAGATTATTTCTAGACCGTACATGCTTCATCACCGACCACATCATGTCAAAGTCGAAGGTGTCCACTTTCCCATTTAGGAATAAATCGATTTTTATCTTTAGACGCCTTAACTAAATAATTGTGTACCAAATTAATTACACTCATTACAAAACCAAATTGATAAAAAATAACAATGTACAAATTAATATGGGCTAACAGTTTGTAATATAGTTTGTGATAAGACCATGACCGTGAAGTATATGATAAGACTGGTGATATTGTATGAATCAAAATGTTGCGCTGTGAAAAAGATGGATAAAAAATATTTGACGTAGCGGAGATTTTTTTTTTAGGTGGGAAATCATACATTGACATCTCCCACCCTTCCGTGTGAGACCTTTACTGACTAAAACCCACACGTTTGTTCCTTCTTTGCCTTGCGTTCCAGGGACGATTACTGGACGGCCGGATGGCGTGCGACACATTGTTCGCCGTCCGCAAGTCTGCGCATACGGTGGCTGGAAATCGGGATCAAGATATCGGCAGCTGGGGCCTGAGGGCCGTACCCTCACACGTGCGGCCGCCTTCTTTGCTAACATTACTGCTTCGCAGAAGGAGGCGACTGCCTGCCACTCTTCCTTGCTCCGGACCATGGCCTGTACCAAGGCCCGGCGCGAGAGATCGTTGCCTCCGATCGCTCTCATGAGGACATGACGGTTCTCTGCTCAAGCGGGGCACCATTCTACCGTATGCTCCACCGAGTCCTCGGATCGGACGGCGAGCCACCCATTGCTCGCCGTCCGATCGTCCGGTAACCGTCCGGATCAAGCCCAAGTCGTCGACGGCGCGTACTGTTCCACGCGCGCCTCAAGGAGATGTCAGCAAATCGTAGGGGCCCAACAGGGTCGAAGCCTACTGGGGCCACGGGTAGTGTGAAAGTAAAACCCGGGGCCCTGGGACGAAGGCAAAGAAGGAACGGGAGTGGGTTTTTAGTCAGTAAAAGTCTGACACTATTTCTCGCTCCGCCCAAGAGCAGGATTTGTCATAAGATGATTTTCCCACCTAAAAAAAAAAAAAAACCCTACGTGCCGCTAGTTCGACCGCCGCCTGGTACGACTCTCCCTGTGGCAGTACCAGCGTGTCCAGACCACGCTAACCCGTTAGGGAGGTCGCCGTGCAGCACGTAGTTGTATCCGATGGTCCTAGTACCGATCCCTGCGGAACACCACACGACATCTCTCTCCATTTCCACTCAGGGTAGATAATGAACCTGTCAAGTAGGCCTCGATCACACGACAGAGGTAGTCGGGCACCTGGTGATACCGGAGTAACCTCCTAATGCTACTCCAAGGCAGGGGATTGAAGGTGTTAGCGATGTCCAAAGACACTAACACGACACACCTGCCCTGGGACACCGCATCCTTCGTCGTGAGGGCTCGCACACGCATGATGGTGTCCACTGTGGAGCGCCCCCTTCGAATGCCAAACTGGCCGTAAGCAAGATTCGGCCCCACCCATGCTAGGTGCGCGACGAGGCGGTCTGCAATTACTGCTTTAAAGAGAACACACACACATTCACATTGCTCGTAGAACGGATGGTCGATGGGGCCGAAAGATTCTAGAGTGGCGACCGCCCACCGGAAAATTCAGCGTTGGAAGGCCTTCCACAAGATAGACCGATGACCTGGTGAGAGTCGCGGGAATATGGGTGGATGCGAGACGCACAGGACCATTCGTTGTGGCGACACTTGGGGGAGGCAGTGGACGTCCTTCGGCTGAAATGATGATGATGAACTTTTGAGTTGACGGTTTTTAATTATTTATTTTTATAAACAAAAATTTTCTTCTCTGCCTTTTATTAGAAATGTCTGATTCATTACAATTCAACAAAAAAAAAACTACAGAGCACGATTCAACAGTTTCTTATCTGTGCTGGGCGGAGCGTAGACTTAACCAGTCTAGACCTTTCAAGCTTAATATTGATATTCAATGTGCCTCTCTCTCTCTCTCTCCATGCTGTGATCACTTCCAATTTTGACCGCATTGAGCACGGAGAAATAATTGAATATTTGCTTCTTCGTCGACAGAATGAAATCAATCTCATTTCTATTTGCACCATCGGGACTTTGCCAGGTCAACCTCCCATGGTCATGTTTTTTGAAGAAGGAGTTCATCATGTAGAGGGCCTCCTTCTTCATAAAACTAACCAGTAGGTGTCCCCGGTGATTCCGATGTCCAAATCGAAATTGCCCCACTCGCAGCTTGTCACCATCTCGTTTGCCCAGTTTCGCATTGAAGTCCCCCATGATCACAGTGAAGTGAGTCTTAAAACCATGAATGGCTCTGGATACGACCTCATACATGGAGTCTACTTCGTCGTCGGGGTGCATCGAGCTCGGGGCGTAAACCTGTATGACCTTCAGCGAATATCTTAGTGATATTCTGAGTATAAGTTACGCCACCCTGGTCGATATACTCTTGATCTTCACCACATTGTTCACAAGGGACTTGTGGACGAAAAACCCGACACCACCCTGGGAATACTGGGCACCTTCTCGAAAATAGAGCAGGTTACCGGATTCGAAAATTATCGTGTCCTCCCCCTAGCACCCCTTACCTCGCCGTAGCTTTGACCGCTACTGAAGTCAAGAGTAGACGGGCCGTCGGGCATTGGGGGCCATTTCTTTATTTTGCTTATCATTTTGGGGGGGTTGCCGTAATCCCCACGCTTGGTAGGCGGGTTGGCGATTGCAGTGTGGTTGGTATAATGTACAGAGAATGTTGCTGCCCATTCTCAGGTATGTCCCTTAGTCGTCTCTTACGACACCCACGGGGAGAGATGGGATGGTGCCATTCTTTACGGACGGCCATAATCAACATGGTATATGTGAAAAAAAAAACTATTTAGATCTTATTTACATTACAAACATCAGTGTACAAATATGGTATATGGTCTGTATTGGATGAAGAAGATGATTGCATCTCTGCTTACTATTAGGTGGGTTCGCAATCAACACTGGAAAAAGGAAAAAATTCATCAATCAGGGATATTTTTTGGCCTTATTTTCTGCATCTTATTCTTCCATGATTTTGTGTATAAAAATGTATTAAAAAGACAAGTCGTAATTATTGCAACTGACAACAATAGTAGATAACGTGACATAATTGAAATGAACGGATTTTTATCATATTTTCTTTTTCAGCTTAATTTCACCATAATGTTTATTTCATAAATAAAGTACTAAAACAAAAAATAAAATAAAAAAATCTTTACTAATTAATACTATACAACATTATTCTTAGTGTTGTATAGTCTTTATGCGAAACCTGAAAATAGTTTACTTAGAATCAGTAACTGAATCATAACCAAAAATATTTCAAAAAGGTCACAAGTACGACGCCACCGACACTAAGTATAATACAGGTTACGGCAGGTCATAGCGGGCATTAGGAGCTGGGTGTGTGAGCAAAATAACCCCACAGCCGCCAGGATGGCCCGGTGGCATTGTAATTGTGCGGACAATCAGGTGCTTATAACTTTGTGATTTTTCATGATACAGTTATGAAATTTTGTACATAGATTCTTAACACAAAAATACTAGTCACCTGTTTCTGTTTTTTTCCAAGAATCTTTAGACTTTTATTTTAAACATACGATATAACAAGAACAATAAAAACACTTAACTAATTAAAATTACATAATATATACAATAGAACTCCTATCTAAAATATGGGGTAAAAGGTGTCAACTAGCCGTTTGGATAATTCTTTAAAAAGGGCATGAGCACTCGGACCCCACGGCCCAAGAGTCTCAACCCCAAACGGCTCAAAAATATAACCACTGACGAGGTTGTTATATTTCCGCCACTTTTTTTTTTTTTTTAAGGTGGATCTAATAACAAATCCCGCCCTTGGGCGGAGCGGGAGATAGTGTAAGACTTTTACTGACTAAAAACCCACTCCTGTTCCTTCGTTGCCTTCGTCCCAGGACCGCGGGTTTCGTTTTCACACTACCCATGGCCCCAGTAGGCTTCGACCCTGCTGGGCCCCTACGATTTGCTGACATCACCCTGAGGCGCACGTGGAACAATACGCGCCGTCGACGACTTGGGCTCGGTCCGGTCGGACGGCGAGCCACCCATTGCTCGCCGTCCGCAAGCCTGCACCTACGGTGGCCGGAAATCGGGATCGGAATCCCGGCAGCGGTTGGGGCGTGAGGACCGTTGCCGTTGCCTCACGCGATCGACCGCCTCCTTTGCTAGCATTACTGCTTCGCAGAAGGAGGCGACCGCCTGCCACTCCTCCTCGCTCCGGACCATGGCCTGTACCAAGGCCCGGCGCGAGTGATCGCCGCCGCCGATCGCCCCCACGAGGACACGGCGTTGCTCTTCTCAAGCGGGACACACCTCCACCGTGTGCTCCACCGTGTCCTCCGGGCGGTCCACACAGTGGCGACACCTGGGCGTCGCTTCCTCACGAATTCGGTGCAGGAACTTCCCGAACTTCCCGTATTCGGTGAGAACCTGCGTCATGCGGAAGGTGAGGACGCCGTGAGGTCTTCCCAACCACGCCTCAAAGAGGGGACTTATCGCCATAATTGTGGCGTGCCCAGCGCTAGGTCGCGACAGTCGCTGTTGCCATTTTTCCATGAGAACCCGCTGAAACTCCGTCCGCTATGCTGTGACTTGTCGCGGCAGCGGAGTTTCGCCCCGGCGTTGCATCTCCATGCGGAGATCGTGCATGAGAGCAAGGCCTGTTGCTTCTAGATCACATGGTGGCTGGCAGGCAAGGAGGCTCACCGCTTCACGGGAAATCGTCCGGTATCCTCGCAACATCCGTATGGCCATGACCCTCTGGCATGCGTTCAGCCGGGCCGCCGGCTGCTTCCGCCGCCCATGCCGGTGCGCCAATATCTCCGCCGCTTGAGGTTCTCCGCAACCACAGCGGCAGCACCAGTCACCTGTTTCTGATTTCGCATATTCAAAACTAAATGTTGTATATGCACGTAAGACAATAAACACCTAAAATATGGCGTCATAAAACTCGTCCGCATCGCTTTCGACTGGAAGTGCGCCCAAAAGCCTAGCGGCATTGCCACGTTGTATGGCAATGCTTAATCTCTAACCGAGGTAAAATCCAGCCCTAGGGTAAAATATAATTAATATATATTTACATAAAATAAATAATCTAGAACCTAAAACTAATACACGTTATTTTAGGTTCTAGATTACACAGATTAGGTTCTAGATTAAACAATGTTAGAAGCTTTTGAAAATTGGTTTGGTACAAATAATTTGTAATTTAATATTAAAGTGTATTTTATTCAAGTCGACAGTCTGAAATAACGCTTGTCTTAAGATTTTATCCACTTTTAAGATGTAACAAACTCGAAGTGACTGACAAGGAATAACTTTTACATCTTCTTCTTCTTTTTCTTACATTAAAGCATTATTATTAGACTGGAAGGATGAAACACTGTCTGTTAGTTCGGCATTGTATGCAATCAGAAGCCAGAGGGAAGAACTAACTTTGCCCCAACTTGGAATGATATACTTTGCTCTGGTTGAGCTTAGATATAGTATTGAGTTTTGGGACATCAGTTACAAGTGCAGTATCTCCTCGGTATTCATTTGTAACTTAAAAAAAGCGCCAGTTGGGTTGAAAGCTCTTTAATCTGGTTTTGGTAAAGATATTTATTGTTATTCATCGTAGTCCCAAATATCGTTGTCTTTATAGTGCAACTACTTACCTTTAGAATTTAAAAGTATAAATGGCCCAAACGTATTTAAAACAAATTAAAAATATATATTATGTATGCCCTTTGAGAAAGTATTTCACACTATTAGCTATTTTATGTTTATTATTCTGTGTATGATTTAACGCTAAAAGAAGAAATACTTTTTGTTGGAAGGAATTTGTTTGTTGGAAAAAAAGGAAATTAGCCTTTCCAATGATTTTGACAATTTCGACACATCGATTGAATAGTTTCTAAGTCTAAATAGATATAAGTTGACATATTATGTAAAAGTATTTTTATGTTTTATATGTATAGATTGTTCTAAATATTCGATATAATTCTTGATTTATTATTATATAATGTTTAATTTTCTTTTTATTCTATTGTATTGTTTAATGGTCATCATTTATTTTATTCAGTACACATTTATATTTCACACTATGGATATTTTTTTTTTAATAAATGACTTTTGGAAAACCGCAATAAAACAAAAATGTTCTTCTGAAGAATTTATTGGAAATGCATGATTAAATACAATTCATTTAAAAAATCATTGGATAGTATGGTTAAAAATTGTATAGTTATCAGACATATTTTTCTGTTTTAGTTTTCTTTCTCATCGAGATTTATTCTGATAGTTTCCTTGATCCAGTGGTTTATAGTTTTAACTCTGGTGTATATACTTGGAAACTTACCGCAGCCATATTTTGTAGTGATTATTCCTATTTGTACGTTGTTGTAAGTCAGTGGACCACCTTCGTCGAACTGTAAGTAAATTTTAATCTATCATATGATTTTTGCAAATAAACCTAACCTTTTCTTAAACCTAGTTACTTCCCTAAGGATGGGACTCATAAAAATCATAAAAATAATAAGGTACTACAACACAAAGTTGATCAGTATAAGGGTAACCTGGCTGCCATTTGCTGACCTTAGACAGTTGTTGCGTTAGTCAGAGGCCTAAAAATATGACACACTGCGTTATGGAGCTCAAATCGGAAGCCGACTCCTAATTAGTTGGACTAAATTTAGTCAAAGATCATTTCCTTTCACTGTAATTGCTAATCTATTTCTACTTAAATTCAGTTCTTCCATCACTAATCCAACGTTTTTTTTATTATTTTTCCCATTTTTTTCTACGAGATTGCGTCACATATAATATGTATTTATAAATTTTATGAGTTTATATATTGTACTTTATAATAATAGCTACATAATATTAGGGGTTAAAGTATGAAATTGCCGTTTTATAAAACGAGTTGCTTTGAAGTGTTATATCTTTGGATTGACTTAGAATTATAAGTTCAAATAAACTTTATATTAAAATTACGTTATTCTTTTCTCAAAATGAGGTATTTCTGGTTTCTGTGTGTTTTGTATTTTCTGTAATAATATATTGCAGTACTTGTAACTATTTTTGTATGAAATATAAGAAAACTCGCACTATTTTGTAATATGAGTTCTACCGTGGAAACAATGTCTCTCAAGCGGTATGCAATATTGATAATGTATATGGACTTAAAAACTGCTAATAATGGGATATCTATTTTTATTTCAATCACTTTCACGTGGTTAATTATATCTCACGAATAACTTTTCTCCTCAGTGCGGCAACAAGACAAAATTTCCAAAACGAAAGCTATGAAACCAAGAGCACAAAGTTTTGTTGTTAGAAGAAAGTCGTAGGTATACATAATTGATATTGCTTGTCCTTTGAAATGCATAGTTTCTACGTTGGAACTCTTAATATGAAAAAAATGATTTTTTATTTGCTTTCATGGTTATGAGAACTGCGATATTGCAGAAAATACAAAACACAAACAATCCAATAAATACCTTATTTTGGAAAAAGAATAACGTGCTTTTAATATAAAGAGTATTTGAACTTATAATTCCAAGGCAATCCAAAGATATAACACTTCAAAGCAATCCGTTTTAAAAAACTGCAAATTCATACTTTAACCCCTATTATAATTTAATATCTATGTATATTCTAGTATATAGTTTGTAATGTAAAATTTAATACTTTATTAGTTTGCAGTACACCGCAGACTACCCCCTTTTTTACTTTAGGTTGTTACAGTACATCCTCAGGTTGAGTGGTCTTGTGCGGTCTTATCGCTGTTAGCGACAAGATCGCCAATCTTCCCATAGATTTAAGTTTGTGTAAAAGTTTTGTTACTGTTTACTTTTATTGTGGTGTACAATAAAGTTTATTCTATTCAATTTTAGGCAGATTAATTGACCTTACCATACAAGGGTCCTTATTGATTGCTTCGGTGCACATCATCCTGTTTGTTACTTGAAAATCTTTGTAAAAATCCTCACATTTTTTATTAGGCACTACTGGTACTGTCGTTTGCTTTAGTACGTTAGACATCTCAAAATTTGGCTGGAAAAAATAAACGAAATGTTAGATGGTGATATTGTATGGCTGTTGGAGATTAAAAATTCAGTCCCAACATAGCCTATCGAAAATATACCAGCGTTCACTTGTTATCACAATGAAAACTGGCATCAAACTCTTTATGACCTCAGTAGGGTTTTTTTAAGTGGTTAATCATCTAATGACTGCTGTATTGCAAGAACGCAAAGGACAACTGAAAGAACACAGGTATGGTTTTAGTGAGTGTCTCACACGCCTTTTTGCCTCCTTAAAGCGGGAGAAGTTATTTGGTGATTTCCCACATTCAAACAGAAAAAAATACGAACAATCGAAATGAACTACAGAAAAACAGAAAGGATTATGAAAAAAAATAATATGTGTAGATTTTGAATTCGAGTATTCATAAAAAAAAAATCGAAAGTTTTTCACATAAGCCTGTATGGGCACTTATAAAACGTCTGAAGGTAGTGCACAATTTCAAATTTTCCCTATGGAGAAGAACCAGCAAGAAACTCCATGGTTATTCTTGTAAAAAAATTGTTGATCATACAATATTTCCACAAAACAGGATAAGTAGATGTTATGTAAGGACAGTGTAGACCAATTAATATTGTACTCGAAAGTACAATAAAAATAATCATAAAATGAGTCGTAAAAGGAAGTAATCTAAGAATTCGCGGAGTCTACAGTGTTCTCACATTCAGATTATAAAAAAGAGGCTATATAAAAAAAGCAAGAAAAATAAATAATTACTACTATCAATAAATGAGACGTTAACAAAATAAAAAGTTATACTTTAAATATTTCTGTTCCATTACAATTTTTTTAATGGTATGCGAAAGGTTTGCCTTTTAATTAATTCAACTCCTTCTTATATCTTCATAATTTTTTACTTTTATTTTCCATTGGGAAGAATGAAATGAACCGTCTGTTTTAAAAATATTAATTCAATATAATAAGTTATTAAAAAATATAAATCAAATTAAATTTAAAACTATTGAATATTTTCTATTGTTTCATACGTATACTTAATATTTATTATATTGAATTTTAATTATTATTTATGAATACACCTATACCATAAACTCATCAAATCTAACCCGGAAAGGAGGTGTTTTGAGGTAAAACATATTGATAAATTGTCAATGCTACACGAGATCAAAGCAGGAGTGCCGCAAGGTAGTATATTGGGACCCAGTCCTTACCCAATCTTTACGGCGGATTTACCAACACTCGATGAAATCACCACCACTGCTACTTACGCTGACAACACCTTTATTTTATCTGTTCATGGGAACCCTGAATTGGCATCAAGAAACCTCCAAAGACATATCAGATTAATAGAGGAATGGTTTAATAAGTGGCGCATCAAAGCCAACAAAGTCAAATCTGTCCACGTTACCTACACTCTCAGACGTAAAACTTGCCCACCTATTCTATAATATAATCAACATGTCCCACAAGCCAATGATGCAAAGTACCTAGGAATGCACCTTCACCGCCGACTGACTTGGTAAAAACATGTATGGACCAAACGCAAGCAGCTGGATACCAAAATCCAAAAACTTTACTGGCTGATTGGACCAAAATTCAAACTCACTCACAACAGTAAAATACTTATCTACAAGTTCATCATCAAGCCTATTTGGACTTACGGCATCCAGCTTTGGGGCTCAGCAAGCAAAAGCAATATTGCAATACCGGAGAGATTCTAAAGCAAAACGATTCGAAAAATGTTAAATATTCCGCAGTACATTAGCAACCAGTCCATGTACATGGATATCAAGCTGAAAACATGTCACAGAAGAAATCGAGCCGTATAGTAAAAGCTAACAAAACTGACTGTGTAAACACAGAAACGAACTAGCTTCACAACTGCTAGAGCCCGGGAGTTTCACTTTCTCCCGATTAAAAAGACACAGTGTTCAGAAGCTAGCGGAAAGATTTGCAACATGAAATTGAGAGATGCGTCACTGGACAAATCTACTCACCACATCAAAGACAGATTTCAACCAGCACATTGGATTATTGCTCCCGAAGCAGATTGCCAATTAGTAATAATATTTTAGGCACGTCATTTAAACGTTAAGTATCGTGTCGCAATAAACTTCAGTTTTGATTTGAGTGTCAATAATAATTTAGATTTTACCCAAGCCCCACATAATGACTACGCATGAACCAGTTATCTCATTTTTGATTTTATAGTGTATTATAACATTATTTCCCATTAAATGATCGGATTTTTTAAATTAATATTTTATTCAGAATCTCACTTTTGTGAGACCAATAAGATCATCATTGTATAGTAGATTAAATCCTTGTATTATCAAAATACACATACTTACCATGTTATACCAAATTAAAATCCATTTCTGAATCAAATTTACATACTGGATGCCAAAGAAATTGTATGTTAATTTATAAATAAATGAATGTTTCATCATCTTTTATCTGAATAAGCTAGTGGCGGTAAAAAATCGTATTACATTTAAATTCATTATCTATATTAAGAAAAAAGTCACCAACTAGCATTATCCGGAGATTACCGGAATTCTGGAGGCGACCAAACAAGTTACAACTACTCGTTTAATAAATTTATATAAACTTACTTCTTCTTTGCCCCAACCAGTTATATTTAACATTGTTCCCACATTCACCTTCACGAGATTTCCATTCCCTTTCAACCAAACTTTCGACACTGTGGGTCCAAAAGTCAAGGATTCATTCAATTTGAGGACAGCAGCGTCATAGTCGCCGGTTTTTCTGGAGTACTGATAGTGTAATATAGTTCTTACAACATCGTATACTTTTCCACCTTCTTCAGGATTATCACTTCCAACAGAGACTTTAAAATGGCCGTCCCTAAAAACAAAGTAAAGAATCTTTTGAGTGAAGGTTTCTTTAAATGACGCAATACAAGTTAATATAGAAGGCAAATAAATAATATGATCTGGGAAGAGGAAAGGAAACATAATAATATTATTACCAAACATTCTTAGAGGAGTTGTGTATTGGAAGTTGACTACATTTTTAACCGACTTCAAAAACGAGGAGGTTCTATGTTCGGTTAAATGTATTTTTTTTATGTATGTTCACCGATTTCTCGGTCATATGTGGACCGATTTTGAAATTATTTATTTTATTGCTTCCGAATTGGTGCCATAGTAATATTGTTATGATTTGATCATGAACTTCGAAGATATGGGACAGAACTCCTCAGCAGAACCGTCGTAACAAGTAAAATTGCTTTGTTTATTTGTGTAGTCGATGACTGACTGAAAGCAGAGGGGGAAATATATCGAACTGAACTTACTTCAGGTTTCGTCATCAGATGATAATGAAGCCTGAAGTTAGGCACCGAAACTCTGTAATAAATTAATGTAATCTAACCGTGTTTGGGATTATTAGTTCGAATTGTCATGAGATGCACTTTGGCAATAAGGTACTTCAGTTTGGCTGACTGACTTTTTAGTGGTTGCACCATAACTAAAAAGGTAGTGTGTTCCAATTTTGTTGAGGAAAATATTCAAAAATGTATGATATTTTGGAAAGATTACTAGAAATTAACATGCATTCGGCTATCACCTTAATTTGTTTTTGCTGTTTCGGCCCTAAATTAACATATTTCCTCCGCGCTTCTCATTTATGGAAACATAGTCTACATCTTTTGGAAAAAATGGACCAAATTATCCGGCATTTACATCAATTTTAAACATGGCTATAGATGACCGAGCTTGGGCTCAAGCTACCCTTCCTATCCGTATGGGAGGCCTCGGCATCCGCAAAATTTCTAATATTAGTTTGCCAGCATTTATATCCTCGGTTCACGGCACTGAGAAATTATTTAGGAATTTCCTTTCTCCCTCACTGAGTGATTTCAATGTGCCGTGCTTTATCGAGGCTATATAGATGCCTGGAGACTCGCTTGCCCGAATACAAATCCACCCAACAACCCAACTTCCCAGAGAGGGTTTTTTTTTTTGAGGTGGGAAATTCATTGACAAATCTCGCTCTTGGGCAGAGCGAGAGATAGTGTCAGACTTTTACTGACTAAAAACCCACTCCTGTTCCTGCATTGCCTTCGTCCCAGGGTCGTTTTCACACTACCCATGGCCCCAGTAGGCTTCGACCCTGCTGGGCCCCTAGGATTTGCTGACTTCACCCTGAGGCGCACGTGGAACAATACGCGCCGTCGACGACTTGGGCTCGGTCCGGACAGTTACCGGACGGTCGGACGGCGAGCCACCCATTGCTCGCCGTCCGCAAGCCTGCGCCTACGGTGGCCGGAAATCGGGATCGGAATCCCGGTGGCGGTTGGGGCGTGAGGACCGTTGCCGTTGCCTCACGCGATCGGCCGCCTCCTTTGCTAGCATTACTGCTTCGCAGAAGGAGGCGACCGCCTGCCACTCCTCCTCGCTCCGGACCATGGCCTGTACCAAGGCCCGGCGCGAGAGATCGCCGTAGCCGATCGCCCCCACGAGGACACGGCGTTGCTCTTCCCAAGCGGGACACACCTCCACCGTGTGCTCCACCGTGTCCTCCGGGCGGTCCACACAGTGGCGACACCCGGGCGTCGCTTCCGCACGAATTCGGTGCAGGAACTTCCCGAACTTCCCGTGTTCGGTGAGAACCTGCGTCATGCGGAAGGTGAGGACGCCGTGAGATCTTTCCAACCACGCCTCAAAGAGGGGACTTATCGCCATAATTGTGGCGTGCCCAGCACTGGGTCACGACAGTCGCTGTCGCCATTTTTCCATGAAAACCCGCCGGAACTCCGTCCGCCATGCTGCGACTTGTCGCGGCAGCGGAGTTTTGCCGCGGCGTTTCCCAGAGACGGTGGGATGAGCCGCTCTGCAAAGTAGTCCAAGAAAATCTAATGCTAACATCAGCTACTACTGCGGAGCGTGCGCGCCTGTTGGCTGTGCCAGCCTTTTGGGCATACTTCCAGTCGATAGCGATGCGGAGGAGTTTTATGACGCCATATTTTAGTTAGGCCTTTAGTGTTTATATATAGTTTTAATTACTTAAGTGTTTTTGTGTATAATTTTATTTATATATTGTGTCTAATAGTATATAGTGTAAAATAAAAAACTTTTTACAAAAAAAATACGCATATTGCACTTCTCGGTGTTTTTTTTTTTACTTTGAAGTCGGTTGTATTTTTTTTTTTTTGTAGAAAGTTCTTTTTTGTCGTAGATCTTTTTCTGTAAGAGTATTTTGAAGCTTAAAAAAAAAACCAAATGAATATTACTTATATAGAGTAATTATTTCAGCCGATAGATGTCTACTGTTGGACATAGGCCTCCCCAAATGTCGCCACAATGAACGGTCCTGTGCGTCTCGCATCCATCGGATTCCCGCAACCTTCACCAGGTCATCGGCCCACCTTGTAGGGGGCCTTCCAACACTGTGTCTTCCGGTATGCGGTCGCCACTCCAGAACCTTTCGGCCCCAACGGCCATCTGTTTTGCGAGCAATATGCCCTGCCCATTGTTACTTAAGTTTGGCGATTCTTCGTGCTATGTCAGCAACCTCGGTTCTCCTGCGGCTATCTTCATTTCTGATTCGATCACGCAAGGAAACTCCGAGCATAGCCCTTTCCATTGCCCTTTGGGTGACTTTGAGCCTTCTGATGAGGCCCATTGTGAGCAACCACGTTTCGTAACCTTATATAGAGAATTCTATGACTTTAATTTTTTTTGAAAACTTTCTCTACTCCACTCGATTCAGTAGCCAGACATCGGAAACACCTGGAGCCTTACCATGACATGTTTAAAAGTCAAGCGTTCGAGCGAGAATATATACACCCTATCAAGGCTAATTTATTATTAGACTTTATACCTCAATATTTTTTGGTGACATGCGTAACCTTTTTGTGTATATCTAAGGTAATATTACACCTTTAAGTTTTTCTAAAACGCCAGAGTAGCCAGCGAAATTCAAATCAGCAGGTATTCGATTCTTGTTTTTTTTTTTATAATTTCGGTAAATTATAAAATTTGAGTACAGTGCTAGGTTAGATAATTTTCGCCAGCTACTCAAGCACCTAAGTAAAGATCACAAGTACTTACACTTGAACACACTGAGCGGTAGTTAGGATAAACCGTTCATGAATGATAGATCCTCCGCACCAGTGGGCGATGCCAAGGAAGCGAATCGACGCCATAAATGGCGCTTGCTTGATGGAGATTATGTGGCCACCGGTGATACCAACACTGTGGTCATGCTGTTCCTGTTCTTCTAGTAAAATAAATATCAGTTAACATTCTGTTGTTAGTTATCACCTATGATACCTAATGCGAGCGCTGTTCCCTTGTCCAGAATATGGCCCATATACAGGAGTTCTCTAATTGTTACTCACAAGATACTTTCATTAAAATTGCTCGTAGTTTGGGCAACACTAATTCGAAAACCATTTTTCGAAAATTAGAGTATGATTTGAGTTATTGGCGGGATTTTTTCGAGTGAAGTCCAGTCTCAATAATTCGTAAATTGAGTAGCTGTCTCTTTTTTTATATGTTCGGTTCAACCTAACATATAAAATACCAACTAATGGATATTTAAAATTATAAATTTTAAATAAAATGCTTCATAAAAATTTTAAACACTTTTTTTTTGTATTTATAATTTTCTTTTGTGTTTTTAAAAGAACCCAACTCGTTTTGCAACCTGTTGATCTCATACTGATTAATAAGAGTAATTAGTCCCTAAGGAGTTATTTTGTGAGTTTTTGTATGTGATAACAGCCGTCTTATTGTGAACTAGCTTTTTTCCGCGGCTTCGCCCGCGTTCATAAAATATAGCCTGTGTTATTCATGAATGAAGCAGCTTTCTATCGGTGAAAAAAAATTAGCAATCGAACCAGTACTTTTAGTAATTACCTCCTACAAACAAAAAAACATTAAAAAAAACAAACTTTACCTCTTTAGAATATTAGTATAGACAACAAAGATTTATTTTAAATAAAAAATATATTTAACTAAGTTCACGTTCACTTATGTTATAATATGTTAGAAATTTTGTACTTTTTTGTTAAATATTGTCGGTTACGAACTAAGATTAATTTAATATTTATGGAAACTACATTTATATAACTTGTTTTGTTTTATCTTATACACTCTTAAACTATTTAGTTAAATATTCTTGTCTATAAATTCTTAAGTGTTTTAATCTAATTGTTTTTACCTATTACTTCGCATTTATCAATTTAAATAATTTTACTCATTGTTAGATAACTTTCAATTATAGCTTTGATAATTTTACCAGTTTATCAAATGTACTGTGTAATGTATTTAATTATTAAAGCGACGGAAACTGCTTTTTATTCGAGTGCTACACGGCTCATTTTAATATTAAATATAGCTTTAAAAATTAGATACATGTATATGTTAATTTATCAGTTAAATCCCTATTTGAATTTTGTAAACTTAATTTTAAAACTGGTCAAGTGCGAGTCGGAGGAGTGCGCACTGAGGGTTCCGTACAAACTTGAAAAGTAAATTGCGATTTACGATTTATGACGTATTAAAAAAATAACTGTTTACTAGATCTCGTTCAAGCCAATTTTCGGTGGAAGTTTGCATGGTAATATACATCACATATTTTTTTTTTAGTTTTATCATTCTCTTATTTTAGAAGTTACTGGAAGGGGCACACATTTTACCTCTTTGGAAGTGTCTCTCGCGCAAACTATTCAGTTTAGAAAAAAATTATATTAAAAACCTCAATATTATCCTTGAAGACCTATTATATATCCCTCGTATGCGTTTGATGAAAAAAAAAATTGTGAGTTTCAGTTCTAAATACAGGAAACCCCAAAATTCATGTATTTTTCTATTTTTGTATGAAAATCTTAATGCGGTTCACAGAACCCATCAACTTACCAAGTTTCAACAGTATAGATTTAATAGTTTAAAGTGGCAGTGACATACGGATGGACAGACAGACATGATGATTCAGTTTTTTGCCATTTGGCTACGGAACCCTAAAAATTGACTTTCCTCCACTCTCCTACAAAGCTTACGAAATGTCACCTATTTACCTTTATAGGGTTGATAATATTTTTTTATATCTATACATACATATTTAATGCGCTAATCTTTGGAACTACCTCGTCTTTTTTTCTTTTTATTCATGATACCCGTCAGATTGAAAAAAAAAAGCTTTCTGTACAGAATCAGAATCAAAAACGTTTATTTCAAATAGACCAATTACAGGCACTTTTGAATTGTCAAAATTTCGGTTAGTCAAAAAAAAAAAATACAAGTGAAGCTAAATTGCACGTTTGGAACGTGCGTAGATCTCTATGGAGAAGAACGTGCAAGTAACTCCAATCAAAAAAACAATCAAGTTTATGGAAAATAAACTTGATCCACCAACCCTTTCATGAGTTGGATGGCTTCCGTGGGTGCATTCCATGGAAGTGGAACAAAAAATAAAGAAACGCTTAAAGTGGCAAGTTAAAAATTACAAATAATATTTAAGTAGATTTTTTAAAAATTTTGACAATAATATGATAATAAAATTTAATATATACAAACAAAAAGTAGTTAACTGCAATTAACACGAATATTTCTTGTTTTACAAACGAAAAATATGACAATGGACACAAAATACAATATAAACTTACCTCTGACGATTTTATGACCATATGCACAACTAGTAAGAACTAAGAGCAACAAAACCCTTGTCGAAATCATGATGACGAATTTAAAATGATCAAAATGATACCGTTTGCATGATATTTATAGACCCTTTAATCTAGCAGGAAAATGATAACACAGTTTATTAAAAAAATAGTTTTTTTGAAAAGTACAGTCAGATGAATAAAAAGGTACCCAAAGAAGATTTCTTATCGTGGTGAAAGTGAAAGATGAAGAAGGTTACGATTGTGAAGATGATTTTGCCAAAAAAATCAAGTGATTTTTATTTTATGCAATTTATTTTAATATAATGACCCGAACGACCGATAATTTTATAATATTATATTATTTAGTTTTTCTCGCGACTTCACTCTAGCATTCTATCCCATAAGAAAGGAGATTTTTCTGGAATAAAAAGTAACAATCAAAGCGAAATTGATTAATGCTATAGGTATCAGAATGGAGTCGATTTTTTACAATTAATAGATTTTTAGATATAAGGCCTACCTTATATCCAAAAATCTATTAATTGTAAAAAAAAATGATTTTAGATTTTTGTTATATCCTAATATAACAAAATAAATGCATCAACATTACCATGCATACCGAATCAATATACCTACATATACTTTTTAACTTTGATTTCGTTAATTAGGTCATTTGAATGATAAAAGTCGATAACCGAGAGAGTTTTAGGGTTTAGACTAATAGAAAATAACGTATATATGTACCTACTATAGTTAATTATTGTTTTTAATTAGCTTTGATTTTATTTTGTAACTAATGAAATGCTAAAACAAAAAAACGCTTAATTAATTAAAACTATATCGTAATCTTAATGCAAAACCAACTAAATGCACCAACATGTTTGTATTATTACATTATATTATTATTATTATATTTGATCAAATCTGTATGTTATTTACTTTCTGCCAAAGCTATCTTTGTAAATAAGTGTCGTAGCTAATAACCGGTTTTACCTGTAGATTCGTCTTGATGAGACGAATCGATAGTTATATTTAACTTAATTTGGGTGAAAATTTGTAGATAGTTGGTTTTTGTATTATGGGTACGATACGTGGGACACTCAGAAAGTTGTGAGAAACTAAAAAACTAACTTTTATGGATTAAATATTTTTATTAAATATATTGAAGAACTCTCCACCAAGCTCAATACAAAGTTTCTTGCGTCTGAACCAATTTTCGAAACATTATTTCCAGTCCGCCGCAGACACTTCTTCCACGGCCTTCTCGAACGCTGCTAGCGCGTCTTCCGGCGATGGAAACTATCCCTTTCAGCAGATTTTTTTATTTTAGGGAATAAAAAGAAATCACACGGTGCCAGATCAAGACTGTAAGGAGGACTGTAAGAATTGATTAATTAATATACAATATCGATGTTACAGTATTTTCCATGACGATAAACCCGAAAATGTGCCCATTACAATCGTTTATCGATATTTGTTATTTTATATATAAATAAAAACTGTTTTTTGTTTTTTTATGACCATTTGCAATTATACAACTAGCAAGAAATAAGAGCAACAAAAATCTTGTAGAAATTATAACGAAAAGTTAAAAATGATCGTCATAAAATCGATTGCGTAATATTTATAAGCCTTTATTCTACTAATAAAATTATAGCCCAATTTAACAAAAAATAAAGATTCGATTTCTGAAAAGTACAGTTGACTGAATGTAAAGGTACCTAACAAGACTTTTTATCCTTGTTTATAAAAGAGACTAAAAAAGGCGACAAAAGGGACTTAAAAGAATGTTAATTTAGTGGAGGCTAGCTTTTCTTGCAACTCCACTCCGGTAGATCCTCCGTTCGATAGACAAGAGAAGTTTTAAGGTATTTTAAAGCATAATTTTACGGTGCGATTAATCTGACGCCAGTCTTTCTTGTTTTAATTTTTTGTGCTTGTGCTACCAAGTTGCGAGCCGATTGTCAAGCCCAAGTTGTCGACGGCGCGTAGTGTTCTACGCACGCCTCAAGGAGATGCCAGCAACCGTAGGGGCCCACCTGGGTCGAAGCCTACTGGGGCCATGGGTGATGCGAAAGAGATCCCCGGGGCCTTGGGACAATGAATAGAAGGAATTAGAGTGGGTTTTCAGTCAGTAAAAGTCTGACACGCCCTCCCGCTCCGTCCAAGAGTGGGGAAATCATCTAATGTCATTAGGTGATTTTCCCACCCAAAAAAAAAACATAGTTGGGAACAGGTTAGGCAGATGATGGTGCTGAAATTTACGATGCTTTTTGTCTCTAAAGGCTTCTATATTTTTTATATATTTTTTCTAATGCCCTATATTTTTCCCTTGTTGGGCAAAGGCTTCTCCCAACGACTTCCACGTGTTCTTTTCTCGAAACACCACAAACCAGTCCTTATGATAAGCATCTAGACCATCTTGCCACCTTTTCCCGGGTCGGCCTTGGCAGCATCATCTATCCTGAGGCACCCACTTTGTCCGAAGGTCATAATCATCATCATTTCAGCCAAAAGACGTCATAGGCGTCCGCGTAGCTGTTGGACATAGGAGTCCCCAAAGCACCATCATAACGATCAGTCCTGTGCTTCTCGCAACCATCGGGTTCCTGCCACCCTCACCAGGTCATCGGTCCACTTTTTGGGAGGCCTGCCAACGCTGCGTCTTCCGGTGTTTCGGCGCCGCTCTAGAAATTTTCGGCCCCAGAGACTATTATTCTGTTCTGCGAGCAATGTGCCCTACCCATGGTCATTTAAGTTTGGCGATTCTTCAAGTTTTATCCAAAGGAATTGATAAATTGATTCGAAGATTTTATTCGTTCCTAAGTAAGTAGAGTAAATTTCACGCATTTGACAGTTTTTTTAGACCTGCCCGTACCGAGGCAATCAATTAACATTGGTTTCGTTAATGAGATAATTAAATAACAAATATTGACAAACTATTTTAATGGGCACATTTACGTGTTTATCTTCATGGAAAATACTATAACATCGATATTATGTATTAATCATTATGTATAAATTATGTATTATAATGTAAAATAAATCAATATTTATTTTACATTATAATACGGGTGATTCATTTGAGGTATTTTCTTTTTTCAAAACAAAAAAAAAAGTATCGGTTTTTCTATACAATTGTATAAAAATAACCATTCTTTACATCTAACTTCGTCGCCATTTGTAGTGGACGCACTGACACAGGGGATAAACACGTTAGCTCGTTACGTCACCATCAGTTAGGTTAAATACGTCTGTCTTCAACAACAGCCAGTAAACGACTGCCCGTGAACTCGAGATAAGTACACAAAAACTACACGGGGGATTCATTCGGAGGTATTTTTTTGAAAACAAAAGAAAAAGTATCGGGTTTTCTATAAAATTTTATAAAAATAACCATTCTTTACATTCAATTTCGAAAGATTATTTTCTTCAAAAGGAGCAGTGAAAAAATCAAACTTCAACCAACGCAATCTAAAAATAAGACCGTATATGCTCTGTTTATCGCGCATATTTTAATACTCGCAAGGAAATCAAAACTCAATCCTGCAATTTGCAAAAGCAACGAAAATCTGTGAACCGTAAAGTAATTACATCAAAACATAACTACTTTTTTAGCGATTCCGAAAAATCTTCGAAGCTGGATTCGGGAATCGAACTGTTTACATTCCGCTTAAGTTTGTACGAAATCCTCGGTGCGCGAGTTCTTTAGAATGATAATGAAATGCACTTTGTCTATAAGGCATCATCCTGATTGATAGATTCAGGATTGCGGGATTATTCGAAATAGCTACCATAGCCCTTGGAAAGGACATTTGAAAAATCACTGAGTTTTAGTCAGTCTGATACTCCCTCACAGTCCATCCAGGTAGGAAAAGTCATTTGATGATTTCTCACGTATAAAAGAGTATATTTGGTGTTAAATAAATATGCCAAGTGTATTTCAACATGATCATCGTGATTTTTCATTTGTCAAATTTTTCTAACACCTGATGAGATAATTTTTTTGAAATCCTGTGTGATCTATGAAGTTGGCCAATTCACTTCGAAATGGCAGCGACCGGTAGCGATACCACGAGGCTGAATCGGCTGCGGCAGACTCACGTCGAAACCCATGGCCGCAAGCGGCTCCCGATACTAACGCATATAGCCTCTTCTTGAAGAATTTAGTTCCTACATTCGGCCAGTAAACTTGTGTGTATGAGTAAAAATGGAATTTTATTACTATCTATTGGAGTTTGGTTTCCGCACTTAGTCTATGATGGTGCGAGGGCCATGGCGGCCCTCTTTAGGGCTTTTTTACACCCGGCCAACCTCTCTTCAGAAACAGATTAAGCCTATCGGTTTATTCTGGGCATCTTTAACGGAATTCGGTGAGCTTAGAGTTTGTATATTTCTGTTACACTCGGGCACTCAAGGAGTTGCTCATCATCATGCTCGCTGCAGGCTCTATTCTAACGTGTGGAAGTTTTAGTTTAGTGAGCAGTGTCCAGGGGTGGTCGCCGCCACCAGACTCGAGCTGCCTCTGACCAGTCGCAGAGGACTCTTGGATAGGGTCATGTCAGTTCCAGCCTAGCATGAGCCTGCACTGTCACATGGATATACTGACTTTTTTAATGATTAATATTCGATGTCTTTTGCCCAATTCAACTGCTTGTCAGTGGCCAAGTACAATGTACATGGGTATCTACAGCCATGTACTTGGCTACCAGAGGAAACCAGATGGAATTGGTTATTGTCGGAGTTTCGCCCCGGCGTTGCATTTCCACGTACTAATCGTGTATGCGTGCAAGGACTGTTGCCTCCAGATCCTACGCTGGCAGGCCAGTAAGAAAGCTCACCGAAACCGTGCGGTATATGGCATGCGTTCAGCCGGGCCGCCGGCTGCTTCCACAGCGCTGGCGCCCATACCTGTGCGCCAATATTTCCGCCGCCTGAGGTTCTCCGCAACCACAGCGGCAGCACCAGTCACCTGTTTCTGATTTCGCATATTCAAAAACTAAATGTTGTATATGCACGTAAGACAATAAACACCTCCTACCTAAAATATGGCGTCATAAAACTCGTCCGCATCGCTGTCGACTGGAAGTGCGCCCAAAAGCCTAGCGGCATTGCCACGTTGTATGGCAATGCTTAATCTCTAACCGAGGTAAAATCCAGCCCTAGGGTAAAATATAATTAATATATATTTACATAAAATAAATAATCTAGAACCTAAAATTAATACACGTTATTTTAGGTTCCAGATTACACAAATTAGGTTCTAGATTAAACAATGTTAGAAGCTTTTGAAAATTGGTTTGGTACAAATAATTTGTAATTTAATATTAAAGTGTATTTTATTCAAGTCGACAGTCTGAAATAACGCTTGTCTTAAGATTTTATCCACTTTTAAGATGTAACAAACTCGAAGTGACTGACAAGGAATAACTTTTACATCTTCTTCTTCTTTTTCTTACATTAACGCATTATTATTAGACTGGAAGGATGAAACACTGTCTGTTAGTTCTGAATTGTATGCAATCAGAAGCCAGAGGGAAGAACTAACTTTGCCCCAACTTGGAATGATATACTTTGCTCTAGTTGAGTCTAAACTCAGATAAAGTATTGAGTTTTGGGACATCAGTTACAAGTGCAGTATCCTCCTCGGTATTCATTTGTAACTTAAAAAAAGCGCCGGTTGGGTTGAAAGCTCTTTAATCTGGTTTTGGTAAAGTTATTTATTGTTATTCATCGTAGTCCCAAATATCGTTGTCTTTATAGTGCAACTACTTACCTTTAGAATTTAAAAGTATAAATGGCCCAAACGTATTTAAAAAAAAATATATATTATGTATGCCCTTTGAGAAAGTATTTCACACTATTAGCTATTTTATGTTTATTATTCTGTGTATGCTTTTACGCTAAAAGAAGAAATACTTTTTGTTCGAAGGAATTTGTTTGTTGGAAAAAAAGGAAATTAGCCTTTCCAATGATTTTGACGATTTCGACACATCGATTGAATAGTTTCTAAGTCTAAATAGATATAAGTTGATATATTATGTAAAAGTATTTTTATGTTTTATATGTATAGTGTTAGGTTTTTAAATATTTTTAAATCGATGTCACGTTTTAGTCGATTATATTGGGACATTTTATTTATTACACTGGCAATACTAATTTTGTACAACGGTCATCCTGACTTGACGGAAGTACGTGGCGGTTGACTCGGCCTATTTGCTCGGGGACAGCATCAAATACGGACGTGTCCAAGTTGTATATCCAGAAGAAAATATACATATACCTACCTTTCAGATATTTCATGTGAGTTTTATTATACTATTCCTAACATATCTTAACATTTCAGAAGTGGGATTAGCCTGCTTTCTGCCCACTTGTCTTAGTTTAAACTACCGTTTACAGAATTCCTTGATGTGTTTGTATTTTGTGATTCTAGGAGTTACTTTTCAAAAGTCAGTTTTCAGGTTTCAAAGTAGATGTATATGGTACTGCCCGCACATCTCTTGGGGTGCAAGGGGGGCCAAAATTTGATTATTTTTGACTTACGAGGCCCCGTTTTCGAGATATTCAATTATAAATTTTGATATACCGCCATTAACACACTTTTCGTTTTTAACGTGTAAAATTGAGAAGTTACATCGCTTACGTTTACAAGTTCCAGAGAAACGATGCCACGAGCTAGTGAACCTTCTTCACGGCGGCGCCTGAGGACGCCCACCCGTAACGAAGCCGATTGGAGTGCATACTCAAGCAGACGGAGTCGCAGTCCTACGCGCCGAGCAGGCGATAGCTACCGCAGCCGCAGTCGTGTGCGCACTCCAGATCAAGAACAGGGGCGCGGCAGCGTCCGAAAACTGGAACGGGAGCTGGAGCAACATCGCGAACAACTTCGAGCTTTGGAGAGCGAGCTGAGACGGGAGCGCAGCCTTCGACGACGCACGTCACCACTGGGTGGCGCTGAGCGCAGCTGCCACCAATTGTCGAAGGACAATGAACCGGAGCGGTTGCGGCCGCGAGATAGAAGCTCGTCCCGTGACCGCCCGGCAGTGAAGAAGTCTCGTACAGGACGGGATACTGCTGACGACACACCAGTGACACCACAGGATACACGGTCAGATAGTCCAACTTTTACATTCAAAGACGTTATGAACTTTATAAATAATTTTAAGTCTCGATCACAGCCGATAACAGCGACACCTCCGTTACATAGTAACAGTAATAGTATTAATCCCAAAAATATATTGCCAGTCTTTGACCCTTCGTCAAAGAGCCAGCAAATTGATATTTGGCTTAAAAAGGTAAATGAGTGTGCCACTGTTTACGGTTAGGACGAGAGGACTGTTATACATTTTGCTATGCAGAAACTACAAGGATTGGCCAAAACTTGGTATGAGAGCTTGAACTCCATACTATTTACTTGTGTGTGGCATACAGTGAGTGGCAACAAAAATTGACATGTGCCTTCCCGTTTGATCAAAATTATGGCCAATCCTTGGAGGAGATGCTCAGGAGAAAGAGTAGGTTCAATGAACCTCTTGAGGTCTATTATTATGAAAAATTAGCTCTTTTGAATCGTTGTGATATTGATGGTAAACGTGCAGTGGAATGTATAATCCATGGTTTGAGTGATAAGACAATGAGGTCTAGCGCCAATGCGATACGTTGTACCCAACCCGATCAATTGCTACAATTTCTTATGAGCAATAAGGAGATCACACATACACAACCCTATGATCGTACCCAGTCTAAAGGTCAAACTTCAGGTGCATCTAAGCTTCCAAATAATAATCAATCTACAAAGACCAATAATAGTAATAATCGCTCCGAATTATTTTGTTTCAATTGCAAAGAGATAGGGCACCCGTATCTTAAATGTCCAAAACCCCTAATTCATTGCGAGAAGTGCCGTAGAGTCGGTCATAAAACTGAAAATTGTGGAATGAAACTAGGAAACGACAAAAACCCCGATAACGTTAAAAAGACAATGCAAATATCAATGTCGGAACCAAATTCAAAGTTCGTTAAAGAAGCTAGGGTAAATAATACTCCAATTGAAACTTTCATTGATTATGGCAGTCAGGTTACGCTAATTACACAATCCACGGCTTCAGAGTTAGGCCTAACCTACAATAGTTCTTCTATACCTCTAAAAGGCTTTAGTACATTATTCGTTCTAATGGCGGAGTGGAGGTTGACTTAAGCATTGATGGTGTAAATGGTCGTGTTTTGTGTCACGTTGTAGAGGATAGGCTTCTTGATTTACCTTTGCTTGTAGGACAGTCTTTCACAGAGCAATCGCATGTTGTCGTGTATAAAAATGCGGAGGAGTTAAAGTTCTTTGATTGCAATGAGTTGGGTTTTCCTGATATAGACTTTCATGAAAATACACTTGCTAAAATAGTGGTAGCTTCAGATGTTGTTGTCTTTGGTCCAGTTGTAATTAAAAGCCGCGTTGACACAATGAACGATGGAGATCTGTTACTAAGTGGAAAAGTTATAGGAAAACCTAAACAACAGTTCATTGTTTACGGAGGAGCATATCGAGTCAAAGATAACTTCCTTTATATTTATGTAACGCCATTGTCTAAATGGTGTCGGTTGCAAGAGGGTGTTGTTATTGGTAGGGGTTCGAAGATCCAGGTAGTTAACAGTGTATTCTCTCCATCGGACTCATCGACGATAGAGGCCGATATGATCGATACTAGCCAAGTCAAAATAGGAACTGCAGTCACCGAGTCTCAACGACAACGATTGATGGATATACTTGCTAGATATAAACATTGTTTTGCAACGTCTCTTAAAGAATTAGGGTGTACGAGCATCGCAGAGATAAATATTGAATTAACAAGTAAACGCCCTGTTGTGTACCGACCATACAGATTAGCACATAAAGAACGAGAGCAAGTGAAGGAGATGATAGGAGAAATGCTGGAGTCCGGAATAATTAGGGAATCGGTATCAAAATATGCTAGTCCTATCATATTAGTGCGCAAAAAGGATGGTAAGCAGAGATTATGCGTCGACTATAGGCTTTTGAATTCAATAACATCGAAGGAACGATACCCGATGCCGATTATTGAAGACGAGGTTGCACGACTTTCAGGTCAAGTTTTCTTTATTACTCTGGACATGGCATCCGGTTACTATCAGGTACCGACTACCGAGGATTCGAAACCTCTCACATCATTTGTTACCCCGGACGGCCAATACGAATTTAATCGCTGAATGAATAGGGTATTAGGGTCTGCTAGGTTTACAGAAGCTACGGTATACATCGACGATGTTCTTATTTACGGAAAGAGTGTGGAGGAATGTTTGGAGACATTTGAAAGAGTGATGCAGTTATTGGAGAAGGCAAACTTAACCCTTAATTTATCAAAATGTGATTTCCTTCAGAATCAGATAATTTATTTAGGATACGAAATTAGTGCCGCAGGCGTTCGTCCTGGTAATAAGAAAATTCAGTCGGTCCTAGATTTCCCTTGTCCAACCAACTCGCAGTCGGTACGCCAGTTTCTTGGATTGGTGGGCTATTTCAGAAAGTTCATCAGGAACTTCGCGACTTTAGCCCACCCACTGAATAAGCTTCTCAGGAAAAATGCGGATTGGGTTTGGACTGAGGATCAAGAAGTAGCATTTAGGACGCTTAAGGATAGGTTAGTCGACAGACCGATACTAGCAATTTACGAACCGACTGCTGAAACTGAATTGCACACCGATGCAAGTAGAATAGGAATAGGTGGAATATTACTTCAACGTAAAAACGCTCGCGACCCTTTCAAAGTCAAAGTCAAGTCAAAGTCAAAGTCAAAGTCAAAAATTTTTTATTTCACATAGGCCTACATGGGCACTTATAAAACGTCAGAAGCTAGTGCACGGTTCCAAATTGGTCGTTTCCTATGGAGAAGAACCGGCAAGAAACTCCATGGTTTCCAAGTTGTGGCATACTACAGTAGGCAAACCTCTCCAGAGGAGAAAAATTTTCATGCATTTGAACTTGAGACCCTAGCTGTAGTATGTTCACTAAAAAAAATTCCGGGTGTACCTGTTGGGTCAAAGTTTTAAGATTGTCACGGACTGTAGCGCTTTGCGTTCAACTTTTTCGAAACGAGATATGATTCCACGTATAGCTCGTTGGTGGCTACTCCTTCAAGAATTTCAGTGTACGATAGAATATCGCGCCGGTATTAAGATGGCACATGTGGACGCTCTTTCGCGAAATCCGATTGAATTGGTTGATGATACAATTGAAATTGACCAGTATCCGAGTATTATGTTGATTTCTAGTGACGACTGGTTACACACCTTGCAGATGGGAGATTCGGAACTCCGTAGAACTCGCGACATTCTGACTACTGATATGGATGCTGACAATTTGAAATATATTAAAGAAAATTATCTGTTAAAGGATAACAAACTTTTTAAATGTTTGAACGGCGATAGGAATGACTTACGCTGGGTAGTACCAAAGGGCGCAAGGTGGCAACTATGCCGCATGAATCACGACGATATCGGACATTTTGGGGTAGAAAAGACGTTAGAACGTATTAAAAAAACGTATTGGTTCCCTAAAATGTCACGTTTTGTTAAGAAATATGTTCAAGCGTGTCTTGAGTGCGCATATTCAAAGAAAACCACTGTTGCTGAGGGTCATTTACACACAATTACTAAAATAGAAGTACCTTTCCATACAATTCACGTTGACCACCTCGGGCCCTTTGTTCGTTCAAATTTAGGGAATTCTTACCTCTTTGTCATAGTAGACGCGTTCACAAAGTTCGTTTTCATTAAGCCAGTACGAAACACCAAAACACAGACGGCTGTAAAAGTTCTCGAAGATATATTCTGTACTTTTCGGTTCCCTGATCGTATCATTATTGACCGTGGCACATGTTTCACTTCACACGCTTTTAAACGTTTTTGTTTAGAAAAAGGTATACGCCATGTTTTGAACGCTGTCGCTAGCCCGAGATCAAACGGACAAGTAGAACGGTACAACCGCACCATTTTGAACTCGTTGACTGCTCAAAATCTAAATTTCGATGAAAGAAACTGGGATGATAAAGTAGGTAGAGTTCAATGGGGTATGAATAATACTCGCCAAAAGACCACGGGTAGAACGCCGGCTGAAGTCATGTTCGGATTAAATATGAATGCAGAGATTGACCCTAGACTTAACGAGTTAGTTCGGGAGAGTAGAGAGGTACTAGATACAGAAATCTTACGTGAATCTGTTAAAGATAAAATAGATGTAGAACAGGAAAAGCAAAAATCCGCTCATGACAAAAACCGGAGTCCTGCGCGTGTATACGGTGAGGGTGATCTTGTAAAAATTACGAGAACTTCGTTTGCAAATGACGGCAAAAGTAAAAAACTAATACCACCTTACATTGGGCCTTATCGTGTAGTTGCAATATTGGGCAACGATCATTGTAGATTGGCTGCTATACCTGGGTTGTCTAGTACAAAGAATAAACGCAAAACCACTGTCGCTGCCGACCGTATGTTACCATGGGTTCACGTAGCCGCTCTAGATGTAAATGAGGGCAGTGATAATGACGTTGATAATGAGCCGAATAGTGATAGTAGTGAAGACACTGATGTGTAAGATAATCTAAGATTGCTAATTAGTTTTTAATTTACATTACGCCTTTATCAACCTCATCATTACCACCATGATAGATAAATTGAGAAAGTTTTCATAAATATTTCTACGCAAATTAATGACTATACTGATTGATTATTATTTTTGAAGTAGAGGATATGTAATGTAGAAGTTAAACAAGTAGCATGTATTTTAAGGAATATGAGAAGATAATGTGAATTAATTTATAGTAAGATTGTTTAGTCAAAAAAATAATAATTTCTTTTGATTATGTTTACTTGTGAGAAGGAGGGTTCACAAGTAAGGTCACCTCGGTTTGTGAGAAGGATGGTTCACAACTGCCGTGACTTATTTTCTATTTATGTATTTATTGCTTGTGAGAAGGAAGGGTTCACAAGTACAGTCGCCTCGGTTTGTGAGAAGGATGGTTCACAACTGCCGTGATTTATTTTCTATTTATGTATTTTTTTGCTTGTGAGAAGGAAGGGTTCACAAGTACAGTCACCTCGATTTGTGAGAAGGATGGTTCACAACTCCCGTGACTTATTTTCTAGTTTATTCTATTTATGTATTTATTGCTTGTGAGAAGGAGGGTTCACAAGTGCGGTCACCTCGGTTTGTGAGAAGGATGGTTCACAACTTCCGTGACTTATTTTTTTTTATAAAATGTATTTATAGCTTGTGAGAAGGAGGGTTCACAAGTTAATATTACTATGGGTTGTGAGAAGGAGGGTTCATAACTCTAGTATTTTTGGATATTGCTGATATATTTCTCATTATGATTGTATCTAATATTTTAGCATATAGGATGATTGGCAAAGAATGTATCTGTTATAGAAATAATGTTTAGATATCTGTGAGTCGGATTCGATGCTGTCATCTGCGCTGGCCGAGAGTTAGGTAGTATTGCTAATTTGCCTACGTGCATGGGGACATGCACGACGTCAGGATGGTCGAGTGTTAGGTTTTTAAATATTTTTAAATCGATGTCACGTTTTAGTCGATTATATTGGGACATTTTATTTATTACACTGGCAATACTAATTTTGTACAACGGTCATCCTGACTTGACGGAAGCACGCGGCGGTTGACTCGGCCTATTTGCTCGGGGACAGCATCGGATACGGACGTGTCCAAGTTGTATATCCAGAAGAAAATATACATATACCGGTAGGTATTTCATGTGAGTTTTATTATACTATTCCTAACATATCTTAACAATAGATTGTTCTAAATATTCGATATAATTCTTGATTTATTATTATATAATGTTTAATTTTCTTTTTATTCTATTGTAGTGTTTAATGGTCATCATTTATTTTATTCAGTACACATTTATATTTTACACTATGGATATTTTTTTTTAATAAATGACTTTTGGAAAACCGCAATAAAACAAAAATGTTCTTCTGAAGAATTTATTGGAAATGCGTGATTAAATACAATTCAGTTAAAAAATCATCGGATAGCATGGTTAAAAATTGTACAGTTATCAGACATATTTTTCTGTTTTAGTTTTCTTTCTCATCGAGATTTTTTCTGATAGTTTCCTTGATCCAGTGGTTTATAGTTTTAACTCTGGTGTATATACTTGGAGACTTACCGCAGCCATATTTTGTGGTGATTATTCCTATTTGTACGTTGTTATAAGTCAGTGGACCACCTTCGTCGTACTGTAAGTAAATTTTAATCTATCATATGATTTTCGCAAATAAACCTAACCTTTTCTTAAACCTAGTTACTTCCCAAGGGATGGGACTCATAAAAATCATAAAAATAATAAGGTACTACAACACAAAGTCGATCAGTATAAGGGTAACCTGGCTGTCATTTGCTGACTTTAGACAGTTGTTGCGTTAGTCAGAGGCCTAAAAATATAACACACTGCGTTATGGAGCTCAAATCGGAAGCCGACTCCTAATTAGTTGGACTAAATTTAGTCAAAGATCATTTCCTTTCACTGTAATTGCTAATCTATTTCTACTTAAATTCAGTTCTTCCATCACTAATCCAACGTTTTTTTTATTATTTTTCCCATTTTTTTCTACGAGATTGTGTCACATATAATATGTATTTATAAATTTTATAAGTTTATATATTGTTCTTTATAATAATAGCTACATAATATTAGGGGTTAAAGTATGAAATTGCCGTTTTATAAAACGAGTTGCTTTGAAGTGTTATATCTTTGGATTGACTTAGAATTATAAGTTCAAATAAACTTTATATTAAAATTACGTTATTCTTTTCTCAAAATGAGGTATTTCTGGTTTCTGTGTGTTTTGTATTTTCTGTAATAATGTATTGCAGTACTTGTAACTATTTTTGTATGAAATATAAGAAAACTCGCATTATTTTGTAATATGAGTTCTACCGTGGAAACAATGTGACTCAAGCGGTATGCAATATTGATGATGTATATGGACTTAAAAACTGCTAATAATTGGAATATCTATTTTTATTTCAATCACTTTCACGTGGTTAATTATATCTCACGAATAACTTTTCTCCTCAGTGCGGCAACAGGACAAAATTTCCAAAACGAAAGCTATGAAACCAAGAGCAAAAAGTTTTTTTGTTAAAAGAAAATCGTAGGTATACATAATTGATATTGCTTGTCCTTTGAAATGCATAGTTTCTACGTTGGAACTCTTAATATGAAAAAAATGATTTTTTATTTGCTTTCATGGTTATGAGAACTGCGATATTGCAGAAAATACAAAACACAAACAATCCAATAAATACTTTATTTCGGAAAAAGAATAACGTGCTTTTAATATAAAGAGTATTTGAACTTATAATTCCAAGGCATTCCAAAGATATAACACTTCAAAGCAACCCGTTTTAAAAAACTGCAATTTCATACTTTAACCCCTATTATAATTTAATATCTATGTATAGTCTAGTATATAGTTTGTAATGTAAAATTTAATACTTTATTAGTTTGCAGTACACCGCAGACTACCCCCTTTTTTACTTTAGGTTGTTACAGTACATCCTCAGGTTGAGTGGTCTTGTGCGGTCTTATCGCTGTTAGCGACAAGATCGCCAATCTTCCCATAGATTTAAGTTTGTGTAAAAGTTTTGTTACTGTTTGCTTTTATTGTGGTGTACAATAAAGTTTATTCTATTCAATTTTAGGCAGATTAATTGACCTTACCATACAAGGGTCCTTATTGATTGCTTCGGTGCACATCATCCTGTTTGTTACTTGAAAATCTTTGTAAAAATCCTCACATTTTTTACTAGGCACTACTGGTACTGTCGTTTGCTTTAGTACGTTAGACATCTCAAAATTTGGCTGGAAAAAATAAACGAAATGTTAGATGGTGATATTGTATGGCTGTTGGAGATTAAAAATTCAGTCCCAACATAGCCTATCGAAAATATACCAGCGTTCACTTGTTATCACAATGAAAATTGGCATCAAACTCTTTATGACCTCAGTAGGGTTTTTCTAAGTGGTTAATCATCTAATGACTGCTGTATTGCAAGAACGCAAAGGACAACTGAAAGAACACAGGTATGGTTTTAGTGAGTGTCTCACACGCCTTTTCGCCTCCTTAAAGCGGGAGAAGTTATTTGGTGATTTCCCACATTCAAACAGAAAAAAATACGAACAATCGAAATGAACTACAGAAAAACAGAAAGGATTATGAAAAAAAATAATACGTGTAGATTTCGAATTCGAGTATTCATAAAAAAAAAAATCGAAAGTTTTTCACATAAGCCTGTATGGGCACTTATAAAACGTCTGAAGGTAGTGCACAATTTCAAATTTTCCCTATGGAGAAGAACCTGCAAGAAACTCCATGGTTATTCTTGTAAAAAAAAATGTTGATCATACAATATTTCCACAAAACAGGATAAGTAGATGATATGTAAGGACAGTGTAGACCAATTAATATTGTACTCGAAAGTACAATAAAAATAATCATAAAATGAGTCGTAAAAGGAAGTAATCTAAGAATTCGCGGAGTCTACAGTGTTCTCACATTCAGATTATAAAAAAGAGGCTATATAAAAAAAGCAAGAAAAATAAATAATTACTACTATCAATAAATGAGACGTTAACAAAATAAAAAGTTATACTTTAAATATTTCTGTTCCATTACAATTTTTTGAATGGTATGCGAAAGGTTTGCCTTTTAATTAATTCAACTCCTTCTTATATCTTCATAATTTTTAACTTTTATTTTCCATTGGGACGAATGAAATGAACCGTCTGTTTTAAAAATATTAATTCAATATAATAAGTTATTAAAAAATATAAATCAAATTAAATTTTAAACTATTGAATATTTTCTATTGTTTCATACGTATACTTAATATTTATTATATTGAATTTTAATTATTATTTATGAATACACCTATACCATCAACTCATCAAATCTTACCCGGAAAGGAGGTGTTTTGAGGTAAAACATAATGATAAATTGTCAATGCTACACGAGATCAAAGCAGGAGTGCCGCAAGGTAGTATATTGGGACCCAGTCCTTACCCAATCTTTACGGCGGATTTACCAACACTCGATGAAATCACCACCACTGCTACTTACGCTGACAACACCTTTATTTTATCTGTTCATGGGAACCCTGAATTGGCATCAAGAAACCTCCAAAGACATCTCAGATTAATAGAGGAATGGTTTAATAAGTGGCGCATCAAAGCCAACAAAGTCAAATCTGTCCACGTTACCTACACTCTCAGACGTAAAACTTACCCACCTATTCTATAATATAATCAACATGTCCCACAAGCCAATGATGCAAAGTACCTAGGAATGCACCTTCACCGCCGACTGACTTGGTAAAAACATGTATGGACCAAACGCAAGCAGCTGGATACCAAAATCCAAAAACTTTACTGGCTGATTGGACCGAAATTCAAACTCACTCACAACAGTAAAATACTTATCTACAAGGTCATTATCAAGCCTATTTGGACGTACGGCATCCAGCTTTGGGGCTCAGCAATATTGCAATACCGGAGAGAATCCAAAGCAAAACGATTCGAAAAATGTTAAATATTCCGCAGTACAACCAGATCATGTACATGGATATCAAGTTTAAAACATGTCACAGAAGAAAATATAGTAAAAGCTATCAAAACCAACTGTGTAAACACAGAAACGAACTAGCTTCACAACTGCTAGAGCCCGGGAGTTTCACTTTCTCCCGATTAAAAAGACACAGTGTTCAGAAGCTAGCGGAAAGATTCGCAACATAAAATTGAGAGATGCGTCACTGGACAAATCTACTTACCACATCAAAGACAGATTTCAACCAGCACATTGGATTATTGCTCCCGAAGCAGATTGCCAATTAGTAATAATATTTTAGGCACGTCATTTAAATGTTAAGTATCGTGTCGCAATAAACTTCAGTTTTGATTTGAGTGTCAATAATAATTTAGATTTTACCCAAGCCCCACATAATTTCCACGCGCGCCTCAGGGAGATGTCAGCAATTGTAGGGGCCCAGCAGGGTCGAAGCCTACTGGGGCCATGGGTAGTGTGAACACGAAACCCGGACCCTGGGACGAAGGCAACGAAGGAACAGGAGTGGGTTTTTAGTCAGTAAGAGTCTCACACTATCTCTCGCTCCGCCCAAGAGCGGGATTTGTCATAAGATAATTTTCTCACCTAAAAAAAAAAAAAGCCCCACATAATGACTACGCATGAACCAGTTATCTCATCTTTGATTTTATAGTGTTTTATAACATTATTTCCCATTACATGATCGGATTTTTTAAATTAATATTTTATTCAGAATCTCAGTTTTGTAAAACCAATAAGATCATCATTGTATAGTAGATTAAATCCTTGTATTATCAAAATACACATACTTACCATGTTATACCAAATTAAAATCCATTTCTGAATCAAATTTACATACTGGATGCCAAAGAAATTGTATGTTAATTTATAAATAAATGAATGTTTCATCATCTTTTATCTGAATAAGCTAGTGGCGGTAAAAATCGTATTATATTTAAATTCATTATCTATATTAAGAAAAAAGTCACCAACTAGCATTATCCGGAGATTACCGGAATTCTGGAGGCGACCAAACAAGTTACAACTACTCGTTTAATAAATTTATATAAACTTACTTCTTCTTTGCCCCAACCAGTTATATTTAACATTGTTCCCACATTCACCTTCACGAGATTTCCATTCCCTTTCAACCAAACTTTCGACACTGTGGGTCCAAAAGTCAAGGATTCATTCAATTTGAGGACAGCAGCGTCATAGTCGCCGGTTTTTCTGGAGTACTGATCGTGTAATATAGTTCTTACAACATCGTATACTTTTCCCCCTTCTTCAGGATTATCACTTCCAACAGAGACTTTAAAATGGCCGTCCCTAAAAACAAAGTAAAGAATCTTTTGAGTGAAGGTTTCTTTAAATGACGCAATAGAAGTTAATATAGAAGGCAAATAAATAATATGAACTGGGAAGAGGAAAGGAAACATAATAATATTATTACCAAACATTCTTAGAGGAGTTGTGTATTGGAAGTTGACTACATTTTTAACCGACTTCAAAAACAAGGAGGTTCTATGTTCGGCTAAATGTATTTTTTTATGTATGTTACCGATTTCTCGGTCATATGTGGACCGATTTTGAAATTTTTTTTTTATTGCTTCCGAATTGGTGCCATAGTAAGATTGTTATGATTTGATCATGAACTTCAAAGATATGGAACAGAACTCCTCAGCAGAACCGTCGTAACAAGTAAAATTGCTTTGTTTATTTGTGTAGTCGATGACTGACTGAAAGCAGAGGGGGAAATATATCGAACTGAACTTACTTCAGGCTTCATCATCAGATGATAATGAAGCCTGAAGTTAGGCACCGAAACTCTGTAATAAATTAATGTAATCTAACCGTGTTTGGGATTATTAGTTCGAATTGTCATGAGATGCACTTTGGCAATAAGGTATTTCAGTTTGGCTGACTGACTTTTTAGTGGTTGCACCAAAACTAAAAAGAGTAGTGTGTTCCAATTTTGTTGAGGAAAATATTCAAAAATTTATGATATTTTGGAAAGATTACTAGTAATTAACATGCATTCGGCTATCACCTTAATTTGTTTTTGCTGTTTCGGCCCTAAATTAACATATTTCCTCCGCGCTTCTCATTTATGGAAACATAGTCTACATCTTTTGGAAAAAATGGACCAAATTATCAGGCATTTACATCAATTTTAAACATGGCTATAGATGACCGAGCTTGGGCTCAAGCTACCCTTCCTATCCGTATGGGAGGCCTCGGCATCCGCAAAATTTCTAATATTAATTTACCAGCATTTATATCCTCGGTTCACGGCACTGAGAAATTAATCAGGAATATCCTTTCTCCCTCACTGAGTGATTTCAATGTGCCTGGAGACTCGCTTGCCCGAATACAAATTCACCCAACAACACAACTTTCCAGAGACGGTTTTTTTTAAGGTGGGAAAATCATTGACAAATCTCGCTCTTGGGCAGAGCGAGAGATAGTGTCAGACTTTTACTGACTAAAAACCCACTCCTGTTCCTTCATTGCCTTCGTCCCAGGGTTTCGTTTTCACACTACCCATGGCCCCAGTAGGCTTCGACCCTACTGGGCCCCTAGGATTTGCTGACGTCACCCTGAGGCGCGCGTGGAACAATACGCGCCGTCGACGCCTTGGGCTCGGTCCGGACAGTTACCGGACGGTCGGACGGCGAGCCACCCATTGCTCGCCGTCCGCAAGCCTGCGCCTACGGTGGCCGGAAATCGGGATCGGAATCCCGGTGGCGGTTGGGGCGTGAGGACCGTTGCCGTTGCCTCACGCGATCGGCCGCCTCCTTTGCTAGCATTACTGCTTCGCAGAAGGAGGCGACCGCCTGCCACTCCTCCTCGCTCCGGACCATGGCCTGTACCAAGGCCCGGTGCGAGAGATCGCCGCCGCCGATCGCCCCCACGAGGACACGGCGTTGCTGTTCCCAAGCGGGACACACCTCCACCGTGTGCTCCACCGTGTCCTCCGGGCGGTCCACACAGTGGCGACACCCGGGCGTCGCTTCCGCACGAATTCGGTACAGGAACTTCCCGAACTTCCCGTGTTCGGTGAGAACCTGCGTCATGCGGAAGGTGAGGACGCCGTGAGGTCTTTCCAACCACGCCTCAAAGAGGGGACTTATCGCCATAGTTGTGGCGTGCCCAGCACTGGGTCACGACAGTCGCTGTCGCCATTTTTCCATGAAAACCCGCCGGAACTCCGTCCGCCATGCTGCGACTTGTCGCGGCAGCGGAGTTTCGCCGCGGCGTTTCCCAGAGACGGTGGGATGAGCCGCTCTGCAAAGTAGTCCAGGAAAATCTAATGCTAACATCAGCTACTACTGCGGAGCGTGCGCGCCTGCTGGCTGTGGGGAATTGGGAGTCAGGGCTTTGGCTTCACGCACTGCCGTCGTCGAGCATTGGCACCTTATTCGAAGATACCACTTTCCGCCTAGCTGTTGCCCTACGACTTGGCGCTCCTTACTGTTCTCCTCATCGCTGCCACTGTGGCGAAGTTGTCAACAGCCTCGGTTACCACGGCCTGTCATGCAGTCGAAGCGCGGGACGCATAGCGCGGCACGCGAACATTAACGACATTATCCGACGAGCCCTTGACACCGTCGGTGTTCTGGCTGTTTTGGAACCTCATGGCCTGGCACGCGACGATGGTAAGAGACCGGACGGTATGTCTTTATTTCCGTGGAAGATGGGTAGACTTTTAGTGTGGGATGCTACCTGTATCGACACTCTTGCGCCATCCCATCTTCCTTGATCATCGTGCTGGTGCTGCCGCTGCGGCTGCGGAGAAAAATAACAACCTCGTCGGCAGTTATATTTTTGAGCCGTTTGGGGTTGAAACTCTTGGGCCGTGGGGTCCGAGTGCTCATACGCTTTTTAAAGAACTGTCCAAACGCTTGGGTCACGCGAAGTTTGAAACTTCGCGTGACCCAAGGGCTGACTTTTATCTCGGTTAGAGATTAAGCATTGCCATACAACGTGGCAATGCCGCCAGCCTTTTGGGCATACTTCCAGTCGACAGCGATGCGGAGGAGTTTTATATTTTAGTTAGGAGTAGCCTTTAGTGTTTATATATAGTTTTAATTACTTAAGTGTTTTTGTATATAATTTTATTTATATATTGTGTCTAATAGTAAATAGTGTAAAATAAAAAAACTTTTTACAAAAAAAATACGCATATTGCACTTCTCGGTGTCTTTTTTTTACTTTGAAGTCGGTTGTATTTTTTTTTTGTCTTAGATCTTTTTCTGTAAGAGTATTTTGAAGCTTAAAAAAAAACCAAATGAATATTACTTATAAAGAGTAATTATTTCAGCCGATAGATGTCTACTGCTGGACATAGGCCTCCCCAAATGTCGCCACAATGAACGGTCCTGTGCGTCTCGCATCCATCGGATTCCCGCAACCTTCACCAGGTCATTGGCCCACCTTGTAGAGGGCCTTCCAACACTGTGTCTTCCGGTATGCGGTCGCCACTCCAGAACCTTTCGGCCCCAACGGCCATCTGTTTTGCGAGCAATGTGCCCTGCCCATTGTCACTTAAGTTTGGCGATTCTTCGTGCTATGTCAGCAACCTCGGTTCTCCTGCGGATATCTTCATTTCTGATTCGATCACGCAAGGAAACTCCGAGCATAGCCCTTTCCATTGCCCTTTGGGTGACTTTGAGCCTTCTGATGAGGCCCATTGTGAGCAACCACGTTTCGTAACCTTATATAGAGAATTCTATGACTTTAATTTTTTTTGAAAACTTTCTCTACTCCACTCGATTCAGTAGCCAGACATCGGAAACACCTGGAGCCTTACCATGACATGTTTAAAAGCCAAGCGTCCGAGCGAGAATATATACACCCTATCAAGGCTAATTTATTATTAGACTTTACACCTCAATATTTTTTGGTGACATGCGTAACCTTTTTGTGTATATCTCAGGTAATATTACACCTTTAAGTTTTTCTAAAACGCCAGAGTAGCCAGCGAAATTCAAATCAGCCGGTATTCGATTCTTGTTTTTTTTTTTTATAATTTCGGTTAATTATAAAATTTGAGTACAGTGCTAGGTTAGATAATTTTCGCCAGCTACTCAAGCACCTAAGTAAAGATCACAAGTACTTACACTTGAACACACTGAGCGGTAGTTAGGATAAACCGTTCATGAATGATAGATCCTCCGCACCAGTGGGCGATGCCAAGGAAGCGAATCGACGCCATAAATGGCGCTTGCTTGATGGAGATTATGTGGCCACCGGTGATACCAACACTGTGGTCATGCTGTTCCTGTTCTTCTAGTAAAATAAATATCAGTTAACATTGTGTTGTTAGTTATTACCTATGATACCTAATGCGAACGCTGTTCCCTTGTCCAGAATATGGCCCATATACTGGAGTTCTCTAATTGTTACTCACAAGACATTTTATAGGCATTAAAATTGCTCGTAGTTTGGGCAACACTAATTCGAAAACTATTTTTCGAAAATTAGAGTATGATTTGAGTTATTGGCGGGATTTTTTCGTGTGAAGTCCAGTCTCAATCATTCGTAAATTGAGGACTCTTTTTTATCTGTTCGGTTCAACCTAACGTATACAATACCAACTAATGGATATTTAAAATTATAAATTTTAAATAAAATACTTTATATAATTTTTTTTTTTTTTTTTTTGTATTTATAATTTTCTTTTGTGTTTTTAAAAGAACCCAACTCGTTTTGCAACCTATTGATCTCATACTGATTAATAAGAGTAATTAGTCCCTAAGGAGTTATTTTGTGAGTTTTTGTATGTGGTAACAGCCGTCTTATAGTGAACTAGCTTTTTTCCGCGGCTTCGCCCGCGTACATAAAATATAGCCTGTGTTATTCATGAATGAAGCAGCTTTCTATTGGTGAAAAAAAATTTGCAATCGAACCAGTACTTTTGGTAATTACCTCCTACAAACAAAAAAACATTTAAAAAAAACAAACTTTACCTCTTTAGAATATTAGTATAGACAACAAAGATTTATTTTAAATAAAAAATATATTTAACTAAGTTCACGTTCACTTATGTTTTAATATGTTAGAAATTTAGTACTTTTTTGTTAAATATTGTCGGTTACGAACTAAGATTAATTTAATATTTATGGAAACTACATTTATATAACTTGTTTTGTTTTATTTTATACACTCAACTATTTAGTTAAATATTCTTGTCTATAAATTCTTAAGTGTTTTAATCTAATTGTTTTTACCTATTACTTCGCATTTATCAATTTAAATAATTTTACTTATCGTTAGATAACTTTCAATTATAGCTTTGATAATTTTACCAGTTTACCAAATGTATTGTGTAATGTATTTTATTATTAAAGCGACGGATACTGCTTTTTATTCGAGATCTACACGGCTCATTTTAATATTAAATATAGCTTTAAAAATTAGATACATGTGTATGTTAATTTATCAGTTAAATCCCTATTTGAATTTTGTAAACTTAATTTAAAAACTGGTCAAGTGCGAGTCGGAGGAGTGCGCACTGAGGGTTCCGTACAAACTTGAAAGGTAAATTGCGATTTACGATTTATGACGTATTAAAAAAAAAACTGTTTACTAGATCTCGTTCAAGCCAATTTTCGGTGGAAGTTTGCATGGTAATATACATCACATATTTTTTTTTAGTTTTATCATTCTCTTATTTTAGAAGTTACAGGAAGGGGCACACATTTTACCTCTTTGGAAGTGTCTCTCGCGCAAACTATTCAGTTTAGAAAAAAAATATATTAAAAACCTCAATATTATCCTTGAAGACCTTATTATATACCCTACGTATGCGTTTGATGAAAAAAAAATTGTGAGTTTCAGTTCTAAGTACGAGGAACCCCGAAAATTTATGTATTTTTCTATTTTTGTATGAAAATCTTAATGCGGTTCACAGAACCCATCTACTTACCAAGTTTCAAAAGTATAGTTTTAATATTTAAAAGTGGCAGTGATGTACGGATGGACAGACAGACAGACATGATGATTCCGTTTTTTGCCATTTGGCTACGGAACCCTAAAAATTAACTTTCCTCCACTCTCCTACAAAGCTTACGAAAGGTCACCTATTTACCTTTATAGGGTTGATAATATTTTTTTTATATCTATACATACATATTTAATGCGCTAATCTTTGGAACTAACTTGTCTTTTTTTCTTTTTATTCATGATACCCGTCAGATTGGAAAAAAAGCTTTCTGTACAGAATCAGAATCAGAAACGTTTATTTCAAATAGACCAATTACAGGCACTTTTGAATTGTCAAAATGTCGGTCAGTCAAAAAAAATACAAGTGAAGCTAAATTGCACGTTTGGAACGTGCGTATATCTCTATGGAGAAGAACGTGCAAGAAACTCCAATCAAAAAAACAATCAAGTTTATAGAAAATAAACTTGATCCAACAACTCTTTCATGAGTTGGATGGCTTCCGTGGGTGCATTCCATGGAAGTGGAACAAAAAATAAAGAAACGCTTAAAGTGGCAAGTTAAAAATTACAAATCATATTTAAGTAGATTTTTTAAAAATTTTGACAATAATATGATAATAAAATTTAATATATACAAACAAAAAGTAGTTTACTGCAATTAACACGAATATTTCTTGTTTTGCAAACGAAAAATATGACAATGGACACAAAATACAATAAAAACTTACCTCTGACGATTTTATGACCATATGCACAACTAGTAAGAACTAAGAGCAACAAAACCCTTGTCGAAATCATGACGACGAATTTAAAATGATCAAAATGATACCGTTTGCATGATATTTATAGAGCCTTTAATCTAGCAGGAAAATGATAACACAGTTTATTAAAAAAATAGTTTTTTGAAAAGTACAGTCAGATGAATAAAAATGTACCCAAAGAAGATTTCTTATCGTGGTGAAAGTGAAAGATGAAGAAGGTTATGATTGTGAAGATGATTTTGTCAAAAAAATCAAGTGATTTTTGTTTTATGCAATTTATTTTAATATACTGACTCGAACGACCGATAATTTTATAATATTATATTATTATTTTTTCTCGCGACTTCACTCTAGCATCCTATCCCATAAGAAAGGAGATTTTTCCGGAATAAAAAGCAATAATCAAAGCGAAATTGATTAATGCTATAGGTATCAGAATGGAGTAGATTTTTTACAATAATTAGATTTTTGGATATGAGGTAGGATATAGCAAAATAAATGCATCAACATTACCATGCATACCGAATCAATATACCTACATATACTTTTTAACTTTGATTTCGTTAATTAGTTCATTTGAATGATAAAAGTCGATAACCGAGAGAGTTTTAGGGTTTAGACTAATGGAAAATTACGTCTGTAGGTACCTACTATAGTTAATTACTGTTTTTAATAAGCTTTGATTTTATTTTGTAACTAATGAAATGTAAAAACAAAAAAACGCTTAATTAATTAAAACTATATCGTAATCTTAATGCAAAAACCAACTAAATGCACCAACATGTTTCTATTATTATATTATATTATTATTATTATATTCGATCAAATCTGTAGGTTATTTACTTTTTGCCAAAGCTATCTTTGTAAATAAGTGTCGTTGCTAATAACCGGTTTTACCTGTAGATTCGTCTTGAAGAGAAAGGAAGAGGTGAAGAGGAGGGATGAAGCGCATGTTACTAAAAGAGTTATGAGTTTACATATGGATGGATGGAGAGGGAGAGGGAGACCAAAGAAAAGATGGATAGATTGTGTGAAGAGTGATATGAAAGAAAAGGAAGTTAGTGATGACGAGTGACAGGGCAGAATGGAAGAAAAAAACATGTTGCGCCGACCCCAAATAACACGGGTACAAGGACAGGAAGATGATGATGACCTGTAGATTTGTCTTGATGAGACGAATCGATAGCTATATTTAACTTAATTTGGGTGAAAATTTGTAGATAGTTGGTTTTTGCATTATGGGTACGATACGTGGGACACTCAGAAAGTTTTGAGAAACTAAAAAACTAACTTTTATGGATTAAATATTTTTATTAAATCTTATTAAAGAACTCTCCACCAAGCTCAATACAAAGTTTCTTGTGTCTGAACCAATTTTCGAAACATTATTTCCAGTCCGCCGCAGACACCTCTTCCACGGCCTTCTCGAAACTGTATCCCTTTCAGAAGATTTTTTTTTATTTTAGGGAATAAAAAGAAGTCACACGGTGCCAGATCAGGACTGTAAGTATTGATTAATTAATATACAATATCGATGTTACAGTATTTTTCATGACGATAAACCTGAAAATGTGCCCATTACAATCGTTTATCGATATTTCTTATTTAATTATCTCATTAACGAAATCAATGTTAATTGGTAGCCTCGGTCTAAAAAAAATTTTAATTTGTAAAATTTTCTTAGGAATGAATAAAGTCTTCGAATCAATTTATCAACTCTAACTTTGAACAAAATTTATAAATATTATGCTATCGATTTTATGACGATCATTTTTAAATTTTTTGTTATGATTTCTACAAGAGCTTTATAGTTTTTAGTTCTTGCTAGTTGTGCAATTGCATATGGTCACCAAAAAAACAAAAATAAGTTTTTATTTTATTTATACACTGCAGTTTTTGTTTTCAAAACATAACAGAGAGAACTGCAGTGTAGATATCTAATTTTTTATTAAAAAATAAAAAGTATAAATAAACATAAGTACCCGGGTAATATAAAAAGGATGTAAAAAAACTAATAAAATAAAAACTGATTTTTGTTTCTTTTTTTATGATTGCATATGCAATTGCACAACTAGCAAGAAATAAGAACAACAAAAATCTTGTAAAAATTATAACGAAAAATTAAAAATGATCGTCATAAAATCGATTGCATAATATTTATAAGCCTTTATTCTACTAAGAAAATTATAGCCCAATTTAACAAAAAAAAGATTCGATTTCTGAAAAGTACAGTTGACTGAATGTAAAGGTACCCAACAAGACTTTTTATCCTTGTTTATAAAAGAGACTAAAAAAGGAGTCAAAAGAGACTTGAAAGAATGTTAATTTAGTGGAGGCTAGCTTTTCTTGCAACTCCACTCCAGTAGATCCTCCGTTCGATAGACAAGAGAAGTTTTAAGGTATTTTAAAGCATAATTTTACGGTGCGATTAATCTGACGCCAGTCTTTCTTGTTTTAATTTTTTGTGCTTGTGCTACCAAGTTACTGGGTAATGGAGGTATCAAAAGAGGAGAAGTCATTAGATGATTCCCCACCGCAAAAAAAAGCTGGTTGGACTGGAAGCCGACCCTAACATAGTTGGGAACGTAGATGGCGAGCAATGAGTAGTTCGCCGGCCGATTGTCCGGTAACCGTCCGAACCGAGCCTAAGTTGTCGACGGTGCGTAGTGTTCTACGCACGCCTCAAGGAGATGCCAGCAACCGTAGGGGTCCACCAGGGTCGAAGCCTACTGGGGCCATGGGTGATGCGAAAGATATCCCCAGGGCCTTAGGACAATGAATAGAAGGAATTAGAGTGGGTTTTCAGTCAGTAAAAGTCTGACACGCCCTCCCGCTCAGTCCAAGAGGGCGGAAATCATCCAACGTCATTAGGTGATTTTCCCACCCAAAAAAAGAACATAGTTGGGAACAGGTTAGGCAGATGATGGTGCTGAACTTTACGATGCTTTTTGTCTCTAAAGGCTTTTATATTTTTTATATATAGATATTTTCTAATGCCCTATATTTTTCCTCTGTTGGGCAAAGGCTTCTCCCAACTTCTTCCACGTGTTCTTTTCTCAAAACACCACAAACCAGTCCTTATGATAAGCATCTAGACCATCTTGCCACCTTTTTCCAGGTCGGCCTTGGCGGCATCATCTATCCTGAGGCACCCACTTTGTCCGAAGGTCATAATCATCATCATTTCAGCCAAAAGACGTCATAGGCGTCCGTGTAGCTGTTGGACATAGGAGTCCCCAAAGCACCATCATAACGATCAGTCCTGTGCTTCTCGCAAACATCGGATTCCTGCCACCCTCACCAGGTCATCGGTCCACTTTTTGGGAGGCCTTCCAACGCTGCGTCTTTCGGTGTTTGGGCGCCACTCTGAACTCTCACAGAAATTTTCGGCCCCAGAGACTATTATTCTGTTCTGCGAGCAATGTGCCCTACCCATGGTCATTTAAGTTTGGCGATTCTTCAAGTTTTATCCAAAGGAATTGATAAATTGATTCGAAGATTTTATTCGTTCCTATGTAAGTAGAGTAAATTTCACGCAAACTGACAGTTTTTTTAGACCTGCCCGTACCAAAGCAATCAATTAACATTGGTTTCGTTAATGAGATAATTAAATAACAAATATTGATAAACTATTTTAATGGGCACATTTACGTGTTTATCTTCATGGAAAATACTATAACATCGATATTATGTATTAATTAATCAATATTTATTTTACATTATAATACGGGTGATTCATTTGGAGGTATTTTTTTTTCAAAACAAAAAAAAAGTATCGGCTTTTCTATACACAAACACAGTACAGTATAGTAGTAGTATATAGTAATACAGTATAAAAATAACCATTCTTTACATTAAACTTCGTCAACATTTATAGTGGACGGACTGACACAGGGGGTAAACACGTTGGCTCGGTACGTCACATCAGTTACATCAGTTAGGTTAAATACGTCTGTCTTCAACAACGGCCAGTAAACGACTGCCCGTGAACTCGAGACAAGTACCCAAAAACTACACGTGGGATTCATTTGGAGGTATTTTTTTGAAAACAAAAGAAAAAGTATCGAGTTTTCTATAAAATTTTATAAAAATAACCATTCTATACATTCAATTTCGAAAGATTATTTTCTTCAAAAGGAGCAGTGAAAAAATCAAACTTCAACCAACGCAATCTAAAGATAAGACCGTATATGCTCTGTTTATCGCGCATATTTTAATACTCGCAAGGAAATCAAAACTACATCCTGCAATTTGGCAAAAGCAAGAAAAATCTGTGAACCGTAAAGTAATTACATCAAAACATAACTACTTTTTTAGCGATTCCGAAAAATCTTCAAAGCTGGATTCGGGAATCGAACTGTTTACATTCCGCTTAAGTTTGTACGAAATCCTCGGTGCGCGAGTTCTTTAGAATGATAATGAAATGCACTTTGTCTATAAGGCATCATCAAACTGATTGATAGATTTAGGATTGCGGGATTATTCGAAATAGCTACCATAGCCCTTGGAAAGGAAATCTGAAAAAACACTGAGTTTTAGTCAGTCTGATACTCCTTCGCGCTCCACCCAGGTGGGAAAAGTCATTTGATGATTTCTCACGTAAAAAAGAGTATATTTGGTGTTAAATAAATATCCCAAGTGCTCATCGTGATTTTTCATTTGTCAAATCCTTCTAACCCCTGATGAGAAATTTTTTTTGAAATCCTGTGTAATGTATGAAGTTGGCCAATTCACTTCGAAATGGCAGCGACCGGTAGCGATACAACGATTCAGCCTCGTTGTATCGCTACCGGTCGCTGCCATTTCGGCTGCGTTAGACTCACGTCGAAACCCACGGCAGCAAGCGGCTCCCAAAACTAACGCATCTAGCCTCTTCTTGAAGAATTTAGTTCCTACATTTGGCCAGTAAACTTGTGTGTATGAGTAAAAATGGAATTTTATTACTAAGTATCTATTGGAGTTTGGTTTCCGCACTTAGTCTATGATGGACCCTTGTGCGAGGGCCATGGCGGCCCTCTTTAGGGCTTTTTTCCACCCGGCCAACCTCTCTTCAGAAACAGATTAAGCCTACCGGTTTATTCTGGGCATCTTTAACGGAATTCGGTGAGCTTAGAGTTTGCGTTCGTATATTTTTTCTGTTACACTCGGGCACTCAAGGAGTTGCTCATCATCATGCTCGTTACAGCGGAGCAGGTTCTATTCTAACGTGTGGAAGTTTTAGTTTAGTGAGCAGTGTCCAGGGGTGGTCGCCACCACCAGACTCGAGCTGCCTCTGACCAGTCGCAGAGGACTCTTGGATAGGGTCATGTCAGTTCCGGCCTAGCATGAGCCTGCACTGTCACATGGATATACTGACTTTTTTATTGATTAATATTCGATGTCTTTTGCCCAATTCAACTGCTTGTCAGTGTATGGCCAAGTACAATGTACATGGGTATCTACAGCCATGTACTTGGCTACCAGAGGAAACCAGATTGAATTGGTTATTATACCAATTATTTTTGAAGAAGAAAGAAACAAACAAAAGGAAAAAATAAAGAAATGCCACGAGCGGACTTTACACTTAGTTGCCTATTTTATAATAATTATGTTTTATATAAATTCATGCTTCTAAGTAGTAGTCGCCTCTTCGGCATAGGCCTCCCCCATTACTTTCCAAGCGATACCTAGTGATCTTTTAAATATATAAATAAAGTTTAATATTATTTAACTCTAAATGTGCTCGCCGCGTCGTCGCTACCGTTTGCTGCCATTTCGGTATAAATCTTCTCCGGCTACCCGCTGACTTCGTGTCCGTGGTTAAATAATACTAAAAATAATATTAATATTAGGTACTTTACTTACATACGTTGCAATGTGTTTGTAGCTCTATTTTTTGCAAATTACTATAATTAGAGATTAGAGCACATTAGGGTTAATATGCTTTAAACGAAAAAAATATCATTCATTCGTTCTAAGTGAATAAAAAGCATTTTTTTCATATCGTATACTTTGATAAAATTATTATTTAGATAATAAATCACTGTCTTTTCTCTTTTCCTTTAGCTTTACAAACTAGGAAGTAGTTTTAAAGTAATTGATCAATTCTTTGATTTAGATTAATGCTTAATACTAGGGAATTTAGGTATAATGGTATAGTAAAGTGATACCACTTTTTAAATCCGGGTAACATCTTGCACAATAAACAGTATGGTTTCATCAAAGGACGTTGTACAACTGACGCTGGTGTCTCCTTACTAAAACACATTTTTAATGATTAATGGGAAGAGGCACAGGATGCTATAGGCATCTTCTGTGACCTGTCTAAGGCATTTGATTGTGTGGTTCATGAAACATTACTCCTGAAACTTGAGCATTACTGACTAGGCAAAACAGCTTTAAGCTTATTAAAATCTTATTTGATTGACAGACAACAAGAAGTTCAAATAAACGATGTCAATTCGTCGAGATCAAATGTGAAAATGGGGGTACCCCAAGTTTCAATTTTAGGTCCTTTATTATTTTTAGTTTATATTAATGATTTACCCTATTTGTTGCAAAATAAACTTAATATGGTGTGGTTTGCCGAAAACACTTCTTTGATTTTTAAGATAAATAGAAGGACTAATAATCTTGACGACGAAAATTACGCCCTACTGCAGGTCCAAAACTGGTTAACTGCTAATAATCTAGTTTTAAACGGGAAAAAACTAAATGTATAAGATTTTCCTTACCGAATGTCAAAAGTAGTGATTGTGACGTAGTATTAAACGATGAAAAACTAGAATTTATCGATAAAACGGTTTTCCTGGGGATTACGCTTGACTCAAGGCTACAATGGGGGTCCTCATTTAACATCTCTTGCAGGACGGCTTAGCTCAGCTGCATATGCTGTTAGAAAAATTCGCCAATTTACGGATGTTGATACCGCTAGACTAGTCTATTTTAGTTATTTGCATAGTATCATGTCATACGGTATCTTACTATGGGGACGGGCTGCAGACATCAACTCAATTTTTATACTACAGAAAAGAGCTATCAGAGCTATTTACAATCTTCGCCGGTGTGATTCTCTAAGGGAACTGTTTAAGGATATTAACATCTTGACGGTGCCTTGTCAAAATATTTATGAAAACATCATGTACGTTAGAAAAAATCTTCATCTTTTTAGCAAAAGAGGCTGTAGATATAATTATGTTACAAGAAATAACCAATTAGTTCAACCAAATGTAATGTTATAATAAAATACCTTCACAAATATTAGAACTCAATGAAACGAAATTTAAATCTTGTATTAAACGCACACTATGCAGGCAAGCATATTATAAGTTGGAGGATTATATTCAAGATAAAAATGCTTGGTTCAATGCTGATCCAGCTCCTCTACCACCGAGGTGTACAAATTGATTAGTTTGGAAATTATTATTAATATTTTTTAATGTTTTTTTTTTTTGAAAAAAATATTATAAGTACTCGTATTGTATAATGTAGAAGCATTTTTTTTTTCAAAGTTTGTAAATGTGAGTACCATGGAGCTATTTTACGGTTTTTTATGTTACTATTGGACTCGTTTGACATAAATGAGCATGGCAGTTGAGAGTTTGTCATGCTCACTCAAATGTCTCACTGATGGTGGCGCGTGGGTTAGATCATTCGGTTCCCTTAAAAATGGTTGAGCTGAGTGGTGCTAATATTAGCGTCATGTTCGTGAACGGGCGCTTTCAGTTGAGACTGGTCATCTCTTAGCTGCCAGTTGCTATTTTAATATCTATATTTAGTTTTTATTTTTACTTTATTTACATTGTTCTCAGATGATAGCGACAAAAAACATGTAACAGAGATATTTGTAATTACAAAACATGATTGAAAAGAGTGTCCTTGGAGTTTCTTGCACATTCTTCTTCATAGAGATCTACGCTTTGGAATGTGCAATTAGCATATTTTTTTCTTTTCGACTGACTGACTTCTTGACATTTCAAAAGTATTTGAAATAAATGCTTTTGAATCATTGAATCTTTGAAACGGTTTTACAAAATCTGTAAAAAAAACTAAAGTAATTTTTAGCTGTAATATTTATTGAAAAAGTATGCACAAGAGATCGCCATTCTAGGATATTTTTATTCGGCGTCCATCAAAAACCATTACACATTATTCAAGCACACGTGTAACGCATTATTGTTACTATGCCGATAAAATCGAAAACTATTTGAGTTCCGAGATATATAGGTATAACAGGTAAGAATTAAAACAATGATGGCGGAAAACAATTTCATTTTAAGAACATTGTATAATTATCTTTATTTTCGAATTTATCGAAACATTGTTGCTATACAAAGAAATGTTTCTATACCTGCACTCTTTAAATAAAATATAATCAAATCCTGTGTTTTTATTCGAAATCATTGAACAAACTGGGTTATTATCTCATTTACAAAAAATACTGCAGAGCACGCATAAATATTGAATTAGATATTGGACTCATTTCTCTTTTAGGTTTCTGACGTTTCTCTCTTTTAGTTTTCTGACCTTTGTCTCTTTTAGTTTTCCGGCTCTTTTTTTCATTACTAAGATTAAGTTTGATGGCGTCTTCAATCCATGGTTTTACGACTTCGATCCTAGTGTATACACTTGGAACCACACCACAGCCAGCACCGAAAGAAACAATTCCTATTTGCACGTTGTTCCAAGTCAGAGGACCTCCACTATCACCCTGTAAATAAAATACGTAGATAGATTTTGAAAATTAATGAAAGAACATATTTTTTGGGGTGCAATCAGGGTTCTAGACTGCTATCTTAGAAGTAAATAAGGTAAAAAAAAAATGGGTGAGTACTGCTAGATAAGTTCGGTCCTTGAATGGATGATCCATTACATAGGGTTCAGCTATGAACCAGGTAAATGTCAAAGTCAGGTTTTTGACTTTTTTGTTTAACCACCTATGCAATCGTGATTTTGCACTAATCTAAATAATTTATCTTGGTTTGGATATTTAAGGTTTTTTGATATCTTTGATACAATTTGAGTAAAAAACTATTTACAAAAAAAAATGGGAATCGGTTCACAGTGGACCACTAGGAGTACTCATTGAACCAGGCTATTTTTATAATGAACCACCTTTAAAAATATATACACAGAAAATATATAAAAAATATAGAAAATATATGATATACACAGAAACAAAAATGTGCGATGAAAGAAAGGTTTTATTAATCATAATCTGTAATTATTAATGGGAATATGATACAGATAACTAAATAACAGCCGTGCATCAAACCTTGTCTGTATTTTAAAACTTAGAATTATGTAATCATTTCTTTATATCAAATTTATTTATTGTCTATTCATATTAGCTTTTACTTACTTTGAAACTTTAGTATTATTTTTTTATTTTCCAATATTTTATTCATTTTTTTTATTCTTCTGCAAAAATATTTGGTTGCTGTCGTAAATTGGTAGCAATCGATTTTTCTGTTGCAATGTTTAAGTTTTTACAAACATAAAAATGTAGGGTAGAATAAGCAATGTAAAATAACAAAATTTCTGTGCCAACAACGCAGGGTTTTTAACACATTTTAAAACGAGTGATCGCCTTTTTTCTTGTCGCTCCCTTTGGTCACGCGATTATTTAGTAAAGATAAGTATAATTGTGGCTATACGAACAGGTAAATTAAAGTATAATTATTAAATTCCATTTTCGACAAAAATTTAATAAAAAATTGTTAGTGTGAGTGAGTTGATGTTGCATTATAAATCATTAGATGGTATATAATGAACCATGGTTTCTTGCAGGACATACCGAAATGGTTCAATAAAGGACATACCACACTTTTTGAACCAACATTAATTTAAACCTATAAAATAAAGTCGTAGGATATTGAGAAATTGTGAAATAAATAAAGGTAGGTATTTATGCAGATTATAACATGACTACTAAAGAACCGTTAAGATACATAAGAAAATTATAATAAAAGAAAAAGAAAATATCTACTTTTTGGTTTCGTTTTTAAAAATTTCACCACCATGTGTGTATCTTTCACAGCAAGTAGGAGTGAACTAAACGGCGAAGGAGGAGTATATATGCGTCTCTTTTGGTAGAATTAGTGTAGAGTAGTAACGTCTCGTGTTTTAAATATGACGGTGGTTCAGTGAATCTGTCTGGCTGGACAAGGACAAGTGGCCCTACTGATATTTCTCCATACCCTTTTGGTCACGGCTGTCATTTATAGCTAGTCATTTATGGCTTTAGTCAGATTTCTTAGTTTCGTATCACTCATGTTACTATATCATGGTATCACGTTACCCAGTTACATAGATCAGACAGGCAGTAGCTTTATGTAAAATATTGCACCCTTAGCCAAGTTTATAATCTGCAATCGTTAACGTTAGTCGAAAATTAATCATTTGTATGGGAATGACATCATCTCAACGTTAAGTCACGTGATCAGAACAAAGGATAGAAAATTCGTTTCACATGGTTCAAAATTATAGAATTAATTTCTATCGTTTCTTTGTTATTGTAGAACGAGTGGTCGATTCAGGCGCGTCAACATGGCTACCAACTTATTGTTTTCTACGATTGCTGACACCGAGGCGTTACCGATTGGAGAACGGAATTCGATACGAAACGGTTGTAACTTGGCTAGGGGTGCTGGTATTCAGTTGCATAAATTTAGACTAATATCCAACTCCAACATGGTTATGAAAAGACTAGGTCAATTGTGGAACTTTACCATACAAGAGTCCTTCCCGCGTCCACCAGCGCACATCATCCTATTTGTGAGATGTCTCTGTTTACTGTAATAATACTTGCAAAGAAGTGTAGACACCACTGGTACTGTCACTTGCTGAAGATCTTGAGGAACATTGTGATACAGCGGCTGGAAAAGGTTAATTATATATTTATTTATTTATTTATCCATTGCTTGCTATACTTACAGTATAAACAAAAGCGTAAAGCAAGTCAACAAACCAACAATCTATGAACTAAAAAATTTTATACAAACACTTATAATTTTTTTACTGCTATAAAAATATATGTCTAATTTCTTGAGCAATCAGGGTGTTCAGCAGATTGAGCGCCTGGGCTGTAGAGGCATATCGAGCCGTTAGAGTACGTGATGGAGGAGCAACGGACAGGCACCGTATGGCACGGGTGCGCGACGCCCGCAGTCGGTCAGGAGCGTAAAGTGAGCAGCGAGTCAGCGTGGTCGCGTCGTCGATTTTATTACTCATAAGTAGTCATAAGATGGTAGTAATGCATCAAAAGCGCGTATTTACGTCGCAGTTCTAACGTATTGATGCCCACCATTCCCACATCAAACATAGACGGATATAAATAGGAATAGCTCCTCCTTTTCTCATCTCTGCCATTCTTTCCCTTTTCTTCTCGCTCGAATCTAATAAGACTCTTATATTATTCATCGTCACTGGTAATATTAAATGGTGTGACAGCTCGTAAAATTACAGGCCTTTCATTTTAATATTCGGTATCGTGTCGTATTTAATGGATCTATTAATTTCAGTCTAGACTTGAGTGTCAATATTAATTTTGATATGATCCAAGCATCCTTAATGATATCGCTCGGATCAGTTAACACAATTTCTATTTCGTCATTGTCTGTTATTACAATAATTTATTTGTTATCCAAGTCTATTGGACTATTTATTAATAGCTTGTTAAAGTCTATCGTTTTATTTTATTCTATACGCTATTCAGGGACCCTTGAGACAAAAGTTAAACAAACTATAAAAAGCGTTGCTTAAAACCATGAGTGAATCTGGACCAAACAACGCTTGCACTTTTCTTCACCGAAGCAATACAAAGAAAACACTAAAGCATTAATTAGAAAACGAAACTGTTATTAATGTAAGCACGTCGAAGAAATTTGTAGTATTACATATCCAATAAAAGTATTTGGTATTAGTAGTAATATAACCCTTTTTTACTATGACCGAAATTTTTTCAAAAAAAAGTTGCAGACTTTTCGATTAGGCTACGAGAGTGTTCGAAAACGTCACCGCGTACTGATTGTATGGGTATCGAATATACTTGTATGTTATATATTATTTTGATATTATTACAAAGAAACACTTCAATTTATATGTATAGATATCGCTAAAACAAGTCATAAAAACATGTATCAATAAACTTACGTTAGTGGATCCCCAACCAGTCACGTTTAGGTGTGTTCCGGTCTTCACCTTCACGAGATCTCCAGTCATCAAAACTTTCGCCACTGTAGGCCCAAACGTCAAGGATTCATTCAATTTGAGGACACAAACATCATAATCGCCGGTTGTTTTAGAATAATTTTCGTGCTTTATAATTTTTTCAATATCGTATAACGTTCCCCCTTGGTCAACCTTATCAGTGCCAACAAGGACTTTGTACTTTGTGTACCTGAAAACAAAGTTAAGATTCCTTTGAGTGGAGGTTTCCTTAGATGACTCAATATAACCGTAAATACAGAAGGGAAATAATATATTGAAAGTCCTTTTAGAGAAATTGAATATTGGATGTAGACTACTCTTTTCGTGGACCTTTTTCTGAAATTGGTCTTTGATGCCAAAACAATGCTTTGTGTCTGTCTATATTACGAGAAGTATTACGTCTCAAGTAAATTCTCATCATGATCATCATCATCATCATTTCAGCCGAAAGATAAATTTTAAATAAATACATGTTGAATGTATTTATTTAAAATTGACGGTATAAATACATTTAACATCATCATCATCATTTTACATGAGACATAGGCCTCCCCCAAGTGTTGCCATAACGACCGGTCCTGTGCCTTTCGCATCCATCGGATTCCCGCGATCCTTAATAGGTCATAATAGGCCTAAATAGTTATGTAAGGGCCATATTTCACCGGGACACCATCGCGGCGAAACTAGTCGCGCCGCCATGGTCCCGGCCGGAAAATACTACATTATTGAAACCATTAATGCTATTTTTAAAGATCTGAAATACTCACGGCACACAGCAATGAGCGGCGGTTAAGATGAACCGTTCATGAATGATAGATCCTCCACACCGGTAGGTACCATTGAGGCGGACCGACACCATGAATGGCACGTCCGTGATAGGGATTTTGTGGCCACCGATGATACCTACATCATGGTCATGGTGTTTCTTGTCATCTGTTAAACAAAAACATAATTCAGCACTTTTTTTTTCGGTGTGAAAATCATCTAATGATATGTCCCGGTTTTGGACAGACTTGTCCGACTTTTACTGACTAAGTACCCACTCCTGCTTCTTCGTTGCCTTTCACACAAGGGCCGAGTCTTCCTTTCAGAATCAGACTCTTGGTTCCAGTAGACTTTGACCCTGCTTGGTCGTCATCGTCGTGGTGGTAGGCCAGCAAGGAGGCTCGCCATCCCCACACCATCTGGATGGCCATGACCTGGCTTGCGTTCAGCTTGGCCGCCGGTCGCTTTCGTAGCGACAGCGCCCGTACCGGCACTCCATAAAGGGCCATGGTCCGTTCGAATCTTGCATAGAGCCTACATAAGTCAGTACTGTCTTATGTAGTACAAACTTAAAGTCACCCAAAGGGAAATGGAAAGGGCTATGCTCGGAGTTTCCTTGCGTGATCGAATCAGGAATGAGGATATCCGCAAGAGAACCAAGGTTACCGACATAGCACGAAGAATCGCCAAACTAAAGTGGCAGTGGGCAGGGTACATTGCTCGCAGAACAGATGGCCGTTGGGGCCGAAAGGTTCTGGAATGGCGGCCACGTACCGGAAGACGTAGCGTTGGAAGGCCTCCTACAAGGTGGACCGATGACTTGGTAACGGTTGCGGGAGTCCGATGGATGCGAGATGCACAGGACCGTTCATTGTGGCGACACTTGGGGGAGGCCTATGTCCAGCAGTGGACGTCTTTCGGCTGAAATGATGATGATGAAGTCAGTACTGTGTTGTTTGTTACTACGTCTGACACCGAATGTGAGTACGGTGCCTCTGTCTCGAACATGAACTACTTGTTGCATTGCCCTTAAGTATCCCGACACCTGTACTGTTTAAGATGTTATGAACATTAGTGATGCTACAGTTGACGACAGGTGGTAGGTATACTTACTAAATTATTAACTTAAAAAATACGCAAAGATCTAAAACCGTGTTTTTGTTGCAAACAAAAAAAAAAGTAAAAATCGTAAAAAGTTTGTCTGTAATCTTGTTTCTGTCAAAGAGAAAATTAGAGTAATTGGGAATGTTAGTTGTAACAACAAACTAAAGAAACTGGGCAAGTGCGAGTCAGACTCGAACACTGAGGGTTCCGTACATACTTACCTATGTGAATAATTCAATTTCCGAATGGAGTCTTAACGATTTTTTTTTTCGAATCGCAAAATAGTGTTTTTTTTTGTGACGTCACAACAAATTTTCTGTTAACAGATTTATTCCTATATCTATACTATAAGACCTTGGTTTATGCCAAATTTCAAGATTCTGGGTCAACGGGAGAGTACCCTATGAATTTTGATTCCTTTGCGAGTGTCGAAATGTAGGTTTTTTTGCGATATAAATGGCCGTATCTTTTTTTCGTTTACTTAGTAGTTTCATTTTTTCACAGCTTCAAGGGACCGCAGCCCTGAGTATATGGCTTTAATTTCAACTTGATACCTCTACGTGTTTCGGAGAAAAAGTCTTGACAGACGGACGGACAGACAGACAGACAGACGGACAGACAACAAACTGATCTTATAAGGGTTGCGTTTTTTTTTTGAGGTACAGAACCCTAAAAAATATCAATCATCCGTTTTAAATGAATAAAAAGCATTTTTTTCACATTATATACTTTGGAAAAAATATTTTTAGATAATAAATCACTGTCTTCTTTTATCTTTTCCTTTAGCTTTAGAAACTAGGGAGTAGTTTTAAAGCAATTGATCGATTCTTGGATTTAGATTAATGCTAGGGAATTTAGGAAATGTTATACCTACGGTTTTACAAAATCCATAAAAAAACGAAAGTAGGTATTTTTAGCTGCAGTATTTATTGAAATCGCCATTCTAGGATATTTTTATTCGGCGTCCATCAAAAACAGTTACATATTATTAAAGCACACGTGTAACGCATTATTTTTTACTGTGGCGATAATGACGAAAACTATTTGGGTTCCGATATATATATATATATAAGTATAACAGGTAAGAATTAAAACAATGGTGGCGGAAAACAATTTCATTTCAAGAACATTGTAGGTATAATTATCTTGCTGTTGTTGGTCTAGTGGTTAGTGGCCCTGACTGCTACGCCGGAGGTCGTGGGTTCGATTTCCACCCAGGACAAATGTTTGTTTGATGAGCACGATCATTTGTTCTGTGTCTGAGTGTAATTTATCTATAATATGTATGTATTTAGAAAAATATAAGTATGTTTATCAGTTGTCTAGTACCTACTTCTAACACAAGCTCTGCTTAGCTTGAAACTAGACGGCGTTGTGTGATGGTTGTGGAATGACATTATATCATATTATATTATCTTTATTTTCGAATTTATAAAAGCATTGTTGCTATACAAAGAAATGTTTATATACCTTTTAAATAAAATGTTATCAAATTCTGGCCGCCAACTATTGTTTTTATTCGAAATCATTGAAAAAAATGGGTTATTATCTCATTTACAAAAAATACTGCAGAGCACGCATAAATATTGATTTAGACATTGGACTCATTTCTCTTTTAGGTTTCTGACGTTTCTCTCTTTCAGTTTTCTGACCTTTGTCTCTTTTAGTTTTCCGGCTCTTTTTTTCATTACTAAGATTAAGTTTGATGGCGTCTTCAATCCATGATTTTACGACTTTGATCCTAGTGTATACACCTGGAACCACACCACAGCCAGCACCGAAGGAGACAATTCCTATTTGCACGTTGTTCCAAGTCAGAGGACCGCCACTATCACCCTGTAAATAAAATAGATAGATAGATTTTGAAAATTAATAAAAGAACATATTTTTTGGGGCGCAATCAGGGTTCTAGACTGCTATCTTAGAAGTAAATAAGGTAAAAAAAATGGGTGAGCACTGCTAGATAAGTTCGGTTCTTGAATGAGTGATTTCATGCATTACATAGGGTTCAGCTATGAACCAGGTAAATTACAAAGTCATGTTTTTTGACTTTTTTGTTTAACCACCTATGCAATCGTTATTTTGCACTTAACTAAAGAATTTATCTTGGTTTGGATGAACATTTAAGGTTTTTTGATATCTTTGATACATTTTGAGTAAAATCGATTTACAAAAAAAAATGGGAATTGGTTCACAGTGGACCAATGGGAGTACTCATTGAACCAGGCTATATTTATAATGAACCACCTTTAAAAACGTACCCAGAAATAAAAATGTGATATGAAAGAAAGGTTTTATTAAACATAATCATTAATGGGAATATGATACAGATAAATACTGACTGTAGAAACTTTCAACACTCTCTCTCTCTCTCTCTGTCTGTTGACTGGTAGAAAATGCCTAAGGCATTAAATTCGCCGCTGTAAGTTTGTGCATTAAGTATTTAATAAATCTATATATAGAAAAATGAATAGCTGTTCTTTAGTCTCGCTAAAACTCGAGAACGGCTGGACCGATTTGGCTAATTTTGGTCTTGAAATATTCGTAACAGTCCAAGGAAGGTTTAAAAGGTGAGAAAATTAAAAAAAACACACAAAAAAGTTCGAATACAACGACATCCCTAATTAAAATTTCATTATAAAATGAATTATGCTGTTCTGGTAACGCCTGTAGATGGCGTTATCCTTATTATTAGGCGGTACGAAGTTCGCCGGGTCAGCTAGTAAATAATAAATAAATAAATTGCATCAAGCCTTGTCTGTATTTTTTAACTTAGAATTATGCAAGCATATCTTTAGATCAATTTTATTCATTGTTTATTCTTATTAGCTGTTACCTATTTAGAAATCCTAGTATTATTTTTTAATTTACCAATATATTCAGACAGTTGCTTTAATATGTAGAACACTGGTATTCAGTTGCGACTCCAACATGGTTATGAAAAGGCTAGGTCAATTGTGGAACTTTACCATACAAGAGTCCCTCCCGCGTCCACCAGCGCACATCATCCTATTTGTGAGATGTCTCTGCTTACTGTAATAAAGCTTGCAAAGAAGTGTAGACACCACTGGCACAGTCACTTGCTGAAGATCTTTAGGAACACTGTGATTCTGCGGCTGGAAAATGTTAATATAATGTAAGGATCAATTAAATGGTGAATCGTATAAGTCATTATAGATAAAAGTATGAAAGCCTACAGTATGGTCGTTGGACATCAAATGTACACCAATACATTGAATAATGACGTGCAGTGGTGGCCGAGTGGTAACGGCCCCGACTTATGAGTTGTAGGGCGCAGATTCAAACCCAGCCAAGTGCATTACTTTGTGTAAATTTATTTAAAACATCGTAAGGATTTCAGAAGGTTCTAGAATAAAAAAATCGAAGACATGCGACATTCACCAACCCGCACTGGGCCCGCGTAGTAGATTACGGCCCCTCTCCTAGAGAGGAGACCTGAGTCCCAGCAGTGGGAAAATTAAAAGTTAAATTATGCTATTATGCTAACGAGTATGACAGGAATTTAGTGGCCGGTTGTACTTAAATATCTATCAAAATTTGCAAAATTATTATTACCAACTTTACTACAAATTTTACAAAAATCCTGTCCATTTCAATTTCAAGCCTTTTAATAATTTAGTTCCTTTTCTCATCTCTGCCATTCTTTCCCTTTTCTTCTCGCTCGAATCTAATAAGACTTTTATATTATTCATTGTCACTGGTAATATTAAATGGTGTGACAGCTCGTAATATTACAGGCCTTTCATTTTAATATTAGGTATCGTGTCGTATTTTATGGATCTATTAATTTCAGTCTAGACTTGAGTGTCAATATTAATTTTGATATGATCCAAGCATCCTTAATGATATCGCTCGGATCAGTAAACACAATTTCTATTTCGTCATTGTCTGTTCTTACATTAATTTCTTTGTTATCCAAGTCTATTGGACTATTAATTAATAATAAATTGTTGAAGTTTATCGTTTTACTTTATTCTATACCCTATTCAGGGACCCCTGAGACAAATGGTAAGCAAACTATAAAAAAGGTTGCCTAAAACCATGAGTGAATCTGGACCAAGCAACGCTTGCACTTTTCTTCGCCGAAGAAAAATCATGCAAAGAAAACACCAATGCATTCATTAGAAAAGGAAACTGTTATTAACGTATTCAAACACGTCGAAGAAACTTGGCCAAACATATCTACATTGTTTTAATTTTGTCTCAAGTCCAGATGAATAGGGTTTAGTTGTTTTTTTTTTAAAGTGGGATATCATCCAATGATTTCTTTTGATATGGGTAGGGCGAGAGTATGTCAGACTTTTGCTTACTAAAACCACATCAGCTGTGTCCTTCAGTTGCCCTTTGCGTTCTAAGACCACGAGTTTTCTTTGCTAAGATTAATTATTATAATTAACAAAAGTAGTTTATAGTATTACATATCCAATAAAAGTATTTGGAATACAGTATTAATAGTTAATAGTAGCTTACGTTAGTGTATCCCCAACCAGTCACGTTTAGGGGTGTTCCTTTCTTCACCTTCACGAGGTCCTCAGTCATCAAAACTTTCGCCACTGTAGGCCCAAAAGTCAAGGATTCATTCAATTTGAGGACACAAACATCATAGTCACTGGTTGTATTAGAATAATTTTCGTGCTTTATAATTTTTTCAACATCGTATAGCTTTCCCCCTTGGTCAACCTTATCAGTGCCAACAAGGACTTTGTACTCTCTGTTCCTGAAAACAAAGTAAAGAATCTTTTGCGGAGGTTCCTTTAGATGACGCAATATAATCGTAAATACAGAAGGGAAATAATATATTGAAAGTCCTCACAGAAATATTGAATATTGGATATAGATACTCTTTTCGTGGAACTTTTTCTGAAAGTGGTCTTTGTAGTATTTCATCTGAAGTAAATTCTCATCATCATCATCATTTTAGCTGAAAAACGTTCCCTGTTAGACATATGCCAAGTGTCCTAGATAAACTTGGCAACCCGGTTCGAACCGGTGAATTTTAAATAAATACCTACATTCAACATCATCATCATCATTTTACATGAGACATAGGCCTACCGCAAAATGTCACCATAATGACTGGCCCTATACGTTTCGCATGCTTCGGATTCACGCGACCCTAAATAGGTCATCGGTCCACCTTAAGTGACAGTGGACAGGGCACATTGCTCGTAGAACAGATTGTCGATGGAGACGAAAAGTTCTGGAGTGGCAACCACGTACCGGAAGACGCAGTCTTGGAAGGCCTCCCACAAGGTGGACCGATGACCTGGTGGAGATCGCAGGTGTCCAATGGATGCAAAACGCACAGGACCCGTCATTATAGTGACACTTGAGGGAGGCCTATGTCCAACAGTGGACGTTTTTTGGCTGAAATTATGATGATGATGAAAAAGGATAAATGTAATTCTGGAGTCAAAGTCAAAGTTTTTTATTCACATAGGCCTACATGGGCACTTATGAAACGTCAGAAGCTAGTGCACGGTTCCAAATTGGTCGTTTCCTATGGAGAAGAACCGGGAAGAAACTCCATGGGTACTCTTTTAAAAAAATTGATGTTTCTACAATATTTCCATATTACAGTATAAGTAGATATTATGTAAGGACAGTGTAGACCAGTCAACATTGTACTAAAAAGTACAATAAAAATAATCATAATAAAAAGTGAGCCGTAATAGGAAGTAACCTAACAATTCGTCGAGTCTACAGTGTTCTTGCATTCACATTATAAAAAAGGGCTATATAAAAACAAGCAAGAAAAATAAATAATTACAATTATCAATAAATGACATGTTAACAAAATATATAACTAACGAATTTATGGTGGATGGATTCTAATAATATAAATTTTTTACAAAAGCATTGGTAATGAGAACTTTGTACATTTAGTTTTATTCGAAAGAACAGCCAGAATCTTGTTGACATGAAAGACATCTTTCCTATCTACTTTTAAAATAAGGAAAGTGTCATTAGCAAATAATTATATCCGATAAATTAGCTGTCATGTAAGGAAGGTCATTAATATAAACTAGAAAAAAGAAAGGGCCAAGAATTGAACCCTGAGGCACGCACATCTTTACTAAAGACCCTGAGGGCGTCGCCCCATCAACGGTTAATTTTTGCTTCCTGAAAGATAAATAGGAAAAAGCAAGATCAGCAGCTCGTCCACGAATTCCGTAATGATGTAATTTACAGATTCGAGTAATATGATCAACGCAGTCAAATGCTTTAGAAAGGTCACAGAATATGTCAATAGCATCCTGGGACTTCACCTAGGATTCTAAAATGTGACTGATGAGTTTCACTTCTGCATCCGTCGTTGACCTTCCTTTCGTGAATCCAAAATGATGACTATGCAAAATCCTATTTGAATTAACATGAGACAACATCTGATCGAGCATGATTTTTTCATATATTTTACTCAATGTTGGAAGCACAGATATAGGTCTGTAATTAGAGATATCATTCTTGCTACCTGATTTGAAAATTGGTACTATTTTACTGTTTCATTATATCAAGGAATGTACCGCTGTGTAGGCATTGATTAAATATGCCTGTTAGGACAGGAGCAATTTTATCAATAATATCTCCAAGAACCTTAACGGATATACCCCATAAGTCCTTAGTGTTTTTTTATATTGAATCAACAATAATTAAGTCTGTAAATAAAGTCTATTTAGTAGTTAGTAAATCCGAATTTATGACTTTCTTACACTAGACACGCGAACACATATTCTAGCCACGACAGCGGGCAAACGACATACCGCCAAACCAAATGCGCAGGGAACATTGCCTTTCGCCTCGCTGGCATTCTTATTACTTGTAGTTCCTACATGTAGCGCTAAGTGTTTAATTGGGGGAAGCTGCGTAAAAGGTCAAATCGAGTAAAGAAAATAATAGTGATTTGAGTGAAACTACCATAAAGATAATAATATTCCACATAATAATAATAGTAATTTTCCACAAATATCGCACAATGCCGTCTAGTCCCAAGCTAAGCAGAGCTTGTGTTATGACAACTGATAAACATACTTATATATTTCTGACACAGACATATTATAGATAAATTACACCCAGACACAGAACAAATGATCGTGCTCATCACAAAAACATTTGTCCTGGGTAGGAATCAAACCCACAAACTCCGGCATAGTAGTCAGGGTATCTAACCACAAGACCAATAGGCTAGTGTGATGTACTTATTATGATTACAAATATGGCATAATTATTGCAGCTTAATATATCGTCCATTTGATATTCGAAACTAGGTAAAAAAAGATACTATAAAATGGAAAGTAGATACTGGAAAACGATTCAAGAAACGTGATAGTCATATATACTAAGAGAGTACTTTGAAAAGAATTTTGGGCTGCTTTCAAAGGCAGAAAAGGTAAATCAGTCTTAGATTCATCGTAAATTCTTGACTATTCAGCTCACAATCAGTTCATTGAGTTGGCTTTTGCACATCAACATTTTTGGTTCTTTAAATCATTCCTATATTACTTTTAACAAATTAAAAAAGTTTGAATAGGTATCTAGATGATTGATTAAATAATGATTGAGTAATACCCCAGTGGTCAAGGCACTTGCCTCTCATGCATGAGGTTGCGGGTTCCAAACCAGGCAAGTACCAATATAAATTTTTCATTTCCTACGTACTTTTCTAAGTTTATCTAGAACATTACTGACACCCCGTTTTTCTGAAAGGACGTAAAGCCGTTGATCCCGGTTATCATTCGTAGATCTTTGACAGTCGTTATAGGTAGTCAGACGCCAGTAAGTCTGACCATCAGGCTAACCGAGGAGGATGCGGCTGAATACCCGAGTTTTATATAGAGCGACTGCCTATCAGACTTTTACAACCCCGTTACTGAACAATACGATAGTGTCATGTGTGACAACCAGCAAGACTGGAAGCTGACCCCAAGCTAGTAGAGAAAATGCTAGAGAGATAGATGATGATGATTGAATACATTCAATGGTCATAGTACTCGTATATACAGAGTGTATTTGTCTTTAAAATCGACGGAAAAACGAATATCATGGATCCAGTACATGAGTCTGAATACCCGCAGTGGTAGCATATTTCGTCGGTACTTTCCTATTTAAAAACAAAATCTTTACGTTTTTTAATTGAAACTGTTTAAAAATTGTTATTCTAACATTTTTAGTGAAAAAAAATAATGAATTACTTTTAAAATTAAAAATACCATCGGGGTTGATTAGAATAACGATTTTATCTACCCCGATGACTTTTTATTTAGATAATTTTTTGTTCAAAATTATTTTACTAAAATTATCATCGGGGTTGGTTAGAATAACGATTTTACACAGTTTGAGTTTAAAAAAGTACAGGTTTAAAAAAAAATAGGATATAGCTGACGAAGAATTTCACCACGTTTAGAATAATGTACTGGATCCGTGGTATTCGTTTGTGCGTCGATGTCAAAGACACCGTGTATATATATAATATTATTTAAAAAATAAATAATGGATTTCAATTATACTTGACACAGGGCAAGCTGGTTTAGAGCATATGATTCTCTTTATTCTGGGAATACATACATTTTGTGAGAAAATTTTCAATATTTACTCGAACTAACCATTGGCAAAAACTAATTCTAAATATTTAAACAAATATTCCATAAATCAAAAAAGGAAGGCCAAATCACATTTACAGAGACGCTTCATAAATTGTATGTAATCAAAAGAAAAATAAATGAAAGTACCTACACATTTCTAGGCAGGAAAGTGATATAATAACAAAAAGAAAAATATTGGAATGATTACTCAAAGAGAAAAAACGCCCATCTTGGGCAAAACAATATTATTATTTTCAGAATGAATACTTCTGTCTTTTGGTAAATCAAAGGGAATAAATCGAGCCTTGCCTCGTTAGAAGTACACATTCTTTTGATATTTGATATTGTTTTCTACTTACTTCTTGACAATGTGTTTCATAACGCTTTTCTATTTACAAAGAAAAATATGATATCATAAGTTATTTTTTGCGGCAAAATAATGTTATTATTTTCATTGCTGCCCTCCGCTGCGTGGCTGACGATGGTTGACAAATTAATTATAATTATTAAAGCTGACTTAAGAGGTTACGTACCCTCTTTGTGTATATCTTTAACAGCAGTGTAATTGCGCCTTTATGTTGTTTAAGAATTTAAGCCAAAGCGACTAAATTCGTATATTAAAGCATATTTTTCAAATTCATCAACACATCTCCCCAAGTTCAAATAACGTTTATGAATCACGATTGAATGACAATATCATGTCATTCAAGTAATGATCACTTTGTGATCGAAGCATTAAAACGCTAAAAAAAAATGTCTTAAGAGTTTAAGGGCTATAATTTCATCGGGACAACATGGCAGCGCGACCAGTCGCTGCTACCAACGAAATATATACAGCTCTATAGAGAGTTACTCACCTGGTGTCTGTTTGGTTGCGCAACCAATTCGGTGGCGCGACCAGCTCGGACGCCAGTCCGGCCGCCAGTGTCGCCCCCACCAAAGAGTATGTAAGGGCTAAATTTCACCGGGACACCATGGCGGCGCAACTGGTTACGCTGCCATGGTGTCCCGGTGAAACATAGCCCTAAGAGAGATGCACTAGTATTATTTATACGGAAAATACTACATTATTGACACCAATAATTTTATTTTTAAAGCTCTTAAATACTCACGGCACAATGCAATGAGCGGCGGTTAAGATGAACTGCTCATGAATGATAGATCCTCCACACCAGTGATAGGTACCATTGAGGCGGACCGACACTATGAATGGCACGTCCGCGATAGGGATTTTGTGGCCACCGATGATACCCACATTATGGCCATGGTGTTTCTTGTCATCTGTGAAAAAAAAAACATAATTTAGTACTACTTTTTTCGGTGTGAAAATCATTTAATATAATAATAATAATATAATATTCCACGACTATCACACAACACTGCCTAGTCCCAAGCTAAGCAGAGCTTGTGTTATGGGTACTAGACAACTGATAAACATACTTATATATTTCTAAATAAGTACATACATATATAGATAAATTACACCCACAAATCACAGACACAGAACAAATGCTCGTACTCATCACACAAACATTGTCCTGGGTGGAAATCGAACCCACGACCTCCGGCATAGCAGTCAGGGCCACTAACCACTAGACCAACAGGCCAGTCATCAATGACATCTCTCGCTCTTGGGCGGAGCGGAGGGTGTCAGACTTTTACTGACTAAAAACCCACTCTTGTTCCTTCGTTGCCTTTCATACCAGGGCCGGGTCTTCCTTTCAGAATCAGACCCTTGGCCCCAGTAGATTTCGACCCTGCTTGGTCATCCGCAAATGCAGGGACTGTTGCCTTCAAATCCCACGATGGTAGGTCAGCAAGGAGGCTGGCCACTTCGCGGGAAACCGTGCGGTACCCCTGCACCATCCGGATGGCCATGATCCTTTGGCTTGCATTCAGCTTGCCCCCCGGTCGCTTTCGTAGCGACGGTGCCCGTACCGTCACTCCATAAAAGGCTATGAACCAAACGATTCTTGCATAGAGCCTACATAAGTCAGTACTGTATTGTTTGTTACTAAGTCTGACACCGAATATGAGTACGGTGCCTTTGTGTAGAACATGACCTACATTAGTTGCATTGCCCTTATGTATCCAGACACCTGCACTGTGTAAGATCTTATGAACATAAGTGATGCTACAGTTGACGACACCCAAAATACCTGATAGTACTTAGTAAATTATTAACTAAACAAATACGTGAAGATCTAAAACCGTGTTTTTGTTGCAAACAAAAAATAAGTAAAAATTTATCGTAAAAAGTTTGTCTGTAATCTTGTTTCTGTCAAAGAGAAAATTAGAGTAATTGGGAATGTTAGTTGTAACAACAATCTAAAGAAATTGGGCAAGTGCGAGTCAGACTCGCACACTGAGGGTTCCGTACATACTTACCTATGTGAATAATTCAATTTCCGAATGGAGTCTCGACGATTTTTTTTCGAATCGCAAAAAAGTGTTTTTTTTTTGTGACGTAACAACAAATTTTCTGTTTACAGATTTATTCCTATATCTATACTATATGACCTTGCTTTATGCCAAATTTCAAGATTCTGGGTCAACGGGAAGTACCCTATAAATTTTGATTCCTTTGAGAGTGTCGAAATGTAGGTTTTTTTGCGACATAAATGGCCGTAGTTTTATTTTTTCACAGCTTCAAGGGACCGCAGACCTGAGTATATGGTTTTAATTTCAACTCGATACCTCCACGCGTTTCGGAGTTAAAGGCACGACAGACAGAGAAACATACAGACAGACAGACCGACAAACAGACGGACTGACAACAAAATGATCCTATTAGGGTTCCGTTTTTTTCTTTTGAGGTGCGGAACCCTAAAAAGCCTTTTTGCCTTATGAAAATATCATACGAAAACAAGTAAAGCAGAAACACTTTTGTAAATGATACTCCATTACATAACATCAAAATGAATGCTTGTGATCTCAATGCGAACGAGAAAACCAAATTGCTTGCAATATCTCTAAAAAATTGGCACTATACCAAAATCAGCTTGATCAAGTTTACCTCCATTTTGATACATGCTTTCACAATCTGCTTTTGAAGCTAAAAGCAGTTATATTAAAATCATAAATTAGCTGCTTGGTTTGGACATTAGATGATATTACAATATCTGTATTTGGACAAAACAAAAATGTAAATGTTTTTTGAGTATATTTAAAATAACAAACTATCATGTCAAATGGAAGTCAAAACTTGTAGTAAAATATAATAATAAAAACTTACTTTTGATTTTTTTATGACCATATGCACAACTAACAAATATTAGAAGCAACAGAACTCGTGTAGAAAACATGGTGGAAAATTTAAAATGATCAACATAAAATTAATTGGACCCATATTTGTAGAAATTTTATCTAATAGGAAAATTATCGCAACAATTTATTTAAAAAATCGAATCGTTTTGCAAAGTACAGTCAGATGAATGAAAAGGTAACTACATCAATGCAGAGCAAGGTACTTTGCGGGTCGATGATTGCCAGAATTTTTCAACGAGTCACCTCGGCCCTAGAACGCGAAGGGCAACTTAAGCAACACGGTTGGGCTTTAGTCAGTAAAAGTTTGACACTTCCTCTCGTTCCAAATAGATTTGGGGGATTTATTTGATGATTGCCCACCTCGGAAAAATACAAGATTAAAAGATTGTGGTGACAGCAATATATATGTTTAGGAACCGCATCTTCGCTCTTTGTAGTCTATTCCAAATGAACCGTGCATTTTTCCGGGTTAATAAAACTATGCACGAATACGCACAAACTTTTTTTTAAACCTCCAACAAAAGCAAAATAAAAATCATCTTCATCATCTTCCTGCCCTTGTCCCGTGTTGTTTGGGGTCAGAGCAACACGTTTTTTTCTTCCATTCTGCCCTGTCACTCGTCATGCTATCACTAACTTCCTTTTATTTCATATCACTCTTCACACAATCCATCCATCTTTTCTTTGGTCCCTCTCCCTCTCCATCCATCCACATGTAAACTTATAAATCTTTTAGTAACATGCGCTTCATCCCTCCTCTTCACATTACCATACAATTTTAGTTACTGGCGCAAACATTCAATTTTTCAGTCACTGGCGCCTCTTTTAAACTTCCCCTAATATACTCATTTCTCATTTTATCCATTCTCGTCATACCACACATCCATCCTAACATTCTCATCTCCGCTACGTGCAATCTTAAAGCAAAATAAAAATACAAGCAATAATTTAGATTATATGACGCGTGAGTTGGCCCAGTGGTTAAGGCACCTGCCTCTCATGCATGAGGTAGCGAGACATGCAGACAAGTACCAATGTGAATTTTTCAATTCATATGTACTTCTCTAAGTTTATCTAGGACATTACTGACACCTCGTGCTTCAGAAAGCTCGTAAAGCTATTAATGCTCCAGTTATTATTCGTACGTTTTTGACAGTCATTACAGGTAGTCAAACGCTAGAAAGTTTGATCATCAGTCTATCCAAGGTAAAGTCAAAGTATCGTGCACCCAATTTATAACTGGATTGTGGAGGCCTGATCGTCATGAAAATAGTTCAATAATATAGAAGTCACACCGTTTTTTCTTGTTCCGTGTTATTTAGGGTCGGCATAACATATATTTTTTCAGTTGGTTTGGTTGGTTGAACAGGACATCAAAAGTAATTAACAATAAAAAAGGACTGGTTGTTTCTACGGAGCTTAAAGTTGACCTGTCCACAAATAACAAATAAGTAGTTTATTTAAATTTCAGTTCTCATAACAATGAAAATTTACTGACCATACCGAGGCAACATACAATAAATATTGGCATCATTAATGAGGTCATTTGAATAACAAATACCGATAAACGATTTTAATGAGTACACAGTTTTGAGGTTTATCATGGAAAATAATTATTATCACGTTCTATAATGATGACAGTGCAAATGCTTTAACATTGAGTTTGACCCATAACTTTTCAAGAGCAAATAAACTGATGAAATTCAACATCTGTTACCAACCTAAAGATTTTGTGATAATGTCCCAAAGAGAAATTCCAAAAGCGATACGTAAACAAAGAGGAAATGGTAAGAAGTGACTACTAACAAAGATGGCCGCTATGGAAAGACTCAATAAGTAATAAAAAAAAGTTTAAGATGCAGACGTCGCCAAACTAGAGACGGACAGAAACTACGAATTACTCGTCAAAGTGGAGAAAGAAAAACATACCATGTAGTGGAATTTCACATATTTTCATTTGTTTTGTCTCCCTTTGAAAACTGTACAGACGGGCTACAGTCACACCACGGTTATGTAATTGTTGCTGGGCAGAAATTATAATGAACAGAATAACGGTAACTTAAGGAGACTGTATGAGTAAATAGACTCACAGACTGTTTCACTTTTAGGATGTCTTGATTAAAATACTTACTGTAGTTTGGCAAGATCAGTAACTTCAATTTTTTGGAACTTCAGTTATAGTAGATTATTGAAGTATACCGACCAATCAGTCTGTTTATATCTCTCCGTATATGATGATCATTAGTAGATTCGTTTGTTTTCGTGAGACCAAAAAATATTACTTATAAATTAAACTTTGACGTTTTAACGTGACATTTTCATAATATATACAATCTGAGCCTAGCCACAATATCGTCGCGTCGCGGTGTAGTGTGTTGCCTGCGTTTGTAGCTTGCCTGGAAAGATCCGTATTTGGAATTTCACCTCGAGTATACACGCATTTTCATTTGTTTCTCCTCCCATGTTAGGCTTTCTGCGTAATGCTTTGGGAATTTATGTAAATACAGAACACAAAAACGTTTGTTGCTCAGTGTCGAGTCCAAGAAGGCCTGTTTGTGTGTAAAATATTTCTGTTTAAATAGCACATAGAAGTATTCTATGAGTTCTTTTATGAACGAAGGTTCATTTCATTTCATTGTAATTCATTGTTTAGCTGTTTATAAAATTAGTAATAAGACTATATTTACTTTGTACTTTATTTTATACTAAATAATAAATAACACTACAAGCAGCTTTTTCTAAAAACAGCCTCACAATTGGTTATTAAATGGAGCAGCAATTACAGTCAAACTGGGTGAATATATGGGAACGCAGGGATGAATTTTAAAAGGTTTTTTGCATCAATTGTCTATTCTAAAGCGTTGGTCTATTAAGAGAAGAACTGGTAAGAAACTTTATCAACAAACTGAATAAAAAAATTACGTTACGTTATATCGTGTAATTTCATGTAGTCAAAATGATATTTAATATACTATACTTTTCTATAATAACATCAAGAGCCTTAAAGCATTTATGAGAATGCCCGTTGAAAATCTCAACATCACAAGCAATTTAACCTAAAAACAATTTCCGTTGAAGAGTTACATTTTATGACGCAACACAAAGAACTTGCACGGAGCTGCGGTTGGAATCTAATCTGCTTTTAATGTCGCCCTTTGAGAGCTAGATGAGAAAATAATGGGACTAGCAGAGACTTTTCCTACACACACAAACATATATTATATAACATTAAAATTTTAAATGTATGATAACGTGGTAGCTTGCGTATTTGTAATGTAAAGGGCACAACTCTGAATAGTGTTTTAATTAATGATAGAAGTTTATGAGACAAAAACAGTTTTTGGCTGCTTTATTCAAAATCTTTATTATGTTAAAAAACTTTGTTACGTATGTTATTAAAAAATACGAATTCAATTTTTTATCCACCTAATTATAAGGTGGAAATGGAGTGGATATGAAGTAGTTATGGGGTAGATATGGGCTGCATATGGGGTGCGATTTCATTTGAAGGCGCACTTTGCGATCAATTTCTTTGCGGGATGAATGTCCTGTTTCTCGGAAATTTATATGGATTAAGTAAGTATCCCCTATAGAATAGATATTCCAAAATGTAGGAGTCCGCAAAAATTCCGGCCAAGTGCGAGTCAGGCTGTTTTGATTAGTATTTGTTGTTGCAGCGGCAAGAGAAATACATTATCTGTGAAAATTTCAAGTTATATGTGTAACTGTCACGGTTTATGAGATACAACCTGGTGACAGATAGACGAACAGCAGAGTGATAGCAATAGGGTCCTGTTTTGACCCTTTAGACCCTAAAAAAGTTTATTTCAATATTGATTTGTAAGACTATTTTTTGTGTATTTTTTCTCTCTCTTTTCAACTATCTATTAATATTCAATATTTAGGCTTTTACTTCACCCAAACAAAATCAAATAATTCCTGCGAGTTTTGACGTAATCTTTAATCCAAACATGCCCAACTGTGTCCCTTTGACGGTAACATCGATTCGTCTCCGCAATAAATCTAGTACGTTTTTATAACCTGGAGTTCCTAAAACTGCAACAGAAGCAGACAATTGACTCAGGACTTTCGGTTTATAGCGCAAGGAGACATTTTTGCTGATGTAGCAGACACACACACAGAACAACAAAAGTTTCACTTTGGGGTTTGCCAGAGAGCTATGAAGCGCATTTTGGGTGTAAAAAAAACTTTTTCCAAAAAAAAAAATACAACCGACTTCAAAGTATAAAAAACACAGAAAAGTGCAAAATAACTTTAATTTCAGAAGTCGGTGTTTCTAGAATAGTTTTGTCTTTTTGTTATTTAACACTGACTTCCGAAATTAAAGTTATTTTGCACTTTTCTCTGTTTTTTATACTTTGAAGTCGGTTGTATTTTTTTTTTTGTAAAATGTTTTTTATTTTACACTTTTTAGTTACGGTACCACCACTAAAAAGTCTGACGCTATCTCCCGACCCGCCCAAGAGCGGGGGATGTCATAAGATGATTTTCCCACCGGAAAAAAAAGCCACTAAAAAGTACCCCTCAGCCAAACTTAAATAACTTATAGCCGGAGTGCATCTCATGAAAATTCTAATAATCCCAAACACGGTTAGATTACATTAATTTATTACAGAGTTCCGGTGCCTAACTTCAGGCTTCATCATCAGATCAGTTCGATATATTCCCCCTCTACTTTCAGTCAGTCATCGACTACTCGTATAAACAAAGCCATATCTTCGAAGTTCATGATCAGATCATAACAATATTTCTATGGGACCAACTCGGAACCATAAACTTTCAATAAAAAAAAATAAAAAAATTCAAACTGTCCACAATTGACCGAGAAATCGGTGAACATACATAAAAAAAAAAACATACATTCAACCGAACATATAACCTCCTCCTTTTTGAAGTCGTTTAAAAAGAACAGATACGGAATAACAAACTGCGCTCCTTAACGTCCACAATAGATGTGGGCAAAAAGGCTGCCAGGCTCAAATGCGATTAGGTGGGTCACGTCAACTGCATGCACAGAAACCGCCGTCAAGGCCAGCCTAGAAAGAAGTCAAGTCAAAGTCAAAAGTTTTTTATTTCACATAAGCCTACATAGGCACTTATAAAACGTCAGAAGCTAGTGCACGGTTCCAAATTGGTCGTTTCCTATGGAGAAGAACCGGCAAGAAACTCCATGGTTCCTCTTTTAAAAAAACTGTGGTTCTGTGGTGGGATGATCTGCATGCGTACCACGAGGACTAAGTTGAGACAGCGCGTGAGAAGAAAGTCTGGAAGGGCTTAATGCAGGCCGTTCCAGCAGTGGGACAGTCAGGGCTAGATAATAAAAAAACGGAGATAACGAACGATCAAACATGGAAGAAAATATATTATTGGGCGTGAAACAAGCCAAAATATGAAAATGATTTAGAGCTTCATCAGGTATGAGTCTGGGTAGCAGAGATTTGAGCCTCGAAAAAACATTAAAACATTGGTCTAGGCTGTTATTTGAAAATTTTATTTGTTTATTTTTAATTAATGAAAACGGTACAAGTCCCATTACATTATTTAACATACGTATACGACTTTGACAGTGGGATATCAATTTGACCGTAATTGATTAATATAATTGAAATTATTTCAATAAAATAATTTTGAATTAATATATGTATATTGAATTTAAATGAGAAAATATTGGAATAAAGAATTAACAGAAATATCTTTAACAGTAACATTAGTGGTAACGTTCTGACTCCAGAAGTCATAAATTTGACTATAGTCTTGGCATTGTGACTATCTGGGTATTGTGTTACCCAGGTAATTGGTTAAGGAGGTCAGATATGCTGTCGCTTCATGTTTATCAAGAAGTTTATCAAGAAATGATTCCAAACTACTTTTTTTTTTTAAGGTGGGAAAATCATCTAATGACAAATCTCGCTCTTGGGCGGAGCAGGAGATAGTGTCAGACTTTTACTGACTAAACACCCACTCCTGTTCCTTCGTTGCCTTCGTCCCAGGACCCCGGGTTTCGTTATCACACTACCCATGGCCCCAGTAGGCTTCGACCCTGCTGGGACCCTACGATTTGCTGACATCACCCTGGGGCGCGCGTGGAACAATACGCGCCGTCGACGACTTGGGCTCGGTCCGGACAGTTACCAGACGGTCGGACGGCGAGCCACCCTTTGCTCGCCGAGGGATTCCTGACGAAATAGGTTTAAGAGGGTCCTTTTCCACTCGCCTATCGTCAACATGAAGCATAGTTTTAAAGCTTGTTGCTTCAAGGCAATGCAAAATAAGAGACATACTGCTTAAAAACTCTGTTGGCATTCGGTAATTCCGTGATTTACTCGAATATTTCACAAAACTGGTTCCAAAAAATACGTGTTTTTTTTTAAACCCTTAAAAGTTTTTCAGAAAAATTGTCGTCATTCAGAATCTCGATTAAATGTGCAAGACTTCTATTAATGTACTTTTTTATATTTTTAATATACGAGAACATTATGGAGGGCCAAATTTCACGTAAAATAGCAGATTTTCAGAGGTCTTTACTAGATTACTTTTACACAAATTTATGTTTTTATTTCTATAGATACCTAGATAATATCCATAAGTTTCTCATTGACGTTTATCCTCATAACTTTTCCAAAACAAATCGAAAATAAGTGGGTAATTTATTATCCGCTGTCGGGGTAATAACGGCGCATGTTGTATGTGCCTTAGCTGTCAACTTTCTTATTAAATAATATAATTTCTCAGTCGTGAAACATTATTGTGTTAGTATGGCATTACGAAAATCATCGATGAATGTAGACTAATTTTTTATATCTCCGTCGAATTGAGTAGATTGTTATATATATACTCTTTACTGCACGCCATAAAAAATATACTAGGAGCTTACAATAAATAGGGTAAAACAATGCGTGCTCTTATTGCTAAAAGCGATTTTTTTACTGACAACCTCAAGTAATAATTCATAGAAGTAAATGTATAAACACACGAAGGGCAAAACAATCATTTTTGTTATATGGAAGCCCCTTAAATATTTATTTTATATTGTTTATTTTTTTTATTTTAGCGGCAACAGAAATACATCATCTGTGAAAATTTCAACTGTCTTACTATCACGGTTAATGAGATACAGCTTGGTGCTATACAGACAGATAGACGGACAGCGGAGTCTTAGTAATATGGTAAAAAGAAAGTGGTCAGACTTAGCTAGAAATATAATGTAATCTGTTAACATATGTATATAATATAACTGTCTAGGGTGATTTCTGGCCAAGTGCGAACTTGATCAGATCATCACACCACCTTTGCCACGAACGACCTCGACGGCGTCGACTGCTTGTTACTCACTGGACATGTAGTTAACTACTTTTAATCGTACTTACGATTAAAAGTAGTTAAATAAGAACCTCTTAACAAAATAGTAGTTAACTACGCCCTACACTACCCAAGAGTAAGTTCTTTTCTGATATTTTTTAGTATCACATGAGCAAAGTTGCTGATAGGAGCTAGTGTTTTATTAAATGGAGCACCAAAAATGTAGAAAAAAGAAACTATTCGTAATACCTTTAGACCATTGACAAATTGAATCTCACCCATTTCTCGCTCAACACTATCTAACTAAAATCTTTGTCAGAACTCATCCAGTGAGTTACATGTGACAATGAGCTTTATTCACTCTCTTTTTAGTTTCATTTTTCTATGGCGATGCTTTTGCTCTGATTCTGACTGCTTTTTATGTTGTTGCGTTGATAGAAACATTTTGTAGTATTTTTATTCATACAACTACATAACGGTGTGAAAATCTAATGATGATATTGAGGGTATCGATAGCTCAGTGGTAGTCGTATAATAAATCGCAAGAGACGCCCCGGGTGTTAGTTGTCTGAAAGCGATCCGTGGCTAACTTTGATCCGGGCTTGCGGACGATGAGTAATGGGCAGCTCGCCGTCCGGCGGTAAGATACGAGCCTGAGCTGTCGTCGGAGCGTCGTGTTCCACGCGCGCCTCAAAGAGAGCTGTCGTCAAAACTGTAGGGACCCCGTAGAGTCGACGCTCGCTAGGGCCACGGAGAATTTTCGAATGATCCTGGAATACAAAGAACTACTTACCCAGGTATAGTTTTAGGTAAAAGTCTGACACGCCCTCTCGTTCCATCCTAGAGTGGCAGAAATCATTTATTGATGATTTATCAACTCAAAAAAACATAGTTTATTTTACAATCTTAAGTTAGAATTTTCGGGATTTTGACATTTTGTTTTTTAAAGCTGATAAGTTAGTTCCAAACATGACGGCGCTTAAGAGGGCCCTTCTAAACCCGCTTATTGTCAACGTGAGCATGGTTGAATACCTTGTTGTATCATGTAACGCAATTTTTGATAAAGAGGCAACGCGAAAAAAGAGAGATACTCTCTCACTCAAATATTTCCAAAACTTGTTCAACGAAATACTCGTTATTTTTTTTTTAATATTGTAAGTTAAATATGGATAATAACCACAAGATATCTGTTTCCAAAATATCTAGAGAAAGAGGTGTAATTAAGTTATATTGGCGTAAGAACGGTTGTATGTGAAGTCATCACGGGTTGGGCACTCTTAAAATGTTCTTCCGTGATAAGAATGAGAAAAGATAGAATTCGTACCTAGACAAACTGCGCGGGCTTGCGGACGGCGAGCAATGGGTGGCTCACCGTCCGAACGTCCGGTAACCGTCCAGACCGAGCCCAAGTCATCGACGGCGCATACTGTTCCACGCGCGCCTCAGGGAGATGTCAGCAAATCGTAGGGACCTAACTGGATCGAAGCCTACTGGGACCAAGGGTCTGCTTCTGAAAAGAAGACTCGGCCCTGGTACGAAAGGCAACGAAGGAACAGGAGTGGGGTTTTAGTCAGTAAAAGTCTGACAGTACTTCTCGCTCCACCCAAGAACGGGATTTGTCATAAGATGATATTCTCCCCTAAAAAAACTAGACAAACTGAAAAACGGACGGACGAGTAAAATTCAGATACTAACTAAATCTAGCCGGCAAACAACATTTAAATCAACCGACCTAAACGTACACAATTACTTTGTTAAGCTTTTCTGGGAAACGAAAATTTGACTTGGCAACATTATTACTTTCTTAAACGAAATAAAAGTATTTAATGTTTTGTCTTCACTCGTGCGTAAATACTGAAATGAGAACATATTTTGCTATTTTTTATTGTTTTTATGTAAGGAAAAATCCAGAATGGATAAAGTGAGAACTGAGTATATTAGGGAAAGTTTGAAAGTGGCGCCAGTGACTGAAAAGTTGAAAGGCAATCGTTTATATTGGCATGGCCATGTGAAGAGGAGGGATGAAGCGCATGTTGCTAAAACAGTTATGAATTTACATGTGGATGGATGGAGAGGGAGAGGGTGGCCAAAGAAAAGATGGATGGAATGAAGAAAAGGGAGTTAGTGATAGCGTGACGAGTGACAGGAGAGAATAGAAGAAAAAAACGTGATGCGCCGACCCCAAATAAAACGGGACAAGGGCAGGATGATGATGATGATGATGATGTAAGGAAAAATCCACTCCAAATATCGCACGCTTAATCATAAACAGTACTAACTCAAATAGAGAGTATTTTAATCTGAAAACGTATGTTTCAACAATAGGATTCAATTATCACATACTCTTTTTAGGGTTCCGTATCTTAAAAGGAAAAAACGAAACCCTTATAACATATAATAGGGAACACGTGGAGGTATCAAGTTGAAATTAAAACCATATACTCAGGTCTGCGGTCCATTGTAGCTGTGAAAAAATCAGACTTCTTCTCCTTCTTGAATCCTGTATCAATGTCTCATAGCTCACGTATAGGAAAAAATCTGCAAACTGCATATTTTAGTTAAGTCACAAAACGTCTTTTTTGCGATTCGGAAAAATCTTCGTAACTCAATTCAGGAATTGAACTGTTTTCATAGGTAAGTTTGTACGAAACCTTCATTGCGCGAGTCCGACTTGCACTTGTCCGGTTTTTTTTTATTGCTATAGATTCGCGTTTGACTACTATCTCACCAGCTGATCTTCTTCTTTTCGATTCGATGGTAAACTCGTCAAACTGTTTGGGCCCAATAGGTGGCTACATTAATAGCAGCATCGATAGCACTCATCAAATCCTCCAGAGTGCAGGTGTATGGGCACTTGGGGCATTGGGGCATAAATCGGTTGCGAACCCAGGTAGGCCGCTGCAAACACAACTTGGCAAAATGGGGTTCTATAGACCCGTCGGATATTCAATGTGACTGCGGTGCTCCTGTTCAAAACATGAGCCACATACTAGAATGCCCCAAGTGCCCATCTCACCTGATGGTAAGCGATGATGTAGTCTACGAAGGAGCAACACTCGTTTCACTCTAGGTCATGGTAATTTCGGGAGTTTCCTGCACCGGATTTGTACGGAAGAGACGCTTCGGTGTTCGGTTTACCGGTGATTAATCCCATCGGACACATGATTCATCAAAATATAAACAAATAATTAATGTTGTTTGTGAAAGACCTAGTGAGGGTCGCGGTAATCCAATGGACACGAGACGCACAGGACCGTTCATTAATAATATAATAATATTCACACAACACCGTTTAGTCCCAAGCTTGTATTATGAGTACTAGACAACTGATACGATACTGATATATATATACTTAAATATTTCTACGAGTAAATACATACATAAATTATATATAAATTACACCCAGACACAGAACAAATGATTGTGCTCATCACACAAACATTTGTCCTGGGTGGGATACGAACCCACGACCTCCGGCATAGCAGTCAGGGCCACTAACCACTAGACCAACAGGCCAGTCATTGTGGCGACACTTGGGGGAGGTATATGTCCAATAGTGGCCGTGTTTCGGCTGAAATGTGTGGAATTTTATGTGAGGCTGTTGAACTACGAAAACATGATTATAAAAAGGTCAGGTAGTTTTTTATCCGAACAGTTTCTCAGGTAGTAGGATACTAGTGATACAATATATCAACAGACATAACTATCAAATATATATATATAAAAGTTTTTCACATAAAATTCCCTTTACGAAGAAACATTCAGGCATTTGGCAGCGATCCAAAATATCGTGTTCGCATTGAAACAGCTCTGACCTGATTTGGTTCAGTTGCAATTTCAGCGGTTTTTCAGTCAGTTAACTGTATGGGAAAAACAAAGCATGAATACGGCTGGAAAGCTGGAAATTACGATATTGTTAGGCTATTTCTTGAAAGTTAAAATTAAATATTAAAATTTAGTTTAGTGTATAACTTTTTTTGTCTGGTCTCATTAATGGGGTTAAAAGGAAATTTAAAAGAACATATTTATTTATGCATTCGTAGATTTTTGACAGTTATTACGGGTAGTCAGATGCCAGAAAGTCTGACGCATCAGTCCATCCAAGGATTTGGTATTTCGGAATTTCAGATTCAGCGGAAAGAAACGCCCAGCCCCCTCCCTCCCTAGCCAAGTTATGACCGTTTCGTTTCGATTCTTTTGCATCGAACAACTCGAGTAGGCCAAGCCTCCGATTCCTTTGTCGGAACAACCACGTGACTGAAAGTTGAGGTGACGTCAGAACAAAGGAATCGGAGGCATAACCTACTCGAGACGTTCATCGCAAAAAGATCGAAACGAAACGGTCGTAACATGGCTATCCCGAGGCCGGTGTAACCATTGTGTGGTTCACCTAGAGGACATGGTGGAGCATACACTCGAAGTCTGCCCCACTTGGGCGGAGCACCTCTGTGTTCTAGTGGAAGCAATCTCTTGTCCTGTCTCTGATCTGGCGTCGACCTCTTACGTTCGGCCCTAGTTCAGGCCATGGTACGGAGCGAGAGGGAATAAGAGGTGTTCACCTCTTTCAGCGATACAGTAATGCTGCAACCGTGAGGAGAAGACGCCTCACATCCCGGCCCCTGAAGGAGACGCCTCGGTTTTCGAGAGTCACAGAACAATTTCTGGCCACCGTAGGCACGGGCTTGCGGATGGCATTGGGTTGCTGTCCAGTCGTTCAATAAGAACCAAACCCAGTTCAACGGCTTGTTGTATTCCATGTGCGCCTCAAAGAGATGTCAGCAAGATTGCCGGGGGCAGTTAAGGCCAATGCTTGCCCTGCCAGGGCTGGAGATTGATCGCAGACCGAAGACGAAACCTGGCAAGGAACACTGTAGGTTTTAGGTAATAAGTCTGAAATTCCCTCTCGCTCCATTCAGAGCGAGAGAAATCATTTGATGATTAGCCACGTAAAAAAATGCCTCGCGCTCAGTAGTTGTGCTGATGCGCAAGGAAAGGCACAAAGGCGCAGCAAAGCTCGACTAGACTGACAAGACAGTTAAATACCCAAAACACACAGACACACACACACACCAGTTACCTATACAAATAGAACATAATAATATGTACAAGTGCGTATAAAATTAGCTCATTGAGCATCAGAAAATTTGTTTTCAATACACTTACATGAAAACTCGGTCTTAACCCTACCGCTTTTACGCACGTAATTTACTATTTTCAGCATTAGTGCAGAAAAGTGCGTGAACTTGCTCCCGCCACAATTTAATATAATGTGTCGTATCATTTGGGGCGCTAAGCGACCCTCACAATTCAGTGGTTAGCCCCCGTTTATTTATATCTTCGTAAGTGTATTGAAAAACGTTGTTTGATACATAGGGAAATTTTTCACTACAGCACTCGGTTCCATAACATCACAATTTCTGCCTTGGTCGCAATGACAGACTTTCTCCAATCGTATCAAAATATACCTACTTTTAAACATTCGATTGTCCCTAAGTAAACTGTCGAATCTGAAAATGTTAATTTTCTTATTTCAGTTTCGACATTTTTCGGTGTGTAACGTATTCAAAATAATATCGAAAATGCCGTTTTTCGTTGTGTACGTGTATTTTTTTGTGATGTAAACTATCGATTTTGGCAGTTTCCATCAATAATGTCAGTGCAGTTACGTAGGTTATTGTAACTCATTTTTCTCAAGTTAATTAATAAAAAAAACATTTTTGACTAATGATTTTATATACAGTGTATTGTATGTGTAGTTAAAGTCATTAATGACAAAGTTATCCATAAAATAAACTTCAAATCGCTCTCGTGTAAAGTAGAGAACTTTCAATAACATTTTGAATTTAATTAACTTACGACAGAAGCCCGACGTTGTAGATAAATATTTTCCTTAAAAATGTCTTCGCCTCATGGGATAAGCACTCGCTTACCGTTTCACCGGAAATTTGTTTTTGGTATCAGGAAAATGATTTAAGGGCCGATGCTGACTGAAGTCATGGCACGGAACGGCAAAGGATTTTAATTTTGGTCAAGTTATTTTTATCCTTATTTCATCGGGTAAAATAATCCAGACTAAATTCATCCCATCTAATGGGTCCCGACTGTTGCAGTCAATATGTTCCGTATTAGAATTTATTATTTGTTTTATTTAAATTGGATTTACGCTACTGGACTGAACTTGTTTATTTATTTATTTTTTTCTGTAACTCATCAGTTCGTATTAGTCTCCCTTCATCTTCAGTAAGAACTAAATACTGAATAGAGAATAGAACAAAACTAGTTGAATAGTGAGCCCAAGCTTGTTGTGGACGCCACAACGTGACGCGGGATGCCACAACATGCCAAGACAAGCGTCCTTCGAGCAGCTAAAGCACGACGTACCGTGTCGTGTCGAGACGTCAGTCTGCGCCCGCCCTTAGGATACTGTAAAGCAGTTGATTTATTTTTATAGTACCTAATATAAAATATACACCGTCTATCAAACATCAACATCACATTTACCATGGATCCAGTACGTGATTCTGCACCTTCCAGTGGTGGAATTTTTCGTCGGCGTATTTCTATTTTTTTTATCTTTACATTTTTTACTTTAAATTGTTATAAAATTATTTATCCTAATCAACCACAGTGGAACTTTTAATTAAAATGTAATTAAATAACTTTTATCTTTTTAAAAAACACAATATAAATAAAACTAGACGGAGCTATCTGCTTAGCTGAGCTATCTGAACTCAAGTGAAAAAAGCAAATTAATTAGTTTTTAATTAAAAATGACTTTGGAGTTGATTACAATAACGATTTTATACACTTTGAAATAAAAAAGGACAGATTTATAGGTAATTAGAAAAACGTCGACGAAAAATTTCACCACTAAGGGGTCCAGGATCATATACTGCATCCATGGTATTGTGGACACGTTTGTGCGTCGATGTCTGAAATACGGTGTATTATAAAGAAAACTGCGGACTAATATAGAAAAAATAGTTTCTGTAAGCGGCCTCTAAGACAAGATACTTTGTTTGTCTTTCTCGGCTTTCACGGGGTCCTCGTCAAGAGGGAATTATAATATAGTATAAATAGATTGTAAATAACGATTTAGACTTGTATTGTTCACGGCGAGCAATGGGTAGCTCGCCGTGCAGCCGACCGGTAACCGTCCGGACCGAGCTCGAATTGTCGACGGCGCGTAGTATTCCACGCGCGCCTCAAAGAGATGTCAGCAAACCGTAGGGGTCCAGCAGGGTCGAGGTATACCCCGGGGCCCTAGAACGAAGGCAAAGAAAGAACAGGAGTGTGTTTTAGTCAGTAAAAATCTGACTCGCCCTCCCACTCCGCCCGAGATCGAGAGAAATCATTGAATGATTTAATCATTAAAAATCCTTTAACAAAAAAAAAATAGCGTTAAACAGTCACAACCCTATATCTTAGACTTCCCACGTCACTAAGAGATGAAAAAGGCAAGTAGAACCAGCATGGTTTAAAGACAGTATTTAGTGGAACAAAGACGACCTCCGTTACATTATCTTCAGACAATGGTTCTCAATTAGAGTGGGGAGAGGTTTCGACGTGGTCTGGATTCAACTATCTATAGATAAGGATAATTATCTAGGTTTTTCTTAGTGGGGAAATTTATTTCTTATTTATTATTTATTTATAAATTGTGTTTCTATTCTTTATTGCACATCAAAATCATAAATAGATCAAAAACTATTAGGTTATTTTATTTATTAAGCATAGCATAAGCATAGTCGGCCTTATAATGTTCCCACTGTTGGGACTCAGGCCTCCTTTCTAGGAGAGGGAATGGGCCGTAATCCACCACGCGGGCCCAGTGCGGGTTGGTGGATGTCACATGTCTTCGAATTTTTGGTTCTAGGACATGCCGGTTTCCTCGCGATGTTTTCCTTCACCGTTTTGAGAGCAGTGGTGAAGAAATAAATTACACAACGTAATGCGCCTGGCTGGGTTTGAACCCGCAACCTACAACTCGTAAGTCGGGGCCGTTACCACTCGGCCACCACTGCTCTACTCTCTTTATTTATTATATAAATATAATAACATATTTCAGGGTTTCTAGAGCTTTCTTTTAGGTTGCTATTCATTAAACATGGATATATTTTTTGGGCCGGGTGGGTACCCACTCTGGGTAGTGCGAGGAAAACGATCAGACTTTTACTGATTAAAACTCACCTTTGTTCCATTAGGTGCCTTTTGTGTTCTAGGGCCACGTTGATTCTTTCAAATAATCTCGCGTCCTTGACAGGTAATGGGGCCCCCTAACATGATGACTAACAGAGAAATATGTTAAAAAAAACATGTTTTGCTTTAGGTGTTGTAAAAAAAACTTTCTTTTATTTTTTTTATTTAATTGGGGACAAAAAACAGTTACAGTACAGTTACAGTACAGTTACAGTACAGTTACAGTACAGTTACAGTACAGTTACAGTACAGTTACAGTACAGTTACAGTACAGTTACAGTACAGTTACAGTACAGTTACAGTACAGTTACAGTACAGTTACAGTACAGTTACAGTACAGTTACAGTACAGTTACAGTACAGTTACAGTACAGTTACAGTACAGTTACAGTACAGTTACAGTACAGTTACAGTACAGTTACAGTACAGTTACAGTACAGTTACAGTACAGTTACAGTACAGTTACAGTACAGTTACAGTACAGTTACAGTACAGTTACAGTACAGTTACAGTACAGTTACAGTACAGTTACAGTACAGTTACAGTACAGTTACAGTACAGTTACAGTACAGTTACAGTACAGTTACAGTACAGTTACAGTACAGTTACAGTACAGTTACAGTACAGTTACAGTACAGTTACAGTACAGTACAATACAAAAAAAAATCTTAAAACTAGATGCACAAACATGTAACCCAAACCAATGTCCACATCTTGACATTTGAATAAAAGAAGTGAAGGACTGTGGTAAGATTTTACTGACTACAATGCCTTCTGGGAAAGCTTCATGTACAAAAAACTAATTTCTGTAATCATAATTAATATAGTATTTAATTCAATTATTCTTAATTCCATTTAATTTACATAAATATTTTTATTTCATTCAATGTTCTGTATTCTTTCTATTATATAGGTATGTACACATACAGCGTTTTGATTTCCCCAGAGTAGCATTTCATAGGGTTAAATAATTTGGATATTTCCCGAAGATGTTTCACTATTTATATTTTTTTTTCCTTCCGTGGCTTGTCCCAGAAAAACCGTTTTTTTACGGTATAAAAAAACAGGAAATATTTTACTCCGCAAATTAGTTTTCTGTCAGTGGAACATAGGTATGATGAATAAATATTTTTTCAAAATAAACTTTAAAAAAAAGTTCTTTCGGTTTTTATTTTAATACTCATTTCATTGGGATTCAAATAATAAATATATTGATCGTCCTTCATCTATACGAGTCTGCCTTATTCGATTTAGAACTATATTACTAACCATACATTGTCAACTAAACCAAACGTAGATACCTAAGTTTGCTGCAATATTTCAGCTCAATCGGTTTGGGCAAAGAATAAGAAGTTATATTTGCTCAAACATGTGTATGCATACAGAATTAAAATAATAATAAAACTTAAATAAAATTGGCTCACGACATGTCTGCCATTTCTCATGGCGAACTGAAAAAAACTGTCTTAAAAAACAATTGCATGGAAGAAAGAAAGAAAAGGCAATTGAAAAAAAAACACACAAGTCAATGTTCGTCCCTAAAATTGTATTAAATAACAAAACACACCTATTTCATATTCCAATATAGAAAAAAAAGGAAATAAAACTCGCCGACCTGCAAGGACTTCAAATAATATCAAAGAATCCTCTCGTAATAAAAAGTCTCAACTTCGTAACATCGTATCTAAAAGGCTGAAGGGCCTGTCGGAGACATAAAATGTCTATTAAATCTGTCAAGAAACACCTTTATATTTTACCAGAGGCAACTGCTGTGTCAGAAGTTCGTTTAGAATATTTAATGTACCTACTAAAGTTGTAAGATTTTTTTTTATAGATATAAACCAGTGCTTGACTGCGATCCCTTTTGATGGTAAGCAGTGATGCAATCGTTGATAGATGACACGCACTAATTAAGATTATTAAGAGCCGATTCACTATAGCCTCGAATACACCTAAACTATATTCGAGACAGGAAGACAGCAGTAGGCAAATTGTTCCAGTCCTTCGATGTACGCAGTACAAATGATGAGGCGAAGCGCTTAGTCCGGACCGTAGAGGTTTCAACAATGTAAGAGTGAATACTTGCTGTACGTTAGGTTGTCCGATGGTAGAAAAGAGATGGCAGAATCAAGTCATGCAATCCTCGCACACACTTTCCAAAATGCATCCTGTAAAATAGCGAAAGGCTTACTGCCCTACGTCGGTGCTCCAGGCTTTGAAAATTGGACGTAACCAAAACTAGATAACCAATTAGCCTCTTCGCATGCTTTTCCACTGAACCCAAAGCTGCTAGATGGCATTTTACAGAACATGATATTTTTATTAGTCTTCTACCACAGAATGGACCGATGGGATGATGATGGGATTTGGGAGTCCAGCAGAGGACGACTTTCGGCTCAAATGATGATGAATAATCTTCTGTTTCCATAGTATAATTTTGTTGATAACTATTTTCTCTTCAAGTACTTATAGGCCTTGAGGTGAATAGGTTTAATCTTTTAGGGTAGCCTGTTCTATTGTAGACTACATTATCGTTGACAGCGCGCGCGATAGTGATCAGATGCGAGTTCTCAGCTTTATCGATTTTGGCTACGCTGTGTATACCCGTCGGGTGCCATAACAAACCGTACCTCGTTTATAATAACAAAGTTTGCCGAGTTGCAACAAAATATTTTTGTGAATTACTTTGAAATAATAAGGTTTTTTTCGGAAAAAAATAAAAACAAATTGTGTAGCTGATTAGAGGGGTGGCCGAGTGGTAACGGGGCCGACTTACGAGTAGTAGGTTGCGGGATAAAAACTGTGATATTACAGAAAACACAAAACAATAAATACCTAATTAAAAAAAAAGAATAACGTACCTTTAATATAAAGTTTATTTGATCTTATAATTCCAAGTCAATCCAAAGATATAACACTGCAAAGGAACCCGTTTTAAAAAACAGCTATTTTATATTTTAACCCCTATTCTAGTATAGACTAAATAAGCGCGGCGTTAAAATAAAATAGAATGAAATGTTGAATAAAATGCTACAGAACGTATAATTTTAACTACAAAAGCAGATAGTACATTACAAAGAAGTATCATTGTGTCAACAAACAAACTAACGAGCACTCACAAGAGAACATTTATCTAATTAAAATTCAGCACTTAGCTTTGCACTCTTTACATTCACCATCTGTCAGAAATCTAAATTTATATTATAAAGATGTAAAATTATTATATTTTGTTTGTTGATTCGGGTGTTTTTTTTTTGGGGGGGAAATCATCTAATATCAAATCTACCAAATCCCGCTCTTGGGTGGAACGAGAGATAGTGTCAGACTTTTACTGACTAAAAACCCACTCCTGTTTTTTTTTGCCTTCATCCCGGGGCCCCGGGCTTCGCTTTCACACTACCCGTGGCCCCAGTAGGCTTCGACCCTGCTGGGCCCCTACGGTTTCGCTGGCGCGCGTGGAACACTACGCGCCGTCGACAACTTGAGCTCGGTCCGGACGGTTAACGGACGATTCGACGGCGAGCCACCCATTACTCGCCGTCCGCAAGTCCGCGCCTACGGTGACCGAAAATCGGGATCGGAATCCCGGCGGCGGTTAGGGCGTGAAGACCGTTGCCTCACGCGATCAGCCGCCTCCTTTGCTAGCATTACTGCTTCGCAGAAGGAGGCGTCCGCCTGCCACTTCTCCTCGCTCCGGACCATGGCTTGTACCAATGCCCGGCGCGAGAGATCACTGCCGTCGATCATCCCCACAAGGACACGGCGTTGTCCACCGTGTCCTCCGGGTGGTCCACACAGTGGCGACACCCGGGCGTGTCTTCCGCACAAATTCGGTGCAGGAACCTCCCGAACTTACCATGTCCGGTGAGGACCTGCGTTATGCGGTAGGTAAAAACGCCATGTGGTTTTTCCAGCCACTCCTCAAAGAGGGGACTTACCGCCATAATTGTGGCGTGCCCATTGATTCGGGTGTATGATGTTTTAGGGTAAAAACACTCCACTGTCTGTCAATAGGCTATATCTCATAAACCGTGATAGCTAGACAGTTGAAAAAAATGCTAGTCTTTTACTTTTTCTTTATTCGGTACTAGTTTATGCCAGCGGCTCCGCCCGCGTCCAGCAGCATTTTATTGGAAAATTATATTTTGAAATCAGTTCAATAGTTTTTGAGTTTATTTATTTAATTCATTCAAATTTGCCACTTTGCACTGCACTCTCCACATTCACTGTCTACCAGATAGTATCTTGTATATGCTCTCGTGTTTTACATGTCAAGTTTGAAATAATCTTGCACAAACAGTATTATATTGTTTGTAGTAAACATTTGTGATTAAGGCGCAAGGTAAATTGTTCAGAAAATTCATATTTTCTTAAAGATTTACGGAGTATTTCTTGAAATATAAAATTTTGTTTATTGATGACTCGGATTTGTTCCTTAACAATTGTGTAAAAGAAGCAAAAATCGTGACCGTTGCAAGGAATGGAGAGTGGCATTTACTCAGTAGTGGGACTATAATATTGACTTATTAAAAACATGGTTTATGTGGAAAAATACTTATAAGAAGTCCAAAATAAAATAAAAATCTGGGCCAAGTGCGAGTCGGACTCGCACACTAAGGATTCCGTACAGACTTACATATACATATTTCAATTTCCGAATGGAGTCTCGAAGATTGCTCCGAATCGCATTTTTTTTGTGACCTATCAAAACATTTTCTGTTTTCAAATTTATTCCTTTCCTTTTGAGATACGGCACCCTAAAAAAGGAAAAAAAAACTAAAAATTTAAAAAGAAAAGAAGGTAAGTTGTAATAACAATATATAATATTATATATGCCTATTATACCTATATATAAGATATTCATCGCAATGAAATCTGTAGTTTGGTCATGCAATTTCATAAGCACATAATTTGGGTGGACTAATAAAGTGAATTATGAACCCGAAAAATTTAAAGAATAGGAAGAATGGAATAATTTTATTATCTCTGAGCGATGACGTGGTCGACGATCATAATGAGAATTGTGGATTATTGAAAATATAGGTAATACCTACTCAATCTGCCTAGTTTTTTCCCAATGTTGAAGTACGGCTTCCAGTCAAACGTCAATATTTTACATGAATAAACCACCTATCTGATCGTCATACCCCAGTAATTGGCTAATACCAACTGAAGTAATAAAAAAATAGTAGATTATACTGGTCGGTATGAAAGCCTATAAGAATCACATAACAACCATATTACTTCTGATTAAAAAAAGATATTATTTTCCAATATTATGAAAACCGAAATGTTCCCAAACTCTAACCTACAAGAACCAATATCAGCTGTTTCCTTTTCGATTATTTTCTTTCATCTTTACCCAACACAGATGGGTACCAATACCAATGCATATTTAAAGAAAAGAAAATTCGGAGCCATTTCTTTCAGAATGCAAGGCCGCAAAAAACAATCAACATAAAATCACGCCTTTATTTCCCGAAGGGTAAGTAGGCGTACTTATAGCTAAGGATAGAAATTTTGAAGATATTTTCTTTAACAGTTCGCCAAGATTTGAAACCAAAATCATTTGAATTGAACTTTAATCGCTTACTTTAACTTTATCTCTGCTTTTATTTTCTGCCAATGTCATTTCCATATTATGATATTGTAATTTTCTTTCTATAAATTAATAAAATTCTAATAGGACGATATTTTCCTTTAATTTAATTGTGATTGAATAATATTTTATTAATGCAAAGTAGTTTAATTTCATATTATTAATGTAATTTGATTTAATTTTGCCTTAATAATAAAGTATCTTTAATATATCTTAAGTAAGAAGAGTTTTTAGTATTTTAATGTTTATTAGTGGTTTAAAATCGTTTTAATTAATTGGACTGACTGTGGATGTTGTGCCAAAAAGTGACTTGACTTGACTTGAAGGTGACTTGTATTTTATTAAAAAAGCAAAATGCTTATTTCGATGGGTGCAAAGTAAAAAAAGTTATCTACAATTTTGCGCATTTGTGATAGTTGCAGTAACTTAAATTCATATTCTAAGACATGGCAAATCATCCTTCAAGTGTCAAAAATGACGACATAATAGTTCAATTTTTCAATAATGTTTTTGAAAAAAAAAAAACTGCTTATTATTCACTTATTATTTATTACTAACTATCAGAATACGCAAAATTGCAGATAACTCTTTTTACTTTGCACCCGTCGATTTATTAAATAACTATTTCACAAGCTTTTATTTAGTTTCTCCTGTCTCGATGTTTTTCTGTAATCAAATCTTGCAAATTAAATTTAATCCACTTTAAGGTTAACGATTAAGCTGAAATTTTGCATGCTATTGTAAATCAGATGACAATGCAAAATTATTATGACATGGAGCTGATCTGATGATGGAACCGGAAGGTGGCCATAGGAACTCAGATAACCCTATCGTGTTTGATCTTTTTGGACTGATCTTGATGAGTATTAATTACATAGGTAAATACCGCGCTATAAATGCTTGTTATAAAAAAAGGATTCTCATTGAAGACTTGTTTACAGGATCCCATCGTTAATGTTCTTATATATATTGCAGAAATTATTTTGTAAATAAATCGATAGTGTGCCTATGTTAAATAAAAAAATAAAGAGTAACTGTGTCTTAAAACAAAAGGGCAACTGAAGGCAAACGTGTTGGTTTTATTCAGTAATAATCTAATACTCTTTTTGTACTCAGAGTGGAATTCATTCGATGATTTTCCACGTCATAAAGAAAGTAGGAAATATTATTTGAACAGTCCAAACTTAAGGAAATTGGTTGTGATTTACGATACTTCAATCGAATAAACTGTGTTTAGTGACTTGTAATGTTTAAAGGGCGATGGTGATTTATTTAAAGCGACCCATGTTTCTGACGGAATTTTTCATTGGCAAACAATAAACATCCATGTTAATCTTGTATTAGGTTAAGGTGTGCGATAATGTTTATAATAATTATTATTATCTACAAATATCCGTATAAATTTATATCCATATTTGACCCCTGTAGATTACAGGGGCCCTTTTCGTGCCATAGTTGCACAAAAAGGATTACACAAATAGTCTTTTTTATGGATGGAAATTCATAAAAAATACAAAACAATCACGAATTACTACCCAGTAATTTAGATTCCTTCCATGTACGCAGAAATCTGTCTATAAGATTTTATATTAGTATATAAGGAAACATCTATTTATATAAAAAACGAAGTTCTGACTCAGTCACTGTTTCATGAACGCTTAGCCCAAACCCTTGTACCTAGAACGCTGGAATTATGCACAGAGGTTCCTTTTATGATGTGTACAAAGATTAAGAAAAGATTTTTCAAAATTCAACCATAAGGAAATGAAACACGTTTCCAAAATTTGTATGGAGAAACCTACTTTTACATGGGCAAAACATAAAAGTACCTAGTATTGTATAATAATAATAACTCATTTATTTTCAGGCATTTTGGTCTATAGATGAATACCATACATACTAACATATTTATATAAAGTAAATTTAATACAATTTATTGTTAATAAATAGGACTTATGACTATATTAGTAACTTCACACTGCACTTATTCACTTTGTGCTGTTCTGTGGCACTTGTCCGCGGAAGCGATGGAATACCACGCCCTGCGGCCAAAAGTCTTCCATCAACTTCCCGAACACTTTACTGCCCCTTATGGCAGAAATATGTTCGGAACTCGCAGCACGAACGCCGTGAAATTGACGTTACGGTGCGACTTCATAAACAACAAAAAGGAACAAAAAGAGGGGGTTTAAGGAGGGGGTTATAAAGTCATGAACAGTATTGCAGGTAACGATAAAGTAACAATTTTTGCCGTTACTGTCAACCCGGTTCTCATTTTTTACACTTCAGGGAATTATCTGTGACCCTCTTACGTAGAAAATGTCGACAAAATAATGAACTCAGATATTTCAGAATTCATTTTTATTTGTAACGTACGTGTAGCAATCTCAAGTTGACAAATGAAATTATGTAGTACAATGTATCTGTTCTACCAATGTACTAGCTTCTGCTCCGCTGCTTTGTTCCCGTGAAAGTAGGTCTTTTCATACAAACTATAGATCTATTTCATGCCCTTAACGGGTGAATTTTGGTATATCCTCTCTTAGTGCTTGCCTACGTCCTAAACATTGTACAAAACTTTCATGTTCTTAGTTCCAGTTTCAGCTGTGCGTTGATATGTCAGTCAGTCAGTTTCTACTTATATATATATACACAGTTAGGTAATTAGCAAAAAGCTTCGAAGTTATATTTTGTAGAAACATTCTGTATCAAGTTTTCTTACTCGATTCAACTTCTAAATTGGCTGCGAACAATTTTACGTCTCATTCGACAACACCATTTGCGCGATTCTTGACGAAATATTTGTCAAAATAAAACGCCCATTTTCCGTGTTCCTCTCGAATGTTCGTACAAATTTCGGCTAAATTCGTTGATTCCGGAAAGCGTAAGAGCATTTCAAACAATGTTCCTGAGATATGCAGTTTTAAGCTTTGTGGTAAGCATCAAGTTTTGTCTTAAAACCTTCTTTGTTTAAGCCTTTGAGGAAATACAATCCAAAGGGTTTAATGTTTCTCAAAGTGCCTCGTTGAAATGAGCAATTCCTTTTGAATCTATGGCAGCTTTGAATGAGGATTTATAGAAGGCCTTTTGATATTTAATCCACAGCCTTGAGTCTTTATTATGGTGTAAATAAGGAAGTTTTAAATAACTTATTAATTTTATGAGTGAAGAACGTTTTTCGCTGAGACGTTTTTCTTTTAAAAGTAATTTAGCTACGGCTATGAATATACATAACTTATTTTGTTGCACAAAAAACATGTTGCGCCGACCCCAAATAACATGAGACAAGGGCAGGAAGATGATGATGATGATGATGATTTTGTTATAAGTCAAAATGGAAATATTTTTCGCAAAATTTCAGCTACATATATAAACCTAGTTCATGCATATAAATTGATATATTATTCAATAGCACTACTCGAATTTCTTTGATCCTCTCTCATTTGTAAGTAGAACGTTAATATTCGAATTTATTGGCATAAGACAGCATTAGGCTAAATTAACATAGGAATTCTCACAGAACTGTAATCTATATATATTTAATCACTTTGAATTCTAAACACGACATTTCGAAGCGAGAAAAAACTAGAAAAACAATTCAACCATTTTTAAAGAAATTTTGGCAAAGGCAGCATATACATTCAGCCAGCATCAAAAAATCTGGGGATGACATAAAGACTATAATGAACGGCTCCCGCTTTCAGGTTCGCATAGTAGCTGCCTGCTTCAGTAGATCCCGACGCGTCACAGGGGGCGGTCGCGCTGCCCTTCACAGATTTTGCCGCCAATTTTACGATAATTGTCAATTACGTGCTTGATGTTAGTGAAAATCTTAAAGTTTCTAACTGAAATTGACTAGGATTAGAACTAATCTATCGACAAGTTTAAGTTTACTATAATATTCGTGATGGTTTAATATGACTTAGATGATATGTGTTCAAAGTAGTTAATAGTGATAGATTATATAATAACAATGCATATAATATGTGAAACAACACTGTGACTCAAAAAACGTGGGTGTAAAAATAATAAATTACTTTACTTTAAAATAGATGCAAAATGAAACATAACATACAAACTTAACACAACCATGATAACAAAACTACTAAAACATTTCAAAGTGAAAAACAAATCATTGAAAGATGTTGAGAATTAGACATGTGAAAGACGTGAGTGTATTACTGAAATGAATAGATTTGACAACACGTCGAAACAGGATAAAGAGGGTGATAACGATGCCAGAGGAAACTGTACTAAGGGAAACAAAATATTGGGTAAGTTTTGAACTAAGTAATGTAGAGGGAATATCGTTAGATAATTTACTGCTGACAAAGTTAAAGTCAATTCATTTATTGCAATTAGGCTAATAATGATTTTTTTTAATGTAAAAATTAACAATAGAAACTAAATAAACATAATGTGACTATGAACGGTCAAGAAATGTCACGATGGTCAAGTTGATAGCATCTAGGATCCTCGAAGGGATATTAAGGATATAAATTGACTCGTGGAATTTAGGCATTATTTTCAATTAATTTTAAATTTCTAGGCAATTATTTTTAAAAATAAAATTAAAAGTTATCTATAAAATACTAGCTGTGACCTGCGACTTGACATATCGTAAATTTACTATTTTATTAATATTTAGAATAATATATGATCTACTTACCAACGACAAAATTTCTTAGGTCTTTTTTAAGTTTTTATTTTATTTTAGTTATTTCGTATAGTCAGTTATTTATTTATTTAATTTGATTAATTACAAAGGTAACACAACTAATTATGGTAACTAAACAAGAAAAATATTAACAATATATGTCCTTAAAACTGTGAAGGAAAACATCGTGAGGAAACCGGCATGTCCTAGAAGTAAAAATTCGAAAATATGTGATATCCACCAACCCGCACTAAGTCCACGCGGCCCATTAGAAAGGAGACCTGAGTCCCAGCAGTGGGAACATTAAAAGGCTATCAGCATCAGCCTGCATGCCTATAGAATCAACTTCCGTTCATCCGCAAACAGATCTTTAATTTTGTTCTGTTTTGTGCGGGTCACAATAAACATTTTTCTTCTTTCGATTTTTCTATTTCTAACTATTAAAGTAACTAACCTTTATACTTTCCTCGATCAGCTTGCTACCACTTACGAAAACAAACAAAGCACCAACTTTTTACTATTAATGTACCCCTGTGTTTACAAGGTAACAATAAAAGGTGGAATATACAACTTCCTTCTGTTCATTTACAGAACTAATTACTTTCCGGCTTCAGTAGTGAACCCAAGCCTTGTGTAGGTACATAATAGAGCCTACACTTGACCACTATACCTTTAATTACTTAGAAATTGCGCAGGTGAACAGAGAACATTTGGTCGCAAGAAATATAGAAGATAAACAGAAATGGTTTCCAGCTGAGACAAATGATCAGTTTTCATGTTATTGGTTTTTTTATGAATAGTAGAGATACTGTTTAATTTCTGAAAGGTTTTTAAAATACACTTTTAATAAATTCTATTATTTCCGGCGGTTATCATACGACTGTTTCACTTTCAAAACATTTAGTCTTTTCAAATCGCCATTAGTATTACTAGCTTCTGCCAGCGGTTTCGCCCGCGTGAAAATAGGTTTCTTTATACAAACTTTGGTCCCCCGTTTCATCCCCTTAGGAAAAGCCTCTCTTAGTGCTCGCCTACGTCATAAAAGGAAACCTTGTGCAAAATTTCACGTTCCTAGTCCCAGTAGTTTTGGCTGTGCGTTTATAAGTCACGCAGTCAGTTTCTCCTTTTATATATATAGATTTCTATAAAAGCATTTTTTTATATAAAAGATAAAGATAGTTACATTGAGTAATACAGTAGAATCAGTGAAATTATTTTAACATAAGTATAAAATTAATGTTAATAAACAAAAAATAATAATAATTTCGATCGATACATGTATTATTTTAATATTATATATTATATTAAAATACTATATAGCTTGACTAGTATACCAACCTTAAGCCTTCAGAATTTCCCAATTTTTTTACATAATAATTTTCACCAAAGGTCCGAACCAGTCTAAACATAAAATTTTATAAGCTTATACACGTGTTTCCAGTTTCGGCTCATGATATATTGCTGTTTCATAATTTTTCCACAACGTGTTCCAAACTTTCCAGTTTTTTTAATATTATATAACAATCGATGTATTTGAAACGTTTTGGGAACACATTCATTGTGCGTACAGCTAAGGAGTGGAATTCCTTGCTGGAATATGTGTTTCCTGATGGCTACAACCCGGAAATCTTTAAGTAGTAAATAGGTTACTTCTAGGTAAGCGTAAGTATAATTAGTATTGTATATCTGTATTTTATATTAACATGTCTAAATAAAATGTTATTTATGATTTTTATACAATTACAACCCTAAATCTATCTCCTTCCAGTCAGTCTATCCAAAGGGTCTAAGAGAAGTCTGCTAGTTGGTTTCGGCTCCTTGTACGCCTTCTAAAGGTTCAGGACCCTGGTCCAGAGATAATTATATGAAGACAAAAAATATATTGAAAGGGTGATTTGTTTTTTTAAGCCAATTTTTGATAGACAGTATATATAGTATTATTATATTATATAATAGTAGTATTGTGTTCGGAGTTTAAGTTTACTAAACCAGATCCCGGGGCCTTAACCACTAGCTCTGACTATATGAGTGTGTATAGACACCCAATATACGTATTTGATATGAATTTTCTGACAAAGATGATAGATATAATCACCAAAGATGTCGAGTGGATTTTGAATTCCACTATCTCTATTTTTTTCTGTGGCATAAGTCATGATTATAAAAGCACTAACTATTTCCATGCTCTAGCTTTTTTCTTTTTACCAGTCACATTAACGGTTCGATGGTTTGAGGACTCGGCTTGGATTTTATTTAATTAGTATTGTTATAATATAAGCATAATCACCTTTTTTAATGTTCCCACTTTTGGGACTCAGGCCTCCTCTCTAGGAGTGGGAATGGGCCGTAATCCACCACGCGGGCCCAGTGAAGTGAAAAATTGGTGAATGTCACATGTCTTCGAATTTTTGGTTCTAGGACATGCCGGTTTCGCCTGGCTGGGTTTGAACCCGCGACCTACAACTCGTAAGTCGGGGTCGTTACCACTCGGCCACCACTGCTCTCTAGTATTGTTATTATATAATAAATAATACACGAGATGCATCCTACTGTGTTTAATGTTTATCTAGTTTTCTCGTCATCGATTAAAATGATATCAATATAGAGTTGGAAAAGCATTTTCCCAAATTTAATTACAACATTGCTCATCATCTTTTTAACATGATCTAAATAGCATCTAACACCAACTTAGGATTACAAAATGATAAATATTACATTATTTTTCCCCATAATGAGTGTACCAAACGGTCCGTAACATACTACCCGTAATGGGTTTCATTGTATTGGTTACAAATAATAACATCGGTAGAAACAGTGACCCGTATTCATTTATCGGTCTACCTGACCTTTGATGAATGAGGAAATAATCAGGATCAAAGTATTCCTTCTCAAACCTCATTTATTTCCGTTCCGTATTTCCGTATTATTATTATATTATATATTATTAAGTTACTCTTTTATCATTCCTACCCTCTTCATACTTAAAATAAAATGTTAGCCCTTAGTCGCACAGGTACCATTTATAAATTATAAATGTTGCCGGCCAAATTCAATCTTCGGATGAACTGCAGAAATCAGAAACGTTTATTTCAAATAGACCAACGACAGGCACTTGTATTGTCAAAATGTCGGTCAGTCAAAAAAAAGTAAAGCTAAATTGCATATTGCATTGCAACTAGTTTCGCCTAGGCTAAACCCGAGATAGTAGTCCAAGAGCGAGCGAAGCGAGCTTAGAATATTAAGGCACCCTGTAAAGAAGAACCCCGTGTAAGGAGAACTGGTTTGGCCAAGGCGAAACTAGTTTATTTAAAAATCAAGTTTGGCCGATAACATATACCTAATATATATTTATATTTTATACTAGCACTTTCCCCGTAACTTCGTTCACGTAAAAGTTTTCATAAAAACTTTAACAACCTTTAAACCATATTTTGAGCATAGTTATGAAAAACTAATTATGACAGTCTTTATAATTAACTAGCGGTCCCGGCAGACGTTGTTCTGCCCAAAAGCGGGATTTAGTAAAAAAAAAAAAAATTACCCTACTCTACCCTACTCTACCCTACTCCACCCTACTCTACCCTACTCTACCCTACTCTACTCTACTCTACCCTACTCTACCCTACTCTACCCTACTCTACCCTACTCTACCCTACTCTACCCTACTCTACCCTACTCTACCCTACTCTACCCTACTCTACCCTACTCGTTAAAAAGTATGTCCGTCTCCTGGTTCTAAGCTACCTCCCCACCAATTTTCAGCCAAATCGGTTCAGCCGTTCTTGAGTTATAAACAGTGTAACTAACACGACTTTCTTTTATATATATAGATTTTGATCGAGATTTGTGCCAAGTTTCAAGTTTATTAACCCAAAGAAGAAGAATCATTTCTTTTCGAATGCCTACATCACATAAAGAACACACCCTCCAAGTTTTAGGTCTTTACGAACAGTAGTTTAGGCTGCGTTGATCCATCAGTCTTATGTCCTATAAGACTTTATAAGTATAGATAGATAAATATAGAGATGATGTATTTATATTTTAGTATTTGTCTACGTATTCCTTTGACGATACTATAACATACATAATCAAATACATACGTGTTAACAATCAACTACTTCCAACAGGGAATTGAAACTGTTTGATCTTAGCATAGGTTACCTTGTGCCCTCTCAGGATCAAGAGCTGTGTTACACTGTGTGTGACCTCATTTATGTAATATAGGTTTCGGGCTATTGAAAAAGTTATCATAACCCTAGAACACAAAGAGAAATTGAATGACAGGTAGGTACGTTCTACTCATCAAAAGTCTGCCAGTCTTTCTTGCTCCACTTAGAGCGCTAGAAGGTATTTGATCGTTGCCGGACTCAACAGAAATCCTATCGTATCATGTAATCTGTACCTCATCATCATAATTTTAACCAAAAAACATTCACTTTTATACAACGGCCTCTTCCAAGTGCCACCACAATGACCAGTCCTGTGCGTCTCACATCCACCGGTTTCTCTCAACCCTCACCAGGTTAACGGTCCACCTTATAGGAGGCCTACCAACGCTGCGTCTTTTGGTACACAGTCGCGACTCCTGAATCTTTCGACCTCATCGCCTATCTATTCTGCGAGCAACGTGCTCAGATCACTGCTACTTAAGTTTGGCAATTCTTCGGGCTATGTCTCTGTCTTTGTAATCTGGGTCAAATCCATCTCCCTTGGTGAGTACTTAGTGTTCATTATTTTTCTAGCCTTTTTCCAACTAGCTTGAAGTCGACTCCCATTCTATTCGGATGCGGCTGAATACCTGTGTTTCACAGAATGACTGCTTTTCAGACCTCTACGACCCAGTTACTGGGCAACACGAATAGTCAGGCATTCTGGCGTCTGACTACCTGTAACGACTGTCAAAGCAAGCAAGCAATCAAGCCATGAATATTGTAAAATCATGCCTTGAAATCATGCTTTTATTTCTATATGTAGAGTCTAATATTATATTATTATTAATGTAAAATTTAATTTGCTGTACACCGCAGACTACCCCGTTTTTATGTTAAATTCTTACAGTTCATCCTAAAGTTGTTTGATAGATATCGCTGTTAGCGATAAGACCACCATTATACCCATAGATTAAGTAAGTTTAAAAGTTTACTATTTTGGTGTACCTACAATAAAGTTTTATTCTATTCCTGATTGGCTGAGATACCATTAGGCGTTTTTATATATTGATACCATTAGGCGCATTAGAGAGCATTAAGCTCAGCATGTAACTCTATCACTACATGTATTATACCTATCCCTATGATGGTTACAGCTAAGATGGTGACAGCAGCTATCCAAAACCTTTGTTTCCTCATCAACATCATCTCATTGAACAATATGCGAGACCTCTTTGTCCCTATCTATGTTGAAAATTAACTAACGAACATCACTAATGGATTCTAAGGGACCCTTTTCTCTAATTTGGCTTTTGATGTCCGTTAATTGAATTATTATAGTGAACTATAGCATCGGGGTCTATTGTCTTGTCATGGCAAGTTTGAGATCATTAAATTCTACTTTGAATTTATCTCCATTTTGTTCTTGCTATTTCTGTTTATTTGAATTTTTGTTTATCTCTATTGTTTGTGTATTAACTTCTCTTCTTTGTTTGTTGTTTATACTTCTATTGAAGTGGATTTTTCGTACATAATAATACTAGCTCCTGCCAGCGGCTTCGCCCGCGTAAAAGTAGGTTTCTCCATACAAATTTCAAACCCCAGTTTCATCTCCTTAGGGGTTGAATTTTGGAAATCTTTTCTTAGTGCTCGCCTACATTATAAAAAGAAACATTGTGCGAAATTTCACGCTTCCAGACTCAGTAACTTTAGCTGTGCGTTGATAAGTATGTCAGTCAGTCAGTTTCTCCTGTTATATATATAGAAGACATCTATCTATATAAAAATGAAAAGCTGTTCGTTAGTCTCGCTACTCGAACTCAAAAACGGCTACACCAATTTAACTAATTTTGGTTTGAAATATTCGAGATAGTCCTTCCTCCTTACTATTAGGTGGTACGAAGTTCGTCGAGTCATTTAGTACAATATATAGAATTAATTCAACGAAGACTAAAGCGGAATCTTCAACTTCTTCTACATTTTATTCTACTTAAGCAGTAAAATATGTAACAAGACTGTCAAGTCAAAAATTTTCTGTTAGTTTAATGGTTTGTTCTTGACTTACTTACATGTTTTATACATTCTCATCATAATTGCAAAATAACTTCTTCAAAGAATGGTTTCCGCCTTCTAACCTCCTTACTTTAGCATTCTACCTTAAAATGCTCATATTCAAGGCTATGATCCAAAATTCCTACTCAGTATGGAAATTTTATCGTGAGTATCGAGAATATGCTCACCCGTAACGTGAATGGATGCAAAATGTACACATGTTTGGTTGAAATGGGGTACTATTCTAGTATTTTAGATTATAATCAGTGTAATGGAACTTTTGTGGCAATTATTATTGTAAGTAGTTATATTTTTTAAGCAATTAATAGTGTATGAAAATAAAACCTTAAATAGGTCTTTTTTTGTTTTTTTTTTTTAGTTGGGAAAATCATCCGATGACATCTCTCGCTCTTGGATGGAGCGCGAGGTCGTGTCAGACTTTTATTGACTAAAAACCCACTCCTGTTCCTTCTTTGCCTTCGATCCAGGGCCCTGGGTTTCACTTTCACACAACCCGTGGCATACCATGAGATTACGCCGGAACTCTGTTCGCCATGCCGCGACTTGTTGTGGCAGTGGAGTTTCGCCCCGGCGTTGCATCTCCATGCGCAAATATTGCATGCGTGCAAGGACGGTTGCCTCCAGATCCCATGGTGGAAAGGCCAGCAAGGAGGCTCGCCACTTCGCGGGAAACCGTGCGGTATCCCCGCACCATCCGTTTGGCGACAGGAACACTCTAATAATAGTTTTTTTTTTTTCTATGATGCAATCTTTGATAGTGAAGCGTCATATTTTTTTAATATCAGGCAACTAAGTCCCGCATACACAAATAATCTTACGAAATAGTAAACTAATATTTACATATAAAAAAACCGTAGCAAAAATAGTTATTCCCAAAACAGTGCTCACTGTAACTTGCATATATTTTGTTCACCTTATAAAGAAAATATTAATAGCCATTCCCTTTGACAAACAACCTTATCTTATTTACTTTCTCGTAAACCTCGGGCCAAATATGACGCAATCCCAGGACATATTGTCGCGTCAGCTAAAGGTAAATCTGTCGTGTTCCCAGATTTAAAGGAAAAAACATCCCTGATTTATGCTCAAGCCTTCCCTCTAATAGGCTCACATTTTTACTTGTTATACTACTCCACACGGTTTAAAATATTTTCCAGTATTTTCGTGCGAAAGACACCCTGAATTATATTTATTGCATCCAATAAATTACCCATTAAATTGAATTTATTACTCATATTTTGGAAATTGAACAAAAAATGTGTTTATGAAAAGTTAATGTATGAAATATTGATGTTTGTGGCATTTTTGTACTAGGAGAAGTGAAGTTGAAAAAGGTTAATAAATTTATTGTATAAAGTTCCATTTCAGTACTGTTTTCAGTTGGTTAACGACGAACGAATATTCCGTTTTAGTTTTTTTTTTCATGCTTTCTTTTGCATCCAGCTTATAGTTAGTTTGTGAAATGATAGCTTTAGGTATCATAAGCTCCTGCCAGAGCTGCTGGTTTTTTCAAAGAATTACCGTGGCTTTTTCAATTGGCAACTGAAGGAACACTGTGGGTTTAGTCAGTAAAAATTAGACAGTCCCTCTCACTTCACCTAGAGTGGAGAAGTAATTGAATGATTTCACTTTAAAAAACCCATTCGGGTAGCAAAGGCGTGATTTTATATTCATTGTTTTATATGGCTCTCACTCCACGTAGAGCGCGTAAAATCATTGGATGATTTCCCATATAAAAAATCAAAACCCTTTGGGAAATAAAGGCTTGATTTTATGTTGATTGTTTTTTGTGGCTTGGCAGTCGGAAAAAAATGGCACCGTGTTACAGTTTCTTTAAACATGCATTGGTATTGGTACCCGTCTATGTTCAGGAAAAGTTGAAGGAAAATAATCAAAAAAGGAACAGCTGTTGTTCGTTCGTGTTGAATACAGTTTTAAACACTTCGGTTCAGGGTAATCTATTATTTTGTTATTACTTTAGTTGGTATCATCCACTTACTGCATTGTGAAGGTTAGTTAAGCAGTCGCTCCATATTCATCATCATCATCATTTCAGCCAAAAGACGTCCTCTGTTGGACATAGGCCTCCCTCAAATGTCGCCATAATGACCGGTCCTGTGCGTCTCGCATCCATCGGATTCCCGCTCCATATTAAATACTGATATTCCAGATGCACCCAGTTTGACTGGAGGCCGACCTCAATGTAAGAATACGTTAGGCAGGTTGAGTAGATATCTTTTTATTTTATATTCAACAAATTTCATGACGTTTCCAGTTAAAATGCCTATTAATTCATCTAAATTACTTTTGAAATAACCTGTATAACATCTCTCTAAGTACATTCAGTTGTGATTAATGCTCTTGTTTACTTATATTTTTTCCAGTTCATTAAACGGTCACGATTTTACGCATGATTTTTATGCTTACGCTCCTTTTTGATTCTGGAACACGTTCAAACATCAATAAGTATAGAAACATATTTTGAGAATCACCCTGAAAACCCTATTGCAATTATTAGGACTCTCTCAGCAGGTTACGTTGACAACTGACCTGATGATTTCGCACATAAATAAAAACTATCACATTTTTTTTTTCATTTCTTGTCTAATGCATTTACAATTGTCACATCGGTGTCAATCACCGTCGTCATTGTCAGCTTTAGTTCAACCATTTTTGATCGAAAGCCTCGTTCCTTCAGTGCCATGCTTTCCTGGTCTGTGTGAGTCTCAATTAGGCATTTGTTTGGATCTTACTTACTATTTTCTGAATGTCATTCACCGATGTGGCTATTGCTTAACCGATACTGTTAACTTCTTCTACCGTATTTCTGAAACCATGACAGACATTATCTACTACCAATTTTATTGTTTAATTTTACATTTGTCAGGATAAACCTGTTCAAAAAATGCTGTGGAATTTCAAATTTCCCTATTAAAGTCTTTTTCAAGAAGCGTTCTAGGTTCCTTTTGCGAAATCTTTTAATGGGTCTCAAATTCTAATACCCTGATCCCACTAACGAGCAATTAAGTCCTAGTTTTATTGTTCTCGGTACAAAGGAGAGCCGAGTTACTAGCGCAACTCATGAATATTTTATTTCAGTCACTCGTTACTGACAGGCTTTCTTCTTTTAACCGAAGTCTACAATTTAAGAGCTTTTAATAACGGATAAGAGCTCGAAATTCGAAATAACACAGTGTCCGTTAATTAAGTTTGAAAATGTTTTAAATATTTGATCTTAATTTACAAAAACAAAAATTTATTTTAAGGAATCTGTTTACTTAAAAATGGTCTGAATTTATTAAATGTTTTATTACCATAAAGTTTTACTTTTCCCAATTTTGATAATTAGTAATCGTGACAGAATTAGTAATAAATTACGAAGCCTAGTATTTCTTTTAAACTGGAATTTTGTTTATTTTGAAACTAAAAACGTAATTACGAATATCATATCGATTTAATCGGAATAATAAGCCATTGGCTCCATTTTCCACACAAAATGTAGTTGCTAAATTTTTTAACTATTTAATGCCCAAAAAGTAGCTATTACATTTCCAACAAATTTTACTTTTTAGGGTTCCGTAACTCAAAAGGAAAAACGGAACACTTATAGGATGACATTGTTGTCCGTCCGTCTGTCTGTGTGTTTGTCTGTCAAGACCCTTTATCTCAAAAACGTGTGGAGGCATCGAGTTGAAATTAAAACCTCAAGTCTCTCCTCAAACTGAAGTCTGTGGTCCTTGAAGCTGTAAAAAAAGTAAACTTCTAAGTTAGCCGTTTTTGTCGCAAAAAGTGTATATGTCAACACTCTCAAAGGAATCAAAATTCACAGGGTACTTCCCATTGACCCGGTCTTATAGTATAGATATAGGAATAAATTTTAAAATTGTAAATAGTTACGTCACAAAAAAAAACACTTTTTTTACAATTTGAAAATATCTTCGTAGCTCGATTTGGGAATCGAACTGTCTACATATGTAAGTTTATGCGGAACCCTCAAGTGCGTGAGTCCGACTCGCACTTGCCCTGTTTTTGTATTATTTTCTCCAAAAATATTGTGCCACTGTTTGATTTCCCTAATTAAAGGAAATAAAAAGCTTTAACTATACAAGAGATTTTAGACAAAACAACAACTTAACTACGTTTATCAATGACTCAAAATGTAGACAAGTACAAAGTTATGTAACTCAAATTGCTTAACCCAGTGAAAATCACGACGTTATTAAGACTTATCCTTGATAAACATCTTGATAAAAAAACTCCGGTTAACTTAAGCTGTCTGGAACAATCAGGAACATGCGAACTACGAGTACTTGTAGTTTATATTTACAAAGTACTATGAAACAATTATCATCATCATTTCAGCCGAAAGACGTCCACTGTTGGACATAGGCCTCCCCCAAGCGGCGCCACAACGACCGATACTGTGAAACAATACGTAACTTGAAAATTCGCTCAAATTTGACTAAAATTTTTAATAATGTTTTTCTTTTAGTTTTACACGGTGCATTTAGGTTGTGTCAAATTTTCATAATCTATATATATAAAAGGAGAAACTGACTGATTGACATATCAACGCACAATCGAAATCATTGGGACTAGAAGCGTGAAATTTTGCACAAGGCTTCCTTTTATGACGTAGATGAACACTAAGAAGGGATTTTTCAAAATTCAGCCCCTAATGGGATAAAACGGGGGTCTAAAGTTTGTATGAAAAACCTGCTTTTACACGGGCGAAGCCGCTGGCAGAAGCTTGTAAAAGATATTTATTTTGCCAATAGACTTTAAATACATTTTTACACGTCCATTTTTGCTTTTGTTAATTTAAACTAGATTACATATACCCTGAGAAGATACACCGACACAGATTAAGAGGTCAAAGTCTGTTAAGTTTTTAAAGTATTGAATTCTTCATACAAAATTGAAAGTCACTTTACTTTCCATCAAGACACAGAAATAACGCATTGTAATGTTTTTACAATATTTATTAGCAAATGTATAGAATGAGCCTTTTCAGCAAGCTTCGCATGGTCAATAAAAAAATTCAGCTCAATTTAACGGAGATCGCGCTAGTATCGATTAGAATATCATTCCCCGTACGTAATGTCCAGTTGTGCGGATACTTGAGATACAAAATTACTCTCATTTTACATCACAATGCTTGTAGATACTAAGAAACTAATAATTAATTTGCGAATAATTAGAAGAAAATATTTGAAACAGGAAAGAATTAACTAATGATAAAATATCCAATGCAAGATTTTTGGATTACTCCTAGCTTTGTCTTGAAAACAAATTCACGGATAATTTTATTGTTGTCGTACTTACCTGTATGTAACATCTTGCATTTATATGTATACTCATGCTTCAACAAAATAAATAATCTTGTATCATGCATCTTGTATCTTGTCATTGATTCCGACGCTTGCATTTGCAAAGAAATTTCAATTAATATTAAATTAGAGTTGCTCCGTTGTATTCAAGCTATTTGCTTTGTCAAGTACGAATAAAGCAATAGACGTGAATTTAAAATCTTATATTGCATCATTGGTAAGTTGTGGGGTGGTGTTGTAGTTATGAGTAAATACTATCGAGATTTGGCCATCGATGTGTGAACCATTAAAAATATATAATTATGTATGTTGATCAAATTCGTGATAAAGCTCCTCATTAGCAGCATCTAAAAAGTGAGTTTGATTATCCTTAGATACTTCTCACCATTTTATTTTAAGTGTTTCCTAAAGCTCGGAGTTTAATTTACCTATCATTTTTAATACTGAAACTTTATGAGCAACAAAAAATTATTGTCGTTTTTATACCAGGCAATATTCTTTTTATTTTGTTAGATTGATTATTTTATCATTCGTTACGCCTAGCTCATCTTTCATTTATGCGACCAATTTAATTTGTGTATACGTTTTTTTCATGAAGTCCATTTTATTTATTGCTATTGCTGTCGACATAATACCAGTCTTTTGTTCCAAAAAATTTATATCTACAATAAAAGGTAGATGAACCGATATATCCATTATTACGGGCCATATATCACGTTGGATGATCTCTTTGTTGTTCTCGTTCAATGGTTCATCTATCTACACATATTGCCGGTAATACAACATTTTTCATGGATTGCTGATTTAAATGAAGTCATTTTTTTTGCTTACTGGAGCAAGTTTTGTTATTTACTTTATATCCTGTTTCTTTTCTTCTTTCCTTGATTCTTTTTCTTCTTTTGTCTAGACCTTATTCCATATATTTTGAGTTGGCCCTCTTTGTCTTTATTTTCTATTGATCACGATTTTGTGCTATGTCTGTGTCGAGATGTGCTTCTATCGTAGGTTCTTCTTTCTTTGACTGTGTGGGTAAAATTAAGATGCAGTATAGGCAACTTCTCCAATAGAACAAGCCAAGATGGTTATCTTAGCTTACTTAGTTTTTTTATACGATTGACAGTAGCTTTACTATTGTTCATTTAAAACTATGTTTTGTTTTATGACTTGTTGTAATTTTTTGTACAGTAAAAATAATAATAACTTAAGCAGAGTTAACCTTTTACTAATTTGGTATGCATACCAATTTGAGAGAGAATTTTTAATTCCATAAATGTAGTAAAAATGCTCACTGGCGGTTCTTGCCGCCTTGTTAATTTCACAAGCAAATAAAACAATTTTCCTCCTAAAGCTGTATAAAGTACATGACAATGAATAAACAAAAGAATAAAAATAACAATTAGAATAAAAAAACCTTCTACTATGAATAGTATAGTAGTGACGAAATAACAATTTTACTAACATTAATTTGTCTTTGTCGTAGAATTGGATCTGGACTATCTGGAGAGGGGCGGAGGGGGTACCCTGACAGTGGGCGGGGCTCCGAGTCTGGAGCCAAGTCCTGACAGCCTTGACCTCGTCAAAGTGGTGCTTCTTGGGGCTCCAGCTGTTGGGAAGACTAGCATTATACAGGTAAAACAAGTTTTTTTTTCAATAAAGGGTCGATTTTTCTATTTTTAAATAACCTGGAAAGCATACTTTGGAAAAAGTAGAAAGATTGCTCATTGTTGAGTTAAACTCGCCTTTGTATAATTATGAATTGTCAAATTACTGTGTGCTATGTAATATTTTTGTGTACAATAAAAAAATATAGAATTCAAGATAAAAAAAAATTGGTCAGCACCATCTGTATATTGATTTTGACAGTAAAGATTCGCTGACTATTGAAAAATCGGCTCATAGAAGTATGGTAAAAATTATTATAAAAATTGTTACATTTCGTAAGATACGGGTTTACATGAGGGATCTCCAATTGCCTTAAAAACAATGGCACCAGGGAATCTGTTATTCTTTTGTAACGCAGTAATGGAATATCTTTCGGTTAGATAATATATCATGTCACAGATTAGTGTCTATTGATATTGCATGATAATTCAATGATGTTGTACTCGTACAAAACTTACGGTTGACTAGTTTATTCCGTAGATAAATTCAAAAACTATATTGTAGATTAAATTAGCATCTAAATAGTTAGGTGCATTTGTATGTACCTACAATCTAACGATGATCTGATCTTTTTGTATTCATTAAGCGAAACGGATGTGAGTAAATTGCTTTTCTCTTTGAATTCATTGAAAACATAAAAGTGTTCTAGCTCATAGAAAGAGGCACGCGGGTTCAGATATGACTCTTTGTGAGAAAGAAAATATGTGCTAATTTATAATTTAGAGCAATATTTTTATTCCAATGAAACTTCAGTTTCATAAAGCAATAGATTTATAGAAATTACTGTATGTGGTTGCAAAGTAACTCTTATTGCTTTTAAAGATGTCTACCAGATAATCTTTGAAGGAACTGAATTATATTATCTACTTATTAAATTCCTGAATATTACGAGTATCTTACCGTGGACTTGCTAGGAAAAATATCCCTAAATATGTCAGAATAGCAATAGTAGGTATATTAATCGTAGCTAGACTCCGTAAAGAGGTGCGATTTGCAACATCATACAGGTAAAAGTAGATCTTACTCTTAACATAATTACCTAGGAACATTTGTTAATCTACCGTCAAGCGTAGAGAAATCCAACAACTTAACAGTACAATCGTCAACACCTTTCAAAAGAACAAAAGGCTAATGTAGCTCATATTTATTCCATCACCAACACAATATAGCAACAGCTTCACAAAATAATGCCTTCATATTTCGTGAACACGAAAATACCCGAATAAAAGATTTACTGCCGTCAATGGAGCTCACATTCGGATGACTCGTCGTATTTTCCGATTCATTAGTTATGTGTATGATTTTAGGATTTGAGGCGTGTAAAACGGATCCCGCATTATGGCAATTTCCATGATGTGTAGGTATTCGTAAATATGAGTAGGACAGAGGATGTGTCGGTTGTAATTACTTATAGATAATAATAAACTCACATCTTTTTCCTATCGGAGTATAATAGGCATAAACTACAGAACATCACATAGTGAATGGATTTTATTAAAATAAGTTTTTTTTACTATTATTATTTCTGGCTTGATATTTATATAATACTCAAACACAAAAGATAAACCAAATATAACCTTAATGTTAATTCCGAGTATAGCAATCTACACTAATATTAAAAAGAAGTAAAGTTTGTTTTTTTGTTTGCAGGAGGTAATCTCTGGAAGTACTGGTCCAATTGCTAAAATTTTGACCGATAGAAAGCTGCTTTATTCCTGAGTGACACAGGCTATATTTTATGTACACGAGTGAAGCCGCGGGCAAAAGCTAGTATATAATAAACTTACTTATTAGAACTCAACCAGAAAATACGTTCTAGGATACAAATATTACAATTCATCATTGTATTTCTTTAGCTGATGACAAATTAAAAAACCTTACACATTAATAAACTCTACTTAAAAAAGAATTTTCATGGTCAAGAAGTTGTAAATTTTAAGTTCGCTTTTATAGAATTTAATTTCTACAAAACAAAATGTCTTCTGTTAATTATATTTTTATTCTTCATTATATAAAAATACGAATAAATCTTGATCAGACATAATTCCAGAATGACAGATAAGATATTACGGCCATATACAACGTCGTCTTTCATAAACGTTAAGGGTATATTCCCTGACACTTGATCTATCTGGCGCGTTCCACCAAATTAGCGTCGCTAGTAGGGTTATATTACTCATATTATATGGGAGGGTAGATCGTTAACTATGTGGAGCACAGGTGTAAAATGCCAGGAAACGGAATGTGTAATTACATTATTTCACATTCGGGTAGTGTTTTATGAGATATTATAAGTTTTTGTTATTAGTTTATATGGATGATAGGATACTAGTTGGCGAATAATGAATAACATTAATTTTGGTATGCCAGACAACATCATAAATTCTGGAATATCTTTTGTGTCGTATGATATATGAATACAAGCTTGGCTTATCTTTTCTTATTCTGTACAAACATGTTTTAGCTTTTATAGTATTTTCTTATATTAATATATTTCAACATTGTACTATATTTTTTTATTTAAACTTCATGTACAGTAGTGGTACATAGGCAGACTTAATGCAACAATGCATTCCCTACCAATCAACCTATAGGTGGTTTTATACAAAAAAAAAATATGGATAGTAAAATTATTGTCGATAATATTTTCGAAAACAACGTTATTTTCTATATTTGTATAATCTTCTTTTACACAAAACATACATGCAACACATAGAGCCTGTTCAGCAGGGGATCAGAAAACAATACGTCAAAGTGATTGATTGTGTATCTAATATTACTTTTTCTCGTATAATATGACTATGCGACATTATTAACGTATCGTTACGCACATCTGTTTCAGCGTTTTTATTACATTCATCATTTTGCGTGTCATTTGTAATTTGTCAAGACTAATGTTTTGTCACAACGTAAAAATGACGTATTCATAGCCATCAGAAGCGTCAAAAATAATAGTGATTAAAAAACAACAACAAATTTAACGGCCTATTCAAATTGGAATTAGAAACAAAACTATAAATACATAAAGTTTGTTTAATATGAGGGAGAAGGTACTAGGAGAATATGAGCACTACAGAGCTTTATTGCATGTTCTCTTAACACATGCTACAAGCTACTTGAATATGAGTTAAAAAATAATAATATTGCACTACACCACGATAACGAACATTGTTAACCTTTTCGACTTTTAAAATGGTGAGAAACCTACCAGGAGTTGTGAAAAAAGATGAAAGTAAAAATAACCTCTTATTGTCGAGCAATAAACGTTCGACGAACAGTAACTATCGGAGGGTAAAGTTATGTTTTAAAACTTTGGCCTTTCTTTCGTATGACTTTAGGTGGTGCGTGTACGTGAGGTTTGGAAAAAAAATGGTATTAAGATGAAGTTACAGTTCAATTTGTAAGAGTCTAGTTTAAGAGCCCATAATATATTTTCATGGTTGTATAAATGCATATTTCAAAATGGGTTGCAACATAATCTTTTCCTTATTTTAGAGTTTTTAATAATAATGCTAAAACAATCTTTTTTGTTTTTCAATTAATCTTGATTCTCTACTTTGTTGTTATTATTTAACAATTCTTTTTTACATGGTACGGCACGATAACGACGTAGGCGCCGTCATACGTGATATACTTTCCATCTTCCTTCCTTTTTTTATTTTAATTTCACACACTCACTATCTTATTACTATTCTTACAGGTGCATTCAAAGCCACAGGGTTTTGAATGCAGCTATAAGAAAGTATTTATAACTCCCAGAAATATAAAGGTTTTTAGGTCCCTTTTTAAATTTTCCCCATTTACTAATTTTTTTGTAACCGTTTCACATGATGCAATATGACATTATCAGATATGTACATATGTAACAAGCTTATCAGTTATTCCATGAATATTTTACTCCACGATCAACTTGAGACCGTATGTATACGGCGCAGAGCTCTGGTACCCTTAATTAACTTTGCAAAAGACATTTTGTGAATTCGATTCATGCTGAATTAAAAATAAATATCGAATTGTAAATCCAGTCTAATATTAAAATGTGAAACGCGAATCATTCGCTCCCAAAGAAAATCTGAATTGGAAATATATTTCGTATCAGAATATTATTTGTGAGAATAATAATAGTTTTTTCTTAATTTTTTTTCTGATATTGAACTTTTTGTTTTTAGAATAGAATAGAATTTATGTTATTTCAGACACAAAAAGATTCATAAAGGTTTTGGTTTGAAATATTTCATCGTCGTCATAATTTTAGCCGAAAGACGTTTACTGTTGGTCATTGGCCTCCCCCAAGTGTCGCCACAATGAACGGTCCTGCGCGACTTGCATCCATCGGATTCCCGACCCTTACCAGGTCATCGGTTTACCTTGTAGGAGGCCTTCCAATACTGCGTCTTCTGGTTTGTAGTCGCCATTTCAGAACCTTCCGGCCCCAACGAACATCTGTTCTGTGAGCAATATACTCTTTCCATTGCCACTTAAGTATTTCCTTTTTTCCTTTCCATTACCCTTTGGGTGACTTTAAGGCTTCTGATGAGGCCCATTGCGAGCGACCACATTTCAGAGCCCTAATATATTATGTAATCCCTGGCAATACGCACTGGTCATAGACTTTCGTCTTGAGACACTATGGTATGTTGACGAAAAGAGCTTGACGAACGCCGCCCAGCCGAGTCAGATTTGAAGGTCGACCTCTTTTTTGAAATTAGATCTACCTAACTGGACTATTTGTTCGAGGCAAACGTAGTCCTCCACGATTTCGAGTGAGAGTCTCCGATCTTGATAGGAGTGGGTGCTACATGGCTGTTTATCATGACTTCGGTTTTGTCCATGTTCATTTTAAGTCCTGCTCTTTCTGCACTTCGATGTACCGATAGTCAATCTGGCACCGTTAGAGAGACTTTAGCACAGCCCAAGTCTCGATCGAGTCAAAGGCTTTCTCGTAGTGCACAAACGATAAGCAAAGAAGCAAATTATACTCCTCGGTCTTCTGTATAACCTGCCATAGCGTATGTATGTGGTCTACAGTACTGACGCCTTTTCGGAATCCGGCTTGGTCGGGAGGCTGTGTGCTTGAAATGTTGCTTTTTGTAGTGGGAAAACATCAAATCACTTTTCCTATCATAGGGTGGAGCGAAAGAATGTATAAGATTTTTACTGAGTAAAACCCACATATGTTCCTTCATTTGCCTTTGTGTTCCAGGACCAAGGTAACCCTTTCAAAAATTTATTTCAACTTTATGTGTAGTTTAAGTACATAGGCAGACTTAATGCAACAAGGCATCGCGCAACCTTAGCGAGCACCGGCCCTACTGGGCTCCTTCAGTTTATCTGATATCTCTTATAACCTCTCGTGGAACACTACGCTCCGACGAATCGGGTTTGGTCTTAACTGGATAGCGAGTTACCTATAACTCTGCGTTCGCAAGCCCGTGCCTACGGTAGCTGGAGATTGCTTTGCGACTCTCAATGGTACTAATCCGCAGGAGAAGGCGACCACTTCACATTCCCTCCCACTCCAGACCATGACTTGAACCAACTCTGGATGGTAGAGGTCGCTGCCACCGATAACCTCCACGAGGAATTTGCCGAACTGACCATGTTTGTTGAGGATCTGCGCCAGGCGGACAAAAGTGAGGACACCGTGGTGTCTCTCTAGTCACTCCTCAAGGAGGAGCCCAAAGCTTGACCTCATAGGTGGACAAAGTTCTACAAAACGTTTGTCACCCATTTAAATCTTTTGACTACATAAACTATAAAAACATTACATACAACAAACAATACTAACTTTATCATCTCTTTTAATGCATACAGAAATAAACATTCAGACCATAAAATCCAATAATACAAACTTGCCATAGAATAGAACCAAGTTTAACAAAGTAACTTTAGGGCACACAAGTACTAAGGCAACATAAAATACAGCAGATTTAGATTCCCGAACTGTTAGCCACGAAAGTTGTAGTACAACTGTAGTTCTATTTACCGCTGCAACACCTGCTTCCCTGGTTGATAGCATTTGTTTCGGTTTTACTATGAATAACTTTACTTTGTTGTGTTACGAGCTGTTACAAAGTGGAATTTTACTTTAGAATTCTTGTAGTTGTCGAGGTTTATTTCTAAAGGAGAAAATTGTTTCGATTGAACAGGGTTCTGTGAAATAACTTATGTGAATCAAATATTGAATTTCGACAAAGAGGGTTGATCGAGGGTTACCTTTATTTTTCCTTTGTTGAAAAAGAAATGTCTTAATAATAACGATTACATTTTATAAAATTGACTTTAATTGGTAATAGAACATCCCGAATTATATAAAAAAGTATAAAACATTTAATTTCTATATTCCATTATAAATTAATACAATTTTGTTACAATAATACTTTGTTTTGAGCAGAGAAAGTTCTTTCAATAATGTGAAACATTTGACTTTAATATAGATTCTGAATTGGTTTTTTTAAACTTAGGTACCACGCCATATTTATTTCTTAGAATTTTTTTTTTTGAGTTTTCAATTTAGGGGTCTTCGTTATTATTTTATGGAAGTAAATAAAAAAATGTATTTTACGGTCCCTAATTTTTAATTTCAAAAGTGCGTGTTCAATTAATATCAAAATAGAAAGACATCATATAGATAATATGTATTCGTCATCAAGAATCTAATTTAGCATAAATATAAATATATATATATCATATAATACAACCTTGAATTTTATTTCAAGGTGTTCACGACATAGGACTTATATGTAACTTAGAAAAAAAAAACAAATAGCTCTAACAAAAAGCATCTTTTACACCTTGTGTGTCCCCAAGGAGCAATAGCGAGCATCTTGCCTACCTAACTGCCAAAGTTACAGCCCTTGTCACACCATTCATGTAGGTCGTCAGCTTGATAACGACATATCCGGGCAAGGTGAGGCAAAGCTTATACGGTGATTAATGTATCCGACCCAAATCCATCTCAGTCACTTTACAAGACCTCGTTTAAAATCCGTCTTTCTTTGTTCACAGCAATTCGTGTGGAGCGATTTCTCAGAGGAATACGTACCAACAGACCGTAAACACACGTTTTATCCTTCGGTGATCATCAACGAGCACCTGTATGAAGTCAAAATTACAGACGTACCAGTCATACCTTACTTTCCAATAAACTCCTACTACGAATGGGCTCATTACCGCTTCTACGGACTAAGAAGTGCCACGGCCTACATTCTAGTCTTCGATTTATCTAACGTTGAAACTTTCCAGTATATACGAACTTTGAGAGACCAAATGGTTGAAAGTCGTGACATGAGGAATGTTCCAGTGTTAGTTGTGGGCAATAAGCAGGATCTACTTTGTAGTAACACTCCATCTGCGTCTAGTGGACTTCAGCAGCTTGCTATTGCTGAAAGCGCTTGCGGGGATTCAAGAGAGAAGAGAAGAAATATTGTGAACTTAGTTCGTAAACACTGGAAGTGTGGGTACGTGGAGTGTTCAGCTAAGTATAATTGGAGAGTTATAGCTGTGTTCAAAGAGCTGATGGAGATGATAGATGCCCTTGAATGGAGTGGCGGTGGAAGAAGCTCAGAACCTCCACCAGACTCCTCAGCTGGTGGAAGTACTCACGAGACTCGATGCGTGATTGCTTAGCACTGTTAATTACTTTGATCTTCCTTGACTATTTTAATAGAACCTTAAACATCTAATAAAGATCATACAACATTGCTTTATCCTATGAATCTGTGTTTATCTAATAGGATTAATTAACAGAGAGAGCGGAGTCTTTACATAGTTTAAGCTTTTTAATTGACCATTCACTGTTTGAATCCGATGGATGCGAGACGCACAGTACCGATTGTTATGGCGACACTTGGGGGCAGCCTATGTCCAATAGTGAATATCTTTCAGCTGAAATGATAATGATGATTTACTGTTTGTATTAACCTGTTCTTCAGTTTCATTAATTATTATTAAGAAACTTACACTTGTAAAAGGTTGACTTAATTTTATTTATAGTGATCGATATAGTGGGAACGAAAAGTTCAAAAATTGAACTCCTATCTTAAATTTTACGTTTTTTTTTCATTAGTACTTTTTTGGAACTGAATCGAATAGTTACTCTTTAGTTGAATGATTGATTAAATTATCGAATTGCTTTTGTAAAGTTGGTTCTATTAAAATAATCGAGTACTTATATTTCATGTCTAAACGCACAGAATTTAGAGGTTAATGAATGCTGTTAATATGCGAATGTTTAATGTTTCCAAATGGTTATAGCTAGTAATGTTGTGTAATTCCGTGTTCACATTGCAGAAATCCGTTTCATAATCCATTCTGATGATAGTATAGTACTTACTTGAAACAGTAATTCCTGGAATTGTAGAACAATCCCTGAATAATGATCATACTAACATGAATGACTAACAATAGCACATTGATCCGCATTGAAACCGATACAGATTTAATGTAACCGTAATAAATTTGTGAGAAATAACTGTTTTTACGGACAATTTGTACTGGACAAAGCCAAATCATGGCAGTTATTATATTAAGGAATGAAATATTACTTTTATTGTGGAATAAAGCTTACGTAGAAATTTATTGCCGTTATTATACCGCTATTAACATTGTTTTCTTCTGGGTAAAGGACTAGGTATTCAGGAAAAAACAGTGGGTAGTCTTTTTTGTTATTAACTACCTACTCATAGCTAAGGGCTATATTTGCTTGATTACTATTATTCATGTGATAATTATTTTTCTTCTCAGTGTTATTGAGTTTCTATTGAATAAATACTGTGCAATTCCAATTATTGTGAGCTTTGCAGTAAATAATGTTTACCGAAACAAAATTGATATTGATGAAACAGATCAAACGAATGTTTAATTATTTGCTTTTGCCTTTGGCATCATGTTTTTCCGAATGAATGGTCATCTATAATTGTTTGGTACTGTTAGAGTAATATTTTTAAACCACTATTAAGAACCATAACTACTGCAAAAAGTTCAATATCTTCATCATTCTGGTAGATTTAAAAAAAAATCTCTTTTGTCCCAAAATTTACTCCTCAATATTTTTGTAACAAAATTTCACCAGCCCACAATTTGCCCTTCAAACAATATATAAGCTTTAAACTTATATTCGTGTATTAAATTTATTTCAGGGTACTTTTACACTTTTCTACTAACACTTCTATGTCTAGCTACTGATTAGAATCTCGACATACCTGTAAGTTGTGAATATTGAGTGTACAATTTGATAGATTTAATAAAGACTAACCGACTCATTAAGAAAAAGAGAGATAAAGTTATCATTATATTTAACATTGCTTATTTTTTAACTGATTTTCAATTGTTATTGTCCAAATTGTGTATATGTTTAATTTTTCTATTTTATTCTTCTGTTCATTCTTCAAACAGTATACAAGCATACATTCTTCTTCTAACTCTTCATTCTTTCCATGGGTTGAAATATTGTGTGTATAAATCTTATCCCGATTTTTTCTAGAACTAGAAACTTACTCTGTGTTGTGCTTTTTACCTACGAGCTTCCTCTATCGTTGTTATTAGAAATTTCTTTATTAGTATTAGTACCAATCCAAAAGTTGTAAAAAGAATCTATTTACAATTCGTTGCATTTTATAGTTGTTAGCACATTTTGTACAATTTTATCAAAATGGTCGAGTTAGTCGAAAAATGAGAGATACTATGTAAAATTTTGAAACTCCAAATCTAAAATCAGTACTGTGTATGTATTCTCAAAATGATTAAATAAATAACGATGCTAAGAAAAACGGGCGTGTAATAATCTATTTTCTCATTCTGCTTTCAAATTCTAAATGTCTAAAAAATAATATCAGACAGAAACATTTGACTAAATATTCAGTAAATAAAACTGCTATGCTTATCAAATCACAAATATGATAGTCGTTGAAAAAAAATTAAAGCTAGTATTTCTCATTTTTCACTAACTTAAAATGCCATTTTTATTACCAAATATTGTATAAATTGCTGTGTGAGACTAGGTTAGATAGCAACTAGTTATTTATTGTTAAATATTATAATTATTAGAAAAGTGAGAAAATAGTAAACTGAATGTTAAAATGTCTGAGTTAGTTTAGATTTTTCATGTCTAATATAATGTGCAGTGTTGTTTTGAAATTTGAAAGATATTATGTTAAGTTCTAGTTTCAGATTTACCCCAATTCCTAGTCATGTCCTCCAACTCGACTTGAATACCGACTCGAAGACCTCAAATCATCAAATTAACAAGAATAACTTGTTACTAACTGACATTTAAGTGAAAACTGGGTACCAACTGTGGCAATAGTCTCGCTAGATAGCGTTAAACTCAATATTTTTATCTTAATCGGTCATTTCACTTTATTGAACTTAGGCCGCATTCCCATTTTGTCGTAACGACAGATAATAGTGTAGTTTTAAGTGTCAAGGCTTACGTATTTAAATGGAAGTGTTCACATAGAAGACGAAATAATAATTATTTTTTGCGATTTCAACAGATTGTGATGATAGTGGGAACGGCTAGCACGACAGTCGTAAAACGATAACTAATTATCAATACTAAACTATGATGGTAAATCATGTACCGTCGTTGTGATTATCTGTCGTAGCCACGAAAACAGTGTTTGTAATGGGAACAGCTAGAGATGATAGTCGTCCGATGATAAATTATCCGTTACGATATAATGGGAACGCAATCTTAGGCCTTACGCGTAGCTTCATTATTAAAAACTGTCGAAGAATCGGCAACGTCGTGACGTCGTGTCCTTGCAGGTTTGTCGACAGAGGTCCTTAGTTTTTTATTTAAAGGGCCTATTATACTACTCGATATTTAGATAGTCATAGTCGATGTCGCGTAGTTTAATAAGGGTTAGACCGGTCTTACTCGAAAGAAAAAATTAGACAGTCTGAATATCATGTGCTGAATATCGCATAGTGTAATAGGTCCTTATGTTATGAGCGGGCACACCAAGCTTATATTGACGAATACGCATCTATGAAGCTGTAGTCAAATTATTGCTTGAAAATCTTTCTAATTCTGACTGTGAATGATTATATACCTAATGCTTAAGTATAGTACTTGTTTGAGACATGAACAGTTTTTGAGGTCAGCGCCATCTAGCTTAGGGCTGTAGCCTTCATTTTAATCGATTTTTTGTTTCCATTGTCGTAGTGACTGAGTCGAGTTGAGGTCCATAAAACTGACTTGGAATCTACATTCCAATTAGGGTAAGCCCGTTTTCTTACCCCTAATTTCTGAATAAGCATTTGAAGTTGAGTATTTCACAAACTACTTCAATATTCAATTCAATAACCCGGCCTTTATCACCATAGTTTTTGGTATCATCAAAAATTTCATTTTTTCAAGTTTAAATAAAATTACAGTTTATTTCTGAATGTTCATAGTGGCCAAATTGTAAATGATTGCAGTGTGACTCGTAAAAAATAAGTAAATCTAGGTATCGTTATACAAATGTTACACGGTGCAATAAAAACGTTGTGAACGATTTTAATGTGTCTTATCATTTACAAACCTTTATATCTTCCTGAAAATGAGGAATCAACAGAGTCGGTAAGTAAGACGACGTTTTTAGGGTTCCGTACCTCAATAGGAAAAAAAACGGAACCCTTATAGGAGCACTTTGTTGTCCGTCCGTCTGTCTGTCTGTCAAGACCCTTTATCTCAGAAACGCGTGGAGGTATCGAGTTGAAACTAAAACCATATACTCAAGTTCGAATTCAATTCGGGATTTGAACTGTTTTCAAAGATAAGTTTGTACGGAACCTTCAGTACACGAGTTCGACTCGCATTTGCCCAGTTTTTTTGGTGTTTCTAAACTACAAATAAATAATATAATAAAATTAGATCAAGTCATAGGAGTTAATAGTTTTATTTGGTGTGTCTACAGCTATATAATTCCGTGATAACTGGTATGTTAAGTGTTTACATGTTGTTTCTACATTTTGTGTATCTGTGTACGTGTGCCTAATAAACTATTTTTCTTTCTTTCTTTCTTTGGTATTAGTACGAGTAGGACAGATCCTGTTAGAACTGTTTTTAAATAAATGAGTTTTTATTATTTTTTGGATCCTACGCATCCATAACGATTTCCACACATAAAGTGTCACCTTTTCATGCAGTGGTTTTTACTTAATTTTTTTTTTTTAATTTAATTTATTAAAAAGGTTAAACAACCAATTAAAGTATTTAAACAAACACAGTTAAAATTTTAAACAACATGTACATCGATTCCTCGCACAGTAAGTACTCCTGACAGACCAACAGATCGCTTGTTGGATTATAATCTAAGAGATCATTTGGTGCAGCCAAAGTGCGAGGTAATTTTTTTTAAATTGTTATAAACTAGTGCTTAACTGCTATCCCACCGAAAGGTTAGTAGTGATGCAATCGTTGATGGCGAAGCGCACTAGTTTATTAAGAGCCTATTCACTCTAGACCTGAAGACACCTAAATTATAATCGGACGGGAAGACCGCACCAGGCAAGTTGTTCCAGTCTCTCGATGTACGCGGTATAAACGACGAGGCGAAACGCTTGGTCCGGACCGTAGAGATTTCAACAACGTAAGGTTGGATACTCGCCGTTCGTCGGGTTGTCCGATGGTAGAAATCAGATGGTGGAAACAAGTTATACAATTCTCGCTCACACTCTCCAAAATGCATTCTATAACACACCGAAAGGCTGGTAATGGCGACAAAGCACGTTCAATGGTGTGACACTGAGGGAATAATCTAATAAATTCGTCCAGACTGGGAGAAGCGAGAAACAGTGTCAGATTTTCACTAAAACCCTTCCTTTTCTTCCTTCAGTTACCCTCTGCGTTCAACAACACATTAAAAAAAACACACAGTCTCAGACAAAAGGAAATCGTGCAAAAAGAAAACTCTGACTGTTAACTACACAATTGTTTTTTGCAATACACACAGTCCAATTCTTCAAAGAATTTCAATGCAAGATTATTTTTTAGCCCCAGCTCAACAAACTGAGGTAAAACGTGGAAAAATTTCACTACAAACACATATACCAGACAAAATTACCAGACAGGCCTGTTGGTCTAGTGGTAAGTGGGCCTGACTGCTATGCCGAAAGTCGTGCTTTCGTTTCCTACCCAGGACAAATGTTTGTGTGATGAGCACGATCATTTCTTCTGTGTTTGGGTGTAATTTATCAATAATATGTATGTATTTAGAAATATCTATGAATGTTTATCAGTTGTCTAGTACCCATAGCACAAGCTCATAGTTTGGGATTAGATGGCGTTGCGTGATAGTTGTTTTTTATTTTTTCGGGTGGATGGAGGAGATAGTGTCAGACTTTTACTGACTAAAAACCCACTCCTGTTCCTTCTTTGCCATTTGTTTTCCAGGGCCCCGGGGATCTCTTTCGCATCACCCATGGCCCCAGTAGGCTTCGACCCTGTTGGGCCCCTACGGTTGCTGACATCTCCTTGAGGCGCGCGTGGAACACTACGCGCCGTCGACGACTTGGGCTCGGTCCGGACGGTTACCAGACGATCGGACGGCGAGTCACCTATTGCTCGCCGTCCGCAAGCCCGCGCCTACGGTGGCCGGAAATCGGGATTGGAATCCCGGCGGCGGTTGGGGCATGAGGACCGTTGCCGTTGCCTCACCCGATCGGCCGCCTCCTTTGCTAGCATTACTGCTTCGCAGAAGGAAGCGACAGCCTGCCACTTCTCCTCGCTCCGGACCATGGCCCGTACCAAGGCCCGGCGCGAGAGATCGCTGCCGCCGATCGCACCCACGTTGCGTGGTAGTTGTGGAATATTATTATTATTATACCCTTAACTTTTTTACCAACTGTTTAACCCTTATCACCTGGTGACCAGGTCGTATAAATTAAGTCTAATAAACGCGTCTCAACCATTTTTTACTGTGAGTAAATAAAACGCCGGTGTTTCCAGCTTTTTGCCTTCACATTCATTAATTAGAGTACGCTGTTTTTACCATTCCATTTCAAGAATTTCGTTTTTTTGTGTCCGCCATTTTGTGTTTATTTTTTATCTTATAAAAATGGTTAGCTAGCTTTATTTAATTCTTGGAAAGAGTCCAGTTTTTAAAATAATAAATGTTTTTTTTTGGGAAATTATCCAATGATTTCTTTAGGTAGAGCAAGAGGACGTGTCAGATTTTCACTGACTGAAGCCACACCTGTGTTGCCTTTCGTGTTAGGACCACAGGTTTCTTTTCAGAAATTTCCCGTGGTCTTAGCAGACATCGGCACTACTGGGCCCCTACAGTTCCGTTGACATCTGTTTGAGGTGTGCGTGGAACACTACTCGGGATCGGTCCGTACTGGACGGGCGAACGGCAAGCTACTCATTACTCGTCGTCCGCAAACTCATGCCTACAGTGGTCGGGAATCGCCGTGCGACTCCTAGCACTTGGGGCGTCTCGTGTGGCGGTAGCTAGGACGTGAGGATGTCTGTTCCTTCACGTTTTGCGGCCATCTCGTTCGCTAGCATTATTGCTTCGCATATGGAGGCGACCGCCTGACATTCCCTCTCGCTGTAGGCCATGATATGAAAATGAAAAATGGTTGAGTTTTTGATTTACTTCCTTGTTACATATTTAAAAAGAAAGAAAAAAGACTTATGACACGTTTACATGTGGATGGATGGAGAGGGAGACCAAAGAAAAGATGGATGGATTGTGTGAAGAGTGATATGAAAGAAAAGGAAGTTAGTGATAGTATGACGAGTGACAGGGCAGAATGGAAGAAAAAAACGTGTTGCGCTGACCCCAAATAACACGGGACAAGGGCAGGAAGTCTGAAAACTGTGAATTTGTAGATACGTAACAAAAAAAAATGCGATACGGAAAAATCTTCGTAACTCAATTCAGGAATCGAACTGTTTTCATAGGTAAGTTTGTACGGAACCCTCAGTGCGCGTTGGTCTTTGGCTTACATCAAAAATCCAAACTCAAGGTTTGCCAGCGTACTAAGAAGCGCAGCATTAGCTATGTGTTAAATTAATAAACCATGTTCGAAAACACACTGCACCCTAAAACGCAAATAGTTGAAGCGACTCAAAACGCTACCCAACTTAAATGGGACTAGTCAGGACATGTCTGCCACATGTCTAACGAGCTGTGGGCCCGTAAACCGCGAAGGAGGTAGTACGACGACCTGGATATCTTCCTTAAAAATTGGAATGAGAAAGTAAGGAACCGTAATCGTTGGAAAGAACGGAGGCAGGCTTTTCCCCAGCGATGGTTCAATACGGGCTAGCTATAACTATTTTTCTTTTTTAGGTATATAACAAAGAAACTTCATATAATACACTTTTTAAGTAAAATTTAATTTTAATTATAAAATTGCTAAATAGCCCTACAACATTATAATGAACGCTTGCCTACATTTTTAATTAAGAGTATCATCGAAGCTTCTCGTTTTTCGTCGACACGAGAGTTGGGTCTGGCATCGAGCATCGTAATAAAAAGTTTTTAATTATGTACTGTCAACTAAGTACGTTTACTCAGGCAAGTAATAAACATTATCTGAGTTAATAACATGGGAAATTAATTTTAATTCCAGAGTGCCTAGTGTTAACGTGATTGATACCTTTGTGAGGTTCAGCGCTCCGATTGGCCCACTAAAAATTCATAACCAATCAGAAAGTAAAATGCGGTAAATATTTCGATAATTTGCACTCAGTGCATAAATAGATACGCGTAAAATAATATTCTAAGTAAAATTTACTGACGCATAGTGCAAATCACTGTTCCATGAAATATGAAGTGTGGCGAAAAGAGTCCCTCTCTATCTGGTAAAAAAGTTTTCAATACACTTACTCGAAAACCCGCTCTTATCCCACCGCTTTTAGGCACGCAATAGACTGTTTTCCGCACCATTGTAGAAAAGTGCGCGTGCTCTCCCCGCCACAATTTTATTACATTTATCGTATCAGGTTGGGCGCGTTAACCGCCACGAGTCGCCGGTCAACCCCTGTTTATTCATTTCATAAGTGTATTGAAAAAAGTCGTTTGATACACGTGCAAATTTGTCACTCCAGTTCTCGGCACCATAATATTCCGCCTCGGTCGCAATGGCAAACTTTCTGCACTTGTATCAAAATTTACTATTTCCATTTTGTTCTCGCAAGTATTTTGTATGTTTTATTAGCTCAAAATTAGTGATTCGTACTAATGACTAATTTAGCTACCCATTAAGCTAAGCTCAACAACCTCACGATGCGTCGCCGCTTGGACGTTTGGAATATTTTTTTATAGTGGTGTTCTTCCTCGCGGCCCGGGCGGTTAAACCAAACGAGGTTTTGGTTGATGCCCATTAAAAGTCAGAAAAATGACATTAACAGTCTCTGGGTCTACGAGACTAACGGTAGCAGAAGGAGAAGCAAGTCTTTCTCCTGCCTGCCCGGTAGCAGGGTAAGTACACACCGGACTCTCAAGGAGAGGGAATGGGCTGTAATCCACCACCTGGGTACTGCCCCCTTAGCCAAGTTACGATCGTTTCGTTTCCGTCGAACGCCTCAAGTAAGCCACGCCTCCGATTCTAATCCACCTCCTAGGTACTGGGCCTCTGGACGTGTTGGTAGTGTCACATGCCTTCCAATTTTTGGTTCTAGGACATGTCGGTTTCCTCACGATGTTTTTCTTCACCGTTTTTCCTGCTGCGGTCTTTCCGTCCAACTATAATTTAGGTGCTTTAAAGGCTAGAGTGAATAGGCTCTTAATAAACTAGTGCGCCTCACCATCAATGATTGCATCACTGCTTACCATCAGGTGGGATCGCGCTCAAGCACTGGTTTATATCAAATAAAAAAATAATAAAATGCTGATGGAGTATATTATACAAAGTAATGCTTCTAGCAGGTTTTGAACCAGTAACTAACAACAGTAATCCGCACGATTAAAACATCAATCATTGGGGAGTTGATCGGATCTGAAATAACGTCCATCAGGTCGGAGGATCCTTCTTATTATTTTTTTTGTTTTCATCTAAAGACATCTCCTGCCCTTGGACGGAGTGGGAAGACGTGTCCGACTTTTACTGACTAAAACCTACTCGTTCATTCCTTTTTTGCCTTGCCTTTCAGAGCCCCGGTGTTCATTTTCACTTAACCCTTGGCCCCGGTAAGCTTCGACCCTGCTGGGCCCCTACGATTTGCTGACATCTTAAGGCGCGCGTGGAACACTACGCAACGTCGACGACTTGGGCTCGGTCCGACGGTTACCAGACGACCGGACGGCATGCTACTCATTGCTCGCCGTCCGCAAGCCTGCGCCTACGGTGGCAGGAAATCGGGATCGAGATCCTAGCGGCTGGGGCGTGAGGGCCGTTCCCTCGCACGTGCGGCCGCCTCCTTTGCTAAAATTACTGCTCCGGAGAAGGAGGCGACGGCCTGCCACCCCTCCTCGCTCTGCTCGCAAAAGCTCGTTGCCGCCGATCGCTCCTACGAGGAAATATTCAACAGAAGTATATGCGGCTTTACACCCTGTTCCACATACCACTAAAAAGCATGTGTTGGTTTTCTCCTTTAAAAATATAAAATTACTCCAATTTGTCATGTCACGTGAACCAAAATCTAGTTCCTTCATCTCGTAACTTATTAATTTAATTAATTATAATCAGCGTAGTAACAGGGCGGTTCATAATTGGCACGGTATCTTCGTAACGAAGGATGCTCAGGGAGAGTAATTACTCAAATGTAGATAATTGAAGGTTCTCGAACACAAGTTTCGAGTTGGATTTCAGATAATTTGACATTCTGCCAAAGTTATAAATTATTGTAAATTTTTAAAATAAATTGTTAAAGTTTTTTTAGAGGTGGTTAATCATCTAATGGCTTGTAGGGTAAAGCAGGAGGGCGTGTCAGACTTTTTTTCTCTAAAATTACACCTGTGTCCTTTAGTTGCCTTTCGCTAGGATCATATGTTTCCTTTTAAGAAATTCCTCGTGGCCCCAGCGGGCATCCTTTGCTGACATCTTGTAGAGGCCCGCGAAACACTACGCGCCCTCGATGATTCGGGCTCGATGTGAATCGTTCGGACGGTCAGTTACCCATTACTCATCGTCCACGAGCCCGCGCCTACTGTAGCCGGGGCGTTTCCTGTTGCAGCGGCTGGGGATTTGGATGAAACTTGGCACATGCGTAGATCACTCCCTGGATACAGCATACTTGTTTTATCCTGATGGACAAACCACTAGCAAAAAGTAGTACATTCTATGAATATTTGGCTGGCCTGTTAATCTAGTGGTTAGTGGCCCTGACTGCTATGCCAGAGGTCGTGGGTTCGATTCCCACCCAAAACAAATGTTTGTGTGATGAGCACGATCATTTGTACTGTATAAGCATAAGCATAAGCATAATCAGGCTTTTAATGTTCCCACTGCTGGGACTCAGGCCTCCTCTCTAGGAGATTTGTAATGTGTCTGGGTGAAATATATATTATGTTTATAAGTATGTTTGTCAGTTGTCTAGTACTCATAACACAAGCTCTGCTTAGCTTGGAGCTAGATGGCGTTATGTGATAGCCATTTTATATTTAAAAAAAAAAACATTCTACAACAAAGCTAAGGGGTTTTAACTGTCACTCTAAAGTGGGTGAACGACGTACGCGCCATTACCGCGGTTTTAAAGAACGTCGGTTTTACTCGCGGCTCATTGGTGCTGATCGACTGGCGAGTTAAACAGTCGTATCGTAGTCGGATTGAGGTTAAAATTTCTTTTTCGTAGTCTGAAGCTTGTTGGTATCTTGGTATTATAGCATACCACAAAAATAAGAAAAAAAAAGCGAAAACGCTTGAGAATTTAGGTTAAAAGTTGAATTGAGAAAAGGCAAGTGTCATCTCATACACTATTAATTCGAGGGTTGTCAGCAGTACCACTCCATTACAGAAATCCGTGATCGACGCGCAGTCAGACGAGCCGCGAGCCAGACTTGTCAACTCACAAAACCGTGGTATTGCAATGATACACCGGCGAGCTTTACCGACGAGCCTTAAGACCACGATTCTACTCAAGATTCATTTTATTTCAAATAAATCATTTACAGGCAGTTTTGAAATGTCAAGAAGTCAGCCAGACAGAAAAATGATGCTAATTGCGCATTCCAAAGCGTAGATCACTCTTTTCAATCATATTATGATTAAGCTACAACTACATTAGACCGACGCACACGTGTAACACGCCTGATTTGTACGTAGAACGAGGTCGCGTGGCGTGGATCAAGTGTAGCTCTACAAGTCTAGTTTCCATATAAAATGTATGGAGACGGACGCGCCCAGATCGGCGTGTGTGGCACACGTGTGCGCAGTGCAGTTCTAGCTTTACAAATAAACCGTTTATTTTTTTTTCTTTGTTTGTCCGCTACTGTTATGTGAGAACAATGTAAATAAAGTAAAAAAAAAACAACTTAAAATAGATCACTTCGATTATCCTTCTACTCCTCAAAGTCCTAACTTCTAGTATTCACGGACGAATATTTCATAAGCTATGGTACTTGTATCAGTCTCTCTTGTACCGTGCAACTTTCCAATATAAATAAAAACTTTTATTGAAACATGAAAAGCTCTCTCATAAAGAAGAGCTTATGAACTTGTTTTGTGTGATATTCGTGTTTGTGTTTTTGTATTAAAATAAGGAGACGGATGACTAAATTCTCATTTTTAGGGTTCCGCACTCAAAGGGTAAGGACGGGGTCCTATTACAAAGATCCCACTGTCCGTCTGTCTGTCTGTCTGTCACCAGGCTGTACCTTACGAACCGTGATAGCTAGACAGTTGTCTTTTTTTTTTGTTTTCATTTTCCATACTTAATATTTCGATAAGTTCACGATTATTAATGTAAAACACCCTTACGTAAAAAATTACAGCGAAAATATTATTTAATGTCATTATTTATGCTGTCATATTTTTTTATAACTCTACTCCACTACAGCGAATTTTGGCAACGTCGCAAAGGTAAAGATTTGTCATACGTGTGACAATTTTTGATCTCAATTAATTAAGATTAATGATATCTTCACAACTATCCATTTTTGGACAACATATTTTAGGACTTTCAGTATTATTTTTCCATATAGAATATAAATCTTGAGTTTTGGAATATATAAAAAAACGGACTCGCGCACTGAGGGTTCCGTACAAACTTGAAAGGTAAATTGTGGTTTACGATTTCTGACGTATAAAAAAAAACTACTTACTAGATCTCGTTCAAACTACTTTTCGGTGGAAGTTTGCATGGTAATGTACATCATATATTTTTTTAGTTTTGTCATTCTCGTATTTTAGAAGTTACAGGGACTCATTTTACCACTTTGGAAGTGTCTCTCGCGCAAATTATTCAGTTTAGAAAAAAAATTACATGAGAAACCTCAATATCATTTTTGTAGACCTATCCATAGATACTTTACACGTATGGGTTTGATGAAAAAAATATTTTTAGTTTCAGTTCTAAGTATGGGATTTTTTTTCTATTTTTGTGTGAAAATCGCGTTTCACAGAATACATCTTCTTACCAGGTTTCAACAGTAAGTATAGTTTTTATAGTTTCGGAAAAAAAGTGGCTGTGACAAACGGACGGATAGACAGACAGACATGACATATCCATAAGGGTTCCGTTTTTTGCCATTTGGCTACGGAACCCTAACAACACGTTGTGTATACAACGTGTAACGTTAAATGCGCAAAATAATTTTTATCAGAATAACGAGCAGAATCAATTGTACCACTTTTTAGTTTATGTCACATTTTTTCAAAAAATCTTCTTTAAAATTTTTTCCCTGTCTATTTACTAACAGGTCAAGTCGTCATGTGCGCAAACCCCTCAAAATAGGTAAACAAACCCAAATGGTTATCGTCTAATTTAAATTTTCTCATACGCGGGATAACAATAGTCCTTATTTCAATGCAGATACGAATCTTTGGGACGGGTAATATTCCTAGCGGCTCCTCTCTCTACATAGCGTCATCACAGACCAAGAAATGATCAGAATTGCCAGTAAAACTAAAACAGCTCATAAAACCTTTACATTTTTTTTAAATGATTTTTTCCCTCAGTATTAAGTCAATTGAATTAAAAATCACTTGGGGTGTCTGAGATTTTGCGCATTTAACGTTACCTACACGTTGTATATACATAAATCGCATTTTATTACAAAGTAATTTTTAATACCAAACTGCATAACAGTTTGCCGGCAGTATGGTCTGGTGAATTTCCCACAAAATCATACAAAACAAAATTCATTATGACATAATTCTATAAAATAGAACGTACTAACCCCCGTCCTCCAAATAGAACATTCGGAGTAAAGCTTCCATCAAACTCAACTCCAACCCGAAAACCCTTCAAAACTTGTTTACTTTAATGTCAGACCTTGACAAGCTATCAGGCAAAGCAGATCCCGACAAACGCCCAACTCCAAATGCCTAACTCAGAAACTGGCCATAAGACTATAAAATATGCCTATATAATTCTTAAGAAAGGGGTGGCCGCATGCGTGAGGAAACGATCCCGACCCTAATTTCCAGCCACCGTAGGTGTGGGCGGACGGCGGGCAAAGAGTAGCTCGCCGTCCGGCCGTCTGGTAACCACCCGTACCGAGCCCGAGTCTTCGAAGTCTTCGAGCCTCAAAGAGATGTCAGCAAAACCGTAGAGGCCCAGCAGGGCCTACTGAAGAAGACCGGATGATTTCCCACCTAAAAAAAAGCCCTATAAAATATTATACTGATTGCTTCATCTGCGTGCAAGCTATTTCCCGTGGCAATAAGAGCGATTGCCTGTTTTGAAGAGATACTGCAAAATAAGCAATATGTGAACAACGGCAATAATTAGTGTTCTGGATTTAGGCGAACAAAAGAAAGATGATGGTTACTTTTGAAGCAATACAGTCATTTGTGTGTGTAAATTAGGATTGATTAAAATTACGTGACATAGCAAAAAAAAAAGGAATCGTTGTTTCCTGCCATTGGTCAATTACAATGGCGCGATATGTGACGTATCGCTTTATGATACGTTGGTGATACTATGGTTGAAATGATACAAACAAAAATGAGCGCTAAATCTATTAAATTAAGTGGGTTTATGCTGTTTCATAGACATCTGGCGTAGACTAGATCTGGAATATACCGAATAATAAACAAATAATTGGGTACTTACTGAGTTTATTTTTAAAACAATAAATAACACTAAAATAAAATCTTTTTCTGATAACAAGCATCAAAATTAGTTATTAAATAAAGCAGCAATTTCATTTCAAATATTGGTAGGACAAAAAGTTACCACCATGCCTTTTGTACGCACGTTACCTATAGTGGTTTTTTTTCGGTTGGAAAATCATCCAATGCCATCCCCCGCTCTTGGGCGGAGCGAGTGGGTGTGTCAGACTTTTACTGACTAAAAACCCCACCCCCACTAAAAAACCCACTCCTGTTCCTTCGTTGCCTTTCATACTAGGACCGAGTCTTCTTTTCAGAAGCAGACCCTTGGCCCCGGTAGGCTTCGATCCTGTTGGGCCCCAACGGTTTGCTGAAATCTCCTTGAGGCGCGTAGGTACGCGCCGTCGACGACTTGGGCTCGGTCCGGACGAACCTAATGGTGGTGACGTCACATTTCAGTTTGAGCATCCTTTTTCTGTTACTAGACAGTTTCCCTTTCTTTTTAATTGATATAAACCAGTGCTTCATTGTGATCCCACCTGATGGTAAACAGTGATGTAATCATTGATGGTGAGGCGCACTAGTTTATTAAGAAACAATTCAGTCTAGCCTTGAAGACACCTGAATTATAGTGTGCGGGAAAACCGCAGCAGGCAAATTGTTTCAGTCCTTCGATGTACGCGGTATAAACGTCAAAGCGAAATGCTTAGTCCGGATCATTGAAGTTTCAACAACGTAAGGGTGGATACTAGCCGTACGTCGGGTTGTCCGATAGTAGGAAGGAGATGGCGGAATCAAGTCATGCAATTCCCGCGCACATTCTCCAAAATACAACCTGTAAAATACCGATAGGCAAGTTACCCTGCGCCTGTGCTCGAGGCTTTGTAGATTGGACTTAACCAAATCTGGATCCCCAATTAGCCTCTTTGCACGCCTTTCCACTGAGTCTACAGCTGCTAGATGGCACTTTGCAGCACCAGCCCGTATGTGACTGCAGTACTCCACACACGATCAGACTTCTGCTTTGTATAACACTAGAAGTTGGCCCGGTGTAAAGTACCGTGGGATCTTTGCAAGAACGCCCAGTTTTCTAGCAGCTACTTTGGCTTTGGACTTAATGGACCGCCCAAAATTGAGGTCTGTGTCTTTCCTTTCCACCAGATGTGATAAGTTTCTATCTTCATTCGTTACTGAACTGATAACCAGGTCAGAGTCGTGGATATACGATGGATACGAGACGCTCAGGATCATTAATTGCGGCGACACTTGGGAGAGGCCTATGTCCAACAGTGGACGTCTTTTGGCTGAAATAATGATGATAAGAAAAATTTAAAAGTCAAGATAATAAAGATATGGTGAACCAGCCCTACATGCCCCAGTCGTTAAAGTGCCCCACTTGCAAAACTAAGTCACGTAATCATTTGGTGCTTATTTGAGCCAATTGGTTAGTTCGTAGACGGCAATGTCATGTTTTGTAAACACTCATTAGACACAACTAGTCTCTTAGGATCACTTTTCACTAATTTACTACTAGATTGCCCATTTTCCCTAATTTCACTGCACTCAATCTCAACGCTTTCAGCACCGGTGTGTGGAGACGCCAATGCAGTTGCCATAGAGGTTGCCGACTGCTCTGCTGTAGAAGCTCTGCTATATAATAATATAATATTCCTCAACTATCACACAACGCCATCCAGTCCCAAGCTAAGCAGAACCTGTGTTATTAGTACTAGACAACTGATAAACATAGTTATACATTTCTAAATACATACATATTACAGATATATTACACCCAGACACAGAACAAATATCGTACTCATCACACAAACATTTGTCCTGGTTCCGAATCGAACCCACGTCCTCTGGCATAGCAGTCAGGCCCACTGACCACTAGACCAACAGGCCTGCCAAAAAACTATTTAAGTTGTATAGTTTATGTAATTTTAGTGCGTATTTAAGTTTTGTTAGTGGAGCGCATTACCGACTGCGGCACCTATGGCTGGTTTACACTATAGTTAAGTTAGATAATATCACCACTAGAACTCAGGCCTTCACATAGTGAGAAAAAGAGGTGAGCGTGAATCCATCTCACGGTTTGTGGGAGTGAGAGTACTTACTCTTTAATAATAATAATAATAAACTTTATTATCAGACCAGATATCCATAGTTACAGTGAAACATTACATTGATACTTACTAAAAACAACAAAACATACAATAAGCCTACATCACATATCTGAAAGACGGTATGTGTACCGCCATCCAGTGAGACACCATTAGGCCATCCACCCTGCCGGTTACAGTAGCCACGACGCCACACGCTATTGGGGCTGTCGCGCAACCGACGCATCAGTGATGCGATTCGCAGCCGCAGGGGATGTTCGCGGACGCGCGTGTTCCGACACACGCATCCACGAACATCCCCGACGCGCTACAGAACCGCGCACCAATAACAGGTTTTTCAAGACAAACAAAACACTATCGATCATTTTCAATACGCTGCACACATTATTACAATAACATAAGCACCGCTGATCTTTAATATTTACCATTCACCTTAGTGTGTTCACGCCCTGTTTACCCTTACCCTTTGAAGGTAAACATTTGTTGTATAGACGCCTCCTAGAAACTTGGCAAGTTTATTTGTGAAAATATCTTGTGTATCCAGTCTTGAGAGTTGGTGGATTCAGTTTCTGAAATGAAATTGATGAATCGCTTCAAAGTTATGAAAAATATTGCTGTTAGCTTAAAATATTGGCAATTTATACTGTTGCTGGGAAAGTTTGGAAAAAAGAAATATATATATTGGACATTAGAAATTACTTCTGTATGATAGGCAGTCCCATCGAGCTTGAGCAACATGTATTTTTCTCCACTGATGACATCGCCAACACCTAAACCTGTATATTGGCACCGGAGAGGCCCTCATCAAGGAGCATGGAACTTAAGGCGGAGTATAATGCTCACATACTCGTACTGCCGCCTGCGCCCACATAAAGCCCCACTGACATTTAAAATCATTTTCTTTGCAAAGTATTGATTGTTTTACATATTGCAATTTTTTTGTGATCAAAGCTGTCAAAAATATTTGAATACACAACAATATTACTGATTAATCTTGGTAGGTACTTTTACATTTGATTTGAACTACATAAATGTTACCAACTTAGAAAATACAACAAACAATATTCGTGAAAAATTAAAATTCGTGAATTAACTACGTCATATTTATAATGACATTCGTCATTTTTTATAATACGCGCATATTACAGATTCTAACAATGAAAGGAAAAAACGTACTGATTTCGTCGTTGACCGCTAAACGTGCCTACGCTGCTGTTGTCACCACCAGGAAACCAGGTACGTCACAACCTAAGCGACTAGCGAAAATAGGGGACAGAGTGAAAATGGTTACTCAATCTACCCTGACTGGGCTCCGTAGTTTCTTGCCGAAAACAGGCCAAGTTGATGAAGAAGGTTCCACTAAAGTAGACGAAGAAGCCCTGTTCCCGTAACCTGTGCGGTACCGCACCTGTATATTTCGCGACTGCATCACTCTACGAAGTTTGAGAAAGTCGTAGAGTATATGAAGATGAAGAGCAACTGGCTCGATTTCTACGACACCAACTTCAAGTCGTTCGTGATACGAGTTTCAACTCACCATCTAATCTACCCTTTTAACCGACTTCAAAAAACGAAGGAGGTAATCAGTTCGGTTGTATTTTTTTATGTTTGTTACCTTAAAACTCTTGCAATTTTTTTTCCCTCTAAAAGGATAATATGCTTCTAGATTGGTCTCATGACTTTTAGCCGAAAGGTGTCGTGTATCGTCGTTTCCGAGGACGGTTACGCGACACCACGCAGTGAAACACGATTCCGATGTTACGTGGATAATTGCAGTTTATTGCTTGTAATATTTTTAATATATTATTTTATTATTAATTTTATAAGATTGTAATTTTATGTATTTTATATATGGGCCTTAGTAAAGTTGCCTGATAATAAAGAAATAATAAAAATAATTACGGTACATATAGCACTTACAACTACACAGTATCATAAATAGATTTGTAGTGGTACTTAAGCAAACTTGATGCAATAAGGTATTATTTACTATTCAACTCGATTTAATAAAACTACACTGTGGTAGGTGTGCACAATTAATAAAAATAATATTTGAAACAGAATTAAGTATCACTAAGATTACTTATAAAAAATAAAATACGTATATGCCTGCTTATAATAAAATAATAAACACTGTGATAATTATATTTTAACATTATAATCAAGAGAATTAAATTTTTTTTTTATCCTCTCTTTTATATAAGGTTTGCTGTTAGAAATCCCAATTGTGGGTTAAGCTCGCTTGTGTACATCAGCTGTCTTATTTTTATTGTTTTATAAAATATGTGTGTACAATAAAGAATACGAATTTAAATATCAAATGAACAGGTGAAGGGTAGCCAGCTTTTCGGCACGGGATGAATTTTGAAGAGTGTGCGCAGGGATTACGTGACGTCATTCCGCCATCACCTTTCTATCATCGGACAACCCGAAGTACGGTGTGACCCAAGCTGTTAACAGCTCTATCGGTCGGTACATCGATCTTAGCGTCCAATTTTAGGTGTCTTCAAGGCTAGAGCAAATAGGCTCTTAATAAACTAGTGCGATTCACCATCAACGATTGCACCACTGCTTACCATCAGGTGGGATCGCAGTCGAGCACTGGTTAATAACAATAAAAAAAAAATACCTCCCACTTTGGCTGCACTAAATGATATCTTGGATTATAATCCAACAAACGATTTGTTTGGGGATGAATGGAAGATGATTCATCCCGAAACATATAATTAAAAAAAAAAACAACCTAATTATAGTGATCCATAATTGATAGTTTCGTGTGAATTTCAGTCAACCGCAAAGCTTGTCACTCTTATAATCGTTGTGAGTATATCCTTATAAGGAAACCAATTATTAAATAAATCAATAATTATAATGGCGCATCAAAAGGTTTTTGGAGTGACGATCATGACACATAGGAATACCTACAAATAAATGCGGGTTTCTATATTATTTTTTTCCTTGCAATTATTCATTCAAAACGTTGAACAATTTGTAACAAACGATTACTGTTGCGGTGACATCCACGAAGGATATACGTGTATCAAAGTAGACTGCAGTATTTTAGTGCGTAAGTGAATCAATTAAACGTGTGGTCATTATGTTTGGAAACAATACCGACATTTCTTCTATAATGAGTGATAGTGTTGGGAATTTTTTTTTAAGTCTTGACGAGGAGACCCGTTCAATGGAAACATACTTCGCCATCCAGATCTCTATTAACTCCATTATGGCTGTACTGTCAACTGCTACGTTTATATATGGAGTGACAACATGGTGCATCATTCAGAAGTTTCGCAAATACAATAACTTTGTATTTCTTAACGCAATCTTAGCAAACATCTTAGGTTGTTTAGCGGCATTACACTCATATTATTTACCGTCCGAGTTAACACAAATCAGATCTAATTTATTATATGCTACTAGTATATTGTTTATAAAAATATACTCAATAACTGTGAGGAACCATTGTGTGATTATTATATGCTATATGTTTTACGTAGACATTGTAAAAGTTTTCAATGGGCATATCCGAAAGAGATATTTGAAAAGTAACGTCTTTATTTGGGGAGTGTCTTTTATAACAACAATAATTCAAATTATTGGAACTTATGTTAGTTTAGTCATTTTAGAATCAGTAAAAATCTTTATCAATATGGTATTATTTTTTGTATCTTCACCCGTAATATTAAATTGTGTTCTTTACATTATAATTGTATACTCACTTTGGCGCAGTTCAAACACTAGTGTATCTACCAGCAAATCGCTTCGCTTGTACATCGCCACTTTGATATTTCTACTAAGCGACCTCATATTGCTGTCGGTATATATTGTATCGTACATACATTATATAGATGTAACAGATAGGAAATTATTGTATTATATGCAACTGTGCATACATCATTTTAACCCAGTGGTGTTAAACCTTTATATGTTTTTTTTTAAAGACAATCGAGAAATGTGGTATATATTTTATATGAAAAAATTAAATGAAAGACGTATATATCGCGATATTGAAATGAATCATAAAATTGTTAGTGAGCCTAATAAGAGCTGACCTGTGGTTTTAGACGTATAAAATTAATCACTAAGTAGAACTTACAATTTGAATATTTATTATGTTCCTGCAAGTAAAATATCGCAACTTTAAATAATAAGTTTTTAATATAAACATATACATATATAAATACAAACCCATCTAAATAGATTAAAATAGTAATAATAATAGTAGCCATTATTGACATATCCGTCCCGCATGACGAGAACCTCGTGAAAGCCGAGAAAGATAAACAAATCAAATAAATTGACTTGGCTCGCGAGGTTGTCGATATGTGAGATGTGGACTCGGCGATCATTGTGCCGATAGTCGTGTCGAACAATGGCTTAATAGCCAAGAGCCTCGACCAACACCTTAGGAGGCTCGCGTTAGGCGGCTGGATCAAGGGCTTGATTCAGAAAGCGGTACTCCTGGACACGGCTCGCATTGTTAGGAGGTTCCTTTCTCTGGAGCCCTGACCGCCAGTAGCTTGGGCCCTATTCCCGATACCGGTGGGATACTATTTTTTATATTTTTAAATAGTAGCCTACCGGTATCGGCAACAGAATCCAAGCTACCGATGGTCAAGGTTCTAATATTTTATTACTAAGATGTGATGTTTTACTTATTAATGATAGCAGTGATGTATTCAATTAAATCAAATAGTTTATTATATATTTATTTGGATTTAAGAATGTATATTTAAACGAAATAAATTATAAATTAAAAAAAGATGTGCTAGGTATTCTTACATGTATGTATGTCTTTGGCAAAAACTGTAACACAAGTATTATGTTATGTGTACTGTTTCTGTAACCAAGTGTATGTCTGTGTTCTGCTTACCGGGCTCAAAAAAATAGAGGGCTCATTTAGATATCAATGTATAACGCTTTTATAGTAAACTTCCTAGTTACATTCAAGAACAAAGCCTTATTAAATTCATATTAATTGTGAAACTTTGCCAGAAGGCTTTAATACTGTAAAAGAGTGTTTTGAGGACTAGTGAGGACGCTTGGGATTGATCTGTAGCCTGATTCACGTAAAATCAAACAAGTCAAATATCGTTGAAGTTTTATAGTCGTTCGATTGTAGTCCTATCCAAAATCGGTATTCACGTGTTCCATAATCGGGATTGGATAGAACGACAATTCAACTGACTCGAAACTAAACGATCTATCAACGACTTATTGCCGGTTACCACAGAGTACTTTGTAATATACTGCCAGTTATATAATTATGTATTCTACCAGGATAATGAAATACAGATTTTACTTTTTAAAAAATCTATTTACGGCATAACGAATAAAAAATAGAATTAAAAACGATGTTTATAACCATTTAATGAAAATCGTTACTCAAAATATAAATTTCACCTAGAAATTTGCAAAATTATGGTTTAAAATGTAAAGTCTATATATATTTAAATATTTGTTTCTGCCACGGATATCTATGGTGTCTGCATTATTTGTTAAAATAATGTCAAATGTCAATCATCAGATTGTCATTCCAAAATCTAGGGGACACTTTTTACAAAAATCATTTTATTACATAATCTTGCTAACTTAATAAGTCCCTACCAAATACAAAAAGACCAGTGGTTTAAACTTAGCATAAAATCATATATATTTAAGTATACCGATACCTAGTAAGTGTACCATTCACTCCTTGATTGTGCTTACTAATGGTTCTCCCTTTGCATTGTGCACCGAGTAAGAAGTGTAAATAAAAGCACCGTGCAGAACTGCCCACATTTGAATTTGAAGGCCGAAGCTGTTATAGTTATAGGTCTAGACAATGTAGGGACTCATAATCACAAGAACTAAGTGCACTTTGCCTTTGTCTTTGTAAGCTGATGGACATGTTTATTCTTCCCATTTTGACCTATGGTGCATAGACTTGGTCTTTGACTAATATCCAAAAGTCCAAATTAAAGGATTGCCAGCGTGCTATGAAGCGCAGCATACTATGTGTTAAATTAACAGACCATGTTCGAAACGCAACACTGCGCTCCAAAACGCAAATCATTGATGTGGCTCAAAAGGCTGCCTAACTTAAATGGGACTGTGAAGGACATGTCTGCCGCATGTCTAAGGGGCTCGTAAAACGTAGGATTGGTGCCTGGACACAGCGACGCGGGGTGGCGGGTCAGCTTCCTTAAGAATTGGAATAAGAAAACGATGAACTGTGATCGTTGGAAATAAAGGAGGGAGGCCTTAGCCCAGCAGTGGGACAATACGGGCTAGCTATAATAATATAATAATCACAAGAACTCAATTTATTTTTTCAGATTTGATGAACCCCTACAACAATTGATTGTACTGTCCTTCCTTAAACAAAATAAAAAAGAAGAAATCTATACATATAATAAATCTGTGGAAGTTTTGTCGTCAATGACTCGTCTATTGATTTGGTAAATGATAAGCAACTGTCTGCATCCGAATAGATTTAGCAGCCGACATAAGCCCAACATTTATTTGGATTTTAATTAATAAACTGATTTATTGAATTGATCATTATTTTATTTACACACCTTATACAGTTACTAAAATTTAGTTAATGAGATATGCTGTGCATAAACCATAACAAAACCTAACAAGTGCTCTTACAAGTCAAGTGTTCTTAGTGTTTTGAAGCTAATTGCAATATGAACCAAACTATCTCGTGTCAATTATCACAGTAAGGGGTTTAAAATATGTAATATACACTAATTATATTAAAATGTTGGTAGTACTCAATATTTAGTATTTTTTACTATTAATGTTCCCCCTGCTAGGACTCGGGCCTCCTCTCTCTAGAAGAGGCATTTTTCTTACCTAAATTAAATTCTTTTCATAGGCATAGGCTGACTATTTTACGTTTATGCGCACTCCTATCAAAGGTTTAAGTCCTTACTAAGTTTTGAAATGGGTCAGCCGATGATATCTTGGACAAGGTCTTTAGTGAGGCGAAATGTCTTAATAAAGTCTCTCAAATCTCAAAGTCAAAACCATCCCATTTTGAACACCTCAATCTGTTTCTCCTTGGACTCGGTGGAGCCTCGCGCCGGGCCTTAGTACAGCCATGATTCGGAGCGAGGAGGAATGGCAGGCAGTCGCCTCCTTCTGCGAAGTAAAGCTAGCGAAAGAAATGACCGCACGCGTGTAGGAACGGACTTCCTCACGTCCCAGCGGCTGGAATCCTGACCCCGATTTCCAGCCACCGTAGGCGTGGGCTTGCAGACGACGAATAATGGGTAGCTCGCTAACCGGCCGTAACTGTCCGAGTCGTCGACGGCGTGTGGTGTCGGGGCTAAAAATTGCGTAAATCCCGGGGCCCTGGAACGCAAGGCAAAGAAAGAACATAGGAGTGGGTTTTAATCAGTAAAAGTCTGACACGGCCTAGCTCCGCCCTAGAGTGGGAGAAAAATTATTGGATGATTTCCGACCTAAAAAAAGTGGTGTCTCATTTTTCAATATAATTACAATAACTTTATGTTGTATTGTTCTCATAAATGAGATTTACGCTAGACACCGTCTAGTTAAAACTAACTTTTGTTGAACGACATTTGAACCGCAATATTTGACGTTTAGTCGTTGGCCGCTTATCCGATCAGACAGCGTTTCTTTACGAGAATACCTTCGGGTCGCTTCGAATCAACGATTAAATGACGATTGTCTTAGCTGAATACGCGTCAGCGACATTTCGATCGAACGACTTTAGAATCGTTGTCGTTCAAACTCGATTGATGGATGTGAATACGGTATTGGTCTAAACGACTAAGTCACTACGATATCGTTACGGTTTTGATTACGTGAATTAGGCTTCTGCTCTGATACACTATAATTGATGTCATTTTTCTGTTGTTGTTTTCTAACACCTTTTTGGTTTTATTTTTTTATATTATTAAAGTGTGTAATATTTTCATTATATAATTTGAAATTTAATAAGTTAACTTTGGCATGAGTATTATTACTTCGTAAAATTTGTAAAGAACCATCAGTGCGCGAGTCCGACTCGCACTTGACGGTTTTTTTTTTTAGTTTTTTTCCAATAAAACTCTTGAAGAGGTGAAAAGAGATTTTAAAGTGGAAGACTGTAAACTCTGATTTAGTAAAAAATATTTCAATTGACTTGAAAATTGGTATGCAGGTGAAATTATTTGAACGGAATTATATGAACATTATCGGCCTTAATTATAAAAAAAAAACCGATAGAGGATTTAGATTGCGTTAAAGTGAGCATACAGTTGGCGAGTTATGGCTATATGCCGCGGCCCTGGAACACAAAAGGCAACTGAAGGAACACAGGTTTTAGTCAGTAAAAGTCTGACACGCCCTCTCGCTGTACCAAGAGAGGAAGAAGTTATATATTTGATGATTTCACACATTAAAAAAAGGCTATAATAATTATAAGTTCACCTTGGTTTGGCTTTAGTTCAAACGCTATCTCCTGAACATCGTTGCCGTTTTTTTTGGGGATTTGAGCAAAAAAAAAAAGAATCTATGAGGAAAACGGACACAATTTTTAATTTCTTATATTACTCTAAACATGTTTCCATAGCTTCTATATCCAGTTCCACGTAACAAAACGAAACAATAGCTGAAGGAGGCCCGTTTCCGGCACAGAACAACGCAATATCCGGCGCTCGCTCCAACACCTTCCCCGCGAGTACAACAGACCTCTTTGTTTACACTACTTGTTCAATCGATACCTCCCGTAGTTCCTGAGTTCCTGGTACCAAGGAAATGAGAATTGTTTGTGATTGTGCTTTTCCTAAGAAATATGGACGTCGTGTGTAATTAGATCATGTTTCTCATCTTATTAGATATTCAATCTTATTTTTAAAATTTCATGGCATTGGAAGGTAATTGTCATCTGCTGCAGCTGTTGTTGTCTTCCATTAGACATAATTTTAACTTCCAGTATATGTTTCTAACCAGAAAAAATAAACTAATTACTGTTCAACGATACTCCCGTAGTTTCTGAGTTCCTGGTACCAGAGTAATGAAAACTGTTTGTAATAGTGCTTTTCAAGGAAATGTGTACGTGTACCTAATTAGTGGTCATATCTCTCATCTTGTTTGATCTACGATCTTCTATAGAGTTTCATAGAATTGGAAGGTAATTGTCGTAACTCTGCTGCAGTTTTCTTTTATGCGGGACATAATTTTAACTTTCAGTAGCTATTTCTAAACAGAAACAAGATATGCCAACTACTGTTCAATCTATACCTCCCGTAATTTCTGTGTTCCTGGTACTCGGGAAATGAGAATTGTTTGTGATTGTGCTCTTTCTAGGAATTTAATATATATTTAGTTCTTGTTTATTTTGCTTAGATATGATAGCTTTATTTATTTGATTTCCAATATAAGTAATTGTCGTAAATCTCGTTTACCTTTGTTAGCAGTTAGACATAATTTTCACTTCCAAAAGCTATTTCTAAATAGAAACAAGACAACCCCGGTTATTTATCAAAGAGAAAGGAATTAATTAAACTAAGTAATCTATCTTGTGGATTATGTCTGCCTGGACACTATAAAACAAGGCTTAGGCATTCTAAACCTAAATGATCTGCTGATTAGGGTAATTTAGTGTCGGCTTAAGAACATGGCCCACATTGTGGCCATTTTTAGATGTTTTATTTGAAATTACGGTTGGCGTAGTGGTTTACCGATTTGATTCCCGCACAAAACAAATATTTGTATGCCCTACAGATAGGTGTACCGGGTCTTTTTTTTTTATTTCGGTGGGAAAATCATCTTATGACAGCCCCCGCTCTTGGGCGGAGCGAGAGATAGTGTCAGACTTTTACTGACTAAAAACCCACTCCTGTTCCTTAGTTGCCTTTTGTACCAGGGCCGAGTCAAAGAGGGGACTTTCCGTCATAATTATGGTGTGCCGCAGCACTGGGTTGCGATAATCGCTGTCGCCATTCTGCCATGAGATCCCGCCGAAACGCTTTCCGTCATGCCGCGACTTGTCGCGGTAGCACAGTTTCGCCCCGGCGTTGCATCTCCACTTGCAAATCGTGCATGCGTGCAAGGCCTGTTGCCTCCAGATCCCAAGGTGGCTGGCCAGCAAAGAGGCTCGCCGCTTCGCGGGAAACCGTGCGGTGTCCCCGCACCATCCGTATGGCAGGTGTACCGGGTCTAGGACTCTAATGTGCGGAAATTTATATGTTTATGAATTAATTCACTACACAGGATAAATTACTAGTGTGGGGCAAAGTTTTCATTTAAAAAAAGAAGACTACGACAAATCTCAACTGAAAATAAATGACTTGGGTATGTTTGAGCCGCGAGAATATTCGAAAGAACTACGATGCCTTGGAAAGACAAAAAGCAACAGAAAAAACGCAGTTTTTTTTAACCGACTTCAAAAATAGGAGGAGATTATTCAATTCGGTTGTATTTTTTTTTTATCGTTTGTTACCTCAAAATTCCGTCGTTTATGGACCGATTCGCAAAAAAAATTTTTTCCCTTTATAGGACATGCTTCCGAATTGGTCCCATTTTTTTTCAAAAACCAGTTCTGATGATGGCATCCATCAGGAATCGAAAGAACTCCTCAAATATGTAGTGATTTTCATCGAGAACTTAAGCATTTACAGTCAAAAAGTAATATTTGATGAAGTGGAACTGATGAAGAAGATCAGAAATGGAACTTCATAGTCACATTGATATCACAATGAAGATAGTTAAGCGACTATGACAATACAAATAAATGAATGGTTCTGAATAGTTACGTTGGAAATGGTATCATAGAAGTGATTTGATGATGATGGAGCCGAAAGATAGGCACTGGAACTCCGTAATTAATCAATGTAACCTAGCTGTGTTTGAACTTATTAGAATTGTCATAAGATGCACTTTGGCTATAAGGTATTATCGAACTGATCTGGTAATGGAGTCAGAATGTGGAAGGCAGAGACAGGAACTTTATAATTAAACAATGTTACCTAGCAGTGTTTGGGTTAATTGGAATCGTCATGAGAAATAGGCACTCTGTTTATAAATGTATCGCAACTAAAAAGTGTAAAATAAAAACTTTTTACAAAAAAAGAAAATAACCGACTTCACTATAAAAACACTAAAAGGACAAAAATAACTTTAATTTCGGAAGACGGTGTTAAATAAGAAACAAACAATACCGAGAAACACCGACTTCCGAATTTAAAGTTATTTTGATCCTTTTAGTGTTTTTTTAGTGAAGTCGGTTATTTTTTTTTTTTTTTTCGGTGGAAAATCTTTTAATGACTTCTATAGTGTCAGACTTTTACTGACTAAAAACCCACTCCTGTTCTTCCGTTGCCTTTCATACCAGGGCCGAGTCTTCTTTTCAGAATCAGACCCTTGACCCCAGTAGGCTTCGACATTGCTAGGCCCCTACGGTTGCTGACATCTCCTTAAGGCGCGCGTGGAACACTACGCGCTGTCGACGACTTGGGCTCGGTCCGAACGGTTACCGGACGATCGGACGGCGAGCTACCCATTGCTCCGTCGCAAGCCCGCGCCTACGGTGACCGGAAATTGGGATTGGAATCCCGGCGGCTGAGGTGCGAGGGCCATTGCCTCGCGCGTGCACGTGCGGCCTCCTACTTTGCTAGCATTACTGCTTCGTAGAAGGAGACGACCGTCTGCCACTCCTCCTCGCTCCAAACCATGGCCTGTATCAAGCCCCGGCGCGAAAGATCGCCGCCACCGATCGCCCCCACCGTATTCAGCCACGCCTCAAAGAGGGGACTTATTATGGCGTGGCCAGCACTGGGTCACGACTTCACCATGAGATCCCGCTGGAACTCAGTCCGCCATGCCGCAACTTTTCACGGCAGCGGAGTTTCGCCCTGGCGTTGCATCTCCACGCGCTAATCGTGCATGCGTGCATGGACTGCAGCCTCCAGATCGCCGCTTCGCGGGAATCCGTGCGTATCCCCGCACCATCCGTGAGGCCATGACCCTCTGGCATGCGTTCAGCCGGGCCGCCGCCTGCTTCCGCAGCGCTGGCGCCCCATAAAGGGCCATGGACCGAATGAGGCCTGCGTAGAGCCTTAGTATGAAAGAACACAGGTGAGTTTTAATCAACATAAGTCTAACACGCCGTTATTTCACGATTACCCTCCTCAAAAAAAAAAAAAAATGTAAATGTAATAGCGAATCCACAACACACCTATTCATGCTGTAACAATATTGCCTTAACCATACTACGAAGTCAGAGGGCCCTTACACTGTTACACACGAAGGGTCGGGCTCCAAAAGTTTCTATCTATGTTATTCCGTTCCCCATATCCATAAAGGGAGTCCCTTCGGATGTTCCTTACGTTCTCATTCATATAATAGGAGATATGTTATTTACTTTGCAAATAGCATGTTCAGTAATGTTAGGTTGTTGTAGAAAAATAAAGATTCTTACTATTACCTAAATTTTTTTTAAATTGATATAAACCAGTGCTTGACCGTGATCCCACCTGATGGTAAGCAGTGATGCAATCATCGGTGGTAAGGCGCACTAGTTTATTAAGAGCCTATTCACTCTAGCCTTGAAGACACCTTATTTAAGTTGCTGATCGGATTTTGATGAAACTTGGCGCACGGATTTACTATGTACCGGATTAAGAAAGGAGGAGATATTTACCTCATTTGAAATCATTCATTTTTACTTTTGTTTCTTATATAATACGTTGGTTAGTATGTTAATGTAATTTTTATAAATAGATACTTTCTTTTTACTGCTGCTAGTGATTTTGCCCGCGTGATAGTAGAATAATATCACAAAGAAACATACTCCCAGGATAAAAAACTGAGCCAATGCGAGTAGGACTCGCACCCTGAGGGTTCAGTATAAACTTTCCTATGTAAATAGTTCAATTCCGGAATGGAGTCTAGGAAGATTTCGTACAAAAAAAAAAATGTGACGTAACCACAAATTTACAGTTTTCAGATTTATTTCTATACTTGAACTATAAGACCTTGCTTTATGTCAAATTTAAGGATTCTGAGTCAACTGGAAGTACCTATGAATTTTGATTTCATCAAGAGTGTCGGAATGTACGTTTTTTGCCACATAAACCGAACTTGTATCTTTTTTCTCGTTGACTTACAAGTTTGTTTTTTTTACAGCTTCAAGAGTCCGCAGACTTGAGTATATGGTTTTAATTTCAACTCGATATCTCCACGCCTTCTTGAGATAAAGGCTCTTGACAGAGAGTCACACAGACAGACGGACGGACAACAAAGTGATCCTATAAGGGTTCCGTTTTTCCTTTTGAGGTACGGAATCCTAAAAAGTATCTTATTTGCTACTACACTTCTTAAAATCCGTATACCAAGTTTCATCGAAATCCGTTCTGCCGTTTGAGTATGGCGAAGTAATTAAACATACAAACATACCTACACACTCACAAAATGTTATAATATTAGTGCGATTGTTCTTTGTACAATTTTAAGGACAAATTAGATCACTACATAATTTAAAAAAATGTCGCCGTGTACCAAATTAAATCATCATCGAAATCTGTGAAGAAGTAACAAACATCTACAGATACATACATATACACAATCTTTCCCTTATAGTGTTAGCGTGATAATTAAAATATCACAGTTTTTCACGAAATAACAGAGCCAACTATACCATTATTTTCTTCACACAAAAAGGTTTTAACTTCAACACCCATTTCAGACATAGTCAGCTTCTACTAAAGTTTGGCAACAAAAGCAACCCGAACAATAGTGGACGTGAGGTCCAACTAATGGGCCCCGTGGGGTGGACCTTACATTGTTTATCTGGAGGTAAATAGGCCCCCGACAGTACTATACCAGCAAGCAATGTTCTGTGACTGGCGACGCGGTTTGAATTTTGAAAACTGTTTTCTAAAAATAATAGGTTTTAACTTGACACAATTTAAACTGAAATTTAATGATTTTTTTATTGAAAACTGATAGTATACTATTGATGAATTTCTTCTTGACAAAATGTTATAAACTAAACTTGTGTTTATGCTTGAAGACTTGACTAATTATTTATTTATTGTATTTTTAATGTTTCTGATAATAATTAATTATTTATTTTTCTTGTATAGTCATAGTGGGCCTTAAATAAGCTTGGGGGACTTAAATATTACCTATAAATGGGGTCGAAACGCTTGGGTCATGGGGTCCGAGTGCGCGTCTCCTTGTCAAGGAAATTTCACGCCGTCTGATCGATACTTGCGTGACCAGAGGGGCTGGCTCGTTCTTCACCCAAAGAATTAGTATTGCCATTCAACGTGGCAATGCTGCCAGTCTTCTGGGCACATTTCCGGATGACAGCGATGTGGAGGAGTACTTCGACGCCTGAGTGTATTTTGTGTATTTGTATTATATGTACATATTTAGGTTTAGTATAATAGTATTTCTATTTAATTGTATTCTTATTGTAATTTAAATTTATGATATTTTTATTTTGTATATAATATCAAATACAAACTTCTACCAGCGGCTTCCTCCGTGTGAAGACAGGTTTTTCTATACAATTTTTGAACCCCCGTTTAATCCCCGTAGGGGGTTAGTTTTGGAAAATAATCTCTCCGTGCTCGCCTACGTTATAAAAGAAAGCAGTGTACAAAATTTCACCTTCCTGGACACTATAGTTTCAACTGCGCGTTGATATGTCAGTCAGTCAGTTTGTCCTTTTTTAAATATAGAATATAACTAATAAAATAAATTCTTATATTGTTAAATAGTGTGACGACTAAGGAGTTCACACTTATTATTGACTTGCACAACTGGCATGATGGATTGATGTTCAATCAAGAGAATAAGAAGACGTCAGACTAATGTCGGGACATTTTTTATATAGGAAAGATAGATGAAAGTGCTTAAAACCAATACAAGAACTATAAATAATATATCAAGAAGCCTTTCATTGCGTCTCCATCCCCCACAGTTGTATATGCCCTATGAGTAGCTGTTTGCGTTACCATGAATTAACCATAAGACCTGCTGTATTACCAAAAAGTACCGTACACTATAAATATTTTAACTTCGACTTTCTCATACAAAAATGAAAAAGTCAAAGTATTTATTAGTGAGCTATTAAAAGTACAGCTGCCTAAAATATAAACAAATGACGATCTCACTTTTGTTTTGATGTCTACTTTAAGTGAATCGTTTTTTCATTTAATTGGTATCAAATGGCGGGGCAATATTATTTATTACAGCACAGGAATGTTCTAAACAGTGACCGTGGCCCTGAAATGCAAAAGGCAACTGAAGGAACACAGGTGAATTTTAGTCAGTAGTCAGTAAAAATCTTAAACTTGTACTCGCAGGTCTAGAGCGGTAAGTATTATTTGATGATATTCCACCAAAAAAAAGGTAAATTCATGTTCCATGTAATACCTACCGAGGGGCGAGAATATTGTCACTAAACAGGTACAAAGGACATTGACCGAGTTTGAACCGTTGACATTGCTGCCCAGGCATGGAAGTGCTTTCGAATGGTTCCTTACATCAACACACTCAAAAAGAAATCGGTCCCAGGGTTAAAAAGTATAGAAATATCACTAGAAACCTTGCGTATTAAATCAACAAATAATCATCATTTTGAATCTTGATTAATCAATATTCTAAATGAAGTTTTTTTTTTCAAAAACTTTTAAGGTTTAAAAAAAAATACGTATTTCCCGGGACAAGTTTTGTGAAATATTCGAGTGAATGACGGAATCACCAAATGCCAACAGAGCGTTCATTTTTCTTTTTTAGCATTGCCTCTTTAGCCAAGTTACAATCATATCATTCGCGCAGAACGCCTCGAGTAGGCCACGCTTCCGATTCGTTTGTTCTGACGTCATCTCAACGCTCCGTCACGTGGTCAGACCAAAGGAATCGGAGGCGTGGCTTACTCGAGGCGTTCGGCGCGAACGAAACAATTGTAACTTGGATAGGAGGCCAGTACTTCCAGAGAGTATCTACTGCAAACAAAAAAAATTATATATATTCTTATCAAAAATATTTGGGTAGATTGCGTTGGACGAACTAAAGGTTTTTAAACCATGCTCAAATTGACGATAGACGGGCCGGGAGCCCTCTTAAATAAACTAAACCAGAAAATGAGACATTGACACTGGCTATTTGCCCATTTAAAATCATGATCGTTACCTAGATGATTAATAATGTCACTTAAACTTGACACTTATTAAATTAAGAGCCAACAAAAATTAAGCGCTTACAAATAACATATCCGCTTCCTCTCACCGTGTGGTCAAGCCCTACAATTAATTACAGTTAATACTTCTTGTTTTTGTTCTCCTGGTACCCGGCTCCCAGTTGTCCTTAATCATTGTAACTGAAGTAACTAATTACGGAGGATAAAGGTTGTATACGAACACAACCCTTTCGTGAAACTAAAAATAATAAAACATTGTTACATATATGGTATATATTTGTAACATATAAAAAAATATTTTATTTTCAGGAATCAAGGCCAGACCGAAGACCTGGTGAAAGTTGCGGGAATGCGATGGATGAGAAACTCATACAAACATTCATTGTAGCGTCACTTGGGGGAGCCCTATGTCCAATTACATTGGACGTCTTTAGGCTGAAAGATAATGATGAATAATTGATACACATAGCGTGTTAAGATTTAAAAATTAAACAACTGTCGTCACAAAACAGAATATGTATATGTTCTAGCATATAATATATATATAGTAGAATCCATTTAATTTACAGATATTCTTTTTTAAGAATTACATATTATGTAATACTTGCAACTTGATAAACCTATCCATTGTTAGGCCATCCTGGCTTTCCGCAAATACCTTCAGGATGCAGACAATATTTTTCGCAAAGTCTATTTTCTTCTTTTTTATCCAAAATCGGATAATTTTTGACTAGTCTTGAATTATTGACAATTAAATTTATTATTATTTTGGAACAAGTTTTCTCACTTTTTAGACGCTAATTCATAACTAGTAACGATTATTTTCTAATTCGTGTTTTTCTATTTCGAAAGAACGTTATATTATAAATATAAAAAAAAAACCTAAAATTATAATGTGTGTAACTCAGTTCATGCTACAATATTAAAAAAAAAACGCAGTGCTTGTATTCTGTTAGGGCCCGCTGTGATGTCACGGGCCACGGAACATTAAATAGACTTACCAAAATAAAATATAATGAAGAAATAGATAAAGGAAATGAAATATAAAAAGGCGTGAATTTATATTAATCTGTGTATTATGTCAAACAAATATTTAAAAATAATTTAGGTGTAATGATAACGAACCATCGTTAGAGACGAATCGAGAGGCCTTATAGCGTATTTGCATTATGTCAGTGCAAATGAAAATTGATTCATCGAATCGGACTGTTCACATTAAGTCGAACACCGAATACGGCGACCATATTCGTTTATAATTGTCGGTTTATCGGATTCGGCAACCCCATTCAGCCGAACTGTGTACACTTATGTTGGAAGCGTCGAACTATAAAAAAGTGACGTGTTTCAACAAATCAATCATGTTCAGTCACCGAAAATAGTCTGTAGTAATAAGGTATGCAACCAAATTGGTCAAAACGACGTATTATTTATTTATTATTATTTATACATACTTTATTGCATACCAAGATTGAAAATTGACAAACTGATATTTTAATACAAAAAACATACAATATGCTTATTGTTAAATTAGCCAATAACGCTTCAACATCGTTTGTCACAATATCATAATTTTGCACTAGTAATAACCAGTATCCGCAAAAGAACCATGATCGCCCACATTGCCCAAAGAATCGCAAAACTTAAATGGCAGTGTGCAGGGCACATTGCTTGGGGTGAAAAGGTTCTGGGGTGGAGAACGCACACCAGAAGACGCAGCGTTGGAAGGCCTCCCACAAAGTGGACGGATGACCTGGTGAGAATTGCAGGAATGCGATAGATGCGAGACGCACAGGACCATTTATTGTGGTGACACTTTTGGGGAGGCCTATTTCCAGCAGTGGACTTCTTTTGACTCAAATAATGATGATGATGAGCGACTAGTTTCCCTACTTTTATAACTACATAACATTGTAAGCTGTTTTACATAATGTTACACTAGGTACAGGAACTGAATACAAGTGTGTTCTGTTTACAATACTGTCAACCTTATCAACGCTTATTTCTTCTCGGAGAAAATGTTCATTAAATCAAGACGTCAAGCCTGTCGTAGCCTGTCGGCTGTATTGTATCTCTGTGTCACAGCTAATGACATATATATTAATACCAGCTGGGAAATAATGCTTTTCTATTTATTAATGGCATAGGCACATAGTCCAAGTGGTAACGGCCCCGACTTACGAGTTGTAGGTCGCGGTCTCAAACCCAGCCAGGCGCATTACTTTGTGTAATTTATTTCATCACCACTGCTGTTAAAACGGTGAAGAAAAACATCGTGATTAAACCGGCATGTCCTAGAACCAAAAATTCGAAGACATGTGACATTCACCAACCCGCACTGGGCCCGCTTAGTGGATTATGGCCCATTGCCTCTCCTAGAAAGAGAAGGCCTGAGTCCCAGCAGTAGGAACGTTAAAAGGCTGACTATAATTATGTTTATGCTATAGTCACATCAGCTTCTAAAGATTGCCTAAAATATTCTTTTTAAGGTTCCATACCCAAAGGGTACAACGGGCCCTATTACTAAGACTCCGCTATCCGTCCGTCTGTCTATCTGTCCGTTTGTCACCAGGCTGTATCTCATAAACCGTGATAGTTAGACAGTAGAAATTTTTACAAATGAAAGATTTTTTTTTAAGTCTATTAAAAATAAATAAAGAAAGAAGATTTTTTGGCACACGCAGATTCACACAAGTATGTAGAAATTCAAGACTAAAAAATCGGGCAAGTGCGTGTCGGACTCGCGCAGCGAGGGATCCGTACAAACTTACCTATAAAAACAGTTCAATTCCCAAATTGAGTTACGAAGATTTTTCCGAATCTACAAATTTACAGTTTTCAGATTTTTTCCCCTACTTGTGCTATGAGACCTTGCTTCATGCTTAATTTCATTATTCTAGGTCAACAAGAATGAATTTTGATTCCCTTGATAGTGTCGAAATATACGTTTTTTTTGCGACATAAAAGACCGTATCTTTTTTTTCCGATAACTCAGAAGTTTGGTTTTTTCGCAGCTTCAAGGAACCGCAGACCTGAGTATATGATTTTAATTTCAACTCGATACCTCCTCGCGTTCCCGAGAAAATGGGTCTTCACAGACAGACAGTCAGACTGACGCACGGACAACAAAGTGATCCTATAAGGGTTCAGTTTTTTTCCATTTGAGGTTCCAAACCCTAACAAGAACGCCAACACTGTCTCATGGCTGCGCCAAATAGGTCTAGTTCTGCAAAGATGCCAGACAGACTTACGTAATAATTGCGTGACGCTGGCGCTTACCACTCATTAACTAGTTATACATACACGCTTAGGAACATATCATCTATCATCATCATCAACACACGTTTGATTCCACCCATTACAGCCATGATATCTATCTATATTGATGTAAGAGGGCAGTTCCAGAACTTCGTCTCCGCCTTCATGAATGCGGAACGTTCGCTAGGAATCGTATCTACGTATCCACATTCACCTACGTTAGCTTCTATAGTAGAAAATAGAATTGGTGTTACGCACAAAAAGAGCTTCTTTAATTTGGGTCTAAATGACATCCTGCTGTATTACGAAGCACCAGTATTTGTTAAAAAAATATTATTATTTGTCCACCTCCGCCCGCCTCTATTAAGATGGCCTCCGTTCCATCCCTAGTCCATATACAAAGGTACAGGAAGATCGAGCTATACACACCTATACATAGAAAGGTATACCACGACCTTAATAGTCTATTCAGATCCAGTTATCGGATAATCTTGCCGCGTGGTCTTGACTGCAAATAGGGACATTTCCTGCGGATATTGTAAGCGTTGATTAAGGAAAACGATGGCGGAGATAGGCAGGTTTCTAGGAATAGATGTTTTTGGAGTCTCTCCGCAATTAAATAATGCAAATACAAATACAAAAAGTTTATTTTTACACACAGGTACAATATTAAGATGTCTCTGTGTTCTGCTATAGCAGGTGGCATATAAAATTGTTGTATTTTCATTTAATATTATTTTATTAAATTTAAGAGCAGTGGTGGCTGAGTGGTAATTATTATTAATCATTTTATTTCGAGCTTGCACTCATATTAGGGTTAGTAACAATATTTACTTAAAAACCATATTATTACCTAGCCATAAAATTCCAGTTCTAAATATCATTATCAAATTCAGTTCATTATAATTAAAATTAAATAAATTCAATCAAACATGTCAACAAATTAAATTAAAACAAAATGAATACATAAATTAACTTTAGTCTACATTTCATTAATTAAAAACCAAATAAAATACTATAAAATTAGGTCAACCTCTACTGTCCTATTAAAATCCGCATCCACTTGTTTTGTAATGGGCAATCCAATCTATCGGCAATCATATGCAGGATGCTATTACTGCTGCCCTGCAGGCGCCGTCGCAAAGACGCAGCTCTCTTACGGATGACTGCATGAAACCCATCAGTACGCGTCTCTGCAAACATGGTAATGGCCCCGAATTACGAGTTATAGGTTGCGGGTTTAAACCCAGCTAGGCGCATTACTTTGTGTAATTTATTTTATCACCATCTCTCAAAACGGTGAAGGAAAACATCGTGAGGAAACCGGCATGTCCTAGAAACCAAAAATTCGAAGACATGTGACATCCACTAAACCGCACTGAGCCCGCGTGGTGGATTACGGCCCATTCCCTCTCCAAGAGAGGAGGCCTGAGTCCCAACAGTGGGAGCATTGTATTTATAAGATAACATTGCACGTTTTTTAAATGCTTATTACCGAAACCGTCTACATCTCTTGAGATATTTTATTTATTTGTAAATAATGTTATTCTACAGATTGTAAATACAAAATCAAAGTGATTGCAAGTGATCGTAAGTGATCGTAAGTGATCGTAAGTGATCGTAAGTGATCGTAAGTGATCGTAAGTGATCGTAAGAGATCGTAAGTGATCGTAAGTGATCGTAAGTGATCGTAAGTGATCGTAAGTGATCGTAAGTGATTGTAAGTGATCGTAAGAGATCGTAAGTGATCGTAAGTGTTCGTAAGTGATCGTAAGTGATCATAAGTGATCGTAAGTGATTGTAAGTGATCATAAGTGATCGTAAGTGATCGTAAGTGTTCGTAAGTGATCGTAAGTGATCGTAAGTGATCATAAGTGATCGTAAGTTCAAAATCGTAGTAGTAATAATGATTTCAGTGCTTAAATACAAAAATCCTAAGTGATTTTTGCGGAATGTCAGAGTTTTATTAACTAAATCACATCTATTTCACATGGCATGGCATGCATGACATGGGTTTACTTTTCACGAATTCCCCGTGGCCCTAGCGCGAATCGATTTACTGGGGCCAAGAATTTCTGGTGTCAAAAAATAGATCTAATTTAGCTGTTTCAAATGTTTTTTTTTTATTATTTATATAATGACATTATCTTAAAAAAAATATTTTAGAAATGATAAATGATATTTACGAGTATTTCGTAAACAGGTTTAAAAAAACACTTTTACACGTCAATTTTTTTTCGTCATTTTTAAACTAGATGAGGCCGGTGTTTCCTAGCTGACTACCCTGAGAAGAAACACCTAAATAAACTCAGGGGTCAAAGTCTATTTTAAACTCCATACAGTAAATATGTAATGGTCAAATCACATGAGAACCATGCAGATTTGTCTGACATGGTTTTTTGAAGAAAGAACCATACAGATTTGAGTGGACCTGTCCAGTCAGTGCAAGCATTTGTCAGTATTCGTAAAGCTCAACTCAGGACTACTGAAGAGCTCAACGACTTGACGAACAATACCAAGGAAAGAACATATGGGTAGGCCGCAGAAAGTACTCAAATTAAAGTAAGACATACGTTAAAATTACTGAAAAGGAAAAAAAAGCAATCAACATAGTCCTCACGTTCACAATAATAAAAGGAAAAATATAGTCTACAAAATGTAATACAAGAATAGCAAAGTAAACATTGATGTCAAAAATTAATAGAGAGAAAAAAAATTTCAAAATAAAAATTATCTACAATATCAAATTGTGATAAATAATAATATTAAAAAAGCACAATTGAAAATAAAAACAAAAAAAAATAAAAATAGTAATAAGACAAAAGTTGTAGTGCGTACTGGACCAGGTCAATCCTTTATAGTCCTTTAGTTTTTTTTGTTTTTTTTTTTTGTAAAAAGCATTTTGGCAAAGTTTTCGCTTTACAAATAATTTGAATTTATTAAGGCTTAGTTGTTGAATATGACTAGGAAGTTTATTATAGAAGTGTATACATTGGCATCTAAATGAGCCCCCTATTTTTTCCAGCCTGGTTTTAGGAACCACAAATTTGTGTTTGTTCCTAGTATTAAAATTATGAACATCACTGTTTTTTTTAAACATGTTTTTTTTAGAACACTAGCAACTGCAGATAAGTTTTAATAATGTATTTCTTTTGCCGCTATAACAACAAATACTACAATAAAATAAATGTTTAAGGGGCTCCCATACAACAAACGTGTTTTTTTTTGCCGTTTTATGCTACAGACGGTCCTTCGTGCACGAGTCCGACTTGCACTTGTCCGGCTTTTTTCTTTTTAATTTTTGTTAGAACAGTTTGTGTTGACGTGTTGACTTACTTACATTAAATTTAATCTTAAGAAAACTTTAATTAAATCCGCAGAAGCCTAACAAAGCAACGCAAGCAAGTTTTGCGCGGAAGGTGAATTAAACTTCAATGTAACTACGCTCGATAGATGGCGTTGTACAAGGGGGCGGGGCTTCCTGAATCGCGCTATGGTTTCATTACCGGCCGGCTTCTTAAACAATACAGGCATAATATTAATTGGCCACTGGCCATGTTAAGAAGGTTCTTTGTAATTTTTGACAGAACTGACAGTACCCTTGAGTGCTGCCTAAGTTCTTATAATTGCCTAGTATGCTTTTATTGAAATCATTATTCCATTTATTTATTATATTACATACTTATTATATTTTTAAATATTTCCTTAAAAAACACATTTAAAAATATAAAAAACAGTAGCCTACCGGCATCGGGAACAGAGTCCAAGCTGCCGGCGGTCAGGGTTTATGAGAGAGGAATCATCTAACGATGCGCGCCGTGTCCAGGAGTACTGCATTCTGGATCAGGCCCTTGATCCAGCCACCTAACGAGAGCCTCCTTAGATGTTGTTCGAGGCGCTAAATAAATCATTATTATTATTATTATTATTATTTAATTTAATAGGTTCGCGTTTGATCACTATCTCACCTGATGGTAAGCGATGATGTGGTCGACAATGAAGCGCGCTTTTTTATTTGAATAATTTAATAAAATAAAATATTAAATACATATACAGCCTCAGAACATTATTTACTTTCTTTTAAGCAAATGTTACTCGACTGAAGATTTTGTGAATGAGTACCTAAATATTTGTCATTTTCGCTTGTAAATCATATTTTATCATCTTGACCTAATTTAATTTGGACATATATAATGTTACAGGCATTATTTCAATTTTAATAAAGTGATTATGATAACCAATATTTTTCCAACCATATTTGTAAGCAGGAAACGGTAAAATATTATGATCGTAATAAATTAATGCACATAACAACTTTGTACCTAAAAAATTCTACTTTCGACAAATCAGTGCATTCTAGTCTACTCTATTCAAGTATTCATGTGATTAGGTAAAATATGAACGGCAAAAACGGTTGAAATTATATATAAACGAGCCTTAAAGAACTTGATCTTATCACACTGGAACAACGTAGACAAAGGGGCAGGCTTATTGAGACTTATAAAATACTCACAGAATACTACGATGTGCCCAGCCTTCAAGACCTTTACACACTGAATGCCAACAAACATTTACGAGGACATTCCTTTAAGTTATGGGGAAATGCATCCAAAAAGAAGCCTTTGAAGCAATTTCTACCTAACCGAGTTGTAACGGCATGGAACAGGCTCCCGGGAAGTGTTGTGAAAGCTCCCACATTGAACTGCTTTAAAAATCGGTTGGACAGACTAAACATCTCCAAACTATATGAAACACACGCATCAGCTAAATAGCTGCTAGTGTGTCTTACCAAATAATAATAATAAATAATAATAATAATAAAATATGGACAGTGTAGTACATTGCTATTGATTATTTGAATTCGCGTTTATTTTCATAATATTTATATTTTAATTAATAGTTATTTACATACCTTACTATTTATATACCGATTATTATTGTTGATGACGAGTGAAATTGTGTAGTGTGTAATCAGTGATTAAAGATCAAACCAATCAAAACGTGTGATTTAAACAACCTGAATAGTGAAAATCATCGTCCAATTGGAAATCAGAAACACGGACATAATAGTGATTTGTGTATCTATGTGTGAGTGAATCAAACATCTGTTAGTACTTTAAGTCGTAATTTAATATTGTAAATATTAGTTAGTTAATTACTTACCTTAATTCGATTAAAATTGTTAGTATCATCGGGCAAAATTGTTAACAATACTAGTTTACAAGATTTTTAATTGGATTCCAATTGAAAATATTTCTGTAGCCATTTAAAATATTCTCATAGAAGTAGCTTAGCTGGTTTTTTTTTTCATTCTATGTGAGTAAGCATGTTTGTGAGGGCCGTCATCTCCGGTCCTCGGCGCTCCTTTTTGTTAATCAAAAATAAATCAAGATTGATCAAGATTTTCTAGATTTATTAGGAATCTCCTACAACTGTTTATCTACACTAATATTATAAGGAGGTAAAGTTTGTTTTTGTGGTTTTTTTTTTTGTTGGTAGGAGGTAATTTCTGTAAGGTGCTTTACTCCTGAGTGACATAGGCTATATTTTATGTACGCGAGCGAAGCCACGGACAAAAGCTAGTTTATTATGTTAATCGATTGAAATTTTTGTGACAATACACAATCAATCAATTTGGTAAATAAAAAAATACATAGGTTTTCTACAGCTCGTGAGAATATGTACATATATGTGAGTGGCTCTCCACTGACCCCGCATAAAACAACACGCCTGACACGTTTAACTACTAAAATAAGCAATATTCATAAAAATGTGCATAAATATTCAATACCACTGTAAAAATAGCGTTTTATGCATTTATATAGCAAACACGCAAATGCATAAAACATTATTTTTAGTTTATGCGAAACCTTAATATAGTTTGTTCAGAATCAGTAACTGAATCGATTTCAATAATTTTTACACCGTGTTATATTTTTTCCCAAAAATATTGAAAGGATATATTGACATTTAGTTTAATTTGTTGACATTTTTATTTGATTTATTATTAATTTCTCAATTAGATTGCAAATTATAAATATAATGTTTTGGATGTAAATAATTGAGATTCATGAAAAATTTGCATGTTGAATATGAGGCGGAATATGAAGAAACAATATTGAATTTTAAGACCTGTACCTACCACCATATTTCAAACAAATAAATGATATTATATTATATTAGGTAAGTCACAAGTTGGACACCATCGACACTAAGTACAACACAGGTCACGGCAGGTCATAGCGAGCATTAGACGCCAGGGTATTCCCACCTTAACAAAAACGAGTGTGCTTATGACCACACGACTGAAGTGAAACTTCTTAACTTCCGTTCGCCTTGCCCGATCACACTTTTCGTAACGCTTACGTCACGCGTTCCCCAGCTTACTCCCCAAGTCAAGCGTGCGTAAAGAAGTTTCACTTCAAAAAAAAAAAAGCGTATAGCTGGATGCGGGAGCAAAACAGCCCCTCACTCGCCTTGACAGCCTTGTGACCTTGTATTTTTGCGGACAATCACTTTGTGATTTTTTATGATAAAGTTATGAAATTTTGTACTTAGATTCTTTACATAAAAATACTAGAGATATTTGTTCCGGGTTTCGCATACACTAAAACCAATGTTGTATAATCCAATGACTAGTGATTAAGTTGTCAAATCTTGTGTTACGTTGGTTTGTATTATACGTACTTAAAATGGCATATGTACAAACTACCTTATAACCAATTTTTCAATAGTTAAATATATTGTAACATAGGAATAAAACTGACAGTTTGGCTGTTTCTCTACATAAATATGTCATGATGTTCTGCTGTTTTTTTTTTAATGAAACTCTGTCCTTAAGACCGTTACTTATAATAATAATAATAATAATTTTATTTTATTTTTAGTTACAGCAAATCCATATTTTTGTTAGTAGTATATAAGTATATAGGGTCAACGTTTTTTTCTTTCTTGATATAAAAGGACTTTTACGAACATACCTCTAAACCTACTTTAATGACAAAAATGTTCGTGTTTTCTGGCTAAAGTAGAGATTCACAAATATTCAACCTCAAATTCTTAATTTAAAAATTATCGCTTAGCTTTTAAATTTTTAAACAAGCCAAAACTAAAAATTTTATTCATCATCATCAGCATCATCATTTCAGCAGAAAGACGTTCAAAGTTGGACATAGGCCTCCCCCAAGTGTCGCCTCAATGAACGGTCCAATTAACGGTCCTGTGCGTCTCGCATCCATCGGATTCCCGCAACCTTTACCAGGTTTTCGGTCCACCTTGTAGGAGTATATCAGTCCCATCGTATCCTAAACAATTGTACATCACAAGATGTAAGCAATGAATTTGTTGCTGTTTGGTTGGGACATAGCTTTTAGTATAATTAATGAAGACAGGTATACACGGCTAACTTCAATTAAATAAATTCTTTGGACATTGTGACGTACTAATACAAGGCAAGTGACGTATACATGTGCACGCAAGAGAAGCATTACTTGCTCAACAGTCGGCGGGTGCGGACGTGTCTGCGGCATTTGGTGAAATCATTGTGTGTGACTTTTATTTATCAACCTAGCAGCAAATGTAGACACCACAGACGTGATGGGAAGGTGAGATTGTTTGATAGAGTTACCGCGGCCCCGGAACGTAAAGAGCAAGTGAAGGAACACGGGAGGTCTTTAATCTGTATAAATTTCGACACTGGGAACTCTTATTTATTTCATAATTTGCCAGCCTCAAAAAATAAATGGGTAACGATATCTAATGACGATCAAACAACAAAATAAAAATAAAAAGCTGATCATTTTGAATTATTACATTGACGTCAGTCGTTTGCCCCGTAATTAGGGTTGCAAAAGACTACTATTTACACATGTATACTCATAACTCTTTTAGTAACGTGGTTTTCATCCCAAAGTTCCATTTCAAAAAGGTTTTAATAAGACATATAAATATCTGTAAATAATAAACCTATTGTTGGAAGGCCTCCTACAAGGTGGACCGCTGACCTGTTAAAGGTTGCGGGAATCCGATGGATGCGAGACGCACAAGACCGCTCATTGAGGCGACACTTGGGGGAGGCCTATGTCCAACTTTGAACGTCTTTCTGCTGAAATGATGATGATGATGATGAATAAAATTTTTAGTTTTGCCTTGTTTAAAAATTTAAAAGCTAAGCGATAATTTCTAAATTAAGAATTTGAGGTTGAATATTTGTGAATCTCTACTTTAGCCAGAAAACACGAACATTTTTGACATTAAAGTTGGTTTAGAGGTATGTTCCAGTAGTCTAACCGCTACTTTGCACAGCAACGCTCCAACCCACTGGAGCCTGCAGCATCATCACAAGTAACTAGTATAACAACACGTCAAAGGTGACCCCAAAGTGATGTCGACGGGCAGTTGCCCAGACCAGATACAACACCTGTCTGGTCGGAGGACTCTCCCTTTTCAATTGAGGTTTGCAGGACTTTATTACAACGGGGTGTACCGCATACTGGAGGTATATTGTATAATAGGGTTTGTAACATTCTAAACTCCAAAATCTCAAATCCGAAACTGGCCTTTAGTGTAAGTGACAACAAGCGAAAACTTTGGTTAAGCTTAGATTAGATGTTTAGGTACACACTCCAAAGGCGTGTAAAACCAGGAATATCGAGTAGCAATGGAGTTTGATTAGATCGCACAAGCGACGTGCATACAAACCGTTCATTACTCGAGATTAACCGCTGGGCTGTGTCGTTTGATGAAACCTTTTAGTAGCTATTACTCTAGAATCTGTGGGAGGCTTTGTTTTGATTACAAATGAACTGTAAAAGGTCAAAGTGAATTAATTACTTAGAGTATCAATAGTTATCTCCAATTACGTCGCAAAGTTTTATTTTTATCCACAAAAATAAATATTTAGATTTAAAATAAATATTTGTTAAGGAATGCGTCAGGGTATATTGAAAATATTGTCCACCAGCTTTTTTATTTATTTTTTTCGTTTGGAAAATCATCCAATGACATCCCCCGCTCTTGGGCGGAGCAGGAGATAGTGTCAGAATTTTACTGACTAAAAATCCACTCCTGTTCCTTCTTTGCCATCGTTCCAGGGCCCCGGGGTTCTCTTTCGCATCACCCATGGCCCCAGTAGGCTTCGACCATGCTGGGCCCCTACGGTTTTGCTGACATCTCCTTGAGACGCGCGTGGAACACTACGCGCCATCGACAACTTGGGCTCGGTCCGGACAGTTACCGGACGGTCGGTCGGTAACGGGCCATTGCTCCAGCTACGCTGGCTCCCCCTTGAAGAATAAGTTTTCAACATCATTTCAGTAGATTATCATCCACTTCTGTACAAAAGCCTTACCAAAGTGGCGCCATGTGAACCAGTTCTCCACATCCAGCTAATTCCCATGACCTTCACCAGGTTATCAGTCCATTTTGTGGGCCGTCGCTCGTCTTTTGCTTGGCCACTTTTATTTAGAAACTTTCGGCAATTAAATGAACATGATAGTCGCTTATAGGGCGGGAATGTTTGTAAGTGTTACCGCGGCTCTGGAATGCAAACAGCTACTGAAGGGACCCAGTCAGCACTGATAGTACGACATTCATTCTCGCTCTACCCAAAGCGGTAGAGGTAGGTAATGTGATGACTTCCGAACTAAAAAAAAAATGGACAACTGCGAGTCGGGCTCGCGCACTGACGATCATTGAAGCACTTTTGAATTGTCAAAATATCGGTCAGTCAAGTGAAGCTAAATTGCACGTTCCGAAGCATATATGTATCTCTATGGAGAAGAACGTGTAAGAAACTCCATGGCCACTTAAATCATATTATGAGTTAAATAATCAAACGATGACTACCTATTAATCTCCATCTGCAAGCCCGTGCTTAAGGTAGAGAATTGCTTCTCCTTCACACTTTTCGCTTGTTATTACGATAACTGTTGCCCACACAAAACATATTTACGTAGTATTGAAGCGAATATTTCAACACATCACAACGTTTCAAAATAAGCATGAAATAACACATGTTTCCGCACATATTCCTGTAAAGTAGTTTCAGAATATATTGCAGAACTGAATTTCATACAATGCAAGGATTTCAATACCGACAAACATGTCTTGTTCACGCGTGGCAGCTTTTGTGTAGATGGCTGTCAATTTCAACTAGAGCGGGGTATACACAGCCCAGTAAATGCAAGTAACTTGCATGTGACGTTAACCCGTGATATTTCTTACCAAAAGTTAATCATAATTTCAGCCGAAACACGTCAACAGCTGCATAGGGTAAACCAGGCGTGCCCCAGTTGGTAATGTGCCCCACGTACAAAACTAAGACACGCATTTAAAATTTCATAAGCTATATTATAACTCAAGTCAAACATGCATTGTAAACTTTACATCGCCGTTACACTTATAACCTAACTAGACGGCTCACATAAGCATCTAAGGCAAACTATTGGCATGATTTATTTTTTCTTTTCGACAGTAATTAAACCTAGTTTATATGTTAGAGGCCAATACGAGGAATCAATAGTATATATAAGTTTATGATAAGTTTCAATCCCCTTTAAAATGCGTGTCTTGTTTTTTAGCACGTTACCAACTGGGCCATGTATACCTGATTTACAGTGCAAACTGCAGTGTTGGTTGAAAAAGTTACCGTTGCCCTGGAACGCAAAGGGCAACTGAAGGTGGGCACTGTGTGGGCACTTCTCCTTTGTGGCCTTTTGATCCACCCGGTGTGGGAGGAGTCTTTTGATGATTTCCCACCAACATAAAAGCTGGATATAGTGCTCTCCTAAGCATGCCACATTACTGATATAATGTGCCACCCTAGGCGTGGGCTGGCCGACGACGAGTAACGGATAGCTCGCCGTCTTGCCGTCCGGTAACCGTCAGGACCGAACTAGAGTTGTCAACGGCGTGTAATGTTTCACGCGCGCCTCAAAGACAGTCTTTGGTTGTGGATCGCTGGTGCCTGTGGTAGGTAGTAACACCTGTAATACAGGTCACCAGGTCCCCACCTTTTCCGAGTTAAAACAAACAATGTCATTGAAAAGATCAATGCATTGGAACTACTTGCATATCTAGGTACTTTGAAGCAAGTCACGAGGCTATATGTAGTCTTGGCTTTAGTCATCCATGTTGCGTTGCGTTGAAATGATAGTGATAATGCATTACTGTGTCTATTATTTTGTAGTCCCTGTTGAGTATCGAATATTTGAGAACAAAGGGAAAGGGTTTATCGTGTGGTTGAATTGTAAATAGGGGAGTGTTATTTCGTTTTTGCGTTTGACAGTGTGTATGTACATGTAGCTACATAAATTTGTTCGTGCACTATTTGTTATGGCTGCCAATCATATTTTAATCAACATACAATACTGGCCTGCAAAATGTAAGAAACTCAATAAAATTTGAATTTGGCGGGCTACCCTAACGCTTTCACCGTAAGGTTAAACAAACTCGCATTAAGAGCAGCATGTTGCCAACGGCAAAGGTAACTGCAATCGAAGACATGGGGCGGCGGCGGCGGCAGCCGTCGACACGTCGGTGGCAACTGTCGACGCGTCGGTGACAGCTGTTAATGTGTCGATGGCGGCCGTTGAAATTCCAACTTTGAAGTCAAGTGTCACTATGACCTATGCCGTTGGCAACATGCCGCTAGTGTGTATGAGCACTTAGTTAGAAATAGGTATCCCTAGGGATTATACAGTGAAGCTAAAGCTGTGTAGAAAGCTAAGAATAGAATAGAACACAGCATAAACAACAAAGCATGGAAGCAGCTAAGCAAGGACAAAATAGGATATAATCGTATGTTAAGTATAGAAAAAGTATTTATTACAGATGAAGTTATGTACGCCTCATCTAAAAATAGACCCCTTTTTTCAAGCCGTGAATCAATTCTTTTATCACATTTATCTCACTACACCATCTAGAACCAAACTTAGCAAAGCTTGTACTATGAATACTAGACAACATATATTTCTAAATACATACATATAGTAGATAAATTACTCCCAGACACAGAAAAAATGATTCTGCTTATCACACAAACATTTGTCTTGGATGGGAATCGAACGCAAGACCTCTGGCATAGCAGTCAGGGCTACTAACCACTAGACCAACAGGCCAGTCAAAGAAATCAGAAGTTTTTTTACCCTTTAGTTAAGTTTTAGTTTAATTACCCTTCATATTTGTTTGAAATTAACAGTTGCGTCGTAAAATAGAAGCACAGTTAGCTCTATCGTGCCGCCATAGACGCCCTGGGCATCAGTAGTCCCAGAACAATTTCCGGCCACGGCAGCCGCGGGTTTGCGGACGGCGTGCCATGGGTAGCTCACCATCCAGCGGTCCATTAAGTACCAAGCCAAACTTGATGCTACGTTTTGTTCCACGCATTGCCAGGGCTGCAGTTTGTTCAAAAGAGTTACTGTAGACCTCTCAAATAACGGCATCTGAAGGAACACTGTGGGCTTTAGTCTGTAAAATTCTGACACTGTCTCCTGCCTAACTGAGGGGGAGAGAAGTTAATTGATGATATACCACGTAAAAAAAAACTAGCTTTATTGCAGCCCACAGAAGAGAAGATAACTACTTATCTTAAGCTTAAGCATATACGCATATCAACTTTTTAATGTTCCCACTGCTGGGACTCAGGCCTACTCTCCAAGAGAGGGCCGTAATCCACCACGTGGACTCAATGCGAGTTGGTGAATGTCACATAGCTTAAAAAAAAAGTCTTCGAATTTTTGGTTCTAGGACATGCCGGTTTCCTCACGATGTTTTCCTTCACCGTTTCGAGAGCAGTGGTGATGAAGCCTGGCTGGGTTTGAATTGAACCCGCGACCTACAACTCGTAAATCGGGGCCGTTACCACTCGGCCACCACTGTTCTCATTAAAATTATAATATTAAACAAACTCATTGCCAGTGACAGTTGGTGTTGACCGTAATCAACCTACAGTTTTCTATGTATAAAAAATAAATGTAAAACTAGAACTAGAATGTTCCATTTCTAAAAATCAATTTATCAGTTATAAACGAGAGGTGTACTATCTTCAAATGTACATGTAAGACTATTTTATAACTTCATTTTCCCTCAAAAGTCCCACATCTAAATCACATTTAAAAAGTCAAGCAACTTTTACCTTTGGTTCTTTGAAATAAAGTCTATAACGCAATAATAGTTTTCCGCTTTCAACGTAGTTACATGGACAAAGTTGTAAGTCAGGTAAACCCAATGAATCGTTCATTCAATACCCGGTATTTTCTAAAGAAGTTTGTGAAACAGGAGGAAAGCAAAATTCTCTTTACAAAAAGTTGGGATCTTTTGCGATTCTGGTTTACCTTTGCTAGTTCACATCGACTCACAGTGGAAAGGTAAAATCGCTTAACCGCCAACTTATGAAATAAGTTATACAGAATGTTTGGAGCATCGTGTGCCAAATTGAAATGGTCGGCGGGAGGGGTCATCTGTAATCCTTTCAGACCTTTAAGCACTTCTCATGCTCTGTGGATTTTTTTCACCGACTTTTTATTGTTTTATGAAAATAAGGCCTAAAATTTTCATTCAAATACAAATTTAAAAAAAAAATATAAGGCGTAGACTCTGAATTTTAATTTTATTTAGATGGGTATTGTATTAGAGTACTTTTAAATTTAAAATTAGTGACATTAGCTATCTAGTTTTTTTTTTAATTTACTTGCAAAGTTTTGGACTTAAATTAAAGCTCTGTCCATGTTACAGCTATTTACTTGGCATTTAAAAAAAACAAAAGCGGCCGGATTCTTCCAACTTCCTCAAAAAATTTCTAGTTTATCCTCTTGCTAGTGATGTGCCACATGCCATAAAAATCTTTTTATAACTTTGTGAATTCGCTAGAATTGTGAATCGAATCACATAAGAGTCGGCCACGCCTCCTATTCCTTTGTTCTGACCACGTGACTGAGCGTTGAGATAACGTCAGAATAAAAAAATCGGAGGCGTGGCCGACCCGAGGCAATCAACGAAAAGAGAATCGAAACGAAATGGTTGTTCCTAGGCTAGGGGTGCTGATCATGTTCGCGGGGCAAACTTGGTCAGAGATTGCTTTAGATAGAGAGGTTTGGAAGGAGAAAGGAGAGGCCTTTGTCCAGCACTGGAACACAAAATAGACTAGTAAAAAAAAATTTGAAACACCAGTCTCTTAGAATGATAAAATATAGTTTTAGCCATCAGTTAGTAACTACCAAATTAACAGAACTTTTAACCCATAACATTAATAATCCCACAACCAATAAAGATCATCTATTCAAATAAAACTTACCTCTAAATGCCTAAATCCGGCTTCATTTTGTGTAAAATGTTTTAGCTAGCAACATCGTAAGCCGACATCTCTGCCGATCCCCTATAATCTTGAAGGATTAATAATCTGTTGGTCCAAAGTCGAAGTCGGTACTACGGATAAAGCAAATCTTTAAATTGATGTCTTTCTAAATTCGTTATTTATCAGAAGTAAACAACCGACTACTCGACAAGCCATTTTTATTTTTATAAGCTTTTTTATTTTGAAATGTTTATAATTTTTTTTTTTAAATTATGTTGTGGTGGCCAAGTGGTAACGGCCCCGACTTACAAATTGTATTTCGCAGGTTCAAACTACAAAATGGTGAAGGAAAACAACGTGAGGAAACAGGTATGTCCTAGAACTAAAATATTGAAGACATGTGACATCCACTAACCCGCACTGGCCCGTGTGGTTGATTACGCCCCATTCCCTCTCCTAGAAAGGAAGACTGAGTTCCAGCAGTGGGAACATTATTAGGCTAATTATGATATAAGCTATGCTATGAGGTCAAATCTTGCAAATTAATTTAAGTAAGTGACGTCATTCTGAAGAAGAAAATACCGGGCAAGTGCGAGTCGGACTCACGCACTGAGGGTTCCGTACAAACTTACCAATGAAAACAGTCCAATTCCCGAATTGAGTTACGAAGATTTTTCCGAATCACAAAAAGTTTTTTTTTCTATACTTATGCTATAAGACCTTGCTTTATACCAAATTTCAGGATTCCAGAGCAACGGAGAGTGCAAAATATACGTTTTTTGCAACATAAACGGCCGTATCTTTTTTTTTTTCGTTAACTCTGAAGTTTGATTTTTTCACATCTTCAAGAGACCGCAGACCTGAGTATATAGCTTTAATTTCAACTCGATACCTTCACGTTTCCTCGAGATAAAGGGTCTTGACAGACAGACAGACAGACGGGCGAACAACAAAGTGATCCCAAAATGGTTCCGTTTTGTCCTTTTGAGGTACGGAACCCAAATATTAACCATGTTTAAAATCGTTCATGGGAAAACTGATACTTCAGAGCTACATGCCAAGCTGTTTCAACTTTGTGCCCCAGTTAAGTAGAGTAGTAGTAGTAGTGTGTAGTAGTTGTGCAGATAGGACTGATGGCCTTATATTAAAACACTGGACGAGGACGCAAGTGTTATCCTCAAACCGTGCCCAGAAGTAGTGTTGTGTGTGTATGATACTTAATTGTTTTTTGATTGTGTAATTTATTTATTATTATTGACATGCTTTATTGAATTTATTTATTTAATTGACAGAGATATATATGTACTAACACTAGTTTATAAGTTGTGTATGTCTTTACTAACCATAATGGATTGTACTATCTTGGAAATAAATTATTATTATTATTATTATTATTATTATTATTATTATTATTATAACCGCATCAGGGGACATAGCTTGTTCGCTCTGCCTGCGAGTCACATGGTTGCTTGAGCCCAATCTACTGTCCCTCGCACTCTTTTTGCGCTCAACACTCTTTTGGAGACGCATCCTGACTGTGAAGTGTACGCGGACGAATGAAAGATGATCATGTCAGTATGTTTGAAGTTCTGTGAGATGAGTGTGTGAGTTTTTTGGTAGTCGTTTTTGTTAAAGTAAAACAAATAAATAAATATATTCTAAGTTCAATATGGCGGTCTTTTGAAGATGGCGGAATAGTATTTTTTTACACCGCCGTTATATCAAAATCAATTAAATGGTTTTATAGAGAAAGATAAAAAAAATACATCAAAAATATTCACTATGGTGGACAATTTTGTAAAAGCATGTATTTCAAAATATATATTTTTTTTAATTAATAATTTATTATTAATTTGTTTCATCTCCGAATTGGATTTTGATTTGGCTAAATATTAGTTTAGCTATATTGCAAACGTCAGATAACGCATTACACCGTAGGTTATTCGTCAGTCAAGATATTTGACTGTGGCAAAACTGACAGCAAAACCTATTGTGGAATGGACCCGTGAAATACTAAGGTATTTGAATAAAGAATTCAAAATAATAATCAAATGGAAGAAAAACTCTCTATCGTACATGACAAAGTTCGAATTCCGTTGAAACACTACTATGAGTTGCAATGCTAATTTCTAGAAACTTTGAATGTAAATGATCACCCTATCTTTCGACAGTTAAATCCCGAATCGTTTACGTTTGATATCTCAATGACATATGAACCCTTGGAAGCAATTTAAACATTGCTTTAAAAATCTACAATTTTTGTTACAAAACTTGGTTTCATGCTATTTAACTTGATTGTGAATTATATTGACATGAAAAAAAGTATTGAAAAGCTCTGCTTCCATATGTCCCCATATTAAAAAATTTCTTTCCTAAGTTTCTTGAGAAAAAAAAAATGATAATTCGAAGAGATTGCTCTAAATTAACATGCTTTCGGCCATCACCTTCATTTATTATTCCTATTTCGGCTCTAAATTAACATATTTTCTTCGTACTTTGCATTTGTGGAAAAAATGAACCAAATTATACGGCAATTTTAAATGTGGTCTAGGACAACTAAGCTTAGTTAAGCCTAAGCTTTCTAACCGTATAGAAGGTGTCGTCGTCCGCAAAATTACTATGTAGTACAAAATTACCGGCTTTATTTATATCTTCAGTTCACGGCACTGAGAAATTAATCAGGTATATCTAATCTTCTTTATTGATTAATTTTGATATGTCATAATTCACTGAGGCTATAAACGCCTGGAGATTTGCTTACCCGAGATTCAATCCACCCACGTCTGGTCAAAATAAAGACCCGTAGTCCTCACGACGGTGGGATAAGCCACTCTGCAAAGTAGTTCAGGAAAACCTAATTGCAACGTTTGTTGCTTCTGATAGTTACAATGAAACCTCTGTATGAAGTGATGGAAAAAAATCGAAGAAATCCTGTCCGAAAGCAAAAGATATAAAAATATCTCGGGAAATGATTATAGTGTACTGTATGTACTATATTTTAACAAGCGAAATGACCGAGTTTATACTCAAACCTCTATAAAAGCTTTCCAATTAGTCAGCAGCGTACATCGTGGACACTATCCGACTTCAGTGATAGATTGGTGCGGTGATAACCAATAAGGACTGACTGAACCATATTTTTGTGAAAAAGGTGGTAAAACTATTACCTCCTTTTTCATCACCATAATCAAGAATGGTCCTTTCAGTAAGACTCAGCACCGGGTCGTAAAGCTCGATCCACCCAAGCGTGGTTGGAAACGAACGTTTCAGACTTCATAACAACTGAAGACTGGCTGTAATCTAGTTCCGATTTTGATCCTCTGGATGTGCTCTAAACGCCATTAAAATTTGGAGTCCGTAAAACAACACATAAGGTTGGCAATGAAGAATTTTCTCATGGAAAGAGTGCGTGTTTATATTGATGATTGGCCTCAACGTAGTCCCATAAATTTTGAGGCCAGTTATCAATAGAAACACTGGGTCATAAACCTCGATTCGCTCTAGTGTGGTTGGAAATGAACGTTTCGGACTTCATCAGAGTAAATAATTTTTACAATATTTATGGCACGACTATTGTTATGAACTTATAAGTTACGAACTTATAACTTTAGTAATTTATTTCTTTGTAGTTTCACAAATAGACATTCAGAAATGTATTTACAGTAATTCCAAATCCAATCCAATCCAATTCTATTATGTAAATTATAAGATATTTAGAGTAGACGGCTCGATTCAAACCTGGTTGGCGGCTGTAAATTACTATACCACTACTCTCTGTGCAGAACCCCACCATGGCCACCACTCAGGTGAGTGGTACCAGTAGGGTTACTGGCACATGAAATTGGTACCGCACAGCAATTTGCGGAATGTTACAAGCCGCCATTAAGTTTAATTGTACCCTTACTAAATAAAATGTTGGGGTCATGGGTGATGCGAAAGAGATCCCCGGGGCCCTGGAAAAATGGCAAACAAGGAACAGGAGTAGGTTTTTAGTCAGTAAAAGTTTGACACTATCTCCCGCTCCGCCCAAGAGCGTGGGATGTCATTAGATGATTTTCAGACCCTGAAAAAAAACTATATAAAATTTAGAAAAGTACAGTTCTTTTTCTGACATCTGGAAAAAGATACTCTACATACTCAATAAACTAGAGCAGTTTACCTACCCGTTAACAGATACAAAACAGCTGATCCAACCACATTGAAATGAGTAAAGCTATCAAAAGAACCGCCTATGGTCGCCTCAACATGAACCTAAAATGTTTTCACTTTATCAAATTGAATACTTTACTCGTCAATTTATATTCGGTCTTAATAACTGCGTGTTAAAGTTGATTTTAGTGCTGGCAAGTTCGGTCTTTATTACACTGTCGGACACGAAAAGGCGCACAATTGAAAATGCCGGGATTGCAATTTGCAAACGGTGAACAGGGCCAGTGTAACGGTGGTCGTTCCTATTCGCTCTGTTTCCGATACTCAATTTGGCTAATACACTGTCGAGGAACAAATTGAATCGTCTTCATACGATTTGATGGCACGGTTGGTCTTAAGTGACTAATTAGAGATTTGATTGAAAATAACTGGGGACGTAAAGTTACTGTTCTATCTTGAAAATATCCCTTGACTAGCTAACCAGGTGGTTTGACATGAGTGAAAGTAGATTTTCTTCGAGTCCCCATTTTATCCGCTTAAGCGGTGAATTTTGACAAAGCTACAATCTTTATGTCAATACTGAATAAGTTACTTCTAGGCTAGCGTGCTCCATCGTCGCCTACATTATCGCTTACCATCAGGTGAGAAACTGTCAAGCGCGAGCCTATCAATAATAATAAAAAAACTGGGCAAAAGCGAGTCGGTTTCGGGCATAATGGGTTCTTAGGTTTGTAACTTACCTATGAAATTTTTCAATTCCCGAATTGAATTATAAAGATTTTTTTTTAATCACAAAAAAAATGTGACATAACTACTAATTTACAGTTTTCAGATTTTTTCCTATACTTGTGCTATGAGACCTTGCTTGTGCTATGAGACCTTGCTTGTGCTATGAGACCTTGCTTGTGCTATGAGACCTTGCTTGTGCTATGAGACCTTGCTTGTGCTATGAGACCTTGCTTCATGCAAAATTTCAGGATTTTAGGTTAACGGGAAGTACCCTATGAATTTGGATTCCCTTTAGTGTCGAAATACACGTTTTTTTGCGACATAAACGGCTGGATTTTAACTTAGAAGTTTGATTTTTACACAGATTCAAGGGACCGCAGACCTGAGTATATGTTTTTAATTTCAACTCGATACTTCCACACGTTCCTGAGATAAAGGGTCTTGAGAGACAGACAGACAGACAGACGGACAACATAGTGATCCTATAAGGGTTCCGTTTTTTTTCTTTTGAGGTACCGAACCCTAAAAACAGAATACACTCAGGCGTCGAAGTACTCCTCTATCAATTTTATTGTATTCATTTATTCGAGGATATTTTGTAGATTATGCTGAAGGCTAAGTAAATAGACACATAACTAAGTAGGCTTCTCAAATTCTGTGTCTTATAAATAAGTAAATATCCTATTACCTAGAGTGTTTGAAGCACTTAAATCTAGGGTATTCCATTATTCAAACCCAAATCGCACCAAATATTGAAGATAGTAAATCAAATGTAATTCATGTTGTCATATAAATTAATGGTGGTCGTATTATCCGATAGCGTTACAGGTAATCCCGGTGGGTAGTCGGTTGCCATATTGGCAATAATTGCTTTCGCTCGGGGTTTCAGATATCCGTGGCCTAAAGTGTAAGGAACGGCGGCGTTCAAGCGGGAATAATGATATTAAAACTTTTTGGTATTATTTTACTCTATTCTTGAGGAAAAATAAAGACGCCTGAAACATTTATCATCGTTTTTCTGTCCTAGTATACTAATGAACAGCGCGGCACTTCTTTTTTCCGTCTCTATCTTTTTTACGTGGGATTTATGATTTGTATTTCTTAGTGACTTAAAGCACAGGGTGTTCTTCAACTGTCTTTGACCAAGGTACCTACTGGATTTTCTGCGTAGTTTATCACACTCCTCTGACTCTTCTACGCAAAACTCCATCACCCTCTGTGGCTATATTTAGTATATCAACATTTTCATCAGTTTCTAATATTGTATTCTATTCAATAGCAATACAAGCGTTTGCATTAGTTTTATAATCCTTCCTGATTTCTATCATTCTACCATAAGCGTACAGACTACCTTCGTAAATTTGTTTTTGGTCCTTCGAGCCGGATTCCTAAGTAAGACGATGATTCCCACAATAAAATGCACTGACATGGCACATTCAGGTCTATTTATAATATTTAAAACTCGTTAAAACTACGTTTCATTTTTAGCCTTTATTTTCTCACTCCTTGCACCGCAGCCTCCAATCTTACGGCAAAATTAGGTCGTGTCTCGACTGAAGTGATATATGAAAGAGAATAAGCGACACTTAGGTACCCTACACTCTGTCTCATGCTAATGGACACTGTAAAAGCATTATTGTGAAGGAATTGAATGGTTGGTTGGGGAATAGTAAAACCACCTTTGAAAGTGAAGTTTCGACCATCTGTTCTGCAAGCAATGTGCCTACTGCCACGTAACACGTTCGGACCAGCAATGTCCTATAACAAAAATTCGTTGTTTGTAATTTGTAAAATTTGTTGTTATCATAACGTTTATATAATAATAATAAATAAAACTTAACCGCAACTCTTGCAAATACCAAATATCTAGGGCTGTTTGTAGAGCAGAACGTTTACCAACGTATTTCGATTTTTAACCTACTTCAAAAAGAAGGAGGTTCTATGTTCGGCTGAATGTATTTTTTTGTTATGTATGTTCACCGATTTCTCAGTCAGTTGTGGACCGATTTTGAATTTTTTTTATTGGGAGTTTATGTTGGTTCTATAGAAATATTGTTATGATCTGATGAGGAACTTCTAAGATATGGAACGGAACTCTTCATAGGATCATAGCAGAGCTGTCGTAACAAGTAAAATTGCTTTGTTTATACGTGTAGTCGATAACTGAGTGAAAGAAGGGAGGGAGGGGATATATCGAACTGATCTGATGATGATTAGCTGATGGGTACTTTTTACTTGTGCTACCACAACTAAAGAGTCTAAAAAAAATAATTATAAAAAATTATAACCGACTTTTAGAAGTCGGTGTTGAATAACGAAGAGAAAAAAACTATTATAGAAACACCGACTTCCGAAATTAAAATTATTTTGTCCTTTTTAGTGTTTTTTTCTAACTTGAAGTCGGTTGTATTTTTTTTTATTGTGTGAGAAAATATTGTGTCGTAATGTGTGCACCACAAGAGAGCGGCGCTGGATCAAGCTGGTCGTTAACCTTAGTTCTGCTGCGGCTATATTCATGAAAAATCACGGATACTTTAATTATTTTTACTTAGTATAATCGCAGAACAGATGGTCGATAGGGACGATAGGTTCTAGAGTGGCGATCACGTACCGGAAGACACAGTGTTGGAAGGCCTCCCACAAGGTGGGCCGATGACCTAGTGCGGGTTGCGGGATTCCGATGGGTACCAGACGCACAGGACCGGTCATTATGGTGACACTTGGGGGAGTCTTTAAGCTGAAATGATGATGATGATGATGAAGCCTCATATAGGTTCATAAATAAATGGTTATTTTGAATTCACATCTTTATTTCCGCTGACATCAGTTAATTAATTAAGTAATTTAGCACAGTACAGCGTATTGTGCGGACTTAATTACGGGCGGAAGCGAATCATTTATTTTAATTTAATTAAATCTTGCTCTTTGTGTCCGCTCGGCCATTTGTTTCGGGAATAGCGCCTGTAATATTCATGAATGAATTTATAGGTACCTATGTATTTTCGAATATGTATACACAGGCTTTAGCCAGTGATTTCGCCCACGTGAAAATAGAAAATTATCACAAGGTTTGTAACATATTCCCAGTAAAAGAATACCAGGTCCTTTTAGGACCGAATTAAATAATATTTTTATTACTACTTTTTACTTGTAGTACCCTTCAGGTATCTCTCGCGCCGGGCCTTGGTACGGGCCATGGTCCGGAGCGAGGAGGAGTGGCAGGTGGTCGCCTCCTTCTGCGAAGCAGTAATGCTAGCAAAGGAGGCGGCCGATCGCGGGACAAGAGTGGGTTTTTAGTCAGTAAAAGTCTGACACTATCTCCCGCCCCGCCTAAGAGCGGGGGATGTCATAAGATGATATTCCCACCGAAAAAAAAAAATACCATTCAGGTAAACACATAAACAGTGACAGACACACCAAGTGGTCTATGGTGAGATACCTATATGTATAGTGTATATGTAAGTATTACGGGTGTGTGGGTATATAAAATTCGAAGAATTTAGTATTATTTTTATATACACTTTTTCATAGCCATTTTCCCTAGAACCAAGAACAAGTAATGGGAACGATTAAAAGAAACTTATGAAATAAAATAAAATAATTGTGAGTAAAAAAAAATGAGTATAAAAAATAACCGTGGGATCACCTAGGAATAATACAACGCCCTTTAAAATTAAAATAGAATTTTCCAAATCCATCTAGGCGTCTTTGAATAAATCACGAATTGACAACCTCTTCCTTTTTCGAAGTCCGTTAAAAAGACCAATATCCGGCAAAACTTTGACAATCCAAATCAACATAAGTGACCACAAAACAATCCAATCAAGGCAACTTAATATTCTGCTAATAAATGTGGCCCACATTTCGGCGTCATGTTTGTCGTGTAATTATGTGGGCTACCCTTATAAATGAATTATGGCGGTAACATTATAACTATGAGTAAGGGCTAGTTCACATTGAAGCATGACATTTTTTTTAAGACGTCCGCAGTCCATTTTTTTTTAGCATGTTAAAAATTTATGGACCTCCTCTATCCCGAGGTAGTCGTGCGGGTTCCCGTGGCGGAATTCATCAAACGACTCTAACTGCTCTGATGCAAGTGAGTAGGAGTGACCGTTTTTCACTAACAAAAACTAGACAGTGAAAAATGAAACTTAAAACTCCGAAACTGAATGTGTCTGAATTTTTAGAATGCAACTGTTTATATACAATTTTACAAAGGGATCACCAGGGCCGGTGCCCGTGGTCTTAGAACGCAAAGGGCAACTAAAGAACACAGGTGTGGTTTTAGTCAGTAAAACTCTGACATTCCCGTTCCACCCAGAGGTAGAGAACTCATTGGATGATGCTTAAAAAAAAGCAATGTTCCTTCAGTTGCGTTCCAGGGCCGCGGTAACTTTCTCGCTCAATTCCACAACTATTTTGTCACACTGGAGTGTTGTGTTTAGGTAAATAAAAGAAAATAAAGAAAGAAAGAAAAATATTTTATTTTGCACACAGTGTAAAATAAATATCTAACATTGTATGTTTCGCACCTGCACCAAATAGGTCCAGTTCAGCAAAAATGCCAGATTTCTTCTTCTTTTTCTTTTCGTGTCGATGAACTAAATTTTATCTGACTAGTATTTGGCAACCTCTACGGCTCTGTTATTGGCCTCGTATAGATCCTGAAAACTGCAGGCGGTTGTGCAGGATGGACAGCATAGCAAATGACGCATTTCCTGTGCAGCGGCTCCACACTGGCACTGTGTTAGAGATGGGTCGAGGAAGCCCCATTTGGCCAAATTATTTTACAGCGGCCAACCTGAGTGCGTAGTCGGTTAAGAGATTTCCAGATTGGCCACTGCAATTCGCGTCCAGGGGGGAGATGTTCTGACGGGGTGATGAAATGTGTAGAAGTTGGGTGCTTCTGCTACCACAGCGCGCATCTCTCGTCCTCTGCACTGTTTTTTGAAGAAGTCGTAAATCGCATAAAGCTTTTACGGCTCTTTAGACGTGCAGGTATAAGTTGATGTTTATGCAGGGGGTGACGGCCGTCCCGTTCCTGTTTACTCTTCTCGATGCGGCTGGCTATCTCGCGGCAAACTTCTGGAGGAGCTATACCTGCTAGAGGGTACAACATTGCCAGAGGGGTAGGTTTCGGGATGCTTAAAATGCCAGACAATTTCGTGGTAGTTGCCTGACGCTGGTTTTCAATTGAACCTTATTTAGAGTGTGCGGTGGAAAAGTTTGATTTAATTTGTGATGGCTTTAACACGTCATGCGGTCCTAATATTGTCAATTAAGCATCGTTGCGTCGCCTAGATTCTCAGTATAAACGGACCTTTTCATTTCGCTGTCGCAAGCCGAGACTGATGTGATCGTCACAAAAGTTCAGGATCAGTAATTAGTGTGTCGTGTTTGTAGTAAGTTTCAAGCAAGTTTAGGGTTCGTAACTTGGATTTATGGGGATGATTTTGATGTTTTGAGAAAGTTTTAGATTAGACATAATATATTCTGTATAAGACTTTCATCTGCTGTGTAGTCGTTGCCAGAAACGATTATGTAGGTCTTCAAGGTCATGAGTAAATTATTATCTTAGCATACTTGTGTACCATGAGAATTTTGTATGATATAATCATTTAATGAATTTTCATGGTTCAAACTCACCCTTTCAGAACGAGCGTGTACAACTTGGAACTTTAAAATTTAAAAAAAAATATTATTTAAAAATCTACTGAGCTGTTTTACTTCATCAAAACCACACCTGGATCCTTCCGTTGCCCTGTATGTTCTAAGACCATGGGTTTTTTTTGTTCAGAATGTATGCCATATTCTTTCAAATAACCATTTTAGATTTGATTATGATTTCAATTCAATAAATAACTTTTCATTGTTTTTATCTGAATTTCAGCTAGAAGACGTCTATTGTTCGATACTATAAAGCTCCCCAAGCTTTGTCTCGATAATAGGCATTGCATAATCAGTTAAGGCTTTCTCCCTATGCGTAGGATATAATCCATCATGCGTGCAGCGTGGTTGTTGTCTGATAATAGCTAATTAAATGAAAGTACATACGTACCTACAAGGCGTTGTCTTGCAGCTTAAGTTACCAAATGATAGAGAGAAATCTCCCGCCTGGGCGCGACTTGCAGTGGCCTATATGGGAAGCACTAAATCGGTTGCGATCCCAGGTAGGCCGCTGCAAGCACAATTTGGCAAAATGGGGTTTTATAGACCGGTCGGATACTCATTGTGAGTGCGGTGCTCCTGTTCAAAACATGAGCCACACATTAGAGTGCCCCAAGTGCCCATATACCTGCACTTTGGACGATTTGATGAGTGCTACCGACGCTGCTATTAATGTAGCCACCTATTGGGCCCAAACAGTTTGACGAGTTTACCATCGAATCGAAAAGAAGAAGAAAAATTTACCAAATCCCAGATACATTTTCATACAACTGTTTCTACGTGATTATGACGTTATTATCCATCTTTCGCTAGATATTTTGGGAAGACAGATATCTTGTGAATATTATCTAGATTCCTATTGAACCTAGATTCCTATGGTCTGTACCAAGGCCCGGCGCGAGAGATCGCCGCCGCCGATCGCCACTGGGTCCACGGGTAGTGTGAAAGTGAAACCCGGGGCCTGAGACGACGGCAAAGAAGGAACAGGAGTGGGTTTTCAGTCAGTAAAAGTCTGACACTATCTCGCGCTCCGCCCAAGAGCGTAATTTGTCATAAGATAATTTTCTCAACTAAAAAAAAAATCTATAGAAACCTTACATATTTAATTGCGATTCTGAATAATGAAATTGTTTTCCAAAACTACAAATGAGTTTGATTCGAGTAAATATCGTAATTACTGAATGCCAATAGAGCTTGCAGGCGTTATATCTCGTTTTTCGCGTTGCTTCTGTATCAAATATTATTATTGCGTTGGACTGCGTTGGATGAAACAACATACTTTCAAACCATGCTCACGTTCAGCTTTCGAATCTCTTAAGGGAGACAAAGTGAACCTCCTACATCACGTCGCTCGTCGTCGTCGCTTCATAGATGGTGTCTTCCCATCAAAATTAAAATTATCTATTGTAATTCCTATATTTAAAAAACAGAATAGAGAAAACATGAATTGTTATAGACCAATATCTCTTATACCTATATTTTCGAAAGTTTTTGAAAAAGTAATTTATAACAATTTGTATACCTATATGGAAAAATATAAAATACTTGCAGAAGAACAGATGGGTTTCAGGAAAAATAAATCTATTAAAAACGCGTTATACATTTCCTCGAAACGGTGCTAAAGGGTATGGATAGCAAAAAAGACGTCACAGCTCTTTATATGGACATGACGAAGGCCTTTGACTGTGTCAACCATGAAACGCTATTAAATAAATTAATAGTATATGGAATACGAGGAAATGCTAAAGATCTTATAAAATCATATTTAAGTAACAGAGAACAAAAAACTGAAATATCTAGCATTTCTCACATCACTAAAGTTGAAAAAAAATACATGTCAACACCAATAAAAGTTACTAGGGGTGTACCCCAAGGGAGTATCTTAGGTTCCTTGCTATTTATAACTTATATCAATGACCTTCCCAAATCCATCAAATACCCCATGTTTTTTTTTATGCTGACGATAGTACAGCGATGTTTGTATCAGAAGACCCTAACACATATGAATATGATATAAATTGTGCGTTATCATCTATAGTTAATTGGCTAAATTTAAATGAACTTAAAATAAACCTATCCAAGACATTTATAATGACTTTCAAAAATAAAAAATCTAAATCTTATACATTGCAGATAAATTATGAAAACATAAACATAGAAAAAATAGACAATACAAAGTTTTTAGGATTACACATACACTCTGATAAGACATGGAGGACACATATGGAACAAGTATGTACAAAATTAAGTAAATAGTCATATGCTTTGTATATGCTTCGAAAAGTTGTTAATCAGAATGCCCTCCTATCTGCTTACCATGCCTATGTTGGTTCGACATTAAGATACGGTGTAATATTCTGGGGTAACGGAACTGAGAGAGAAACAGTTTTTAAAGCCCAAAAGAAATGTTTCCGGGCGATCTGTGGATTAAAACCCACAGATACCTGTAAACCACATTTTATAAATTTAAAAATATTGACATTCCCATCATTGTATATATTTGAATTAGCTTTAGACGTAAGAAATAATTTGCATAAATATAGTACACTGAAAAGTACTAGACGTGCCAGTACACTTCGTGCATCAAGCCACAAAACAATTATGTTCGACAAGAGCGCATTTTGTATGGGCCCTAGAATATATAATAAGATACCCAAATCGATAAAAGAAGCAAATAATTTAATTACCTTTAAAAATAAATTAAGAATATTCCTCATAAATAAAGTCTATTAATAAATTAAAGATTATTTAAATCTAAAAAGGAATTACATAATTCATTTGTAATATTAAAAAAATCTGTGTGTTTTGTGTTTAAATTATTTTTAATATCTATTGTAATAAGGAGATGTATTATTTATTTTTAAAATGTTATATTTTAAGGCTGTAATATTTGTACACCTAGAGGTGTATGTAGGGTACGGTAGGGTATGGTCCAAAGAACGACTGTTTTATTTTACCACCTCATGTTTTACCCATACTCAAACAAATAAATTATTTATATTTGTAGGATAATAATAATTATTATTATAAAAATAATATTCCACCACAATCACACAACGCCGTCTAGTCCCAAGCTAAGCAGAGCTTGTGTTATGAGTACTAGACAACTGATAAACTTACTTATATATTTCTAAATACATACATATTATAGATAAATTACGCCCAGACACAGAACAAATGATCGTGCTCATCACACAAACATTTGTCCTGTAATCGAACCCACGACCTCCAGCATAGCAGTCAGGGCCACTAACCACTAGACTAACAGGACAGTCAGGATGCCGATCAGTTGTGAGAATCTTCTTCTAAATTCAAAAATATTTTTATTTCACTTATGCCTAAATGGGCACTTATATGTATTATAAAACGTCAAAAGCTAGTGCATGGTTCCAATTGATCTTCTGAGAATATATTTTATTAATAATAAAGTTTATTGACTCAAAAAATATATAAGTAACAAGCTTTTAGAAGCCCTGGCTCCTGAGTCAGGTAGCAACCTGTATTACAGGAGCAAGTGTCTTCACCCAGTTGCAGAAATTACATTTGATTACATATTTATTTATATATACATGTTTCATAAACAAAAAACATGGTAAAATAAAATAAATGAAAGTGTACGCTCTAAGTATTTAATGACGTATTAGCGTATTATGTGTGTGTTTATGTTGATGTGCACGTATGTGAGCGTGTGTGTAGGTGTGCATGTGTGATAGTATGTTTATGTATATGTAAATTATTATTATTATACATTGTATATTCATGGGTTGAAATGCTGTTGAATGAAATCTTCCGTTTGGTGATCACCCAGTGTTTGAAGTTTGTGCTCACATATTAAAAGCGACAAGAAATATGTAACCAAGATTTATGTAACTCATAATATGATTTAAAAGAGTGTCCATGGAGTTTCTTGCACGTTCTTCTCCATAGAGATCTACGCTTTGGAACGTGCAATTTAGCTTCACTTGTATTTTTTTTTTTGACTGACCGAAATTCTGACAATTCAAAAGTGCCTGTAATTGGTCTATTTGAAATAAACGTTTCTGATACTGATTCTGAAGCCATGTGGAGATTTTCTTTTTACTTTCTCTTGTTGTTAATGGGTATATATTGAGGGTGTTGTGTGGGTGAGCAATAAACAAACTATTTCAACTGAGTAATTATAATAATAATAATCATTTATTTGTCACGAAATTATTCCCGTATCAAAAACATAACAATTAACACAAATACATATAGATTATATTAAAATGCAATTCATTTTCCTTTCCATGTCACCAAAGGACTTATAATCTATGATAATATTGGCTTTAGGTATTCAATTTATAACGAGCCGTGAGACAGATCTTAGGCACTTGTTATCTGCACAAAACCTAAAGATCAAAAGGAGCTGCTCAGGTCTTGACCAACTCTTATTGCCGAACAGTCAGACTTTGCCGAAGTGCGCTACCGCAATCGCAAAAAAGCACAGCACTTTCACATGCGTACATTTTTTCGTGTTTTGTTTTTTCGTTAACTAAACTAGAAATCAGAAATATTTTATTTGTGAAACATAGACACGGCCGGTGTTTCCTAGCTGACTACTATGAGGAAAAACACCGAAACAATGTCTCTTTTGAAGTCCATACAATAAATTTTATATGTTATATGGTCAAAACATGAAGAACCGTGAAGATTCGTGTCTGAGATTGTCTACTTCTATTCATGTAGATCAACTCAGAACTAGTATGGAGGTCACAACTTGATGAACCAAAGAAAGGAGTTTTGGGTTGGTTCAGCCCACTACTCCAACTGCCAGACAAACGTTAAGTTACCACAAATAATAATAATCCACATGGTCTTAACATTCACAATAAAAAATATATAGAATAAAAAAGTAATACTTTATGAAGTAATAATACTCATGTCAAAGTTAACTTTTTAAATGTCAAATTGTAAAATGAAAATAACACTTAAAAAGTATCAAAATTTATAAAATAAAAAGGTGTTAGAAAGCAACAACAGAAAAATTACATAAATTATATTTTACACTACAGAGCAGATCAATCCCGAGCCTATATAAATAATATTTCACATCCATCACACAACGCCGTCTAGTCCCAAGCTAAGCAGAGCTTGTGTTATGGGTACTAGACAACTGATAAACACACTTATATATTTCTATTCATACATATATAGATAAATTACACCCAGACACAGAACAAATGATTGTGCTAATCACACAAACATTTGTCCTGGGTGGGAATTGAACCCACGACCTCTGGCATAGCAGTCAGGGCCACTAAACACTAGACCAACAGGCCTGTCGATATATCCTCAAGATACTCTTTTATAGTATTGAAAGCCTTTTGGCAATGTTGTCGTTTCACAAATGGTCTAAATTTATCAAGTCTAAGTTCTAGAATGTAACAAGAAAGTTTACTAAAAAACCTTATAAATTTACATCTAAATGAGTTTTCTATTTTTTGAGCTTGGTTGCTGAACACATAAAATAAAATAGAACGCTCAAAAAAATATTACTCTACTTCTTGGGTTACAGTGTTTGCCAATGACATACATACATGTAGGAATACATATCACATTTTTTTAAATTATAATGTAAGATTTATTTCGTTTATTCATTTTTAAATCCAAATAACAATGCTTTTAAATAAAAAAATAAACCATTTCATTTAAATTAAATACATCACAGCTAACATTAATAAGTAAAAATATAATATTAGAACTCTGATCACCGGCAGCATGGATTCTGTTCCCGATACCGGTAGGCTACTATTATATTACTATTTTTATATTTTTAATTGGACTTACATGAATTGACTAATTGAATTGAACTTATTATTTAAAGTTACAATATTTTACTTGCAGGAACATAAATATTCAAATTGAAAGTTCTAACTTAGTAATTAACTTTATACGTTTAAAACCACTGGTTGGCTCTCAATAAGCTCCCTAATAGTTTTATAGTGCATTTGAATATCGCGATTTATACGTCTTTCATTTATTTTTTTCATACATAATATATCCCACATTTCTCGATTGTCTTTTACAAAAACCGTATAAATGTTCAATAATAATGGGTTAAAATGATGTACGCACAGTTGCATATAATACAATAATTTAATATCTGTTACATCTATATAATGTGTATAATGTATATACGCTACAATATATACCGACAGCAATATGAGGTCGCTTAGTAGAAATACCAAAGTGGCGATGTACAAGCGAAGCCATTTGCTGGTAGATACACTAGTGTTTGAACTGCGCCAAAGTGAGTATACAATTATAATGTAAACAATACAATTGAATATGACGGGTGAAGTTAAAAAAAAAAATATTATTCTGATGAAAATTTTTACTGATTCTAAAATGACTAAACTAACGTAAGTTCCAATAATTTGAATTATTGTTGTTATAAAAGGCACTCCCCAAATAAAGACGTTACTTTTCAAATATCTCTTTCGGATATGCCCATTGAAAACTTTTACAATGTCTACATAAAACATATAGCTAATAATAAGCACACAATGGTTCCTCACAGTTATTGCGTATATTTTTATAAACAATATAATAATAACATATAATACGTTAGATCTGATTTGTGTTAACTCGGACGGTAAATAATTTGAGTGAAATGCCGCTAAACAGCCTATGAGGTTTACTAAAACTGCGTTAAGTAATACAAAGTTTTTGTAATTGCGAAACTTCTGAAACATGCACCATGACGTCACTCCATATATAAACGTAGAAGTTGACAGTACAGCCATAATTGCATTAACAGAGACTTTGATGGGGAAGTACATTTCCATTGAACGGGCCTCCTTAACAAGACTAAAAAAAAAATTCTCAACACTATCACTCGTTGTAGAAGAAATGTCGGTATTGTTTCCAAACATGATGAAAGAACACACATTTGATTGATTCACTTATGCACTAAAATACTGCTGTCTACTTTTTGATACACGTATGTCCTTCGTGGATGTCACCGCAACAGTAATCAGTTGTTACAAATTATTCAACGTTTAAAATGAATTTTAAAACAAGGAAATAAGATACCTAATATAGCATTTAAAACCTGCATTTATTTGTAGGTATTCCTGTGTCATGCTCATGATCGTCACTGAACGTCAAAAACCTTTTGACGTGTCATTATAATTATTGTTAGATTTAACAATAAATTGGTTTCCCTAAAAGGAAGTTACTCACAACGATCATACGAGTAGATGACAAGCGTTGCGGTTGACTGAAACAATCTTCTTTTTAACCGACTTTAAAAAAGGAGGAGGTTATCAATTTGGTTGCATTTTTTTTTTTATGTGTTACCTCAGGACTCCGTCGTTTATGGACCGATTTGCAAATTTTTTTTTTCTTCTTAGAGGATATGCTTTCCGATTGGTGCTATTTTTTTCAGAATCCAGTTCTGATGATTAACTCTATAAGGAATCGAGGGAAATCCTCAAATATCATACGCAATCATATAGTGATTTTCATCGAGAACTTAAGCACTTACAGTCAAAAAGTAACATTTGATGAAGTGGAACTGATGAAGAAGACCAGAAATTGCCAACGGAACTTCAAACTCACATAGATATCACAATGAAGATAGTTAGGCGACTATGTCAATACAAATAAATAAATGGTTCTGAATAGTTATCTTGAAAATGGTATCATAGAAGTGACCTAATGATGATGATGGAGCCGGAAGATAGGCACTAGAACTTTGTAATTAATCAATGTATCCTATCCGAGTTTGGGCTTATTAGAATTGTCATGAAATGCAGTTTGGCTATAAGGTACTATCGAACTGATTTGATGATGGAACCGGAAGGTGGAAGGTAGACACAGGAACTTCATAATAAATAATGTAACCTAGCAGTGTTTGGGTTAATTGGAATTGTCACGAGAAATATGCACTCTGGTTATACAAGCAACTAAAAAGTGTGAAATGAAAAACTTTTTCCAAAAAAAAAATAACCGGCTTCACTAAAAAAAAAACACTAAAAGGATCAAAATAGCTTTAATTTAGGAAGTCGGTGTTTCTCGGTATTGTTTGTTTCTTATTTAACACCGACTTGTTAATTACACATAATTATATAAAGTAGTGTTCGACTGCGGTCCCACCTGATGGTAAGCAGTGGTGCAATTTTTGATGGTGAATCGCACTAGTTTATTAAGAGACTATTCGTTCGCTTTGAAGATACCTAAATTATAATCGGCCGGTAAGACCGCTGCAGGAAAATTTTTCAAATCCTTTACATACGATGTCCCGACCATAGAGCTCTTAACAACTTAATGGTCTCACCGTACTTCAGTTGGTGCGATGATAGGAAGGTGATAGCAGAATGAAGTCATGTAATTCTTGCGCACACTCTTCGAAATCCATCGTGTACTGAAAAACTGGCTACCCTTCTAAACCTGTATAGATATTTTATATTCAAATTCATATTCTTTATTATACACAGAACTTTTATGAAACAATATAAATATGACAGCTGATGTACACAAGCGAGCTTAACCCACTATTGGGTTTTTTTTCAGCCAATCTTATTTAGAGGTTTTTTTTTATGTGTTAAAATATATTTATCACAGTGTTTAATAATTTATTATAAGTGGGCATAAACGTATTTTATTTTTAAAAGTAATCATAGTATAATCAGCCTTTTAATGTTGCTGCCCACTGCTGGGACTCAGGCCTCCTCCCTACGAGAGGGAATGGACCGTAATCCACCACGCGGGCTCAGTGCAGGTTGGTGAATGTTTTATTTCTACATGCCGGTTTCCTCACGATGTTTTCTTTCACCGTTTTGAGAACAGTGGTGTTGAAATAAATTACAAAAAGTAATGCATCTGGCTGGGTTTGTACCCGCGACCAACAGCTCGTAAATCGGGGCCGTTACCACTCGGCCACTACTGCTCACTAAGTAATCTTAGCGACACTTAATTCTATTTCAAATATTATTTTTTAGGTATTGTGCTCACCTACCTCAAAGTATTCTTTTTAAATCGAGTTGACTAGTAGATAATACCTTATTGCGTTAAGTTTGCCTATGTACCACTACTGTATTTATGATAAAGTGTGGTAAGTGTTGTAATATACCCGTAGTATGCATACGCGCATGACGTTCTCATTTAGGGGTGCCCCGGACTTCCGGGGGCCGGCTAGCAGTACGCGAGACATGATGAGACCTAACGAGCGCTCGGTCCCGCCCGGGAGCGCTCCAGTTCGAGTCGGTTTTTTAACCACGAGACAAAAGAAGCAAGCGGCGGGCGTCGTGACTAGAACTAAAGCGAGTCGTGTCGAGAGTGTACACAACTCCACTCACTGCGCCACGCCTTGCAAATGTCTCGTCGAGACATACGTGGAGTGATCTCGCCGAGAGTATACTGCTAGCATTATAGATAAGCAATAAATTGAAATAAATCTTAGTTAAAAAAAATTGTTACTATATTAACTCAGAAAGAGTGTTTAATTTTATTAAAAATGTCTCTTAATTGTTGCAAAAAATATTTTTCTTCGCCGTCCGACCGTCCGATAACTGTCCGGACCGAGCCCAAGCCGTCGACGGCGGAGATGTCAGCAAATCGTAGGGGCCCAGCAAGATCGAAGCCTACTGGGGTCATGGGTAGTTTGAAAACGAAACCCGGGCCCTGGGACGAAGTTAACGAAGGAACAGGAGTGAGTTTTTAGTCTGTAAAAGTCTGACACTATCTGCCGCTCCGCCCAAGAGCGAGATTTTTCATATGATGATTTTCACACCTAAAAAAAAGGTGTCCAGGAAAAAAAACACATTTCGCCCAAATGTCCGGGATTTTTGCCGTGTTTATCCGGCGTCGGCAATTGAGGTGATGGCAGCCCTATTCTCATTCATAGCCTGAGTCCATCTCAAGCATGTTGGCTTTTAAGACCCTTACTCCCATTTAAAGCCAAAAAAAAAAATTTTTTTATTATGAAGGCTTACGTTGGACTACTATCTCACCTGATGGGATGTCCACCATGACGACATTAACTTTCTGAAGTCTACTCCTCTCTCCGTTTTCGTATGATAAAAAAAAAAAAAAAATAACAACATGATATTTCTTCGCTTGTTTTCCCTACTCAATATATTTACACAAAAAACTGCTGCTTAAATGTTCTTCAAAATGAACATAGTATATACATATAAATCAATCAATATTTTGCAAAGAAAATTATATTAAAGGTCAGTGGGGCTCTATGCGGGCGCAGGCGGCAGTACGAGTATGTGTGCAATTAAACTCTGCTCATAATTATGTTCAAGGGACTATATGCCTTAAGGTCCATGCTCCTTGATGGCCGGCCTCTCCGGTGCCGATATACAGGTAGGTGTTAGCAATGTCATCAGTGGAGAAAAATACATATCGCTCGAGCTCGATGGCTCGAGAACTGCCTATCATACAGAAGTAATTTCTAATGTGAGGCAATGTATTTCTTTTTTCTAAACCTTCCTAACGACAGTTTAAATGACCAATATTTTAAGCTAACAGCAATATTTTTCATAACTTTGAAGCGGTTCATCAGTTTCATTTCAGAAACTGAATCCATCAATTCTCAAGACTGAATACACAAGATACTTTCACAAAATTGCTAAGTTTCTAAGAAGCGTCGATACAACGAACGTTTACCTTCAAACGGTAAGGGTAAACAAAAGGGTAACTGAAAATGTTACTCTTCAAACAGGGCATGAACACACTGAGGTGAATGGTAAACATTAAACATCAGTGGTGTTTATGTTATTGTAATATTATGTGCACCGCATTGGAAATTATCGATAGTGTTTTGTTTGTATTGTAAAACCTATTTTGGTGCACTTAATACCTACTCTCTTCTACACAAACCGTGAGATGGATTCGCGCTCATCTCCTTTTTCACTGAGTGATGACCTGAGTTGTAGTGGTAACATTATCTGTCTTAAATGTAATAAATAATAATATTATACTAAAAAGGTATAGCATAACTCGAGTAGAACTCAAACCCCGTCCGGCGCTTTGATTTGTGTAATTGAATTCATCACCACTGCTCTCAAAACGGTGAAGGAAAACATTGCAAGGAAACCGTAACGTCCTAGAAACAAAAATTCGAAGATATGTGACCACTACCAACCCGCATTGGGCCTGCTTGGTGAACTCGGCTCACTACGGCTCATTTCCTCTCCTAGAGAAGAGGCCTGATTCCAAGCACTGGGAATATTAAAAGGGTGATTATATACTAAATATTAGGTACTTGTTGTTGTTCAATCTTTGCGAAATAGATTATACACAGATGAAGAAATCAGTCGTATTTTATAGTCTGATGGTCGGTTTCTGAGTTAGACGTTTGGGGTCGTGTGATTGTCAGGATCTGTTTTGCCTGACAGCTTGTCAAGGTCTGGCATTAAAGTAAACAAGTTTTGAAGGATTTTCGGGTTTTTGACAAAGCTTGACATCAAACGTTTGATTCGGAGGGCGATAGTATAAGGGGGCGGGTGATAGTATAAGTATTCGTACCTAGTACTTATTACGTCATAATGAATTTTGTGTTGTATGATTTAGTGGGAAATTCACCATATCACCAGTTTGGTTGATGTTATAATAACCCTTGGTTTATCCGGTGACTTCATAATTGCAATTTACCCGATGGAGTCCCCGGGACTTCCGGAAATGACGTCGTAATTTTATTATGAAATAATTATTTTTTTTAAATAAAAGACTGGTTATATTTATTCATTAATTAATTGGTTTTACGATGGCAAAGGATTTTTACTTAAAATTATAAAATCACAGCCTTTTATTAAAGAACTTCTAAGCCGAAATGCCTAAGGCATCGAGTCCACCTCTGTACCTTTATGTGCATGAAGTATGAAATAAATTAGGGAACATTTTTTTAAAGTAATTGTTAATTATTTCAATAATTACTTTAAAAAATGTTTGGTTAGTTACAAAAATATAATACAATCTTATAAAAAAGAAAAAAAAGGACATGGTTTGAATAAAAAATCAAAACGTGCAAGACCTAATACGGTTGATGACGTCATTGCATTTTTTTTTTGTACACAGGCTTGGTATTAAATTGGTAAATATAGACGATCAATGGATCCCATTCCAGGGCAATTTCGGCTCATTATTGGACTCGACAGGTAAATGGAGACCTCACCTCATTAGGAACTAGCATCCCAGGCCGATACAATGGTATATTTTGATGATCCTCATTATCCATGTCGCTGTCCTTTAGTTGTCCACCGCAGACACAGCACCTTTATCAAGGACGTTTATAAATACTACGAGATACCATTAAACTGAATTAAAATATTTAAAAAAAAAAAATACCGTAAATAGGCTAAAACTGTAACATAAATACCCCGGTGGAGTCCCACGGACTCCACTAGCGTGTTTATTTATCGATCGGAGACGCGGGCATCAACGCCTGTTCTTCTTCGCCTTTAGCGCATCACTCCAAAAACTAACAGACTTATGAGCCTGGTCCCGTGTTTACCCTTTTGGTGCGGAACCCTAAAAATGAAAAATAGGTAGTCTAAAAATATCTTTATTATAATAAATCACAAAACTAGTGTTCATGCCACAAAACAAGTACATAAGCTCTTCTCTATGAGAGAGCTTTTCATGTTTCAATAAAAGTTTTATTTATATTGAGAAGTTGCACGGATAGAGACTGGTACAAGTACCGTAGCTTATAAAATACCCGTGTGGGCCATACTAGAAGGCCTATTTTAATTTGTATATTGAGAAAACAGTTTTTTTTTTGTGACGTAACTACAAATTTACTGTTTTCAGATTTTTTCATAAGCTTGTGCTATGAGACCTCTTCATGCCAAATTTCAGGAATCTAGGTCAACGGGAATTTAATTCCTATAAATTTTGATTCCCTTGAAAGTGTCGAAATACACGTTTTTTGTGACATAAACGGCCATATTTTTTTTCGTTAACTAGAAGTTTGATTTTTCCATAGTTTCAAGGGACCACAGACTTAATTACATGGTTTTCTTTTTCGATACCTCTCCGAATTCCCGAGATAAAGGGTCTTGACAGACAGACAGATGGACAACAAAATGATCCTATAAGGGTTCCGTTTTTCCTTTTGAATAACGGAACCCTAAAAAAGAGTACGTTTAAGGAAAAATTATCCCAAAAAACATATTCTCGAGATTAAAAATCCGAAATGCTATTCCAAGACATAGTCCATCGAATCCTTTCAGCCGTTTAAGCGTGTAGGTGTACTAAATACACGCACTCATACATACAAACTTTCGCCTTTATAATGAAAGTGTGACACTTTAGTGCCATCCCCCAGGATTATCCATCACTCTATGTAGTCAGGCTGCACATGATTGCGTCCCTGATCAAAGTACGCCACATAATCGGTTGCTGATTGAATACCTGATGAGCTCGAGACTAGTGATGTACAACAGATGGCATAAGCTATCCCGGGAAACCGAGATTAGGAAAAACGGGAAGTCTAATGTTAACGTGTGATTCGGGGAAATCAACTTTGATCATGGTTATATTGTTGCTGTCAAGTATATTTTGCTGTGTAAATCTGTGATTATACTATTGTATTAATATAAATAAAAATTGCAACCTTTTCGTTTAGTTGGTTTCTACACAGAACGTTTTCAATTTTGATGAATATTTCCATTTTCAAGTATATGGCACCCAAAGGCTGCAGCTTAAAATCAGCGTCAGGTGGTGGCCTTGTGTTACCATTTGCCATTATACTGAGCTGAGGCTCTTTTGGCATTACTCATTAATCTATTCGTTTAATTTTAAGGTGTTTCCGTCTTTTCTTTTTGTAATGCCAATAAACGCAATTTTCTTTCTTGCTTATATGTATGACTAAAGACTACTACACACGATATATTTTTCTAAGTTTATCTAGAACGTTACTAAAACCCCGTGCCTCGGAAAGCACGTGAAGCCGTTGTTCCCGTCTGTCATTAGTAGATCTTTGATAGTCGTTATAACTGGTAAAAAAACAGAAAGTCTGGCCATCAGTCTGCCCAGTAACTAGGTTGTGGTGGTCTGATAGGAAAAATTAATGCTCTTAGATAAAATACAGTTTACAGAGAATTCGTACATTGAATATTTTTGAATCTATTGCTAAACAATAACAATGATAAATATGGTCAAAGAGTATGAAAACAAAAATAGCACATATGTACACTGGTAAAAAATAAAGGAACGACTTTGCTCTGCATATGACCAAAATATTTATTTATACCAAATATAATAATACAGGTACCCGTAATTAAAAAAAAAAACAAAATATAATCTAAAATATGGCATTGGAAAACTCCTTCGCATCGTTGTCGGCTAGTAATGTGCCAAAAAAAAATTCTGGGAGAATTATTGCCACGCTGTATGGCAATGCTTATCTTCTGTTTAAAGTTAAAACCAGTCCTTGGGATATGCGAAATATCAACAAGGCTTTTGGAAAGGTGTGCGCTTGGACCCCACGATCGAAGAGTTCCAAATAAAAAATTACAATTTATAAAAAGTACATGTTAATTTATAAAAAAGTGCCTTTCCGGCAGTACCTCCTTAATTATTTTTATCAAAACATGTACTAAGCAATCCAACTACTTCTCGATGCAAAGTAGCGGGAAATTCCACTTTAGACCGGCATTTTCTTGACAGCACTACGGACGTCACATTTAATATTTATTGGCGCTAGCTGTCTCGCCCGGGGCGGAATTTGCCATCTACGATAGTGCACTATCGTAGGAATAGTATATATGAAAGTTTTTTACCTGTAATAAAAAAAAACTTTTTACAAAAAAAATACAACCGTCTTTAATGTAAAAAGAACACTGAAAAGTGCGAAATAGCTTTAATTTTGGATCCATGCATTTGGTTCGTAGTAATTAATTATACTGTATACTGACTGATATATATGACTGGCTTGTTGGTCTAGTGGTTAGTGGCCCTGACTGCTATGCCAGAGGTCGTGGGTTCGATTCCCACCCAGGACAAATGTTTGTGTGATGAGCACGATCATTTATTCTGTGTCCGGGTGTAATTTATCTATATATGTATGTATTTAGAAATGTAAAAGTAGGTTTATCAGTTGTTTAGTACCCATAACACACGCTCTGCTTAGCTTGGGACTAGACGGCGTTGCGTGATAGTTGTGGAATCAGGACATCAGCACAAAAGTTCGCATTACAAATCCTTGTACTTCCACAAAGATCCCCTATTTCAAATTTTAAACCCTTATTGGTAGATTCTTTACCGGGAATTTCGATTGCCAGCACTCGAAATTATTGTGTTTCAAGTATTTCATAAAATTCTATTGGATTCCGCGCGGGCAACATTGCACATGTTTCTACTGTATTACGAGATACTGAAATTGAATTTCGCTGTAACATGTTATTGAAGAAATTCGGTAAAATATATTCTTCAATATATTTTTCTCGTTACGAGAAAAATATATAAACTTCACCAATCATTGAGACTCTTCAATTTTGGTTCTTTTAGTTGGGAAATCATCGAATGACTTTTCGCGCTCTGGGATGAAGCGAGAGAGCGTGATAGACTTTTACTGACTAAAACCATACTCGTGTCCTTAATGAGCCCTTTGCGTTCTAGAAATTCCCCGTGGCACAAGTAGGCATTGAACTTTGTTTCTTACCAGAAGGCCGGACGGCGAGCTACTACAATGCTCGCCGTCTTTGCTTGACACTTGCTAAGCGCAAAAAACCATGGGAAGCCAAAACCACAAAAAAGTCCTGTACGTCCTTTATTCCTAAGAAAAAGATCAATAAGCGCGATTAAGCAAATATAAAAAACAAAACACTATAAACGTGTGCAATATCTAAAAAGTTTTAACCTGTTTTATCACTTGCCAACAGATCACACTCCGAATAGAAAAGAAATATCGTAAAACCAATGTAATACATTCGATAACACAAATCAATAGTATACCTCAATACCTTTCATTCTCAGGTAAAGCTAATAGAAGATATATCCTTCTTTATTTGTAGGGCTTCAGATCGGGACACCCCACAAATTTTACCTGGAAAAGATTTAACATTGCAGAGGGATGATAAGGTGAGGTAAAAAATGTAGGTAGGTTTCCTTGAGAGCTCTTAAATATTTTCCTGTCTTCAATTTTTACGGTTGACGCAAAATTAGAGTGCTAGGAAAATTATAATTTCGGTGTCTTCAAGGCTAGAGTGAATTGGCTCTTAATAAATTAGTGCGCATCACTGCTTACCATCAGGTGGGAAACAGTCAAATTAAATTTTAAAAAATGCATGTAATTTTTCCATTTGCTTAATTAAATACTTTTTAGATCTGGCAAAAAAAAAAAATTAAAAACAGTCTTCATCAACTACAAAGTTAGGGCTTCAAAGTTGAAGTTTGACGTTTTTTTGGCGTCAAAGATTAAATAAAAATAATAATAATTTAAATTTTATTTCAGATGAACTCTAATATTAGTAGCCACAATTCTCTTAATATCTAATGTTAATATAAAAGGTACGTATTAGGATATATCTAACTATATATAACTGTTATTTTTCCCAAATAAAATAAAACTAAAAGTATTAAATTAAATTAAAATTAAATTGAATTACATGGAATTAAATTGAAATATATATTGATCTGAAATAAATTAAAAACAGTTAAAATTCAGCGTGAACCTGTAACCATCTCTGTACCATCGGGAAGTCCCAGCGATCGGCGAACACCCCGAGAACAGCGTTGGAACTGTCACGGACACGCGTCATCGGTGAGGCGAAACTTTTTCTAATAATGGTAGCAAAACCGTCAATATTACTGTCCGCAAACATTCCTGACGCACTGCAGTGCCATAGCAACCCCAACAGTACCCTCAGGGCGTTATTATACTGGACACGTAGATCGTTGTATGCCCGCTGAGTAAAAATAACCCACAGGCCGCACGTGTAGAAGGACTAGAGAGGATATACCTAGTTACTTAAAATTGTTATACATCTTGTTTGATTTCCTATCAATTTTGATATCGTTTGCACATTTTCTATTCTCGTTAATAAAAAAATTATCAAAATTAAATTCAATATTAAATTAAACAATCAATATTAATATTATTATATTATATTATTATTATTGAATTTAATTTTGACATTTTTTTTAATAGTATTTATAGGCTCGCGTTTGACCACTATCTCACCTGATGGTAAGCGATGATGTGACCGACGATGGAGTACGCTTGCCTAGAAGTAACCTATTAACTCTTGACTTAAAGACCCCTAGGTTGTAGCTATCAGGGAACACAGACTCCGGCAGGGAATTCCACTTTCGACTCGATACCTCCACGCGTTCCCGAGAACAGGGTCTTGACAGACAGAGACGGACAACAAAGTGATCCTATAAGGGTTTCGTTTTTTCCAAAGCTACGGAACCCTACACAGGTTTCATTTTAATTCATCACGAGCAAAAGATACCACTAGCAAGCTGCCAATGAAAAACATTTCAAAAATAATACAAAAATGAGTGTAAAATAGACTGTGTGGCCACAGGCTAAACATTATATTAAAAACTGTACAGTAGCTGTTGTTTCACTCAGTAATCCCAACTTTTTCAATTTAAAATTTTAGGGTAGCTTCATAAAATACGTTGTTCTCACCAACTGTTTCATGAAATAGATGGACTGGTGATAATATAGCATATAGGAGACGAAAATCTATGACCAGTGCATGTTGCCAGTGATGACATAAGGCTCTGAAACGTGGTGGCTTACAATGGGCGTGATCAGAAGACTTAAAGTCACTCAAAGGGCAATGAAAAGGGCTATGCTCGGAGTTTCCTTGCGTGATCGAATCAGGAATGAGGATTTTCGCAGGAGAACCAAGGTTACTGATATAGCGCGAAGAATCGCCAAACTTAAGTGTCAATGGGCAGGCCACATTGCTCGCAGAACGGATGGCCTTTGAAGGCGAAAGGTTCTAGAATGGCGACCACGTACCGGAAGACGTAGCGTTGGAAGGTTTCCTATAAGGTGGGCCGATGACCTGGTAAGGGTTGCGGGAATCCGATGAATGCGAGACGCTCAGGACCGTTCATTGTTGCGTCACTTGGGGGACGAATTACTTCTGTATCTTGGATGCGTCTGTGAACGCAAGTAAGCCATTGTAAAATCACATAAGACACCAAGACCCGGAATACTTATCTGTAGGCCATTTAAATATTTGTTCCGAACAAAATGTTTGAATCGATCCCGCGATCCGCAGCACAGCAGGCAATCGTTTAACCACTGCGCCAAACGTGCCGCAACAATAAAATCCTATACGGTAATTATAAATCTTTCGACCCTGATGGTATGTGATAGTATGGTAACTACTTGCGGACGACGAGCAATGGGTAGCTCACCGTCCGACCAAGCCCGAGTCGTCGACGGCGCGTAGTGTTCCGCGCGTGCCTCTAAAAGATGTCATCAAAACCATAGAGGCCCAGCAGGGTCGAAACCTGCTGGGGTAATGGGTTGACTTTCGAAAGGGAAAGCCTTGGTCCTAGAAAGCAGGGCAAAGAAAGAACATAAGTGTGGTTTTAGTCAATAAAAGTCTGATACACCTCGCGCTTCGTCCTAGAGCGAGAGAAGTCATTGGATGATTACCCACCTTCAAAATAATGGAAATTAAAAATGCATACTAATATTATTATAAATGTAAAAGTAACTATGTCTGTGTGTTTGTTTTATTTGTCTTCACATGTAAATTGCTGAACCAATTTCGACGAATTTTTGACAAAGGGCTGGATTGATTGGTGAATTCTTGAAGAAGTGACAATGACAGACACTATATAACCAGAAAGATCGATCCCTTAGAATACTTTTCGAGTTTTAATAAGCGAGTGTAGCCACTTGCAAGAGCTGGTGCTTCATTATGTTTAAGGCTTACGTGAGAGATTCTCGCTCCAAGAGAGGAGGCCTGAGTCCCAGCAATGGGAACACAATAAGGTTGACGTTGTTATGTATGTAACAGGAGATGGATGTTTTCTTCTATGAAAAGTTCAAATTCCAGCTTCGATATCAGACTAAGCGCACTGGTATTATAAAAGTAAAAGTTGGTGAGTCTGTATAATTTTTAAATTTTACTTCTTCACGCTCGAACTGCTGAACGGAATTCGATGAAACTTGGTACACGGGTAGGCCATGTCCTGATACTTTTTTATTATTATTTAGAAGTATGTTTTTTTGGAACACTTTTCTACTTTCTAGTGGTGCGTTGCGTGGTGATCTTGCGACGACAGAAACGGTTGTTAAAAACGGTCCTCGTCGTGACTGGTTTGAAGACGAAACTATCGTTGAGTGAAGCAGTTGCTGAAAACGTTCGTTGTCGCAACTAGTTTGAGGACGGTTTAAGAGTAGCAATATAGTTTGTGCTGTATTTCATAGTAATAAAGTTCATTTTTCAATGCAAGAACTGGTTTTGAAACGATGACGCGACGAGTGTGATAATTTAATTAATGTATTCTCAACCTTATTTCCGTAGCAGCAAAATAAGAATTCGCATAAAGTAATTCCAAGACTGGTTAGTGCAACGAAGACTGTTTGGTCGCTGAACGGAAAACGTTTTCACCGTCGCGTCACAGAACGATTTTGAAATTTTGAAACGACTACGACGACGCGACAATTATGATAGTTGAATCAATGGATTCTCGACCTTATTTCCTTAATAGTAAGATAACAATTCGCATACCGTTATTCGAAGACTGGTTTGTGCAACGAAGACTATTTGGTCGCAGAACGGAAAACGGTTGTTCCGTTGCAGAACATAAAACGGTCTTTGAAAACTGTTCATTGTTGAAACACCCACCGCTAAAACTTTCAATGTGACCCACGTATATAGGGTAACTGGTAATTAGTGACCGATACTTAAACACATGACTGTACTCATGATTACAAACAACTGTCCCAAAGAAACTTTTTTTATATTCTCATTAGTTTAATCACAATAATAAAACAGCTGTTTAAATACGCGCGCGCGTCTGCGACCGGCCACCGCTCAGCTGTTAGCCGCGTGACGCCGTTGTACCTACAATGGTGATAGAACACCCGCGCAGCTTGCAAACCCATAGGTGTGCGTACCTAATCAGTGAGTGTACCTACAAACTAGTGAGTATAATAAAAAAAGTTTCTTTGGGAAAGTTGTTTGTAATCATGAGTACAATCAGGTGTTTAAGTATCCGTCACTAATTACCAGTCACCCTATATATGAATAATACAAGGGTCCCTGTATTCGTACATAAAGGATACCTACGTCATGTAACAATCCATAAAGGAGATTACCTAATCTTATAGATATGATTACCCCTTCGATCAACAATACCACTATTTGTACGCTATTTTCAGATTCTCGGAGCCGCTTCGGTAATCGTACAAAGTTACATACAGACTCTAATGTTTGAGTTAGCCGGGATTGTGAGCGGATGGACGGTTATTTGGACAGGACTGCTCTTTGACAATGCTTCGGTTTAGTGAGGGCGTAGTTTTGTAACTAGGTAATAGTTTGTTGGGGCCGATTTTTTCTCGAAGCATGTTCTCAAACAAAAGGGGACTATTTACACTGGCAATAGTGGAAATAGGTAATTTTAATTTGTCTGTGAGGGTGTGTTAGGTTACACGTCCGCATCATCTTCATGCTCGTCTCGTATTATTTGGGGTCGGTTTTTTTTCGGGTGGGAAATCATCTGATGACATCCCTCGCTCTTGGGCGGAGCGAGAGATAGTGTCACACTTTTACTGACTAAAAACCCACTCTTGTTCCTTTTTTGCCAATTTTCTAGGGCCCCGGGGGTCTCTTTCGCATCACCGATGGCCCCAGTAGGCCCCTACGGTTGCTGACATCTCCTTGAGGCGCGCGTGGAACACTACGCGCCTTTAACGACTTGGGCCCGGTTCGGACGGTTATCGGACGATCGGACGGTGAACTACCCATTGTTCGCGCATACCCTATGTGAGCATTACTGCTTCGCAGGAGGCGACCGCCTGTCACTCATCCTCGCTCCGGACCACGGCCCTTGGTTTTCCCTGTTTCAAACTATCCCGCAGTGCTGGCGTATACCTATTTTTATAAGGAAGATATTATAATGGTAGTCACGAAAGTATTTTTAGTTACAATCAGCGTGGTTTTCCTGTCTGATTGTTTTTATATAAAAGTTAAAATTAATCATCTATCCGCAAACTAAATTTTCTATTTGCACAGTTTACTATATCAAATGTATTCCAATTTAACTTTTAATAATGATTCTTATTCCCAAACCATTTCCAATTTCGCATGCAACCCTTCCAACAGATGTAGGTACGTGTAGACCGCAAAATAAATAGGAAAATCGAACATCAATATTAGGTACACCCACATATAAATTCTCCCTATATATTTATGAGGACACCTGCCTATTCCCCCGTGTGTCAAACAAATGGCCCGAAGGATAAAGGGCTTCTATCGGCTAGGGTTGTATACGTAATGGAAGTGCGTTTTCGCCTCCGCATTAATGGATCTTTCTACGGCTTTCCGTGACCTCGAAACACAAGGAGCATCTGAAGGACAGATATGAGTTTTGATCAATAAACTAGGGTAATAAATAGGGTGAAACGTCTGACACACATTCCACCCTAGACTGGATGATTTCCTAATTAGAAAATAAAATCAAAACAAATTACTTATTTACGCTCAAACCACCAATCCGCACTGGGCCCGCGAGGCGGATTACGGCCCTTCCCTTCTCCTAGAAAGAAGATGTTTACATCCCAGCAGTGAGAATATTATAAGGCTGATAATAATGCTCGAACGGCTGGTTGAATGAAATTTGGCTTACGGGTAGAATATGTCCTGAAATAGCATATCAAAAGAAAGAAAGAAAAACATTTTATTTACGGAAAATGACTAGCTTATAAATTGTAAACATTCTGGAAAATATGCCAAAGGCTCAGTATATTGCCGTGACCACACGCATAGTGCGACGATTCCACAGCGCTGGTTTTCAGCGTGGGCTGGTAACAGTGTCGACATCGGACGCGACTGATTTATATTTTCTTTTATGCTAATTATTTATATTTTTTTATGCATTTTTCCACCTCGACCTCCGTCAACCTCCGCTTTGACAGAGGTCAAACACTAAAAATCCATCCCCACCTCCGTTAAAATGATCCCCATTATATCCCTGCTTTCAATGTTCCCTGGTCGTGCGACCTGTGTTTGCGTTCAGGTAAGAATGTAATATATTTGCGATCTGGCGATTGTATTTGTAATGACAAAAGCATTAAGTTGGAACAAGATTTAGGGCTTGTGATATGTTGTTGTGAATCCGTGAAAGAAGTGAAGAATGTAGAATCGATTTTATCGTTTCAATCAGGGGGTCGTTTTTATTAGCTTTTCATTGATTTACTAGTAGAATAGAATTGAATGGTTCTTTATTTGCACAGAAAGTTACAGGTGTCAAGTTTGATGATATATGTATATTATCGGTCAAAATTCGCTAATTGAGTAATAACATTTATTCATTAATTCAGTCAATTTCTTTTTGAAAAGTGGAAGAGCCTCATTATTTATCTCCTTACCATATTTAACAATACCCGGTGTATTTCGATAAATTAATATGTTCGGATCCATTATTAGAACACTTTTCTTTAGTAAGTTTTTTTTTCGGCCGCTTTGCGCGGATGTGGCGCATATTTTTCTCTTATAATAATTTGTTAGTTCTAAATTTGTGTCTTGATCCGCCAAAAAAAATGTTTTTTTTTTTTTTTTCTTTAATGTAGAAGTTGGTAGCCGACTGCACACATCAGCAGCAGACGACATGTCGTCGCTTCATGTCGTCACGACACGTCGTTGCGTCATGTCGCTGCAGTCATGATTTCGAACCCGACTACAGACGGCAACAACAGATGGCATCCAGTTGGTTCCGAGTGCTCCGTAAAACCAGAGGTCTGACGTGTCCGAGAATAATCGACGTGTCGTTGCTCCGGCGTCAGCGGCACTACTGATCTGCGGTCGTACGACACTGCCGTCTGCCGCTCGACGACGCGTCGCTAGCTTCATGTCGCTAACTACGGAGGGAATTTCACAGAAATACGTAGAAACCAGTAGTGTCGCTGCGACACGTCGTCTGCTGCTGCTGCGTGCAGTCGGCTACCAACTTGTACCTTTAAACTGTTTCCTAATTTATTGGCCTTGTTATTTTAAAGAAACTCAGCAATTTCAATTAAAGATTCTATGTCAACAGCACAGACTATTAGACACTATCCATGGCTTGAGAATCCACCAAATGTCCGATGTTAGTGTAGTAGTTTTCCATTTATATTTCTTAACCTTTTTCGTTACTCTTTTATCAATATAAATAAGAGAAATACCTTATGATTAATGAAAAAAAAAATACGCTTCCTACCTGTAGAAACACGTAAATTGTTGCAAAACTGACAAGTATGACAGCGACACAAAGGTAATCAGACGACACAGCTTGGACAAAAACCTTAAAAAAAGGGCAAGTCTTCTAGCAAAAATCAGTCACTTGAGACTTAACTTTTAAACATGACGCATATACTCGCACTCAGTCCAAATACTCTCTAAAAGATTACTTGCCACTGCTAACTAGAAGAGTTAACTAAAATTCAGATTTAGTATTATGGAGGAATACGTAATAATATTACCCCCAAGCGCGCAAGGGTTTAAAGAAAAATGGCAAGAAAATTGTTAATCAAATAATTAAGTGTCTACATTTAAGAGATAAAAATAAGAGTTATAAAAATAAGAGTTTTCCTTAAGTTTAGAAAAAGGCACACAATTGGACCCCTTGGGTAAATGGTATATACCGGCGAAGTGATTTACTAAGTTTTATCAAATCAAACTAATGGCCAGTCTATGTTTCGCTGATAAAGCGTCATAATTGGAAACTTAATTGAAATAATAGTTTCTTTTTTTGCTGGCTTATCTTCATGAATTTTGGGCTTAACTGAACAAACGTTGGTGGGTGATTTTCAAATTTTTTGTACAATTACAAAAATGAAACAAAAATGATCATCGTTACAAAAGTAACCAATGTTACAAAAAATTACAAAAAGGAAATATTAGGGCTATTAAAACAATGAAATTGGAGCTTGATAATTTATTGATAACATAAGAAGTCTCTCTAATTACAAAATCAGTCTCAGAATAAATTGTGCATTCCGTTTGGTCATTAAGTATTTATTAAAATGTTTAGTCTACAGAAAACAAACCATTGGTGATGGAACTTACGGTTCAAATTATTAATTACTTTTAATATGAAATTACAAAAATAATAGGAAAGTTAATTATTATTTATCAGCATTTTTTATTAAGAATGAACTAGTAATAAACCAAATAAAAAATACTGATAAGTGACATAGAGCTACTACGAGTAGTATCTATACGTCGCGTATAAATAATTAGTAAGGAAACTGTTATATCTACACCGCAAAATTTTGATCGTTTTAATCCCGTGGAGGGTCGATCCGGTACATGAAACACTATCGATTGACGATTGGCTGACATACACAGCTGATCGAGTCCAATGACCTGTAAGTAAAAAAATTGCGCACTAGTTTATACATTACCCTTTATGTAGGTACGCATAATTAAAAAAATAATTCCATTATGAAATCGGCTTTGCTTCATATTTGTTACATCCTTTTTGTTACGCAACAAAAATATGTAACAAATCGTTGCGAAAATGAAAATCAACGGTTTGTTGAATAACGACCTTCAACATTTGGCGGTTAAAAATAATGTTGTTGGACTTGTCTATCACCTTAATCAAATTTAATCAATATTATTCTTTGAATTTACGCAAAAATAGTAAGACAGAGACTTACCGTTATTTTTATAGCTGATCAACTAAAATGAAAACTTTATTGTTGAAAAAAACTACACCGCAAGAAACACACTTTTCACAACAATGACAACTGCAACCAAATTGGCGGAGTAATATTTTGTTGTCATCTGATTGGATGTCTATGACAAGAATGTGTTGCCACTAAAGAATCTCAAATATCTACTAATGTATGCGTTACAATAATGATCAACAAAATTGAATGAAATAGAAGACACATTTTGAAAGGCTTATAATATAATTATTACATAAAGGTTTTTTATTACAATTTTGTATAATTTACATAATAATTACGTAATACGACATTCCGCAAAGAGAATTTACAATAAAATGAGTAGTTTAATCTTTATGATGGTTTTTGTAACGCGCTCTCGCTTAGAGACACGAGGTAGATGTATGGACATATTACGTGCACTAGCTTCTGACGTTTTATAAGTGCCCATGTAGGCCTATGTGAAATAAAAATTTTTTGACTTTGACTTTGACTTTGACTTTGACATTATGACACTAAGAGCATGAATGGCATATATTTCAAACTACTTATTTTTTTTTAAACTGAAATGTTGAAATCCTTCTGAATAAACCATTATTCAATGATAATAACAATAATTTGATCGTTTAACATGTTAAACCACCATAAATTCGTTAGTAATTTTCTTTTTGTTGACATGTCATTTATTGATAATTGTAATTACTTATTGTTCTTGTTTTTTTTTTTTATATAGCTTCTTTTTTTTAATGTGAATGTGAGAACACCGTGGACTTCGCCAATTCTTAGGTTACTTCCTATTACGACTCACTTTTTTTTTTAACATAATTATTTTTATTGTGCTTTTGGGTACAATATCGACTGGTCTACACTGTTCTTACATAATGTCTATTAATACTGTAATACGAAAATATTGTAAACAATCATTTTTTTAAAAGAGTAACCATGGAGTTTCTTGCCGGTTCTTCTCCATAGGAAACGACCAATTTGGAACCGTGCACTAGCTTCTGACCTTTTATAAGTGCCCATGTAGGCCTATGTGAAATAAAAATTTTTGACTTTGACTTTGACTTTTGACTTTGAATATTTTGGGGGACGTTTTCACCCAAAATGTACATAAATATTGAAAATCACCCTGGTGCTAATAAAAATGTTGGTCAAGTAACATAATTTGCTTTGCTTTATGTTTTGTATCATTTCCACATATAGATAATAAACATAAAAATAAAAATCACTGTTTGTGCTTAGAATATAGTGGTTATAATGACACATATGATATCGTGAAGCAATTCGAGTATAGCAATATCACCAGAAAAAAAAGCATGGCATTAAGACATTTCAATTGTCATCCAGCCTAGATTTAGAATTTGAATCCCTCGTTAAATGCACCACATACGGAACATTAAACGAACTATTATGATAATAGTTTAAAAAAATTACAAAAAAAATACAACCGACTTCAATTTAAATGTTTATTTACATTGTCGGTTGTATTTTTTTTTTGTAAAAAGTTTTTTATTTTATTCTTTTTAGTTATGGTACCACCACTAAAAAGTACCCCTCAGCCACACTTAAATACCTTATAGCCAGAGTGCATCTCATGAAAATTCTAATAATGCCAAACACGGTTAGATTAAATTAATATTACAGAGTTCCGGTGCCTAACTTCAGGCTTCATCATTAGATCAGTTCGATATATTCCCCCTTTACTTTCAGTCAGTCATCGACGACACGTATAAACAAAGCAATTTTACTTGTTACGACAGTACTGCTGTGATCCTATGACGAGTTCTGTTCCATATCTTCGAAGTTCATGATCAGATCATAACAATCTATGGGACCAACTTGAAAGCATATACATTCAAACAAAAATTTTTTTTCAAAATCAGTCCACAATTGATTGAGAAATCGGTGAACATATATTAAAAAAAGACACATTCAGCCGAACAAAGAACCTCCTCCTTTTTGAAGTCGGTTAAAAAGTAAAATGAAGAAAAATTAAGGAAGAAGTCTAAGACTAAACGATAAAAGTGCCAAAAGAGGATCTCATTACCAGCTCGGGCTACTAAGTCTCAGGTGTTCCAAGTTATTTATGCAGCAGTTTGAGTGCCTGGGCAATTTGTATGAGCACTCACCTGGCCGTTACTGAAACGAGGGTGGGCACAGAATTAATATGTGCTACGTTCTTTTAGACGACCTGAAGCGACCACTTGTTGACGGTAGTCCAAGGTACAGAAGCTGGCGTTAAAATAAAGAACTGCCTTTTTATGTGGGAAATTATCAAATGTCTCTTCCTACTCTGGTGTTTCTCTGCAGTCCTGGGTTTGTTTTTAAGGTGAGGAGCTGAGCGGGCAGACTTTTACGGACTAAAATCACACCTATGTTCCTTCAGTAGCTCTTCGCATTCTAGAAACACGGGTTTCCCTTTCAGAAGTCCCAGTGGTCCAGGGCTATGGTGACTTTTTCGAACAATGCCTCAGCCCTGCTAAGCATCGGCCTTAATGGGCCCAGTCAATTATGCTGAATTATCTATGAGAGCAATGGTGGCAGAGTGGTAACGGCCCCAACTTACGAGTTGTAGGTCGCGGGTTCAAACCCAGCCATGGCCATTACTTTGTGTAATTTATTTCATCACCACTGCTCTCAAAACGGTGAAAAGGAAAACATCGTTAGGAAACCAGTATATCCTAGAACCAAAAAATTCGAAGACATGTGACATTCCCTCTCCTAGAGAGAGGAGGCCTGAGTCCTAGCAGTGGGAACATTAAAAGGCTTATGATTGTTATGCTATGTTATGCTTATACGCGCGTGGAATACGACGCACTGTCGACCTGAGCCTGGTCCTTACAAAAGCCGAGCTATTCATGGCTCGCCATCCATATACTCGCGTCAGCTTATAACTTAGACCCCAGCCCAGGTGAAACGGCTCTAATGCCTGCCATCGCTCACTGTAACTTCCTCCACATTCGATAGTTTTTACTGCCGCACTCTGAAGGCCCTTTGTAGTAGAAGTAGCTATAGACACCCTAAGCTCGCTATCATACCTACGTAGTGAGAATTTATTGCTTCAGGGGACTAAGAAACTGTAGACAGAGGTTTGTAGAATACTCTCACTGTACTTAAAGCCAAGTGTGTTTTCTGACAGCTAGAAAACCCATTTCTGCAAATAATATATATTATCACTTTCGATGTTCTTCCTGAAAAGGCCTGTTTGTTTGAACGCACTAATCTCAAGAACTGTTAGTTCGAATTGAAAAATTCTTTTAGTGTTGGATAGTTTATTTATTAATAAAGGGCTATATCACAATATAATATATTCAGTCACCGACCAAAACACGAAATGCAGCCGAAACCGGAACCGTAACCAAATTTTCAGTTCTTCTGGTAATTTCAGCCGTAGCCGAAACTAAAACTGACGTGGTAACAGAAAAACTGACTTCCATTCGAACCGAGCTCGAGTCGTCGACGGCGCGCAGTATTCCACGCGCGCCTCAAAGAGATATCAGCAAAATCGTAGGGGCCTGCAGAGCCGAAGCCTACTGGGACAATGGGTTGGATTCCGAAATGGAAATCCGGGTTCCTGAAACACAAGGAAAGAAAGAACATAGGAGTTTTTAGTCAGTAAAAGTCTGACACGCCCTCTCGCTCCGACATAAATGGGAGAAGTCACTGTAAAATCTTCCACCTAAAAAAAAATATAGACGAACGAGTCAGTCAGTTTATATGTATCTAACACAACCGTCAGTTCAAAGACGCTACTTTCGGTTGAGCCGAGTATTCGGCTCCTATTTGGCCAAAGCCGAAAGTAGTCAAAGCCGAAACCGAAATCTGTTCTTCGTTTAGTCCCTAAATATTTTATTAAACTTCCCTAATCCTCTAAAGCAGGCACTTATTTTTCGATATTCACTTCCGCTGACTTTCATAATTTGTTTTTAATGAAAAAAGTGCGTAGCCTCGAGTTTGGTGAAGAAAGTTTTACGTTCCAAACGAACTGTTAAATTTTATCTACATTTATAATAAAAATTATTGTGAGCTGGCCGTCTGGTGGGAAGATCCTCCCTTTTCAATGGACGTTTGAAAAAAAGAAGAAAGAAAGAAAAAACGTTTATTCGTGCCTCAAACAACCGTATAAACTAAAAATACACAATGAAAAAAGAAAGTTATAATCAGTGCGAGGCCAAAAAGGCGCCTAACTCAGCATATTATGATGCGATATTTAAAATTTTAACATGATACGCTGGTATTTTGTTAGGGCCAAACAATAAGTAATGAAGAAATAGACAAAATTCATTTGCGGGACAGGACAGCGAGACTTTACACCCTGTTTTGCCTAATTCTAAATATTTATCTCACTTTCTCATTTTACCAAGCACACCTCGCATACTCATAACAAATTCACATTGGAGTTTTGCTTTAAAATTATTGAAAACGTGTAAACCAAGAGTGGTTAGCTAAAAGCTTTCATTACTTCGTATGGGTTGCCATCCATTAGACCCGGCTTAGTTAAGATTGGGTTACACTGACGTGCCTTTACTAATATCTAGTGAAAATGTGGGTGACGGTTATTAATTCTACTGTCTGGGTACTAGATGGCTGGGTGTTTGTGTCGGTCGCACTAAGTAGGTCAATTTTCATACCTACCTAAATGATTAAAATAATTAGTGTTGCGACAGAACTCTGCTTCCGCTTCCGCTTCTGCAGAAGTTCCACAAGCTTTTTCACTTCTGTTTGCGCTTCTGCTTCCACACAATTTATAACAGAACTCTAAACGAAAGAATACAGCGAGGAGCATGGGGGTGAGGGGCGCGTGGACGACTGGACACATCGGAAGAGGCGAGATGGGGGCGGGGTCGGTACACAAACATGTCGCAACGAGTTTCTTTATTATTATATTTTTTTGGTTCATTCTGAACATGTGCCTCGTGACTTGATTACGACGTAAACCTTCTGTTGTTTTTACAACATAAAACTATGCTTTTTCTTCATAGTATTAACACTGCCGCTTCCGTTTCCGCTTCCGCATCCGCAAAGGTTTACTTTTAACTTCTGTTTCCGTTTCCGCTTCCGTTAAGAAATTTCCGTTGCATTACTAAAAACGATACATGATGTTTATTTTGCAAATAAATTGTAAATAACACTTTTACATGTCAATGTTTTTTTCGTTACCTTATTTAAACTAAATGAGGCCGGTGTTTCCTAGCTGACTACCCTGAGAAGAAACACCGAAACAAGGTTTATGCCTTTTTTAATCATCATCATCATCTTTTGAGCTGAAAGACGTCCACTGTTAAACATAGGCCTCCCCCAAATGTCACCACAATAAACGGTTCTGAGCGTCTCGCATCCATCCGATTCCCGCAACCTTTACCAGGTCATCGGTCCACCTTGTAGGAGGCCTTACAACGCTGCGTCTTCCAGTACGCAGTTGCCACTCCAGATCCTTTCGTCCCCAAAGGCCATCTGTTCTGCGAGCAATGTGCCCTGCCCATTACGACTTTAGTTTGGTGATTCTTCGTGCTATATCGGTAACCTTGGTTCTCCTGCGGATATCTTCATTCCTGATTCGATCACGCAAGAAACTCCGAGAAATAGCCCTTTCCATTGCCATTAGAATGACTTGAAGCTTTCTGATGAGGCCCATTGTGAGCGTTCCAGACCCATATGTCATCACTGGCAACACGCACTGGTCATAAACTACGTCTGGAGATAATGTGGTATGCTGGACGAAAAGATACCGCGCAGCTTCCCGAACGCTGCCCAGCCGAGTCAGATCGATTCTCTTTAAATGGTCAACAGAAATCATGTGAAACAGACTAATTCAACAGACTAACAACCTGATTTATGTACCTATAGGCCCACAAAATGGTCCATTTGAGCAACAGTCTTCAGACAAAACACGAATAAAAAGAAACTTCAATACAACATTAATTAAATAAAACTTGGTAAGTAAACGTAATACAAGAATAATTAACAAAGCATTCAATAAAATTAAATTTAGTTCATCTCATCTAAAGAAGGGAATTAAACTTTTTGAAAGCAATCAATTACATCCATTAGCTGGATCCTTAAGGTTAGGACATACCGGCGAAATTTAACTTGCCCTAATTAATTGGGTAGCTGACTCAATTTAAATAAATTTCAAGTAAAAAAATCAAAATAAAATCAATCTGAATTTAAAATGATTATTTATATCAAAAGTAACTTTATTCAAAATTGCAAATAGCTAATATGTAAATTAAAAATTGAAAAGGAATCGTTTGTCTTGGTATGGTCATGTGAAGAGGAGGAATGAAGCGCATGTTGCTAAAAGAGTTATGAGTTTACATGTGGATGGATGGAGAGGGAGAGGGAGACCAAAGAAAAGATGGATGGATTGTGTGAAGAGTGATATGAAAGAAAAGGAAGTTAGTGATAGCATGACGAGTGACAGGGCAGAATTGAAGAAAAAAACATGTTGCGCCAACCCCAAATAACACGGGACAAGGGCAGGAAGATGATGATGAAATAGCTAATATGTATCACTAGCTTTTACCAGCGGCGTCGCCCGCGTGGAAGTACAAAATCATCATGGATACTCTCAGGATAAAAATATCCTATGTGCTAATTTTAGGACATGACATTGGCATACGGTTAGACCTGTCATCCACATCTGTTCATTGTAAGGAGTAACAAACATACAGATACAAACTCTCATCTTTATATTATTGTAGTGTGATAGAATCAGATCATTGAATCAGAACTTGGTAGGTATATATCTTGGTATGGTCCCTAAATCCGACGGTATAATCTACGCCTTACTTGTAAACGGTCCAAAATCTCCAAGTTTTAATTAAAATACAAAGTGAGAATTTGTTAATTAATCTTAATTATTTTAGGAATTAAACTGTTCGAGAATCGTTTTTCAACGTTTGGAAACTGCAAAAGGTTTTCCGGAGCCTTTCGGCGTTTCTATATTATTATGTTTAAGATAAATGGTCCATTTCAAGTTTTATTGAGTTTTTTTGTGATAATAAAATGAATATTTCCCAAAGTGGTAATATGTACTTGGAGATAAATAGCCTGGAAATGAAAACGTTAATATAGCCGGCCTCGTAATATAAATTTATTATTTATTTATTAATACTTAATGTAATACAGAGGTACAAAGACGGTTTATGTTATTATATGTTTAAAGCATTCTCTATCTATCAACATAGGGATGGTGGGGAAACAAAACGGCACGTGTATAAAAAAATAAACAATTATTTTAAAAAACAAAAGTACGACATCTCCCACTCTAGGGTGGAGCTAGAGAGCGTATCAGACATTTACTGACTTAGAGATACGGTCAGTCTCTCAAACGTTCCTAGCAGTCATGGGACCTACAGAGCCCCCTCAGTTTTGCTGGCACCTCTTTGAAACGCCCGTGGAACACTACGAGCCGTCGACTCGAGCTTGATCCTTACCGAACGGCTGGACGGCGAGCTACCCATTGCTTATCTGCAAGCGCACGCTGTACTGTTGCCGGAAATTGCTCTGCGATTTCCGACACCCGGGGTGTCTCCTTCGACGGCGACTGAGGCGTGGGGATGTTAGTTCCCTTACGAAAAGAAGGACACAGCTGCTTCCTATTCCCTCTCGCTCAGGGTAATGGCTTGAACCAGAGCCTGATGCGAGAGATCGCTGATCGAAGTTCTATGAGGACACGGCAGAACTCTGCCCAAGCGGGGCAGACTTCCACCGTATGCTCTACTGTCCGCCGGGCGATCCACACAATGGTGACACCCGGGTGTTTCTTCCACCTGAATCCAATACCAAACTGAAAACTTCCCAAACTGGCCAAGTGAGGCTGTTGAGGATCCGAACTTTAATTTTTTTCTATTTTACAATACGGCATCTGATTAGTAGCCAAATCTTTAACAATACTTGTAAAATTAGGACCATGTGATGAACGTAAAAATCATTTAAATCAGTCCATGCGTTTCACTAAGAAAAAATCCAACATACACAGGCTGATAAACACATTGGTCCTAGAACGCACAGGGCAACTGAAGGAACACTGGTGAGTCAGTAAAACTCTGCCACTCCCTCTTGGTTCACCATAGAGTGGGAACTAGTATTAGGTGATTTCCCACCGTCCAAAAAAAATCCTTTGCTTCGTGCAGTCTTGTAAAAAGGGACACTATCAAAATCCGTTTCATCTCTCGATCCCAGTACATTTCGACACTACACTCGACTATTCAATCGGATTTAATCCGATAAGTACAGGCGGGCACAGTAGTGCACCTAGTCGACATGTCACAAGATAGACTGGTAAAGAAGGTTCGATCAATACAGTGAGCTAAAATGTAAGTACACGCACGATATATAGATAGATGACACATTTCACGTGTATCGAGTAAGTTTTTTTTTTATTCTTGATAGGTTCGAGCTTGACCGCTATCTCACCTCATGGAAAGCGACGATGCGGTCGGCGATGGAGCGCGCTTACCTAGAAGTAACCTTTTTACTCTTGACTTAAAGATTCCCGGGTTGTAGCCATCTGGAAACACAGATTCCGGCAAAGAATTCCACTCCTTAGCTGTACGCACAATGAATGTGTTCCCAAAACGTTTTGTGCGTATAGACATCCCAGTCTACCATGTAACGGTGGTACAAAGCCGTACGCCTCGTGGTCCGAAGATGGAACGGTCTAGATGGAATTAGGTTGTGCAATATGAGTAAATGGAATAATTTGCCTGCTGCGGTCTTCCCATCCGATTATAATTTAGGTGTCTTCAAGGCTAGAGTGAATAGGCTCTTAAGAGCGTCCTTTTCGAGGTATATTTCCATACAACCGCTCTTACGTGATAATGACGTTACAACGTCATTATCACGTAAGAGCGAAGATACATCTTTTTCTAGATATTTTGGATACACAACTATCTTGTGGATATTATCTAGGCTTCTATAGAAATCAAAAAATAAAGTGTAAAACTGATTTAGTAAAGACCTCTGAAAATCTGTTATTTTACTTGAACTTTGGCCCTCCATAATGTACTTATATATTAAAAATATAAAAAAGTACATCAATAGAAACCTTTCATATTTAATCGAGATTCGGAATGCTGACAATTTTTCTGAAAAAGTTTTAAGGGTTTAAAAAGAAACACGTATTTCCTGGAACCAGTTTTTTTAAATATTCGAGTAAATCACGGAATTACCGAATGCCAACAGAGTTTTCAGGCGTTATCTTACAGACAGACAGACGGACGGACAATAAAGTGATCCTATAAGGGTTCCATGTTTTCCTTTTGAGGCACAAAACCCTATAAAAGAGTAGCGAGAGCAAGCGCACACGCACCCGGCATGTGTTTTAAGATTGCTGTCTTCTTCTTCTTTTCGAATCGATGGTGAACTCTTTAAACTGTTTGGGCCCAGTAGGTGGCTACGAAAACTGCAGCATTGGTGGTACTCATTAAGTCCTCCAAAGTGCAGGTATATAGGGTGACTGGTAATTAGTGACCTATACTTAAACACATGGTTGTACTCATGATTACAAACAACTTTCCCAAAGAAACTTGGTACATTCACTGATTAGGTACGTACACCTATGGGTTTGCAAGCTGCGCGGGTGTTCTATCACTATTGTAGGTACGACGGCGTCACGTGGCTGACAGCTGAGAGGTCGCCGGTCGCAGGCGCGCGCGCCTTTTTTAGCAGCTGTTTTATTATTGTGATAAAACTAATGAGAATATAAAAAAAGTTTCTTTAGGAAAGTTGTTTGTAATCATGAGTACAATCATGTGTTTAAGTATCGGTCACTAATTACCAGTCACCCTTTATAGGATCTCGTACATGTGTTTATTCATTTATTTATTTATATAGGCACACCAACGACTTATTTACTAAACATTGACTACAATACATTTACGAGGGCATCTTGTGTAAAAAAATCACTTATAGGAATGCATAGCATTTTTCACAGTAGGTCTTAATATGGTTATATTTAGGTTTACAATTGGAAATTGTCATTCATCATCATCATCATCTTCCTGCCCTTGTCCCGTGTTATTTGGAGTCGCCGCAACACGTTTTTTTCTTCCATTCTGCCCTGTCACCCATCATACTAACTTCCTTTTTTTTCATATCACTCTTCACACAATCCATCCATCTTTTATTTGGTCTACCTCTCCCTCTCCATCCGTCCACATGTAAACTCATAACTCTTTTAGTAACATGCGTTTCATCTTTCCTCTTCACATGACCATACCAAGACAAACGATTCCCTTCGAAAATTGGAAGTTAAAATAACATTATTATTACCTGCAATTATAGATTTTACATTATTAAACATTGACAAACGTGTTAGACCGTAGTTATGATCGTAGGAATCCGATAGATTGATATTTTGTATACATTAATATATGCATATATATACTTATATATTTATTTATTTAATTCCCATATAAAAAACTGATTTTCATCCGTACCTACACTCTAAGGTTCAGTTGAAAACCAGCGTCAGGCAACTGCTACGTAGTTGTCCGGCATTAGGCTGAACTGCACCTGTTTGATGTAGCCGTGAGACATATTGTTATTGTTAATTTTTATTTCTCCTTTTTTATGTTTAATTTTAGTTTGTTAAATTGATTAAGTAGAATAAGATTAGTATCACGGTGTGCCAAATAAACATATTTTCTTTCTTTTCTTTATAGATGTATGACGCACAGGACCGGTCATTGTGGCGTCACAATGGGGGGGGGGGGGTATGTCCAGCAGTGGACGTTTTTCGGCTGAAATGATGAGGATGATGGTAAATCTGGCCTTCTGTTAATGCCTAGGTTATAGACTAGAAGCGACGCGACTTAGCGAGGTATTTCTACACATAGGACTTATACTAGCAAAAGCAGTAAACGACTCGGTGTCGCAAATCCTGTCGAGATCCCCGGGACCCTGGAACAATGTCAAAGAAGGAACAGGAGTGTATTTTTAGTCAGTAAAAGTCTGACACCCTCCCTATCCGCCCAAGGGTAGGGGATGCCATTAGATGATTTCCCCACCTAAAAAAACCACCTTTGCCACAATCGACCTCAACGACATCAACCCTCAGGCATCCAGTGAGTGACGATCTTCGCCCAGCTCTCCAGGTGCCTACTTTAGCCTCATCTGCTATTTGAGTTGTGGAGCGCAGTATGGTATTACTATCGCGAGTAAAGCCAGGGCAATAGCTAGTTATATATATTCACACCTGGTTTACTGTCTTGATTTAAAAGCTCCATTTCCCAGCATTCATCAATCTTCAGCCTGTCACGCGGCAGACACAGAGGTGACTTCCTTTTAGGTCGTTACTTTTTACACAACACATTCCATTTTTTTTTGCTATTTGCTTATGTTAACGTCTTTATTCTCAGACTTAGCTTCTGCATGCGGCTTTGTCCGCGAAATAGTAGAAAATTATTCCAAGGGAATATATTCTCGGGATTAGTGTGAAAGAGCTGAGCAGAGGTTTGTCAGAGCTGCGGGTTTTATTATTGATAGGTTCCTGTTTGATCACTATCTCACTTGCCCCTATTGCCAAGTTACAACCGTTTCGTTTTGATTCTCTTTTCGTTGATCACATCGAGTCGACCACGCTTCCAATTCCTTTGTTCTGACTACGTGGCTGAGCGTTGAGATGACGTCAGATATAATATTAGTGTATGGAACCATATTGTTAAAATGTTTAATAAAGAACCCGTTGTGTATCTGTACAAGTTGATAGAAAAAAATAATACATACATTCAAACAACAGGATATTTAAACAGGTCGAATATTATTTGGATATTAGCCCCGAATCAAATAATTAAAAGCGCAATTTAGTAGCGAATAATTTTCACTAATTAACTCTGTGTACAAAATTATGGGCTATGCCCGAAGCTATTTAAAACGTAAAGGTTGCTACACGGTTGAGTTTAACGATTTGCTAATATTAAAATCGAAGTCGAGTCTTTTAATAAGACTCATAATTTATCCTCAACTAACTTCTCTCTGTCGGTGACAGGCAGGCCAACATAGCCCAAAGAATCGCCCAACTTAAGTAGCAATGGGCAGGGCACATTGCTCGCAGAACGTTAGGCCGTTGGGGCCGAAAGGTTCTGAAATGGCGACCACGTACTGGAAAACGTAACGTTGGAAGGACTCCTACAAGATGTACCAATGACCTGGTAAGGGTTGCGGGAATCCGATGGATGCGAGACGCACAGGACCGTTCATTGTGGTGAAGCCTATGTCCAACAGTGGACGTCTTTCAGCTGAAATGATCATGTTGATAAATTTCTGCCTGCGTCTTTGCCCGTGTGATTGTCGTATTATTACTTACTAAAGGAATGCCCATCCAGGATGAAAATTATGTCATAATCTAGAAATTTGTTTACCCATTTACCAAGCTTCATTTAAGCCTATTGAGACGTGATCCATCATGCTTTTACATTGATAATATAACATGTAAAAACACACATACTCCTACTATCTTGCGATGTTTTTAAATTACTCAAAGATTAATTTGAATCCCACTCAATTCCAACAAAGTTTCTGAACTATCCCAGGCCTCCTCAAATGTCGCCATATGACCGGTCTTATGCGTTTCGTGGTCATCGGATTCCCTCGAACCTTACTAGGTCTTTAATCGGTCGTCGGATGTCATAGCCCAAAGACTCGCCATAAAATTCCTTATGAAAGTCAAGTCAGATAACTACATCATTTTCCTGCCCTAATATATTTGGGGTCAGCTCAACACGTTTTTTCATTTTGTCCTAACACCTGTCACGCTATCGTTAACTCCCTTTTGATTCATATCACTCTTCATACAATCCCTCCATTATTTCGACTGGCATGTTGGTCTAGTGGTTAGCAGCCCTGACTGCTATGCCGGAGGTCGTGGGTTCGATTCCCACCCAGGACAAATGTTTGTGTGATTAGCACGATCATTTTTTCTGTGACCGGGTGTAATTTATCTATAATATGTATGTATTAAGAAATATATAAGTATGTTTATCAGTTGCTTAGTACTCCTAACACAAGCTCTGCTTAGCTTGAGACAAGACGGCGTTGTGTGATAGTTGTGGAATATATATATATATATATATCTATATATATATATATATATATATATATATAGATTATATATATATATATATATATATATATATTATCTTTTCTTTGACCCTATTCTCCCTCTCTTTCCATTCTTATGTATACTCATAACTCTTTTATTTATTTATTTTATGACAGGTTCTGTCTGCACTAACAGTCGAAACTAACACGTGCAGAGAATCATTATTATATTACAATATAATAAAAAATAAGATAAACCACTTAATACAAATCATTATCATAATTATTTTTAAGTTTTTTAGTAATATGCCTCTCATCTCTCGTCTTCACATGATCATTCCAAGATAAACGAATACCTATCAACTTTTCAGCCACGTTTTTTTTTGTTTCGGTGGGAAAATCATGTTATGACATCTGACACCTGCTCTGGGCGGAGCGGGAGATAGTGTCAGACTTTTACTGACTAAAAACCCACTCCTGTTCCTTCGTTGCCTTTCGTACCAGGGCCGAGTCTTCCTTTCAGAATCAAACCCTTGGCCCCAGTAGGCTTCGACCCTGCTGGGCCCCTACAGTTGCTGACATCTCCTTGAGGCAGGCGTGGAACAGCACGCGCCGTCGACGACTTGGGCCCGGTCAGGACGGTTACCGGACGGTCGGACGGCGAGCCACCCATTGCCCGCGCCTACGGTGGCCAGAAATCGGGATCGGAATCCCGGCGGCGGTTGGGGCGTGAAGAAACTTTTCAGCCACTGGCTGTCAAAATTCTCTTATCTGCTACATGCAATCTTTTTTTATCCGCCTTTTTCACAACCCAATATTCCCCTAATAACCCTGATCCATACAGTATTACCATCAGACAAAAACAAATGTTACCAGCAATAAATAACTGTACAAACTAATTAGAATGTTTTATATATAAATCATTTTAGTACGTACCCGACCAATTTCTGTCTAAAAACTGTAAAATCAGGAAAACCAATTTAGTTAGTACCCATAACCGTCCAACCGTCTATACGCCTAGCCACGCTTGATGGAACCGCTCGACTAGTCGTTGAGTCACTGAAGGGTTTGTCGATCGTATGCAGTATACCTTTAGGACTCGGAATATTGAAATAGCTCCCCAACTTTCAAATAACGTAATAGGAAATATGGTTAAAATATTCGTTTGAAGTGGAACTGTTCTTGGAACGTAAAGGGTAACAGTTACTGAAGGGTGGGTTTATGGTCAGTAAAAAGCGGGAAGGTTTTTTTTAGTTTAAAATATTGTAACCTTATTTGTAGACGCTTATAAATAGACACACTAAACGAGAGCATTATGTGAGTTTTTTTTTTTTAAATTGTGAAATCATGTAATGACTTCTCACGCACTTTCGTGTCAGACTTTTACTGACTAAAACCCACTCCTGTTTCTTCTTTGCCTTCATTCCTGGGCCCCAGCAGGCTTCGACCCTGATTGGCCTCTACGGTTTTGCTGACATCTCCTTGAAGGGGCGTGGACCACCACGCGCCGTCGACGACTTGGGCTCGGTCCGAACGGTTACCGGACGGTCGGACGGCGAGTGACCCATTGCTCGGCGTTCGCGAGCCAGTGCCTACGGTGGTAGAAAATCGGGATCGGGATTTTAACGATAATTGTAGACACTGATAAATAACACATTGAACGAATTAAGTAAGTGCTTTGATTCATTTATCATTATTAAAAGATAAAAGTAAATATTTCTAAGTCAAAACAGAATGCAATACAGAGAAGCAAATGGGTACTTTTTTAAATGACATATACTAGTGCAGTGCATATCGCAGTCAAGCGATCCCACCAGATGGTAAGCGGTGATGCAATCGTTGATGGTGAAGCGCACTAGTTTATTAACAGCCTTTTTACTCTAGACTTGAAAACGCTTAAAATATAATCTGACGGGAAAACCACAGCAGGCAAATCGTTCCAAGCCTTCGATATACGCGGTATAAACGACGAGACGCAGCGCTTGGTCCGGGCCGTAGAGGTGTCAATAACTGCTAGAAAAGATGGCTCTTTTCTACCAAAGGCTTCTATTTTTAACCGACTTCAAAAAGGTGGAGATTCTATGTTTGGCTGAATATTTTTTTTTATAATGGTCCCATAGAAATATTGTTATGATCTGATCATGAATTTCGAAGATATGGAAAAGAATTTCTCATAGGATCACAGCAGAACTGTCGTAACAAGTTAAATTGCTTTATTTTTACGTGTAGTCGATGACTAATTGAAATAAGAGGGGGAATATATCAAACTGATCTGATGATGCAGCCAGAAGTTAGGCACCGGAACTCTTTAATAAATTAATGTAATTAGAATTGTCATGAGATGCACTCTGGCTAAAGGTATTTAAGTATGACTGAGGGGTTATTTTTTAGTGGTGGTACCATAACTAAAAAGTGTAAATTAAAAAACTTTTTGCAAAAAATACAATCGACTTCAATGTTAAAAAAAACAACACTGAAAAGTGCAAAATAACTTTAATTTCGGAAGTCCGTGTTAAATAACGAAGAGACAAAACTATTATAGAAACACCGACTTCCGAAAGACACGAAAAATTATAATAATTATAATCTTTAAATAGGTTTATGTTAACCAATGAGGTTAACCTACACACGAAAGTAGAACCCTTCCCACAAATTAAATTAAAAGCTTTTCAAATCAACATTAATCAACTGAACCGTAAACATTATTAAATGCCAGAAATACATAAATTCGCAACCATGAAAATTTCGAGCCACCGTAAATTCTACAATTTTACGAGCAAAACCAGGAAAATATGTCAAGCATTAAAAGCCACGCTGTTATTGTATGACCGAGGCGACAGAACCTCTCGTTAAACTCTTTAGTTTTCCTTTAATTTTATTATTTAATTTCACATGGAAAGTAAAATTTAACTGTCCTAATATCGTAGTATATAAAATACTTGTAATGCTGAAAAGGAAATTTGTTTTTATCTGTTCCTTTAGCAATAAACTACAATGAAGGGGGGCAACACACTACAACCTGCCTGGGGCTTTACCATGGGGTATTTGGCATAACACACTTGGCATAATCTATATATAAAAGGAATAACTGACTGACTGACATATCAACGCACAGCCGAAACTACTGGGACTAGGAGCTTTAATTTTTGCACAAGGTTTCCTTTTATGGTGTAGGCGAGCAATAAGAAAGGATTTCCAAAAATTCATAGGGATGAAATCGGGGTCTAAAGTTTGTATGAAAAAACCTACTTACACGCGGGCGAAGCCGCTGGGAATAAGCTAGTCTTCTATAATGAGAATATTTTTAACCTAGGACTCTTCAAAATTAGAAGCGATTTTCATAACATAAATACGCGTTAGTAAACACGAAATTGTATTACCCAAATGGAGGTTAGCTAAGACCAGCAAGTCATTTTTAGTAAACAGCATACGCTTTTATAACAAGCTGCCAAAGGTGGTGACTGCATTTAGCGAGGGAAGTTCAAAACCCACATTAAGCGCATCCTAACTAAAAAAGCGTATGTCAAGGTTAAAGACTATGTCGAAAACACGCTTGTTCTGCAATTACTGTTTCTGCACATGTGGCCTGGTAACTCATTATTATTGTGTCTATTAACTGCTCCATTTCTGTTTTAATATATAATTTTTTTTGTAACACATTGCTTTTGCAATATTTTTTATATTATTAGACGCCCACCACCATGAATTCGTTAGTAATTTAATTTGTTAACATGTCATTTATTGATAATTGTAATTATTTATTTTTCTTGTTTTTTTTTATATAGCCTCTTTTTTTATAATGTGAATGTGAGAACACTGTAGACTCCGCGAATTCTTAAGTTACTTCCTATTACGAGTCACTTTTTTTTAAATATGATTATTTTTATTGTGCTATTGGTTACAATATTGACTGGTCTACACTGTTCTTACATAATATCTATTAATACTGTAATATGAAAATATTGTAAGGAACCAGTTTTTTTTAAAAGAGTAACCATGGAGTTTCATGCCGGTTCTTCACCATAGGAAACGACCAATTTGGAACCGTGCACTAGCTTCTGACGTTTTATAAGTGCCCATGTAGGCCTATGTGAAATAAAAACATTTGACTTTGACTTTGTATTTCTGAATAAATTAATCGTATTTTCGTAAATCTACTTCAACTTGTTTTTCATTCAAACACTGCGAAAAAATATTTCAGCAATCAACAAAATTAACATTTGACGGTCCAGTAAACACCATCTACAAATATTACTGTTTGTCGAGTTTCCAGATACAGTTGATTTGCGAGAGTTTTTATTTAAGAGTTGTTACATACCAGACTACTCAGAAAGTTGTCAGAAACTAAAAAACTAACTTCTATGGATCAAATATTTTTATTAAATCTTTTTAAAGAACTCTCTACCAGGCTCTATACAAAGTTTCATGCGTCTGAACCAATTTTCGTTTTTTTTTTTTCTAGTCCGCCGCAGACACCTCTTCCACGGCCTTCTCGAACGCTGCTAGCGCGTTTTCCAGCGATGAAAACTGTATCCCTTTCAGCAGATTTTTTATTTTAGGGAATAAAAAGAAGTCACTCGGTGCCAGATCAGGACTGTAAGGGCCACAAGACTTTTTATATATACAACATTATTTTTAGTACATGTGGAACTCCAAACAGGTCTATTATTCTCTATTTTTATGTAAAGAATATTTGTACATTTCATAACTGTGCACTGTGTCATAAAAAATAACAAAGGTATGAGCTTGTTATGTTACCCGGTTGTCCGCACAAATACATGGTCATAAGGCCATCCGGGCGACTGAGGGGTTGTTTTGCTCCCGCACCCAGCTGTGCGCTGGCGCCAAATGCCCGCTATGACCTGCCGTGACCTGTGTTGTACTTAGTGCCGGTTGTAGTAAACTTTTTAAATATTTTTTGGAAAATTTATAACATGGTGTAACAATTATTGGAATCGATTCAGTTGCTGATTCTGAATAAACTATATTCAGGTTTCGCTTAAACTAAAAATAATCAACAAATATCAACGCACAGCCAAATTACTGGAACTATAGGAGAGTGCAATTTTGCCGAAGGTTTCTTTTATGTCGCAAGCGAGCACTTTGCTTAAGAGGATTTTCCAAAATTCACCCTTAGAGGGATGAAACAGGGGTTCAAAGTTTGTATCTTTTACGCCGGTGAAGCTGCTAAGAGCGGAAAAGATAGTGAAAAAAATACTTAACTAACGATAAAAAAATAAAAATAAAAAAACGTCTCCACAAAACGGTTCTGATTTTTATACCCTTACCAGTAATTAACAGCATACAGTAAGACAAAATAAATATTAACACTCATCTAATAAAAACTAACTAAAAACCGGCCAAGTGTTAGTCGGATTTGCGCACAAAGGGTTCCGTCCGTAGCAAAAAACGGCAAAAAATCACGCTTGCTTTAAATATTTATTTTCTCCCTTTACTTTTTTTTTAAATTTCAATCCGGTACTTCTACGCGTTCTCAGGGTAAAGGGTCTTGACAGACAGACGGACAACAAAGTGATCCTATAAGGGTTCCGTTTTTTTTCCTTTTGAGGTACGAAACCCTATCGTACCGGATTGAAATTTACTCAAAACCAACCATTTACACGTCAGGTCTGCGGTCCCTTGAAGCTATAAAAAAATAAAATTTCTGAGTTGACAAAAAATATACGGCCATGTATGTCGCAAAAAACGTTTATTTCAACACTCTCAAGGGAATCAAAATTCATAGGTTAGTTCCCGTTGACCTAGAATCCTGAAATTTGGCATGAAGCAAGGTCTTATAGCACAAGTATAGGGAAAATTCTGAAAACTGTAAGTTTGTAGTTACGTCACAAAAAAAACTTTTTGAGATTCGGAAAAATCCGCAACTCAATTCGGGACTTGAGTTACGAATTTTCAACCTTCAGTGCGCGAGTCCGACTCGCACTTTCCCGGTTTATTTTTGTATTTGTTGTTAAAGCGGCAAAAGAAATACATCATTTGTGAAAATTTTAACTGTCTAACGATCACGGTTCATTAGATAGCCTGGGACAGCCCATGCTAGCCAGGTGACAGACGGACGGATAGCGGAATCTTAGTAATAGGGTTCCATTTTGCTCTTTGAGTACGGAACCCTAAAAACAATCCAAAATATGGTGTCGAAAAATTCCTCCGTATTACATTGACTGACTGAAAATGTACCAAAAAGACTGGCGGCATCGCCGCGCTGAATGGCAATGCCTATATCCTCTGATCAAGATAAAAGTCAGCGAGGTTAATACAGTCCATATCAAAAACGTCAAAGGTAACTAGCCAACTGAAATTAGTTTCGATCCGTGTCCGAGCCGGATCCGATAACTACATTAGAATCTGAGCTGTACATAGTGTTGCCAGGAGTCCCGATTTGAGCGGGACGTCCTCATTTTCAGGATTCGATCTGATCCAGAAATTGTTCACGAGTTGTAGGTTGCGGGTTCAAACTCAGCCAGGCGTATTATCTATATATATAAAAGGAGAAACTGACTGACATATCAACGCACAGCCGAAACTACTGGAGCTAGGTGCGTGAAATTTTGCACAAGGTTTCCTTTTATGACGTAGGCGAGCACTAAGAAAGGATTTTCCAAAATTCACTCCCTAAGGGGATGAAGCGGGGGTCCAAAGTTTGTATGGAAAAACCTACGTTTACGCGAGCGAAGCCGCGGGCAGAAGCTAGTTTTGTATAATTTATTTCATCACCACTTCTCTCAAAACGGCGAAGGAAAACATCGTCAGGAAACCGGCATGTCTTAGAACCAAAAATTCGAAGACATGTGACATCCACCAATGTGACAATGTGTTCAAAATCTCACTTGGGCCGATGCTTGCTAGGACTGCGGGAACATTTGAAAGAGTGACCCTGGAATGCAAAGGGCAGCTGAAGAACATAGGTCGGTTTTAGCCAGTAAAAGTTTGACATGCACTAACATTCCACCCTAGATCGAGAAAAGTCATTGAATAATTCCCGCTTTAAAAAAAAAAAGTATTTTTTATTTGTCCTGATCTAAAACCCGATTTGTTTTAACATCTGCTCCGATTTTAATCCAATCAGGCCTGGCAACATTAGCTGTACAGGCCGGACTAAACGCAATGGCCGTAGGTAGAATATCGTAACTAAGTTAGAACCTCGGGCTGAAACTATAACTGTGGGGATTTGGAGTAAAATCCAGCTAGCACGTTAGATTTTAGATAGACCAGAATTTGATCATGTGTAAAGATGTAAATCTAAATCCAAATTCCTCCATCAAATTCGCCTTTACTCGCAAGCTTGCGAAATGTGAACAAGCTCACCGTTCAACAACTTAAGCCCGGGTCGACTATTGTATACTCTGCCCGGAGGACAGGCATACGGTAGAGGTGTGGCTTGATTGGGCAGAGCACCACCGAGTCCTCGTGGGGGCGATCGGCGGCAACGACATCTCGCACCTGACCCTGGTACAGGCCACGGTCCGGAGCGAGGAGGAAAGGCAGGCGATCGCCTCCTTCTGCGAAGCAGTAATGCTAGCAAAGGAGACGGCTGCACGCGAGAGGGAATAGCCCTCACACCAGCCGCCAGGATCCCGATCCCGATTTCTAGCCACCGTAGGCGCAGGCTTGTGGACGACGAGCAATGGGTAGCGCACCGTTCGATCGTTCGGTAACCGTCCGGACCGAGCCCAAGTCGTCGACGGCGCGTAGTGTTCCACGCGCGCCTCAAGGAGATGTCAGCAAATCATAGGGAACCAGTAGGGTCGAAGTCTACTGTGGCCATGGGTTAAGTGAAAATGAATCCACGGAGCCCTGGAACGCAAGGCAAAGAAGGAACAAACAAGTAGGTTTTAGTCAGTAAAAGTCTGATATGCCCAAAGGCACGTTGTGTTTTACGCGCGCTTTAAAGGGATATCAGCAAAATCTGCTGCCACCACTTTGTGGGGCTCATCAGAACCGATGCCTGCTAAAGCCGGATTGTTCAAAAGAGTTTACGTGACCCAGGATTGCAAAGGCCAGCTGAAGGTACACAGATAAGTTTTAGTCAGAAAAACAATTGACACTCCCTCTCAAACATCAAAGCAGTTCTCAAAATTTTGTTTCTTGTAAATAACAAAGTCACACATCAGTTTTGTGTCGAATAAAGCTCTCCGGTCCCCTGTTCTAAACGGAAATATAAAAGATTTAAAAGCTCGTTACTGACTGCACTTTCTACAAGGAATACAAAAAATATTCTAAATGGATATGGCATTTAGGTTTTTTTTTTTAGGTGGGAAATCATCCAATGACTGCTCTTGCTCTCGGGTGGAACGGAAGGGCGTGTCAGACTTTTATTGACTAAAACCCACTCCTTTTGTCCTTCTTTGCCTTGCTTTTCAGGGCGCCGGGTTTTCCTTTCAAAAGCGATCCCCTGGCCCCAGAAGCCTTCGACCCTGCTGGGCCCCTACGGTTTTGCTGACATTCCCTTAAGTCGTAGACAGCGCGTGGAACACTACGCGCTGTTAACGACTCAGGCTCGGTCCGGTCGGACGACAAACTGCCTATTGCTTGCCGTCCGCAAGCCCACGTCTACCTTTAATGGCATATAGGTATGGATTGTTTGACAAGTGCTAGAATATAAGTGGTGGTCCTACTTATATTCTAGCGCTACTGATAATATTTATGGATCAATCAGACCGGGAGAAGTTATTTTATGATTTCCGAACCCAAAAAAAGGTGCTACAATAGAATTTTTGTGGCTAGGTAGACAAAAGTAAATAAAGGCCACCCATAGGTTGTGGTGCAAGGTATGAAGACGATCACAACGAACCGTATATCCTAACCGCAAAACTACTAGGACTACATGAACTAAGAACAGTAAGTAGCCTATAAAAAAATACTGCAGGTTTCACATACAAAATCAGATAAGGTCCTTAAAATCCTTATTCTCCTCTATACCTTCGAGCTACTTCTTATACTTCCTTCGCTTTGAGTATCTCGTCCCGATGGGATACCCTATCGCACTGTCACTTCTCTTTTTTTTGTACTCCGTGCCATACTTTCAGCCACTATGACCCATCATAGCGGCTAAAAGTATGACACGGAGTTATGGAATTATGAAGGAGAGATTATTGCAGTGCGTCTCTGAAACTCGCTCCCGCTCTCCTTTCGTGACAACCTTTCTCAGGATGTCTTCAAGAGAAAAATTAAAGAGTTTTTCTTTTCACAATGACATAACTCATGTATTTAGTACTAATAATATATATATGTAGGTATGTATTTACTTATATGGGTACGTTTTTATAATATGTATTATATTTATTTTAAAATCTGTACATAGATTCTACCCTCTATTTGATTGTGAACCTTCTCCTATCACTCAAAGGTTTTCTGAAAAGAAACTCAACTCTGAGTTGAGATCGCCTAATCGTCTAATTCGATTATTACTATAGGTTATAACATATTTTGATGTACAAAAAATATAAAGAAGAAGGGGTATGATGACGAGCTTATGTAACCAGCCCTAGCCAAGTTACAACCGTTTCGTTTCGATTATCTTTTCCTCGATCACCTCGAGTCCGCCACGCCTCCAATTCCTTTGTACTGACGTCATCCCAACGCTCACTCACGTGGTCTGAACAAAGGAATAGGAGGCGTGGTCGACTCGAAGCGATCAACGAAAAGAGAATCGAAACGAAACGGTTGTAACTTGGCTAGGGGGGCTGGTAGGTACCAGGGAAACATGACCTAAAAACAGTTTTTCTTTGTTCGCTTTTTCTAGATTCCCTGCCTTTTCACATCGTTGGCGGAACGAAATGAGAGTTATTCCCTTAGGAATGACTTCGCATTGTGAGCGCCGGTTCTCGGCTTACAACGTTAGACTAGACATATTGAATGGTGCATTTGTACTGACTTGAATGTGTGGGAATGTGTACCTAGTAGAGTTTTTAGTACGTAAGGATGCTGCTTGGAATTAACCTCTTCGCTTGTTTATTTATTTATTTTATTATTTAATATCCCACATATAACGGAAAAGGGTATAGGTACAATATAAATATTAGTACAAAGGTTCTACTTATTTCAAATGAAATTTCTTCCAGCAGACCTACGAAAAGAGAGATTGAAAAGAAATGTAGGCAAAAGTGTGTATGTAGAAACAAGAAAATAAGAGTATGCAACAAAATCTTAAGAGGGCCCTTCCCAACTCGTCTATCGTCAGGCTGAGCATAGTTTGAAAGCTTGTAGGTTCATCCGACGCAATTTTTGATAATGAGACATCGTAAAAAAAAGAGAGAACCAACTCGATAAAATAAATTTAAAAAAAGATTTTTGTATCAGATTTTTTTTTTTTCTATCAATTGGTCTCACAAATTGAATCACTAAATTCATTTACTGAATAAATCGTTTTATTTCATTTCAATCAAAGGCCGAATATTTGCCTTGCTGAAAACGACCTTCGTAAATTCGTTTGGTTCGACGGAATAATCATGAATAAAATAAAGTGTCCCAACCTTTTTATTTTGACTTTCTATCTTTGATTTTAACACCCTTTTAAGTAAATAATAAAAAGCAAATGATTATTTATTTCAAAATAGTTTATTAGAATAAAATAAACACATTTTTTCACCAGCCAGGGCGAATTCTAATTATACAAATTACCAACATTATAGATAAAACATGGAATTCCAACATTTTTTTTAATAAATACAATCTAAATCTAAAACAAACAATATAATTTACTAAAAATTTACATAAAAAACTTGTTATTTTTAAAACATTGTTTAAAAATTTATAATTGCCTTTTAAAATCAAGTGCAGATATTAAAAATTTTAAACACAACGATTATTTTTTAAAATCTTATTATCTAATTCAACTATCACAAAAAAGTTTTTCATATTTTGCATCTACATAACCACTTTTATTTTTTAAAAGCTCGCTACATTTTTACTTTATTTTTAATAACACACTTTTTTTTGTAAATTTATGAATGCCAAAAGCGATTTTTATAACACTGGGATTTGTAAATTAAAAAGAACGTTTTACAATTATTTTTTCGCATAAATTTTATGATTTTGAAATTACAAACATTTTTTTCTTATTCTTGTTCAGATTATTCATTTGTTTTTAAGACGATTATATAATTTGTAACAAGTTTTTTCGAAAGCAGTAAATTCGTTTTTTAACCGTTGCATATTTATTGTATATGTTACCGGCAATCTGTATAATCTGGTATTCTATACAATACACTTTGACTGGACTGTTGGTCTAGTGGTTAGTGGCCCTGACTGCTATGCCGGAGATCATGGGTTCAATTCCCACCCAGGACAAATGTTTTTGTGATGAGAACGATCATTTGTTCTGTGTCTGGGTGTAATTTATCTATAATATGTATTTAGACATATTTAAGTATTTTTATCAGTTGTCTAGTACTCATAACACAAGCTTTACTTAGCTTGGGACTAGACGGCGTTGTGTGATAATATTGTTATTAATACCGATTGTGTAGCCGGTATTTGTGTAAAAGACGAAAGGAGGAAAGGAGATGACGTAATTTTAGGGCACAACGGCACGAGCAGGTTAGGGAATAGAACCAAAGTACTTGTAAGCAAATTACAGGATATTACTTAAAGCCAGAAGAATTTTATGTTACAAGTTAATTTTACAATGAACAAGTACTTAGGTCCTGTTTCTACCTGCGGGGCTTAATGTAAGGTTCCTATTTCCGGGTGGTTATAAAAAGTCCATATCGGGATGCCCTGAAATTATGTCACCTCCTTCTCTGCTCTCGTCTTTTACACACATTAATTTTAAGTAATAGAACATGTTTCATCTGCCCGTAATTTTATAGGTACGCCAATGTGTTGTAGTGAATGTTTAATAAATAAGTCGTTAGTATATTTTCTATATAAATAAATTAATTAATTAACATTGATAAATACTAGACCAAAAATTATTTATTTTACACAATGGCGGTGGACTAGCAGCTATACATTATCTAGAAATTGTATACATTACCTAGGTAAAAAATGTAATGGGCAATAAGATTCATTATATTTCATACATTGCCTGGACGCCTCAGGTATTCATACATTGCCTAGGCAGAGTATAGAAAACCTGAATATACCGATTGTCGGTAATATATACAATATCTATTGTCTGAAACAGTTATTCATTTGTATTGTGTCTGAAAACTTGTAATTGGCCTAATTGGTTTTAGCTGTCTAAATAGGTTGATAAAAATATTATTTAAGTCTGTGTTCCTATTTACATTTATTACTTTGATAATTTTGTACTTAAAATTTGTGCATAACCTGCAACTTTTTCTTAGACACCCTATATTATTGAAATAATGTATTGTAATGTACTTTTTACACCACCTGCTCGATAATGCCCTTTTATATGTCATACAACAATCACTTAAAGCAAGCCATTCTGTCCCTAAGGAGATAATATAGTATTGGCGATCACTAGGTAATAATTAGATTTGAATTTAGAACGTCAAAAACATTGAGTGAATTAATATGTACGTTGTGCATCAAACAAGTTTATTCAAAGATGAAACTGACCACTAACAAAAAAAAAAATGTTATGTAACTAAATAATATTTATATTTCTCTAATATATAATTTGTTTTCAGTAATTGTGTTTTAATTATCTCACAGATAGTGTAAAAAGTAGAGTATCCAACACGGGGGTAAAGCAGTCTTTATCTTGGGTGGCTTGAATTCCTCACTTCACTCAGGTTATAATATATTAACTCCCTCGCAGCGCTCGGGAGTTAATTATATAAATCCCTCACTGCCGTTCGGGACTAAACTTAGCACCCTTCATTTCGTTCGGAATTCAACATGCCGCCCGCGACTTAAATACACTGCTTTATCCCCTAGTCACAATCTTCTATTTTGTTATACGCTGTAACTTAGGTATTGTGAAATTCTAGGTTTTTTTTCAATAATTTACATAGTTTTTTTAAGTAATACAGTAGCGATGCTTATTGTGTCCATTTTACTTGAGTTGCACCAACACCATAAAGTAAGTTACTACGGCACCGAGCACCTGGAATAATAAAAAAACAATATTAATTCTGTATTTCAATTACCTTTTGTCTGTAGAATAAACTACTATTTATAAGATCTCTCCTTTGAAGCTCGCTTAGGGCCTGTCTACACCAGATGTTTACGACATAACATAAACAAACTTAATTGTTTTGGGGCTTATTTTTGTTTGTATAATGTTTTAACTTAACCTATCATGAAGCGATACGTCACACGTCACGATGTTGTAAATTAGCCAATAACAAGAGACTATGATTCATTTTAGCTAAGTCACACATAAATTGTTCAATTATATTCTAAGCTTTGATCAATACAGTTCCTTCCAAGAGTAACCATCTTTTTCTTTGTTCACCTAATCCTGAACAGGTTTTAAATAAAAGGTACTTTACAGGATTATTGGAAAGGGTTACCACGGCATTGGGACGCTTAAGGCAACTAAAGGAGCACTGGTTTTTTTAAGCAGTAAGTCAGACACTCTCTAAAAGATAAATTATTTAATAATTTTACACACTAAAAAAAAAAAACTGAATGCTGGTCCCCAAGGTTTTGACATGCACTATCATAATAATCAGGCGGTTCTACTCCTCAACTGAAGGTCAATATATAACATACCTTTCGAAGCAATTTATTATCAACAGATGAACAAATTTTCAGACAATTACAGTTCAACGCTATAATTTTAAAATTGGAACCGCTAAGTTTAATAATAACATAATAATCCTCCTGACTGAATTTCCTTCACGTTGGCCAATCTCAATAATGATTCGCCAAGTACGGAGGCACAAGTGCGTGCGCATAAGCAGGTGCACTCTCTGTTCCTTTACTCTCCTAGTCCGATGGGACGGCAATCAGACATAACCGGAGAGAGATCAGCCCCCCTAGCCAAGTTAAAACCGTTTCGTTTCGATTCTCTTTTCGTTGATCGCCTCGAGTCGGCCACGCCCCCTATTCCTTTGTTCTCAACACATGATTGAGCATTGAGATGACGTCAGAATAAAAGAATCGGCGGCGTAGCCTACTCGAGGCGATCGACGAAAAGAGAATCGAAAAGAAACGGTTGTAACTTAGCTAGGGGGGCTGGTGCAGAACTTACATCTTTATGTGCCTACTGAGGCACAGAGGTGTCACATCACTAACTTCCTAACACAGAGTACTTCTCAGTAGAAAAATCCATATAGCACTTTTCACCCGATCCGGGAATTTTACCAAGAAATTCCCAACGGATACACGGGGTATTCTTGATAAGGATACCCTTGGTCCTTGAACGCTACGGGCAACTAAAGAACGTGTAAATGTGGGTATAGCTAGTAATAATCTGACACGACCTCACACTCCACCTTAAGTGAGAAAAGCCATTGGATGACTTCACATCTCAAAAAAAAAAAACAACCAAGAACCCCACGCCCAAAAAACACACTGGCTACCAAGAGATCAAAAAGACAGTTAGAACCTTAAAAGACTATAAAAAAAGCAGAAAATTTTACACGTACCGAAGCAAACAAATCAAGTGAGACAGTGAAGAACTTAGCTCCGGAGATGCTCATAGCTTTCTGGCACTGCTGGCATACGATCTGCACGAAAGTCTTTGCCTCTTCAGATCCATCGTACCACTGGCATGAGTAGGCTGCTTCCATTACTGATGAACTCTGAATAATGAGGAGAAAATTTTACTAAACCTTAACCGAACCTTTGAACTAAGAACTATTCGATTTACTGAGGAAGTCTCTCAGTAAATCGAATAGTTCTTTGACGTCAATCTCTCTGTATCATGTTTTTACATGTGAGCTACATGATATGTCGGATTCCTCGCGATTTCTTCTTTCACCGTTTTAAGAGCAATGGTGATGAAATAAATTACACAAAGTAAAGTGCTAGTCTGAGTTCAACCTCGTGTCATACATACGACTAAACGAAAATACATTTATTAAGTACCAAGGCTAAACTATTCTTCTCATAAACACCCTTCGGTCAGAACCTACGTTTCTGTACTATTTGCACGATAAAGTTAAAAACTCTGGTATAAAACTTTCAAGACTCCATACTTTTATTGTTTTTTTAATTCATGTGTATTTTTATTTCCTTTTTCAATCCAAATCTTTTTGTACACTGCGTCGTTCCCGGCTTTATATCGACACTGCCACCGGCCCACGCTGAAAACTAGCGCTGTGAGCTCATCGCATTATGCGTGAAGCCCCAGCTTTATGCTAAGCGTCCGGCCGTTTTGCGCGGATGTGACGCATATCTTCCCTATCATTAACACAAACTACTATCTATTGTTTGTTAGCTAGTTTTAAGATTGCGTCATTTCGCGTAAATAAACTGTTTTTCTTTCTTCTTTCTTTCATATAGCAAACAAAAAATTAAAAAAAAATTAAAAAAATTCAATAATCTCACCTCTTCAATAAGTCGATTACCAAAAATGCAGAAGTGGAACACTTGTCCAAGAGTGTAGCTTAGATAGCCAATCGTACTGAAAGCATACACGTTAATCCCGTTAATCTGAAACAAGAAGTAAAGACAATATTACTAAAGGCCATTTTTGGCCAGATGTGTTCTTTGTCCTATAAAAAATCCTGGCATTCTAGACTGTTCTGAATAATATTTCAAAATTCGAATGACGCGGCGGTCGAAATGTTTTCTTTTAAAAACAAATGACGGCACTTTCAAATGTTTGAGTTCACTTCATTTGAGTGAAGTTCGAGGTGATCTTTTCAGAACAGCACTACACTACTATAGGGTTTTGTCAAAAGTGAGCTGCGAGGTTGTTCGACTCTTGCTCCACCCAGAACAAGAGAAAAAGAAGGGTAAAAAATAAAGGTAAAATTTTATTGTTAAATGATCGCTGAACAGTGGTTGCGCTGATCCAATTAAAATTCTATTTATTTATTTCCTTTATATTTTGCGTAATAACAAATCTAATTGGTCACTGGACTTATATAGAGCCTACATCTCTCTCTATCTATCTATCTATCTACCTACCTTTATACGTGTGTGAGTAAGACAAAAAGCATTTGCGTGTATTGTGCCATCATTCATTCAAACAATCAGACGTAAAATAGCCGTCGTCATGTTGTATCGTGTCGCAATGCAAGTCATGTGAACAAATTAAGAGGGAAACAAATGAAACCATTGAATGATAGAAAGAGATTACAATGGAGGGTAAGCAAAGGTAGAACTTTAAAATTTCCTATACATACATGCAAAAAAAAAGATACTAAATATACCTAAATGTTCCTAAATAAATTACCTACTCGTCTTTCTACAAAACAATGAATTAAAGAATAGTCACTGCCATTTGTTCGCAAAATGATTGAGTAACGACCATTTCAAGTTGGTCTGGAATCGATCAAGCGACCTAAGTCCCGGGGTCGAACCAATGATGGACCATTACACAAAATGTTTTTACATTTGTCAAACCATTCTTATTTCTGCGTTATTGTAGGAGACGAGGTTAACGACCTTAAAATCTGTTGCTAAAGATTGATCGATTCGGTTACAATAGGAATTATGCATGAAAATGGCATATTTTGGTTCATAAGGAGAAAGATTGTCATTGCGAATGAAGGCGGAATTCGAGCCTCAGACAAGGGTGTTATGGAGCCGAGTGTTACAGTGAAAAATTTCTACATAAACAAAAACTGTGAAAACAATATAAAAATTGTTAGAGAAGCAAACGAGATTTAATATGTTTAAACAAATGTTCATTTGTCCATTGTCTGTCTCTCTCACCAAGACGCCGTTTTCTATGGCTGCCGCATAGGCATGATGAACTTTGACGTCAAAGGCCATGTTGGACTTCTCTTTCTTATTAGCAACTTTGAAGCTTTCTAACTTTGTTGTTGATAAAGGTATTTATATATATTTTTTTTATATTTGTTTATTAGCCTATTCTATTATCATATTTCCTATTGCTACATTACTTAGCATGTCTTGATATAAATATCCACTATTCATCTGAACTATCATTATAACGACGCAATATTTTTTTGTTACTTACATGTCTGGGACTACTGGACCTTTTTAGAAATAGATGATACACTATGGTTTAATTCAGGGTATCTCAACTTTGGGCCCGTAAACTACTGGAGGTCCGCGAAAGATCCGTAGAAAAAAAAATAAAAGTCCACATAACGGAAACATATTGTCATTGTTTGACGAAATGACGAGACATGGCGACGACATTTAAAAGTATCAGAGAATTTAGGGTACAAATATGTACAAGTTGCAAAAAGGCAACATTTGCCTAGAAGTGACCTATTCACTTGAGTTCAATATTTCCAGGTTGTAGCTATCAGGAAACATAGACTTCGGCAGAGAATTCCACTCCTTAGTTATACTCACGCGAAAGTGATCCTTAAACATTTGTGGGTATGACTGAGGTGACAATTTGACCATCATATACCGGTGACGCAACACCTTACATCTGGTGATTCGATGATATAATGGGATTGGCAGAATTAAATTAGGTATGCAATTCCGACGCACGCTCCCCGAAACATAATCGATAAAAGACCAAATACTAGGAATTCGAAGTTGATGCTCAAGATTACCTTTGTAGCTTGGTAGGCCAGCAGCGTGAGAGTGATCGTCGACACCAACATGTGGAACAGTAGAGCAGTACCATAAGTGTCACCGATGGAGGCCACCAACCTGAAAAAACAGAATTCATTAGATACTGGCTTTCTTTCGTGTGGGAAAATCATCTAATGACCTCCCCCGCTCTTGGCCTGAGCGAGAGGGCGTGTCAGACTTTTACTGACTAAAAACCCACTCCTGTTCCTTATTTGTCATTGTTCCATGGCCCCGGATCACTTTCACATTATATACTAGCTGCTATCAGTGGTGATACCAGAGTGAAAGCAGAAAGTTGTTCCAAGGAAACATATTCCTTGCCGGAGTCTGTGTTTCCTGATAGCTACAACCTAGGAGTCTTTAAGTCAAGAGTGAATAGGTTACTTTTAGGCAAGCGTGCTCCATCGTTAGCCACATCATCGCTTACCATCAGGTGAGATAGTGGTCAAACGCGAGCCTATCAATAATAATAATAAATATAAATACTATATATACCCAGAATAAAAAGTTACTCCTGGGATAAAGAAAAGGTCTTCACCTACGTCAAAGTAGAAAATTGTCCCTAGGGAACATAATTCCTAGATAAAAATCTCAGCAAGTGCGAGTCGGATTGGCGAACTGAGGGTTCCGTACAAACTTACCTATGAAAACAGTTCAATTCCCGAATTGAGCTTTTTTTTGTGACTAACTACAAATTTACAGTTTTCCGATTTTTTTTCCTATAATTTTGCTATTAGACCTTGCTTCATGGCAAATTTAAGAATTTTGGGCCAACGGGAAGTACCCTATGAATTTTGATTCCCTTGAGAATGTCGAAATACACGTTTTTTGCCACATAAACGGCCGTATCTTTTTTTACGTTAACTCAAGTTTGATTTTTTCACAGCTTAAAGGGACTGCAGACTTCAGTATATGGTTTTAATTTCAATTCGATACCTCTACGCGTTCCCGAGATAAAGGGTCTTGACAGACAGACAGACAGATGGACCACCAAGTAATCCTATAAGGGTTCTGTTTTTTCATTTCTGGTACTAGGGCACACCCCACCACCGACTTCCAAACTCCGAGCTACTGCTGAGGAATTTTTAATGGGAAAAAACCCGTGTGGGTTAAACTCGCCTATCATGTACATTAACTATCCTATTTTTATTATTGTCGGTTTAAAGTGTGTGTACAATAAGGAATAAAGAAGAAGAACAATTTAAAACGAAAGGCGCAGCATTTGAAGGCGACGGATTGTCTAGCAGTGAACACCCTTCGGCTGGAATAATTATGATGATGAGAAATTGATGAACCCAGGGACCTCTCACACTCAACAGCCGCGCTTCGTGACCACTTATACCAACGAAGCATAATAATTAACCGGTTATATTTTTATGTACTATCCTACAAAGTTACTTCTAATCAAAAAAGACAAAGAAAACATAACATATTAAAATAATTTTGTTGCTGACGATTCGGACACAGTGTCCGAGTCGACACATTTTATTTTAATTACTTTTTTGCGATTTGGACGCCACCAAATTTATTCAAACGGTTTAGTATTGTAAAGGTATGTCCAGACCTGGCGAATGCACCGTGAATGCGCCGTTCGCGAGTTGCTTGCGAACTGCGCGCGTGTTGCTCGCGTGCGGTTACAGCCTAAGTTTGGTGCGCCACTCTAGTGCAGCTCCAGCAAGGCTCGAGTGAGGTGAGTGTACAGCGCGCGCGCAGTTCGTGCGCACATAACTTCTTTCGCGATTGAACTTTGTATGTGTACGCGTGCACCTACTGCGCCGCTCGAGTACGGCGTGTAGTTTGCGCTCGAACGGCGCAGGGGCTTTGTACGAACATGAAATGCACGCGCGCAGTTTGCAAGCGGCTCGCCAGCGGCTCACGATTGGCGCATTTGCCAGGTCTGGACACGCCTTAAGATTAAAAAAAAATGTTATATAAAAACAACTTTTACCCGAAGTTGTCGCCTTAAATTCACCTTAAAATAGTTTTGGTAACGCCTTTTTTCCATATATTATATTTTAAAACTTTTTATCTGACTGTACTAAACAGTGTGTGTCCGAATCATCAGTAAAAAAACATATTGAAATAAAAATCTGCTAATTTGGACACTGTGTCCGATTACATTGTATCCGAATCGTCAGCAACTCAATTAAATTACCACAGTAATTCAAACGCAGAACATGGTATCAAAACTAAACATTCAATTAAAACCACAAGCGTTTTCAAAACATAATTCCATATTCCAAACTTCACAGTTAAAACGCAAATACAAAGTTCGTTGCTTCAAACACGATGTTAGCCGAAGTTTGCCGAAGTAGGAACGACTTCTGACCACAGATTATTATAGGTCTCGGGAGGGTAGATTGCGCGTCTGTGGTCACTGGAGATCAATTAAGTTCTGTACGGGAGTTGTACTTGAATAGTCGATATAGCTATTAAATGGTGCTGTCTCTGCCATGACGAAAGTTTTGGATCGATCCGGTTCTGATAGTTTGTGGCTCGTGGTATTTTCCTGTATGTTAATGTTAAACAGAAAAAAAAACTAATAAAGTAGTTCTTCATTAGCAGTTTTTTTTTTATTGGTATAAACCAGTGCTTGACTGTGATCCCACCTGATGGTAAGCAGTGATGCAATCATTCATCTAGCCTTGACAGAAGGCACCTAAATTAAAGTTGGATGGGAAGACCGCAGCAGGCAAATTGTTCCAGTCCTTCGATGTACGCGGTATAAACGACGAAGCGACTGAAACTAATCTATAACTTCATTCTCAGTTCCAGCGTCCATTTAAAATAGGTAGCTAACCTCACATTTATCTTTCTTTTTGGTCTTAAAACAGCAACTATATGCGTGAAATAAAACAACGCGTTCTGAAAACAGATGTTTTTTCTCACATACTATAAATGCAAGTCGACCTTGCACTTGTCAACGTCATTATCGATTTCTTTAAAGTTAATACAACCGTTTCCAAGTAGAAATATAATTAACCTTAAAATACAGCAGGTATACTGTTCAATCAATACATCGCACACATTCAATATCGCCAACCTTAGAATAAATAAGGAAAATAAACTTTTAATTAAATGCTTCTGTGTGTCGCGGATTCGATTCCTTCTCGGAACAAATATTTGCGTGTCCCACTGATAGACATGCGAGCAGTGGTAGCCGAGTGGTAATGGCCACGACTTACGAGTTGTATGTCGCGGGTTCAAACCCAGCCAGGCGCATTACTTTGTGTAATTTATTTCATCACCACTGCTCTCAAAATGGTGAAGGAAAACATCGTGAGGAAACCGGGATGTACTAGAATCAAATTCGATAACATGTGACATCCACCAACCCGCACTGTGCCTTCGTGGTGGATTATGGCCCATTCCCTCTCCTAGAGAGGAGGCCTGAGTCCCAACACTGGGAACATTATAAGGCCGACTATGCTATGCTATGCTACTGATAGACATTCCGTGTCCGAGTAAGACACGGTGTGTATGTGAATTTACATGATGTGGTCACCACATTACTAGAGTAATTCCTGATGTGGAGCAATGATTGAAATTGGAATGATCAAAAAGAAATCGATCGGTCGATAAATTGATTTCCGTTTAATGACATATCGATATATCACAAATTAAACGCAAATCGAGTAATTTGTAAATAAATGAAATAATTTTGCGATAGTTTTTGTTCCGAAAATTTGATAAAATTAGACCAAGATTCCACGTATCATTTTAAAATCCCATCTAAAAATGCGATTATTTTTAGATTGGATTTTAAAATGATATCAAACGCCCAAATGGATGAACGGATTCGAACGAAATTTGGCGCAAGGGTAGACCATGTCCCGGAACAGCACAACGGATTTTTATCCTGGGAGTATGTTTTCTTGGGATCTAATTTCAAGTGGGCGAAGGCGCTGGCAGAAGCTGGTAACTTATTGAGGGTTATATTTTTTTTATTAAGACAGACTATACTACTACTTACACCACCTGCCACCAAAAGTACACAACCTGTCAAAACAGTAATTTTTCAATGCATTTGTATTGAGCAGACCAGGACGGCATGGCAAAGGAATTAAACAGTAATGAAAATTATCCTGCACCATTGAAAAGGATATCATTACACGGTATTGAAAGACGCGCAACGGGCTCTCACAGTGGGATGCCATGGCGCGCTGCGGTAGGCAACAACATGCTGAAGGACGCCACGCGCTAGGAACGGCGCTTGCCGTGAGAAGAGTCATATAAGTACTTTCTTAATTTTTGCACATCGTATCTTAATTCATTAAATAAATTATTAAATTCACCCTTTGATTCTCTTTCTTTCCATAGATTATCAACGCTAAATCTTCTTCTAACCCTATCAATAGCCTGTATATCTTCGGGCAATTGAAGCTGCCAAAGCACGCTATCTGAGCGGCTAGTGTGCTAACTTGCATTAAAATCCTTTGCGATGGCGTCTCTCGTCGATCTACGTAAACCCTCACTCAAATCTTACCTCACAACGTGCTTGTGCCTCTCAACCCAGTACTTTATTGCAGACCTGGCCAGCATCTCTTGTTTTGGAGTCAACCCATTGGGATTTGCGTTCTGCTGTCCAAAGTTCTGCAGTCTACCTCCTGCTCCCCGCAGGGTCATTCCAAAGTCCTGTTGCGTGGAGTAAATTCCGCGTATGTCCATATCAACTGCATCTGGGATCTTTTCTGACTTCTCTGTTGAAGAAACAGTAAGATATGAGTCAATAGAGACATTATGTTACTTGTAGGCTTATGTAAGGCAGTTAGTTGGATGTTCTTGCTAGCTGCTGGTTGAGTGTTTAACCATAAGAAGGTACTCATCCTGGTTTTGCAAGGTTGCAAATTTTACACAAATCTTCCTTGTTTATTGTTTCATCCAATTCGAAAAGTCATGGGTTAAACTCAGGCAGGCGTTTTACTTTGTGTATTTTTTCATCATAACAGCTCACAAAACAATGACGGATAATATCGTGAGGAAAGCGGAATGTGTTAGAACCCAACATTCGAAGACGCAGGTCTTCAAATCTTTGGTTGACACACATTTAAAATTCGGATATCGATTGGCCCATTCTTTCTCCTGACTGGCCTGAGGCCTGAGACCCAGCAGTGTGAACATTATAAGGTTGATTATGCTATATTTGTGCACTTAATTATATGCATTATATGCAAATTGATGAAACCGTAGAAATCTGCGTAACAGAACCTCATCTAAGAGCAAATCGATTTCACTTTACAAAATTAGACTGTTAGAAAATTCAAAACTTATTAAAACATGTAGTAGCCTTACCAGTGGAAGAAGCTCTAAATAACTCAGCAGTATTTGGTCTATAAGTATCCAGAGAGGCACTGAGCTCCATGAGAGGCTTCATGATAGCCTTCAGATGCTGCAGCTGTTCACACGCGAAGATCAGCCATGAGCAGAACATTACGTCCATAAGGTTTGCTATGGCCATTGAGAAGAGGAGCCAGTAAACCTAATAGAATAAAGCAGAATAAAAGTCCGTTAGTTTTTAAATTAGAATCATACGTTTTGACACAAGTGGTGAAACTTTTAGGGCAGAATTTGCCTGAGCAAAGGTGATGGTGTTATGCAGCGGAGTACTGCAGTGACGTTTTTCAATACACTAACGAACAAATAAATAAACGGAAATTCGAATTTCCGAGGGCTGCAGTGACGAATTTGCACGTGTATCAAACGACTTTTTTCAATACACTTACGAAATGAATAAACGGGGGTTGACCGGCGACTCGTGAGTGTCGACGCGCACGCAGACTGATACGATAAAGGTAATAAAATTGTGGCGGGGAGAGCATGCGCAATTTTTTGCACTAGTGCGGAAAACAGTCTATTGCGTTCCTAAAAGCGGTGGGATAAGAGTGGGTTTTCGAGTAAGTGTATTGAAAAGTAGTTTTTAAATATCGTAGGAGGTCTGCCACGGCTAAGAGATTGGTCGTAATAGTTATCACGGCCCTGGAACACAAAAGACAACTGAAGGAACACGGGAGGACTTTCCACCACCACCACTTTCCGCTCCACTTAAAGCAGAAGAAGTTATATGATGATAATCTCACCTCAAAAAAAAAGTAGATTAGGGTTCTGTACGTTTGGCCTACGATGTTAATTTTATATTTGAACTAACTTGTGAAAGTAGGTATAGATGATATTTTCATTTTGATACAAGTGCAGAAAGTTTGTCATTGCGATCGAGGTGGAATTCACACAAGCCGTAGGCGAGTGTGTTATGGAGCCGAGGATTGCAGTGATAAATTTGCATGTGTATCAAACGACTTTTTTCAATACACGACGCAGAAATGAATAAACGGGGGTTGACCCGCGACACGTGGGGGTCGACGCGCGCCCGGTCTGATACGATAAATGTAATAAAATTGTGGCGGGGAGAGTACGCGCACTTTTCGGCACTAGTGCTGAAAACAGTCTATTGCGTGCCTAAAAGCGGTGGGATAAGAGTGGGTTTTCGAGTAAGTGTATTGAAAAATATTTTCAATACATACGTGTCTAAATATATACCTGGAAAGCGAAGGCGACAATGTACATGGTGCCGCTCATAGCATTGAACGGGTACCAGGCTTTCAGAGGCAGACGAGGGACTACCTCCGTCAAAGTCTCGTTGGTTTCCTTGCTAGTAACCATGCGGACTGACTCGCCGAAGAATGTTAGAGTTATCCAAGCTAAAAAAAGAAAAAAAAAATATAATAGGTATGTTAGATTTAAGATTTTTCTAGTATATTTTTTGTTATGAAACTTCTTATCGACCATTCAAAATTAAATTAGTTAGCGTAATCCGAAAATAACATGCATACAACGGTCACTAAGATCCCAGGAGCAGCAAGAGGTCTCCCTAAATGTTTAAACACGGAATTCATTTACTTTTCACAACGCGAGATGGAAACTATTCTCGCTGGAACCATACGATAAATGTTAAAAGGGTAGGAGCAAAAGGTATCGTACATTTTGAACGTAATAATATCTTGATATATTGCCACAGAAAATCTTTTTGTCAAAACGTTTCTATTTTGAGAAAGGAAATCGAATATTGGGACAGTTATTCTGGCGCTCAACGTAGGAAAAAATCAATGCTTCGTTGTTACATTTTGTGCAGTTTTAAGGGTGTTTAATATTTTTATAATTATGTGATTTATCAAAAGTATCCTTATCAAAAAAACTTTTTACAAAAAAAAATACAATCGACTTCAAAGTAAAAAAAAACAGTGAAAAGTGCAAAATAACTTTAATTTCGGAAGTCGGTGTTTCTATAATAGTTTTGACTCTTATTTAACACCGACTTCCGAAATTAAACTTATTTTGCACTTTTCAGTGTTTTTTTATATTGAAGTAGGTTGTATTTTTTTTTTTTTGTAAAAAGTTTTTTATTTTACACTTTTTAGTTATGGTACCACCACTAAAAAGTACCCCTCAGCCAAACTTAAATACCTTATAGCCAGATTGCATCTCATGACAATTCTAATAATCCCAAACACGGTTAGATTACATTAATTTATTACAGAGTTCCGGTGCCTAACTTCAGGCTTCATCATCAGATCAGTTCGATATATTCCCCCTCTACTTTCAGTCAGTCATCGACTACACGTATAAACAAAGCAATTTTACTGGTTACGACGGTTCTGCTGTGATCCTATGAGGAGTTCTGTTCCATATCTTCGAAGTTTATGATCAGATCATAACAATATTTCTATGGGACCAACTCGGAAGCATAACCTCGGTTCACAATTGATCGAGAAATCGGTGAACATACATAAAAAAAAAACATACATTCAACCGAACATATAACCTCCTCCTTTTTGAAGTCGGTTAAAAAGTGTAAAAATGTAACCCAGTGATAATGGCGCCCAGCGCGGGACATTTATTTTGTCCTAGGAGGTCTTAGGTTGGAACCCTTGAATGAAAATCAAAATTGAATTGTGCGTTTCTTCTGGCAGTAAGCCCTCAACTTTTTAATTAGTGGCAATTTTCTTTCTCACAATAAGCGAAAAACAACTTTTTACATTGAATATTTCATTCGATTCCATGGTTTTAAAATCGAAAATTTGGATTGACCCCGCATTCAAATATAAATAACATTTAGCCTAACCACGCTATAACTTCCACACTGTGGTCTACATTCATGGTCTAAAAGCTTGAATGGACTACTAAATTAGACTAAGCGTGTTATGCACATGAGCAAGCTCTGACCACAGTATGGTTGCCTAGTACATTACAGCCTAAGTCTAGGTAACGTGACAAAGTCGACGGTCAGGCGATAATGGGTACATTAGAGCTTGCCATTGCTTGCTTGGTTGCGGTAACATCGTTTGCCTCTATGCTACCCTGGTATTATTGTTGGTATTGTGTACTAGGAAACTTGCTGCAGCTATAAGTACTTGTAATACTGCTAATTTGTATGTTGTATGCTTCAGTTACTGTCTACATAGCCTGGTAATGTCTGCAGTTGTTGAACTTTGATGTTATCTTATCACCTAAACATTTACTCACAACATATAGGATTTGGTTTAAATAGGTACGATGTTGTCGTGTTTATCTATCAACTTCAATCACAATTTTTATACACATCTTTTGTGATCCTTAATTTTTTGTTTTAGAAAAGAGTGCGGTAATGCACTCTAGAAATTACTCCCGTATTACAGAAGCGTTTAGAAACATACACAAGACATCCAGACCCGCGAATAATAATACATTTTGATACAAGTGGAAAAAAAAAAATCTTGTATCAATATGTACACTTGTATCTAAGTTTGTTGACACAAATAAAATAGGTAACAAAGTATTTGAAGCCCTGGCTCCTGAACCATGTACGAGTAGCAACCTATGTTACAGGAGCCAGTGTCTTCATCCAGTTGCAAGTGCTACATTTGATAACATATTTATATCTACATAGTGCAATAAATTAATTAAAAAAAAACCGACCAAGTGCGAGTCGGACTCGTGCACGAATGGTTCCGTACTGCCTGTAGCAATAAACGGCGAAAAAAATCACGTTGCTTGTATGGGAGTGAGTCCGCCCCACTTAAATATTTATTTTATTCCGTTTTTAGTATTTGTTGTTATAGCGGCAACAGAAATACATCATCTGTGAAAATTTCAACTGTCTATCTATCACGGTTCATGAGATACAGCCTGGTAACAGTCAAAGAGATAGACAGACGGACGGACGGCCAGCGGAGTCTTAGTTTTTTGTTTTATCCTTTGGGCACGGAACCCTAGAAAAACATTGTAAAATAATTGACAAAAGAAATGGAAATGCACGCATGCTTTTAAATATGTAATTTGTGTGTGTATATGTGTGTTTTTGTGTGTTAACTTACTGACAACAGACAGACAAGTCATTCCACAAATGAAGTACAGGAGTCTCCTCATCTTGGTGAGCGCGATCTGATGATAGCGGGCATCGGACTCCGTGAACAGAGGGTGGCTGTTTGACTGATTCCATACTGCTAGAGTCCTAAGAGAAAGAAGTAGGAATTAGACGTTTTTAAATAATAACAACTAGATATCCGCAGGCGTACACTAAGCGTAGAATGACAAATACGCGTCTGTGAAGCTACGCGCCTGTGGAAAAGGGTTTTTTTTTTTTAAAAAAAAAAAACCCTTTTCCAAAAGGCCTGTGGAAAAGGGTTTTTTTTTTCTTTTCAAAGCATTTATTTCAAATAAACCATTTACAGGCACTTTTGAAATGTCAAGAAGTAAGTCTGTCAGAAAAAAATGATGCTAATTGCACATTCCAAAGCGTAGATCTCTATGGAGAAGAATGTGCAAGAAACTCCATGGACACTCTTTTCAATCGTGTTTTTTACTAACTGAAAGTGTGTTCTTTCAGTTAGTCCTATGTCCACGGACGCGTAAAAAAACTGTAAAAATCTGACAGTCCCTCTCATTCAATACAGAGCAGAATATCAGGGCTATTTGATGATTACTTAAATAAATAATAGTAATATTCCACAACTATCACACAACGCCGTCCAGTCTCAAGCTAAGCATAGCTTGTGTTATGAGTACTAGACAACTGATCAACATACTTATATATTTCTAAATACATACATATTCCTATGGCCATAGGAACTCAGATAACTCTATCGTTTTAAAGCTTTTTGGGATGGTCTTGAAAGTATTAATTATCGAGGTTTGTACAGCGCTATAAAAAATTGCTGTAAAAAAATATTTTCATTGATTTGTAATGTTAGTGTGGCAACTAGTAGCCAAAACCTTGTACTACAATATTCTGATAAATTCAACATTAATACTGTTAATAATTGATGAGTTTCAGGAACGTATAATAGGTCTTAATTCCACAGTTATATGGGAACTAACAGCTGACTTATTTGTGATTGTGTAAGTTGTACACGCGATACTTGAAATTAACTTATCGATAGCGGTTAACTGTTCTACTGAATTAATGACTACACTAAAGTGTTTGGTAAGGACATGTAATATAACATCACGCTTGTTCTCCTTATAGGTCAACATCAAGGTGACATGACTGGCCTGTTGGTCTAGTGGTTAGTGGCCCTGATTGCTATGCCCGTCGTTGGTTCGATTCCCACCCAGGACAAATGTTTGTGTGATGAGCACATCATTTGTTCTGTGTCTGGGTGTAATTTATCTATACTTAATATGTTTGTATTTAGAAATATATAACTATGTTTATCAGTTGTCTAGTACTCATAACACAAGCTCTGCTTAGTTTGGGACTAGACGGCGTTGTGTGATATTTGTGGAATGTTATATATTATTATATTATATTATCAATAATCAATCAATCGACATCATTATTTCAGCCGAAAATCGTCCACTGATAGACATAGACCTCCCTCAAGTGTCGCTACTTCACTGGTCTTCTCTCGCATCCATCGGATTCCCGCGACCCTCACTCCTTCTAACGCTGCAACCTTTGGTTCCCATCGATCAACTGCTCTGCAACAATGTGCCCTGCCCACTGCCAAATAAGTTAGGCGATTCAACCGTAGAGGAGAATGGGAGGTTTTGGAACTACCAGTCGGGAATGAAACCCCTCCCCTCCTCAAAAAAAGTCTGGTAAACTAATAAGTATCCACCTACTTACGTGCGTTAAGTACCTTTGTGCTCTTCTGTCTGCTTTTGTTATTTTCATTTTTAAGTGTTTGTGTGTACATAAATAAATAAATAAGTATGAAAGAATTTTCAAAATATCTTCATCATCGACAAAGTTATAAAACGAAGTCCCACATGAACTCTGACACCAAAGTCAACAATGCCAGGCATTCGGCAGCCAAAAAAGTTTCTGCGAGAGGAACAGATATTATTTCTTAAAAATTATTAAATTTTATTTCGTTAGCTTTTCAATTAATATTGAATTAGTTTCACAGTTAGTATACTATTTTGCATAATGTTATTAATATGATAATTAGTTAGATATCTATTTTTTATGTCTGTTCATAACCATTAATTTACGCTGTATAAAATTATTCGAATCCACAAAACTTTTCAATACCAGGATCCCAGTAAAGGCATGTAATTCTTATTGATCACTTAACGAAATAACATAGAGAAATAGAATTTAAATTTCCCAAAAAATGTGAGTCAATTTTAAATAAAAATCTTTGAATAGCGCACGTTTCAATCTTCTATAAGAAAATTCAAACGTTCAGGTGGATTTCTGTTTAATATTTTCCGTTTCTCTACAAGAAGAATCTCAAGAATTTCCCTTTACCAATCTTAAGCTCCACGTTCCACTTTTCGATCTTTCTATTTTAAGTATTCACTATTTTTTAAAAAGGTTCGCAATATAAATTGGATTTTCTTCGGAAAGATTATTATGATTTCTTTTAGTAATTTTCTGTTACTAACCATCTTAACAAAACAATTGTGACTTGTAGTAGTTTTTTCTGTATTAAGTATTCATCAAAAAATTAGGTATACCTACTCATATTAGTCGACCTGAGAAGAGGTGGCGAGACGACCTAGATGCCTACCGCAAGGACTGGTTCGAGGTGACTCAAGAAAAGAATACCTGGAAGAAGTTGGGCCTTTGCCCAGCAGTGGGGCAGTATCGGCTATTAAAAAAAACTAATATTTGTATAGGACCTATTACGATTTATCTATTTTTAATTCTAGTTTAAATCTATTAAATACTAAACTGTTAAAAAAAATATGATTTTGAATTTATTTAAATAAAATTTGTATAGAAAAAAAAAAACAACGAATTATTATCAAGCCTTTGTAAATAGAACATATATTTTGTATAACATAAGAGCAAAAGACAAACATACAAACAGCACGGTCGATCAACTGTTATTAGAACGTTCATCACAATTCTATCTAATAAATGAAAATACGAAGTAGCAACAAAAACAATTGAAATTGAAAAATAAAACGAACAAATGCCTATTGCAAACAATTTTTATTAACATTGTAGGTAGGTACTCGAAATAAAAAAGAATGAAACACGGAATTAAAATCTTTCCATTTCTGAAATCCTTTGTTTTGCTTGTTAAATTAAAATTGGTGCAAATACTCTGCTCATTGAGTTTACAAATGCTTTTGGAGGCTTATTTTTCACTCAAAGCGAATTGAATTCATAATACTCCTGTCTTTATACTAAGCTCGATAAGCGGTCGCAGTATGACTGTCTTGTCTTCTATCTAGTACTGCTTCTGCCGCATCAACCATCATCTCAGTCCAGTCAGTCAGTCTCCAGTTATGCTGAACTGGACCTATTTGGCGTAGCCGTGACACATATTGTTATTGTTAATTTTTAAATCTTCTTATTTTTTTATGTTTAATTTTAGTTTGTTAATCAATTATTTGTCGATTAATATATCATGGTGTGCCAAATAAACATATTTTCTTTCTTTCTTTCTTTCTTTCTATCTCAACAGTTTAGTCTCCTTTTAAAATCATGTCATTTGTGACACAGTCCATTTTTCACTCACATTTTCCTCACGTAAAATTTTTCCTCACTTTAATACTCAATAAAACTGTCACCGTCAATTCATTGTTGTAAGTTTTATATCAAAATTCAAGTCAAAATGTTTCAAAGAAAATAATTCAGTTCAAGGTCTTCTGAGAATCTTTAAATTTCCTCATCATTTTCGTCGAAAAAGGTGTAAAACATATTTCAAATTACCAGCAATCTGACTAATAAAGATTTATCTTACAAAATTAAATAACTTTATTAATATATACTAAATAACTCAATCAAAATTTTACAGTTCAGCTCTGATTTAAAATAAATGTCCATTTACAAATTCGGTCTCAGCCACGCCTCCGTTTCCTTTGTTCTGACCACGTGACTGAGCGTTGAGATGACGTAGCCTACTCGAGGCATGCGTTGCATACGAAACGATCGTAACTTGGCTAGGGGGGCTGTTGTTTTATAACAATAATAATAATATTCCACAACCCTCACACAACGCCGTTTAGTCCCAAGCTAAGCAGAGCTTGTGTTATGAGTACTAGACAACTAATAAACATACTTATATATTTCTAAATACATACATATATCACTACATAGTATAAAACAAAGTCGCTTCCCACTGTCTGTACCTATGTATGCTTAGATCTTTAAAAATACGCAACGGATTTTGATACGGTTTTTTTTTTAATAGATAGAGTGATCCAAGAGGAAGGTTTATATGTATAAAGCTAGAACTACATTAGTCCGACGCACAAGTGTAACACGCCTGATTTGTACGTAGAACGACGTCGCGTGGCATCGCGTGGCGTGGATCAAGTGTAGCTCTACAAGTCTAGTTTCCATATAAAATATATGGAGACCGACGCGCGCAGATCGGCGTGTGTGGCACACGTGTGTGCACTGTAGTTAGCTTAATACATGTATAAAATAGTTGTGAAACTATAGATATAGGTTTCTAATGTGATGTAAATAAACACTTTTTTATGCTTACATTGCAAACGCTAGCTGAACCCTATCAGATAGTTCAAAATAATGTTGTTGTGTTGTTTGTTGCTGTTGTTGTATAGTCAGTATTGTAGGAACACTTTAAAAAGATCTACAAAAAAGTCCGCGATGGTATATGTCTTTCTCTAAGGGATAACCCACAATAACCATTTCTTATCCTTTACTTTTTACGAGAAATAATGGCTTATTTACGAAGCGATTTTAAGCAATACAGCATTAATCCTTATCCAATTAAGTACTTTAAATACATTGTGCATATAATGTATATCAATATGGCCCTTTAAAGCATGTAATTTAAATGATAATAATATTTTCATAGATATTACAGTTTTAAAATGCAGGGACTTATTGGTAGTGGTGGTATTAGCATTGCATACGTGCGAAACCGGGGAGGGTCAATAGTTATAGATAAATTACACCCAGACACAGAAAAATAATAATTCAGCACGCCAATAACACTTGAAACATTCAAAAAAAAAAATGAATTAGTGAATATTTCAGTTACATTAAAATGAAACGAGTAGCAAAAGAAACAGTATTTTTTAATTAAATGACAACTTCAACCAAATAAAATTGAAACTCTTTTTTTAAAATAACTCGACGTTGAAATGTTTTGAGCGAATAAAATCTTTAATTAAAAATTGAAAACAGAAAGGTCCATCGGATTTAAATATTTTTTCGGAGGTCAAATAGGTCCATTATTCATTTGATTTCAAAAATGTTTGTCCTGTGATTTTATAAGGAAATCACACTAATGTTATCAAGGTAAAAGTAGGTATTCATATTGTGCATATTTGTTACTCTTCACGATCAAACAGCTGGTCGGATTTAATTGGTATTTATCAAGAAAAACTACATAACGTTACGTTAAAACCAATAGAAGCGGAGCATTAATCAAAGACACGAATGAAAATCCGGGATGAAAGATAGTAATAAAATAATATGTACAACAGATAGCAGCACGAAGCTTGAGCGCTCGGCGAAAGTGGGGCGATCGCTTTGCGCATTGTATAATATCGGCGAGCAAAACACTATACAAAGATTGCACTCCCCGCCCCCGCATCTCTCTTCATACCACTAAAGAGACCCGATATTTCACTTCTGCGTGCTTCTGCGCAAGAAGAACTGTAGAAGTCAGCTCAAGATCCATGCCGGTATCTGTACTAAGAAACGGTCATTACATAGAAACTTCCTGAATATACTGTAATCATAAAATTAACTACAAAGGCGAGATGTCGATTGCCAATAAATAATTTAATTTAGAACTCGGTTCTACTGTATATGGGTATGAGTAACTGTAAATAGGTAGACTGTGAAATGGAAGCATTATGATACTGACTTTTTTTAATTCAAAGAAACTGCCATTAAAATTTAACAATTCAATTACCATGAAAAAAATTAAACGCAATTTATAACTTGAAATAGACAAAACAAAAACAATTAAAAAAGTTATTGTTGGTTAAATTATTATCAAAGACTAACTTATTACAGATTTTGTTTTATTTTCCGGTACGGTAAACAAAAAATACGTTATTATTTTTTGGGATTTCTACAGTTTTTTCGACACTTTTTAATTTTAGTTAGTGAAAGTGATTTTAATGTTTTAAGGAATATTCCATAAGTAATACATTATTATTTTATTAAACTTCTACAGCTTTTTTGACGCTTTTAAATTTTAGTAAGTGAAAGTAATAAATTAATGTTTTTGGGAATATAAATAACATTAAAAAACAAATTAACAATATAAACCTTTCGAGCGACAATTTCTTATATCTCAACAAAAAACTAACTGGTTAACAGATTCAGACACACACTAGATAGATAGAGGTAGATCTTATGAGGATAACATTATATTATGAATTCCTTAGTAAAGGAGAAAAATCTAATGTTTATATCAAACGCCAAAACTGATTTTATTTAAATTTTCATTAGTCAGAAATTTCTGAAAGCACTTGCTTAGTGTCATAGGCTAAAATCCTAGAAAAAAATACGGTTGTAATATAACCTATAAAAAGTAACAGGAGTGAAGTCAGGGGAAAAGCGGATAATACAAGAAAGGACTTACCTATAAAAGCTCTTCGAGTTCAGCGCAAAGAATGCCAGCTTGATGATCGTATGGGTGAAGAACAGGACGGTGATGGTGTTAGCGGTCAGCTCATTGACCTCTTCAGAGTACTGCGCCATGTTGATACCCATGCAAGCGAAGTGGACGATGATGAGGATGGCATGAGTACTCGCGTAGATCTTACGGAGGAGGTTCGACATGCCGGCATTTTCTGTACAGATGTTGTTAGGGTAAGATAACATAACATACATCAACAAAGAAATCAGGAACGGAATTTATTCTATATACATTCAAATATTTTATATATTAGATAATACTAAAAAAGACCCTTACATTCTTAGAAATTATAAAACGAAGTCTCCTACCGCATCTGTTTGTTCACGATAATCTCAAAAACGTAAATAAAATGATCGGTTTTACAGACAGAGCGATTTATAACAAAGGTTTGGGTGTATAACCCTTGCATTTCAAAGATTTTTAACAGCCGTGTAACTCTAAGGCAGGTCGCTAGTTTTTATTAAAATTTTAATAGTACATATGATCGGCTTATAATGTTCTCACTGCTAAGGCAATGCATCATCATCATCATCATCATTAGCCGAAAAACGTCCACTGTTGGATATAGGCCTTTCCCAAATATCACCATAACGACGGGTTGTGAAAGACCACCCCTCAGTGGCCCGGAGTGTCTAGTGACCATATATTTGTGTGGGCAATATAACAAGCTTATAACTTTGTGATTTTTCACGATACTGTTATAAAATTTTGTATATAGATTCTTTACATAAAAATACTAGACACGTGTTTCGGGTTTCGCATATACTAAAAAAAAGTTGTATAGAACTGATCGACCTAAAAAAGATGGTGAAAATAGTGACTTAGAATAGCTAATATATTTATCTACCACGTTTAAAAAAATACCGTAGCATTACAATGAAATAACATCAAGTAAAAAATAAAATCAAACCACAAATAAAAAATACATTGGACGTTTTTCAGAAGGCTTGGTTGACAAAAAAAGAAACCTTACCAGGGTCTACTAATATAAATCCAATAAACGAAATTCAGCCTAAAAATGTTAATGCTTCTGAAGTCATCAGTCTTAACAGCGAAACTCCCCGAGGTACAGTGAGCATTATATTCAAATGTTGCCATTCGATAATATTTTTTTATTATCTTGTTATGATACAGATAGACGTAAAACGATTCTGGCAAAATATTGACATTTTATTTTCTATGGGTACTCTTATAATATTGTATTTATTATTTCTGTGTCTGCTGTTTCAAGGACAATAAAATCTTTTCTTTTGATGTCACGCTGTTGAACATAATTTTATTTTATACTAGCTTTAACCCGCAACTTTGCTTGCGTAAAGTTTAAGAACATTACTTTCCTTTTTTGAATCGTGAATAAAATATTCGTTTAGTTCACAAATTTAACAAAAAAAAAGCCAAAAGAAAGGGTGCTTAATGTTTTTAGGATTCTATATTATGTAAGTACACTAGCTTCTGCTAGTGATTTCACCCGCGTGAAAATAGGTTTCTCCGTACAATGTTGGGATCCTCGTTTCATCCTCTTAGGGGGTGAATCTTTTCTTATTCTTTTTATACAACATAAAAGGAACCTCAGTTCAGGGGTTCGGGCTCCGCGTTGATGAGTCAGTGGTGTGAGTCAGGACTTTGCCTCTATAAGATGGATAATCAATTATGCTATATATGATTTAATCTAGATAATATAGTACACTGCGTCTCCATCTCTCATCCAATTCTCCTGTCGCATTTCTGCTGGAAGAAATTTCGTTAGAAATAAGCAGGACCTTTGCACTCTTCTATATGTATTTATTCTTTTCGATTTAATTGTTTGTCTGTACAAATAAACAAATAGATATAAATGAATATATCTATTAAGTACATACATTCATATGTATGATTGTATTTACATCATTTCTATCATAGTGCTAAAAATAGGTACTAAATTCAATTTTAATTAATGATTTTTTGTGAATTCCTTTTCTTTCCTCCTCCAATATAGTACCTACTATTGGAAGTACAAAGGATGAACTTCTTTGTGAGTTATAGGTTATATCTATCGCTTCTATAACTGGTTTCTACTAAAATTAGCCGCCGTGATGAAAGTTTGGAAACCTCAGTTCATTTAAAAATGAAATTTCGAATGTTTAGAATGTTAAACTGCTAGACTGCATTCAGATAAAATTTAAAGCATGGGTAGTTTGGTATCATGTTAAGTTTGATTTGCAATATATGAGGCTACACTAAAAGTAAGAAAGGTATTAACTAAAAGTAAGAAAGGACCAAAAATGAAGCCCTGTGGCACCCCAACTTTTACCTCGCCATCCTATAAAGACCAAATTCAAATCAACGGCGCAATACGTGCCAAAGTTACATGATTGTTCTAAAGAGTCACCGCGACCATAGAATGCAAAGAGCAACTGAAGAAACAGGGGAGAGCTTTAGTCAATAAAAATTTAACACTCTCTATCACTCCATCCAGAGCAGGAGAAGACATTTTATCACACACAAAAAAGGTACACAGCCTTTTAGAAGACAGATAGCTTGGCTCGGACCATAAGATACGTTTTATTCAAATAGTACAACCCCATGCGACTTTTCGAATTTCTTGTGTGACAATTCAATGAAACTGCTGTCAAAAGCTTTTAAGGAACATTGAAAGCTTACCTGAATGATAGTTGAAAAGGAAGTGCCCGGCTGCCTGCATCAGCTTGATGTTGGGCATCAAGTCTGACACCAGCCCCTGGGCCTTCACTTTGGTCATCATCTGAAATTAATCTTATTTTTAAAACCTGTTTTTGTCGTTATTATCGATTACAGCTTTAATTTAAATGAGCTGCAGAAATTTGATTAGAGTATCATACCTACTTTGATCAAATTATCACCGACATTATTATCGCGGCGATTTGGTGGAAGAAATGCTATAATAATGCATATAGATGAAATGTTGTACCTATCTGGGGTTTGAGGCATAGGGGTCTAGACAAGAAAAGTTTCTAACTGTCATAAAGATTATCAAAAAATAGTATGTATGCGATTAACCACGTGTTATTAAAGTATCGCATTGCCAATTTTCATGCCACTAACGTATTAAACAATACGTTTCGGCAATCTTTAGCGCTGGTAAAACATTATTTTCTAGACTATTTGGTTTTTCATTACATAAAATAAATAATATTATATCAATACACAACGTAAGCTGTCCTGAATCCATAGGTTTGAAACAAATTACCTTTTTTAATTACCGCACAAAAAATAAATGGAAAGCAATATTGTAATAAAACTTGCTTTTGCTTGCTTAGAAACTTGCAATGAGGTCCTAAAAAACTGTAATTGCATATCGATGGTTGAAAGGCTAATTGATCTAAGCGACATTTTTACTAAAAAATTTAAAACTGACTCAAACGACGGACAAAAATTTGCTGATTTCGAATATGTATATAACACAATATTGAAAAAATGTCGTTTAGATCAATTAGCCTTACAACCGTCGATATTTTTATTGAAAGCCACGCAATGTCGCAACCTTGCGATAAATCAATCGATTGACTCATTAGTGATTATTAACTTATTCTATTACTTCATCCATTTTATTATCTCATCACTGACAAACAAATACTATACTAAAACAAATACGTTAAAAAAAATTGTTTTAAAATAACTCCAAAAACACGGGTCATTCCAAATCCACTGGACAAAAAAAAACAAAAACATGGATACTACTATACCTTGAATTATTATCGAATATATCCTTTCCAAAAACAAAATTATCCTTTAATTAAATTTGCGAAAATATTGATCCCATTTTTCGAAAAATTTACAGGAGCGCGTGTTACTTTCACAAGTTCAGTGAAGCAAATGATCGATTTCAAAAATTCAGTGTCATCAGAATTATCTGCGGTGACGTGTATATTCTTCCCACCAATGACAACGCTTGGTCTATGAGAACTGGCAGGTGGTATAACACCCGGCGCTTTCTTCTTCTTAATAATGAATGATTGATACGTTTCTGTTAGTTTCTTTATAATTATCCCCTTGTCCATCGATTGGTCGATCGATAATTTCAAATCGGTCAATGTTAGTTCTTATGTTGTTTGTTTGAAGTTTTATTGTTTTTCCAACATTTTATTTTGCTGTTTGTTCTTCGAAATGTGTATGTTTTTCTGTTTGTGTTTGCTGCTTCTATTGAATCAGTATTCAATTTATGTTGTGTGTTTGCGGGTATTTCAATGTTATGTATGTTGGATTTAGATTTTGAGATTAAAATAAAGACATAATTAAGTAATAATTACTTCCACAGTTGTTTATTTTGTTTCGTCTTCCTATCGGAGGTCCTTGACGACAGCTTCCTTAGATTGAAAATACGGAGAATAAGTTAAATAAAATCGTCGATAGTCGTTTTCTTCGCAACTGGAATTCAAACAACATGAGTAAACATTGATTCAGATTGTTTATTTTGCTCACGATCAATCTCAAGCCCCTGACGGTAAAAGATAGGTTTACAAATACTACAGTGGGTAGAAGAAATTAAAAGACTTTTGTTTTTAGAGATTCAATGAAGGGGTGCCAACAGGATTGAACTGGAAAGGTATGTAACTTATAAAAAAAGTTATCAAGTTGGCATATTGCGTGAATATCTCAATAACCTTCGAAAGAAACATACAAAACCATAAATACTGTGAAGCAGAAATATATCACATACGTGACTATGCAAAATAAAAAAATAACCGGGTAAGTGCGAGTCGGACTCACACATGGAGGGTACCGTACAAACTTACCTTTAAAAACAGTTCAATTCCCGAATCGAGTTACGAAGATTGTTCCGAATCGCAAAAAAGTTTTTTTTTGTGACGTAACTACAAATTTACAGTTTCCAGATTTTTTCTTATACTTGTGCAATGAGACCTTGCTTCATGCTAAATTTCAAGATTCTAGGTCAATGGGAAGTACCCTATTTTGATTCCCTTGAGAGTGTCGAAATACACGTTTTTTGCAACATAAACGGCCGTATCGTTTTGATTCGTTATGTTTTCACAGCTTCAAGGGACCGCAGACCTTAGTATATGATTTTAATTTCGACTTAATACCTCCACGCGTTCCCGAGATAGAGGGTCTTGACAGAAAGACAGACAGACAGACGGACGGACAACAAAGTGATTCTATAAGGGTTCTGCTTTTTCCTTTCGAGGTACGGAACCCCAAATAAAGCCGGTCAAGTGGGAGTTGGACTCATACATCGAAGGTTCCCTAAAAACTTACCTCAAATATTTCACCAAATTGAAAAAAAAAAAACGTAACTACGGAATCTTTAAGTCAAGAGTCAAGGTTACTTCTAGGTAAGCGCGCTCCATCGTCGACGGCATCGTCGCTTTCCGCGGCGGTCAAGCGCGAACCTATCAAGAATAACAAAAAAACTACTTTACAGTTTTCTCGTAGCGCTAGTAAATCCATAATTTTCCATTTACTAATGCTACATGACCTTACTTAACTCTAAAACAACAGGAAAAGTATCCTATAGGTTTTGATTTCCTTGTAAATGTCAAAATATGCGCTATAAACGAAGTAAAAAGGCCTTATCTTTAGATTACGTTGACCTAGAAGTTTGACTTTTTGACTTTTCACTGCTCCAAGGAGTAGCAGTACTTGAGTATTTGGTATTAACATTTCAGCTTAATTACTTTACGTGTTCCTGACAAAAAGGTCTTGAAAGATAGACGGATATACGGACAACAAAATGTACCGTTTTTGCTGCCTGAGGTACGAAACCCATAAAAGAAAGAGAATGCACCATCAAGTCAGTTTTCAATAAAATGCTGATAAGGCTAAAGCTTCTAACATCGCGGCTTCAACTTGTGTACGATAAAGTAGTTTCAAGTATATTAATTCACTTCAGAAACAAAGCCAAAGTCAGTAACTATGGGGCGTAGACAAGTTCTAGATCTAGTTTTGCTTCTAAGCGTAGAAAACTTAGTTATTGGGTAGCTGTTTTATTTTACTTACGGATTGGTCTACTTTAGTATCGGTTTGGTTCAGTTTACTTCTAAAGTAACAACTAGACCTATTATTTTGTTATCTAGTTACGTGGCAAGTACTTATGAGGATCAAACACACAATAGCAAATCTAATTTTTACTAAGTACATCGTATGTGTAATAATTTACTGAGCATTTATTTTTTTAAATTATTAAAATCCGTCAAGAAATGGTGGATTTATTAAAGTTTTTCTGAACGTCTACTTGGAAACGCGCGCTCTCGCCGGATTGTTTGCGATGACGTCATCTGTCATGATCCGAGCGACGAACGGCTTGATCGTATTCATTCGCTGGTGGAGACCGATCATGACGGATGATGTCACAGCGAGTCGCTTCATTCTCGGAACTAATATACTTGTAGCGACATCTATGGCGTCATATAAGAGCTAATCCTACATCGCGCAATCAAAGTTCCCCGCGCGATTAGAATATATACGACAGCCCGAAATCATCTAACGGGCGGTTGACCACCAGACATAACATCCGTCTGGCCAGAGGATCCTCCCTTTTCAACGGTGGTTTACGGGACTTTACTCTCTGTTCCGCTTACCTCTAAATAATAAAATTGCTGTATCTTCGTAATTTTAAGTCCGATTTAAATCACTGCTTTACTGCAGTGTATTTACTGGTTTTTTTTTGACGCTATAAGTCTGCATACTCCACAAAAATCATGATTGATCCTCATTCCACCAAGCCCGTTCCAGCTTTGGACCACCAGGCGTACGGCAATGCGCCACCACTACATGGCGGATATCTCACCTACGCACAAAACGTTTTGGGAACACATTCACTGGTAGAATTACCTGCCAGAATTTGTGTTTCCTGATAGCTACAACCTTCCACGTGGTCTTTAAGTCAAGAGTGAATAGATTACTTCTAGACAAGCGCGCTCCATCACCGACCACATCGTCGCTTTCTACCAGGTGAGATAGTGATCCATCGCTATCCTATCATCAACCAAAAAAAAGCCCATATAATTTTAAGTAGTCATCACTTATTGGGGGAAGTAGCGAGGTGTCGGTATTTGGTGTTTATAAAGAGAAAGAAATGTTTACGTTAACCACTGTTTATTACTTCTCACTTAAAATGTTCTTAATATTAAACTAAGCTAAAAATGTGAATAAAATGTTTAAAAGTTATGATTTCACCGAGCTATCGCGGTAGACGAAAGTGCACTAAATATGTTGTAAAACCTATTCAATTAGGATGGCGTGTGACGCCGATATTGCTGAGTAAGGTGTCACTGCTTATAGACGTCTTTAACACCAGCCCCCCTAGCCAAGTTCCAACCGTTTTGTTTCGATTCTCTTTTCGTCGATCGCCTCGAGTCGGCCACGCCTCTGATTCCTTTGTTCTGACGACATCTCAATGCACTGAGCATTGAGATGTCGTCAGAACAAAGGATAAAGAAAAGAGAATCGAAACGAAACGGTTGTATGTTGACTAGGGGGGCAGATGTCCCATCTTAAATTAAATCGCAGCGGTAAACCGTAAATGTATCATAAGGCTTATACCATCACCGTCATCATACCGGTACTCATTCACGTCTAGCTGGAAACCAGTAACTCAGCAGCATGTTTTTTTTTTAAGTGGGAATCCATCCAATGACTTCTCCCGCTCTAGGGTGTAAGGGTGTAGCAGAAGGCCTTTCAGAACCCATGGCCCCAGTAGGCTTCAGCCCTGCTGGGCCCCTTCGGTTTTGCTGATATCTCTTTGAGGTGCGCGTAGAACACTAAGCGCCGTACACCACTCGGGTTCGGCCAGATGGTTACCGGACGGTCAGACGGCGAGCTACCCATTGCTCGTCGTCCGCAATCCCACGCCTATGTTGGGTATGGTAGATCGTGTTCCCGGCGTGGTGATATGGTGTGGCTACAAAAAAAGGTGTAATTTATGCACATCGATTTATTATCAGACGATGTAAGAATAGTCCGATTTAGGACCTGTGCATACCACGTTTATTAAACGCGCCGTTGACGCGCGTTTGTAGCGATACAGACGCGATACGCACGCGAGTCAGATGCAGCCTGTAGACCTATAATAGGATAAAAGCACGCCGTCGACGCACGTTTCTAAAACGCACGTCAATAGCGCGTTTAAAAAACGTGGTGTGCACAGGCCCTTATAGTTACCGTTTGGTCATATTTCATTTCGTACAGTGCTGGATGCACGTATTTCGTTTTTATTTTATTTAATTATTAACGATCTGCACAACACTAATGGTAATTATTAAAGTTTAAAAAAAACTGAGCCCACGAATACTACGCATTATGATATCAAAACTCTTGAATTGGCTTGAAAACAGATGATAAACACACTTTGCCATACGCAACGCTATCACACGCGTCACATTCAAGTAATCTGTTTTCAAGTAAATGGTGGTAGAGGTTAAAAAAAAGTGGTCAAACGTGAGACTATAAAAAAAAAATTCAAAGGTCTGGATGTCATAAAGCGTAACATACGTGGCATACGTGGGTTTAGTTTTAGCCCCAAAAACCCGAAACCTCAAAAACCGAAGTGTTTCTGACAAACACGACCTAAAATCTTATCTTTCCCAACAAAATCGATATTTATCTGAAAGCTATTATCCTCCCCATAACACTCTCCCATAAATAAAATCTGAACACCATAAACATTAAGGTTATGGCTTACTATATCGAGCGCCGCTTACAGGATATTACTTCATAAATCCACTCATTTCTCTATGGTCGTTACGTGAGAATCGGCCTTTATTGCAAACAGGCGCCGCTTTGTGGTATCGAACCGACGAATACATATTATTATTTGGTGTAATATTACTTAAATAAATATTTGCAATTGTGTGTTGCAGTGCACTGGTTGCTTGGGGCTTGATATGAATCAAAAATATTTTCTGCTTTGGTACCTGATCCGGATAACGAAGATCTTTTTGCAGCTCTGTACTCCTAGTACCTGAAATCGCTACCAAGAAACTTACGAATGCAATTCATCATCTTTCTGCCCTTGTCCTATGTTGTCGGGCTCGGTGTAACACGTTGTCCACCGTCACGATCAATGACTTTCTTTTCTTTCATATTACTTTTCACACAATCCGTCCATCTTTTCTTTGGCAGGAGGCTGAAGGCTCTCTCTGTTCAATGTCCATTCTTCTACTCATCATTTTAAATAGCATGCATTTCATTCCTCCTCTTCAAATGACCAACAAAACAAACGATTCCCTTTCAACTTTTCATTCACTGGTACCACGTTCAAACTTCCTCTAATATACTCATTTCTCAGTTTATCCATTTTTATTTGCGACCATGATTAATGCATTGATAACTGCACTTTTATCATCATTATTATAGCTGATAAACTTCCAGAACTGAACATAAACCGGCAAAATGAAGCGATATTTTGAAATGTGTTTCACAATTAATTAAAACTCAGACCTCATTTGCAATCAAATAGGTACCTTTACAGTCTGAAATTGTGTCAACTAGTTTAACCAAAGTTTGGTCGGTTTTCAACAGTATTATTTGATTCTGGTGGAAGTGTGTCAATCAAATCAATGGCTGGCCGTAACACGCTTGGTTTGTAATACAGTCCTAGCTAGGTAGCGTTGTTATTTTTCCTTTGGGAAATTTTCAACAGCAGACGTGGTTTGGAGCGAATGTCACCATTGATTCTGAAATCAATCAGCATGTCTTTTGTTTTACGTGGTAAGTCATCAAATGACTTCTCCCGCTCGTGGTGCGAGAGGAAATATCAGGTTTCTACTGACTAAAACCACACCTATGTTCCTTCAGTTGGCCTTTGCGTTCTGGAACTACGGGTAACCTTTTCAGAAGTACAGTAGGCATCGGCCCTGTTGGGCCCGTCGGGGTGTGGGGAAGTCCGTTCGCTCACGCGTGCGGCCACCTTCTTCGCTAGCATTACTGCTTCGCTAGAGACCATGGCTTATACCAGGGCCCGGCGCGAGAGGTCTATGCCATCGATCTCCCCCACGAGGTAACGGCGGTGCTCCGCCCAAGTGGGGCACACCTCTACCGTATTCGGGTGGTCCACACAATGGTGACACCCGGGCATTCCTTCCGCCTGAATTCAGTGCAGGCACTTCCCAAATTTATCATGTTCGATGAGAACCTGTGTCATACGGTGGGTGAGGACGCCGTGATGCCTTTCCAGCCACTTCTCGAGAAGACGAGTTATCGCCATGATTATGGCATGCCCAAAGGTACATGGAATGTTCTTATGGATAAGTAAGTACTACACTCTTTTATCTGTTCAGTGGTTTACTCGCGATAAAAACAATAACTGAAAAAATGTTTTTCATTGAAAACGTACTAAAAAAAGCTTACGCCATCCCAAAAGTAGTCATAACAATAAACACAATATGCGTAATCTACAACTGGAACATCCACTAATTTAATTTAGTTTGATAACGACTAAAACTTAGTTCCATTTAAACTTAGGATCTGATAAGAAGTTTGTTACTGTCAATGATTAATGTTGGAACCGTGTTACAGGAACTTTGAGCTGGTTAAGCTTTCATTAAGAGATTAAAGATGATAAGAGCTTCATAGGGGAAGATTTTGTTGAGGTAAAGACTACCAAAATACCTATATTCATATGTATTTTTATTTCCTTTTTCTATCCAAATCTTTTTGTACACTTATACACATATGTCGACACCGCCACCGGCCCACGCTGAAAACCAGCGCTGTGAGCTTATCGCATTATGCGTGAGGCCACAGCTTTAATGCTGAGCGTTCGGCCGTTTTACGCGGATGTGACGCATATCTTCCCTATTTTATTGATTGTTTGTTAGCTAGTTTTAAGATTGCGTCATTTCGCGTAAATAAACTGTTTTTCTTTCTTTCTATACATTTTACCTGAGATACAGGTTTTATACCTAGTTCAGGTAGAATACAATTTTGTACCTTTACCTCTAGATTAAGCCCTTAATGTATAAATATTTATGTAAATTAAAAAATTCAATTAAACATAATTAAACATTTATAGTATAACACCTTTATTCTGCAAAGCAGTAATGCTAGCGAAGGAGGCGGCCGCACGCATAAACAGCTCTCACGCCCTAGCCACCGGGATTTCGATCCAGATTTCCAGCCACCGAAGGCGTAGACTTGCGGACGGCGAGCAACGGGTAGCTCGCCGTCCGGCCGTCTGCTCAAGCTGGAGTCATCGACGGCGTGTAGTATTCCACACGCGCCTCAAAGAGATGTGAGTACACCGTAGACTAGTCTAGTCCGTGGTGCGTTGATATGTTAGTCAGTCAGTTTCTCCTTTTATATATAATACTTGTTTATGTACACGTAGGTACATATATGATGATGATTATAAAGTGAAAATATTTCTATTTTAGCCATCGCAATGTAATAAAGAAAAGGCCGTTTATGCTCCGTTTATGGCGCATATTTTAACATTCGCAAGAAAATCGATACCTATAGGGTACTTTCTGGACCTGATCGGATCGGATCCTGAAGGCAAGAAACATGGTCCCATAACACAAATAAACGGGAAAAGTCTGAAAACTGTTGTAGTTACGTTAGAAAAGTTCCATCATTGGACACTAGACGTACGGCGTTGCGCCACCGATACACGGTAGACATCCCACCCATACGCACTAAACGTTTTGAGAACACATTTATTATGCGTACAGCCACTCCCTCTGTGTTTCCTGATAGCTACAACTTAGGGGTCTTTAAGTCGAGAGTGAATAGGCTACTTCTAGGCAAGCGTGCTCCATCGTCGACCATATCATCGCTTACCATCAGGTGAGATGGTGGTCAAACGCGAGCCTATCTTTAATAATAAAAAAAAGAAAATAATGACTTTATTGCGATTCAGAAAAATCTTTGCGACTCTCGATTTATTAAATTTGATGCTTTATTACCTAAAAATAAAGTATAAAAACCCTTTTCATAAAAAAGACAATACTGTTGGTTCGTGTCAAAGTTACTTCATGAAATTCGATCATTTTAAATGAATCAGAAAAAGGTATAAATATTAATTTTGTTAACGTTACTCACCTTTCATTACTTTCTGATGTTTCACACTCAGTTTCGGTTCGCTGTTCAGCGAATTCGCGTTTAAATTAACAATTTTAATTAGGATCGCGTAATTGAGTTTTCTGTGTATCCAAGCGGTAAATAAAATGTCCATCAAATTGAAATAAACATGTATCATGTATTCGTGCTGAAATAATTAATTATTGAATAAGTAATTATAGTTAAATTAGTTTATTTAAAGGGAGATAAGTTTAAATGAAATTATCCTTTGTTATTAATGGATATATTGAATGTGGATGACATAATATGCTACAACTTGCTTCTGCCAGCGTGTTGTACACGTGATAGTAGGAAATTATCCCAGGGGAACATGCTTGACATGAACATGAACATGAACTGCCGGTATAAAAAGTTTTCTATTAGTAATATTCTGAGATAGGAGCCTTTTTGACCTCGCACAGGTCTGTCAGGTTTTTATTTTATTTTTTATTTTAAATTAAGTATTGTCCTGTGCGAGTCTAAACCAAATGCTTTCTTTCTTTCTTTGTTCTTTCTTTCTTTCTTTTTTTCTTTGTATTCCTTCTTTTTCGTGTTCGAGTGTGAAGAAGTTACAAAATTTGAAAGAATTACCGTGGCCCTAGAAGCCAAAGGGCAAATGATGGATGCAGAATAGATGGATTTACTCAGTACCTAGAAGTCTGATATTTCATGAGGGTCATGAAACCAGAAACGTTTATTTTAAATAGACCAATTACAGGCACTTTTGAATTGTCAAAATGTCGGTCAGTCAAAAAAAGAGAAGCTGAATTGCACGTTCCAAAGCGTAGATCTCTATGAAGAAGAACGTGCAAGAAACTTCATGGACACTCTTTTAAATCATATTATGAGTTACATAAATCTTGGTTACATATTTCTTGTCGCTTCTAATATGTGAGCACAATGTAGATAAGTATTAAAAATAAAAGTAAAACTAATTAAAAAGTAGAAATTGAATTAAGCCACTAGCAGCTAAGAGATGACCAGTCTCAACTGACGACGCCCGTTCACGAGCATGTCGCGTGCATCAGCCTCACTCAGCTCAACCCACAGTAAAAGGAGTTTTTAATGATTTTTTATCAAAAATAATCGATTTGACATGCTTTACATGCTTGAAAATGTTTAGGGTCGTAATTATTGAAAAATAAAAGAAAAACAATAAATAATAAAAACAAATTATCATCTTCATTTTAGCTGAAAGACTGTTGTACATAGCCGACATAGGCCTCCCTTAAGCCTTAAGTGACTCCATAACGACAAAAAAAAAAAAGTGAAAAAACTCTACTGCGCTGGCAGAAACCAGTTGTCAAATAATAGTAGGTACTTAAATATTAATATAAAAAAAAAACTAATTAAAATCAGCTAAAAGTAAAACTTATGGCTTGCTGCACCCTAAACTCCATGCGCAATAAGACTAGACATTTAAACAAGCCCTTTTCACTGTCAGTCCAACCGATTTTGACCTCTATTCCATAGGTATAAAGATAGTATTCAAAGCAAAAAAAGTAGTTACAATACAAACTTTTTAGTGCACCTGCCGTTTATCGTGCTACCAACGCAATAGAAATCATAATGGCTTAAACGGACAGTGAATAAGGTTCAAAACTTATTTCAAATGAAGTTTATAGTAGAAGTCATTTGATGAGAAAAATCAACATATGACGACACCCGCAACGAACAAGGTAACATTATCTCAATCATATTTAAAAAAGAATCAAAAAGTAGTAATGCTATGTTTAAATTTTGTTTGGACTGTAATCCGAGATACTGCCTTGTTCGATGCAGGTGTCGAATTGTAATTAACCGATTCGATAGACTACGCTTTCAAGACTTAAAAACACATCGACTTCGATTAGTTACTTACGTAAACAAATAAGGGATAAAAAGGTACACCTTTCTTTTCGGAAAATTATAATACCTCACACACGAACGGAGCCGTAAGCCACAAAATAAAATATGTAAATCGTTCCAAACCCACAGAATAAGACCCAAACCTTAAAAATACACGGAAAATAAAAAAATACCGGTCAAGTGCGAGTGAACCCGCGAACGAAGGGTTCAGTACAAAAAACGGCAAAAAAAAAAAATGACACGTTTGTTGTACGGACTTAAATATTTATTTTATTCTATTTTAGTATTACACACCACTAAGTTTTAATTAGTACCAATACTTAAAGGGCTTAATAGAAAAGGTCTTGTTATTAAATAATATTCATAAACAGTAAAGTTATGCGTTTGTTTACATCCCAAAATGTCACTCAATTTATGGAAATATTTTACAGACTAGTGATTATGAATAAATTAATAACGATAAAAATGAAAAACAATGCGTAGTATTTTCTAGTAGCAATTGTTATGAATAATTTATTAAATTATGAATTTACCAAGGACAATTTTGGTATTTCGTTTTTTTTTTTTTGACTACAAAAATATGGTCAGTAACGGGTACGGATCAAGCCCTATTTTTTTTTGCGCTAACTAAAAAATAGAGGTGTATGTAATAGCGGTAACAGAAATTTTAGTATGTTATAGCGGTATCAAAATTACACCATCTGCGAAAATTTCAACTGTTTATTACAGTTTATGAGATACATCCTGGTAACAGATGGACAGACAACAGAGTCCTAATAATAGGTTCCCGTTTTACCCTTTGGGTACAGAACCCTAAAAAGAACTTTCGAACAGTAATATTTATTACAAGTGGCCTCAAAATCCTTTTGAAGTTTGGAACACCGGAACACAATTTTCAAGCCACTCAAGCAAGTCCCCAGTGAACTATTCCTACAAAGGTTTGTATGGAACAGCTCCTGATTAAGTTAGAAACGGTCCCGACCTTAGTTTGGTCTTGTGGGATGAATAATATGATGGAAGTGCGTAATCCTGAATTATGAGAGGCGTGGTAATCTGTGGTTAGTAGGTAGGGTGTAGGTAAGGAAGTGTACTGCGGGAATGTTTAAAGTCACCGTGACTCTGGAACGCAATAGACAAATGAAAGAGCGCAGACGGGTTTTAGTCAGTAAAAGTCTGACATGTCGTCTTGCTCCATTCGAAGTAGCAAAAGTTATTTGATGACTTTTCACCTCAAAAAAAGATGAAGAGATATCTTTTTTTTTTTTAGTAGCGCAGACTGTCCCATTGCTGGCCTTCCCCAACTTCTTCCAGGTATTCTTTTCTTGAGCCACCTCGAACCGGTCCTTGCAGTAGGCATCTAGGTCGCCTCGCCACCTCTTCCCAGGTCGACCTTGGCGGCGTCGTCCATCTTCAGGTACCCACTTTGTGGAGACTCTTGCCCACCGGTCAGAGTGCATGCGGCTGATGTGCCCAATCCCATTTTAGCCTGGTAGTATTTTTCCTTCGTCCATAATCCCCGTCTTTTGACGCAGCGTGGTATCTTTTTTATTCTTTTTTTTCATATGAGTCCGCATAAATAATCAAGCCAATTCAGTTTCAAATCCAAATCTCAAATTAATTACCAATTATGACGATTTTTTGCCAGACTTTGTCTGGTCATTAGCTCGATTTAATAAAACTTAGTAAATAATTTCGTCGGTTTCTATCATGATGTGGTGACATAATATATTTACAATTAGTTATAATGTAACAAAAAATTCTTGCCTATGTTTTTATAGGTATATAATATAAGGCCATAGGTGGACTGCAAGTTGCATCAATGAACTTGTTGTCTGGAAAATTGTATAACAATTATGGGACTCTTAATAAAGTGTCATGCTAACGATGATAAATGATAGTCAAATGGTACCAAATTAAGAGCAATTGACATGCAGTACTGTGATATTATTTAGTCAATCCTTTTGACTCTTCGAATATTGTTATTGTTAATAAAATGCCACAGCCTAGGGATGGGTTGTTGAATTAAGTAATTGACCTTAACAACATGTCAAACCCTACTTCAATGTGAAATTATTTAGATAAATACGAGAGTAAATTTTGATAAATACTCAGATTTCCGGCCACCGCAGGCGCGGGCTTGGGCGAGCAATGGGTGACTCGCCGTCCGATCGTCCGGTAACCGTCCGGACCAAACCCAAGTCGTCGACGGCGCGTACTGTTCCACGCGCCTCAAGGAGATGTCAGCAAATCGTAGGGGCCTAAAAGGGTCGAAGCCTACTGGGGCCATGGGTAGTGTGAAAGTGAAACCCGGGGCCCTGGGACGAAGGCAAAGAAGGAACGGGAGTGGGTTTTTAGTCAGTAGAAGTCTGACACTATCTTCCGCTCCGCCCAAGAGCGAGATTTGTCATAAGATGATTTTCCCACATAAAAGAAAAAAAAAAAACTTGGAAAACTTAATTCAGAAATTGGATATACATCCCATATGTGCCAAATCAATTTAAAAGAGCTCCACTTGACTAATAATTACAACGGAAAAACCCTTGTTTATTCTTAAAAACTAACAAACTGTACTTAACTATTAATTTGATGATGATAATATGAGCTGGAGCCCATTTAAAGAACATGACTGACATTATGGTAGGTACAGTATTATAAAAATCATAAAGAGGTAAATCATGGGTGGTTAATTCTTATGCTATTCAATCACTTGCTGTGAAATGATGTGTTATCAAATCTTTTGCTGTCAAATCATTTGCTGTCAAGTCATCTTCTGTCAAACCATGTGCTGTCAACCCATGTAGGTACTGCCAAATCATGTAATATCTAACTAAAGCAAGTATCTATTTTAATAGCCAAACACAGGCTGACCTCTCTCGACTTAGTTTTATCTAAATGATAATTAAATTGAATTAATTCAAACAACTAAACCCTTCAAATCTGCGGAGTAAGGTCACCAAGCTAGTTTAATCTCACCATTCAGTAATTTTGGTATACCTCTATGACCCTGGTCTTATCTCTCAGTGATAAAGGGTCGCAGATAAGGGATGAAAAGTCTATTGTTTTAGAAAGGGTATCGTACATTGTGGGTTACGTGGTATAAAGTCCAGTTTAGATAAATAAGTCGTGAATGGGTTGCCTTCGGATTTCACTGGAGGATTTCACTGGTCATCTCTCAGCTGCCACGGTATATATTATTTTATTTATTTTTGTGTTCTTTGAGTGTGATTTTCATTACTGTAACGATTCGACAACGTCTTTTACCCAGCCTTTATTTTTTAGGGTTCCGTACAATAGATAAATAGTAGATATTTCAAACAGAATGAAGTATCATTATGTAGTTTATAATAATAAAATAAACATATATATGCTAAAATTATAAACTAATAAACACTATGATAAATATCAAATACAAACATGGAGCGACTACCTATTCGATCTCCATGATTAAAAGGGTCCTTTTTCACTCGCCATATCGTCAACATCGAGCATGGTTTAAAAGCTTGTTACTTCATCTAACGTAATCCAACGCGATGTTTGACGAAAAGGCAACGCGAAAAAAGAGAAATAACGCCTGCAAACTCGGTTAGCATTCGGAAATTCTGTGATTTTCCACTCGCTTATCGTCAACATCGAGCATGGTTTTTTTAAAAGCTTGTTGCTTCATCTAATGTAATCAAATGTTTGATGAAGAGGCAATGCAAAAAAAGAGAGAACGCCTGAAAACTCTGTTGGCATTCGGTAATTCCGTGATTTACTCGAATATTTTACAAAACTTGTTTCAAGAAATACGTGTTTTTTTTAAACACAGTTTTTGAAAAAAAATTACATGGTTCTGAATCTTGATTAAATTCGCAAGCCTTTTATTGTTATACTTTTTTGACTTTTTAAATTTTTTTTGTTAATTATGAAGTGTCAAAGTTCATGCAAAATAGCAGATTTTCAGAGGTCTTTACTTTTACACAAAATAAATTAATTTTAATTGAAGCCTAGATAATATCCACAAGATTCTGTGTTTCCAAAATATTTAATGATAAATGTATAATAACGTCATAATCACAACATAGGAAAATATGTTACAGAACAAATCACACAAAACATCAACAGTATTTTCGAAGAAAAACTCTTAGCGTGGGAACAGAAACATGAAAAGTTAAAGGAAGTAGTAGAAAATCAAGAAAAAAGGATCTATTTTCTGGAAAAACAGGAAAAGAAAAGAAACTTAGTTTTTTTCGGTATTGATGAAACGGAAACATCATACGATAACCTAGAGAAAAACACTATTAAATGGCTAGAACAATACTTCTCTATCAATCTAACCAACAATGACATACAAGAAGTTAAAAAAATAGGGGAAAAATCTGATAGGCCACGCCCACTAGTGGTAATTTTTACAACTCTAGGCACAAAAATTAAAATATTAAAACAAAAAGAAGCACTTAAAGATACACACTACTATTTTAAGGAAGATTATCCAAAACAAATACTTGAGAAGAGGAGAGTGTTACAAAAGCAGGTAAAAATAGATAAAGAGAATGGGAATATAGTAAAATAGGACAAACTGGTCGTAATAAGATCCAATCAGAAAAGGCAGTTTCACACTTCACCGAACAGCGACTCCCAACTACAAAGAGAAGCTAGCGAACGTATCAATAAAAAGAACAAAATACTGAAAATCACTTTCCAGCGCGAAGATCAAACAGTGTCTCTGAAGGAGTCCTGAAGCCAAGCATGCTAAACTTTTTAATTACCAAGAAAGCCAGCAACACAACACCGGAGCATGACATCGAAAACAGAAATAATAACATATAACAATCAAGGCCTCCCTCCCGCACAGATCATATAAACAATCTCACTGAAACAAACATCAAAAAACATCTTCCAACCCGGCTGGTCACCGTGGAAGATTACGACCAAAACCCTCCAAGGAAAACAATAGACGTACAAAAAATGAATTCTAAGAATAGAGTAAGCAATAAACTCTACATTCTAACATATAACGTCAGAACTTTATCTTCTTACGAACGCCTACTAGAATTGATAGAGGCACTGAAGAATATAAATTACGATATAATTAGATTATCGGAAATGAGACGCCTGGGTACAAAAATAGATGAATATGATAATTGTATACTCTGTCATACTGGACTCACGCAAGGACAATACGGAGTCAGTTTTTGTAATAAACTTACACCAGAAGAAAAACATTGAAAGTTTCATCGGAATTTCTGATAGAGTCGCATTACTAAATTTTAATATAGAAGGTAATAAAATCTCGTTAATACAAGTGTATGCGCCCACAGAAGCAGCAAAAAAAGAAGAAATTGAAGCTTTTTATACAAATTTATATAAAGCCAAGGAACTTATACATATATAATTATGGGAGACCTAAATGTCAAAATAGGCCAACCTAGAGAAGACGAATACTTGATAATGAAACCAAACGGTTATGGTATAAGGAATTCAAGAGGACAAAGGCTCATCGACTTCGCACTGGAAAATAAAATTGCAATTTTAAATACTTACTTCAAACCAAATCATAGGTGGACCTGGCGTTCACCAAACGGTAATTATAAAAATGAAATTGACTATATCCTTTTTTTTTTAATAATAATTCATTTATTTGCCTGAAACATGGTAGTACAGATCTTATATTATAACAGGTACAAGGTTCTTCATACTCCGCCTTATATTCAGCATGCAAATTTTTATTTAACTAAATTTTGTTTAGGTTTAAAAAACAATTATTTAACTTATACAAACAATCCTATTTATATTATGTCAATGAGATAAATACCAATAAATTACATTAAATAACAAAAACCATTAAATTAAAATGTCAATAAAATAAATCACAAATGTTAAATTAAAAAAAAAACTACAACGAAATAAATTACAAATGTCAAACCCAATAAAAAGTGACAATAAATTAAATTACAAATGTCAAACAACATAAATTAAAATATAATGTCAATAAATTAAATTACAAATGTCAAACATGAAAAATTAAAATAAAATGACAATAAATTAAATTATAAATGTAAAACAAAAAAAAATGTCAATTAATTAAATTATAAATGTCGAATAAAAACTTAAAATAAAAATGTCAATAAGTTAAATTATAAATGCAATAAATAAATAAATTACAAATTAAATATTTCATTCGATAATTAATTAAGTCCGGCAAAGTTTCTTATTCATATTATAATTAAAAAATTCCTTTACGGTGTAAAAACAATTTTCAATAAGCCATGTTTTGAGTTCTTTTTGAAAAAAATTCGCTGGCAATTCTCTAATTTGTTTAGGTAATTTATTGCATATTTTAATTGCCATACGACTCGTGTTTTTGTGGCAAAATGCTGTTCCACACCTAGGTAACGCTAATTTTGTTGGATCCCTGGACTTTTTACCAATTTTGTATACATTTTCGCTATCTGCTTTACTGAAAAGAGTAGGATGTTTTTTTACAAATACTCCCATTTCCAATATATACAAACATGCTAGTGTTAATAATTTATGCTCTTTTAAAATGGGTCTGCACGATTCTAATGGACCAATACCAAACACAGCTCTCAAACACTTTTTTTGAACAATAAAGGCCCTGTCACTGTCTGTAGAATTGCCCCATATTATTAATCCATATCTTAACACGGATGAAACATATCCATGATAAGCCATTAGAGCGGCATTCCTTCCTACGGTTTTCCTAAGATTTTTTAGTGCAAATGCAAAGCTGTTCAACCTGTTACATATATTGTCAATGTGTCTTTTTCAATTACAATTTTTATCAATCAATATGCCTAAAAATTTTGTACAGTCAACTTCTTCAATTGTATTACCACGACCAATAATTTTCAATGCTTGATTTGCCATTTTATAGTTACAGAAACTAATATATTTTGTTTTAGTGAGGTTGACATTTAAATTATTTCGCTCAAACCATTCCAGTATGGCTTCTACGGCAACATTTATTCGATCCTCATATCGTTCAGTTTTGTTTTCTTTATTTATTACAAGCGAAATATCATCAGCAAATAAAACGCACTTATCCTTAATTACTGCCGGCAAATCATTTATGTACAGAAGAAAGAGTAATGGCCCCAATATGCTACCTTGAGGCACACCATATGTATTTATTTTATACTGAGATTTATACTTTATAACTTCTCTGTCTTTATTCATTCCTAAAATTTCCACGCTTTGTTGTCTATTACTTAAGTAATCTTTAAGCCAATTTAACGCTTTCCCTCTTATTCTGTAACTTTCGCATTTTTTTAGCAGAATATCATGTTTAACAGAGTCAAATGCCCTGCTCATATCAAAGAATATCGCAGTGACTGGTCTTTTCTTATCAATGTTCTCGGTAATTAATTTAATAAGTTGATAACAAGCTAATGCAGTTGACTTTCCTCTTTGAAAACCATTTTGTTCTGGTCTTATTATTTTATGCTTTTCTATAAATGAGACAATCCTATTACACATTGCTTTTTCATATATTTATGTCAAACAAACAAACCTGGTATGGTACAGGACATCGATGTTTTGAATCTCAATTTTTCATCAGACCACCGACCACTTAGGGCAACAATAACACTCTTGAAAGTTAAAAAGAATCGGAAAGGATTTAAAAATACCCAAAACGCCACACTACGAAGCGCGGAAGAAATAAACAGATACAAGGAGTGCATCACAGCTCACTTACCAAACATACTAGAATCTCAAGAAAATATAATACTAAGAGCCATCACACAAAGTCTTCAGGAAGCTCGAATACCTATCAAAAATACAAGACATAAAATTTTATCTGAGCGTACTCTAACCCTTTTGAAGAGAAGACAGCTACTGCAAAATACCAAGAATAAAATTAGGTCAATGAAAAATGAGCTCTCAGCGTTATACAAGTTAGTTACCAAACGTATAAAAAGCGACTATACAAGATACAGATCGGAAGCTCTCGAGAAACATCTAACGCTAGTAGGAAGTTCAAAAAAGACTTACAATGAGTTGAGGACAAACAAGACATGGATAGAAGGACTAAAAAAGGAAGAAATAACCCAAAATAATCTTAAGGATGTGATAGAAATCGCAACAGACTTCTACAAAAAACTCTACAAAGCTCAAGAGAGCGAAAATATCGACGACAATTACTACCATTCGGACGGAATCACAACGAGGTGTACACCGTTTACCGTACCAGAAGTTACCCAAGCAATAAATAAACTAAAAGCAAATAAAAGCCTTGGTTCAGATTACATCACCAACAAGTCTATAAAATTAGCCCACTCATTACTAGCTCTTCCACTTACTCAACTATTGAACCGCATTCTGGAAAATTCTAAAACACCGACACAATGGTCAGAGTCAGATATAATCTTTATCTACAAAAAAGGTGACCCTTGCAATGTCGCAAATTATAGGCCAACAAGCTTACTGCCTTGTTTATACAAATTATTCTCCTCGCTTATAAACCAAAGAATAAGTACAACATTGGAAGCAGAACAACCCATAGAACAAGCGGAATTTAGAAAGAATTTCTCGACTACAGACCATATCCATACTTTGGAACTCCTGATCGAGAATTACCAAGAAAGAAAAAGACCTGTATACTTAGCTTTCATAGACTACAAAAAAGCCTTCGACACCGTCTCGTATTCAAGCATTTGGAGAGCACTACTAGAGCTAAGGGTAGAGAAAGAATACACACAGGTATTAAAAAGTGTCTATAATAACAACATGGGAAGAGTAAAACTAAAACGAATCGGCCCAAGCTTTCCAATTGAAAGAGGAGTGAGACAGGGCGATCCGACCTCCCCGAAGCTGTTCATAGCTATACTGGAATCTATAATAAGGAGGCTGGACTGGGAAACGAAAGGCTCGCTGGAAATCGCTTTTAGCGATAAGACCGCCCATTGTGACACTATATTAATATTAAGTTCCTAATGTAATTTGCATTTTTGGTGTACAATAAAGAATATATCTATCTATCTATCTATCTATCCTGTATATAAACGGCAAATACCTCAGCCACCTCAGATTTGCTGACGACTTGGTGCTTTTTTCCGAATCAAGTTCTCAATTACAAGCTATGATCCAATCACTAAACGTGGCTAGTAAGAACGTAGGACTTGAGATGAATCTAACAAAAACAATGCTAATGACAAACAGCACGAATAGGAACATATCAGTTAACAGCGAAATATTGAAGTTCACTAACAAATATGTGTACCTAGGAAAACAAATTAGTTTCGACAAGGACAACAATTACTCAGAAATCGAAAGGAGAATTCAACTTACTTGGAACAAATATATTTTTAAAAGCAATAATTATGTCAGTTAACCTAAAAACTAAAGCCATGTCGAGTTGTCTCCTACCATGTCTAACTTATGCCAGCCAGACTTGGAAATACACGTAAGTGATAAAAAGAAAAATAAGAACTTGTCAAAGGGGCCTAGAACGGAGCATGCTTAAAATAAAAAAAAAATACACTCTAATATAAGAAACGTTACCAAAGCCACCGATGCCCTGGAATATGCTAAAAAGCTGAAATGAAAATGGGCGGGACATGTGGCAAGGTTGTCAGACGAGCGTTGGACCATAAGGGCGACTCGTTGGAGAGGCTCAAGTGGAAAACGACATAGCGGAAGACCGCTGACAAGATGGGCAGACGACATTTTTAAACGGCTGGTTCTAACTGGATGGACACAGCACAAGATAGAGAAAGATGGAGTTCCTTGGAGGAGGCCTTCACCTGCGGAGGGGTTCTTGCATAATAAGCAAACAATATTATATTATAACTAATAATTTACTTTGCACCAAATAGTTTTTAACTTGAGAATCATATTTTACTTACTTTGTTATCTCTATTTGCAAGAAATAAAAATCTTTTTTATTTTATTATTATAACGTCATAATCGCGTAAAAACGGTTGTATGAAAAACAGTGAAAATGTATGTCGAGGTGCAATCCCCTAACCCGATTAGTTTTGAAAAGACTGGTTTCAGTCTTTTTCCCTCCGACTAAAATTAGGTCAAAATACATAAAATATTAATCATCATCATTTAAGCCAAAAGACGTCCACTGTTGGATATAAGCCATCCCAAGTGTCGCCACAATGACCGGTCCTGTGTATCTCGCATCCAACAGATTTCTGCGGGTCTCTGCGGGGTTTCTCTCTCCAGGTCATTGGTTCATGTTTTAGAAGGCCTTCCAAAAAAACTTGTAGAAAAATTAACTTGAAAGCACCCAATTAAGGTCGATATTATTGAAGAGGAAAAATCTTTCTTATGCTCAATAAGCACATAATTAAATTTTACGGAAAAAAAAATTCAATCATCCTCACATTCTTTCATGTACCTACAAAATTCCGGAGGAAATACAAATAATACATAGCGTTTTTTTTTTTCTTAGAACACAACAAAGAAAATTCGTAGCATTTTTTAGAAAGCTATTTCTATAAAGAAATATTCTTTGGTAAAAATACATTATCTACTGTTAGTAAAAATTTAAACACACTGATTTCTACAACAGACTATCCCCGTTACTCATCATCATCTTCCTGCCCTTGTCCCGTGTTATTTGGGGTCGCTACAACACGTTTTTTTCTTCCATTCTACCCTATCACTCGTCATGCTATCACTAACTTCCTTTTCTTTCATATCACTCTTCACACAACGTTAAAATTAAGTTACTAAAGAATATAAAATACTGAATTCTGCCGAGGACAAATTCCGTTAGCAAAATTGACAACACACTGAATTCTTCTGGAGATAATTTCCGTTAGTAAAGAATACAAAATAGTGATTCTTCTGAGGATAATTTCCATTAGTAAAAAATACAACATACTGAATAATTCTGCTACGGACAAATTCCGTTATTAAAGATTACAATTCTGATGTGGACCATTTCTGTTAGTAAAAAAATACGACACACTAAAATAGTCCCCACCTTTTTTGTGTTCTATAATTAGTAGAGGGAAGTAACCAAATATGAAAAGGTACTCTAATATGGAATACCGCCATTTCTTGTCTTCTAGCCGCAGAGAACAGTGCTCTCCTACTCTTTAAATCATAATACTTGCGAACTGCTTTCAACTTGTCTGTTGAGCGAGTGGTGTGCCCATGTTGAGAAAGGGTATTATTTTCTTTGTCAGATAAGTTATTGATATAGTTTTTTAAGATGATCGAGGAAAATCATCTTATGACATCCCCCGCCCTTGGGCGGGGCGGGAGATAGTGTAAGACTTTTACTGACTAAAAACCCACTCCTGTTCCTTCGTTGCCTTTCGTACCAGGGCCGAGTCTTCCTTTCAGAATCAGACCCTTGGCCCCAGTAGGCTTCGACCCTGCTACAGTTGCTGACATCTCCTTGAGGCACGCGTGGAACAGAACGCGCCGTCGACGACTTGGGCTCAGTCTGGACGGTTACCGGACGGTCGGACGGCGAGCCACCCATTGCTCGCCGTCTGCAAGCCTGCGCCTACGATGGCCGGAAATCGGGATCGGAATCCCGGCGGCGATTGGGGCGTGAGGACCGTTGCCTCACGCGATCGGCCGCCTCCTTTGCTAGCATTACTGCTTCGCAGAAGGAGGCGACCGCCTGCCACTCCTCCTCACTGCGGACCATGGCCTGTACCAAGGCCCGGCGCGAGAGATCGCCGCCGCCAATCGCCCCCACGAGGACACGGCGTTGCTCTGCCCAAGCGGGGCACACCTCCACCGTGTGCTCCACCGTGTGCTCCGGGCGGTCCGCACAATGGTGGCACCCGGGCGTTTCTTCCGCACGAATCCGGTGCAGGAACCTCCCGAACTTACCATGTCCGGTGAGGACCTGCGTCATGCGGAAGGTAATGACGCCGTGTTGCCTTTCCAGCCACTCCTCAAAGAGGGGACTTATCGCCATAATTATGGCGTGCCCAGCACTGGGTTGCGATAGTCGCTGTCGCCATTCCGCCATGAGACCCCGCCGGAGCTCTGCCCGCCATGCCGCGACTTGTCGCGGCAGCGGAGTTTCACCCCGACGTTGCATCTCCACGCGCAGATCGTGCATGCGTGCAAGGCCTGCTGCCACCAGGTCCCATGGTTGCTGGCCAGCAAGGAGGCTCGCCGCTTCGCAGGATACCGTGCGGTATCCCCTCACCATCCGTATGGCCATGACCCTCTGGCACGCGTTCAGCTGGGCCGCCGGTCGCTTTCGCAGTGACGGCGCCCACACCGGCGCCCCATAAAGGGCCATGGACCGGACGATGCCTGCGTAGAGCCTCCGGCAGGAGGCATCTGGACCCCCGAGGTTGGGCAGGAGCTGCTTGAGGGCAGCCCCAGTCCGATTCAGTTTGGGAGCCAGACGTCGGAAGTGCTCCTCGAAATTCCACCGGCTGTCGAGGACGAGTCCCAGGTACTTTATCGTCGATCCGACGCCGATGTGAACTCCTCCTACCGTTAATTGGGAATTCCGTGAAAACACATGGCCTCGGACTTGTGTAGCGCCACCTCGAGTCCCAACTGCTGGATCCTATCAACGACTATCGCAACCCCGCGTGTCGCTAATTCGACCACCGCCTGGTATGACTCTCCCTGAGCCAGGACCAGCGTGTCGTCTGCGTAGCAGACCACGCTGACCCCGTCAGGGAGGTCGCCGCGCAGCACGTAGTCGTAGCCGATGTTCCACAAGGGCGGTCCTAGTACCGATCCCTGCGGAACACCGCACGACATCTCTCGCCGTTTCCACTCACCCTGGTGACCAGGGTAGATGATGTACCTGTCCGACAGGTAGGCCTCGATCACACGACAGAAGTAGTCGGGCACCCGGTGATACCGGAGTGCCCTCCTAATGCTACTCCAGGGCAGGGAGTTAAAGGCGTTAGCGATGTCCAAAGACACCGCCACGACACACCTGCCCTGGAACACCGCATCCCCCGTCGTGAGAGCTCGTACGCGCATGATGGCGTCCACCGTGGAGCGCCTCCTGCGAAAGCCGAACTGGCCGTCCGCCAGATCCGGCCCCACTCGTGTTAGGTGCGCGACGAGGCGGTCTGCAATTACTCTTTCAAAGAGCTTGCCCACCTCGTCGAGCAGCACAATGGGCCGGTACGCGGACGGAGAGTCCGCAGGGCGCCCCGGCTTCGCGATAAGGACCAGTTTCCCCGTCTTCCAGAGAAGTGGGAATTGGCCCCTCTCCATGCATGCGCTAAAGAGCCCTTTTAATCGAGACCCGAGAGCCTCCATGGCCAGGACCCAGGCTTTACCAGGCAAGCCGTCGGGTCCTGGGGCGGTATTCTTGGCACTTAGCTTCGTACCGCCACACTCATCTCTACCTCGGTCACCTCTGGAGCATTGTCGTCGTCGTCGCCATCGTGATCCACGTTAGACACTGCTGGTGGCGGAGCCATGAGCGGGGGAGAGTGTTCCCCTCGCGCAGGGAACAGATTGCTCACCACACCCTCCACAATCTGGGGCCGGAGACTCTGTGTGAGTGGGGGAGCCCAGGGGCGGAGTTTTTCCCGCACCACCTTGTAAGGGCGTCCCCACGGGTCTCCGTTCAGAGTCCCCAGCCACACGTTGCGGGCCTCCAACTTGGCCCGCTTTATTTCCGCTCGGAGGGTGCGCTTCGCCACTCTGTATCCCTCATACAGCTCCGCCTCTCTGACCTCCGCATCCGGCGGGCGGATGCGGCGACTGCAGTGTCTGGCGTACCGGCGCCGCGCGGCATTGCATGCATTCCGCAGTGCTGCAATCTCCGGCGACCACCAGTACACCTGGCGCCGGGCACATCCTGGCCGGACTCGGGGCATTGCCACGTCGCAGATTTGCGACATGGCCTCCCGGAACCACTCTGCCTCGACGTCGATGTCGACAGGCCTGTCCGGTGCTTGCACCCAGGCCTGTACCATCGCGGCTTCCAGGAGGAGCTCCCGGTCCAGCTGCTTCAGCGCCCAACGCGGACCACACGGGGTCCGTGGGACCGGCGCGATCGAGGTCTGGGCGGAGACGTCAAACCGAATGTACTGGTGGTCCGAGTACGTCTCCACCCCCTCCATGACGCGCCAGTCGACGACACGCGGTGACAGAGCAGGGCTGGCGAACGATATGTCCACCACTGACTCGCCCTGCATCCGCACACACGTGGGGACAGAACCCCGGTTTAGGACGACCAGGCCTGTCTCCAGAGCCCAGTCTTCAACCTTCCGACCCCGCTGGTTCGTGAACCGGGAACCCCAAGCCAAGTTCTTGGCATTGAAGCCCCGCAAACGACCACGGGGAGTGAACCAAACCCAGCGACGACGGCATTCAGCTCCATAAGGGAGATGTGGAGATCGGCGAGAGTTCTGTTCGGGGACAGGTAAACGCCCCACCACTGCAATGTCCCCGAACCGTGCTGCCACGCAACCCCGTCCCCTCGTGACAGCCTCGAGGGTCGGGGTACCGGCGGCGGCCGACGAAATTAGGGTCACCGAGCCGTTCAGGTCCTGCACCCAGTCTCCCCTAGGCAGGACATAGTACGGCTCGGAGACCACGGCAATATTGATCGACCACTGCGCCATGCTCTGGAGCAACAGATCCTGAGCGGGGGCGCAATGGTTGATGTTCGCCTGGAGGAGACGTAATCGAGTCGTTATTGGCATTCCATCACAATCTCCTCCCAAGGAGAGCTGGATTTGTGATTTTAGCTAGTCTGGATTGACCAAAATTATATAGATTTGTAGTGATCCATATTTGGACATCTATGCAATAATTTGATCTCTTTATGTTTATATTGTTTTTGAAAAAACTTTAAATTAATACAAATATAACAAGAGTGTTCCCAAAACTAAGTGAAAACGAATACCAGATTGTAATGAAAAATAAATTATTTTAACTTATATGTTGATAAAATGGTATTCCATATTCGGTGACTTTCCTATAGCAGATCAGCAATTTTTTTTAAGCAAGTGGTTCATAAGTTTACCAAAGTAAGTTACTTCATTTAAAAAGCATCCAACTCGATCTAGACTTAATTATTTATTTTTGAAAGAAATCGAATTCGCGTTGTGTAAAAAGATATCATCTTCTTCTTCCAGCCCTTGTCCCATATTACTTGGCGTCGGTGCAACACAATTTTACTTCCATTCTGTCGTGTCACCCGTCACACTATCACTAACTCCCTTGTCTTTCATATCAATCCTCACACAATCCATCCATCTTTACTCTGGCTTCGCGCTCCCTCTCCATCTATCTACATGTATAGGAATGCGTTCCAAATAAGAGTATGGTCAATTTTTACGCCATGTTGTGACGTCATAGCTGTCAAATTGAAAAATTGGGTAGTGTGAGCAAAACAAGTTTTTTTTTTAAATAATATTTTTTTACGAATCATGAACGAAAAAAGTTTAATCAAAATCTAGTTCAATTTTGGTAATTACTGCGTCACTGTGTGATTTATCTGAGTAGGCAAATGGAATAAGAAGGCGTAATGTTCCTAAAAATGAAAATAAGGAAAAAAAATAGTTTTTTTTTAAAACTAAAAAACCGTTACGCAAATAAGTTTTCTTTGAAAACCATACTTTTCAATCAACATTTGACAGATCGAGGTTATTGACTTTCCTATTCTTACGAGTATTTGGAACACATAGTACTCAGAACTCTTTTAGTAACATGCGTTTCGCATGATGAAGACAAAAGATAACAAAAGAAATCTAAAAGTATTTATCCAACGTAAAAACATTCCACTTAAGAGGATAAAAAGCTACGAAGGAGAACTCTACTTACTATTAAGTAAGTAAGTTAAAGTGAATTATCTGAAGTGCCTCGACCGTACTTCAATGCGTAATCTCGACCTTAGAGTAACTGCTTCAGAAAAATAAAACATGAGTATGTGTTTAGTATTTACAGGAAAATCTAGCTAGGTTGGAATTTCGAAAGCAATTGATTGAAGTGGCTACAATTACCCCTCCTCAAATCGTTATCATCATTAACTATTTGGACTTTGTGCCTTAGAATTCGCTTCCACATACATTTTTAACTATAGCTCGCAGTGTTCTACGTGCACCTCGAAGAGATGTCGGCAAAACCGTAGGAGCCCAGCAAGGTCGAAGCCTACTGGGTCCATGGGTTGTGTGAAAGTATACTCCAGGGCACTATGGCACTGAAATATGGTCGCTTACAATGGGCCTTATCAGAAAGCTTACAATCGCCAAAAGGGCTACGCTCGGAGTTCCCTTGCGTGCAGGAATAAAGATATCTGCAGGAGAACCAAGGTCGCCAACGTAGCCCGAAGAATCGCCAAACTAACGTGGTAGTGGGCAGGGCACATTGCTCGTAGAACGGATAGTCGATGAGGCCGAAAGGTTCTAGATTGGCGACCGCGCACTGGAAAATGCAGCGTTGGACCGACGACCTGGTGAGAGTCGCGGGAATGCGCTGGATACGAGACGTACAGGATCGGTCGTTGTGGCGACGCTTGGGGGATGCCTATGTCCAACTGTGGACGTCTTTCGGTTAAAATGATGATGATGATTTCCCACGGGCCTGGAGCGAAGGCAAAGAAGGAACAGGAGTGGACTTTAGTCAGTAAAAGTCTGATACGCGTCGAGCGCGAGAAGACATTGGATGATTCCTCACCTAAAAAAAAGGTAGGTTGACTAGTAAATAATGCCTAAGGCATTAAGTCCACCTCTGTACCTTTAGTTGTATGAAGAAACCCCGTGTGTTCCACGGTTGCTGAAGCTGAAGCAGCTGGACCGGGAGCTTCTCCAATAAAATCTTGGCATTACTCAATCTTGGCGGCACGATTAGTGCAGTGATTGAATAATTGGCAGTTACGTATTGCTGGTTCGATTCCCACACGGAGCAAATATTTGTATGGTCTACAGGTAGTTCTCTAATGTAACCTCGATATGTTACGTATGATAGTCATCCATCCACAGACTGGCCTCAGCAAGCGTTGCTTAATTTGGAGATCGAAAAAAAATAAGTCAAGTTCTTCAAAAAGTTACTTAATAATACCTACTATGTATGAATATAAAGTATATTATTTAACTATACGCACTTTAAGCTGACACTCTTAACTAAACAATTCAAAATATAACGTTTTCTCTGTTGAAAAAAGTGTTGCCGGCTGGATGTATGTCGAAAAGATTGTTGGCACTGCTGCCGACTGGAAGTATGTTGAAGACTGTCGGCATTGTCACGTTGTATGGCAATACTTAATCTGTGGCCGAGGAATAAGGCAGCCCTAGAGTCACGCGAAGGGTCAACTAGGCGTTTGGATAAATCTTTAAATAGTGTGTCAGTGCTTGAACCCGTGGCCCGAGAGTTTTCAAAAAGTTTTTACATCTTCCAGTTTCTGGCGCCCTGGTGACGTAATGATTAACGAGAGTTCCAGTTTAATCTTCTTTGAACGAGAAGTACTAAGGGATAGTAGTTTAAAGGTAGCTTAGAATGTTATATAATTATTGTGTTATGGCTAAAACTTAATTTTAAGGCCACATACTGCACTCTCACTCACATTCATTCACATATGACATCCACCCACAGACACTAGATTAATTTAATACTAGACTGGCCTGTTGGTCTAATGGTTAGTGGCCCTGACGGCTATGCCGGAGGTCGTGGGTTCGATGCCCATTCAGGACAAATGTTTGTGTAGTGAGCACCATAATTTGTTCTGTGTCTGGGTGTAATTTATCTATAATATGTATGTATTTAGAAATATATAAGTATGTCTATCAGTTGTCTAGTACAAATAACACAAGCTCTGCTTAGCTTGAGACTAAACGGCGTTGTGTCATAATAATAACTGTGGTAGATAATTAAAAAAAAAATGTATATAAAATAGATTTAGTATAAAGCTATAAAATATCCTGTTTGCCCTCATGATGCCTATTGTTACAAAAGAGCTGAACGGTTGAACGGATTTGGGTATTTAGCGCATGGATGGACCATGTCCTGTTCCCTTGGAATAATTTCCCAATATCACGCGGGCATAGCTGCTGACAGCTACTAGTATCAAATAAATGAGCAGGTTGCCATTTCGACGAATCCCGCACAAAGAGTAAATAAAACCTAATCACCTCAATTAACCCAATATTAAACGTTAATACTCGTACATAAAGATATGACAGTAAATGGTTAATTAAGATTACGATAAATTTATCGCAGCGAGGGCAACTTCATCCAAACTTGGGAGTCATGAAACTTTTCATTAGCGACTGAAATTAACCGTGATAACGTGGGTTATAGTACCCCTCTTGGGTTTAATGAAGATATTCTTAGTACGGTGGTGCAAGGTTAAAGAAGTGTGGCTGCAATTTATGACAAATCATTCGCAAATGGTGTGTAAGTAATGTTGGGGATCCTGGGGGTGGTTTAATGATAACAACCACAATTTTAGTACAATTATTTGACAACTAGTTTCTGCCAGCGAAGTAGAAGTTTTTCACTTTTTTTTTGTCGTTTGGTGACACTTAGGGGAGGCCTATGTCCAACAGTGGAGGTCTTTCAGCTAAAATGATGATGATGATTTGTTTTTTTTTTTTAACGTAATAGACTCTTAATCATTACGAGCCTAAACATTGTCAATCTAATCTTTTTGACGAAAAATCATTAAAGTACTCCTTTTACTCTGGGTTGAGCTGACTAGGGCTGATGCTGCCCCGCTTGAACAGAGCACCATCATATCCTAGTGGGAGCAATCGGTGGCAACGACGTCTTGCGGCGAGCCTTGGTACAGGCCATGGTCCGGAGCGAGGAGGAGTGCCAGGCAGTTGCTTCCTTCTGCGAAGCAGTAATGTTAGCAAAGGAGGCGGCCGCACGTGCGAGGAAATGGCCCTCACGCCCTAGCCGCCGGGATCCCGATCCCGATTTCCAGCCACCGTAGGCGCAGGCTTGCGGACGGCGAGCAATAGGTAACACGCCGTCCGATCTTCCGGGAACCGTCTGGACCGAGCCCAAGTCGACGACGACACGTAGTGTTCCACGCGCGCCTCAAAGAGATGTCAGCAAATCGTAGGGGCTCAGCAGGGTCGAAGCCTACTGGAGCCATGGGTTAAGTGAAAATTAACACCCCGGGTTTCATTTTCTCAACTGACGGCTCCCGGCTGACGGCTTTTGTCTCAACTGACGGCTTCCGTTCACGAGCACGACGCATGCATCAGCCCCACTTTTTTTTTAGTTGTGATATCATCTAATGACATTTCCCTTGGGTGGAGCGAGAGGGCGTGTCAGACTTTTATTGACTAAAACCCACTCGTTTGTTCCTTCTTTGCCTTGCATTCCAAGACCTCGTGTTTCCCTTACGAAAGTAAACCCAAGGTCCCAGTAGGCTTCGGCCCTGATGGGTGCATGCCCGCGCCTACGGTGGCTGGAAGTCGCAATGCGACTCCTAACGCCCAAGGTATATCTTGAAGGGAGTTAAATCTTATGAGTTGAATAGCTTCTCCCTTAACTTAGACCATTATTTTATTAACTCCATATACGCTTGTACCTCAGAATCCGTCTGCTATCTAGCAACGTCTTAATTATACGTAAAACATACACTACCAGGATTTCTTGATCCCTCACATCTTTCTGACAACGTAACGTCATGTTTTGACAGAGGAAATTGAAAGGTCTCTTTATGCTGGTTAGGTTAGATTTATTGTTTTACGAAAGATATTAATAAATTTTACTGTTTGTGCTCTAAAACAGATTGTGGAGAGGTGGAAAGGGTAATTAAAGGTAGGTTAGATTTATTTAACTATATATGTATGTATTTAGGAATATATAAGTATGTTTATCAGTTGTCTAGTACTCATAACACAAGCTCTGCTTAGCTTGGGACTAGACGGCGTTGTGTGATAGTTGTGGAATATTATTATTATTATTATTCTTTATTTATTTTTATACACATATCATTTACATTTTTTTATATTTCTTTTAAGAACAAGTAATAAAAAAAAACATTTAAAAATATAAAAAATAGTTATCCGCCGGTGTCGGGAACAGGGTCCAAGCTACCGGTGGTTAGGGCTCCTAGGGTTATTATTATTATTATTATTATATATGCGTCTATTTCGCAGTTCGGTAGGTGTAGGGTAAGTCTGCGATGAAGGAAAATATTTAACATTGAAAATGCTACCAAGTAACCGTCTACATATTTGTGACGAAAATTCCGTAAAATGTTGTTTCGGTGTGGTGAAAATATGGCAAATAAATCATTTAACCCTGAGATAATAATTTTTTATATAGATAGTGCTTTTTTTTTGATGGGAAAATCATCTTATGACAAATCTCGCTCTTGGGCGGAGCGAGAAATAGTGTCAGACTTTTACTGACTAAAAACCCACTCCCGTTCCTTCTTTGCCTTCGTCCCAGGGCCCCGGGTTTCACTTTCACACTACCCGTAGCCCCAGTAGGCTTCGACCCTGTTGGGCCCCTATGATTTGCTGACATCTCCTTGAGGCGCGCGTGGAACGGTACGCGCCGTCGACGACTTGAGCTTGGTCCGGACGGCTACCGTACGATCGGACGTCGAGCCACCCATTGCTCGTCGTCCGCAAGCCCGCGCCTACGGTGGCCGGAAATCGGGATCGGAATCTCGGCGGCGGTTGGGGCGAGAGGACCGTTGCCTCACGCGATCGGCCGCCTCCTTTGCTAGCATTACTGCTTCGCAGAAGGAGGCGACCACCTGCCACTCCTCCTCGCTCCGGACCATGGCATGTACCAAGGCCCGGCGCGAGAGATCGCCGCCGCCGATCGCCCCCACGAGGACACGGCATTGCTCTGCCCAAGCGGGGCACACCTCCACCGTGTGCTCCACCGTGTCCTCCTGGCGGATATAGATAGTACTGCGTCTTATTTGTCTCTTATAAGATATTTAACCCGCAAACGCTACACTGGCTAACGCTACACAGTGATAAATTGGTATTCTATTTAACCATTATATTTCTGAGTTCATTTATTACAAACGAAAATACAAATCTCTCCTCTTTATACCAAATATAGACATTGTCCAAAATAAAAGGGATTATTATTTATAATATTAGCATATGGATTCATAAAACTGAGCCCAGTTTACCATAAACAACCCATGAAAAAGAAAATAACATACAAAACACACACCCTTATTCCTCCACAATTCATAATTCTAAGCTATGCATATTCACCCCTATGTAACATGAAATATGCACTATAATAACCCTCGTTCTACCGACGCATACAACATTGGGGCTTGTTTGATGAATCCCAAGGCTTGAATAAGATTTCCTTTGTGTTATTTCTATAACAAAAACAAGATTCGCTGAGACGTAAGTGTCGAACCCATGTCACGAATATTTTAGCTTACATTATGTTACTGTAAAAGGCCGGAGTGGGGTAAATCCTAGAGTTTTCCAATCAAATTTAAGAAGACATAATCAATTTCTGTATGGCGTTGGGATAGTTATCGATCTTAATATGTTCAAACCAGCAACTTCCTATGGCGACTTTGTACAATTTATTGTTAAGACATAGTCTAATCACGTCCAATAGAAATATGTCATTATAGCGACATCTATGGCGTCACATAAGAACTAAATCGATCCAACCTGTCCATAGCTGTTTTCTCCCCAGAGACGCCCTTTTTCCCGATTTGATTAAAGATTTAGTGAAACTGTTTACCTCTGGTCTTTAGAAACATTAACGAAAGTTCTCTAAATTTTATGTTTATAGTAATTTAATGTGCCTGTAGCGACATCTATGGCGTCACATAAGAACTAATCCTGCATCGCGCAATCAAAGTTCTCCGTGCGATTTAAACATATAGAACAGCCCGAAATCTTCTAACGGGCAGTTGCCACCAGACATAACATCCGTCTGGCCGGAGGATCCTCCCTTTTCAACGGAGGTTTGCGGGACAGTCACTCTCTGTTCTACATACCCCCAAACTGGTGACTCTAGAATAAACGTCAGCGTAGCCTTCTTACCGTGACATCATCATCACTTCCTCAAGCTTTTGAGCAGCGAGCCATACAGCCGGCACCCACGGCTTTAAAGGGTATCCTGACCACCAGCATGCCTACCTGGTTATACCTGGTCATCACCCTCAGCCTCATCAGCGACCTTGGCGAAGCTCACTGCACCTTCGGCCAGCCACATGAAGAGCCATGAAAAACCTCTCCTGGTCGACGCCAGCAGTCAAGCCACTACTTCACACAGCACCAAAAATCCAAATCATTATGCACTACATCTCATAATGCTAAGAAGCCTTAGTAAATTCTATTAGTTAAACTTTTTCGCCGCAACACTTGCAAATATCAATTATTTAGAGTTGCTTGTAGAGAAGAACGTTTATCAACTTATGTCTATTTTGTATGAGAAAATTTATTGATATAGTTATAGTGTTAAATGTACAAAAATGTATTTGGTGTTTTATGTTTGTGAATATTGGCATTTGGAGGTATGCGGATCACAGTGTAAAGTCCCGCATACCTCCGTTGAAAAGGGGGATCCTCCGGCCAGACGGGTATTATGTCTGGTGGGCAACTGCCCGTTAGATGATTTTAGGCTGTCGTATATATTCTAATCGTGCGGCGAACTTTTTTCGATTAGTTCTTATGTGACGCCATAGATGTCGCTACAGGCACATTAAATTACTATAAACATAAAATTTTTAGAACTTCATTCATGTTCGTCATTCCAACAGACTAGAGGTAATCAGTTTCACTAAATCGTTACTCAAATCGGGAAAAAGGGCGTCTCTGGGGGGAGAACAGCAATGGACAGGTTGGATCGAATAAAGAAAATTACTTAAAAAAAATATTTAGGGACGACGCGGCGCAGACTGGCTCGAACAAGAGACGGGGTGGACACGCGGATGTATTCATCACCGGTTTTTTATGTATCTTGCCACACTTTCACAAGTGCCAGCCGTTCCATATAGATGGCATAGCTCACAAAATTACTAACTACATAATTGTGAAATTTTCAAGACAGCATTTTAAAGTTTAGAAATGAATAGCACAAACATTGCTGACCACGTCGGTAATAGTTCATCGTCATCATAATCATTTCAGATGAAAGACGTCCACTATTGGACATAGATCTTCCCCAAGCGTCGCCACAACGGACGGTCCTGTGCGTCTCGCATCCACCGCATTCCCGCGACTCTCACCAGGTCATCGGTCCACCTTGTGGGAGGCCTTCCAAAGCTGCGTCCCTTTTTTGGTCCCACCGACCACCCTTTCTACGTGCAATGTGCCTTGCCCACCGCCACTTAAGTTTAGTGATTCTTAAGTTTGATGGTGATGAAAATGATGATTAAAAAGTAACAACCATAAACAAAACTATACTAAATTCATAATCAAAAAAGCTGAACTACTATCTAAATCATCCATCCATTCAATATATTCGTGCATTTAAAATAAATACTTCTAGGCCAGCGTGCTCTATCATCGACTACAATTATATCATCGCTTATCATCAGGTGAGATAGTGTTCAAGCGCAAGCCACCCACAGTAAAAAAAAAATTGCAAGCTTAATTTTTTTTTGTATTAAATTAACCGCATGATAATACTTGCTTAGTTGTATGTAAGACGTTATAATTATTTTTGTTGATGATATATGTATGTAAGATGATATATTTTTGTTTGACTGGCATCTGGTCTAGTGGTTAGTGGCCCTGACTGCTAAACCGCAGGTCGTGGGTTTGATTCCCACCCAGGACAAATGTTTATTTATGTGATGAGCACGATCATTTCTTCTGTGTATGGGTGTATTTTATCTGTATTATGTATTTATGCATTTAGAAATATATAAGTATGTTTATCAGTTGTCTAGTACTCATAGCACAAGCTCTGCTTAGTTTGGGACTAGATGACGTTGCGTGATAGTTGTGGAATATTATTATTACTTTATATGATGAAAAAAAGTGACATCTGCCAAACCGTAGGGATCCAGCCGGGCTAATAATGCTTGTCCACAACAGGTCCACAACAACGCACGCAACTAAAGGACACAGTTATAGTTATAGTCAATAAAAATCTGACACGAACTCCCGCTTAACCATAGAGCGAGAGAATTGATTAGATTGACTAGACGTACGGCGTTGCGCCATCGGTACATGGTAGACATCCCACCCATACGTACAAAGCGTTTTGGGAACACATTCATAATGCGTACAGCTAAGGAGTGGAATTCCCTGCCGGAGTCTGTGTTCCCTGATAACTACAACCTAGGGGTCTTTAAATCAAGAGTGAATAGGTTACTTCTAGGCAAGCGTGCTCCATCGTCGGCCACATCATCGCTTACCATCAGGTGAGATAGTGGTCAATCGCGAGCCTATCAATAATAATAAAAAAAAAGATGTTTTCCCATCTTAAAAAATAAACTTTTACAAAAAGAAAATACAACCGACTTCAATGTAAAAAAAATACCGAAAAGTGCAAAATAACTTTAATTTCGGAAGTCGGTATTTTTATAATAGTTTTATCTCTTCGTTATTAACAGAACTCCTCATAGAATCACAGTTCTGCTCTGATCTGGAGTTCTGTTCCATATCTTCGAAGTTCATGATCAGATCATAACAATATTTCTATGGAAGAAAAACTTACAAAAAAAAAAATGTCAAAATCGGTCCACAATTGACCGAAAAATCGGTGAACATACATTAAAAAAAAAACAAATTCGGCCGTACACAGAATCTCCTTCTTTTTGAAGTCGGTTAAAAAAGCCATCGATATTATTATTAACGCAACTATTAACGCAACAAATAGTCTACGTCACACGAATACACACACACAGTTAGGGCTTCTGTCAATATGCCTAGGTACTATGAACCTTTAGAAGTGGTTGGGTACCTTAACGCCTATTTTCCCTTGCACGTTAAAGTTCAAGTTTTACAAATTTAAACTAGATGGCGTTGGTTTCTTCACAGCTAAGTAGCGACCAAAGGCAATCTCACAAAGTATAAACTTGACTTTTAGTTCAACAAATAATAGACACTTGCGTCATCCATCATTGTCGTCAACAACTGATTGTAGTTCATAATTTCATCATTCAAACTAGAGTCATGTTGACCTAGTGGTTTAGCATGTGCAGATAGATGCGTAAATCAATGAGCCGTGAGTTCAAATCTCACGTAGTACTCACACTTTTTGTAAGTTATGAATGACAAACTAAAGAAATCGGTAGGAATATTATATCAAAGTTAACAAGTGGATATTTATTTGTAATATAATATTCAAATGGGTAGTTACTCAGCAAGACTAGAAAAATGCTGGTAAACAGGCTCATCAAACAAAAAAGCACTATTAAAAAAATAATATGTTTATTTCTTACAATTTCTTATTCAAATTTAACAATCACCGTTTATTAATCACCGAATAAGATTATAATATTATATATAATTTCTTATTGAGGCCATAGCTTAAGTATTCGTTTCCAGTATTGGAAAGAGGATTGAAGCTTTTGTAACCTTAACAAAAACAAACAAAAGACCAGATAATTTTATCACAAAGATCAAAAAGATTAAATGTAGGCTAAAAACTATAAAATTGCACAACAACATATCAAGTGTTCATAACTTTTTTAATGTATTAATTACGGATATTAAGTTAAACACACATAACAAGGTCTCCAGTTAATACAGAGAATAAGTACTGAGTGAATAATATTAAATCAGTATTATAATTATTTATTATCTTGTAGCCACAAACAAAACCGTCCGTGTTCACTGGACTTAAAAGTTTTTTCATGAGTAAACATGATATTACTCTAATCAAAGTTTATGTGATCCAAAGCAAACTGCAATCTTGCCCTTTTATGGTTTTCTGTAAGCAAGCCTCCGACGGACAGTGCCAACGCTTGTGTCAAATAAACTAGCATAGTGGTTCGTCGACAGATGTCCGTTTTCTTCGTATACTCCCTTATCATGGTTTGACACTGCAATATGTTTATTAGTTTTAGTCTGCCAGCTTTTTGTTGGTGTTTTAAAGAACCCTCTTCTTCAAATCGTCATATCCATAGAACAACTTTTTTTCTCTGCAACAATAAAACATAAATATATAATACCCAATAATGATTATTATATAGGAGTTTTTTGTTATATAAAAGAGTTAAAAAAACTACTTACATTTACACTGGTCTCTCTGGCGACTTCTGACAAGTTTTTACCTTGATTATGCTTAGCAATTATTGGAGCTCTTTTTACTAAATCTATATAACAATGCATATTTACTCATTTTGGTAAAATAAGTAGACAATACACCTGGTTAAAAAAAAAAAATTAACGAAAGGCGCTGGTACGAGATAATCGAAATTAACTTGGCAAACAAACAATTGAGCTTAGTCATAATTTTTTGGTCTAAGTATCAATTATACTCTATACTACCTACTAGTTATTATTTATAAATCCTTATTCAACCTACCCTCTCAAGTTTGAAAACTAACACATAGATAATCAAATATTTATTAATTGATATTCAATTTTAATATCTTCATCTCTTTAAAATAAATTATAAATTATTTCAATATTTAAAGAAACAAAAAGAAAGTACTACAATAATAATCATTAATTAAGCACAGTGACGCCATCTATTAACAGTACAATGTAATGTTATCAATAGCAACATTTCAATCGGTTTTACGCTAGATGGCGTCATTTCACGCTTCACACGATTTTATTTCTGTTTTTACTATGGACTTTTGCTTCTTCAGTGTACATCTTAGGATTTACCGTAAGGTGGCTTTTACAGTAACATGTATTATAAAGATACCTACATATAATAATATGGACGTGTTGTATACAGTTGTTTATTTTATGAAAAGAAAGCTGAATTACTGGTTGCGGAGATTGGTTGGAATAAATCATGTCTAAACAAATAAAAAGAACTTGGCATCAGACAGCGCCTATCATCCACAGTGCAGTCGCACATTTTGAACTTCTTCGGCCATGTATCTCGTCGTGGTAATGACTATAGAGCGTCTCGTAGTGCAGGGCAAAGTTAAGGGCACCAGGCCACGTGGTAGTTCACCAATGAGATGGACAGACCAGATCAAGGCTGCAACTAAGTGCTCGGTTTATGAATGTATTCGGAAAGCTGCAGTCTGCGATGAATGGCGCGTGTTACCAGGATGATCACTCATCGTGATTCACAGTGATGACCATGACCACTCTGGCAAGAGTGTACCGACTGAGAAGAGAAGAGAGAGAAGAGAAGAGAAGAGAAGAGAAGAGAAGAGAAGAGAAGAGAAGAGAAGAGAAGAGAAGAGAAGAGAAGAGAAGAGAGAGAGAAGAGAAGAGAAGAGAAGAGAAGAGAAGAGAGAGAAGAGAAGAGAAGAGAAGAGAAGAGAAGAGAAGAGAAGAGAAGAGAAGAGAAGAGAAGAGAAGAGAAGAGAAGAGAAGAGAAGAGAAGAGAAGAGAAGAGAAGAGAAGAGAAGAGAAGAGAAGAGAAGAGAAGAGAAGAGAAGAGAAGAGAAGAGAAGAGAAGAGAAGAGAAGAAAGCAAATAAATACATCTTTTTTTGGAAGATATACTTTCTTATAAATAGAAACAAGTTTTCAATGAAAATCATTTTTTTATAGCAAGCGACAGATACAAGAATAATTATAAGTACTGCGATATTACAGAAAATACAAAACACAAAGAAACCAATAAATACCTAATTTGAAAAAAGAATAAGGTACCTTTAATATAAAGTTTATTTGAACATATAATTTCAAGTCGATCCCAAGATATAACACACCAAAGCAACCCGTTTTAAAAAAAACGTCAATTTCATAGGTAAAGACCTATTATTATGATGACTGGCCTGTTGGTCTAGTGGTGGCCCTGACTGCTATGCCAGAGGATTTGTGTGATGAGCACGATCATTTGTTCTGTGTCTGGGTGTAATTTATCTATAATATGTATGTTTTTAGAAATATATAAGTATGTTTATCAGTTGTCTAGTACTCATAACACAAGCTCTGCTTAGCTTGGGACTAGATGGCGTTGTGTAATAGTTTTGGAATATTATTATTATTATAAAGATTTGTATGTATAATATGTGTGTATGTTGGTTACTCTTTCACGCTGAATGGGCTGAACAGATTGTGATGAAACTTGGCACACGGGTAAACTTCGAATAGAATATAAAATACTTTTATCCCGGGATAATTTTAGACTTTCTCCTGGGCGAAGCCAGTGACATAAGCTAGTAGCTACATTTGATATCAATTTCCTATGACTCCTGTGGTCTACTGCAAGGGAACTTCAAATTTTCTAAGCTAAAACAGTGTCAACAAATCTCAGTAAGTCAGTAATTTAAGGGAAAGAACCATCTTAGTTTGATCAATACTGACAAATTATTATATTTACAGAATTATCAATAAAGGGAGGGCGGTCACAGAAGATATGAATGGATAGTAAGATCGGCCCCCCTAGCCAAGTTACGCCAAGTAACGCCTCGATCTCAGCAATTGTAGAAAACGATAAGTTGGTAGCCATGTTGACGCGCCTGAGTCGGCCGCTCGTTCTACAATGTAGCGTTTGTATAACAAAGGATGTAGCGTTGAACATTGTAGAAACGATAATAATTCATTCTATCATTTTGAACGATGTGAACTTGACTACGAAATTTCTATTAGTTTGTTCTGACCACGTCACTTAACGTTGAGATGATGTCATTCCCATACATTTGATTCGTTTTCGACTAGCGTTAACGATTGAAGATTATCAACTTGGCTAGGGGTGCAGTGATAGCGTTTTGTGCCAACCCAAATGGGATAAAAGCAGTAAGATGATGATCACACATTAAGAAGATGTCCATTATGTCTGCGGGACACCGTGGAGCATACGGTGAAGTCGTACGCCGCATGGACGGAACGGTGACCTGTCTCACCCGGCCCTGGTTCAGGCCATAATCCGCAGCGAAAGCGAATGGGATGCGGTCGCCTCCTTCTGCGAAGCAGTAATGAGAGCAAAAGATGAGGCCACAACAGTGAGGGAAAGGACATTCTCATGCCCCAACCACCGCCCCAGGAAACGCCATGGGTGTCGTTAGGAGTCACATGGCATTTCCCGGTCACCGCAGACTCGCGGACCAGTAGGGTTCGCTGGAGCTGCGGAAATTTTATAAGAACTACCGTGGTCCTGGAACGCAAAAGACAATTGAAGGACACAGGTGGGTTCTAGTCAGTAAAAGCCTGACACGACACTCTCTCTTACTTCACCCTAGAGCGAGTGAAGTCATTTGATTATTTTTCACCATTATACTAACCTTAATCAGGGTAATTGTAAAATTACTCACACTGCTTTACAGTTAGCGTGCACACAGCTGTCTGTATTGGAGTGCATTATAACCGCGTGTCGTACACCGCATACACTAGATTATGAAATTCCCAATAATATGACGTCAATATCTTATTGTTATATTGTCCGTCGGAAATCATTGATTTTGGCTTCTGCGTGGTTTTTTAACGGATACTCTTAACATCATTGGCACCAGATTTAGCTAGGCAATCTATTCGCAATGTCTTAATAAACGCATTATCCATATATATAAAAGGAGAAACTGACTGACTAACATATCAACGCACAGCTTAAACTACTAAGACTAGGAGCGTGAAATTTTGCACAAAGCTTCCTTTTGTGACGTAAGCGAGCACTAAGAGAGGATTTTTCAAAATTCACACCCTAAGGGGATGAACGGGTGTCCAAAGTATTTATGATGAAGACCTTCTTTTACGCGGGCGAAGCCACTGGCAGAAGCTCGTCTAGCATATAATATTTATCATAATCAAATAACAGATGAGGGAAGATATTTCTTCTATCGAATCTCGTGCTAGTAGAGAAGACTGACATTCATAAATGTCACTCCTCCAAACGATTACGCTCACGTGACCTCTACAACGCCAGGTTTCACACCACTGATACTAAGGAATCATTTGCGTGTCTTATTATCGCTAAATTGTCATAATCCCCGATATATTATCCTATATAGGCCATTATTAGTTAACATTGTTTACTGTCTAACATTACATGTTTACACATCGATTGATGCACTATGGTCCGTGCATCTATTGCCATTTACGACGTTTAATTGTCATTGGATAGTAGCAAGTGTAGCGTGGCGTAGGCATCATGATATGCTGTAGTAACCACAATGTAGTCACTATATTATATTGAATACATGTCCAAAGTCAGCCGACGCCATACATTATATGTCTATTTATATATCCGTATAAAACATTAGCGACAACAAACACTTTGTGAGAGTATACAGATAAATAAGTACATATACCTACGTATAATAATAATAGCATAAACAACTTTCTAATGTTCCCACTGCTGGGACTCGGACCTCCTCTCTAGTAGAGGGAATGGCCCGTAATCTACCACGTGGGCCCAGTGCGGTTTAGTGAATGTTACACGTCTTCAAATTTTTTGGTTTTAGGACATGCCGGTTTCCTCATGATGTTTTCCTTCACCGTTTTGAGAGCAGTAGTAAAGAAATAAATTACACAAAGTAATGCGCCTGGATGGGTCTGAACACGCAACCAACAACTCGTAAGTCGGGGCTGTTACCACTCGGCCACCACTGCTCTCACCATAGACCTGAGAACAGTTAAATTTGTAGGAAAAGAAGGAGCATACCTTGTTTGTACCTACGTATAATTACGTAGATTCAGCACCCTTGGTACTTACCCGCACATTTCCTCGTATAGAAGACCTATTTTGTAGCCGAAGCCAGCGTCCTGCATAAAAACCATATACGAACATATTCGTACTCATCATTTAATGTCAACAAGCCTTTTCGAACCAATCATGTTAAGTAGTTAAGTAGACCAATAAGTTAGAGATAACATGAAAAATAGGTCGATCTTCAAAATTGAGAAGAAATTAGTATCACATTTTTATGGCGTCGACTGACTGCCGGTAACCACACTCTATATCATCTACAAATGATAACTGGGACCAAGTAATATATTCACATTAACCGACTGACTGTGGACTTCAGTTCTTATAGTCGATCCTAAGGTTGTCTGGTAGATATCACTGTCAGAGATAAATCCGCCATTGTAACCATAGACTTTGTTTCTGTAAAATTGTTATTATTTTGGTATACAATAAAGTTTTAAGGGGTGATCAGGCGGTTGCAAACTAGCGTTCTAACTAAGGTGACTTTGGTTTATGTGTTTGGTTTGTGTTGCGGCTACATGGATGTAAACCACACGCCAACACGTTCGGTGGGTGGGAAAAAGCGCCTCCCAACCAAGGGCGTTGAATGTCATGGATTACAACTGCTGTCTACACGGATTGGAACTAGCAAGGTCACCTCGGTTGGGACGAAGGTTTGCAACCGTTTGGTCACCCCTTTATTCTATTCTGTCTCATACCTACTAATTTTGATCAGCTGATTATAACTTTGTACAGAAAGGCCAATTTTGTTAACAGTGCAGAAGCAAAAAAGACGGGATGTTTTTATTAAATAACTTTTTTTGAGTTAAACTCATATAGATCGTGAAATTTAATTAAGTAACTTGGAATATGTAAACATGCTCCTTGTTTATTAAATTTAAGAACGTCATTATTTTCTAATAACAAAATTATTTCTATCATGACATTATTAACGACATTGCAAAGCAATTTCCTTACCCGCACTTCCATTACAGTAATCGCGTTAGGACTACAAAGCAAAAATGTTTTCGTTAAGACTGAAGGTGCTATTCGAACCTCGGCTGTGGGCTGCGGATGCAGGCAGCACATGCGATGGCTGCACGAAGCCGACGGTGGCTGCACGAAGCCGACTGCAGCTGCACGATTGGTTTTCTTTGTAGTATGAATTTCTGTGAAAACATTCCGAATGCGGTTGCGGCTGCACGTGCTGTCGAACCTCGGACACGAGTGCTGCCGCCGCATGTGCTGCCTGCATGCGCAGCCTGCAACCGAGGTTCGAATACCAGAAAATGATCATAAAAACTTTAAAAACCCCTTAAACCGTATTTTGAGGATAATTATGAAAAACTAACAATGATGGTCTTTATATTTGTTCATTTTAATTAGAATTCGTACAACTTTCACGTTTATTGGCCCAAGAAATAAGACTCTTCCTTATAAGCTTTAACAATCCTTAAATCGTTTCTAATGGGTAGTTTTAAAAAACAAATAGGTAATGAACACCTTTTTTATTGACTTTTTTTAAGATGGGAAATCAGGTGGGCATGTCAGACTTTTACTGACTAAAACCCTATCCTAGTTCCTTCGTTGCCTTTCATTTCAGGGCCGGGTTTTCCATTCAGAAGCGAACCCATGGTTCCAGTAGGCTTCGACTCTGCTGGCCTACGGTTTGCTGACATCTCCTTGAGGCGCGCTCGCCTACATCATAGAAAAAGAAAGAAAACCATTTATTTGTGACTTGCACAGGACAAAAACAATAAAATTAAAAAATATTTTTTTTTAACTAACTTAAAATAAAAAAATTAACATTAAAACGAAAAAAAAATAAGAGAAAAAAAACCTGTGCGAGGCCAAAAAGGCTCCTATACTTAGCGTATACTGCGATATCTAAACAAAAAGTAAGAAAACATAGTTATATATTAGACTTAGTATGTAGGTTTTTATTGTGCACTGGATCCTACCCTCGAATATGTTCTCTCTCTATATTTCAAAGGTTTGCTGGGAGAAAACTCATTGCTGAGTTAAGCTCGCCTTTGTACATGAACTGTCTGTATGTCAATTTATTATGTTTTGTTTTTGTGTACAATAAAGAATTAAGAATTAAGAAAACAACATAAAAGGAAGCGTTGTGCAAAATATCACGTTCCTAGTTCAAGTAGTTTCGGCTGTATGTTGATATGTCAGCCAGACAGTTTATTCTTTTGTATATATATATATGTATAGATGGCCTGTCATTATATATTATATACTTAAAAGGTTCGATTTTAAGAATTAGAAAAATTGCGTGATTTCCCATAAATAAATGGTTTTTCTTCCTTCTTTTCTATGTCAAACCAAGTTTTAAAAAAAATCGTAACAGCGAACAAATTGGTTGGGATTCATGTAAGTCACGTATGTTAGTAAGTCGACACGAACATGGAATTTAATACCTGTCTCTAGAAACGATACGGGCCTTTCAATATTTCTTAAGCGTTTGTGGCACTTCTGTTATGGTATGGGATGTAGATGCTTGAAATAACTGTGTGTATCCGTTTACACAAAGGTGAAATACCTGCCTTCAACCTGTATTCACCCAATTATGAATGTTCCCCACGATCAGTGCCGTAACTAAGGCAATGCCAGTGGTGCCCAGGCCAAGAGCGTAATCCCAGGAGGGGCGGTAAAATGTTATACCTAAGGTCTTTTTTACTTACCTATATGCTGTCACCCTACCCATGTAGGATGACAGCTGGACGAAACTATGCTTCTTTAAGATAAGATAGGTAATTTACATTCTATGAATCCAACAGCTGTCATAAGCACCTTCCTATAAGAATTGTAGTGTATTCCTCTTAGTTTGTATTATACTTTCTTCTAGGGGCGTAGTTATAAAAGCTCGCACCGGGCGTAAATAAGGATAGTTACGCCACTGCTCATATTACACGGTCCTGGGATTCCCGCATGTAACTCTTGCCTGCAATATCTCAAAGAAATATGAAACGTGTAGTATGGCCATTCCTTAACATCGTTGTTAGGTTGGCATTACATTGTCACCAACCTAATGGTAGCGTCTTACCGCCCGCGCCCCGCACCTGCGAACCGGCTCTCTTTAAAAAAAAAAAAACGACTTTCGCTCGCGCACGCGGTGTGATCTTGACTGGATTCCATTTTGACACATAGTGAAAATTTTGCAAAAATATATTAATAAAACCCCTACAAAGGTAATTTGAAAAAAAAACCTCACAAAATCTGATAAGAAGATGAAGAAAACGAGAAATAGTTTCAATCACAATTTAAACGTAATTTGTTTTTGGACAAAAAGTCCCGGAATCTAATTCTGTGGTAATGTCTGCAGAGCTAACAACGAAAAGGATGATGAAAGCTCCTCATCTGCTTCTAAGCTTCACAATGGTCGCTGTATACCGAATAAGTACTTTGGAAACCCAGGTGCACCGGGAAATGATCAATAACAAAAGAGTGCAGTTTGGAACTAAGTTAAATGTTTTCAACGTGGAAAATTATTCTATGACTTCTCTCTCTTTAGGGTTGAGTAAGAGGGCATGTCAGACTTATACTGTCTAAAACCTCTCTTTCCGTTCTAAGACCACGATAATTCCTGCAATCGTTTCTGCAGCCCCAGGCCATAGGCCCTACATCTATCAGTTTTGCTAACGATCTTTATAAACTATCTTAAAGACGCACGTGAAACATTCCGTTGACTCGATTTGTTTCTTACAGGATTACAGGACGACGTGCTACCCATTGCTCATCGTCCGCAAGCTCCTGCATACAGTGCCTGGGAATCGCCCTGGGAATCCTGCGATTAAAGTAAAGTAAGTAAAGTTCAACACGTGCTTAAATAAAGGAAAAACTCAAAAGTATCGAACGACTTATCATCAATGAAAATACAGTCACCGACACAATTTTCCAATACCGAGCCTACATTTTATGATAGAATATTTAATAATCGACTTATATACGACGGAGCACAACGAACACTTACTGGAGATAATCTCGATAAACTGAACAAACTAGGGTATCCTAAAATGGTTGTATTAGACTGTAAAATGATAAAAGATCAGGAATAAACTAGAATAGCAGAATCAGGTTAGTTCTAGCCTATGTCACTTTAAATAAATAGCTAATGGGCCTCATCAGAAGGCTTACAGCCACCCAAAGGGCAATAGAAAGGGCTATGCTCGTAGTTTCCTTACGTGATCGTATAAAGAATGAAGATATCCGCAGGAGAACCAAGGTCGCCTACATAGCCCGAAGAATTGTCAAACTAAGGTGACAGTGGGCAGGGCACATTGCTCGTAGAACGGATGGTCGATGCCGCGCACCGGAAAACGCAGCGTTGGAAAGCCTCCCACAAGGTTGACCGACGACCTGGTGAGAGTCGCGGGAATGCGGTGGATGCGAGACGCACAGGATCGGTCGTTGTGGCGACGCTTGGGGGAGGCCTATGTCCAAAAGTGGACGTTTTTCCGCTGAAATGATGGGCCACGAGATTCTTTAAAAGAGTTATTGTAGACCTTGAACGTAAATAGCAGCTGAAGAAACACAGGTAGGTTTTATTAGTTTAGTGAATTATGTTGAAACTGATATATGTGTTGCCTAACTTTACCTAAATTAAATTATCTGTCAAGAAAGACTAGATCCTGTCATACAGGATATCTTCTCAGTACGGGATCCAGTGTCACACCTAACTATTGTTATACTTTATGAAAACAAAATAATAACACTTTTGTCCCTCATTATACATCTTTATTATTATTCTTTTATTAGATTTAGTGTCGCATGTAAGGAACTATTGTAATGATTTTTAAATTCATTGTAATTAATTTGTAATCTTGGTGTACAATACAGTATTAATAAATAAATAAATAAATGCTTGAAATAATTTTAATTTATTTTATTTTATAGCGTAATCATTTTAATGTGGAAGATTTCTTAAAAGTACCTGAAATAAATAAATTTTATTTAATTATGAGCTTGTTGTGTTCCATTGCTGGGCAAAGGAAGGCTCCTTACCATTCTTCCACTTTTCTCTGTTCTTAACTCTATCTGGTTAATCCTTCAGGTAGAAGCCCAACTTGTACCTACCGCGCCACTGATTCCTGCCCCCCTAGCCAATTTACAACCGTTTCGTTTCGATTCTCTTTCATCCATCGCCTCTTTCGTTTGTTCTGACGTCATCTCAACGCTCAGTCACTTGGTCAGAACAAAGGAATAGGAGGCGTGGCTGCCTAGAGGCGATCGACGAAAGAGAATTGAAACGAAACGGTTGTAACTTGTCTAGGGGACTGATCTTTTGAACGCTGTCAGTTGTTCATCAACATCATCATCACTTCAGCCGAAAGACGTCCACTGTTGAACATAGGCCTTCCCCAAGTGTCGCTACAATGAACGGTCCTGTGCGTCTCGCGTTCATCGAATTCATGCAACCCTTACCAGGTCATCAGAAAACATTGTAGGTGGCCTTCCAACGGTGCGAACCTTTCGGTCCTAACGGCCATCTGTTCTTCAAGCAATGTGCCCTACCCATTGCCACTTACATTTTGCGATTCTTCGTGCTATGTCGGTAACCTTGGTTATCCTGCGGATATGTCAGTTGTTGCCTTTGCCCAGTTTTGTTGTAACATGCGGTAATAGGGTCTGCTAGCAAGCAAAGGAGTGAAGTCAAGAGTGAATAGGTTACTTCTAGGCAAGCGTGCTCCATCTTCGGCCACATCATCGCTTACCATCAGGTGAGATAGTGGTCAAACGCGAGCCTATCAATAATAATAAAAAAAAAAAGGAACGAAGTATTTTCGGAATTAAAACCCACCGACCGCATATACCTTCTTCAGAATTAACTATAGGTTAATATATAGTCACGAATAATAAAATATATACACTGTCACATTTTCTATCAATCTTTAACTTTTGTCATTTTAAAAATAAGTGTGCGACAATTATTTGGTTCTTAATTAGGTACCATCAAACAGGCCATTTAGAACCGATTGTCATACAACAAACAACTTATAGCTCGTATCAGTACTTTACTATACTTTAATGTCTTCAGACACCGAGTGACTTGCAACTCAAAAATGGAGATTCAAAACACCTTTCAACTCCTTTCCGTAAGTAAACACATGCTTACCTTCCATCATGGAGCTTTTGAATAAAAATACATTCTTCAATAAAACATTGCACAAGTTTTGTTTTTATTAGATTAGATTTGTTAACCCTTCAAACTATAAATTGAAGGGCTCCGTTGATAAATCGTTGAAGGCGATAATCCTTCAGACAGATTAGTTTTAGTAATCAAGTATTTATTTTAAGGACTTAAACGATCTGCAGGAAAGTGTGTGATGATGTGTATGTTTGATACTTCGTCGCGATTAAATTACTGAACGGATATAGATGAAAATTGGCACTCGGGTAGAACGCATGGTGGAATATTTATTTATTATTTATTGAATGCTTTATGCACACAAAAGTACAGAGGCATTAAGTCCGCCTCTGTACTTTTGTTTGCCTTAGGCATTTTCTACCAGTCAACCTTTGGGTGATGCAGAGAAAAATAGTGTTAGGTGCAAAAAACGAGAGAGAGAAGACAAATATGAGAATAGATATAAGTACTAATGAATCATATATATAATACAATTATACAATACATACTCAAATTAATAAACAACAATAAATAAGACATAGAACAATAAAACATACATGCAATAGTACTTATATTTATTTAACGAAGGTAGTTCACCCATTTGGGATACTTCGTCATCAGAATCCAAGTTCGACATGGTGTAGGTAAGAAATAATAGTCTCAACACTAATTACAATCCTCTATTTGTTCACTTCCAATAACAAAATAACAAAATCTCAAATAATCAATGCGATGGAAATAGATTAGACTACGGCAACGTGGTAAGTTCGGTACAGGCTGGCAGAACGACCTCTCGCCCTCGTGTCCAACTCCAAAGTGACGTCTCTCAAATCAAATGCGTTCAATGTCAAAACAAATGACAGCACACAGCTGTCAAACATGCCACGCCCCGTACCGACCTCACCCAAGCGCACTGCCTGACGTTTCCGATTAACAATAATAGATGGCGTTGTACTAAATAAACGTTAATCAATAGCGATTCTAATAATTGTGCCTCTTTGTTGATTCTGCGACATATTTATTATTATTCATTATATTCTTTATTGTACACCACATAAACAAAAATAAGGACAAACATAATTAAAAATAAGTGTTATAATACTATTTATTCGAAAAGTATGTTCCCTTAGAACAATATTTTACTTTAACGCGGGCGAAGTCACTGGCAGCAGCAAGATTTACAAATATGATTAAATCCCCCTTTGTCACCCCCTGACAAGTCGAAATTTTGCCTCCGTCATAAAAACAGCCTTATGCCAAATTTCAGGTTCCTATAGGCCTAGTAGTTTCAGCTATGCGTTGATATGTCAGTCAATCAGTTTATCGTTGTATTTTTTTTATGTACACACAAACACTTAAAATCGAAAAGAACAAATACAGGGAAAAGAGCACAAAGGTTCTGCCCCCTAGCCAAGTTACAACCGTTTTGTTTCGATTCTGTTTTCGTTGATCCTCGAGTCGGTCACGCCTGCTATTCCTTTTTTCTGACTACGCGACTGATCGTTGAAATGACGTCAGAATAAAAGAATTGAAGGCGTGGCCTACTCGAGGACGATCGACGAAAAGGGAATCGAAACGAAACGGTTGTAACTTGGCTAGGGGGGCTGCTTATTTCTAACGAAATTTCTTCGAGCAGACCTGTGACAGGAGAATTGGATGATAGATATAACGCAGTGTGTATAAATAATTTGGAGATTTTTGGAAATAAGAAATAAATAGACTTTCTTGTATCTTCTTTATATATGTATAAGAGGCTGATATTGACTGACTTACATATCAACGCACAGCCGAAACTACTAAGTTTAGGGTCGAGAAATTTTGCACAAGACAAAATTTTATTTTTTGGCCTCATATAGGGACTTCAAACTTAGCATAAATAGTAACCCAAATAAATAAAAGGGTTTTTATTACTCATACTCTGAAAGTAGGTCTGAAGTTGCCAGAGGACCGGATTGAAAGTTATACTTTTCATTCCTAGGGAGAATCGCTTTCAACTGCTGGCAAATTATTTAAAAAAAAAAGCTAGTTCTATCTACACATTTCTATCGAACCATGGTCCAACATTCTATACAGCCAGTCCAGATTAAAATAAAGATAAGTATTAATTAAAGAATATAGAACTATATACTTTTAAATGAATTATTTTATTCAACAATTTTTTTTGAAATACTTTATTTAAAAAAAAAAATAGGTAAAACATTTACTATTTTTTTAATAATGATAATAAAAAATAACGCCTGAATAGCTGGCCGGCTACAGAAAAAGAAACAAAATTGGCGGAAAAGTGGCAATCTGACAATCCGATCTTCATCATACGACGTCTCAGGTTTTACAAGCTTTTTATTTTATCATTACCTTCCTTGTATTCGTAATGAAAAGCACAGTGTTTACCTCGGGCTAAAGACTCAACGTCTTTTCGGGACTAAATAAGTTACTTTAACCGCTAGGGTAACAATTTTTTTCTCATTTCACGGAACCAGTTCCGGTATTTTTTCAAATCCTTAGATTTATTTAGCGAAATGATAAAGTAGTGTTGTTATTTTAACATCCTCCGTGATTTGATCAATTCACTTAGGGAATTGACCTTTCTGTTTTTATATAAATAGATTATATTTTATATATAGACAGATTCAAAATCGCCAAACGAAAGTATCAAGACCTTTTGTATATATATATATATATATTTATATCAACTATCACACAACGCCATCTAGTCTCAAGCTAAGCAGAGCTTGTGTTATGAGTACTAGACAACTGATAAACATACTTATATAATTCTAAATACATACATATTATACATAATGTACACCCAGACACATAACAAATGATTGTGCTCATCACACAAACATTTGATCTGGGTGGGAATCGAACCCAAGACCTCCGGCATAGCAGTCAGGACCACTAACCATTAGACCAACAGGCCAGGCATGTTATGTATATATTGGGAAAATCATCCAATGGCATCCCCTTCTTAAACTTTTACTAACTAAAAACCCAAAATCCTGTTCTTTCGTTGCCTTTCATACCAGGGCCGAGTCTTCCTTTCAGAAGTAGACCCTTGGCCCCAATAGGCTTCGACCCTGCTGGGCCGGCCGGGCCTTGGTACAGGCCAGGGTCCGGAGCGAGGAGGAGTGGCAGGCGGTCGCCTCCTTCTGCGAAGCAGTTATGCTAGCAAAGGAGGCAGCCGATCGCGTGAGGCAACGGTCGTCACGCCCCAATCGCCGCCGGGATTCCGATCCCGATTTCCGGCCATCGTAGGCGCTAGCTTGCGGACGGCGAGCAATGGGTGGCTCGCCGTCCGAACGTCCAGTAACCGTCCGGACCGAGCCCAAGTCGTCGACGGAGCGTATTGTTCCACGCGCGCCTCAAGGAGATGTCAGCAACTGTAGGGGCCTAGCAGGGTCGAAGCCTACTGGGGCCAAGGGTCTGATTCTGAAAGGAAGACTCGGCCCTGGTGCGAAAGGTAACGAAGGAACAGGAGTGGGTTTTTAGTCCGTAAAAGTATGACACTATCTCCCGCCCCGCCCAAGGGCAGGGAATGCGGTTGCGGCTGCACGTGCTGTCGAACCTCGGACACGAGTGCTGCCGCCGCATGTGCTGCCTGCATGCGCAGCCTGCAACCGAGGTTCGAATACCAGAAAATGATCATAAAAACTTTAAAAACCCCTTAAACCGTATTTTGAGGATAATTATGAAAAACTAACAATGATGGTCTTTATATTTGTTCATTTTAATTAGAATTCGTACAACTTTCACGTTTATTGGCCCAAGAAATAAGACTCTTCCTTATAAGCTTTAACAATCCTTAAATCGTTTCTAATGGGTAGTTTTAAAAAACAAATAGGTAATGAACACCTTTTTTATTGACTTTTTTTAAGATGGGAAATCAGGTGGGCATGTCAGACTTTTACTGACTAAAACCCTATCCTAGTTCCTTCGTTGCCTTTCATTTCAGGGCCGGGTTTTCCATTCAGAAGCGAACCCATGGTTCCAGTAGGCTTCGACTCTGCTGGCCTACGGTTTGCTGACATCTCCTTGAGGCGCGCTCGCCTACATCATAGAAAAAGAAAGAAAACCATTTATTTGTGACTTGCACAGGACAAAAACAATAAAATTAAAAAATATTTTTTTTTAACTAACTTAAAATAAAAAAATTAACATTAAAACGAAAAAAAAATAAGAGAAAAAAAACCTGTGCGAGGCCAAAAAGGCTCCTATACTTAGCGTATACTGCGATATCTAAACAAAAAGTAAGAAAACATAGTTATATATTAGACTTAGTATGTAGGTTTTTATTGTGCACTGGATCCTACCCTCGAATATGTTCTCTCTCTATATTTCAAAGGTTTGCTGGGAGAAAACTCATTGCTGAGTTAAGCTCGCCTTTGTACATGAACTGTCTGTATGTCAATTTATTATGTTTTGTTTTTGTGTACAATAAAGAATTAAGAATTAAGAAAACAACATAAAAGGAAGCGTTGTGCAAAATATCACGTTCCTAGTTCAAGTAGTTTCGGCTGTATGTTGATATGTCAGCCAGACAGTTTATTCTTTTGTATATATATATATGTATAGATGGCCTGTCATTATATATTATATACTTAAAAGGTTCGATTTTAAGAATTAGAAAAATTGCGTGATTTCCCATAAATAAATGGTTTTTCTTCCTTCTTTTCTATGTCAAACCAAGTTTTAAAAAAAATCGTAACAGCGAACAAATTGGTTGGGATTCATGTAAGTCACGTATGTTAGTAAGTCGACACGAACATGGAATTTAATACCTGTCTCTAGAAACGATACGGGCCTTTCAATATTTCTTAAGCGTTTGTGGCACTTCTGTTATGGTATGGGATGTAGATGCTTGAAATAACTGTGTGTATCCGTTTACACAAAGGTGAAATACCTGCCTTCAACCTGTATTCACCCAATTATGAATGTTCCCCACGATCAGTGCCGTAACTAAGGCAATGCCAGTGGTGCCCAGGCCAAGAGCGTAATCCCAGGAGGGGCGGTAAAATGTTATACCTAAGGTCTTTTTTACTTACCTATATGCTGTCACCCTACCCATGTAGGATGACAGCTGGACGAAACTATGCTTCTTTAAGATAAGATAGGTAATTTACATTCTATGAATCCAACAGCTGTCATAAGCACCTTCCTATAAGAATTGTAGTGTATTCCTCTTAGTTTGTATTATACTTTCTTCTAGGGGCGTAGTTATAAAAGCTCGCACCGGGCGTAAATAAGGATAGTTACGCCACTGCTCATATTACACGGTCCTGGGATTCCCGCATGTAACTCTTGCCTGCAATATCTCAAAGAAATATGAAACGTGTAGTATGGCCATTCCTTAACATCGTTGTTAGGTTGGCATTACATTGTCACCAACCTAATGGTAGCGTCTTACCGCCCGCGCCCCGCACCTGCGAACCGGCTCTCTTTAAAAAAAAAAAAACGACTTTCGCTCGCGCACGCGGTGTGATCTTGACTGGATTCCATTTTGACACATAGTGAAAATTTTGCAAAAATATATTAATAAAACCCCTACAAAGGTAATTTGAAAAAAAAACCTCACAAAATCTGATAAGAAGATGAAGAAAACGAGAAATAGTTTCAATCACAATTTAAACGTAATTTGTTTTTGGACAAAAAGTCCCGGAATCTAATTCTGTGGTAATGTCTGCAGAGCTAACAACGAAAAGGATGATGAAAGCTCCTCATCTGCTTCTAAGCTTCACAATGGTCGCTGTATACCGAATAAGTACTTTGGAAACCCAGGTGCACCGGGAAATGATCAATAACAAAAGAGTGCAGTTTGGAACTAAGTTAAATGTTTTCAACGTGGAAAATTATTCTATGACTTCTCTCTCTTTAGGGTTGAGTAAGAGGGCATGTCAGACTTATACTGTCTAAAACCTCTCTTTCCGTTCTAAGACCACGATAATTCCTGCAATCGTTTCTGCAGCCCCAGGCCATAGGCCCTACATCTATCAGTTTTGCTAACGATCTTTATAAACTATCTTAAAGACGCACGTGAAACATTCCGTTGACTCGATTTGTTTCTTACAGGATTACAGGACGACGTGCTACCCATTGCTCATCGTCCGCAAGCTCCTGCATACAGTGCCTGGGAATCGCCCTGGGAATCCTGCGATTAAAGTAAAGTAAGTAAAGTTCAACACGTGCTTAAATAAAGGAAAAACTCAAAAGTATCGAACGACTTATCATCAATGAAAATACAGTCACCGACACAATTTTCCAATACCGAGCCTACATTTTATGATAGAATATTTAATAATCGACTTATATACGACGGAGCACAACGAACACTTACTGGAGATAATCTCGATAAACTGAACAAACTAGGGTATCCTAAAATGGTTGTATTAGACTGTAAAATGATAAAAGATCAGGAATAAACTAGAATAGCAGAATCAGGTTAGTTCTAGCCTATGTCACTTTAAATAAATAGCTAATGGGCCTCATCAGAAGGCTTACAGCCACCCAAAGGGCAATAGAAAGGGCTATGCTCGTAGTTTCCTTACGTGATCGTATAAAGAATGAAGATATCCGCAGGAGAACCAAGGTCGCCTACATAGCCCGAAGAATTGTCAAACTAAGGTGACAGTGGGCAGGGCACATTGCTCGTAGAACGGATGGTCGATGCCGCGCACCGGAAAACGCAGCGTTGGAAAGCCTCCCACAAGGTTGACCGACGACCTGGTGAGAGTCGCGGGAATGCGGTGGATGCGAGACGCACAGGATCGGTCGTTGTGGCGACGCTTGGGGGAGGCCTATGTCCAAAAGTGGACGTTTTTCCGCTGAAATGATGGGCCACGAGATTCTTTAAAAGAGTTATTGTAGACCTTGAACGTAAATAGCAGCTGAAGAAACACAGGTAGGTTTTATTAGTTTAGTGAATTATGTTGAAACTGATATATGTGTTGCCTAACTTTACCTAAATTAAATTATCTGTCAAGAAAGACTAGATCCTGTCATACAGGATATCTTCTCAGTACGGGATCCAGTGTCACACCTAACTATTGTTATACTTTATGAAAACAAAATAATAACACTTTTGTCCCTCATTATACATCTTTATTATTATTCTTTTATTAGATTTAGTGTCGCATGTAAGGAACTATTGTAATGATTTTTAAATTCATTGTAATTAATTTGTAATCTTGGTGTACAATACAGTATTAATAAATAAATAAATAAATGCTTGAAATAATTTTAATTTATTTTATTTTATAGCGTAATCATTTTAATGTGGAAGATTTCTTAAAAGTACCTGAAATAAATAAATTTTATTTAATTATGAGCTTGTTGTGTTCCATTGCTGGGCAAAGGAAGGCTCCTTACCATTCTTCCACTTTTCTCTGTTCTTAACTCTATCTGGTTAATCCTTCAGGTAGAAGCCCAACTTGTACCTACCGCGCCACTGATTCCTGCCCCCCTAGCCAATTTACAACCGTTTCGTTTCGATTCTCTTTCATCCATCGCCTCTTTCGTTTGTTCTGACGTCATCTCAACGCTCAGTCACTTGGTCAGAACAAAGGAATAGGAGGCGTGGCTGCCTAGAGGCGATCGACGAAAGAGAATTGAAACGAAACGGTTGTAACTTGTCTAGGGGACTGATCTTTTGAACGCTGTCAGTTGTTCATCAACATCATCATCACTTCAGCCGAAAGACGTCCACTGTTGAACATAGGCCTTCCCCAAGTGTCGCTACAATGAACGGTCCTGTGCGTCTCGCGTTCATCGAATTCATGCAACCCTTACCAGGTCATCAGAAAACATTGTAGGTGGCCTTCCAACGGTGCGAACCTTTCGGTCCTAACGGCCATCTGTTCTTCAAGCAATGTGCCCTACCCATTGCCACTTACATTTTGCGATTCTTCGTGCTATGTCGGTAACCTTGGTTATCCTGCGGATATGTCAGTTGTTGCCTTTGCCCAGTTTTGTTGTAACATGCGGTAATAGGGTCTGCTAGCAAGCAAAGGAGTGAAGTCAAGAGTGAATAGGTTACTTCTAGGCAAGCGTGCTCCATCTTCGGCCACATCATCGCTTACCATCAGGTGAGATAGTGGTCAAACGCGAGCCTATCAATAATAATAAAAAAAAAAAGGAACGAAGTATTTTCGGAATTAAAACCCACCGACCGCATATACCTTCTTCAGAATTAACTATAGGTTAATATATAGTCACGAATAATAAAATATATACACTGTCACATTTTCTATCAATCTTTAACTTTTGTCATTTTAAAAATAAGTGTGCGACAATTATTTGGTTCTTAATTAGGTACCATCAAACAGGCCATTTAGAACCGATTGTCATACAACAAACAACTTATAGCTCGTATCAGTACTTTACTATACTTTAATGTCTTCAGACACCGAGTGACTTGCAACTCAAAAATGGAGATTCAAAACACCTTTCAACTCCTTTCCGTAAGTAAACACATGCTTACCTTCCATCATGGAGCTTTTGAATAAAAATACATTCTTCAATAAAACATTGCACAAGTTTTGTTTTTATTAGATTAGATTTGTTAACCCTTCAAACTATAAATTGAAGGGCTCCGTTGATAAATCGTTGAAGGCGATAATCCTTCAGACAGATTAGTTTTAGTAATCAAGTATTTATTTTAAGGACTTAAACGATCTGCAGGAAAGTGTGTGATGATGTGTATGTTTGATACTTCGTCGCGATTAAATTACTGAACGGATATAGATGAAAATTGGCACTCGGGTAGAACGCATGGTGGAATATTTATTTATTATTTATTGAATGCTTTATGCACACAAAAGTACAGAGGCATTAAGTCCGCCTCTGTACTTTTGTTTGCCTTAGGCATTTTCTACCAGTCAACCTTTGGGTGATGCAGAGAAAAATAGTGTTAGGTGCAAAAAACGAGAGAGAGAAGACAAATATGAGAATAGATATAAGTACTAATGAATCATATATATAATACAATTATACAATACATACTCAAATTAATAAACAACAATAAATAAGACATAGAACAATAAAACATACATGCAATAGTACTTATATTTATTTAACGAAGGTAGTTCACCCATTTGGGATACTTCGTCATCAGAATCCAAGTTCGACATGGTGTAGGTAAGAAATAATAGTCTCAACACTAATTACAATCCTCTATTTGTTCACTTCCAATAACAAAATAACAAAATCTCAAATAATCAATGCGATGGAAATAGATTAGACTACGGCAACGTGGTAAGTTCGGTACAGGCTGGCAGAACGACCTCTCGCCCTCGTGTCCAACTCCAAAGTGACGTCTCTCAAATCAAATGCGTTCAATGTCAAAACAAATGACAGCACACAGCTGTCAAACATGCCACGCCCCGTACCGACCTCACCCAAGCGCACTGCCTGACGTTTCCGATTAACAATAATAGATGGCGTTGTACTAAATAAACGTTAATCAATAGCGATTCTAATAATTGTGCCTCTTTGTTGATTCTGCGACATATTTATTATTATTCATTATATTCTTTATTGTACACCACATAAACAAAAATAAGGACAAACATAATTAAAAATAAGTGTTATAATACTATTTATTCGAAAAGTATGTTCCCTTAGAACAATATTTTACTTTAACGCGGGCGAAGTCACTGGCAGCAGCAAGATTTACAAATATGATTAAATCCCCCTTTGTCACCCCCTGACAAGTCGAAATTTTGCCTCCGTCATAAAAACAGCCTTATGCCAAATTTCAGGTTCCTATAGGCCTAGTAGTTTCAGCTATGCGTTGATATGTCAGTCAATCAGTTTATCGTTGTATTTTTTTTATGTACACACAAACACTTAAAATCGAAAAGAACAAATACAGGGAAAAGAGCACAAAGGTTCTGCCCCCTAGCCAAGTTACAACCGTTTTGTTTCGATTCTGTTTTCGTTGATCCTCGAGTCGGTCACGCCTGCTATTCCTTTTTTCTGACTACGCGACTGATCGTTGAAATGACGTCAGAATAAAAGAATTGAAGGCGTGGCCTACTCGAGGACGATCGACGAAAAGGGAATCGAAACGAAACGGTTGTAACTTGGCTAGGGGGGCTGCTTATTTCTAACGAAATTTCTTCGAGCAGACCTGTGACAGGAGAATTGGATGATAGATATAACGCAGTGTGTATAAATAATTTGGAGATTTTTGGAAATAAGAAATAAATAGACTTTCTTGTATCTTCTTTATATATGTATAAGAGGCTGATATTGACTGACTTACATATCAACGCACAGCCGAAACTACTAAGTTTAGGGTCGAGAAATTTTGCACAAGACAAAATTTTATTTTTTGGCCTCATATAGGGACTTCAAACTTAGCATAAATAGTAACCCAAATAAATAAAAGGGTTTTTATTACTCATACTCTGAAAGTAGGTCTGAAGTTGCCAGAGGACCGGATTGAAAGTTATACTTTTCATTCCTAGGGAGAATCGCTTTCAACTGCTGGCAAATTATTTAAAAAAAAAAGCTAGTTCTATCTACACATTTCTATCGAACCATGGTCCAACATTCTATACAGCCAGTCCAGATTAAAATAAAGATAAGTATTAATTAAAGAATATAGAACTATATACTTTTAAATGAATTATTTTATTCAACAATTTTTTTTGAAATACTTTATTTAAAAAAAAAAATAGGTAAAACATTTACTATTTTTTTAATAATGATAATAAAAAATAACGCCTGAATAGCTGGCCGGCTACAGAAAAAGAAACAAAATTGGCGGAAAAGTGGCAATCTGACAATCCGATCTTCATCATACGACGTCTCAGGTTTTACAAGCTTTTTATTTTATCATTACCTTCCTTGTATTCGTAATGAAAAGCACAGTGTTTACCTCGGGCTAAAGACTCAACGTCTTTTCGGGACTAAATAAGTTACTTTAACCGCTAGGGTAACAATTTTTTTCTCATTTCACGGAACCAGTTCCGGTATTTTTTCAAATCCTTAGATTTATTTAGCGAAATGATAAAGTAGTGTTGTTATTTTAACATCCTCCGTGATTTGATCAATTCACTTAGGGAATTGACCTTTCTGTTTTTATATAAATAGATTATATTTTATATATAGACAGATTCAAAATCGCCAAACGAAAGTATCAAGACCTTTTGTATATATATATATATATATTTATATCAACTATCACACAACGCCATCTAGTCTCAAGCTAAGCAGAGCTTGTGTTATGAGTACTAGACAACTGATAAACATACTTATATAATTCTAAATACATACATATTATACATAATGTACACCCAGACACATAACAAATGATTGTGCTCATCACACAAACATTTGATCTGGGTGGGAATCGAACCCAAGACCTCCGGCATAGCAGTCAGGACCACTAACCATTAGACCAACAGGCCAGGCATGTTATGTATATATTGGGAAAATCATCCAATGGCATCCCCTTCTTAAACTTTTACTAACTAAAAACCCAAAATCCTGTTCTTTCGTTGCCTTTCATACCAGGGCCGAGTCTTCCTTTCAGAAGTAGACCCTTGGCCCCAATAGGCTTCGACCCTGCTGGGCCGGCCGGGCCTTGGTACAGGCCAGGGTCCGGAGCGAGGAGGAGTGGCAGGCGGTCGCCTCCTTCTGCGAAGCAGTTATGCTAGCAAAGGAGGCAGCCGATCGCGTGAGGCAACGGTCGTCACGCCCCAATCGCCGCCGGGATTCCGATCCCGATTTCCGGCCATCGTAGGCGCTAGCTTGCGGACGGCGAGCAATGGGTGGCTCGCCGTCCGAACGTCCAGTAACCGTCCGGACCGAGCCCAAGTCGTCGACGGAGCGTATTGTTCCACGCGCGCCTCAAGGAGATGTCAGCAACTGTAGGGGCCTAGCAGGGTCGAAGCCTACTGGGGCCAAGGGTCTGATTCTGAAAGGAAGACTCGGCCCTGGTGCGAAAGGTAACGAAGGAACAGGAGTGGGTTTTTAGTCCGTAAAAGTATGACACTATCTCCCGCCCCGCCCAAGGGCAGGGAATGCGGTTGCGGCTGCACGTGCTGTCGAACCTCGGACACGAGTGCTGCCGCCGCATGTGCTGCCTGCATGCGCAGCCTGCAACCGAGGTTCGAATACCAGAAAATGATCATAAAAACTTTAAAAACCCCTTAAACCGTATTTTGAGGATAATTATGAAAAACTAACAATGATGGTCTTTATATTTGTTCATTTTAATTAGAATTCGTACAACTTTCACGTTTATTGGCCCAAGAAATAAGACTCTTCCTTATAAGCTTTAACAATCCTTAAATCGTTTCTAATGGGTAGTTTTAAAAAACAAATAGGTAATGAACACCTTTTTTATTGACTTTTTTTAAGATGGGAAATCAGGTGGGCATGTCAGACTTTTACTGACTAAAACCCTATCCTAGTTCCTTCGTTGCCTTTCATTTCAGGGCCGGGTTTTCCATTCAGAAGCGAACCCATGGTTCCAGTAGGCTTCGACTCTGCTGGCCTACGGTTTGCTGACATCTCCTTGAGGCGCGCTCGCCTACATCATAGAAAAAGAAAGAAAACCATTTATTTGTGACTTGCACAGGACAAAAACAATAAAATTAAAAAATATTTTTTTTTAACTAACTTAAAATAAAAAAATTAACATTAAAACGAAAAAAAAATAAGAGAAAAAAAACCTGTGCGAGGCCAAAAAGGCTCCTATACTTAGCGTATACTGCGATATCTAAACAAAAAGTAAGAAAACATAGTTATATATTAGACTTAGTATGTAGGTTTTTATTGTGCACTGGATCCTACCCTCGAATATGTTCTCTCTCTATATTTCAAAGGTTTGCTGGGAGAAAACTCATTGCTGAGTTAAGCTCGCCTTTGTACATGAACTGTCTGTATGTCAATTTATTATGTTTTGTTTTTGTGTACAATAAAGAATTAAGAATTAAGAAAACAACATAAAAGGAAGCGTTGTGCAAAATATCACGTTCCTAGTTCAAGTAGTTTCGGCTGTATGTTGATATGTCAGCCAGACAGTTTATTCTTTTGTATATATATATATGTATAGATGGCCTGTCATTATATATTATATACTTAAAAGGTTCGATTTTAAGAATTAGAAAAATTGCGTGATTTCCCATAAATAAATGGTTTTTCTTCCTTCTTTTCTATGTCAAACCAAGTTTTAAAAAAAATCGTAACAGCGAACAAATTGGTTGGGATTCATGTAAGTCACGTATGTTAGTAAGTCGACACGAACATGGAATTTAATACCTGTCTCTAGAAACGATACGGGCCTTTCAATATTTCTTAAGCGTTTGTGGCACTTCTGTTATGGTATGGGATGTAGATGCTTGAAATAACTGTGTGTATCCGTTTACACAAAGGTGAAATACCTGCCTTCAACCTGTATTCACCCAATTATGAATGTTCCCCACGATCAGTGCCGTAACTAAGGCAATGCCAGTTGTTGCGGATTGATCCAGGTATTATTTTAGGGAGAAGATTGAAAAAAGACTTGCTCCAGGGAATGTAAAAATGTATATATTAATAAAAACAATATGTGGGTAAACCCATGTAAAAAAACACAAAAATAAAAAATCGCTGCAAAATCACAGTTTGACCGTCTGTGGCAATGTGCCTTCGAGTAGGCGCTCTAGCGGGAACATATCCCCGGGCGTTGAAAGCCTGCCTTTCAACCACTATCTTCTGACTCTGGATACACTGGCAACGGACAAATCTTGCTAAATGATCTGCGTAACAGACCACTAGAAGTCTTGACGTCAGCAACTCGAACTACGCCGTCTGTCCCTGGATATGTGGCAATAATCCGACCCATTTTCCACTTGAGTGGGGGGAGGTTGTCTTCTTTAAGGAGGACTAAGGAATTCAGCTTGAGGGAGCCCTTACATGCACGCCATTTCGTCCGAAGTTGGAGCTCAGATATGTATTCGTTGCTCCATCGCCTCCAAAAATGCTGTCGGAGAAGCTCAATGCGTTGAAATCGAGTTAAGGTGTTGATGGATTGATCTCGATAATCAGGTGACGGCAGTGAAGTCATAGGACGTCCAATCAAAAAGTGTCCGGGTGTGAGTGGCATCAGATCCTCAGGGTTTGATGATAGCGGTGTCAGTGGTCTGGAGTTCAATATTGCTTCAACCTGAACCATCATGGTATATAGCTCTTCGTAGGTAAGATTACAAAGGCCCAACACTCTAGTTAAATGATGTTTGGTTGATTTGACACCAGCTTCCGCAAGGCCAGCAAAATGAGGAGAATACGCCGGTATAAAATGAAAGTTAATTCCCTCTTTAGCCATCTCCTCGGCAACCGAATCGCAGTTGGATTTAATAAATTTAGAGAGATCATTATACGCACCAACAAATGAGGTGCCATTATCCGAGTAGATATTTTTCGGCTTTCCTCTACGCGAAATGAACCTCTTTAACGCCATGACAAAAGTATTACTGGTCAAATCACCGACCAGTTCAAGATGACTTGATTTTGTAGAAAAGCAAACAAATATAGCTATGTAAACTTTAACTAATTTACAGCCACGGCCTTGACAAACAGCTGACTGAATTGGACCTGCGTAGTCCAAACCTATGTTTTCAAATGGAAAACCTGCTAGAAGTCGCTGCTGTGGTAGATCACCCATAATTGGACTGACTGTTTTACCCTTAAATCGGCAACAACGTACGCATTGCTGGCAGCACATTCTAGCTAAACTGCGACCTCTTATGGGCCAGTACGTATCTCGTATAGTCGCCAACAGTAACTGCGGTCCCGCATGAAACAATCTTTTATGCTCATAATTAAAAAGTAATTTAGAGAAGTGATGACTAGAGTGAATAAGTACCGGGTGTGTTTTGTTGTAAGGGAAATCTGAGTGTTGTAACCTGCCACGGATGCGCATTATCTTATTTTCATCTAGAAACACGTTAAATCGGTTTAATTCACTTTTCTTAGGTAAAGGTTTATTATGAAGTAACAACTTGTAATCTTCAAAATATTGATTCTGAGAAATACGTATAATTAAATTTAAAGCCCTATCTAATTCATTAGTAGTAAGAGGACCACGTATAGGTTGTTTCCTACAAGCGTCAATAAAACGTAAAACATAGGCTACTGCTCGTTGAAGTCTTAGCAAGTTTGAAAACCGTGTAAAATTAATCAATTCATTAAAGTCATTATCATCATGTAAAACATGTAAGGTGACATCAGATTTAATTTCAGGCAATACTTCATTAAAATTCATTATTTTAGAAGGCCAATAAGACGTTTCGTTTAATAAAAACTTTGGACCGGACCACCAGTCATCTAAAGTGGGTAGTAAATCAATTTCTACTCCACGAGACACATAATCAGCAGGGTTTTGGTCAGTTGGGACATGTCTCCACTCACAGCCATCAGTCTTATCTAAAATCTCGGCAACTCGGTTGCGAACGAAAGGCTGTAATTTATTCGGTAACATTTTGAGCCACCCTAAAACGATAGTGGAGTCAGTCCAAAAGAACGTACGCCGCGCTCTGACTCGTAATGCAGCAACGACCTTTTCATAAAGGCAAACACCTACCAGAGCACCGCACAGTTCGAGCCTGGGGATGGTCGTTGGCTTGAGAGGCGCCACTCGACTTTTAGCTGATAATAAACGCACTAAAATCTGACCCTGACTGTCAACACTTCGAACATAAAGGCAAGCACCGTATGCGCGTTCAGACGCGTCGGTAAAAATATGAAACTCTACAAACTCATAAGAATCAATTAAAACTCGACGTGGAATATGAATCTCATTTAATTTAGGAAAATTAGTAACAATAGCATTCCAAAGCGTATTAATCTCCGGTGGCAGCTGTTCATCCCAAGACAGTTTGTGTAACCATAATTTTTGAAGCAACATTTTCATAACAATCACACATGGAGCTAATAATCCAAGCGGATCGAAAACTTGGAAAATGATCGAAAGCATGTCACGTTTTGTAATATTAAAGTTAATTGACTGACTAATTGGAAAACAAAGGGAGTCTGACTGGGGTTGCCAACCGAGGCCTAAGATTTTAGTTGACTCAGATCCACCAATATTCAAATCAAGTGAAGACTGGGGAAAGTCGGAACCAGTCACTAATTGCATGTCATTAGACTTCCACTTTCTTAAATTCATCTGCGCTGAAGCGAGAGTTGAAGTGATTTTATGACGTAACGCTTTGACCTGTTCGAGGTCATCTCCTCCCGTCAAAAGGTCATCGACATAAAAATCGTGTAGAATGACCTCGGAGACCTTATTATCACTGCACTCTAAATCTAAACCTAACTGTCGAAGACACCGAGTTGCTAGGTATGGAGCGCTGGCCGTGCCGTAAGTGACGGTGTTAAGTTGGTAAGCTTGTAATGGAGATGAAGGATTATCACGCCAAATAATTTGCTGAAGATATCTATCATTAGGATGAACAACTATCTGCCGGTACATTTTCTCAACATCAGCAGCTAGGATATAAACATGTTGTCTAAAACGCAACAGGATCGATAAAAGATCATCCTGTACCACGGGTCCAACCATTTGAATATTATTAATTGAAGTACCAGTTCTGGTTAAACTACTTGCATTAAACACCACTCTTAATTTTGTGGTGGTGCTGCCTTCGCGCAGAATCCCATGATGCGGAATGTAACACGCTTGATCATCAATGAATTTACATTTAGACATATGACCTAAAGCTTCATATTCCAACATGAACTCTCTATACATTTTACAAAATTGAGTTTTAGATTTGAATCTGCGTTCTAAAGAAGAAAAACAGTGTTTGGCTCTTGTCAAAGATTCACCTAATTGACTAGGAGAACATTTTAAAGGTATTCTAACACAAAATTGACCATTTTCCAAACGAATAGTATTTTTGACAAAATGTTCTTCACATAGCTTTTCTTCTAGGGAATATGGTGACGAAGTACACACTTCTTCAAGTTGCCAAAACTTTGTAAGTTGTTGATCAACGCTACGATTTAATTTGTCATCGCAATCTGTATTTACCTTTATAAAATTACATTTTAAAACTTTAGATGAAGCATTACCCTTAATTGGACCAGAGACCAACCAACCTAATTTAGTCTCACAAAGAATTGGTTGTCCATCACCGAGTTTCATTTGCTGTGATTCTAATAAATCCCAAAAGATGTCAGCACCGAGCAACATATCGACAGGAGCCGGTGAGTGAAAGTTGGGATCAGCGAGACAAATATTAGTAGGAATTTTAATTTTTAACAAGTTAACAGGTGTACTCGGTATTTTATCTGTAATTGAAGGGAGAATGAAACAATTGACATCAACACTAAAAGTATTATTTAAAGATTTTACTGATACAGAACACATTTTATTGATGAACGATGACGAGTTGTTGATACCTAAAATAGAATTATTCACAGACTTAGCAGTCACACCTAATTGGTGGAATAGTCTTTCTGTCATGAGACATGATGTGCTGCCACTGTCAAGCACAGCACGAGCAATATATTGCTGACCATTTATCCCCATGACCTTGACTAACGCAGTGGACAATAACACGTCACCCTGTTCAACGCTCGCCGAGAGTGACAAGCCGGTACCAACAGCTGATTGAGTGGAGACATTCACGTCACTGCTAGATGAAGCACCAGTGGATTCTGATCTTGAGGGCTTAGAAGCAATGTCAACATGAACTAAAGTGTTATGCCTGCGACGACATATTTTGCAACCAAACTTCTTACAGCTGTTTGCATAATGTCCGGGGTTAAAACAATTATAACAGATCCTATATTTAGGTAATGATTTCAGACGAGATTCATTATTTAATGACAAGAACTGAGCACAATTGCTTAATTTATGATCACCGTCACACACGACACAATTTTTAAGTTTATTAGAAGTACCATCGTCTTGTTTACGGTTATCACAAGAATTCGGTTTACTAGAATCCTGTGCCATCATTGTTCTAACATGTTTAGCATGTTTACCAGTATTTGAGTGTTTATTAGACGCCGATGACGCTAATTCTAATGTTTCTAAGATCTCAGCACGGTTTTTAATGAAAGTAATGAACAATGTAAATGTAATTTTTGAATCTTTAGCAAGGCAACCTTTATACTCTTCCCATTCGCGATAAGTTTTACTGTCGAACTTGTGTGTGATAATATAAATGAGTAAAGTATCCCAGTGTGAAACAGGTTCTCCTAGAGATTCAAGGGCACGTAAATTTTTGTTAATAATATCAAGTAAAGCTTTTAAGTTCACTGAAGACTCCTTTTGAAGAGTGTCAATTTGAAATAAGGCTGAAATATGATGTTGGATAAGCAGGTGCTTGTTATCAAACCGCTCGCATAGCAGTTCCCAAGCTACCGAATAATTGGCAGCAGAAAATTGAATTGAGTTGATCACCACAGCAGCAGAACCTTCTAGTGACGATCTCAGATAGTGGAATTTATTTATTTCGTTCATATCGTCGTTCGAATGAATAAGACTTACAAATGTGTCGTGAAACTCCAACCAATTTGTATAGGAACCACTGAATTTCGGTAACTGAATAGTTGGTAATTTAACAAACGTATGATTATTAGAACGCGAACTTCCTTCACCACTTTCGTTGGAATCTCTTTTCTTAATATTATGATCAAGTATTTTCTGAGCTTGAGCTAGGGTTTTGTAATAAAGAGATTCAAAGTCGCTACGTTCCAATATCTGACTATCCAAATTATCAGTAGTACACTCCAGTAATAACTGCACCTCATCATATTGGGCGTACAATGCCTCGAGTTTTATAAAACGAAACTGCAATTCGCTTACCTCAGTAGGGCTCAAAGAAGAAGGATCCAACGTATTTAAATAGTTCACAAATACTGTAACCTTTCCCTTAAAACTTGCCCGTTTTCTAATAAGTTCCTTATCCTCTGGCATTGCGTTAACTGGTGTTATCAACCTGGAATGTATACAAGTGAAAAGTTATAGTAACGTTTAAAATACAATGACAAATGATGTTAGCCTGTAAAATACGTATAAATCCTAGCAATAATATCCTATAACGTCAAATTACTAAAGTAATTTTAATGAACTTTAGGTATATATGATTATTTATTACCAATCACAATGAAAATTACACTAAATCTATGTCTACATGTGCTAACTTAATGTGATTACGTAACTGTTCCAGTAGATCATTTTAAGTACATTGCAAAGCAAAATAATGCAGTTACTTCGAATAACTACTCTTTAACAATGTATCAGTAATGAAAATGAGCATAAAAATACTGACCAGTTGATAATTATAACAATTTATAATCACTCACAGACAAAGAAAAATGACAATAAGTATTTTGGTACTAACCTGATGAATACGGCTAACTTACACTAATAATACCTGGTAAAAGAGTGTTGGGTGGACTAACATAATAAGAAATACGCCTCTTTGTAGCTATTAAGTATCCAGACCACGGAAAATTCCAATATCCTCTGAATGACGCAGCAAAATTGATCGGCCACACCTGTGCGTTAATTTGATTTTCGAATCCACCAATTCTTTTGCAATCCTTGAATTGATAAACTGAACGGAGTAAATATTCTTCAAAACTCCACATCCAGGCTCGATAGGACCATGTTGCGGATTGATCCAGGTATTATTTTAGGGAGAAGATTGAAAAAAGACTTGCTCCAGGGAATGTAAAAATGTATATATTAATAAAAACAATATGTGGGTAAACCCATGTAAAAAAACACAAAAATAAAAAATCGCTGCAAAATCACAGTTTGACCGTCTGTGGCAATGTGCCTTCGAGTAGGCGCTCTAGCGGGAACACCAGTGGTGCCCAGGCCAAGAGCGTAATCCCAGGAGGGGCGGTAAAATGTTATACCTAAGGTCTTTTTTACTTACCTATATGCTGTCACCCTACCCATGTAGGATGACAGCTGGACGAAACTATGCTTCTTTAAGATAAGATAGGTAATTTACATTCTATGAATCCAACAGCTGTCATAAGCACCTTCCTATAAGAATTGTAGTGTATTCCTCTTAGTTTGTATTATACTTTCTTCTAGGGGCGTAGTTATAAAAGCTCGCACCGGGCGTAAATAAGGATAGTTACGCCACTGCTCATATTACACGGTCCTGGGATTCCCGCATGTAACTCTTGCCTGCAATATCTCAAAGAAATATGAAACGTGTAGTATGGCCATTCCTTAACATCGTTGTTAGGTTGGCATTACATTGTCACCAACCTAATGGTAGCGTCTTACCGCCCGCGCCCCGCACCTGCGAACCGGCTCTCTTTAAAAAAAAAAAAACGACTTTCGCTCGCGCACGCGGTGTGATCTTGACTGGATTCCATTTTGACACATAGTGAAAATTTTGCAAAAATATATTAATAAAACCCCTACAAAGGTAATTTGAAAAAAAAACCTCACAAAATCTGATAAGAAGATGAAGAAAACGAGAAATAGTTTCAATCACAATTTAAACGTAATTTGTTTTTGGACAAAAAGTCCCGGAATCTAATTCTGTGGTAATGTCTGCAGAGCTAACAACGAAAAGGATGATGAAAGCTCCTCATCTGCTTCTAAGCTTCACAATGGTCGCTGTATACCGAATAAGTACTTTGGAAACCCAGGTGCACCGGGAAATGATCAATAACAAAAGAGTGCAGTTTGGAACTAAGTTAAATGTTTTCAACGTGGAAAATTATTCTATGACTTCTCTCTCTTTAGGGTTGAGTAAGAGGGCATGTCAGACTTATACTGTCTAAAACCTCTCTTTCCGTTCTAAGACCACGATAATTCCTGCAATCGTTTCTGCAGCCCCAGGCCATAGGCCCTACATCTATCAGTTTTGCTAACGATCTTTATAAACTATCTTAAAGACGCACGTGAAACATTCCGTTGACTCGATTTGTTTCTTACAGGATTACAGGACGACGTGCTACCCATTGCTCATCGTCCGCAAGCTCCTGCATACAGTGCCTGGGAATCGCCCTGGGAATCCTGCGATTAAAGTAAAGTAAGTAAAGTTCAACACGTGCTTAAATAAAGGAAAAACTCAAAAGTATCGAACGACTTATCATCAATGAAAATACAGTCACCGACACAATTTTCCAATACCGAGCCTACATTTTATGATAGAATATTTAATAATCGACTTATATACGACGGAGCACAACGAACACTTACTGGAGATAATCTCGATAAACTGAACAAACTAGGGTATCCTAAAATGGTTGTATTAGACTGTAAAATGATAAAAGATCAGGAATAAACTAGAATAGCAGAATCAGGTTAGTTCTAGCCTATGTCACTTTAAATAAATAGCTAATGGGCCTCATCAGAAGGCTTACAGCCACCCAAAGGGCAATAGAAAGGGCTATGCTCGTAGTTTCCTTACGTGATCGTATAAAGAATGAAGATATCCGCAGGAGAACCAAGGTCGCCTACATAGCCCGAAGAATTGTCAAACTAAGGTGACAGTGGGCAGGGCACATTGCTCGTAGAACGGATGGTCGATGCCGCGCACCGGAAAACGCAGCGTTGGAAAGCCTCCCACAAGGTTGACCGACGACCTGGTGAGAGTCGCGGGAATGCGGTGGATGCGAGACGCACAGGATCGGTCGTTGTGGCGACGCTTGGGGGAGGCCTATGTCCAAAAGTGGACGTTTTTCCGCTGAAATGATGGGCCACGAGATTCTTTAAAAGAGTTATTGTAGACCTTGAACGTAAATAGCAGCTGAAGAAACACAGGTAGGTTTTATTAGTTTAGTGAATTATGTTGAAACTGATATATGTGTTGCCTAACTTTACCTAAATTAAATTATCTGTCAAGAAAGACTAGATCCTGTCATACAGGATATCTTCTCAGTACGGGATCCAGTGTCACACCTAACTATTGTTATACTTTATGAAAACAAAATAATAACACTTTTGTCCCTCATTATACATCTTTATTATTATTCTTTTATTAGATTTAGTGTCGCATGTAAGGAACTATTGTAATGATTTTTAAATTCATTGTAATTAATTTGTAATCTTGGTGTACAATACAGTATTAATAAATAAATAAATAAATGCTTGAAATAATTTTAATTTATTTTATTTTATAGCGTAATCATTTTAATGTGGAAGATTTCTTAAAAGTACCTGAAATAAATAAATTTTATTTAATTATGAGCTTGTTGTGTTCCATTGCTGGGCAAAGGAAGGCTCCTTACCATTCTTCCACTTTTCTCTGTTCTTAACTCTATCTGGTTAATCCTTCAGGTAGAAGCCCAACTTGTACCTACCGCGCCACTGATTCCTGCCCCCCTAGCCAATTTACAACCGTTTCGTTTCGATTCTCTTTCATCCATCGCCTCTTTCGTTTGTTCTGACGTCATCTCAACGCTCAGTCACTTGGTCAGAACAAAGGAATAGGAGGCGTGGCTGCCTAGAGGCGATCGACGAAAGAGAATTGAAACGAAACGGTTGTAACTTGTCTAGGGGACTGATCTTTTGAACGCTGTCAGTTGTTCATCAACATCATCATCACTTCAGCCGAAAGACGTCCACTGTTGAACATAGGCCTTCCCCAAGTGTCGCTACAATGAACGGTCCTGTGCGTCTCGCGTTCATCGAATTCATGCAACCCTTACCAGGTCATCAGAAAACATTGTAGGTGGCCTTCCAACGGTGCGAACCTTTCGGTCCTAACGGCCATCTGTTCTTCAAGCAATGTGCCCTACCCATTGCCACTTACATTTTGCGATTCTTCGTGCTATGTCGGTAACCTTGGTTATCCTGCGGATATGTCAGTTGTTGCCTTTGCCCAGTTTTGTTGTAACATGCGGTAATAGGGTCTGCTAGCAAGCAAAGGAGTGAAGTCAAGAGTGAATAGGTTACTTCTAGGCAAGCGTGCTCCATCTTCGGCCACATCATCGCTTACCATCAGGTGAGATAGTGGTCAAACGCGAGCCTATCAATAATAATAAAAAAAAAAAGGAACGAAGTATTTTCGGAATTAAAACCCACCGACCGCATATACCTTCTTCAGAATTAACTATAGGTTAATATATAGTCACGAATAATAAAATATATACACTGTCACATTTTCTATCAATCTTTAACTTTTGTCATTTTAAAAATAAGTGTGCGACAATTATTTGGTTCTTAATTAGGTACCATCAAACAGGCCATTTAGAACCGATTGTCATACAACAAACAACTTATAGCTCGTATCAGTACTTTACTATACTTTAATGTCTTCAGACACCGAGTGACTTGCAACTCAAAAATGGAGATTCAAAACACCTTTCAACTCCTTTCCGTAAGTAAACACATGCTTACCTTCCATCATGGAGCTTTTGAATAAAAATACATTCTTCAATAAAACATTGCACAAGTTTTGTTTTTATTAGATTAGATTTGTTAACCCTTCAAACTATAAATTGAAGGGCTCCGTTGATAAATCGTTGAAGGCGATAATCCTTCAGACAGATTAGTTTTAGTAATCAAGTATTTATTTTAAGGACTTAAACGATCTGCAGGAAAGTGTGTGATGATGTGTATGTTTGATACTTCGTCGCGATTAAATTACTGAACGGATATAGATGAAAATTGGCACTCGGGTAGAACGCATGGTGGAATATTTATTTATTATTTATTGAATGCTTTATGCACACAAAAGTACAGAGGCATTAAGTCCGCCTCTGTACTTTTGTTTGCCTTAGGCATTTTCTACCAGTCAACCTTTGGGTGATGCAGAGAAAAATAGTGTTAGGTGCAAAAAACGAGAGAGAGAAGACAAATATGAGAATAGATATAAGTACTAATGAATCATATATATAATACAATTATACAATACATACTCAAATTAATAAACAACAATAAATAAGACATAGAACAATAAAACATACATGCAATAGTACTTATATTTATTTAACGAAGGTAGTTCACCCATTTGGGATACTTCGTCATCAGAATCCAAGTTCGACATGGTGTAGGTAAGAAATAATAGTCTCAACACTAATTACAATCCTCTATTTGTTCACTTCCAATAACAAAATAACAAAATCTCAAATAATCAATGCGATGGAAATAGATTAGACTACGGCAACGTGGTAAGTTCGGTACAGGCTGGCAGAACGACCTCTCGCCCTCGTGTCCAACTCCAAAGTGACGTCTCTCAAATCAAATGCGTTCAATGTCAAAACAAATGACAGCACACAGCTGTCAAACATGCCACGCCCCGTACCGACCTCACCCAAGCGCACTGCCTGACGTTTCCGATTAACAATAATAGATGGCGTTGTACTAAATAAACGTTAATCAATAGCGATTCTAATAATTGTGCCTCTTTGTTGATTCTGCGACATATTTATTATTATTCATTATATTCTTTATTGTACACCACATAAACAAAAATAAGGACAAACATAATTAAAAATAAGTGTTATAATACTATTTATTCGAAAAGTATGTTCCCTTAGAACAATATTTTACTTTAACGCGGGCGAAGTCACTGGCAGCAGCAAGATTTACAAATATGATTAAATCCCCCTTTGTCACCCCCTGACAAGTCGAAATTTTGCCTCCGTCATAAAAACAGCCTTATGCCAAATTTCAGGTTCCTATAGGCCTAGTAGTTTCAGCTATGCGTTGATATGTCAGTCAATCAGTTTATCGTTGTATTTTTTTTATGTACACACAAACACTTAAAATCGAAAAGAACAAATACAGGGAAAAGAGCACAAAGGTTCTGCCCCCTAGCCAAGTTACAACCGTTTTGTTTCGATTCTGTTTTCGTTGATCCTCGAGTCGGTCACGCCTGCTATTCCTTTTTTCTGACTACGCGACTGATCGTTGAAATGACGTCAGAATAAAAGAATTGAAGGCGTGGCCTACTCGAGGACGATCGACGAAAAGGGAATCGAAACGAAACGGTTGTAACTTGGCTAGGGGGGCTGCTTATTTCTAACGAAATTTCTTCGAGCAGACCTGTGACAGGAGAATTGGATGATAGATATAACGCAGTGTGTATAAATAATTTGGAGATTTTTGGAAATAAGAAATAAATAGACTTTCTTGTATCTTCTTTATATATGTATAAGAGGCTGATATTGACTGACTTACATATCAACGCACAGCCGAAACTACTAAGTTTAGGGTCGAGAAATTTTGCACAAGACAAAATTTTATTTTTTGGCCTCATATAGGGACTTCAAACTTAGCATAAATAGTAACCCAAATAAATAAAAGGGTTTTTATTACTCATACTCTGAAAGTAGGTCTGAAGTTGCCAGAGGACCGGATTGAAAGTTATACTTTTCATTCCTAGGGAGAATCGCTTTCAACTGCTGGCAAATTATTTAAAAAAAAAAGCTAGTTCTATCTACACATTTCTATCGAACCATGGTCCAACATTCTATACAGCCAGTCCAGATTAAAATAAAGATAAGTATTAATTAAAGAATATAGAACTATATACTTTTAAATGAATTATTTTATTCAACAATTTTTTTTGAAATACTTTATTTAAAAAAAAAAATAGGTAAAACATTTACTATTTTTTTAATAATGATAATAAAAAATAACGCCTGAATAGCTGGCCGGCTACAGAAAAAGAAACAAAATTGGCGGAAAAGTGGCAATCTGACAATCCGATCTTCATCATACGACGTCTCAGGTTTTACAAGCTTTTTATTTTATCATTACCTTCCTTGTATTCGTAATGAAAAGCACAGTGTTTACCTCGGGCTAAAGACTCAACGTCTTTTCGGGACTAAATAAGTTACTTTAACCGCTAGGGTAACAATTTTTTTCTCATTTCACGGAACCAGTTCCGGTATTTTTTCAAATCCTTAGATTTATTTAGCGAAATGATAAAGTAGTGTTGTTATTTTAACATCCTCCGTGATTTGATCAATTCACTTAGGGAATTGACCTTTCTGTTTTTATATAAATAGATTATATTTTATATATAGACAGATTCAAAATCGCCAAACGAAAGTATCAAGACCTTTTGTATATATATATATATATATTTATATCAACTATCACACAACGCCATCTAGTCTCAAGCTAAGCAGAGCTTGTGTTATGAGTACTAGACAACTGATAAACATACTTATATAATTCTAAATACATACATATTATACATAATGTACACCCAGACACATAACAAATGATTGTGCTCATCACACAAACATTTGATCTGGGTGGGAATCGAACCCAAGACCTCCGGCATAGCAGTCAGGACCACTAACCATTAGACCAACAGGCCAGGCATGTTATGTATATATTGGGAAAATCATCCAATGGCATCCCCTTCTTAAACTTTTACTAACTAAAAACCCAAAATCCTGTTCTTTCGTTGCCTTTCATACCAGGGCCGAGTCTTCCTTTCAGAAGTAGACCCTTGGCCCCAATAGGCTTCGACCCTGCTGGGCCCCTACGATTTATTGACATCTTGAGGCGTGCGTGGAACAGTACGACGACTTGAGCTCGGTTCAGACGGTTACCGGACGGTCAGACGGCGAGCTACCCGTATCACGACCTAGTTGTTTCGGCTGCGTGTTGATATTTATATACTCCATTCACTTCTGCATTAGAACAAAGAGGTTCATATGAGCAGGTGTGCACAATATTTGTTTTTCATTAAATTCAAACAATTTTATTAAATAATGGTTTCAATATAAAATTTTAACATAACCTACTTTGATAAATTTGATTATTGTACGGTAAGTTCTTAACACTAAGATAGGTAAATTAAATATATATTTTTTTACATAAACGTGACTTTATTTCAAACTTTTTTTTTTTATATAGCCTGTTAACAAGTTTCCTCCTTACAAACATATGAATTGTAGACAATACAAGGCAAAAAGATAATTATTTAACATTCATAAAAATAGAAATAACTAATGTTATATAGTATAATGAAAAACGTTCCAGGTACTGACAACCCCTGCTTCTTTTAGGTTTTTAACATGGACACTAGTAGTATAAATAAGAACTAAATAATTAATTCAGAAAATGGATCGTTTAAATTAATCCATTTAAGTATAACAGTTAGTATATAAGTTTATTATAATAAATTCAGGATGAATCTTAATTGTAACAAAGCACAATATACATAATAATACAGGGCTGTTTGGTGTGGAGATGCAACGTCGGGGCGAAACTCCGCTGCCGCGACAAGTCACGGCATGGCGGACAGAGCTCCGGCGGGGTCTCATGGCGGAATGACAACAGCGACTATCGCAACCCAGTGCTGGGCACGCCATAATTATGGCGGTAAGTCCCCTCTTTGAGGAGTGGCTGGAAAGGCAACACGGCGTCCATACCTTCCGCATGACGCAGGTCCTCACCGGACATGGTAAGTTAGGGAGGTTCCTGCACCGGATTCGTGCGGAAGAAACGCCCGGGTGTCACCATTGTGTGGACCGCCCGGAGGACACGGTGGAGCACACGGTGGAGGTGTGCCCCGCTTGGGCAGAGCAACGCCGTGTCCTCTTGGGGGCGATCGGCGGCGGCGATCTCTCGCGCCGGGCCTTGGTACAGGCCAGGGTCCGGAGCGAGGAGGAGTGGCAGGCGGTCGCCTCCTTCTGCGAAGCAGTTATGCTAGCAAAGGAGGCAGCCGATCGCGTGAGGCAACGGTCGTCACGCCCCAATCGCCGCCGGGATTCCGATCCCGATTTCCGGCCATCGTAGGCGCTAGCTTGCGGACGGCGAGCAATGGGTGGCTCGCCGTCCGAACGTCCAGTAACCGTCCGGACCGAGCCCAAGTCGTCGACGGAGCGTATTGTTCCACGCGCGCCTCAAGGAGATGTCAGCAACTGTAGGGGCCTAGCAGGGTCGAAGCCTACTGGGGCCAAGGGTCTGATTCTGAAAGGAAGACTCGGCCCTGGTGCGAAAGGTAACGAAGGAACAGGAGTGGGTTTTTAGTCCGTAAAAGTATGACACTATCTCCCGCCCCGCCCAAGGGCAGGGGATGTCATAAGATGATTTTCCCACCGAAAAAATAAAAAAAGGGTGTTTGGTGCATCGTGTGCCAAATTGAAATGGTCGACTGGTGGGGTCATCTGCTATCCTTTCAGACCCTAAACACTTCTCATGCCCTGTGGATTTTTTTTCATCGACTTTTTTATTGTTTTATGAAAATAAAACCCAAATTTTTCATTAAAATACAAAATTTTAAAAATATATAATGCGTAGACTTTGTATTGTATTAGAGTACTTTTAAATTTAAAATTAGTGACTTTAGCTATCTAGTTTTCTTTTTTCAATTTACTTCCAAAGTATTGGACTTAAATTAAAGCTGTTCATGTTACAGCTATTTACATGGCTATAAAAAAAAACCAAAAGGGACCGGATTCTTCCAACTCCCTCAAAAATTCTATAGTTTATCCTCTTGCTAGTGATGTGCCACATGTCACAAAAATCTTTTTATAACTTTGTGAATTCGCTAGAATTGTGAACTACTGTGTGACTAATATTCAAAATTATGATTTAAAAAATATTTTTTCTTAATTGATACCAGAAAAATCTATTAAAAATGTTATCTCACTCTTATAAGGTAAAATCTGTCTCGTATCTCTCTTTTCGTGGGTTCATCCTGTGTATCGAAATATTTAAACCTAATACTCACGTCTACGGTTCAATTCATTTTTAAAGCTCATCAATAAATCAAAGTTATTACAACCTAATTTGTACCTTACGGAAATCGTAACAGTCACTCATTTCCTTCTTTAATAATCAATTAGAACAACCAATTAAATGATGCCAACCAAGTATGGGAGCCTACACGTGGTATACTATGGATCATGGTGGTAGTTCGAATTAATTATTAACTCTGAAACGGTCGATAAAGATGTACTGGTTTACCCTTGGCTCTTGAAGGCAAGACAACTTTTTTTTAAGGCGTATTTGTTTACAAAGAAGTGAAGGATAGTTACTAGGGTTGCAGGATGCTTCGAAAGATTTACCGTAATTCTGGAACGCAAAGAGCAACAAAAAGCGCACAGGTGAGGTTTAGTTAGTAAAATGACTGTCCTTATGTAAACTATCGGAATTGAAAAAGCTTACTTTACAGGAGAGCGATTTGAAGTTTATTTTATGTAAAACTTTGTCATTAATGATTATATCTGTATATAAATTTGGTTTCATATTTAAGTTGGTTTTAAGAATCATTATTCAAAAATGATTTTTATTAATTATGCATAGTTTTTGTGAAAAATGAGTTACTATCATATACTACGTAGCTGCACTGACATTATTAATATGAATTGAAAATTCATGAACTTCTTAAAATTCTATCTGACAGCAGACACCTTTATTAGTGTCGCATAATCAGCCTTACTTGAATAGAATGGGATGGGAACACAACATCTGCTGGTTCTTGGGTCCATACTGGACAAGGGTAGCAGAGAATAGAGTCCAACTGCTTCCATTGGACTCTTAGTGTGTCTTTTAATACCGGTTAGAACCAGGTAGAATAATCGATGACCACATTATCGTTTACTAACAGGTGAGATAGAGATCAAATGAGAGCCTAAGACTTATAAAAAAAAATAGAGCACAAACTTACCTATGAAAACTGTTTGTTTCCCGAATTGAGTTACGAAGATTTTTCCAAATTGTAAAAAAAAAGTATTTTTTTGTAACGTAACTACAAATTTATAGTTTTCAGATTTATTCCTATATCTGTACTATAAGACCTTGCTTTATGCCAAATTTCAGGATTCTGGGTCAACGGAAAGTACCCTATGAATTTTGATTCCTTTGAGAATGTTGAAATGTACGTTTTTTGCGACATAAACGTCCGTATCTTTTTTTTCGTTAACTTAGAAGTTTAATTTTTTCACAGCTTCAAGGGACCGCAGACTTGAGTATACGGTTTTAATTTCAACTTGATGCCTCCATGCGTTTCTGAGATAAAGGGTCTTGACAGACAGACAGACAGACAGATGGACGGACAACAAAGTTATCCAATAAGGGTTCCGTTTTTTTCTTTTTAAGGCACGGAACCCTAAAAATATAAATTAAACAAAAAAAATAGCTTCATACTCGTATAAAGAAGAAACCTTTTAAGCCAAAAATGTAATGATACTTCTAAGATAAAGTAGGTTCGTTAATTACGCCTCCTTAACAAGAGGGTCACAGCAGGGTAAGAGGTCCGTCCCCCGAGGGTATTTACCGAAAAAATACAGGAGTTTCCTAATAATGTTTTATGTTATTTGTACAATTTTCTACGAAACACATTAGGGACCCCAATTTTAGGGTCGTTGAGGTTGCGGAAGAAGTGGCTGTATTTTAATTTCTTCCCTTTCTTGGGGTCAACATGTTTTTAGGTCCTAATAAAATGTTGTATTTAATGGTTTTGTTGTCGTTGTTTGTCATTTGTTCATGTTATTTTAGGCCTGTTTTCTTTATGAAACCATTTTTAGAGTTTCAAACGTTCGAATGAAAACTCAGAACCCATAATTACCTATCTGACTCTTTTATTACTGTTTTTTTAAGGTGGAAAGTCATCTAACGACTTCTATCTTGGGCAGAGCGAGAGGGCGTGTCAGGCATTTATTGACTCAAACCACACCTATGTACCTTCAGTTGCCCTTGGCGTTCTTGGCCCTCGGGTCTCCCTTTCAGAAGTTGAAAGAACCCATAGCGTCGGCTTCGGCTCTGTTCTTTCATTACTGCTGGATTTATTGCGTTTGATTAGAAGATAAGAAAATAAAATTTGTTTTCTCTGTTGAACTTGAGAGCAGTGGTGGCCGAGTGGTAACAGCCCCGACTTACGAGTTGTAGGTCGCGGTTTCAAACCCAGCCAGGCGCATTACTTTGTGTAATTTATTTCATCACCTTTGCTCTCAAAACGGTGAAGGAAAACATGGTGAGGAAACCGGCATGTCCTAGAACCAAAAATTCGAAGACATGTGACATTCACCAATCCGCACTGGGCCTGCGTGGTGGATTACGGCCCATTCCCTCTCCTAGAGAGAGGAGGCCTGAGTCCCAGCAGTGGGAGCATTAAAAGGCTGATTATGCTTATGCTATACTTATGTTGAACATGAATTTTACGATGTAGCTAGATAAGAGATATAAAAAAAAAAAACTGGCCAGACTGTGTCAGATTTTCTGACTTCTAACAATCCGTAACGACTGTTAATGGTGTACAAATGACAGACAGCTTAACGTACTTTCCGAGGTACGGAGTAATCTCAGTATGTTAAGATGTTGACCCATCCATAGACTGATATTGGCAAGTATCTAATTTTTTAACACACACTGTTCTATGAGTAGAAGCAGTATTTTTCTGTCGTTAGAGTCAATAGTATGAAAGTGTTTCCCAAGTCAACAGTACGGAAGCTAGCCAGACAACGAGACGTCAGCAGATACGTCACACCGCTTGACAGAGTATGGGCTGAGTCCACGCGAGCCGAGCAGTTAAAAGTGGCAACCGTATAGACGCCGGTCCCTATCTATCTATTTAGGTATGGTTTCCGCACTTAGTCCTATGTGGACCATAATACGTGGGCCATGGCGGCCATAACCTTAGGTGGGCTTATTCCAACCAGTCGACCTCTCTCCGAAAACAGATTTGGCCTCTAAGGTTTTTCAGGGCATCAATGCGAGAGTTCGGGTATCCTAAGGTTGTGTGCGTATTTCAGTGACACCTGTGCATTGTTGAGCACATATGCAATTGTCTTCTCTCTCTGCAGTGTCCGGTGATGGTCCCCGTCACCAGGTGCAGGCCGCCTCTATCCAGTCTTGTGAGTTTTTTGGTGAAAGACGCCGTCCCCTTTTCGTGACTTTATTCTGTCAGCAGCCGCGTGGGGAACAGCTCTAGAAACTGTCTCACGGCTCATTGTGATGTGAATACCTAAAGCCAACATCATAATTAATCACTTGCGTAGTCTAGAATAGTTTAGAATTATTTGTTTATTGCTTGTTATTCACTCATCGCTCACTAAATAAAGTCTCTGGGAAAGATTTTTTTGTGATCGGTGTCCTGAACGACATGTGTTTATAAAAGTCACATTCCTAACTTACTCACTAACTCATCAACGCTCAACCCAAGCCCTTGAATCTAGAATGCTGAAATTTTGGACACAGCTTTCTTTTATTTTTATACAAAGAATAAGAAAGGATTTTCCAAAATTCAGCCTTTAAAGGTGTGAAACGTAAGTCCTAAGTTTGTATGGAGAAGCCTTCTTTCACGGCAGTGAAACGGCTAGCAAAAGTTAGTTTGAAATATGACCACTTTTTTCTGTTGCACCCTGATAATGTTTTAAAGTTTCTTATGAGTGGGTTTTTTAGGTGGGTGGTGGAAATCATCCAATGACTTGTCACGAGGGCGGAGCGAGAGGGCGTGTCAGACTTTTACTGAATAAAACCCGCTCTTATGTTCTTTCATTGCACCCTTTCGGATCCTTTCGAACGACCCATGGTTCTGATGAGTAAGTAGAAAAAGAATCACCATATTTTCAATGTATTACTTCTATTTATTTATATCCACTTATACAGGAGCATTCATTATTTTGTTTTTTGAATTCGGGAGAGTGCTCGCCCTCTGTGGAGGGCTCGTTATAAAGGTCTGCTGAGAGCCTCTCACCTCTTATTGACGTCATCCAGCCTGGAACAACAAAGTTATGAGATTCTTTTGATATAAAAGTTGAAGAAAGATTATTTGGGATTATTGTGATCCGGTCTGAGACTCTTCAAAGTGATGTTTTAAAAGTTTACAGCGTTGAAAACTTCAACAAGGTCATTGTGGGCTTAATATTTTACGAGATTTATTATTAGCAATGTCGGTTTTAATATTCGTAGGGAATTCGTTATAAGGGAAATAATACAAAATACCACATGTAAAATAATAAACACACATACTGAGGAAGTGGTCCGACCACCGGCGAGAAAACGACTAACTATCAGCGATTTTATCTCTCAAGAAACGCACAATAAAAATACATTCCGTGTAAACGAAAAAAAAAATATATATATATATATATAATATAAATATATGCATAAATATTAAAAGTTGCCCTCCTATTGCCAGCGACGACTCGCTCGCTTAATCATTTCTAAATGGCTACAAATCGTTTACGTTAGCCACACTATGAGCGACCGCGGGCGAGTGGCGCGAGTAATCGCTCGTCGCACTTGCACACTCGCTTATAACCCGGCGACAAAACTATCGAAACTACACAATCGCTTCCCGCTGATCGCCAGCTCGTTTATAGTTTCTAGTTCTACTCGTTTCTCGTTCATCGTTGGCGGTCGGACCAGTGCCTGATATTAGTATTAGGCACACCATAATCATGGCGGCAAATCCCTCTTTACCTCCGAGTACCTCTTTCTGACTGGCTCAAGAGACGTCACGGCGTCCTTCCCTTCCACTTATCGCAGGTCCTCACTGGACATGGTAAGTTCAGGAAGTTCCTGCACCTGAATTTTGCGGTAGAAAAACCCGGATCATCATTGTGCGGACCTTGGGTAAGGCACGCCGTGTCCTCGTATGGGCGATCGGTAACGGTGACCTCTCGCTCTGGGCCCTGGTACAGGCCATGGTCCGGAGCGAGGGGGAATAAGCGGCGGTCGGCTTAAAATCGGATACTGTTTTGAATTCGATTAATTCAGATATTTTTTAAATAGTCAATTTTTTTATTTAAAATAAATCTAGAATAATATTTTAGGATTAAATGAAAAAAAATATAAGATGTAATTCTTGACGGGTCTTGATTGCGTTACTAGCGTGTTTATGAGTACGTGCGTAGAATTTATACCAACACCACGCTACCAATGTAGTGTGTTGATTCCCATATTATTTGCCTATAATTAACTAAAGTAATATCTTTAAAAAAAAAAACAGTGCAAGTGCGAGTCGGACTCGCGCACAAAGGGTTCCGTATAATTAAGTGAGTTACGAAGATTTTTCCGAATAGCAAAAAAAATTTTTCTTGTGATGTAACTACAAATTTACAGTTTTCAGAATTTTTCCTATACTTGTGCTATGAGACCTTGCTTTATGCCAAATTTCAGGATTCTAGGTCAACGGGAAGTACCCTATGTATTATGATTCTCTTGAGTGTCGAAATACACGTTATTTCCAACATAAACGGCCGTATCTTTTTCTTTCGTTTACTCAGAAATTTGATTTTTCCACAGCTTCATGGGACCGCAGATCTGAGTATATGGTTTTAATTTCAACTCGATACCTCCACGCGTTCTCGAGATAAAGGGTCTTGACAGACAGACAGACGGACGGATAACAAAGTTATCCCATAAGGGTTCCGTTTTTTCCTTTTGAGGTACGGAACCCTAAAAAACTACCAAAGTGCATTTAAGTAAAACTTCAGTACTTGAATAGTTTAATAATAACCTATAATTAATTTATTGTAACTTAATTTTCTAATTGCGGGGTATAAGGGCTTTTTTTTCTGTGGGAAAATCATCTTAAGACATCCCCCGTCCTTGGGCGGGGCGGGAGATAGTGTCAGACTTTTACTGACTAAAAACCCACTCCTGTTCCTTCGTTGCCTTCGTCCCAGGGCCCCGGGTTTCGTTTTCACACTACCCATGGCCCCAGTAGGCTTCGACCCTGCTGGGCCCCTACGATTTGCTGGCATCTCCCTGAGGCGCGCGTGGAACAATACGAGCCGTCGACGACTTGGGCTCGGTCCGGACGGTTACCGGACGGTCGGACGGCGGGCTACCCATTGCTCGCCGTCCGCAAGGCGGGGTATATGGATGTGTATTATTCCAGTTTCACGTTGTATACCTTTGTATATAATTATATAGTGTGACAACAAGCATAAGACTTAACTAGACTTTAAACAAAATTTGTAGAGAATTTTGTATTCTACAATTGTCGGGGGACGTAGCTAGGTGTCGGTGCTTGGTGTTTATAAAGAGAAAGAAATGTTTACGTTAATCAATGTTTATTACTTCTCACTTAAAATGTTCTTAATGTTAAACTAAGCTAAAAAATATGTAAATGAAATGTTTAAATGTTATGAACACACCCAGCTATCGCGATAGACGAAAGTGCACTGAATATGTTGTAAAACCTATTCAATTAGGACGGCGCGTGTCACGCCGATATTGCTGAATAAGGTATTCGGTGGAAACACCGAACAACAATATTGATAATAAATACAAATAGCAAAAAACCCATAGGAAATGAGATATTTACAAAAGAAGCGCAAAAAAACGATTTTTGTGACCTTTGACCTTGAAATTTAATAGTTGCGTACACCCTACCACATGTAGGTTTTTAGACAACTTTTAGGGTGTCAATATACAAGTATTTACAGACTTACAGCTGGGTATCTCGAATTCCGAGGTGTACTTACTATAATGACTGGACTATTTAACTAAAATGACAAAAACCGGCCAAGTGCGAGTTAGAGTCGCGCACGAAAGTTCCGTACCGTAGCAAAAACCGGCAAAATAGCACGTTTGTTGTATGGGACCCCCTTAATTATTTAATTTATTCTGTTTTTTTTTTTAATACTTATTGTTAGAGCGGCAACAGAAATACATCATCTGTAAAAATGTCTAATTAACCAGTCTATCACGGTCCATGAGATACATCCTGGTAACCACAGAACAAAAAAAAACGGACGGTAAACATTCAAATTGAAATTACCAATTAAAGGATAATTCTGAATCAAAACGCAACGAAAAAATTCCGCTTGTTTTTTAAATTCAGGATAACCCTCATCAAAAACCAAAAATATCTCAAATTTGCCCTTTCGCCGTCATCTGCCACTCATTTGAGCGCGACCTGTCAGAGGGCTGCAGTAATGAGGGTGTCGGCTCTTGAAAGACTCTCAACTGAACTCAACGAGCTGAGTTCGCGAAGTATAAGTAACTTTGTTTTACAATAGTCTGGTTGTGGAAGATAGGGATAGAAAATAAATTTTGGAAATATGATATCTGAAATGTTTAGTTTGCTCCGTATTTTTTGAGGTGAGAAATCATCTAATGATTTCTCCAGCATTAGGGCAGAGCGAGAGAGCGTGTCAGACTTTTACTGAATGAAACCACAACTATTTTCTTTCGTTATTTGTGTGTTCTGCGTTATTTTACTTTTTGTTCTCGCACAGATCATTTATTTTTATCTTTTAATATTGTTTTCTTTAGATTAAATAGTTACTTTTTTGTTTTATAATTGTTTGTCCTGTGCGAGTCTCCAATAAATGTTTTTTTTCTTTCTTTCTTTATCCTTTGCTTTCCAGGAACACAGGTTTCCCTTTCAGAAGTCAAACCATGGCCTCAGTAGGCTTCGGCCTTGCTGGTCCCCTACGGTTTTGCCGACATCTTTTTGAGGTACGTGGAACACAACTCGCTGTCGACGACTCGGGCTCTGTCCGGACGGTTACTGGGCGGCCGGACAGCGAACTGCTCTTTGCTTGTCATCCGTAAGCCCACGCCTATGGTGGTACGTACCAGTCGAAGTCCCGGTGGCTGGGGCGTAAAAATGTTCGTTCATGAGGCGTGAGAGATCGCCACCGCCGATCGGCCCCATGAGGACCCGGTGGTACTTCGTCCAAGAAAAACACACCTGCACCGTATGCTCCACCGTGTCCTCCAAGCGGTCCACACAATGGTGACACCCGTGCGTTTCTTCCGCCTGCATCGGGTGCAGGAACGTCCCGAACCTAGGTCCCCACCGGACAGGGTATCCGGTGGTAACCTAGGAAACATACATACACACACTCACAATCTTTCGCCTTTATAATATTAGTCAAAAACATATAACTCGTCAACGTCAAACGATCAATAACTTTTTACGTATGTAAACAAGTATTTACAGGACTTGATTAAGTATAAATAATTAATAAGGAATGAATCGACGACGCGAGCAGTGGTGGCCGAATGGTAATGGCCCCGACTTACGAAATGTAGGTTCCGGGTTCAAACCCAGCCAGGCGCATTACTTTGAGTAATTTATTTCATCACCACTGCTCTCAAAACGGTGAAGGAAAACATCGTGAAGGAACCGGCATATCCTAGAACCAAAAATTCGAAGACATGTGACACCCACCAACCTGCACTGGGCCCACGTGGTGGATTACGGCCCATTCCCTCTCCTAGAGAGGAGGCCTGAGTCCCAACAGTGAGAACATTATAAGGCCGACTATGTTATGCTTTGAATCGACGACAAAAATAATTGTTCAGTGGTTATTTGCAAACTTTTAACTAGTTGTTGCTCGCGAGTTTGTCAGAAAGAAAAAGAAGAAAGAAAAGAAAAAAAGGAAGAAAAGAAAGAAAAGAAAAGAAAGAAAAAAGAAAAGAAAAAAAAAGGAAAATGGTGAATTTGTATGTTTGTTACAATGGGCGGCACTTAGTACATATCTACTATTAGATAATACTGTAGGTAAAAGTTCTAGTCATCCATAAAATATTCAGTGTTATACCCGGGTCACAAGTTTTTTACTTCCGACGGACGTAATAATTAAAGTCGGACGGTTTATTAATTTTTGTCTTATGGTTATTTCAGAGATAACATTTCGCTATTATTTTTATAGGCTTCCGTACCTCAAAAGAAAAAAACGGAACTCTTTAGGATCACTTTGTTGTATGTCTGTTAAGACCCTTTATCTCAGAAATGCGTGGAGGCATCGACTTGAAATTAAAACCGTATACTTTTAACGATAAATAATTAGAAGATACGGCCGTTTATGTCGCTTTTCAACATTCAAAGGAATCAAAATTCAAAGGGGCATAAAGTAAGGTCTTATATTGTATAAATATAGGAATAAATCTGAAAACTGTAAATTTGTAGTTACGTCACAAAAAAAAATTTTTGTTACAATTCGGAAAAATCTTTCATTTCGGGAAACGAATTGTTTTCATAGTTTATAAGCAACAGATAGTTTAAAAACAACTCATAAGTTTGTGCGGATCCCTCAGTGCGCGAGTCAGACTCGCACTTGTTTTTGTTATTATTCCTAATAAAAGCAACAACTTACGAGTTTTAGATCATGGGTTCAAACCCAAGCAGATGCTTTGCTTTTTTCCATCACTACTGCTCTCAAAACGGTGAAGGAAAACATCATGAGGTAACCGGTAATGCCCAGCGCTGGGCACGTCATAATCATGGCGGCTCTCTGAAGTGTGGCTGGAAAGACGTCACGGCGTCCTCACCTTCTGCATGACGCAGATCTTCACTGAGTGACGATTTTGTTTAAAATAAACACGTATTTAATTTCCTGGAAGTTTTGTGAAATATTCGAATAAATGACGGAATTACCGAATGCCAACAGAGAGCTCAGGAGTTATCCTATTGCATTGAATTACTTTGAATGAAACCATAAGTTTTTAAATTACGTTCACATTAGGGAAGAGTCCTATTAAGAGGGCCCCTTTCCACTCGTCTATCGCCAACGTTGAGCATAGTTTAAAAGCTTGTTGCTTCATCTAATGCAATCCAATGCGATGTTTGATGAAGAGACAATGCGAAAAAAGAGAGATAAACTAACTGCTCACTTTACGCTCCAGACCGACTGCGAGTGTCACGCACCTGTGCCATACGGTGTCTGTTCATTTCCCCTCCGTCACGTACTCTAACGGCTAGATATGCCCCTACAGCCCAGGTGCTTAATCTGCAGAGCGTGCTGATTGCTCAGGAAGCTGAATTAGACATATATATTTTTTTTATCGCAGTAAAGGAATGATAAGTCTTTGTATGAAATTTTAGTTCGTAAATGTTGTTTTGTTGGTTTGGTATACGCTTTAGTGCATACTGAATGTATAACAGACAATTGTTACAAAAATAATAACCTAAATAACGCCTGAAAACTCTGTTGGCATTCGGTAATTCCGTGATTTACTCGAATATTTCACAAAACTTGTTCTAGGAAATACGTGTTTTTTTTTTAAACCCTTTACAGTTTTTAAAAAAAATTGTCATCATTCAGAATCTCGTTTAAATGCGCAAGGCTTTTATGGATGTACTTTTTTATATTTTTAACAAATGAGTACATTATGGAGGGCCAAAGTTCGGTTCTTTACTAGATTAGTTTTACACAAATTTATGTTTTGAAGCCTAGATAGTTGTGTATCCAAAATATCTAGAGAAAGACGTGTAATAACATCATAATCACGTAAGAGCAGTTGTATGGAAATGTACCTCGTGTTGGTCGCTCTTAAACGAAAGTAGTCGCATCGCATCACAAAAAAAACAATTGTTTATAAGTCACGTGACAAGTGGTGTGACAGATATTGTCATTCCCATACACTTCGTACTCGGAAATGTTTGCGAAAGTTAGAAAGCGTTTGTAATGGAGCCGAGCGCTGCAGTGAAAAAAAAAAGAAACAAGTTTCCAAATGTATCAAACGACATTTTCCAATAAACTTTCGAAGAAATAAATAAACGAGGGCTGCTCGACTACTCGTGGGAGTTACTTAGCACCCAGCCTGATACGATAAATAGAATAAATTGTGACAGGGGCGAGCTCGTACTCTTTCCTTCACTAGTACGGAAAACAGTAAATTGCTTGCTTAAAAGCAGTAAAGATGAAAGAAGTTAGTTTCCAAAAATTGCATAGGTTTCAAAGTAGATGCACTTCACTTTTTCCACTACCACAGAGCAAAAGGAATTTCAAAGAGCTTCGGTAGCAACGGGATGTTAGAATACACTAAAGAGAGAGAGAGTAAAAGCAAATACAAAATTTATACAGTTAAGAGGAGGTTTTCACATAAGTATATGTAATAAAACCTCTCACTTCAGTAGAAAAAAATATATTTGATTCCGAACAATCCTTTGAATCAAGAAGTCAGTCAGTCACAAAAGTTAGGTTACCATTAGGTACGTTGCACCTACCATGTTATATTTCTGCACCACCCTAAGGTCGACTGGTAGAAAATGCCTAAAGCATTAAGTTCGCCTTTGTGCAGTGTTTTTTTTTACTAGTGCACAAAGTTTTACTAAATAAATAAATAAAAGTGATGTTAATTGAACATTATAAAGCGTAGATCTCTATGGAGAAGAATATGAAAGACATTCCATGGACAGTTGGACACTCTTTTAAATAATGTTAGGTTACATATCTTGATTAAACATTAAGTATTATTTTTGTCGATACAATAACAAAAAAGACAAATTGTGCATTCAATCTCGATGATCGCCAATTTAACAAGAAAGCTTTCGCCCGCCATTGTGCTACACTTTGACTTTTTTTTAAAATGTTTTTGGCTTGGATACAAAATCCTTTAAGCCAAAAAAAAAAAATATAATAATAATAAATAATAATAAAATGTCTCTAGTCCAGCCATCTCAGCAAACATCGCTGAGGTAGCGAAAACTACAATAAAATTCTCAGCTCTATTTTACCAAGTTCGTGCCTGTTTCAATGATCAAATATTGTCCAGTTGCGCAGTCACTTGAGATATTAGACTACACCAATTTTACATTACAATATCCACTAGGAATCAATTTGCGAATAATTAAAACAGCCATTGAACTTCACTCGAAGAAATCCCGCCAAAAAAACTCCTATTATGCTACATCGACAGCTTTCATTATCATCATTATCATTTAAGCCGATAGACGTCCAATGCTGGACATAGGCCTCCCCCAAATATCGCCGCAATGAACGGACCTGTGCGACTCGCATCCATCGGATTCTCGCAACCTTCACCAGGTCATCGGTCCATCTTATAGGCGGCCTACCATCACTACGTCTTCTGGTACATAGTCGTCACTCCAGAACCTTTCGGCCCCAACGGCCATCTGTTCTGCGAGCAATGTGCCCTGCTCATTGCCATTCAAGTTGGGCGATACTTCGACACCTTTACTAGAGATATTTAGAAATACATTTCAGTGTTACCAGCACAATTAGTCGATTGTAATGAATAATCGAATACAAAATTAATTAAATAACATTCTTGGTTATAAAAAACAGAGTAAATAATCTGATTACGTATCAAAATTTCTTAGTCGTAAACTGCACTAATAAATCTGTAGGAAATTGAATTTTGTAAACCATTTTTTTTTTTTTTCAATTAGACCTATTTTGTTTTTAATAGCGACTACTAGCGGCTTTGCCCACTTGAAAAAAGAAAATTGTCACAAATATTACCGGAATAAAAAGTTCCTATGTGCTATTCCAGGACATGGTTTACCCGTCCGCAAAATTTCGTATAAATCCATCCAGCTGTTCGAGCGTAAAGAAGTAGAAGAGTCGACAAGAAGAAAAAGAGTTCTAAACTAGGTTAAAACTATGTTCAATAAGAACTCTACTAATAACACAAAAAACATGTCTTCAAAAGTAAATAAAATAATTTTTTCTAGCACACTAGACAAAAGTTTGTATGTGTGGGTATGTTTATTACTTCTTGTTTGACGTGAATAAACTACTTTTCTTTCTTTCTTTTCTTTCCGTCAGTTATAAACGTGTCTATCGGGTTAACGTAAAACCAACTCGCACTTGGCACTCAGTACCCTTAGCATGAGGTACTATCGAAAAATATAACCACACATTTACACCATCTTACCGTAGTCGATATCGAATAAACGTGCATCGAATAGATTACAATTAAACTAGCTGATCGGTTTTCGATAGAAAAGGAAAACGTCTCAAAAGCAGTTTTCCTGACTTATGCACAAATATGTACTCACGTTCAACAACACTGAATATTTTTCCTAGTAATATTATTCACATCCTATTCGCAGGATAATATTTATCAAACGAAGTTTTACGCATATTAAATTGTTCGCTGGTTTCCGAGTAAGTAAGCACTGAATAATGTTATAAATATCAGTCACAGTTACTTTTCAGCACAGTACCTACTTTTAGATTCAAGCTAACCTGGTACTTATTTTTGAATTTTTGGTCAAAGCAATGCAACAGGTGCAAGTTTTAGAGGTAAAAAAAAGATATGAAAGTGAATATAATCAGCTAGCACATCTCGCGGCGTTGCCCCTGTCATACTTTTACAGTAATCGTGTAAAAAATTAAAATAGTTTTGACAGTTTGCAACTAGAATGCATATAAGAAAGTTCCTTAAAATTACGAAAAAAATACTATTAAAATTAGTTCTAAAGTAATTATTCTCTCAATACTTCAAAGTATTAGGTAAAATGGTCAAAAGTAATTTCGACATTAGGCATGCATTAATATGCATGCATGTTTTTACTTGCCTCATAAAATTATTGTGAGCTTTAATAAAAAAGTGAAATAATTTTTCACTTTTTTGGATATGTTTATGTTTTTAATGGAGATATTATCTCCATCAAAAATGAAGTTAATAAGTTTCAATACTGCTAATTTAGAATGAGAAGTTCGACGTAGTTTTTAACGTCACACCCGTACCGTACTATCAGACCGACATAGGAAATGGTGTTTTGACGAGAGAGACATATCTATACTTATATTTATTTTATTTAAAATTATTTTATCTCGTTTGCCTTTTTTACCAATTTTGATATTGTTTTCACTGATATTATTTTACTTTTGTATATTTATTGATATACTACTATTTAGTACATCTCTTTCACCTAGTGTCGAATTGCGTTTTTGTCAATGATGTCGCATAGTCCATAATAGGTTTTTGACTCGGCGGGAGCGATCTCTTGCGCCGGGCCTTGAAGCCGGGAGCGACTCTCACGCCCCAGCCGCCGGGATCCCGACCCCGATTTCCAGCCACCGTAGGCGCAGGCTTGGGGACGGCGTGCAATGCGTAGCTCACCGTCCGACCGTCCGGTAACCGTCCGGACCGAGCCCAATTCGCCGACGGCGCGCACTGTTTCACGCGCGCCACAAGGAGATGTCAGCAAACCGTAGGGGCCCAGCAGGGTCGAAGCCTACTGGGGCCAAGGGTCTGCTTCAGAAAGGAAGACTCGGCCCTGGTATGAAAAGGAATGAAGGAACAGGAGTGGGTTTTTAGTCAGTAAAAGTCCTCTCGCTCCGCCCGAGAGCGGAGAATGTCATTGGATGATTTTCCCACCGAAAATAAATATTATCTTTTACCAACATAATAATAAAAAAATGTCATATCTTTAAATACCTGTCAAGTCAGCAAAGTTGGAATCTGGGCTAAACACCACACCCAAATAACAAAAGTCGTAAAACAAAAAAACATAACATTTTTTCTTACAAAAATTATTTTATAAAATGTCACAAACATTTGTGATACCTTCCGTGACGCATGAACATGGAGTACCTAATATTAAATGGAGTGCTAATGTGCTGAGAAACTGTTATATCTAAGCGGCAAACAAAAGCTATTTGAGAGATCCTGCTTGCTTGCTTGCTTTTGTTCTTTCTTGATACGGTAATGTGCATTTAGCTAGTGTCAAGTTTAGAAAGTATTTAGTTTTTGTACATAAGAATACATTCACTTTGTTTTATACTATAATCTAAATAGGGTTGGTCAAGACGACAAGAAAATTCTTAGCTCTATTTCAGCGAGAACTCGCCTGTTTTAATAATTACACATAACGTCCATTTTCATTCGTTATTATTTAGACAATTGATATTTTTCATCACAATATCCACCAGTAACCAATTTTCAAATTTCACTCGAAAAAACCCTACCAAAGAAACCCCGTCCTTGGTTGTTCTATAGTCTTATGAATGGACGATGACCATTCTAATCATGTCAAATAAGGTTTTTAACAATCGTTACGTTGACAGCTGAAGTTCTTTGGGCACATATCTAGAAACGAAGGAAAAACTGACCGCGTTGAAAACAAGAGACCCTGCGGCCATCGGTCGATCCCTGCTCTTTTTATCAACCTTATAACCAAGGTTACGCAGTCAACTACAGTACATTGTGCGCGTAATGCTAATAAGTGCCAAAAATGGAGAGGAATTAATTACTCGACATGCCCCAGCCTCGGAGGTAAACGACGACGATACGCCGAAACCCTGTTTACTATTAATGATCATAGAACCCTGACGCTGACCTGCGAAATGCAAAAAAAAGTAGGTAAATTTGAATTTCGCAGGCAACCCTGGCGTTTCGACCTCGACATAGACAATGTAAGGTAAGGTAGGTAGATTGATTGAATAATAATTTGACATTTCTGTTACAATTTTAATGTTGAAAGCTCCGCGTTGCCTGAAGCGAAGTGGACAAGTACTCCATTATTTACAACATGCGAGCCTTCATAAGAAAAGTAAAGGCCGTAATATTTTTACGAGAGAGTAATGACTGTCGTAAAGTCACGCTTCCCTGTTTGTACCTTCAAGATAACGTGAACACGAGTTTTACAATGAAAAATGAAGAGGTTTATTTCCAGCAGGTCACTCTAAAGGTTACTGGATCATTGCTGAAGTAGTAATGGAATAGTACATTTTGATACAAGTGGAGTAACTTTGTCATTGCGACCGATGGTGGAATTCACCCGAGCCGCAGGCGAGGGTATAACGGAGCCTAGTGCTAGTGACAAATTTCTACGTGTATCAAACGATGGTTATCATTACACTTACGAAGGAACAAATAAACGGATGTTGACGCGCGACTAGTGGGGGTCGCTTAGCGTCCAGCCTGATACGATAAGTGTAATAAATTCTGGCGGGGGTTCGCGCACTTTTTCGCACCAGTGCCTAAAAGCGGTAGGGACAAGAGCGGATTTTCGAAGTAAGTGTGTTATATAGTATATTATAGTGTAGATGAATTTTACTGCTCTCAAAACGTTAAAAGAAAATATTATGTTACAGAATCAAAATTTGAAAATCTATGGCATCTACCAATAACGGCCATTACCCGCTCACATAGAGAAAAACCTGTAAAAAATATTTGGCTGATTTGGATGTCTATGATTTAAGCATTAAGAGGGTCCTTTTTCACTCGCTAATCGTTAACATCGAACATGGTTTAAAAGCTTGTTACTTCATCTAACGCAATCCAACGTGATGGAAAACTCTGTTAGCATTCGGTATTTGCGTTAATTTACTCGAATATTTTACAAAACTTGTTCCAGGAAAAGCGTGTTTTTTTTAAACACTTAAAAGTTTTTGAAAATAATTGCCGTCATTTAGAATCTTGATTAAATTTGCAAGGCTTTTATTGTTATAGTTTTTCGACTTTTTAAATTTTTGAGTAATTTATGAAGTGTCAAAGTTCATGTAAAATAGTAGATTCTCAGAGGTCTTTACTGGATTAGTTTTACACAAATTTATAAATTGATTTCAATAGAAGCCTAGATAATATCCACAAGACACTGTGTTTCCAAATATCGAATGAAAAATGTGTAATAACGTCATAATCGCGTAAAAACGGTTGTATGAAAAACAGTGTAAAGGTATGTTAAGTTGCATCCCCGTAGGGTTTCCGTCATAGTTCAAAGGATACGAATATGTAATCAACCATCCTTTGAACAATACAGAAAATTGTTCTCGCCTAAAACGAATTTCACATAATAGATATAAGCTTCCAGTCATTTTTGCGAGAATCAATATTTATGGAAAGATACATCAAACCTTCTTCAATAAATTTTATCATACTCACATCCCAGTTTTATCTGCATCCCGATAAAAAAATACGTTTTTTTGATGAAACTGAACCGTTTACGACTTACGCAGCGCCATTTTTTTTCAAACAATGAAGAATTTTCTTTTATTATTGTCCCAAGGGTTTTTATTTTATTATAATATGTTGGAATAAGGAGGGAAATAATAAAAGAGACGATAATGTGAAAATGGCGACCGCGTGTGCGCGAAATGGCGGGAATTACGGTACACGTCAGCTGTAAAAGTGAGAAACGATTACGTGAATACTTTGAAGAAGTTTGAAGTCTTAGATAATATTGTGGAGAATTTTGATTACTAGAATGTCATAAAATCTAAGCATACCGCTACCAAAATATGGTGTTTCATTTCCTTGGAACCGATTTTTTTTTAGCCTGAGGCATAATGTAGTTTGATACGGGTTCCTTCTATTTGGCAGAATCTTGATACTCCAAAATTTATTTGGCATAACACACTTGGCATAATCTTCTTTGATCGAATATTTTTAATGTATACAAATTATTTAGCATAACTATTGTATGGCAGAATGTTTATGTGTCGAAATTTACAATGACATACATATAATTGCAGAATTTTATTTGGCATAATTACCTTTGCCATAATTAGACGGTTATTAAATAATAGACGGTTACTTGGTAGTATTTTCAATATTAAATTAAAATAATTTAAAAAAAAGTCAATATGTTGTGAATCGCTGCAAAACCGACTTCACACAGTCTTACATCTGCCCTACCCCTAAAGTGTAATTTAAGCCCGCGTAGGCGCAGAGGGGTAGGGCGGCCCGCGAGCTGAGGAGCAGGTGGTTTGAAGGCCCGTCGCCGCGACTGAGGCTGACCGGCAAAGCCAGCCAGCAAGCCGAAGCTGCGGTGGTGAGCGTTAAAACCACCTGCGACGATAAGCTCGCGTGGGGCCTCCCAAACTCCGCAGTGCCGGAGCCGTGACAGAAACAATGCTTGCTGCATGTTGCATGCCTGCTTCCATGCTGCATGCATGCTTGCATACTGCATAAAGTCAAAGTCAAAGTCAAAAGTTTTTATTTTACATAGGCCTACATGGGCACTTATAAAACGTCAGAAGCTAGTGCACGGTTCCAAATTGGTCGTTTCCTATGGAGAAGAACCGGCAAGAAACTCCATGGTTACTCTTTTAAAAAAGTGATGTTTACAATATTTTCATATTACAGTATTAATAGACATTATGTAAGAATAGTGTAGACCTGTCGATATTGTACCCGAAAGCACAATAAAAAAAAAGTGAGTCGTAATAGGAAGTAACCTAAGAGTTCGCGAAGTCCACAGTGTTCTCACATTCACATTAAAAAAAGAAGCTATATAAAAAAAAAAAATAAGAAAAATAATTACAATTATCAATAAATGACATGTCAACAAAAGAAAATTACTAACGAATTTGTGGTGGTTGGCATCTAATAATATAAAAAATATTGCAAAAGCAATGTGTAGGAAGAAAAGAAAAAAGAAAATGTATATATTACAACAAATGTGGAGCAGTTAATAGATAGATGTACACAATATTATGAGTTACCAGGGGGCCACATAAGCAGAAGCAGTCATTGCCAAACAAGCGTGTCTTCGACATAGTATTTAACCTTGTAATACGCTTTTTTAGTTAGGACACGCTTAATGTGGGTTTTGAACTTGCCCTCGCTAAGTTCAGTCACCGCCTTTAGTAGCTTGTTATAAAAGCGCATGCCTGCTTACGTGCTATGTGCCTGCTGCATGTTGGATGCCTGCTTGCGTACTACGTGCCTGCTTCATGTAGCATGCCTGCTTCCATGCTGCATGCCTGATTGCATACTGCATGCCTACTGCATGCCTGCTTGCATGCTGCATGCCTGCTGCACGCCAGCTTCCCTGCTGCACGCTTGCTTGCATACTGCATGCCTGCTTACATCCTGCTTGATGTCTTAGCCACCGTTGTAATTTTTTTAAACCACCCAGAAATAGGAGGTCTGGCAGGGGGCCTCCGTCGACCCTATGTAAACCAACAGTGTTTTGTAATTAACTTTAGGTTACCGTTTTGACATTACTTCCACCGCAACTAATGAATATCGATATAAAATATATGCCAAAAGACGATTCTGTCTATGAATTTTGTGCGATGTGATGGTTCTGCTTTTTAATTATTATAGATATGAAATTTATGCCTAAAGATGATTCTGACTAACAAAATTATGGGTTTTGAATGTATGACAAATGAGTGTATGCGAAACGATTTTCTGTGAAATGTTTATGCTATCCGTTGTTATGCAAAATAATATCATGACATAAAAAATGAGCTATAAAAGGTAGACTCGCTTGATACACATCATATTATAAAATTCACTAAAAGCGAAAAATCGCTACTTCTACCATAAAACTCTGGAATGTGCTTTTCCAAGATACGAAAATACAACCGACTTCAAAAGCAAAATAAAAAATGTAAAGTAACTTAAATTTCGGAACTAAGTGTCAAAAAATTAAGAAACAATAATAAAAATAGATTCAGCCGAACATAGAACCTCCTCCTTTTTGAAGTCGGTTAAAAATAAGAAACACCGACGTAATAAGGCATTTTTTATGTTTTTGTTGTAGTATTCTACAGCTAAAACTAAATGAGAAAGTGAGCAAGGTGTCGAAGCGCTAAGATACCTTTTTTTGAGGTCAAAAATCATCATTTGTCTTCTCGCCCTTAAGAACGCAAAAGGGCAAAAAAAGGAATACCTATAGGTAGGTGAGTTTTAGTAAAACTCTGACACGCCCTCTTGCTCCACCCTAGAGTGGAAGAAGTCATTTGATGATTTTCCACCTCAATAAAACAGGTGTGGTATTATTACATTATGTTTTCCGATTTTTGTCATCCTAAGAATGCCCCGTCATCATAATTTTTAGGTGACTGACTCAGATGTTAATATCAGTTGACGACGCGCCTCGACACCGACGTAATTATTTTTCAGTTCAGTAATCCGACCGTCACATTTTCACGTCAAATTAAATATTTTTGCTTTAATATGAGGGATATTTTCCTCACTCCTGTCAAAGGTGTTTCTAAAGGAAGTTTATGGAGATTATGGAAATAATTTAACGTTGTTATTTGCTTCAGATTTTTCAATTGGAAGATTTATTAGTCTATAAATAAACTAGAAGAGAAAACTTGAGGAAACAAAAAATCTTGAGTTAACATCATTATTGATGTCATGTCCTGTTTTTGTCTTTTAAAACTTCACTCACATGAAAATGTTCCACTCAGATGCTAAAAAAATATGTTTGTAATTGATAATACAATAATAATTGTAGCGACATCTATGGCGTTACAAAAGAACAAATCCAGCATCGCGCAAAAGTTCTCCGCTCGATTCTCCGCGAGCAGCGAGCCATACAGCCAGCACCCACGGCTATAAAAGGGTATCCTAACCACCAGCATACCTACCTGGTCATACCTGGTCATCACCCTCAGCCTCATCAGCGACCTTGGCTAAGCACACCACACCTTCGGCCAGTCACATAAAGAGCCATGTAGAACCTGTCCTGGTCGACGCCAGCAGTCATGCTACTACGTCGCACAGCACCAGTTGGACTCACTGGAGCCAGCAACACTACTCCGACTCACTGGTGCCTGCAGCATCAGACCGACTCACTGGGACAGCACAATATAATCAACAAAATTAGCACCTCAAACCTCAACACAACATAATAATTATGTGTGTATTAATTGCAATAAAAATATTATTATTATTTATGTGTATAAGATTTTTTGAAGTTGGAATAGTACTTCCAAAGATTCCTAAAAGTTTAAATAAATAAATAATAGTTTCGCTGAAATTCACATTTTTAAAATAACACACTAATAAATACATAGCATAGCATAATCGGCTTTATAATGTTTCCACTATTGGGACTCAGGCCGAGGAGGTCTGAGTCCCAATAGTGAAAACTAAATCTAGGAGAGATAAATACATACTTGTCTATATATATTTGATACAATGATCAAATTTTATAATCATAAACTCTATGTTACACAAGACAAAGTTCTAATTTCATTGTAATTTATACTTAGTTTAGGTCCTTTTTAGGATTCCGTACCTACACGAAGAGGAACCTTTTGTCATCTGTGCGTCTGCCTGTCCATCAAAGGACTGTATCTCATGAGCAATAATGACTCATGTAATACAGCACTCAAAAAGTCTATAAAAAATTGGAGGGGAGCAGTTGTGGTAAATGCAATGGTAACGGCCCCGACTTACGAGTCGTGGGTTCAAACCCAGCCGGGCGCATTACTTTGTGTAATTTATTTCATCAGCAGTGCTCTCAAAACGGTGAACGAAAACATCGTGAGGAAACCGACATGTCATAGAAAAAAAAATTTGAAGACATGTGACATCTACCAACCCGCACTGGGCCCGCGTGGTGGATTACGGCCCAATCTCTCTCCTAGAGAGGTCTGAGTTCCAGCAGTGGGAACATTAAAAGGCTGATTATGCTTTATATTATATGCTTATTATTTGAACTTTTCACAAAGTGTGTATTTATATTGCTGTTATAGCGACAAAGACAAATAATAAATATAAAATCAATTATTAAAATATTCCCCGTAACAAGAAACGTGATTATTTCGGTATATATGGAACAAAACCTCTTTTAATATAACTAGTTAGTTATATCGGTTATGAGTTTACATGTGGATAGATGGAGAGGGAGAGGGAGACCAAAGAAAAGATGGATGGATTGTGTGAAGAGTGATATGAAAGAAAAGGAAGTTAAAGATAGCATGACGAGTGACAGGGCAGAATTGAAGAAAAAAACATGTTGCGCCGACCCCAAATAACACGGGACAAGGGCAGGAAGATGATGAGTTATATCGGTTGTAACGGATTAGATAGTTTTATATATTGAACAGATTACATATCAAAACATACGGCTAAAAGGGCACCATGAACTTAAACACCTGCTAACATATAGAAACCTTATCTGATCCCGCGTAAAGTTTCAAATAGGATCAAGTGATTGAAACTTGAAGTTCGCAAAGCTTATGTATAGATTACATAGTGCAAAAGTTGCTACCCAAAAGGTTGTAGATGAATATTTCCTGGTACCACCCCACCCCACTTTGTTATCCGTCTGTCTGTCTGTCTGTGTGTCTGCCTATCAAGACCCTTTATATCAGGAACACGTGGAGGTATACAGTTGAAATTAAAACCATATACTCAGGTCTGCAGGGCTTTGGAGCTGTAAAAAAATCAAACTCTCAGAAGTTTGATCGCCTCGAGTCGGCCACACCTTCTATTCCTTTGTTCTGAACACGTGACTGAGCATTGAGATGACGTTCAGAATAAAGGAATCGGAGGCGTGCCCTACTCGAAGCGATCGACGAAAAGAGAATCGAAACGAAACGGTTGTAACCTGAACCTTTTGTCCTTATCGATGATACTATATATTCTACGAGAACCCTGCCCACTACCACTTTAGTTTGACGATTTTGATTTGATTTCCGGACTATGACGGTAACCTTGATTCTCCTGCGGATATCTTCATTTCCAATTACCGACTTAGTACTATTTAGTACTCCGTAGTTCGGTAATGTACTGTTATTTCCCAAGTGGGACTTTAATCTGTAATAAGTTTGTTTCTCCAGTTAGAGTTTCATTATATTTTATTATTCTATTAACGTTGACTGGGACTTAGCTGTGTTATTGCTCCCCTGCGGCGTAATAAGAATTTATTGCGCTTTCAAGTACCTAGTCACCTGGGTACGCTACAAGCAGTGCTAAGTATATTTGAAGAGCGATTAAAGAGACGCCAATTTCTACGACTCTATGCCTGACGTAGATCCTCACTGGACTCGGCTGTTTTGGGAGGTTTCTGTTCCAGATTCTGTCGGAAGAAACGCCTGGGAAACGATGTCATCATTGTGCTGATCGCCCGGAGAACACAGTTGAAGTCTGCCCCGCTTAAGCGGAGCACCCGACATCCTTGTGGAGGCGATTTTCGGCGGCCTCCTCTCACGTCTGGCCCTGATTCAGGCTATAATACGAAATGAGGAGAAATGAGAAGTAGTCACCTTCTTCTCTGAAATAGTAACGAAAACGAAAGAGATAGTGGAAACATGTGATAGTGGTGGATTGGCGACCGCGTACTAGGAGATGCTGCGATGGAATGCCAGAAGGTGGATCGATAACCTGGTCAGGAACGCGGGAATCCCACGAACAGGACCGGCCATTGTAGCGCATTTGCACATCTGTTCTGCGAGCAATGCCCTGCCTACTGCCACTTATCTAAGTTTGACGATTCTTCGGGCTATGTCGGTAATCTTGGTTCTCATGTGGAAACTTCGAGCATAGCCCTCATATTTTAGTATTTCAAAGGTAATCCCAGAATTGGTTTTCGTTACTAAGCTAAGGACAGTTAGTTCCTATCAATATCTTTTAGAAAGCATTTCTAGAATGGGTACTTTACCCTGAAGAGAAGTGTCATTTATAAAACAGTGCCGTTTTCCTTGTAGTCCAAAAATACTATCCTATACAAATAACAGCGTGAGGAAACCGGCATGTTCTAGAACCACAAATTTGAAGACATGTGACATCCGATCTGGTCGACTGGCCTCTTGTTCTAGTGGTTAGTGGCCCTGACTGCTTATGCCGAAGGTTGTGGGTTCGATTCCCACCCAGGACAAATATTTGTGTGATGAGCACGATCATTTGTTTTGTGTCTGGGTGTTATTTATCTATAATATGTATGTATTTAAAAGTAATTAAGTATGATTGTCAGTTGTCTAGTATTCACAACACAAGCTCTGCTTAGCTTGGGACTAGACGGCGTTGTGTGAATATTATATATATTATATTATATCCACCAACATGCACTGGGCCCGCGTGGTGGATTACGGCCCATTCCCTCTCCTGGAGAGGAGGCCTGAGTCCCCAACATGTGGGAACATTATAAGGCCGACTATGCTAGGTGAAAGTTGAGACCGCGGTCCCGGTCCAAAGAGCCCCACTATCCGAAGAGAAAATGGTAATAAAAAAACCGGATCTCAGTATATGATTTTAATTTTAACTCGACACGTTCGTGACAGACAGACGGACAACAAAGTGATATCCTATAAGGGTTTTTTTTTCTTTTGAGGTAGCTACGTAACCATAAAAATGATAATGCAAATTTTGTTTAATCAACTTCGAAAAAAGGAAGTTCTACACCCGTAATAAGAACGGTAAAGCCTTTGATTAGTAAGTCAGAACAGTAAATCCAAGTTTCTAACAGCACAATAATCTTGTTTATTCTAAAACATAAAGCATTTAATAGTTAAACTATATAGTTTGCTAGCTTATCCACTTATTGGAGTCAGCACTTAGCGGGGTTAAGAGTTAGGGCCGGAGCTTAGTGGGATGGCAAAGAAAATTGATTTAGGTTAACTAATAATACTTCTGCCATTGTAAAATATGTTTTATAAGCCAGACCAAAGTCTTTACTTATTTATTCTTCCTTCCTCACATATTTAGAGCAGTGGTGGCCGAGTGGTAACGGCCCCGACTTACGAGTTGTAGGTCGCGGGTTCAAACCCAGCCAGGCGCATTACTTTGTGTAATTTATTTCATCACCACTGCTCTCAAAACGGTGAAGGAAAACATCGTGAGGAAACCGGCATGTCCTAGAATCAAAAATTCAAAAACATGTGACATTCACCAACCCGCACTGGGCCCGCGTGGTGGATTACGGCCCACTCCCTCTCCTAGAGAGGAGGCCTGAGTCCCAGCAGTGGGAACATAAAAAGGCTGAATATGCCTCACATATTTGACTGGCCTGTTGGTCTAGTGGTTAGTAGCCATGACAGCAATGCCAGACGTCATGGATTCGATTCCCACCCAAGACAAATGTTTGTGTGGTGATCACGATCATTTGTTCTGTCTGGATGTGATATATCTGTAATATGTAGGTAAAAGAATTAAGAAATATATAAGTATGCTTATCAGTTGTCTAATACTCATAACACAAGCTCTGCTTAGTTTGGGACTAGATGGCGTTGTGTGATAGTTGTGGAATATTATTATTTATCATTATTAAACTGGATGGTACTGAAAAGCTTTTAAACAAGCTTGATCGACTGCAAAACTTATGCATTCAATTTGTTTTTGGTCTACGAAAGTATGATCATGTCTCCCATCTTCGCAAGGAACTCAAGTGGCTCCCTATCCGTCTTTGCAGGAGCACTCGGATTTTATGTCTCCTCTTCAACATCCTACACAACCCATCTTATCCCTCCTACCTGTGCGACAGATATTCTTAGCGACGCACCGTGCAGATCACATCTAAGATCCCTTCTTAAATCCCCTCCTCATAAATCCAGCTACTACTCCTACTCTTTCTGTCCATGCAGTAAAGTTGTGGAACACTCTTCCACCTAGCTTTCGTGATTTGAAAACTATATCACTCTTTAAGATTCAAGTAAAAGAGCACTATCTTTCTTCTCTTGTGTGATAATCATATATATATTATGTATTTATTTTTAGTCAAAGGTACTTATAGTTATATAAGTATTTATTAGTTTAATTTAAGATTTCATAAACTCTTCTTTGCTTATTTCTACACATTATAGTCTACATCTCTTCTAATCTCTCCTTTCGCAGATCTGCTGGAAGAAATTTCTTTTTGAATACACGACGAAATAATTTCTTTTTGGTACAATTTGTTATAATAAGATACCTATCTTCTTCTGTATATTTGTGTGTACATAAATAATAAAATAAATAAACATTCCGCGATTTCCCCTGCCCGCTATATTCATTATACTCTTTCCTTGACAATTTAGGGCGGAATTCACCAATAAAACTAATCGCGTTTTAACGTTTGGCCCGCATAATCGCGTTTAGCCGCTGTCACTACTGTCACTTGTAAAAATACAACAAAAGAAAAATACAGACAAGTGACACTAGTGCCAGCGGCTAAACGCGATTAGTTTTATTGGTGAATTCCGCCCTTTCTCGCTTTACTTCTAAAATCGTTCCGCTTATCACTATGTCCCCCACCAGATGCCAAGAGAACACTTAACACATAAACTGTTAACTTAGCGGCTTGGCCGAGTCGCTCCACACTCGTTTGTTTTCCTAGTGTTAGCAACGCTTTGCCGGAGATGTTGAGAATAGTAATATTTTTGTTACAATAACTTCAATAAATATAAGGGAAGGTGTAAGTTCTTGTACGACATATTATATCCGAATAAATCATCAATTTTTTTGAGCATATACTTGTTTGGTAATACTTTTTCAGAAGGCTTAAAGTCACCCAAAGGGCAATCAAAAGGGCTGTGTTTGGAGTTTTCTTGGGTAATCGAATCAGGAATGAGGATATCCGCAGGAGAACCAGGGTCACCGACATAGCACGAATAATCGCCAAACTCAACCGGCAATGGGCAGGGCATATTGCTCGTAGAACGAATGGCCGTTGGGGCCGAAAGGTTCTGGAATGCGACCACGTACCGGAAGACGTAGCGTTGGAAAGCCTCCTACAAGTTGGACCGATTACCTGGTAAGGGTTGCGGGAATCTGGGCCGTTCATTGTGGCGACACTTGGGGGAGGCCTATGTCCAACAGTGCACGTCTTTCGGCTGAAATGATGATGATGACTTTTTTGGTGCGAAAAAGAAAGAAATATAAAACGGTATACGGTGGCTGGAAATCGGGATTAGAATCCGAGGGCTGGGGCGTGAAAAGCGTTACCTCGCGCATGCAGCCGCCTCCTTTGCTAACATTACTGCTTCGCAGAAGAAAGCGACCGCCTGCCATTCCTCCTCGCTCCGGACCATGGCCTACAACTAGGCCCCGCGAGAGAGATCGCTGCCGCTGATCGCCCCTACGAGGGACACGGCGGTGCTCTACCCAGGCGGGTCACACCTCTTCCGTATGCTCCGCCGTGTCCTCCGGGCGGTCCATACAATACTGCAATAAATGTGGCGTGCCCAGCATAGGGTTGCGGCAGCCGCTGTTGCCATTCCACCATGAGATCCCGCCGGAACTCAGTCCGCCATACCGCGACTTGCCCCGGCAGCGGAGTTTCGCCCCGGCGTTGCATCTCCTCGCGCAAACTATGCTTGCATGCAAGGACTGTTAGACCTCCAGATCCCAAGGTGGTAGGCCAGCAAGGAAACTCGCCGCTTCGTGGGGACTGTGCGGCATCCCCGCACCATCTGGATGACCATGACCCACTAATTTCAAGGTTGGATTGTTAATCTAACAAGATATACGTTAACTAACCTAGTCCCGAACAACACACTAATTAATGAAAATAAATCGCTTTCTGTGCTTAGACTAAAAGGTTTTTAGATAGTCATCAATTAAAGTAAATCGGTACGTAGATCCATCAATCTATAGGTATATAAATCTCGTTGGAAAATGAGCACAAAATTATTACCCGTTTAAGATTTTCTTTATTTATTATACACTAGCTGACCACCCGTCACCCACCCACCCGACGGGCGTACCACCCGTCAATGAATGTAGTATATATTTCGATATAGTCAAGCGACCTGTTTGAAATAAGCCCACCTAAGACTATGGCCGCCATGGCCCACGTACAATGGTCTGCATAGGACTAGTGCGGACGCCATACTCAGACATAGACATAGTCAAGCGATTGCGATGAAACAAAGCCTAAGTAATATGTCAAGTTACACTCAATTTTAATGTATAAAAGTTATCTACAACGATTTTGTACATTTCGCGCACATCATAAAACTTCTAAAGATTTATTATATGTATAGATTATAAAGAGCAGTGGTGGCCGAGTGGTAATAGCTCCGACTTACGGAGTTATAGATCACGGTCAAACGTGCCACGTGATCACGGTAATTGTGCCACGTGTAGATATCGTATACCTACGTACCTATATGAAAATTATATGTGAATAGCTTCTGCTAGCGGCTTCGCCCGCGTGAATGAAGGTATCTCAATACAAATTTTGGACACCCATTTCATCCTCTTAGGGGCTCACCCCCTTTTGGAAAATCCTCTCTTAGTTCTTGCCTACGTCATAAAAAGAAAACTTGTGCAAAATTTTATGCTCCTTACTGGGACTGGTTTCAGCTGAGCATTGATATGTCAGTCAGTCGGTTTCTTCTTTTATTTAGATTTGAACCCGTTGTAGTTTACCAGGTAGTCATAAAATACAAGGAGGTAAATTCAACTTAATTGGTTAATAAATAACAAAATAGAATGTAGGTACATAAAAGACTTAAATATTAGTTAATTATGAATATTTATAACGTAACAATGTACATATTAGGTACATACCTATATATATGCAAATACGCTCACTCAGATATTGAGGAACTCCTCTACATTGCTGTCATCTTGGTACTATGGAAACATGCCGTGCATCTGCCACGCTAAATGGCAATGCCAATTCTTTAGGCAAACGACGAGCCAGTCTTCTGGTCACAGAAAACTTTAAAAAAATTTCAATAACACTCTTTTTAGTTTTTAATAATATAAACTAGTGCTTGACTGATATCCCACTTGATGTTAAAAAGTGATGCAATTGTTGATGGCGAAGACACCTAAATTATAATCAGACAGAGAGACCGCAGCAGGCAAATATTGTTCCAGTAGGTTCCAGTCCTTCGATGTATGGTATAAACGACGAGGCAACACTTAGTCCGGACCGAAGAAGTATTAACAATATAAGAGTGGATACTCGCCGTACTCGGTACTCTTCTTTGAATTTTATACCGAGTATAGAAATCAATCTCAATCAAGAAGTTTGAGATAAGAATTCTACCTAGACTTTTTCTAATTATAGTGAGGTCAACTTCCAGTCCTATCTGACCTCGTCAACCCAGTCACCGAGTTTTTTTTTTATTCTTTATAGGTTCGCGCTTGACCGCTATCTCACCTGATGGAAAGCGACGATGCGATCGACGATGGAGCGCGCTTACCTAGAAGCAACCTATTTACTCTTGACTTAAAGATTCCCGGGTTGTACCCATCAGGAAACACAGAATCCGGCAAGGAATTCCACTCCTTAGCTGTACGCACAATGAATGTGTTCCCAAAACGTTTCGTGCGTGTAGGTGGGATGTCCACCATGTACCGGTGTCGCATTGCCATACTCCTGGTGATCCGATGATGGAACGGGCTTGGCGGAATTAGGTTATGCAATTCCGACGCACACTCTTCGAAATGCAACCGGTAGAAAACCGACAGGCTAGCAACTCGGCGTCGATGCTCAAGACTTTGAAGCCTCGACTCAACGAGTGCATCATTGCCAATGATCCTCCTGGCTCGTCTCTCCGTCTAACCTTCGCGAGGATTCCCAGCTTTTTTGGTGCCAGTTGAGCCCAAAGTTGAGAGTTGACGTCAGCGTACCGAGTTACATAATATCCCTTAGTAAGACTGGTATTATTAGGCTTCTGACTATCATCTGACATCAACGAGTATCAAGGATCTAACAGTGGCAGCTTAACCCAACGGCTTAACCTGGTCATTCATCGGCATCCGCAGCAAGGTACCTTTTTTAAGTAGAAATCGAGTATATCTGAAAAAAGATTACCCTTAGTTTCTTAATTGTAAGACTACCAAACAGTTTCAATGAAGCCATGTTTTTTTTTCACCAGAACTTTACAATTTATGACCGAAAAGGATGCAGAGAAAACATGAAATTAATTCTGTAAAATACTAAAATTTCATTCCATTTAATTCGTAACAGAGTCTTAATGAGTAGACTATTTTTAGCGTACTGCAATAAGCATTCGTAGTTTATAAAATATTTGCCTGCAAAATAGAGGACAATACTATTTAACAGTACAGGCTGGCGCAGGCTGAACCTACGCCACTTTTTTATATAGCCACAAGCTATGTATATTGCTAAATAAAACACATAAAAAAAATACAAAACCAACGAAATACTAGGCGCATATAAATTCGAAGCAGTGTGAAACACCACACCACCACATTCATTCTTTTATCAATAGCAACATTCGAAATAAATTGCTTGTCGTAAACAGGAGAGAACGGGAGACCGGTTCCCAGGGAAGCAGTTATGCAGGGGAGTCACGTATGCCTTACTATACGTTCTTACGAAACTCGTGTGCACGTGTGAAGCATCTGTAACTTCGTGGGGATGAGGTGTGGAACTAGCAGAAAGTGAGGAGCGTTTTGTTTTTTTTTAATTATCTAAAGTTAAGTAGCACAGGATTGGTGCTATCACAATTAAGCAGGCCAAAGACGGTGAAACGAACTGAGTAGGTTTTATCCAAAACAATTGCGGAACACATGGAAGTATATGGTCATGATTGGGACAGATTAGATTAATGAGAAATAATGAAATAAAAAAGGCCTGTATTTTTTAATCGCCAAATAACCCGAACTCAATAAACACAGAAATAACCATGTAGCACCAACTTCGATCAAGATCGGAGTGGTTATTTACCATGACTTTGGGTTTGTCCGTGTTAATTTTAAGACCCGCTCTTTCAGAAGCTCTAATAAGGTCCACTGTATCCTAAGTATCATGTATATTTAAATAAATTTTCTTTTTAACCAACTTCAAAAAATAGTAGGTGGTTCTAAATTCGGTTGTATTTTTAACCGACTTCGAAAAGGAGGAAGTTCTATGTTCGGCTGAATGTATTTTTTTTTATATATATATTATGTTCACCGATTTCAAGGTCAATTGTGGACCGATTTTGTTTTTTTTTTTTTAATGAAAGGGTTTGCTTCTGAGTTGGTCCCATAGCAATATTGTTATGGTCTGATCATGAACTTCGCAGATATGAAACAAAACTCCTCATCAGATCACAACAGAACCGTCGTAACAAGTAAAATTGCTTTATTTATACGTGTAGTCGATGACTGACTGAAAGAAGAGGGAGAATATATCGAACTGATCTGATGATGAAGCCTGAAGTTAGGCATTGGAACTTTGTAATAAATTAATGTAATCTAACCGTGTTTAGGATTATTAGAATTGTTATGAGATGCACTCACGCTATAAGGTTTGGCTGAGGGGTACTTTTTAGTGGTGGTACCATAACTAAAAAGTGTAAAATAAAAAACTTTTTACAAAAAAAAATACAACCGACTTCAATGTAAAAAAACACTGAAAAGTGCAAAATAACTTTAATTTCGGAAGTCGTTGTTAAATAACGAAGAGACAAAACTATTATAGAGACTATACTTTTTAGTGATGCTACCATAACTAAAAAGTGTGAGATAAAAAACTTTTTACAAAAAAAAATTATCCGACTTCACTACCGTTGACCGTTTTACGTTGACAACTTTCAATTTACACGTTTCATGTCGGACCTTTTTTTATTAGCTTTCATGGTTATAAACAGCGATATTTGTGGCCACTCGCTGCTGGAATAGTATTCCGCCACCAATAAGAGTCCTAAAAACAACACAATCTTTTAAATATAACCATAAGAAGTTACTGTTGAATGCGCAACTCTTACAGCAATAAACAAGTGTCACCTCATGATTTATGACTCTCAGTCTTTGGCTCGGTATTCGGCAGCGTTGTGGCTTGGCATTCAGTCCTGTCCCTGTGTATTGGCTCGCTTGATTCTCAGTCTTTGGTTTGTTATTCGGCAGCGTTGTGGCGTGGTATTCAGTCCTGTCTCTGTGTATTGGCTCGCTGCTGTCAGCGTGTTTACACACTAATTTTTCACGACATACAGGATACCTTTTTATAAGAACGTAAACATATTAATTTTAATTTATACTAATCATACTTATATATAATAATCACAATCATTTGACAATGCCTATATTTTAATTTTCTATTTATTACAATTCATATCATTATTAATTGCAAAAATACCTGTACTAATCACTTTTTCGGTTTGTTTGTTTTGTCCTCTTTTTAACACTAAATCACATATTATCTGCCCCGATTTCGGCTTCTCATGAGTCCATGTGATTCATATTTCGTCGCAAACTTTTAGAACACTGTACAAAACAATAAACCACAAAAATATTCAACGATTTCGCACCGCCTCTTTTTGAAATTTTGAATTTCAATTACCATTTCCGTAGAAACACTCGTCACAATGGCGCAGCGTCATAGCACATGCATCATATCCCTTTCACGCTTTCTTTACGTCATAGACAATAGGTATACTATAAACAGAACCATGTCCTTTGGCACAGACGCAACGTAATGTTGCCACTTTATATATATTATGATATCGTATTTCCACTTTATTTATTGATTGTTTTTTTTTTTTGCCTTTCCCTATAATTTATTTATATTTATCTATTTTATTCAAATTTATTACCGTTACCGGCCCACGCTGAACACCAGCGCCGTAGACTCATCGCTTTTTGCGTGTGGTCACGGCATTATGCTGAGCGTTCGGCCGTTTTGCGCGGATGTGCATATTTCTTACACATAATATACTTATAATTTGTTAGTTCTAAATTTGCGACTTGTTCCGCCAAACAAAATGATTTTCTTTCTTTCTATCTTTCTTCTATTACAGAAAATGCAAAACACAAAGAAATCAATATATACCTAGTTTCGAAAAAAGAATAACGTACCTTTAATATATAGTTTATTTGAACTTCTAATTCAAAGAAGAAACACTTCAAAGCTAATCTATTATTTAGGATATATTTTACTACTACAATTATTTTCATAGTAGGTATTAAAAAAAAAAAACTATTAATAAAAAATAATAATATTCAAAAGTATCAACTTTCCATAGATTTAAATTCGTTAGGTCTGAAGAAATGTATTTTTTTTTTGCGATTTGACAGAGATTTCCACAATGTTTGTTTGCAGAGTAATTTCCCACAATTGTGTCCTTTTTAGTGTGGGTCAGCCTTTATCTTTTCAACCCCGTAGTTTAATGATGAAAATTTTATGAAATTAGCTCTGTGGATTATTCACCGCAATATTCAATAGCGAATTGAACACACACAACTGGTGCTTGCGGCGTTGTCGTCCTGTCGTGCTATTCTATCTTAGCGCTGGCATAGGATTAACAATACAATTGACCTATACATTGGATGGTAAATCCTATGTATGTATTTGGATTTCGTCGCTGCGGCCAGCGCTGCGCTCAAGGCTGCCCCCCTAGCCAAGTTACAACCGTTTCGTTTCAATTCTCTTTTTGTCGATCGTCTAGAGTCACATGGTCGGAACAAAGGAATAGGAGGCGTGGCCGACTCGAGGCAATCAACGAAAAGAGAATCTAAACGATACGGTTGTAACTTGGGTAGGAGGGCTGTTTTCTTAGAGTAATAGCACTAATGTTGTCAGGCGTTCGCAGTACGGCGCCGCAGTTTTGCCGCACTGCGCGCTTTGTATAAAAAATACGATCGTCCGTACGCAGTAGGTACGCACCGCAACCACATCACAGCAGGCCGTCAAAAAACTAAAAAGTAAATATATAAAAAGTAAAACAAGTAAATAAATTGAAAGAGCCCTTAGTTTTTTTTTTTGGACTGAAGTCATTATTTTTATTTTTTTGTAAAAAAAATTACCTGTTTATGGTCTTAGACATCCGAAATACCAGAGTTATATAACCAACTAGTTTTAAGTTATAAGTGAGGCGCGTTTTGGAAATGAAGGCGATACTTTTCCAAAACGCTCATCGCTTATATTTTAAAAGTCACCCAAATGCGTAGAAGTCAGGGGCGGACACTGCTTAGGATGAGCAAAAACGTAATCACATTTCTTTTACCCTTAACTCCGCAGGAAGGAATTAAAGTAATCGAATTGTAACTCTCGCCCAATCTCAACAGGAAATGTGACTTTGTATGGAAGAAGAAAAATGTGTGAAGAAAGACTGCCTACCTTTTCCGATGTAATGGGTTCTGGTAAATGTGATTAAGATGTCGTCGAAATAAAAATAGGACGTGGACTGATGGCCAAGTGATACCAGGACGTGGACTGATGGCCAAGTGATACCAGGACGTGGACTGATGGCCAAGTGATACCAGGACGTGGACTGATGGCCAAGTGATACCAGGACGTGGACTGATGGCCAAGTGATACCTCGTTAGGTCCCGATTGCATTTCCGGGTTTGGGAATTTTATATCAGTTTTACTATTAAGCAGTGTTTGCATAAAGATAATCAAATTAACAATTAAAAAGTTAACAGATGATTGACGAATTAATCTCGTTTCGTAATCGTTTTATATCAGTTTTTTTTTTTGAGGTTATGAAATCTTCAAATATTTTGTGTGAACTAGGTATAGATACCGGCACGGATCTTGTGCGCTGACTTCTACAGTTCTACTTTCGCAGAAGCACGCAGAGGTGAAATATCGGGTCACTTTAGTGGTATGAAAAGAGATGCGGGGGCGGGGAGTGAAAACCTTGTACAGTGATTGGCTCGCCGATAATGTACGATGCGCAAAGTGATCTCCGCTCTTTCGCCGAGCGCTCAAGATTCGTGCCGCTATCTGTAACATGGTTGCAAAGGTCTTCCTTCTCGCCATCCGATCGTCCGGTAACCGTCCGGACCGAGCCCAAGTCGTCGACGGCGCTTAGTGTTCCACGCACGCCTCAAGGAGATGTCAGCAAAACCGTAGGGGCCCAATAGGGTCAAAGCCTACTGGGGCCACGGGTGATGTGACAGAGAACACTGGGGCCCTGGAACGAAGGCAAAGAAGAAACAGGAGTGGGTTTTAGTCAGTGAAAGTTTGAGACGCTCTCTCGCCCCACCCAAGGGCGGGAGATGTCACTAGAAGATTTCCCACATAAAAAATAAATTTAAAAAATGCCATCCTTTATTATTTATTATTTTAGCTAGGGATAATATAATGTAATAAGGGACTGTTTTTTTTTTTGTTAATCACGATTAAAGGTAATCTGATTAATAATTATCGAATAATGCCACTACCGTGTTTCCTGATAGCTACAGCCATGTGACACCTCTAGGCTAATAGGTTACCAGGATACTAGAAAACATCTAGGTAAATCTAGCTATATTATGCTTTTATCATTTAGATGTCAGAAGAACTCAGCATCGCTTGCCGGGTTGAGTCTGTGGATGGATGACTATCTTTACATATCAAAAATCCTCCGTACTTTGAAATATACGTGAAGCCACTTACCCCGCTGTCATTTGCAGATTTTTGAAAGTCATTACGGATTTCCAGAAGCCAGAAAATCTGACACCTGTCTTGTCGACAAGTACCGTTACCGACAAGTTACTGGGTTGTCGAAATCCATGTAAAACTGTACTAGGAGCCGATCCCAAAGCGAGTTACAAGGTTAAACATAGCAAGCAAAATTTATAAGTCATCTAATGGTAAATTCGATGGACAGCTTTGAGTACAAACATCAATTTTTTTTGCGAACTGAACTACATGACTGGACTGTCAACTACCTGTATGCGTAGAGTACCTACTATAGTTTGAAAAACAGCTGAATCAGCTCATTGTAACTGGCAACGTTGATGGTAAACGACCAAGAGATCGCAGACCAAAAAAAATAGACAAATCAGCAGGCCTAGCCAAGTTACGACCGTTTCGTTTCGAATCTCTTTCTACAGTCGATTACGCCTCCGATTCCTCCGTGATGATGTCATTCCCATACATTTGAAGTTTGATAATAGCGTTAACGATTGTAGATTAAAAACCTACCTACCTAGCCAAGTTACGACCGTTTCGATTCGTCAGAACAAAGGAATCGGAGGTGTGGCCTACTCGAGGAGTTCGACGCAAGAGAATCGAAACGAAACGGTCGTAACTTGGCTAAGGGGGCAGGTCCGATCCTAAACATGGGCACCCAATTGCACATCGTACTTCATGACGCCAAAAACCATCACAGATGGCGAGACACCATCAGTAAGAAGCTATATCCAACTGGAACTTCACAACCCTCAATAATGAAGAATACGGAGGAAAGAAGAGTGTTACTGAAAATTTTACTTCACTACTATTACTAGGTATTTGTCACCTTATTTATTTATTTAATTTACTTTTTTTTAATTTATAATTCATATGTATTTTTATTTCCTTTTTCTGTCTAAATCTTTTTGTACACTGCACCGTTCGTCTATATGTCAACACCGCCACCGGCCCACGCTGAAAACCAGCGCTGTGAGCTCATCGCATTATGCGTGAAGCCGCAGCTTTATGCTAAGCGTACGGCCGTTTTGCGCAGATGTGACGCATATCTTACCTATCTATTGATTATGTTTGTTTGCTAGTTTTAAGATTGCGTCATTTTGCGTAAATAAACTGTTTTTCTTTCTTTCTTTCTATCGAAATGAGTATTTATTCCACTTTAATTTTTTTAACGCTCACAGTTTTCTCCCACATGTTTTCAAAAAGAATCATTGTTCATAAGTTCCTTTGTAAAAAATAATGAGTTTAATTTCACCGTAACAGTAAATTATAATGAACCTTAGTTCAAAAGGAAAAAATTCAATCTTTTTCTTTGTGGAATTTTCTGAAGTTATTTTCCAAGCACTTTGAGTATTAATAATACTTAGAAGGATAAATTATTAAATGTTTGAGCACCTAATACTTCTCAATTCTACCCAGATGAGCTTTTCAAAGGTCTCTTTGGACCGTCGTCAACCAAGTGGAGGGTGGTCTTCCACGCATTCGCTTCGTCGTAGGCAGTTTAAGGGCAAGCTTCACCATATGATCATCTGGGCGTCTTTGTACGTGGCCATACCACCGTAAGCGCTTCTCTTTGACTTTATCGGATATCAGAGCAACTTTAAAACTGCCTCTTATGTACTCATTACAGATTTTATCTAGTAGTGTGACTCCCGCTGACCAGCGAAGCATGCGCTTTTAAGTTGTGTGCTGTTTATTTAATAGCTGCATGTTTGTTACCCAGCATTCGAATCCATACAGGACAGCAGACTTAAACAAGTGGCCTAAAATTTAACTGGCATTTTTCTATCACAGACGACGCCTGGGGGCAATCGGTGGTGGCGATCTCTCGGGCCGGGCCTTGGTACAGACCATAGTCCGGAGCAAGGAAGAGTGGTAGGCGGTCACCTCCTTCTGCGAAGCAGCAATGCTATTTAAGGAAGACCGATCGCGTGAGGCAACGGTCCTCACGCCCCAACCATCGCCGGAATTCCGATCCCGATTTCCAGCCACCGTAGGCGCGGGCTTGCGGACGGCGACTAATGGGTGGCTCGCCGTTCGACCGTCCAGTAACCGTCCGGACCGAGCTCAAGTCTTCGATGACGCGTACTGATATCAGCAACTGTAGGGGCCCAGCAGGGTCGAAGCCTACTGGGGCCAAGGGTCTGATTCTGAAAGGAAGACTCGGTCCTGGTACGCAACGAAGGAACAGGTGTGGGTTTTTAGTCAATAAAAGTCTGTCACTATCGGGAGCCCCACCCGAGAGCGGGGGATGTCATAAATTGATTATCCCACCGAAACAAAAAAACACCTTAATTAGCATACCACCTTTTATATAAAATCTGTCATAATACGGTTATTAAAAATATATTTTATTAAATAAATAAATGTTGATTGTAGATGGGACGTTTAAAAATAGCTTAGAGGTATGCGGAACAGAGAGTAAAGTCCCGCAAACCTCCGTTGAAAAGGGGGGATCCTCCGACCAGACAGGTGTTATGTCTGGTGGGCTACTACTGCCCGATAGATGATTTCGGGCTGTTCTAACATGTTCTAAACGCGCGGAGAACTTTGATTGCGCGATGCAGGATTAGTTCTTATGTGACCCCATAGATGTCACTACACTGTGTACTGTCCTCTGACGTTTTATAAGTACCTTGAAATAAAATAATTTTGAGTTTGAGTTTGATCATTCTGACGGTGTACTTAATTGCATTTTCAGTTAATCTTTATAAAAAGTAGAATGTTCCCTGTTTTATTAATGTTTGAGTACGAACAATATGTTTAACACGATTATTTCAAAAATACTTAACAAAATTAAAACTATATAAACACTAAAGGCTAATCATAACTAAATACGATTGACACTTCGCGTGACCCAAGGGCTGGCTTTTACCTCGGTCAGAGATTAAGCATTGCCATACAACGTGGCAATGCCGCCAGCCTTTTGGGCATACTTCCAGTCGACAGCGATGCGGAGGAGTTTTATGACGCCTTATTTTTGTTGTGTACGTTGATACATTAATTTAGACAAGAAGTAACTTTTGTTTTAAACAATTACCTAGTCCGTGAGTTGAATTAATGAAAAATGACGTGCGAAAAAATTCATAAGAGTGTCTCCATTTTCAGTAGGTACTCAAAAGCGGTTCCAAACCGCATTTATGACTGAAAATACTGTGAATATATCGTATATTCTGTATTCTCCAAAGGACCAGAAGTGTATCTATTGTAAACCCAAACTACGCCAATTATTATCATCATTTCAGCCGAAAGACGTCCAATGCTGGACGTAGGGTACCACATATGTCACCAGCGACCGGCCGGTAACCGTCCGGACCGAGCCCAAGTCGTCGACGGCGCGTACTGCTTGCAAAGGAGGCGGCCGATCGCGTGAGGCAGCGGTCCTCACGCCCCAACCGCCACCGGGATTCCGATCCTGATTTCCGGCCACCGTAGGCGCGGGCTTGCGGACGGCGAGCAATGGGTGGCTTGCCGTCCGACCGTCCGGTAACCGTCCGGACCAAGCCCAAGTCGTCGATGGCGCGTAGTGTTCCACGCGCGCCTCAAGGAGATGTCTGCAACCGTAGGGGCCCAGCATGATCGAAGCCTACTGGAGCCATGGGTGATGCGAAAGAGATCCCGGGGCCCTGGAACAATGGCAAAGAACGAACAGGAGTGAGTATTTAGTCAGTAAAAGTCTGACACGCCCTCACGCTCTGCGGGATGTCATTAGATGATTATCCCACCCAAAAAAAAAATCATACATCACCACAACGACCGGTCCTATGCATCTCGCATCCATCGGATCCCCACGACCTTCACCAGGTCATCGGTCCACCATGTGGTCTTAAACCGCTGCGTTTTCCGGTACACGTTTGCCATTCGGCCCCATCGATCATTCGTTTCGGAGAGCCATGGGCCCACTGCCACTTAAGTTGGCCATTCTTTGGGATATATATGTAAACTTGGTTCTCCTGCGTTACGTCCGGTCGGTACCTTATGGTCCTTGGTACCAGACGAATATAATATACCAATTATCACATTATATTATATACATATAGCTGTGATATGAACGATTTGTAATGAAATTTGGCAGATGAATAGATGATCTGGAATATTTTTTATCTGGGTACCGAGTTAGTTGTTTAGTTAAGTGTTATAGCCAACTGGCTATGGGTTCAGATTCTGGACTCCTAGTGACAAATCTAAACTAATATTATAAAGCTGAAGAGTTTGTTTATTTGATTATTTGGTTGAACGCGCTAATCTCAGGAACTACTGGTCCGATTTGAAAAATTCTTTCAGTGTTAGATAGCCCATTTATCTAGAAAGGTTATAGGCTATATAACATCACGCTATGATTAATAGGAGCGGAGCATCTATGAAAAATGTTGCGAAAACGGAGAATATATATTGCTTTTGAGAGCTTCCTTTTCGTGCTCTGCGTAAACGCTTAAAGTTACCCAAAACATAATTTTAATTACAAAATTGTTTCTCATAAAAAGTTATAAAAAAAGTCCACTGCAGTATATTTTTTAATTAAACTGGCCTGCTGGTCTTGTGGTTAGTGGCCCTGACTGCTGTGCCGGAGGTCATGGGTTCGATTCCCACCCAGGACAAATGTTTGTGTGCTGAGCACGATCATTTGTTCCGTGTCTGGGTGTAATTTATCTATATAAGTATGTTTATCAGCTGTCTAGTACTCATAACACAAGCTCTGCTTAGCTTGGGACTAGTCAGCGTTATATGATAGTTGTGGAATATTATTATATTATATGTCTATTTGTTACGGTTGGCTCACAATAACCTTTTATGGTATTTTGTTCTGAAATATTGCATTATTTGCGAAGGTGTTTTATACACGTAATACTAATCCAAAGTATATCCAAACAAAAACAATATTCATCCTAGGAATTTCATTTTGAACAGAATCACTCTATCATCATCATCATCATCTTCCTGCCCTTGTCCCGTTTTATTTGGGGTCGGCACCACAAGTTTTATTTCTTCCATTCTGAGTAACTCGTCACGCTATCACTAACTCCCTTTTCTTTCATATCACTTCTCACACAGTCCATCCATCTTTTCTTTGGCCTCCCTCTCCCTCTCCATCCATCCACATGTAAACAGAATTATACATCATATCATTTTGATAAATATCTTAGGAGATATTACAGTTTTAAAATAACGCTGCAACAAAATAGTAATGCGTGAATGCTGCGACTCTATTAGCAGGTACACACGCACCGCAGACTTTGTGGAAAGGTAACGTGTGCTCGAATCGTGTAATAATGGCTAATCTTATGGGATGAATGTACTATGTTTCAAAGAGATACAAGAATCTATATATATAAAAGGAGAAACTGACTGACTGACATATCAACGCACAGCCGAAACTACTGGGACTAGAAGCGTGAAATTTTGCACAAGGCTTCCTTTTATAACGTAGGCGAGCACTAAGAAAGGATTTTCCAAAATTCAGCCCCTAAGGGGGTAAAAAGGGGGGATTTCGTATGTATGCAATTTTTTTTTAAGTAAGCCAATTAACTCAAAACTTAGTACAAATATTAACCTAAATTAGTTATAATGTTTGCGATATTTTTTTTTTAGTACAACCCCCCTGTGCAAGATTTAGGGGGTGTTAAAGTTTGTATGGGAGAATCTTATTTCTGGGGTTAATAAACTTGAAACTTTACACGAATATACTTTTAAATAAATAATAAAGATACGCATTAGTCGTTTTCCAAAACTACCCTCAAATTACGGTTTAGGGTCGAGTTCTTTATCGTGTTCAGGATTTTTGAAGTCTTACTGCGCATCCTAATTTACTCGCAACTCGGTGTTAGAAATTAGAAAAACAAGCTCTAACAGAGCAAATAGCGATTATTTATTTTACGGAAAGATTTTACACAGTGGTTTATTTTACTCAAAAATGTGGGTAAAAAAATTAATTTAATATAATACTTTCTCAAACAATAATACAACATTCATCCCTGTATTGGTGAAATGTTATCATCGATGTTTGTATAAAATATCTTATTCTTTTTCCATTGTGATAACCTAATCCTATAATAACGTATCAATTATGTGATTTATATACGTACAACGACATCTACTGACACAAATTGGTACAAACGAAAACATAAAGTTAATTACAAAACAATATTTTTAAACAGTCTTACGTAACATTTTGAATAATAATAAAATTAAGATAAATAACTGGATGTAAGATTTAGTTGGTATGGTATTTTCGAAGTTTATCGTAACGGTGAATTGTATGTAAATGCAGGTACTCCAGGTTACCCGATAAAACGTCTTCGCTTTACACAAAATGTTTCAAATGGTCATTTTGATGCTTACTTTTCATATGAAGAACTTAATCCTACAGGCGTTGTTAATTCTGACGAGGAAAACATAAATGTGAAGAAAACGAAACATGGTGAAGTACCTGATATTGTGTCCCTAAATACCTTAGATTCATATTCAGTCATTTCTACGGACATTCCTTCACATTCCATGACGGCATCACAAAAAAGAGGACCAGATATACAGACAAAACAAGGAAGATTCAAGTTAGACGAGCTCAGAAAATATACTCAGAAAATAATTCTTTGGCACACTGGAAAGCTGTATGCAATTATAAAAAAAAACACACCGAAATGCCAAATGAAAAATAGCCGCTGAAAATTACCAGCAAGCGCATCCTGAGGTACACAGAGCAGCGCAGTCCCGCTTCAATATGCGTGTTGTTACACGGCCATGGAAGATCAAGTATCTTTTAGGAATGTATAAACCTGAAATAAATTACGAATTTGATAATGTAGTTTCAATTGATGATATGAATCATAAATGTTGTTGGTGTAATGCGTTTAAATGGTAGGACGAAACTCCTGAGATGTGTTGCAGCAGCGGTAAAGTTTAACTCAAATTATTGAGTACACCTCCCGAACCTCTTTACAGTTTAATAATGAGTCTCCATCCTGATCACAAACATTTTATTTCGAACATTCGTAAATATAACAATTGTTTCCAAATGACGTCGTTTGGTGGGAAACAAGTTGGTGGAGATGGATATATGCCAAACTTCAAAGTACAAGGGACAAGTTTATCAAGTTTAATTGGCAGTATATTGTCAGAACCTGATCAAACAGCTCAGTTTTTACAAATTTATCGTGGGTAAAGATGAAAGAGAAGCAAATTTAAGATGCTGTAATTTCCCGCAATTAAAACCAAATTTAATAAAACAACTGCAAAAAATGTTGCACGAAGTCTATCCTTATATCAGGGATGTGAAGAGTACCATTGACGGAATTCCTTCCTCCTGTAAAACTTTCAAGTTAGTTATACATGCCGAAAAACAACCACCACACAAATGAATTAAGTTGCTTTGGTGTTATTAGATCAACAGTTCGAGCGTCGCGATATAATTAGTGAAATACATCGCTCATACTATGCTTTGCAATATCCTGTAATGTTCAGCCACGGAGAAGACAGTTATTCAATTGCTATTCCACAGCGAGACCCGGAAACAAAATTACTTCAGAAAGAGACTGAATTTCATTAGAAATAGTCAGGCAAAGTTACGCTCCGATAGCTATATCCACTTTAAGGACGCCATCGGTAGACAAGATGTTGACGCTCATCAGCTGGGTCAAATAGTGGTATTACCGTCCTTTTTCACCGGTGGGCCGAGATACATGCACGAGCTCAGGTCACTATGACCTATGTACGTCATTACGGTCGCCCAGACTTATTTGTCACCTTCACGTGCAACCCTCGCGGAAAAAATTAAAGAAAAATGGTTTCCAGTTCTAATGTTCTTTTTAGATGCACCAGGTGGGACTGGTAAAACATACCTTATCAATTTAATTTTAGCAAAAGTAAGAAGTACTTGCGGAATCGCTTTGACGGTCGCGTCTTCTGGGACACCGCCGCACATTATTAGTTATTGGAAGTTGGTCGAACTGCACACTCTGCTTTGAAATTGCTCATCATCTCTCAAATAAAAGACAAACCAATGGAATGGCTAAGAGAAAGAGCTATATTGACGCTTATAGTGTATAGTTCAATAGACACGGTGGTAAATGCAGACGAAGCAGTCCACTATCCGGTTGAGTTTCTGAACACTATTAATCCAGCCGGCCTTCCATACCATAAACTTGCACTGCGTGTGGGCACACCCATGATGTTGCTCAGGAACTTGAAGCCTCCGAAGTTATGTAATGGTACTAGGATGCAAGTAAAAGCATTGCACCGCAATATTGTTGAGGATATTATTTCAACCGGGTCTGCCCATAATGGAATACGCGGTATGAACACTGTTTCTGTGTTCATACCGCGTATTCCATTAATTCCGAACGATCTTCCTTTTGAATTCAAAAGACTACAGTTTCCTTTGAAAGTTTGATTTGCGATGACAATAAATAAATCACAGGGCCAAACCCTTAAATTTGCTGGAATTGACCTGCGCCAACCCTGTTTGTCGCACGGGCAGTTCTACGTGGCATGCTCGCGCGTGAGCTCACCTTGCAGTCTGGTGATTCTGGCAGCGCCCTCTAGAACTACGAGGAATGTTATTTATAAAGAAAAGCTTATAAAAACCTTATCTCATAAAATTGTGATAAACTTTTCCAATCTACTCTTTAAAATGCTGGTCCAGCTCCACTACCACCGGGGTGTACAAATTGATTAGTGTTGAAACTATAATTTGTAAAATATTATTGTTGTTAATTATTATTGTATTTAGTATTGTATAATGTAGAAGCATTTGTTTTCAAAGTTTGTAAATGTGAGTACCATGGAGCTATTTTATGATTTTTAGGTTATTATTGGTCCTGTTTGACATAAATGAGCATGGCAGTTGAGAGTTTGTCATGCTCACTCAAATGTCTCACTGATGGTGGCGCGTGTGTTGGATCATTCGGTTCCCTTTAAAATGGTTGAGCTGAGTGGTGCTAATATTCGCGTCAGGTCCGTGAACGGGCGCTGTCAGTTGAGACTGGTCATCTCTTAGCTGCCAGTTGCTATTTTAATATCTATATTTAGTTTTTATTTTTACTTTATTGACATTGTTCTCACATGATAGCGACAAAAAACATGTAACAGACATATTTGTAATTGCAAAACACGATTGAAAAGAGTGTCCATGGAGTTTCTTGCACATTCTTCTCCATAGAGATCTACGCTTTGGAATGTGCAATTAGCATCATTTTTTCTGACTGACTGACTTCTTGACATTTCAAAAGTGCCTGTAAATGGTTTATATGAAATAAATGCTTTGAATTTGAATTTGAATTTAAGTTTGGAAGTGTTTTAAGGGTTGAAGTCCAAACGCGATGTGCGCAGACGTAGTCGCGGGCAAAGTGCTAGTCTGTAATAAAATCATGGGTTTAATCACTTTCAAGTTTGAAACTAGAGCTGACATTGTAGTCTCGCTTAGAAACCCCTTAAACTATCTACTAATATGAATACACATTTGAGCGGAGGTAGTACAAATTGTCCTTCGAATTTATTTTTAATAGGAAAGTACCTTATTGGGAAAACATAAAAACTTTTCACAAAAAATACAACCCACTTCAATAATAGTTTTGTTTCTTCGTTATTTAACACCGACTTCCGAAATGAAAGTTATTTTGCACTTTTCAGTGTTCTTTTTTACATTGAACTCAGTTGTATTTTTTTGTGAAAAGTTTTTTATTTTACACTTTTCAGTTATGGTACCACCACTAAAAGGAACCCCTTAGCCAATCTTAAATACCTTTATAGCCAGAGTGCATCTCATGACAATTCTAATAATCCCAAACACGGTTAGATTACATTAATTTATTACAGAGTTCCGGTGCCCAACTTCAGGCTTCATCATCAGATCAGTTCGATATTCCTCCTCTTCTTTCAATCAGTCATCGACAAAGTAATTTTACTTGTTACGAGAGTTCTGCTGTGATCCTATGAGGAGTTCTGTTCCATATCTTTGAAGATCATGATCAAATCATTACAATATTTAACCATAACCAGTCAATCAAAAAAAAATTCAAAATCGGTCCACAATTGATCGAGAAATCAGTGAACATACATAAAAACAAAAATACATTCAACCGAACATAGAACAACCTCCTGTTTGAAGTCGGTTAAAAATTGAAATTGATCGTGATTGGTGTGAATGGAACCTAATCTTTAAATTCTACCCAGCTGTAGTCTAAATAGAAAATTAAGACTACCAGTGATGTTACAAAGGGAGGATGTGAAAATAGAACCATTTTCGACTTCTAGAAGTCGCGGGCAAAAGCTAGTTCAAGATAAAAAAATCCATATAGTTCACATACAATAAAACTTTACTGAATTGGGAATTAGACCCAACAATAATCGTGAAAATCAAAATCATTGCTCACAGCCTCAACTATGAGATGAAATAACATTGCCTTAAAATTAAACATTTAAGAGGATCCTTCTAATCATTCCCACACGCAAACACCTACTTACTTAACTCGTAACTAGATCCACATTTATATGTCTCTCATAAAGCTACTATATAAACATTACCTACTCCGTACTAACAATTTTACGATGAACCCTAGCCAGCCCAGATTTATTTCCAACCCTAGTTTTTACCGTTCAACGTTAGGATTTACGACTTAGGTCCTATGCTCACTTTAATCTCTTTGTTTTTATTTCGGAAACTTTAACCATAAACCCGAAATAGGAGGTGAAATTATGAAAGTTTCAGGAGAACAAGTGATGTCAAGGTTGTTTGACACCGTCCGGAATTGGGAATTTACGGAACAAAAAAGCAAAAAGTTAGAAATTGATGTCGTAAAAATAGAGATATATATTTTTTCTGGTAACTAGCCAGTATTGTTTGTATTTTGTTTTGTTTTACACAAGTTTCAGTGCCCTGGGAACAATCCCGTAGCCCTGGCAGGTTTATGACTCCCATGAGACCTTTGGGATGGTGCTATTTCTTTGCGTTTGTCTACGTCACTATACGGACAATCGAATCTGATGAATGCTAGATGCACAGAACCAGTTAACGATGCTGATGTACCACAATGGTTAGTTGAAATCGTGATGATTATTGATAAAATATAACCACGAACACGACTGTGAATTAAGAAACCCAAATAAGTTTCAACAAAAATTACCCGGCAATCATAAATCCTATCGCCTATGACCTGATAATCTCTCAGTGGCTTCTGCCAACATTCACGAAAATAAACTACTTTCACGGAAAAAGCCAAACACATTTTCTTAGTAATCCATACAAATTGGTTCACATGGAATAAGCCGCTTTTCGCGAAAATAAAATATTTATATATTACACATACATATTCGAGAGTATGAAATAAGTTAGGTACTAGGCAAACATGAACGTGAATAGGCTCATATACCCAAATAATTACATTAGTCATGTAAATATAACGAAACCGGTTTGTAGGCAGTTATTCCTCCTTGCTGGAGAAGGAAAAATATATTATTAGGTAGAAAAAATCATCAAAGGTATTAAACAGTACTCTATGGAAATTCTGATTATTTTGATCTTCAAAAGAAACGGAAAATTACAGTAGTACAATTCTAAGAACATCAAGTAAGGAGTTCTTTTTTTGGCAGGGTTTGTTCAAGTGAAGTTGTTGTTTTATTTATTCGTAAATTGACTACTAATGGATATTAAGATGTATAATTTGTATGTCAAATGTCAGAGATACTTGACAGAGCAATCTCCGTAAAATGGAGCTGAGAATTATGTTGTAGTGTTAATTACTTCAGCAAAGCTTTTCCTTTTCGGAAGTAAACCAATAGCTTCAGTAGGCTTGGGCCCTGCCCCCCTAGCCAAGTTACAACCGTTTCGTTTCGATTGTCTTTTCGTCGATCTCCTCGAGTAGGCCACGCCTCCGATTTCTTTATTCTGACGTCATCTCAATGCTCAGTAACGTGGTCAGAATAAAAGAATAGGAGACGTGGCCGACTCGAGGCGATCAACGAAAAGAGAATCGAAACAAAACGGTTGTAACTTGGCTAGGGGCTCTTTGGTTTTGCTGACATATCTTTGAGGTGCGCGTGGAACACTACGCGCCGTCGACGACTAAGGCTCGGCTCAGACATGCATTTTTTTTATTTGCAAAATTACATACTGTCCAGCTCTGGTAACAAATATAAGAAAAAAAATATCTTCATCAATAATGAAGTTATGTCGCGGGTTCGATTCCCGCACGGAACAAATATTTGTATGACCTAAATAGATTGTTATTACAGGTCTGGATATCTTCAACTGTAGGGGCCCAGCAGGGTCCAAGCCTACTGGGGCAATGGATGATGCGAAAGAGATCCACGGGGCCCTGGAACAATGGCAAAGAAGGAACAGGAGTGGGTTTTTAGTCAGTAAAAGTACACACCCTCTCGCCTCGCCGAAGAGCGGGACATGTCATTAGATGATTTTCCCAGCCAAAAACAAAAGTTTTGGGTATCTTGTGTTTTTGTGACATTTTTGTGACGAACAGGAATAATTTCTAGAGTGAGGCAACGTTTTTTTTTTTAAATAAAAAATAATGCCTACATGGCCACATAAAAAACTTCAGAAGATATTGAATAATCCAATCAAATTATTCTATTCTATTTGAACTGTGTGACAGTTCAAATAGAATAGAATTAAACAAACATTACTTTTCAATAAAATATCTAACGCGGACAAACACTGGCACAAAATAAGTTCGCAAAAGAAATTGAATTCGATTTTTTCGACACGAAAACGTTTGTTGGACTATGAATGAATGTTTCCTTTTGAGAGTAAAGGTGGGGTCTCATTTACAGCGTTATAAGAGATAATCTTATAAAAATCAATGGTTTGTATTTATGTAAGTTTATTATAACTAGAGATTGAGTTAGGTAGAGTACCACACTAATATTATAAAGGTGAAAGTTTGTGTGTATTTGTAACTTCTTCACACCCGAACGGCTGAACGGCTTCAGATAAAATTTGGCATACGGGTAGGCCATGTTAGCACATAGGATACTTTTTGTTCCAGGGGCATGTTCTCTTGAGACAATTATCTACTTTTACGCGAGCATTTAAAAAAAAACCTAGTATTTAAAAAAAAAACTATCGATTAGCGCACCGCAAAAGTTACAGTTGATGTTATCATCACACGTGACAAGAATCTCGTGAAAGCTGAGAAAGATAAACAAATCAAATATCTCGACTTTGAACTATCACGAAGTTGTCGATATGTGGATGTCGCCAATTGGTACGATGACAGCCTAGTCCACGGCTGTCATCGTGCCAATAGGCGTAACTACCAACGGCCTCATAACTAAAAACCTCGACAACTACCTGTCAAAGCTGTGAATGTGCGGTTGTATCGAAGACCTGACCTAGCTTCTGACGTTTATAAGTGCCCATGTAGGCCTATGTGAAATAAAAACTTTTGACTTCGACTTTGATAAAAAAAAGCGGCATGTGAGTACTCCTCGATACGACTTGCATTGTGAGGAGGATCCTGCTTCTGAAGGCCTAACCACCAGTCCAGCCCTGTTCCTGACCCGAGGGTAAACTATTTTTTATATTTCTAAATGTTTTTGTTTCGATTTTTTAAAGAAAATACGTTTAGAAGAATAAATAAACGAAATAGTAGTATGATTAAGTTATGGTTTTTTTCTTTTGGGAAAATCATTCAATGACATCCCCGCTCTTGCGCGGAGCGTGAAATAGTGTCAGACTTTGACTAAAAACCCACTCGTGTTTCTTCGTTGCCTTTCGTACCAGGGCCTAGTCTTCCTTTCAGAAGAAGGCCCTTGGCCCCAGCAGGCTTTGAACCTGCTGGGCCCCTGCGGTTGCTGACATCTTCTTGAGGCGCGCGTGGAACATTACGCGCCATCGACGACTTGGGTTCAAACGTATTGGCGCGTGGTTTAAATCCATGTAGCCACAACACAAACCAAACACAGAAACCAAGCTCCAACAAATGTGACCTTGGTTGGAACGCTAGTTTGCAACTATCTGGTCCATCCTTAAGTGTGAAAGAGAAGGCTATAAATACTATCGTATCGACGCACTAGCCCCACTTCAAGTCTTGTGCACGACTCGTTAGTTAAATTTAGCATTGGCCGTAGTTAAGAACCGAGATATCAGTGTGGGTATCAGCGGAACCGATATTCTGGTATATTACTGTATGTTTACTACAGTACTGATATGCAAATAGACAAAAATGTAAAAACGTCGCTCTCACTGGCACCCCACCTCACTGTAACACCCTCGGGATCCGATATTAGAGAAAACGAAGAATATTCGAATACAGAGCAAGTCTGTTACAGGCGTTCATTTCAATGTATATTGTGCTAAGTATATTTAATTTACCCTTTTGTAACGTAAGCCCCGCTGGGTGAGGTAACGAAGCTTATTTTGTACGTAAATGCGAAATTTACGGATCATTTTATATGAACTCAGAATATATAGAGTAATGTAGAGACTGCCTTACGTAAATATAAAAGGAGAAACTGACTGACATATCAACGCACAGCCGAAACTACTGGGACTAGGGACGTGAAATATTACACAACTTTTTTTTTTATGGCGTAGGCAAGCATTAAGAGAGGATTTCTCAAAATTCACCCCCTAAAATGATTGAAACGAGGGCCAAAAGTTTTTACAGGGAAACCTATTTACACGAGGGTTAAGCCACTGGCAGAAGCTAGTACCCTTTACATTATTTAATCTTATAGTTTTAAACAAATTTCTCTACTGGATTTAACCGCGACGTAGCCTCCCTAAATCTTCATATTAAGAGCTTCCTTTTTGAGGTACATTTTCATACAACCGCTCTTACAATATTATGATGTTATCACACATAAATTTCCTCTAGATATTTTGGGTACACAGCTGTCTTGTGTATATTATCTAGGCTTCTATAGAAATCAAAACATAAATTTGTGTAAAATTATTCAAGTAAAGACCTCTGAAAATCTGCTAATTTACGTGAACTTTGACCTTCCATAATGCACTCATATATTAAAAATGTAAAAAATTTGGTACATAAATGCCTTGAAATCAAGATTCTGAATGACGACAATTTTTCAGTTTTTTTTTTAAGGTTTTTTTATTGGGTGGGAAAATCATCATATGACAAATCCTGCTCTTAGGTGGAGTAGGAGATAGTGTCAGGCTTTTACCGACTAAAAACCGACTCCTGTTCCTTCGTTGCCTTCGTCCCAGGGTTTCACACTACCCGTGGACCCAGTAGGCTTCGACCCTGCTGCGCCCCTACGATTTGCTGACATCTCCCTGAGGCGCACGTGGATCAGTACGCGCCGTCGACGACTTGGGCTCGGTCCGGACGGTTACTGGATGGCCGGACGGCAAGCCACCCATTTCTCGCCGTCCTCTAGCCCGTGCCTACGGAGGCTGGAAATCGGGATCGGAATCCTAGCGGCGGTTGGGGCGTGAGGACCGTTGCCTCACGCGATCGGCCGCCTCCTTTGCTAGCATTACTGCTTCACAGAAGGAGTCGACCGCCTGCCGCTCCTCCTCGCTCCGGACCATGGCCTGCACCAAAACCCAGAGCGAGAGATCGCCGCCGCCGATCGCCCCCACGAGGACACGGCGTTGCTCTGCCCAAGCGCGGCACACCTCCACCGTGTGCTCCACGGTGTCCTCCGGACGGTCCACACAGTGGCGACACCCGAACGTTGCTTCCGCACGAATCCGGTGCAGGAACCTCCCGAACTTACCGTGTTCGGTGAGAACCTGCGTCATGCGGAAGGTGAGGACGCCGTGAGGTCTTTCCAATCACGCCTCAAAGAGGGCCGCCATAATTGTGGCGTGCTCACTTTTAAGGGTAAAAAAACAAACACGTATTTCCTGGAACAATTTTTGTGAAAAATTTATTTATTTATTTAAACTTCATGTACAGTCGTGGTACATAGGCGGACTTAATGCCACAAGACATTCTCTACCAGTCAAGATGGATGGTGGTGGTAGTCCTTTGGGTTAAAAAAGACAACACTGTGGTAGGTGTGGTGGTGGAAATATTCGACTAAATTACGGAATTTTCGAATGCCACCAGAGTTTTCAGGCGTTATCTCTCTTTTTTTGCATTGCCTCTTCATCAAACATCGCGTCGGGTTGCATTAGATGAAGCAACAGGCTTTTAAACCATGCTCGATGTTGACGACAGGCGAGTAAAAAAAGCGTTGAGTTGAAGTGGAGAAAATTCCTTTCAAACGTGACGTTTAATTAACGGTTATAAATTTTATTACAAAATCAATTCCCTTTTCTTGTTTCTTTTTGGTCTTATTGGTCTAGCGATCAAAACAAGTGCTGCTGCTAAGCTTATAGATTCGATTCCAGTGCAGGTGAAGAGTTGGATTTTTTCGTCTGGAATTTCTAAACCAGAGACGGGTTGCTGTATGAGAAAACTTTATTAGTGTGTTTCTCTAAATATTAACCGATTATGGTGATTTTTGGTATATAAACACTGCGCATGAGTGGTATCAAGAATTTGAACAAAGTCAAATAAATGAAAATTGAAAATTAAAAAAAAAACATGGTACACCCTACTGCGGTCCCTTAATATATGGCATTCAGTGAACAGAAATGTGACTTCCGTGCAATTTTTCTATGTTTCGGTTTACAGTTTGTTGTAAAAAAAAGATTATCCAAGTAGGTCCAGATATTTACAAGTTTTGCGCTCAGCATAACGATAAATGATATTTATTTTGTAAATAGGTTTAAAAAAACACTTTTACATATCATTTTTTTTTTCCTCATTTTAAAACTAGATGAGGCCGGTGTTTCCTAGCTGACTACCCTGAGAAGAAACACGGAAACAAACTCAGGGGTCAAAGTCTCTTTTAAAGTCCATATAGTAAATATGGAATGGTCAAATCACATAAGAACCATGCAGATTTATCTAAAATGGTCTTTTGAAGAAAAAACCATACAAATTTGAGTGGAACTGTCCAGTCAGCGCAAGCATTTGTCAGTATTCGTAAAGCTCAACTCAGGACTACTAAGGACATTTGAGTAGGCCGCAGAAAATACTCAAATTGCCAGACATACGTTAAAATTACTGAAAAGGTAAAAAAAAAGCAATCAACATAGTCCTCACGTTCACAATAATAAAAGGAAAAAGCATTTAGCCTTTCAGTTTTGATATACCATTATAAAACAAAAGTTCTGTGCCAGTCGGACAGTTGAGAGCAAGATTGATCAACATCAAAAGTAGATAGTACCTTGAAGCCAAAATTATTTGAAACTTTACTAAAATTTTGTTTAAATCTTCATGGGAAATGCATAATGTGGATGTTGGGCTTTGAAACATAAATTAATGTTCTCCGAATTTAACGATAAAGACCAAGCCCGACTCGACAGCGCGTTATTTTCCACACGGGCTTCAAAGAGCTGTCAGAAAAATTGACGGAGAACGCCAAAAGCCAATGTCTGACAGTCTGCAGTCAGTGACAGCAGCATATTTGTTCGAAATATTTACCGCGGTGCATGAGGACGAAATATTTACGCATGAGCAACTGAAGAAAGACTAGGTGGGTTTTAGTCAGTTGGTCTGATATTCCCTGTTGTGGCGCCTGGCAACATTGTCGGGCAGCCGCGCGTCATGATCCCAGCCGGGACTTGCGCCATCCATACTGCTGCGTCACCACTACGCCACCTCTGCGCGAGTCAATCGGGGCGCGCCACCGTGCAGCGAGCGCGCGGGGAAGTTGGGAGTCGGGAGCCTGCCTGCGACAGCGTGGCCGGAGCCTCGATCACTACGAACCTTCACTTACTGTAACGGGTCCTAGAATTTGTAACTTCTTAACTAATTTTATTTTAATAATTAGTACTTGCTTTTTAAAGGGTTTTTTATTTGGTAATCCTTACCCCAAACGCATGCGCGTTAATATTCCCTCTCGCACCATCCTTAGAGTAAGAGGTTATTCAATGATTTTATTTATCTACTAGCTGACCCGGTGAACTTCGTACCGCCTAACATTTAATGAATGTAGTATATCTTTCGATATAGTCAACCGATTGCCATGAAACAAAGCCTAAGTAATATATCAAGTTACACACAATTTTAAAGTATAAAAGTTATATATATATCGATTGCATACATTTTACATGATTCGCGCACAATAAAAATCTTCTACAAATTTATTATATGTATAGACTAGCTGCTACCAGCGGCTTCGCCCGCATGATACTTTGAACCACCGTTTTACTTTGATCCACCTTAGAGGGTGAATTTTAGAAAATCCTTTCTTAGTGCTCGCTTACGTCATAAAAGGAAATTTGTGGAAAATTTTACGCTTCTATTCCCAGTCGTTTCGGCTGTGCGTTGATATGTCAGTCAGTCAGTTTCACCTTTTATATATATAGATAATTTGTACCTGTGTATTTAGAACTATTTATTATAAGTACGTTTATCAGTAGTCTAGTACCCATAGCACAAGCTCTGCTTAGTTTGGGACTAGATGGCGTTGTGTGATTGATAGTTGTGGAATATTACGATTAATACTATTATTTCTCACCTCAAAAAAAATTCTCGCAGTTCTCATGGCCTTTCAAACTTTTGAACATCGCCAAAGTGTTTTGTATTCACAAAACGCAGAGCATTTTATTAACTTGTGCGAATAGCTAAATCTTGATCCCAAGCCAACTTGTGTATAGTTTTAATGCAGAAGTTATACAAGAGAGTTTGCAAAATTTTCTACGCGGGTGGATCAGACTAGAACAAAAATTCAAAGTACTAGGGGACCAGAAAGCTTTGAGAGATTCTACTTGGGCTAGAAGAAAGTTACGCTGTAGCCCAAAGTTTGGATATGTATATGTATTTTCTATTATTATTTTTAAGTTAAGTATGTATAGACTAAGTAGTTACTTTTTATTTTATCGTTGTTTGTCCTGTGCGAGTCTCAAATAAATGTTTTTTTTTCTTCTTTCTTTCTTTCTTTACCCAGTTTATGGCTCGGGTCTTTTAGGGATTTTTATATATCTGGGGATAATGTGAGCGTATTCACGCATACACCTCTGGACCCTTGAACGAAGGCGTTATATTGTAATTAAGACTAGCTTCTGCCAGTGGCTTCGCCCGAGTGAAAGTAAAAAATCATCCCAAGTGTACATAATCCCAAAATAAAAGTTATCTTATGTCCTATTCTAGGAGATGGTCCGTCCCTGTGACGAATTTTGTGCAAATCCGTTCAGCAGTTTGAGCGTTAAAAAGTAACATACATACACATACATAAAAATATTTCACCTTTAAAATAACTAAGTAAGTAATTTCGTAATTACAAATAAACAAAATACGGTTTAGAAACTTGCATGCATGCAACTCTATAGAGATCTACTCTTTGGAATGTACCAATCAGCATTTTTTTTTTGGTCTGTCTGATTTATTGACAATTCAAAATTGCCTGTAAATGATTTATTTGTAATAAATGCTTTAATTCTTTGAAAATGATTTACGTAGTTTTAGCCTAACTAGATAAAAAATAAAGTACTAGGCAAGCAGAAATGTACAAAAGTTTTGAACATTCAAACAAAACAGCCAAATTTGAATCTTTTCGATGAAAATTTTACAAAGATATAAAGGGTTTATTTGTGAGCAAAAATAAGGGTACAGTGGTATGAGGCTAAAGGTTCAGGTAAAGCGTGGAGTTTTTGTTTGGTTCGCCCGCTTCACGCAAAAACTGGCACGTGCCAACTTACTGTTTAAGGCGTATAGGCTCTTGAACATCTCGCTGGAATTAAATGCCCACATACTCATACTGCCGCATGCAGGCAGCCCGGCCAGCTGCCCCGCTTACCTTTAAATCTATTTTCTTTGCGAAATATTGATTGATTTACATATGCTATGTATAAAACCAGCAATTTTTTTGTGTAAACATATTTCTAAAAATCAAAACCGTTTGAAAAGAGTAGAGAAAACAAGCGAAAAAATATCACGTGGTTAAAAAAAATATTTGGCATAAGTATTAATATTACGTTTATCATTTATTTGTATATTCATAGTGAGGACTTAAATATTAACTATAAATACTATTATAGTAAACCTAACTATCTACATACAACACAAAGACACAAAATACACTCAGGCGTCGAAGTACTCCTCCACATTGCTGTCATCCGGAGATATGCCTAGAAGGCTGGCAGCATTGCCACGTTGAATGGCAATGCCAATTCTTTGGGCGAAGAACGAGCCAGCTCTCTGGTCATGCAAAGTCGCGATTAGAAGGCGTGAAATTTCCTTGAAAAGAAGACGCTTGGGTCATGGGGTCTGAGTGCGCAGACCCCATGACCCAAGCGTTTCGACCCCAGACGGCTCAAAACTATAATTACCAATAAGTAATTAAGGTCTCAGCAGCCGCAATGCCAACGCTAACACAGCCCGCTGAACTAAAAACATGGGGTAGCGCAAGGATGTCGACATAGGTTGCGTCCCACACCAGAGGCCAACCCACCTTCCACGCCACCAACGTGAAATCTTAAGAAAAAAAAATATGTTGATAATGTATATGAATCTATAATAAACATATATTTTTTCAAACCTATTGACTTAGCCATTACCGAGTAGTACCGAGGAGGCTTCAGTAAGTCACTGTTATATAGCACTGCTCGGGAGTTAGGGCCTTAAATTTGAAAACTTTTAGCTTTGGAGTCAAGTCAACAATGCTAAGTGATTCATATGATTTAGAAAGTCGAAGTTTTCTGTAAATACATGCCTCAACAACTTTTTCCTTTTTTTTGTTTTTCATGATTTTATGCTTGGCTTGACTTTCTTTTACCATTTATTTCGCTTGTTTTCGGTGTGAACTCAGTTCTATTCTGTAATTTTTAGTGTTCTGTACCCAAAAGGTAACAAGATACGTGCGAAAAACATAACCCTTCTTGCAGTCGGGTAAAAATGGGACCCTATTATTAAGACTCCACTGTCTGTCTGTCTGTCACCAGGCTGTATCTCATGAACCGTGATAGTTAGACCAGATGGATGATTAATTTCTGTTGCTGCTATAACAACAAATACTAAAAGCAGAATAACAAAAAAAAATTAGCATTAGTATATGTATGTATAGTTGTAGATGGAATGGTACGGAACACTTCACGATCGAGTCCGACTCGTAATAAATTTTTGTCAAGTTCAATAAGACTTTGATTAAGAGAATTTAATTTGTTTAGAAAAAAGGGTCAGGGTCAAATCTTACAGCCATAACAAGTAGATATCATAAGTCCAATATACGTATACTTTTTTTTTTTTTTTAGGTGGGAAAATTATCTTATGACAAATCCCGCTCTTGGGCGGAGCGAGAAATAGTGTCAGACTTTTACTGACTAAAAACCCACTCCTGTTCCCTCCTTGCCCTCGTCCCAGGGCCCCGGGTTTCACTTTCACACTACCCGTGGCCCCAGTAGGCTTCGACCCCGTTGGGCCCCTACGATTTGCTGACATCTCCTTGAGGCGCGCGTGGAACAGTACGCGCCGTCGACGACTTGGGCTTGGTCCGGACGGCTACCGGACGATCGGACGGCGAGCCACCCATTGCTCGCCGTCCGAATATACGTATACTGACGAATTTTCATAGCGTAATGGGCCCTATAATGTTCCCACTGCTGGGACTTAGGCCTCCTCTCAATGAGAGGGAATGAAGAAATTTTATTGTAGTTGGTATTGATGACATACTTCAGCGAAGTTGTAAAGTGATGGCGTGAAACACAGGTTTAAACTAACCTAGATCGGGCGATCCACTATCAAACATTGCAATTCCGAACCACGATTAATTGCACCTTTAATAATATATTAGTTTTAGTATATTATTAGGCACTGTAATTGTATGGGAAAGCTTGTTACTGTTGGCTTAATGTAAATTTTTTGCAAACTTTATTTTAACAAATTTGTTCTTATTATTAAAGATTGCCAATAATGTTAATTCGTAAAAATATTTGATGCCAAATACTGCAAAAACATTAGAACATGTTACATCTAGTTTCTAATAGAACAAAAACAAAATAATTTTTACTTGACAGCTGCTCAATGCACAAATTGTGCAAAGCCAAAAGAAAAAACCCTTAAATCTTATCATTTCGATAGAATAAGACTTTTTCTACGCTATATTGCTCTCTGCAAATGAAGCACTCTAACAATAGATTTAAATCTATGTTGTTATATATATAAAAGCGAAATACCACTCATTGATTAATCACGAAATCTCAGAAACTAAAACACTTACAAACTTAAAATTTGGCAGGTAGGTTTAGGGTGTAGACATCTTCTAAGATTGGATTTTACGAAACTCCACCCGACCACCGACGATGAACGAGAAACGAGTAGAACTAGAAACTATAAACGATTTGGCGATCAGCGGGAAGCGAGTGTGTAGTTTCGATAGGTTTGTCGCCGGGCTATAAGCGAGTGTGCAAGTGCGACGAGCGATTACTCGCGCCACTCGCCTGCGGTGGCTCACAGTGTGGCCAACGTAAGCGATTTGTCGCCATTTAGAAAATATCAAGCGAGCGAACATCGCTGAACGAGTAAATTATTATTATTTCTTGTGAGGCAACTTTTGCCTATAGATAAAATACATAATATTACAATCTTATAAATAAAAAAACTAACACATATTAAAAATAACATAAAAAATTAACTATAATTATACACGTAACATCGGCGTCGTGTTGCCTTCCTCGGAAACGACGATACACGACACCTTTCGGCCAAAAGTCCTCTTTCAAAAAGGTCTGTAGATGGTGGGTTGGAACTCGTATCACGAACGACTTGAAGTTGGTATTATGGCGCGAATCCAGCCTGTCGACCCTCAGAGTCCAGTTGCTCTTTATCTTTATATACTCCACCACTTCCTCAACCTTCGTAGAGCAATGCAAACGCGAAATATACAGCTGCGTCGTAGGCATAGCAGGACGCAGCAGCTTATTTGGTCCACACGGTGCGGTACCGCACTGGTTACGGGAACAGGGCTTCTTCTTCTTCTTCTTTTCTACTCGAGTGAAACCCTCTTCATCAACTTCGCCCTTTTTTGGCAAGGAGCTACGGACGCTTGTTTTCACTTTGTCCCCCTATTTTCGCTGGTTGCTTAGGTTGCGACGTAACTGATTTCCTGGTGATAACAACAGCAGCGTAGGCATGTTTAGGGGTCAACGTACTTACGTGTGACGTTTCCGCAGCCGGTGTAGAGGCGCGGGCGACGGCGACGGCAGGCGGTGCTTGATCAGCATTTTCGGCAGTTGGTGACGCACTTGTGTTCGTCGATTCAAAACCACCGAGTGATGCATTTTGCCCCTCTTGACGTGTGTTCACCTTTGAGGCCTCAGGTGACCCAGTTACTGAACCAACGCAACGTTGCGCAATAATGCTATTTTCACACGTAGTTCTTTTTTGCAGCATTGTTTTTTTCTGACGCCTCCATTCTAGACTGCATCTTAGTCATCTCCACTTTTAAGGTAGTGATATCCTTTAGCAGCCGTGTAACGTCGACGTGATCGATCGTGACGGGGGGCAGTATACTCAGCTCCTTCGCCACGAAATCTGGCAAGTCATCCGGGTCAGTCTTCTTCAACGTATCAATAATATCTTGAATACTCTTCTCAGTTCCAATAAAGCGAGTCGTCGCCGGCAGTGTGAACAGTCAGAGAGTAAATTTTAATATATATGCGTCTCTTTCGTTTACATGGAATGTACATTTATTGTGCGTTCCTTGAGAGAGAAAATCGCTGATAGTTAGTCGTTTTCTCGCCGGCGGTCGGACCATTGCCTTAAGGGGGTAAACCGCTGGGACCCGACCCTGATTTCCAGCCATTGTAGGCGTGGGCTTGTGGACGATGAGCAATGGGCAGCTCGCCGTCCGGCCGTCTGTTAACCGGTCGGACCGAGCCCGAGTCATCGGCAGCGCGCCTTAAAGAGATGTCAACAAAACCGTAGGGGCCCAGCAGGGCCGAAGTCTACAGAACGTAAGGGCACAGAAGAAACATAGATATGATTTTAGTCTGTAAAATTCTGACATGGCCTCACGCTCCCGCCTAAGGCGGGAGAAGTCATTAGAGTTAAGTATTAAGTAACCTATTTCCTTTTGACCCTTAGGTTATAGATTTAAATCTCAAGTCCAGTAAGTGTCCTCCTTAACGTAACAGAAACTACTAACCGCACGTTACGAGGGTTGCCAATCAAAGAAAATGAAATCAAGTAAACCCAAAACAATCAACCCTGTTTGAATACCCACTGTGATTTAAATCAGGCAAACCGCATATTTAATACACGGTCGGCCGGCCGTCCGGTTGGCGGCCCGGCCGGACGCTGCAAATAGCGCTGTCTGGTATCCGGACAGGTAATTAAATTAACACCGACTAAAGAATTTAAATGGCTATCCGACGAGTCGTGTTTATTATTTTTGCAATCAGATTGGATCGTAACAGGTCGTGAGTTTGATAGATCTGTTTATTGGATTTGGAGTTAGGTATGACATAGGTGGTTTTGAAGAATTCGATTATTCTGACAGGAGCGAAAATATTTAGATAAAGACATCTCCTGCGTACTTATTAGGTCAAAAATAAAATAGTTGACTTTTTTTTTAAACTTGATTTGAAATCGCAAATAGAAACCTTAAGTAACAGAATAAGGATGTAGACATTAAAATCTGCCTTTATGTTTGGACACGCCACAATCGCGGCGGGAGTCCCATCTTTGAAGATTGGCTAGAGAGGCGCCACGGCGTCCTCACCTCCGCAGGGCACAGGTCCTCAATGGACATAGTAAGTTCATATTCGTTACATTCCATTGTGTGAACACATGGTGGAGTATACGATGGAAGTGTGCCCCGCTTGAGCGGAGCACCACCGTGTCCTCGTGGTGGCGATCAGCGGCGGTGACATGTTGCGCCGGGACCTGGTCCAAGCAATGGTTGGGAACGCTGTGGAAGGTGTCTAATTGATATGTAAGAGGATCCGTAGTAAACTTTTTTCTGCTGTACACTCTTATATTCCTCACCCTGTCTCACACACATTCGTCGAACACATTCCTTGCACAGATTCTTCCCAGATATACAAATACCTAGCTCAGCTAGCCCTTTTCAACAGTTTTTGATACTCTATAGAGAGAGAGGACTATGTTTCACCGGAACACCATGGCGGCGCGACCAGTCGCCGCTACCAACAAAATGTATACAGCTCTATAGAAAGTTAGGGCTACAATTCACCGGGAAGCCATGGCGGCGCGACCAGTAGCTTATAAAGAAAGGTTATGCTTCCGAATTGGTCCCATAGAAACATTGTTATGTTCTGATCATGAACTTCGAAGGTATAGAACAGAACTCCTCATAGGATCACAGCAGAACCGTCGTACAAGTAAAACTGCTTTGTTTATACGTGTAGTCGATGACTAACTGAAAGAAGAGGGGGAATATATCGAACTGATCTGATGATGAAGCCTGAAGTTAGGCACCGGAACTCTGTAATAAATTAATGTAATCTAACCGTGTTTGGGATTATTAGAATTGTTATGAGATGCACTCTGACTATAAGGTATTTAAGTTTGGCTGAGGGGTATTTTTAGTGGTGGTACCATAACTAAAAAGTGTAAAATAAAAAACATTTTACAAAAAAAATACAACCGACTTCAATGTAAAAAAAAAACACTAAAAGTACATAATTTCGGAAGTAGGTGTTAAATAACGAAGAGACAAAACTAATATAGAAACACCGACTTGCGAAATTAAAGTTATTTTGCATTTCAGTGTTTTTTGTTTACATTATTATAATATAATACGTTAGCACGACTCCTCTTTCAAACACTCCCGCTGCCCGTGGAAAAGCTCCCTTAAGGGATGACCAGATGGTTGCAAACCAACGTCCCAACCAAGGTGACCTTGCTGGTTTCAATTCATGTAGACAGCAGTTGTAAACCATGACCTTCAACGCTCTTGGCTGGGAGGTTTTCCCAACCACCGAACGTGTTGGCGCGTGGCTTACATCCATTTAGCCGCAACACCAACCAAACACATAAACCAAGGTCACCTTGGTTGGAACGCTAGTTTGCAACCGTGTGGTCAACCCTTAGATTGAACTATATCGTGACCTACAACTTACATAACAGAGTGATTCTGATTCACCTCGTGTCTGGATGCAACATTGTATCTTTAAATTAATTACTTCAACAATGATAACACCTATTGACCTATAATTTGATATAGTTTATTCTATAACTACAAAATATTCTACATTATGATTGGCACTAGTTGTGCCCGCGACTCGGTCCATTTCAATAGCTACTCATACTATTAATCTGTTTCGCTTTTCGATTTCGCTTTCAGTTTTTTTTTTTTTTTAATCTCTGTATAAAAATCTTTGGACTTGACCATTTTATGAGGTGGTCGGTTATTTCACATAATAGTGGGTCCACTTCATGAAATGCCTACTGTTGGTGCCTACCGCCCCATGACTTGCAACCAGTCACATACGAAACGCGCAATGTATAATAATAATCTTTCACAACTATCACACAACGCCAACTAGTCCCAAGCTAAGCAGAGCTTGTGCTATGAGTACTAAACAACTGATAAACATACTTATATATTTCTAAATACATACATATTATAGATAAATTATACCCAGACACAGATCAAATAATCGTGCACATCACACAAACATTTGGCCTGGGTAGGAATCGAACCCACGACCTCCGGTATAGTTGTTAGGGCCACTAACCACTAGACCAACAAGCCAGTCAAAGTGTACGTTGTTGTAGAAATTTATTGTGTTTAATATGTGGGCACTCCTACCCTACCTTACCTTTTTCGATTCCAATACCGCTCCGAGCAAAATTATTGTAAAATTCAATTAGGTTACTTCTAGGCAAGCGTGCTCCATCGTCGGCCACATCATCGCTTACCATCAGGTGAGATAGTGGTCAAACGCGAGCCTATCAATAATAATAAAAAAAAAACTTTAAATACAATCTTAAATAAACCTTTTTGCAGTCGGGTAAAAAAGTGCAATTGTAATAACGTCAACCCACACCGTATTCACATCTACAAAAGCTGCTGATACCATGTTTCTACGAAATTAAACTGACAGGATGTCTGCAGACTTTGCAAGTAGATAAGAATATAACAACAAACTAACATTATAACAAATAGTACAATAGTGAATTGTTAGAGTCAAACATCAAACTTACTATGTCTCTTATCTTTTCAAATGTACCTTTGACACACAACGATTAGTAGATAGAGGTTACATACAGTATGTTTGAATTTTGTGCCTATAAGTTCAGAGAGGCAACCGCCTGCGCTTTTATTAAGTACCTTTTTTTAAATGACTGGCCTGTTGGTCTAGTGGTTAGTGGCCCTGACTGCTATGCCAGAGGTCGTGGGTTCGATTCCAAATGTCTCAAATGATTTCAAATGTCTATGTGATGAGCACAGTCATTTGTTCTGTGTCTGGGTGTAATTTATCTATATTAGGAATATATATTTATAAATATTTAAGTATGTTTATCAGTTGTCTAGTACTCATAACACAAGCTCTGCTTAGCTTGGGACTAGACGGCGTTGTGTGATAGTTGTGTGAATATTATATTATTATTAAGTCAACTTGCATCGTCCCACGTCTGGATAAAGGTCTCCTCCATACGAATAGTTTTTCCAATGACCGACGCTCCTGTTTACTATTTAAAATTCACGATTCAATAGCCGCAGTAGATTTCTTTTGTATCAAACACGTACGCATATCGTTGACCAAACTGTCTACAGTTGCTTGATCATGTAACTTCCATATGCCTTCCACTCTTCCCACTATTTTTTAAATTGAACCATTTTTATGAAAATTAGAATTAGTACTAAATTACCGTTCTGCCGAACTGGCTGTTTCAAGTTCATTTTTTTTTGTTTAGTTATTTTAGTTTTTAAATATGGAATTCTGTTTTGAAAATTAGTCATTTGTTTAATGGTTAGCGTTCTGTTTTCATCGCATTTGTACGTTTTTCGTCATCATTGATACGTTAAAAATTCGAGTGATTATAGAGTATGAGTAACGTCGTGGTAGCAAAGCGGCAGAAGCGGCACGCAACATCAACGACGTATACGGAGCGAGCGAACACTACTAACGATCACACGGCCCTTTATTGGTTTGCCCGCTTCCATTCTGGAAATTTCGACCTAAAAAATGAACCCCGTGTTCGACCGAAAACTTTGTCGACAATGACGAATTAAAGGCGATTGTGGAAGCTGATGATTCTCAATCTACAGCTGAATTAGCAGCAGGTTTCGATTATAGCATCAAAACAATAGGTATTGTCATTTGCGTCCAATTGGCAAGGTAAAAAAAAAAATTGGCATGGTAAAAGCTTGACCTATGGGTGTCCGACAAATTGAATGATCGCCAGCACGAAGCACGCGTCGAGTCGAGCCTTGCACTACCCAACAGGCACAGAAACGAAGGCATATTGAATCACATTGTTACTTGCGACGAAAAATGGATACTGTTCGACAATCGCAATCGATCAGCAAGTTGGTTAAATCCGGGTTTTGAAAACTGACCCCTAAAAAATGATGGTCACTGTTTAGCGATCTAGCGCCGGTTTCATTCATCACAGCTTCTTACCAAATGGGATGAGCATTACTGCAGATTTATTTATTAATTCTTTATGCACACAAAAAGTACAGAGGCGGACTTAATGCCTTAAGGCATTTTCTACCAGTCAACCTTTGGGTGATGCAGAGACAACTTGTGATAGGTGCAATATTAAGCATTAGGTACATATTGTTTATAATACATTATATTTTATATAAATATATACTTAAATACAATATACATAATATTTACATATATATATGTACTCAAACTAGAAAAAAGTTAAAAAAGAGAATACACGAATCTAGTAAAACAATTAGTGCAGACAAATAATAAGAAAACCAATAAGCGCTATGATGATACTGCTGCCAACTTATTACGGATGTGCTCGCGAACCTTCACTTTGAAGGAATGTGTACAGTCAAGAAGTGAACACAATGATGAAGAAGCTCGCACATCTTTAACCAGCTTTGGTCAATCGTTCGGCTCCGCTGATTCCGTATGACAACGCGCGACCTCATGTCACAGCATACAGCCTTCCCCTCCTCCGTTACAAGAGCTGGGGTTGGAAATTCTCCGTCATCCACCGTACTCACCAGACCTTGCCCCTACAGACTTCTACTTTTTTCAGAATTTGGAGAGGCAGTTTAAAATGCCTTTGAAGAATTGGTTGCCTCCCGTCCAGCAGAGTTTTTCAAAAGGCCATCAATAACCCACCACTATACGATACGCTGGCAAAAATGCATTGATTGCATGAGAATAGAATAGAAGATTATAATAGAATAGAAAAACTTTTATTCGGGACAGACACAGCACAACGGTTATAAAAACAAACACAAAGTAAACAAGAACCAAGCACAAAATGCGTCGAGCGTGCCCGCTCCGAAAGGGTGACCACCTAAGCATTTGCTAGGCGTTAGACACCCAGCGCTGGTTTTCAGTTGGCACCCCGCAGTGACGCACGGACTAGGGCAAACATATATAAATATACTACTCGTATGTAATTTAAATAAATACTGATATTGTGTACCTACCGGAGTATATAATATAATATAGCCTTTTTATTTCCATAAAGAATGACTTTTACATTTCATAAGATTATTTATAAATTACCATGCAGCATAAAATAACAAATTTTAGAATTCACAAATCAATCATTCATAATTAACATTTACATAACAATTCCTAAATAAATATATAATTCCAAATTAATATAAAATTACTAGATATTAAATAAATAAATTTCAATTTTTCAAATTACAATAATTACAAACAAAACATTCAATATGGACCCCTTAACGAGTAAAGGCCTCCTCCATTTTGCTCCAAATCCGTCGGTCCTTTGCTTTTAATATCCAATTTTCACCTGCATTTCTAATTATTTCATCAACCCATTTTTCTTTTGGTCTACCTCTTTTCTTTTTAGTTGTTGGTCCTTGCCAAGTGGTTACTCTCTGTGTCCATTTATCCTTGTCCATACGCGCAATATGGCCAGCCCATTTCCATTTTAGTTTTTTAGAATAATCTAGAGCATCTATTATTTTTGTTGTATTTCTTATTTCTGTATTCCTTTTTCGGTGTTTTCTTTAGATGTTTAGTATGCTTCTTTCCATTGCTCTCTGGCATACTTGTATTTTGTTTCTAATGTTATTAATAATGTTATTATCTAATATTATTTAGTGTGAATGTGATCTGTTGTTGAGAAGTTTTTCCTGAAACCTGCTTGTTCAGGCGGTTGAAATTTCTCTGTGAACATTGCTAAGCGATCCTCGAGACATGAAGCGAATAACTTGTACATGTTTGATTGTAAACTTATTGGTCGATAGTTTCCAATATCGGCAGGGTCACCTTTCTTGTAAAGTAAAATGATGTCTGATTGAGCCCATTCCTTTGGTATTGTTCTGTCATTTAGAATTAAAAATAAGGTTGGTAGAATTAAAAATAAGTTTATTAAATAAGGTTGTTATGTATGGTGCTAGTATCATTTTTCCTAACTTGAGTGCTTCATTTGGTATTCCATCTGGCCCGCTGCTTTTGCCGGATTTGAGAGATTCGATCTTCTTTATAACTTCGTATGTAGAGAATCTAGACCTACCGGAGTGTAATTTTATTGAAACAAAATACATAATTAACTATTTGACAAATAATAACACAATATTATAAAATGAAATTTTTACCACATTGGATGATAAAACTATAAAATTACGTTGTATCCACAATACTCCAATAAAAAACATCAGCATGGCGAATTACTTTGAATAATAAAAATAAAAAATATATAAAAAAGGGCGTTAACTTATTTCGTGAAAAACGCAAATTCATAGGCAAAGGCCAAATATTTTTGTACGTTAATATTAAGAAAAAAATACATGTAAACTGAAACCACACCTGTGTATGCGGCCCAGTGGCCGCAAGGATTCCGGATCGCTAATAGTTAAAAGCGTTTCTTTAAATACATGAAATATATTTAGGATACTTATATTATTACAAACATTACTTAAAATGTTGTAGGTAGAAGACTGATTAATACATAAAATAAAATACATAACTCGTTCTGTACACTATTTAATAATAATAAAACACAAAAAAACTAACATAAAATAGGGACAAAACTTTGATTAAGATTTTCCTTGGGATATATTAATTTCTATACCTCCTACGTATAAAATTGTTATATATTTTTTGAGTAAACACATAAAAATAATATAAATAATATTATTTCTTATTACATCCAGCGTCTGGTACTATAATGATTTATTAAACCGAATAATGAATACTTAATACAGATTACGAAAACGAACTCTCCTGAAAAAATTAACTTTTTGCCTTACGACCATAGAAGGTATCGATTTATTTTATTGATTCCTAACAAAGCATCACTTTTAATAACAATTAATGAATTAATAGCAGTACTCAAATACTGGTAAAAACGATTAAATAATGTAAATAAACCCTTCAAAATTTTGTTCCTATTTATTTGGAAAATAAAACTTTTTGTCATTTTATATACTACATATTGAGGACTATTACTACACAAATATTACACTATCAAGGACCTGCACATACACGAAAGTTGCGTTTTATACCAACGAATTTAGTTTCCTGATAACTACAACCTATGGGTGTTCTTCTAGGCAAGCGTGCTCCATCGTCGGCCACATCATCGCTTTCCATCAGGTGAGACTCACGTTTGACCACTATCTTCACTAGTATTAATAGGCCTATACATAATAATAAAAAAGTTTGTCTTTTTTTTTGTTGGTGGTAAAATCATCCAGTGGATTAGCCATTATTCCTATCTCGTTTTGTTTATTCGAACAATATGTTTTTCACCACAGCAGCTCAAACAAGTAGGTTTTGCTGCTTGAAAACAGTGAGCAAAACTCGTTTTTGCTCGCTGCATGAGACAAAGTAACTTTTTAACTATTTTTTTCTAGCATTTGAGCTGCTCTGTACTCTGTCTCTTTCTCGCCCTTATAAAAAAGTGAGTGAGAAACAAGCCATTTCGAAGTTTATTCCGATTTTGAAATTCTACCACTAAGAAAAACACGTTCGGAAATGCGTAATAAATAGAAAATATTTGTAAAATATAAAATTGTTTTTTTTTTATAAATAAATTATTGTTTTTTAAATTTATTATTGTATTTGAACAAAAATAAGAGTACCTGAGTATTTATAGCAGCAGATAAAACTGGCATTTAACCTTTAAATAATTATTTCTAGTTTCAACATTGACTGTTTTAGAACGTGCTATAAAAAAACAAGTAAGTAAGATTAAGAATGTTAAAATAATTGTAAAATATGAGCAAAACTAGCGACAGAGGTAGTATTTATTTTAATTGAAATCATTACTAAATCTATTACTGTTAATTATTTTATTTCCCAAGTAATATGTGTTCTCGCTGCTGAAGTGAAAAATTTTGTGTGTAACACGAGAGCCAAACTTTTTGCATCTTGTGCCTATGAGTACCCCCCCCCCCCCCTCGCTCAGGATTCTACTTTAGAATCACTCGCTAACGCTCATGATTCAATCAAAGAATCCTTCGCTTGCTCGGGACTCAAAATTAGCACTCGCAGCAAAAAACAACTTTGCTCTCTTGTTGCACAAATAACTTTTATAGCAAGCATCTCATTTCACTGGGTGCTGAGTCTCAGTTGCGAGACTGTTCGAAAGAAACTAGTGCTCCTCACTATCAACGATTGCATCACTGCTTACCATCAGGTGGGATCACAGTCAAGTACTGGTTTATATTTTTTTTTTAAATCGTCACGGCCATGGATCCCAAAAGGCAAGTAAAAGCATACGGTTGGGTTTTCTTGTAGTCAAAACAACAGGGAGACGTTGCTCCACCAGAGCTGGAGAAGTTTTTTGGTGACATTCACCCAAAAAAACTATTGCCATTTTAAGATCAACCTGTATAACAAAAACATCTACATCAACGTTATGAACAGTTTTTACCCGACCATAAACAAGGACTATTTTTTTACATACGGAGTATAAAATGTCATGTTCCCCGATCATGTTCATTTAGTTCGGTGTGACATCGTTTGCAATAACCTCCTCCTTTTTGAAGTCGTTTAAACATGAAGTGTTTCACAGCACCCGTGTTTCTATTTTGTGAGTATTTTTTCTCTCTTCACGTGTAAAAGTGTTTTTAAAATCTATTTGCAAAATAAATATCATTTATCATTTTATCCATATTATACTTGACATAGTTAACACATTACTCAATATATGAAAGGGCTTGTGGCTAGTTAGTTTTCAAGTCCTAATATCTCTTGCTGAAGATGGCCCCTGCTAAGAATATGTGACCATCTTTTACATGATACCGAGACCTTTAAGTTCCTCGGAAAGCTCTGCAACTCTATGGTCCTGACAGTATAGTTCAAAAGAGTTATCTACTGCAGCCCTGGAACGCAAAACACTACTGAAGGAACAGAGTTGGGTTTTAGTTAGGAAAAGTAAAACTTCCTCTCGTTCCAACCAGAGTGAGACAAGTCATTTCATGAGTTCCAGCCATAACAAAAAAAAAACCTATGGTCTGAACTATTACGAGTGCTACATAGTTGTTTTAGTGTCATTACTCGGTTAGAACTACAGCTCGCCACAGTTAGTTACAGTTAGTTTATAAGTTTTTGTTACTATTTTGATGTACAATAAAGTTTTATTCTATTCTATTCTATTATCGCCGTCTAGCCGTCTGGTAACCGTAAGGAACGAGCTCGAGCCTTCGACGGTACGTAGTGTTCCACGCGAGCTTCAAATAGATGTCAGTAAAACCTTAGGATAGCAGACCCAGCCCGGGAAATTTCTGAAACAGAAACCCGTGGTCGTAGAACATAAAGGGCAATTGAAAGTCACAGATGTGGCTTTAGATAGTAGAAAGACTCATCCGGTTAGAAGCACCAATCAATCATTCTTGTTGAAGTTATGGAGATCAGATAGGCTATCAGCCAGAAAGGAAGCCTTAATTGGAAAAAAGCTTGGAATATATTTATTTGCCATTAGCTGGCTTTACACAGTCACTGTTTCGTGCATGAAACAGCAATTATGTGCGAAAGAACGATCTTGTGAAGATATTGAATGGGGACGAGAAAGACCACGCGTTCAGATCGAGCTTGTCACTCTCATCAGTCGCGTGCGTAATCGTATACGCTCCTGCCAAGCCAAGTTACGATCGTTTCGCTTGTGTCGAACGCCTCGAGTAGGCCACGCCTCCGGTTCCTTTGTTCTGACGTCATCTCAACGCTCAGTCACTTGGTCAGAACAAAGGAATTGGAGGTGTGGCCTACTCGAGGCGAACGATGCAAACGAAACGATCGTAACTTGGCTAGGGGGGCTGGAAACGCTGTGTAAAGGGGGCTAAAGTAGCGAAACAAACGTTTCGCCTCAATGGCGTCAATAATATCTTATTTCGTTTTATTTCATCTGTTTTATCTGCCTTTTGTTTTCTTCGGTAGCTTCATGCTCTACAGGAAACTTTATTTGGAATGGGAAATTATTAAATAACTGCTCTGAATGGAACTAAAGGAAGTGTCAGTTTACTAACAGTTTAAAACCCTCCAGTGCGTTCCAGGCAAGCGATAACTCTTTGGAACATTCCCGCATCCTTAGGAACACTAACGTTAAGCTTATTTTCTTCTATCTTTACTCAATACTATTCCGCTTATTTAAATAAGTTCATCGATATTAAATAAAAGTTTTACTACCGCAGGTATATTATGTCTGCCTTTCGCCCTCTCTCGCCATGTTAAATTCTTTAGAAAAGATTACTCCTACATTCAGGAGTTTGATGCATTCTACAAAATTCACTGGGACGCGAACATATCTACATGGAAAAATGCTTTTTTGATTTGTGATAATGAAGGAGCAACACTTTTTTACCCGAAATTTCAAGATGAATGGGTTTTGGTGAAAACCTTAACAGATAAAATGATAGAACCTCCAAATGTCACGGAAATCTTAGTTGGATTGCACGATGAATTTAATTTAGGCGAATTGATTACTGTTGACGGTATGTACTCAGAATTGGATACTATGCATCAACGATTTTTTTGATTATTTTTCTTGGCATAAATGTTCATGTGTATGCTAAAAAAACTAATCAAAACACACTCAAACACGAAAAGCAACTATCATTAGTTGCTTTTCATGTTGCAGATAATAATAATAATTTTATTTCAACCTTTAAAGATTCCTTAGTCATTCTATACTATGCAATGGTTAAATTAAAATTATGGCGAAAATCATATCATTGTGAAATTGTGAGATGTGTGCCTTTTTGTGAACGTCTCATATTACTTCTTTAGCACAATACGATGACGGTGTTAGTACGATTTACGATCGTACTAACACCGTCATCGTATTGTGTCACCTTTTTTCCATCATCCTTCCTCTCTTTCTCAAACTTACCATCTTATTCATATAGCAGCGTTATGACAGAATTTTTGCCATAATTAAAATTTAGAGAACATATTCTGGATGCCTTTTTATTTTGATTTTTAACTAAAACTTAGCGCGCCGCTAAATAACGAGTAAAGTAAAGAACGCTTTATTGATAAAAAAATTTTTTCAGGACATTCGACACCGTACCCTCTGCCTGCTGACGGAGTAATACTGGCTAGTGGTGATAATTGTATCACTATGAACATCGATACTGGGAAATTCAGTGTGGACAGTTGTTCTAAAAGATCACTGAACAGTTCTTTGCCATTTGTCTGCAAGAAAGTTGAAGTTGATGTACTAGAAGAATCGTGCCCAACTGTTGACCAAGGTTAGTCAGTTTCTTCATCTAAGCATAAAGTAATGTTAAGGCGTGAAATATGATTGCTTTAAATTTTGCAGACAAGTTTAAATCTTAATGCATTGTACGTTTGAGTCGTTATTGCGTGAGATTGGATTTTAGCTGCAACTATACCGAATCTTAATTCAGACCTTATATTTTTAAGGTGCGAAATCATCTAATAACTTGGCCTGCTCTAGGTAAAGTGAGAGAAGGTTTCAAATATTTGCACGATTGAAAATTAAATTAAATGTGATTCAAATTACGATTTATTTCAGGTTACAAATTAATAAAGACGTTAAAAAAATGCTACAAGATAAGTGAAAAGTATGAAACGTGGCAGGAAGCTATGAAAACCTGCTTCATGGAAGGGGGAACTCTGGCAGTTATAGACAACACTGAACAGGCTTCTGTAATTAGAGACATTATCGACAGCAGAAAAACATATTTCGTAGGTGTGAGAAAACTTGTGCCTCAAGGAGACTATTACAGTATACGAGGTAAACTTTTTTTTTTTTTAATTGGTATAAACCAGAGCTTGACTGCGATCCCACCTGATGGTAAGCAGTGATGCAATCATTGATGGTGAGGCGCACTAGTTTATTAAGAGCCTATTCACTCTAGCCTTGAAGCCACCTAATTTATACTTGGACGGGAAAACCGCAGCGGGCAAATTGTTCCAGTCCTTCGTTGTACGCGGTATAAACGACGAAGCGAAACGCTTAGACCGTAGACGTTTCAACAACGTAAGGGTGGATACTCGCCGTACGTCGGGTTGTCCTATGGTAGAAAGGAGATGGCGGAATCAGGTCATGCAATTCTCGCGCACACTCTCCAAAATTCATCCTGTAAAATACCGATAGGCTGGCTACTACGCCTGCGCTCGAGGCTTTGTTGATTGGACTTGACCAAATCTAGATCCCCAATTAGCCTTTCCGCACGCCTTTCCACTGAGTCCAAATCTGCTAGATGGCATTTTGCAGCACCAGCCCATATGTGACTGCAGTACTCCACACACGATTGGACCTGTGCTTTGTATAACATTAGAAGCTGTCCCGGTGTGAAAAAACTAATGTATTTACTTTTAAATCTTACTATAACAACAACCTTACTCTTTAATAAAGAGTGAGTAGATTACTTCTAGGCATGCATGACATCTCTTTAAGGAGCGCGTGAATCATTACTATGCTCGACGTTCGCAAACCCGCGTCTACCGTGGTTAGAAATAGGTTCGGGGTCTCGGCGGCTGGGGCGTGAATATGTTCGTTCTCTCACGCATGCGGCCTCCTCTTTCGCTAGTATTACTGCTTCGCAGAAGAAGGCGACCGACTGCCATTTCTCCTCGCTCCGGACTATAGCCTGCCACCGATTGCCCCCACGAGGAGACGGCGGTGTTCCTCCCAAGCGGGGTTCACCTTCACCGTATGCTCCACCGTGTTCTCTGGATGATCCGCACAATGGCGACACCCATGTATTTCTTCGATCTGAATTCGGTGCCGGAACCTCCCGAACTAACCATGTTCGGTGAGGACTTACGTCATGCGAAGAGTGAGGACGCCGTTATGCCTCTCTAGATACTCCTCAAAGAGGGGACTTACTGCCATTGCGACAGTTACTGTCGCCATATCGCCATGAGATCCCACTGGAACTCTGTGTGTTATGCCATGACTTGTCGCGGCTCGTTTCTTATAGGCTGCAAGTCTTAAGTAAATTTTTAAAATACGTGACTTGGTTTTGGTGCTATAATCATTTTTTTTTTTGCTTCCAGACAGGTTTTCTTTGAATTCTTTACTTTCTTTGATCGCTTTTTTGTGCTATTACTATATGGATAGTCAGTGTATTTTTTCCACAAACAGAGGAAGTTTAATTATTTTTATCAATAACCCGGTACATAAATATTTCACTACTACCAAGCAGAAAGAGAGTTTCAGAAATCGCATTTGGCTCCACACCTACATTCTCTTTATCTTAATACTTATTTCAATATGACAAAAAGTAATTTAATATCCATTTACACGAAAATGAGAAAATATTATGATTGAGACAGATTCCAAATTCAAATGTAATATTATGTTTTTTTTTTTTATTTAACCAATTTTATACCCATATTTAGTATATTAGGTATATAGTACTGCTAAAAATTTTATTCCTTCGTCATCAACACACTATTGAAATTGAAGGTTTTGCTTTTACAGGTAAAAAATTCAGCGATATGTACCAAAATTCGTACAATAACGACGGAAACCAGTACTACAACGGACAAGAACCGTACGATAATAGCCCCATAGCCACGGATGACAACATACAATGTGGAACTGTTTGCCAACATAGTAGGAATAGTCTGTACACTGAAACACATGACTGTGGCATGTACTTACCTTTCATATGTGAAATGGAAGTTGTCGTATAAGGTGTTCCTGTACACGTTATTTTTGGGGTAGAATAAATACATTTAATTTCAGAATTCGAATTTTCGAATTCGAATAACAAATTCCGAAGTCCAATTTTATTACAAACCATAAGTACTTTCCATTATGCTCCACCGTATCCTCCGAGCGGTCCTTACGAAGATGACACGGTTGTTAATCCGCACGAATCAAGTGCAAGAACCTCCCGAACTTACCATATACGGTGAGGACCTGCGTCATGTGGAGGGTGAGGGTACCGTGCCATCTTTCCAGCCACTCCTCAAAGAGGGGACATACTGCCATGAAAAAAATCAATTTTTTAAGGTCGTTTTTAATACATTAGCAGTATATTATTTGTTTAAAATGTTTGTGTACCCTGAAAACTAACTCTTCTGCGCCTAAATCGATTTTATTTTGCTAACAAATTTAACTATAGGAATAAATATTTAAAAATTAGTCGTGTTTTTATCCAACTACCTAATTACCAACACTAATTAAAATTATCATTTATCTTTTATCTATATATATAAAAGGAGAAACTGACTGTCTGACATATCAACGCACAGCCGAAACTACTGGGACTAGGAATGTGAAATTTTGCATCAGGTTTCCTTTTATGACGTAAGAGAGGATTTTGCAAAATTCACCCGCAAGGTGATGAAGTCCAAAGTTTAGATTTAGATTAGAAAGGTAGATTTCTCGCGCTGTGGGCGGAGTGCCCAAGCGGGGCACACCTCCATCGTATGCTCCACAATGATGACACCCGGGCGTTTCTTCCGCCTGAATCCGATGCAGGAACCTCCTGAACTTGCCATGTCCGGTGAGGACCTGTGTCATGCGGACAAGCTAATCCCGACTACCAGGTATTGTAAGCGCAGGCTAGCAGACGACGAGAAAAGGGTACTTCGCCGTCCGGCCGTCCGATAACCGTCTGGACCGAACTTAAGTCTTCGACAGCGCATAGTGTTCCACGCGCACTTCAAAGGATATCAGCAAAAACAAAGGCGATAATTTCCCAAATTAAAAAAAAAAATTGTTCGAGAAAAAACTAGTTATATTGATTGACTTAGGTACAACTGTGCCCTATAGCGTTTTCGTAATGATTACCTACACATTCTACACAACACTAATTTTTAAAAGTGCAAATACATATAAGGCTTATTAGAAAAGGTCTTGTTAATATTTACGTAAAGTCTCAATAAATACTGTTCACACAAAGTTCTTAGCGTTTCTATAGATCCCAAAATGTCACTCAATTTATGGAAATATTGTACAGGCTATTAATCATGATGCACGTAGTATTATCTAGTAGCAATTGTTATGAATGATTGATTCAATTATGAATTTACCAATTATGATAAATTTTGTTGACAATTTTGGGATTTAATTTTTAGGATTCCGTACCTCAAAATGAAAAAACGGAAACCTTATAGGATTACTTTGTTGTCCATTTATCTGACTGTCTGTCGGTCAAGACCCTTAATATCGAGAACGCGTGGAGATATCGAGTTGAAATGAAAACCAAGTAAACTCAAGTCTGTGGACCCTTGAAGCTGTGAAAAAAATGAAACCTCTGAGATAACGAAAAAAAAGATTAAGCCGTTGTTGTAATTTGTTTTTATTTTTAAGGTATGCCCCATGTTTGAAGCAAATAAACACTTTGTATTTACGTCACAAAAAAAAAATATTTTGTGATTCGGTAAAATCTTCTTTACTCAATTCGGGGAGTCAAGCTAACCCCGGCGGTCGCGAGTGACGTCATCGCGCATTCGGCCGAAAGTCAATCGACCGGCGTTCACTCTCTCCCACTTCATTGTAGGCCCTATTTTCAACACTTAGAGACTACTTTTGCATGAACAAGTTTGATTACTTACGTTCTTGGATAAATTTCCTATAAATTGAACGCATTTTATTTTAAAGTCTATACCCTCCTATACTTTTTTTCGTTTTTATTTGTAAAAAGTCATATTTCCGCCACCATTTTGTTTATGGCGCCCCTGCAGTTTGACAGTTCTTTGTATTTCAACTGTTTTCATATAGGTAAGTTTGTACGGAAGCCTCAGTACGCGAGCCCGACTCGCACTTGCCCAATCTTTTTTACTTTTGACTACACAAATATGATCTGTAACGGGTACAGATAGAGCTCCATTTTTTTTTGTACTAATTAAAAAATGTTGTGTGTAGTGTTGTGTATATATCTGTGCCAACCTAGCTATTTTAACAAAAATGTTTTTTCCAAAAAATAATCGCGTTTGCTTTCGCTCATAAAATCCGCACATTTCCACGAGTTTATTATTAATAACATCTTTTGGCCTTCAAAGAACAGAACTAGGTCACCACGCCATTTCAACACACCTCACACAAATTATTTAAATCAATGAGATCAGTAATAGTTGCATGAAATTGTCAAGATATTAAAACCACTATACCCTATTCATCTGGGCTTGAGCCAAAATGTAAACAAAGAAAACAATGTAGATACCTTCGGCCAAGTTTTTTCGACTTGTTTGAATACATTAATAACACTCTCCTTTGCTGTTGAACGCACTGGCGTTTTCTTTGCACGCTTTTTCTCCAGCGAATAACAAGAATTCAACAAAAATATCTACAAGCGGCACTCTCTTATCAACAAATTGATCAATCGTGAAAAAGACGGCGGATTTATCGGGCACAGGGAACTATTTTCCCACCCCGACAGCCGAGTCATATTTGCTCGAATATTTTTAAAATGGCAACTTCTCAACTATTTTTTACCCAAATATATTCTTGATTAGTTACTGATTTATTTTATTGACCATCCCACTCTTTCAAACGTCAAATGTCAACGTCAGAATCAGATTTACGTCACTTTTGAAAAAATTGCGCGTTTTTTCATGTAGTGGAAACATAATTCTGTTAAGTTTCTTCAAGAAAGATTCTGATAAGAAGATATTTGATCTGTTATTAACTATTTTTTTTTATTCTGTGTAACCTATGATATTCAATGCAAAAATGTAATCTTTGTGTGAATTTTATTCATTTTAAATTTTGTCTTGTAAGTGGGAAAATAGTTGCCTTTGCCCGTTCCTGAACTCCATATTGCGCCAATGTATATAAAATGTAGAGATTTATTTCTGTCGACTTTTTTATTTATGTATTGAATATCATTTTTAATTTAAATAATAACAACTCTGTGAACATTTATTTGAGGACTGATGAACATAAACGTAAAAGTAAAGCCAGGGTAAGCTACTAGTCTATTAAAATTTATTGACATAATCGGGCAAATGAAAATAATTTCCCACCGGAGTTTTTCCTAAACGGGCAAAGGGAAATCATTTCCCACACGAAAAAAACCGTTTTTTTTTTTCAGTTTTAATGATTAATATTGTATTTTATGTACACTGCTAATAAACATGGTACAAGAACTTACACTTAAAGCATGAAAAGTTGATTTATATGTTTGGGCCAATTAAAGGATAACCCATCTGATGACAAAACGTGCAGTATATGTGGTCTATAATTTAGTAGTATTATATATGGTTTGTTTACCTTTTGTCTCACGGCTCTCTCAATAGGGTATAAGTTTGGTTATAAAAAAGAAAAGGGTAATTGCTCAGTACTGAGGCACTAAACTACACATGCTAGCTTGAATAATAACAATTACTAGCTTTTCCCACTGGACTCGCATGTGTGAATAACTGATATAATATAGTCCTCTATTCTAATCCAGGCCACCCATGTTCCCTTAGAATTAGAAAGACACGGAGTAAGTAGGTCACTTATAAAAAACAATTCAAAAACATTCACATATTTCACTGTTATTTATTCGTAGAAAGCATTATTAAGAAAACATGTAGCTTGCCACAGTATTCACAGATCAATATCTATGGTTCGCAGCATAGTTTGACTTGGAACCGGCTGAAGAAGCAACGCCTCCACCATATTTACCTTGGGAAGCTAATCCGTTAGCCTGGAACGAAAATATTAAATATTTAGGAACTGTTATTCTCAATTGAACAGATAGTCGATGGAGACGAAAGTTTCTGGAGTATCGACCATGCTGCGTCTCCGGAAGGCGTTGGAAGGCCTTCTACAAGGTGGACCGATGACCTGGTGAGGGTCGCGGAGATCCGATGAATGCGTAACCCTGTGCGTTACGCATCATCGGATTTCCGCGACCCTTCATTCATTATGGCATCATTATGGCGACACTTCAAGGAGGCCTATATCCAACAGTGGACGTCTTTCGGCTAAAATGACGATGATAATGTGATGTTCCTCAAGTGATGTTGAGCAAGACATCAGACAAGACATGGAGATGGCCAATGGAGTAAAGCTTTAACCGAATGACGGCCTAAGTATTTTTTTTATTCTTGATAGGTTCGCGCTTGACCGCTATCTCACCTGATAGCTACAACCCGGGAATCTTTGAGTCGAGAGTGAATAGGTTACTTCTAGGTAAGCGCGTGCGTCGACCGCATCGTCGCTTTCCATCAGGTGAGATAGCGGTCAAGGGCGAATCTATCAAGAATAAAAAAAATAAAAGTAGGACTAAAGAAACCAGAAGAAACCAAATGAGCGTTAAATCGTTTAACTGGCCTATCGCAGGTCTGGTGGAAAAAAAAACCTTTGAAATATGCAGCAGCTTTCTGCTCTTCTATCTGTATTTGTTCTTTTCGTTTTTAAGTGTATGTGTGTATATAAATTAATAAATCATCAAGTTCACGAGGATACTTCAATAAGAGACGTACAAAACCGAGAAGTATGAAAAAAGGAAGATGAAGCCTGTACCTGCCTGCCTGCCTTCCTTATTATCGATATATATTTTTTCTTATCTATGTGTGGAGGCTTGTAATTAGCTATTTAATAATATTACAATATTTATATCATTTTTCTTCTATTTGTCTGTGAGCCTTCTATAAAACAAAATAAATAAATAAATAACTGGCAGTTGGCGTTATGCTTTAATGCTGCGTTTCTGTCACTTTGTCTGGCTATATGGGTCTTTTTTTGTTTTCGGGGGAAACCTTCGAAAGGCGCCTGGACTTTGGGGATAAGTCTGGGGAGTGTGGGATTTTGGTGATCACCATAAGCACATATAGAAGGGACACCGTTACCTCTTAAAAGACCATTCCGGAACCCCCTCTGTGCAACGCCTGTTAGGGCACATCCCTGAGGAGACTGTACAACTGGCTATATGGGCCTACCAGTTTTGCCTGCGCAGGCAATTGCAGTTTATAGGTACCTTTGTCCGTTTCAACAGTTCAAGTTGCGCATCCTTAGTGTTGGCATCGTTGCCAGCCCAGGTCTTCCACACTGAAGCCTGCAAGGCCCTGCCGTAGCTGAAGGTCAAGGCCCAGGGTCTCTTCAGGGCTACCTGGTTGATAGCGTTCAGGTAAACCGTGGCTTCTTCTTCAGTCAGGCCTCCAGAGAGGAAGGTGATACCTTGAATTTTAAAGAAGAGTTTAGATTAATTTTATAAGGTGTATATGATAAACTACTAGAAACTGCGTTTCAACACATTTTATAAACAGAAGCTCTCTTTCTTTCTTTATGTAAAAGTAATGGGTTCATATAGTTTATTGACAATTATTTGGTTCCAGATTCATAATTTACCATCAAGTTATAATATACTTTTCGTGATAATTATTGCAAAAATAAATGCTAAAACATAAATCACGGTAACAATTTCTTTTACCTTACCTACCTCTAAATTCTAATTTATTGTATCCACTCAACTCAATCAGCTATAGTCTCAAAATTTCAGTGAAAATTTGATGTATATGTGTGTATGTTTTTCACTCTTTATTATTCAAACGTCTAAATGGATTTGGATGAAATTTGGAACATGAGTAGATCGTGTTTCGTGGAATAGAATACTTGACATACCGAGGCTAATAATTCTCGGGATAATGTTTTACTATCACGCGGGCGTAACCAATGTCAACGCTAAACTAGTCATTAAATAATTTTAATTATTAAGTATAAGAAGTTTCTATAAGTCGTATCCGACAGTTGATTTGTTAACAACAAAACAAGGCACGCCATCTAGTGGCATCTAGAAGAACTAGAGTTGGCGTGCTTTGAAAGAATCAGGCGTTTCCGTTTGGCTATGAGCTTGAGAACAACCTGCGACTACAGCGGACACTTTCAACCAGGCCGTCGCAGCGTGAAGACGCACTGAAACTGTCCTACGTTTTGTCGTTTGTACCTACCTAATATTATCGTGCACTGTACCGAATTGTGTTGAGAAGTAAACTGATTCAATTCCTAGCTGTTTTTATTCATTGCACGAGACCCACATGGTAGCATGTGGGTCTCGTGCAATGAAAATGAATGATTGTAGCTCGAACCATCCCTACGAGCCGACATATTTTTTTTTTTATGTGTGCAATTATTACAAGTATTTTCTTAACAGACTGAAGTGACCTTACTAGGTGATAAAACTACTTAGGTATAATTATTAAATAATTAAAAATATATTTATATTATGCACGTTAACTCTTTGCCAATTCATATTTTTGCTGTATTTCTTTGTTTCCTATTGGCGAATAAGTCGTTTGAGAGAAATAGAGATTGGAGTGGAGAAATAATCCTTCAAAGGTCTAAGAAGATAGACTTTTGACTACACCTACACAAAATATATTTAAAAAATGGTGGATAGTCAAATGCATTTGATAATGCTTTGCGAGGGCAAGGGAGTCTCTTTCGAATAATTCCACAGGCCTTGATAGTACTAGGATATTATATCATTGAGGAGGTAAATTTTAAGTTTCTTACCAGGAACGGCAGCTGGTACAGTTCTAAGTAACGCAGTGACAGTGGCAGTTGCAATCTCCTGCGGAGTGTTCTTCTTTGAACATCCATGACCTGGGGTCACCTGGAACAAATAGCAATGTCTTGACGACCAAAAAATACTAAATGAAGGGGTAAGCAGATAAAAATTTAAGAGGAGAGACGGGTAAATTATACGGATTACCTTGCCTTGTTATTGTATTATTATTTTTTTTATTTAATTTGCTACATAAGCACTTATTTGTGCTTAAAAAAATGTGCGATTTTCTTTCTTTGTTTGCTTTCTTTCTTTTATTCCTTCTTTCTTTCTTGCTCATCTAAATTAATATTTAAAAACTAACGTAAAATTCATCATTTATTACTTATGGAAGTATTGATCCGCTTTTGAAATTCATTTTTTTTCTAAGAAAATGCTACATTATTGTTAAGTGCAATCCTTTCGACAGATCACGAGCAGTAGTAGTGTAGTTTTAGTCAGATCTGCTACTTACTGACCCTTGATTAAAAACCCAATAACACTTTTACCTGAGCTGGTAATCGAACCTAGCTCATGTGCAGCAGCCACGATACCAACTAGTACCAACGATGCAGTAGGCTACATTTCATCCCTAAATATGCACGGCTCCTGTGCGGGCTACGAAACCGATGCCACGGTATACAACTAGTTAGTGCCTAAGAACAAAGCAGTAAACAGTAGGTATCTTCTACCTGTCAGGTACCTTTTTAGTTTTAATAGTAGTAAATCATCAAACAACTTTTTCATTACACTTACTCGAAAACACGCTCCTATCTCTACCGCTTTTAGCTATTTCTAACAATTTGTTGTTTTCCGCACTAGCGCGGTAAACTGCGCAAGCTCACGGTCGCCATATATTTATTGTATTTATAGTATCAGTTGGGTCACCATGCAGCCTCCACGAGTTGGCGGGTGGGGCCACCCATTTATATAATTATTTTTTCGTAAGTGACGTTGCTTTGATAGACGTGGTAATTTGCTACTGCAGCACTCGGCTCCATAACAATTAGTAAAAAAATTCTCCACTTGGATTAAAAATGTACTAGTGCTGCTCTAGGTGGCACGAGAGGGAGTGTCACACTTTTATTGTCTAAAACCCACCCGTGTGTCCCTTGTGTAGTCCCATTAAACATTGTAATTTTATTGGTTGAAAATAAATAATTATTATTATGACCAGACCTTTGGAACCTCAGGAACCAATAAAATTATAGGAGGACCTTTGGAAGTCGTACGAGGGGCCGAAGCTAACTCACAGAGGCACTTTAATTTTTTTTAATGGAACGTGATACCAACCGACGATTAAGCTAGACCTTAGACCGACATTATTACATTTATTACATTACATTTACATTAGACCGACGCACACGCGGACCACGCCTGATTTGTACGTAGAACGACGTCGCGTGGCGTGGATCAAGTATAGCTCTACAAGTCTAGTTGCCATATAAAATGTATGGAGACCGACGCGCCCTGATCGGTGTGTGAGGCACACGTGTGCGCAGTGCAGTTCTAGCTTTATCTTTATGTATGAAAATTATTTTTACAGCGCGGTGTATACTTATCGGGAGAGGCCTATGTCCAACAGTAGACGTTTTTCGGCTGAAATGATAATGATGATGATGATAAACTTCTGTAATCTGGAGGCACGGCATTTCGGCTCCCGCCAAGGCGACCAAAAAAGGGACGCGGCCGTACCATCCTTTTCGGTCTAAACAGTTCAGCCCCCCTAGCCAGGTTACAACCGTTTCGTTTCGATTCTCTTTTCGTCGATTGCTTCGAGTCGGCCACGCCTTCGATTCCTTTGTTGTAACCACGTGACTGAGCGTTGATATGACGTCAGGACTTTACGGGTACGGGTAGGGGGGCTGGCCTTAATACTCATCAAGACCATTCCAAAAAAGCTCAAACACGATAGGGTTATCTTATTGCACTTATTACCTATGGCCATCTTCCAGCTCCATCATCAGACCCTGGTTACCATCTAGCACCAAAATACTCGTCAAAACGGATCAAACGAGTCCAAAGTCGATTGGGTTATGTCGTATAACTACCGAGATCGTCAGATCAGTTCCATGTCATAATAATTTTGTATTGTCATCTGATTTAGGTACACGTGCATGCAAAATTTCAGCTCAATCGAAAATTTTAATTTGCAAGCTTTGATTAAAAACAAACATATCAGGTGAAAGAAACTAAGTAAAAGCTTGTAAAAAGAAGAAAAAAAGCTCTACTTTACAGCTCAGTAATTACGCAAGATCACGTTCGCTACGAATAAAGAGATGCGAATTTTAGTTCCCCCTGAAAGGGTCGTAAATAGGGCAAAGAGGTGCAAAGTCTGTTCGCCTTCAATATAGGTTTTTTAATCCTAGCGTTGAGACCGACCTATTTCGCTTTGAGTCGTGTATTAAGCTCGAGGTACGTGCAAGCTGTGATCGTGTAATCTCGATGAATCGGGGCATCTCTAATGCAGAAACGATTAAAAGTAAAGCATAATGTTATGTATATCACTAGGATAAATTAAACAATGGTTCAATTAAATAAAGGTGACGAAAATCTTTTCTATCTATATATAGATAAAAATGAATAGCTGTTCGTTAGTCTCGCCAATACTCGAGAACGGATGGACCGATTTGTCTAATTTTGGTCTAATTTTAGTCTTAAAAAATTCGTGATAGTCCAGGGAAGGTTTAAATGGTGAGAAAAATGGAAAAATTCACGAAAAAAAAATTCTAATATATTGTGCCATCTCCAATTAAAATGTAATTTAAAAATTTGGGCAGGCCTTTAGTATGGGCCGCTACTTGTGTCGATACTCTTGCGCCTTCCCATCTTCCTAACTCGTCGTGTTGTGCTGGTGCTGCCGCTGCGGCTGCAGAGAACCTCAAGCGGCGAAAATATAATAACCTTGTTGGAAGTTATATTTTCGAACCGTTTGGGGTTGAAACTCTCGGTTCGTGGGGTCCGAGTGCTCACAAGTTGTATATATAAAGATCTGTCAAAACGTCTAGTTGACATTTCGCGTGACCCAAGGGCTGGCTTTTACCTCGGACAGAGGATAAGCATTGCCATACAGCGTGGCAATGCCGCCAGTCTTTAGGGCACATTACCAGTCGACAGCGATGTGGAAGAGTTTTTTGACGCCATATTTTAGTTTTAGTTAGTTGTAATTAGATTAAGGTTTTTATTATTATTTATTTTATTTTATTGTAATTATAGTTAGTATTCTTAAATGCAAATAAACAACAGTGGATTTTAAAATGAATTATGCTGGTACTGGTAATGCCAGTAGATAGCGTTATTCTTTGACCGTTTAGCTAAAAGTTATCACAACATTCATGGACTATTAGGTCAGCTAGTAACTTTATAAAAATCTAGTGGCGCAGTGTTTATTCTCTAATTATAATAATAGGTTTTATTTTTTGTGTATATTTGGTTGTGGGCGATCGGCGGCAGCAATCTCTCGCGCCGGGCCTTGATATAAGCCATTGTCTGGAGCGAGAAGGAGTGGCAGGCGGTCGCCTCCTTCTGCGAAGCAAAGGAGGAGGCCACATGAGCACGCGTGAGTCAATGGCCCTCGTGCTCCAGCAGCCGGGATTCCGATCCCGATTTTCGGCCACCGTAGGCGCGGGCTTGCGGACGGCGAGCAATGGGTAGCTCGCCGTCCGACCGTCCGGTAACCATCTGGACCGAGCCACCTTCCACAAGGTGGACCGATGACCTGGTGAGTGTCGTGGGAATCCGATGGATGCTAAACGCACAGGACCGGTCATTGTGACGACATTTGGGGGAGGCCTATGTTCAACAGCGGACGTCTTTCGGCTAAAATGATGATGATGATGATGTATACTTGGTGAGTCTAAGAAAAAGTCTACAACCTAGTAGGCCTTTTTACCCTCCTACCTCCACCTCCCATTTTAGCTTTGATAATAATTTATATGGTAGATCAATGTACGCCTATAATTAGGATAATTGTTATTTAAAAAAAACTGGGCAAATTCGAGTCGGACTCGCACTCTGAGGGTTCCGTACAAACTTACCTATATAAATAGTTCAATTTCGGAATGTAGTCCTGAAAGATTTTTCGGAACCGCAAAAACAAAAATTATGACGTAACAATTAATTTACAGTTTTCAGATTTATTCCTATATTTGTGTTATAAGACCTTGCTTCATGCCAAATTTTAGGATTCTGAGTCTACGGGAAGTATTTTGATTTCCGAGAGTGTCGAAATGTACGTTTTTTTGCCACATCAACCGAAGTATCTTTTCTACTCGTTAACTTTAAGTGTGATTTTTTTTACAGCTTCATGAGTCTGCAGATCTGACTTTATGGTTTTAATTTCAACTCAATACCTCTACGCGTTCCCGAGATAAAGGTTCTTGACAGGCAGACAGACAGACGGGCGGACAGACGGACAAAAAAGTGGTCCTATCCTGTTTAGTTTATTTTAACCACAAAGGCTAAGGCGGGAGCTCCGGTTCTAATCTAACCTGTCCGTGTCGGGTTGCCCTAAAATATATTAATTCTTTATGTCACATTAGAGTAATGTCGACCTTCAGTGTGTCGCACAAGCGTGCTTCCGAACCACAGTGAGTCGCAGTACAGTTTTGTCGCACAAGCGTTAATCGCACCGCCATTTGTCGAGCTCACGTAGTACAATTGTGCATTATTCCAGTCAAATGTTGTATAAGTCAATGCTTACCATGTTTGGTTTCAACAGCGTTCCCTCTAGGAAGACGTGGTGGTCGTTTAACGCCTTGTACACCCAAGCCAGCGCAGTCTCCGTCACCTTCTGATTTCGTACTATGTCATGATCGCCTGGTAGCAAGAGAGAAAAAATATAAATATTAAGAAGAAAAAATGAAATTGAAACACCCTGCGATGGTTTACTAATTACAATATTGAGATGATCGGCAAAGGTCGGAATAGAATAAAATAGAAAGTTACTCTAACATCGGTGTTCCCCTGGCTGGAGGCTTTGATTTTTAATTAAGGCCGCCACAGGCAAGTCCGGTTAAGCAGGCGACAACCTCCTAGGTTGACCTGCGAGAGGCCACAAACAAAAAAAAAACATCGGTGTCACTGTGGTGAAGCTGTCGACAACCTCGGACACCATGGCCTGTCCTGCTACAGGAGCGTAGGCCGCATATCACGGCACGCTAGCATCATCAGCTCTAGTCATCGCCGGCGTACCTGCCGTATTAGAACCTAATGGCTTGGTACGTGACGATGGGATGAGACCAGACGACGTTGGTGCCATAGAAGGTGGGTGGGCCTCTGGTGTGGGACGCAACCTGTGTCGACACCCTTGCGCCATCCCATGTTCCAAGTACGGCGAGCTGTGCTGGCGCTGCCGCTGCGGCTGCTGAGACCCTTAAACGGCGCAAATACTGTATGTAACCTTATTAGAGATTACAGTCTTGAGCCGTTTGGGGTCGAAACGCTTGGGTCCGAGTACGCGTCTCCTTTTTGAGGAAATTTCACGTCGACTGATCGACACTTTGCGTGACCAGAGGGCTGGCTCGTTCTTTGCCCAAAGAATTAGCATTGCCATTCAATGTCGCAATGCTGCCAGTCTTCTGGGCAAATTTCCGGATGACAGCGATGTGGAGGAGTATTTCGACGCCTGAGTGTATTTTGTGTTTTTGTATTATATTTATGTATATAGTTAGGTTTTAGTATAGTTTAGTTAATATTTATGTATTTTATGTAAGATCGTGTTTAAATAGAATAAACTTTATTGTACACTAAAATTGTATTTTACATCTAAAGTTCGTGGAAATAAGTAACTTAGAGTTCATAATACCTCCTCTAAAATCCCAGAATCATAAACATGATGACTAAATCCCGGAATTTATGAAATTGCAAATTACTTATTGCGCTTTGAATACATTTGAACTAAATTATTATATTGAAGAATCTTATTATATTTTAAGAGTTCCGTACTAAAACTGCCCGTTATATTAAAGACCTTTATTTTAATCTTACAGTTTTAGTTCGCAGCTCTAAAAACATATGATTCTTCAATTTAATAAAAAATTTATATAATACCTACTATCAGGCCCGACAAACGTTGTCCTGTCTGAAAACTGGCTTTTCATCAGAAAAAAAACTCGAGCCCCGATTACAGAGCCACTTATTAGATCCAATTGTATTTTCAAACCATCTAGGGACTTAATCAAATATATACACAAAATTTACATCCAAATCGGTCAAACTGTTTAGGAGAAGTTAGGTGACAAACACACTAATTAATATATCAACGCATAGGCAAAACCACTGGACTAGAAACGTGAAATTATGCACAAGGCTTGCTTTTATGACGTAAGCGAGCACTAAAAGAGGAATCTCCTAAATTGTCCCCTAAGGGGATGAAACGGGGGTCTAAAGTTTGTATGGAGAAAACTACTTTCACGCGGGTGTAGCTGCTGGCAGCAGCTAGTTATGTATATAAAGATATAGGTATTATTTTATAGTTCAATTTATTAAATTCCGGGATTTTAGAGAAGGTAATATCAACTCTATGTAGTTACTTATTTCCACGAAATTTTGGCAAGTTTACTTTACCTATTCCTATCTCAGGTTATCCGTCAATTAAATTAATAATTACCTTCACACCTCGATCATAGACATATGCTCCCTTAAACACACTAAGGGAATCAAACAATGAGACAGGAAACTGAACCCAATTCAATTTATCATAAGTCTATATTGAGCCTGTCAATACCAACAAATCTTTGTGTTCAAACCAAACGGGTTTCTAGGAAGGGGCCCTAATAGACCTTTACTCTCCCCTCCCTTCCTCCCATTACACGTGGCTTTGGCAAACAAAGAAAGGGAATTAGGGAGAACGATTTTTTCAAGAGGCCACGATGTTTTTACCCTTAAAATAAATCAGGGAGGCTTCACAACCGTCGTGCCCAAATTAATCCAACTTCATATTTTAATTTTAGTTTTTATAATACTAACGGTTAGTGATTTAACCAATATTCGCATTCGCATTCGCGAATATTCGCACATTTTTTTAAATTAGCATTCTTAAAACAAAGTGATCCTTTATGGGTTCCGTTTTTTTTCTTTTGAGGTACAGAAACCTTTGTCCGTCCGAATGTCTGTATGTCTGTCTGTCAAGACCCTTTATCTCGGGACCCTTTATATCGAATTGAAATTAAACACATACTTAGGTCTGCCCTGAAGCCGTGAAAAAATCAGTTTTTTTTTTATCTGAAAACAGTAAATTTATAGAAGTTACGGCACAATAAAAAGTTTTTTTGCGAGTCGCAAAATTTTCATAACGAAATTCGGGAATCGAACTTTTTATAGGTAAGTTTGTGCGGAACCCTTAGTGCGCGAGTCCGACTCGCACTTGCCCTGTTTTTTTTTCAGTTAACTAATAGCAGTAGTTGAGGCGAATATGAAGGCAGTTAAGGACAGGAGCTCTGCGGCATTGTTCGAAAGTTAGAGGTCGGAGGTTGCTGAAAATTTAACGTTGTGGTTTGATGTTCCACTTTTTTTCTACAACTTTCACACAACGCCATCTAGTCCCTAACCAACAGACCCGGTGCTATGAGTACTAAATAACTGATAAAAAAAAAATAGTAAAGATAAATTACACCCAGATACAGAACAAATGATCGTGCTCATCGCACAACTATTTATCTTGGGTGGGAATCGAACCCACGAACTCCGAACTCTAACTCCGAACTCAACGAACACGAATAGCAGCTAGTCCGGCATGGCCACTATCCACTAGACCAAAAGGCCAGGTTAGAAATATTACCCGTCAATTCTAAATTAATATCCAGGTAACAAGTACATAATAAGCGCATAATTACCCAAAATTAATTAATACATAATTATAATATTTGATAGAACTCAACAATTACGTCAAAGCGACGAGACGATTCAAGCTGAAATTAATCACTATGTTTCATTCCATCAAATAATTAACATGATTGTTTGGCCCAGTGTTTGATATCATCAATAGTTAATTTAATTAGTTGATGTTCTTAATATAATTTTTTTAATAAGCCTAAATCTGCTGAACTTTGAATTCTGTCAACATGTTAAACCTTTTCAAAGTAAGGTAAGTATAGTTATGTCATTCAATATTTCTTTCTTCTATCTTTTTTTTTTAGTTGATATAAAATGTGGATGGATGGAGAGGAAGAATTTACTGTTTGCCGCACTAGTGTAGAAAATTGCGCGAGCTCGCTCTCTCAACAATTTATTTTATTTATCTTATTAGGCTGGGCCCTAAGCGACTCCACGAGTTGCCGGTCAACTCCCGTTTATTTATATCTTCATAACTGTATTGAAAAAAGCCGTTTGATACACGGGAAAATTTGTCACTGCTGTGGTTGGATCCATAAAACCCCTGGCCTGTGGCTCGGGCGAATTCCGTCTCGGTCGCGATGACAAACTTTCTCCACTTGTATCAAAAATTCTCATACAATCAGAAGCGCCTCTAAGCGTCTCGCGCGCTTACCAGGGAAGCATAGCATAAGAGGGAGGTACGAGTATCTTATACATAGCAGTGAGTGAAACAAGGCGTTCGACAATGACGGGGAATGTTAAAAATAATAACAAAAATGTATAATTGTAACTCACCGTCCAAAAGCACGTCAGGTTCCACAATGGGCACCAGACCCTGGCTCTGGCAGATAGAAGCGTACCTCGCCAGGACCTGAGCTGTGTCATTGATAGCCTGGACTGATGGGGTGTTCTCCCCAATCTTGAGAGGACACCGCCATTTAGCGAATTTGCAGCCTTGCTTCTTGTATTCAGCACACCGAGTTGCTAGGTTATCGAGACCTGGAAAAAAGTTGGAATAGGTTGTAAAAAGTTTTCAAGAAATTGAATGATCTTTTGGGCTCACTCATTCCATCGCAGACTTTATATTACTAGCTCACCATCAAGCGAGAACGAAGTCAAGAGCGTGGTCTCAGGAATTGAAAAAAATCTTCTGAATTTCTGAGCTCCCTGAATTCCCAAATTAATTGGTTGATTTGATTGAATCAGGGGCGCCGGCTTTTAGAAAACCTCATGCGAGCTCATGCTCATTTGAGGACTCAAAAAAGTGGCAAAGTGTGAAAAGATAAATGCACAGTGATCGACAGACAAATAAATAAATGTCCTACTTACATACTGCGGAACAACGAAGGTACCACAAACACCCAGACCCAACACAATTATCTGTTTCATCAACAAACATTTGAGTTGGTGCGGGAATCGAACCCGCGACCCTGCGTCTCAATCGGCGCTATAAACCGCTACTGGTTGATCGGGTAATGAAAAAAACGCCCATCCCTAAAAGGCGATTACTGATTTGTTTCTTGATGTCTATTCTCAGAGGTGTTCAGCACCCACTGTTTATTTCTCATGGGTGCTCGGGCCCCCGAGCACCCACGGAGTCGACGTTCCTGGATGGTATTATAAGAGTGAAGGCCGTTCGTAGGAATTCGGGTGATAATTGTTTTGACTTACTATATTATTTATCACATAATGTCACTAAATATTAAAAAAAATATCTTTAACTATACAAATGCATAGTCGGAAACCGAAACTTTTATTTTTTGAGTGTGCGATAGGCGAAAAATGCCTCCTAACCCTCTTATTAACCCTTCTCCTTTGAATAAGCTAGTTGAACTAGGCCCTGAATAATAACTGTTGCAAATACAACTGAAAATAACTCTGATAAGGATTCAAAAGAATGAATACAAAATACACCAGAACCAGTACCTATCAATTTAATAACGAATACAAACCTATCTCACAAAAAAATTGGGCCTATACCTGGTAGATCCTAAATTCATGTTCACTAATGTCATAGACCTAGCTTATAATCAGCTATATAATGTTCCCACTGCTGGGACTCCGGCCTCCTCTCTAGGAGAGGGAATGGGCCGTAATCCACCACGCGGGCCCAGTGCGGGTTGGTGGATGTCACATGTCTTTGAATTGTTTGGTTCTAGGACATGCCGGATTCCTCACGATGTTTTCCTTCACCGTTTTGAGAGCAGTGCTGATGAAAGAAATTACACAAAGTAATCATGCGCATTAGCGCCTGGCCACAACTCGTAAGTTGGGGCCGGTACCACTCGGCCACCACACCACTGCTCTCACCATAGACCTAAGAACAGGTAAATTTGTAGGAAAAGACGGAGCATACCTTGTGTAGTGACCTCATCTTGCGAGAGAAACAGAGGGACAGCATCCAGGTCCAGTTTGATGCCAGGGATGATGTTCTGCTTGTTCAAAAGCTCAATGAAAGAAGTTCCATCATCAGTCTTCTGGTAGACCGTCTCGTCAAAGAGGATTGTTGCTGACACGTGCTCGGAGAGATTCTGCAAATTGTTTTGGTTTTAGATGGTAAAATATGCCAACGGTACATTATATGACTGGCCTGCTGGTCTAGTAGTTAGTGACCCTGACTGCTATGCCGGAGGTCGTGGGTTCGATTCCTACCCAGGACAAATGTTTGTGTGATGAGCACGATCATTTGTTCTGTGTCTGGGTGTAATTTATCTATAATATGTACGTATTTAGAAATATATAAGTACGTTTATCAGTAGTCTAGTACCCATAACACAAGCTCAGCTTAGCTTGGGACTAGACGGCATTATGTGATAGTTGTGGAATATTATATTATATTATTGTACTATCGGCATATATAAATATACTATGTCTGTCATATGGAGATATCATATGTTCGACTGTATTGAAGCGTAATTAATTAGCAATAAAGTAAAAATATAAGTCTAAGTTTGAAAAGGATATAGGCTGGCCATGTAGCACGTTACAGTGATAAGTGATGGACAGCAGAAGTAACGAGACGGAAAGAACAGCTTATGACGTCATTGGGTAATCACATTATAGCTACAGGAGCTTTTATTTTATTTTATGGTGGGAACTCATCCAATGACCTCTCTCGCCTGGGGCGAGGCCAGAGGGTGTGTCAGACTTTTACTGACTAAAACCTTCTTTGCCTCTCTCTGGAACGCATGTTCCAGAACCCCGGACGTCCCTTTCGGAAGTCAATTCTTGGCCCCAGTAGGCTTCGGTCCTGCTGGGCCCGTAGGGGCAGGCCGAAGCCTACTGGGGCTATAGGTCAACTTCTGATAGAGATACTCGTGGTCCTGGGACGCAAAGGGCAACTGAAGGTATATAGGTATGGTTTTAGTCGGCAAAAGTCTGACACGCCTTCTTGCTCCGCCCTAGAGCGGGAGAAGACATTGGATGATTTCCCAACTTAAAAAAGGGAATATGTCAGCTTCTAAAGAGTATTTAAAGGTTATGAATCGTACATGTGTTTTTACATCAAGCTGGGGCGTGAAACATTCATCAGCAAAAATACAGGAATCCCTTGCGAGACATTTTGTGCGACAAAACAAAAGCGACGCTGTTTTGTTTTTTTCCCAAAGGCACGTGATCAACTTCTAATAGGATAGCCAAATGGCATCTGTTTTCCTTCGAGACAGGCTGTTTTTTCTTGATATTTTGTGGCATTTCAGTAAAGTATTTAGCAGATCGTAAGTAATTTTTAATGGTTTGAAGATTAGAACTAGCTACTAGAACTAGCTGCCGCTGGAATTCAGATCCCGGTTTCCACCGTAGGCACGGGCTTGCGGACGGTGAGCAATAGGTAGCTCGCCGTCCGACCATCCGGTAACCGTCCGGATCGAGGCCAAGTCGTCGACGGCGCGTAGTGTTCCACGCGCGCCTCAAGGAGATGTCAGCAACCATAGGGGCCGAGCAGAGTCGAAGCCTACTGGGGCCAAGGGTCTGATTCTGAAAGGAAAACTTGGCCCTGATATGAAAGGCAACGAATGAACAAGAGTGGGTTTTTAGTCAGTAAAAGTCCGACACTACCTCTCGCCAACCGAAAAAAAAAAACTAGTTGGAGGTTTTAAGAAGGTCGTTTTTAGAATTCCGTACCCAAAAGTTAAAATTGGGACCCTATTGCTATCACACCTCTGTCCGTCACCAGCCCCCCTAGCCAAGTTACAATCGTTTCGTTCGCGCCGAACGCCTCCAGTAGACCACGCCTCTGATTCCTTTGTTCTGACCACGTGATTGAGCGTTGAGATGACAACAGAATAAAGAATTCGGAGGCGTGGCCTACTCGAAGCGTTCGGCGCGAACGATACGATTGTAACTTGGCTAGGGGGGCAGGCTGGCAGGCAAGTTTTTAACTTACGGACGTAAGTAAAAAAAATATGTTAAAATTAATTGCAACTGAAAAGCGATTCAATTAAGAAAGAAAAAAAAATACTGAATATCGCGAATTCGATTCCCACACTAAATATTTGTACGGTCTACAGATCTGTGTTCCGGATCTAGCTATCTTATGTTTTAAATATGAGTTTTATATGTTTCTGACCACACCTACAATACAGGAGTTATAACAATACAGGAGTTATTGCTAGTGTGAGATAACGATTTAAAAAAAAATCTAAACCTAAGCCTATGCTAATTAAACGCGCACAATCGTTCCCTGTTTTCAAAAGACTCGTTAGGGAACATTACCTGTCGCTGTGAGTATCGATAGTCGTCATTCACATTTCTGTCTACAGTTTACAATAATTATGTATGTATATATGTATCTATTATATATCATATGTAGATATATATATGCTGTTTTTGTCACACCGATGACAGCCCCATTTCTTGTCCAGGCGATTACTGTCCATTCCAGGTTGCCTGGAAGAGATCGTGGAATGCGATAAGGCCGCACATTGTGTGTACGTATGTGTTTTAGTTTTAGTTTCCTTTTTTGTTTGTATTTGTGTACAATAAAGGATATAATAAATAAATAATAAATAAATAATAAATAAATAATAAATAAATAATAAATAAATAATAAATAAATAATAAGTAAATAATAAATAAATAATAAATAAATAATAAATAAATAATAAATAAATAAATTAAACTAATTCGAACTAGCTCGTGGTTTGGAACTAGCTTAAATATAGAGACCCTACCACAAGCTCTTAATGCGATCCATTTGACGACCTGAACTGAACTGTTAAAGGGATGGAGCTATATGTTTTTATTATTATAAATAGGCTCGCGTTTGACCACTATCTCACCTGATGGTAAGCGATGATGTGGCCAACGATGGAACACGTTTGCTTAGAAGTAACCTATTCACTCCTGACTAAAACTAGAGCTAAATTAGACCGACGCACACGTGGACCACGCCTGATTTGTACGTAGAACGGCGTTGCGTGGCGTGGATCTAATGTAGCTCTACAAGTCTAGTTGCCATATAAAATGTATGGAGACCGACGCGCCCAGATCGGCGTACGTGGCACATGTGTGCGCAGTGTAGTTCTACCTTTAAAGACCCCTAGGTTCTACATGGCGTGTAACTCCATCCATCACTTTCTCACTTCCACGGTTGACATTTTACACGTCATTATAAGGCCTCAGTTCTCAACTCACCTCAGTAGTAAAAAGCAACTGGCGGTATCTCCTTCTGTTATTCTCTGTGTTCTGCTGTCCAATAGCAGCCAAGAGTTTGCCAATCCCCTCTGAAAAATACCAAGACGTCGTTACAGTAGGTCATTTTAATCGTCAGTTTATTACAAACATAGACTTTTTATCGAATTTTGGAACATTTGGTGACGGTCTTTTCAATAGGTCTTTACACTCACACTCAATAAAGTGACCTAACTCAAAAAAAGAGGATATTATTTGAAATTTTAACCCTATTATAGAAATATATAAATACCCTGTTTTTTGGATTAGGTTTTTTTTTATAAATAAGCGTGAAATTGTTGTTTTATGAAACTGTACAGTTTGAACGGTGATATTTTCAGATGGACTTGGAATAATAAGTTCGAATAAACGTGGCAATGATTTGACTTGGTGACGCTGAACTTAGTTTGTTTTTCTTGTGCATTGTTATTAATCTAACTATAGTGCTAAAGTACAGTGCTTTACTATCCTTGACAATAAGATCCTTAAAAGACACTGAGGATTTCCAGTCTGCAACCATATCAGGTGTCGAAAATCACTAATCTGTACAATAAAATAAATACAAAACTAGATACTTAAATCCTCACCAATTTCCATTTAAACATTAAGATTAGTGACTAAAAAAAAACCGACTGAAGCTTTTATTGCTGTAATCAAGTAACTCCATTGCTGTGTTGCGGTCATAATGAATACCATAAAAATAGCATTAGTTCGAAGTTTAAGATCGAAATTGTAAAAATATACTTTAATATTGTAAATTAGTGTAATTGTAAGATATTTATTACTATTTAGGAAGAATCAACGGACTACCTAAATACGATTATATGGATTAAAATATACAACAATTTATACACAAAATTCTGATCACAGATTTTTAATATGTACAGTCAGGGGTCAAAAGTGCAGTTCCACCTTACCAATGCTAAAATGTCTAAAATTTATTTGTAGAAGAGTGTCAATGGTCCATGACTGATTTAATAGGCAGCATAAAATTTAAAGTATTGAATAAAGTAAGTAGTTGTGGATTATTGAATTGCTACAATAAAGAAATTTCAGACACTTTAGCATTGGTAGAGTGCAACTGCAGTTTTGATCCCTGACTGTACCTACCTATAATTCTAGATTGTTTAGCACTGGTATGTAATTTGAAGTTATTGGATCAATAAAATCAATATTAGGTATACTAGTTCATATATTTTTATACATATTCCATAGTAATGATTATCTTACCATTGGTCTCATCAACAGCAAGGATGCCCTTCCCTGGAACCACAATGGCTTCAGCCGTGGCCTTCAACTCCTTCTGCAGAGCAGGCTCGGGGTATGAGAAATATGTGGTCATCCTGTAGCATCATAGAAAGAAGATCATTAACGTAGGTCTTTAATAGATGTAACTAAAATGTAGGGGCTCTTTTTTGAGGTGGAAAAGCATCAAAAGGCTTTTTCCACTCTGAATGAACGAAAGGCTGGAGTGTGAGGATTACCTTTCCTTCACGTTTCCTTCAAGTGGTGAAACCACTTTACTCGAATTACTGCTTCGCAGAAGTTTACTGCTTTACATGCTTTCTTGCTCCTTACCATGGCCTACATGCGAGCCAGATGCTAGAGGTCACCGCCGCCGATAGCCTCCACGAGGTATGTCCTCCTGGAAATCTGCACAACACCTGGGGATTTCTTCCAACAAACGAAACAGGAACCACCCAAAACAACCGTGTCAAAGATTCAAAGCCTTACAGCCACTTTTGGAATTTCAAGAAGTCAGTCAGTCAGAAAAATGATACTAATTGCACATTCCAAAGAATAGATCTCTACGGAGAAGAATGTGCAAGAAACTCCGTAATGTCCGGTAAAAGCGGAAAAGTCAGGAGGCTGTGGTGCTTCTTTAACTACTCCTCAAACAGAGGACTTATTAACGCAGTTGTAGCGTACCCAGCGCTAGGCTGAGACAGTCGCTGTCTTCAAGCCGCCATTATAGCCTACCGGAGCTCTGTGCTCCGTGCCGCGACTGGTCAGGCAGAAGAGTACTGGTCAATCTTCAAGATTAAGCAACGATGCAAAGTCGGTCCATGGGATAATCCAATGGTGGTGCTTCTCGACAGTCGAGAACCACCACCATTGGATTGTTAAATGGATTGGATTTATAAATCTTTGTAAATCGTTATTGGTGGGATGGGAAAATCAGATAGCCAGTCGCTCCATATAAAATATTGGTACTGAGCTACGTCCCTCTGTACGTCTGCCATGGTTGTTGAGGTACGTGAACAAGTTACAGTCGCAGGAATCCGATGGATACGAAACGCACAGGACCGGTTGTTGTGACAACAGTTTGGAAGGCTTATATCCACCTGTGGACTGAAACGATGATGAGCTCCGTCCAGTAAGATTGGAATTTGATCCCAAAATATTTGTGTAAAAGTATGGCAGATGGATTGCTTAGTGGCCAAGAAGCAATAAAAAGCAAAGAGTTCACTAAATTAGCATTTTATTGGTTTCATGTTTTTGCTTATTTTAGGTAGGTAGTATATATTTTTTTTTTATATATATATTATATAGGGGAATCGTATATTACTTTCTTATATCATAGCTATTAAATATTATAACTTAATAAATATATAAACAAACTGAAAATAATATATGTACAAACGGGTAGAAATAAAACTCATAGGGCATCAAAAAATTCGTCCACATCGATGTCAATGGGAAAAGTGCCCGGAACGCTGGCAGCATTGCCATCCAGCGTGGACATCCATTCGTTGACCAAAGAAAAGCCCAGCCCTCTGGTCACGCGAAGAGTCGACCAGCTGTTTGCTGATATCCCGAACAACTCGATGAGCGCTCGGACCCCATGGCCCTAGTGTCTCAACCCCGCTCAAATATATAACCTCCGATGAGGTTATTATATTTACGCCATTTGAGGTTTTCTGCACCTGCAGCAGCCGACCCAGCACAGCCCGCCGTACTCAGAAGATGGGATGGCGCAAGGGTGTCGACACATGTTGCATCCCACACCAAAGGCCTACCCAACTTCCAAGGCATTATAGTCATCTCTTCTGGCCTGTTCCCATCGTCACATACAATGGCTTGCCATTGGGTTCTAAAACATCTGGCACCCCGGTGGTGGCAAGAGCGGCGGATGATGTCATTAATTCTGGCATGTCGTGCTATCCGACCAGTGCTTCTACTGCATGATAGGCCATGGTGTCCGAGGCGGTCGATTGCTTCGCGGCACTGACATCGATGTGGAACTCCACTAGGAGCACCCAGACGCAGGCATGTAGCGATCCGGAAGGTGGTGTCACTCAGCATAGTACCTATGTTAGGTGACGGTAGAGCCTGTAGCCAGAGGCCCGACTCCTATTCACCCACAGCCAGTAAGCGGGCGCGCTCAGCAGTATTGGTGGACGTATTAATAAGATTATTCCGTACCAGCCTGCAGAGCGACTCATCCCACTGTCTCTGGGAAGATGGACTCTCGGGCAACGCCTTGTCCGGGCCACTTTCCAGGCGTTCACGGCGTCGGTCAAGCACGGCACCTCACAGTCAACCAGTGATGGAGTTAAGATACGTTCGACTAACTATTGAGTGCTGTGGACCGAAGACAGAAACGCCGGTAGACTTATACTACAAATTTTGCTGATACCGAGCCCGCCAAAACGGATGGGTAACGTGGCTTGTACCCACGCTCGGTCATCCAGGGCCACATTTAAGATGGACGTTAAAACGGAATGAATAGTTTGATCAATTTTGTCGAAGAGATGTGGTTGTTCCCATAAAGAAGAGCGAAGAAAATACATAAAATTTGGAGCAAAACAGCAATATTAAATGAGGGTGAAAGCCGAATGTAAGTTAATTTTTGAAAGTCTATCTGAAATATCGTTGAAACGTTTAATTTTATCGTCAACGAATAAAGAAAAACTGTCTTCTAAAATTGGAGAACCTAGGAAGCGCAATGAACATGTCAGTATCGTCAGAAACAAAAATTTCACATTTAGAATGATTGAGGTCAAGGCCGATGGATCGAAACTGCTCCTTCAGAAATTGGAGATCATTTAAAACAGTACTTACGTCACCTCCCAGGGTTCCATCATCTAAATACCAAAGGTTAAATTTTGAATTTAATTATTGAATGATAGGACGAATAGCCAAACTAAAAATGACTGGCCCGAGAGGGTCACCTTGTTGGCATCCAACTGCAGATTCCAAAACATTGTCTTTATATAATAATTTTGATGGATGCCTATAGCATTGCAACAAAAAGTCGAAAATTTCTAGAAGTTCTTTTCTTGCTTCAGTCAACAATCGCCCTATTAATAGAGTTAAAGGCGTTTTTAACGTCACCTTAAGGATGACCTCACCCTTATTAGGATTTAGGAAGGTAGCGAGTGCATGTACGGCAGCCTCACAGCCCCATCTTGAACCAAAGCCAAGCTGTAGGGGCTGGAATTTGTTAGTCAGAGAGTGGCTATAAAGTTTACAACAGATTTTGGCTGCCGTACGCCTATAGGTGCACCCGACAGCGATAGGACGAATGCCACCGTCTCTCTTGCGCAGGGCACATACATTGGCCCCGTACAAAACATCGACGACGGCATCGTTCACGCCGCCGGAGAACATAAGGGTAACTAGAGCCAGAAGTTCCTTCAGAAGCGACTCACCGGCTTCGCCGGCGCCTGAGCTTAAAAGATCCTTTAAGTGCTGAGAAGTCAGGCCGTCGAGGCCACCGGCGGAACCGCTTCTAAAAGAGCTCACGGCTGCAAGTAACTGGGGGGCTGAAATTTGGAAAAAAGATGAATCTGAATTAGGGGTGTCAGGAGCATCAGGAAAGGTGAGGTCATCCGCAGGCAATGGGTGTTTACTCTCCAGGGCTGAAAGTGTATGTGGAGAGTAAGGCGCCACCACATCACTGCTGAACAAGTAGTGTAATGAAATCTGCTGGTATTATAACAGCAGAAACTGTAACAGGGTCAACCTATAACAGGGTCAACACGGCTGATAAACTTATGGCATTAAAAATCAGCACATAAATGACCTTTGAACATAGATCATTACTTATCAACCCTCTTAAAACAATTCCATAAAGAAATCATAACACAAACATTACGTCTATGATTACACTGCGTGATATGATTTTGTTACACGTTTAAGGGCCGCCGCACACGGGCTACTGGCCAAAACCACAAAACACCGCCACCGGCATATTTCCTGTAGTTGTGTTGTTTTCATACATGATATGCAGATGCGCCGCACACGGTTCACGCCGGTGGCCGCCACACGCTACAAGTCGCCGCACACGCCAGTCGCATTTTATAAATGTATCCATCACGTCTAATTAACGAGGGTACCTACATGCCGATAAATGTTTAAACTACCGTCACTTTACGTGAAAATTCAGAAGAGAAAAAATACCCACCTAACTTCTCTAACCCTGTATTTGATACTTGGCTAGACTGTCATCAGATATGCGGTCTTTTGAGTATCCGTTAATAACTAAATAAATAAACGACAGCTTAGACGGCTTATCGAGTTTTCCTACTCACGAAAGAGTCTATGATGAATACAGGTCACTGATCCCTGAAGATCCACGCTTTTTTAGGGTAGGAAATCATCAAATAACTTCGCCCAGACTGGGTGGAGCGCAAGGGGGGGTTCTCTACGTGAAATCAAATGACGTTAGCTCGAAAACCTGAATGCGACAGTACGTGAAATCGATAAATTATGAGTGCTACAGTTCACTACCTCGATGCCTCAAAATCTCGAAAACTATAAGGCCCCTCGTCCACTGCGACTTTTTGTACCGATGCTCTCGCGTGTTTTGTAAGCACGCGACAGCATCGCTACTAACGCGCTACAGCAACGCGACTGTATCGATGCGAACGCGCTACAGCATCGCTACAAAAAGTCGCCTCGGGCGAGGGGCCTAAGGTCCAATCATTGGCAGCATGAAGGCGCATTCTCTTGAAACATATTTTTTCGATTTTATTTGAATATCTACAATGTAATGGAACACCTGAAATACTAGTAAAATGGTATTTACTGTAGTAGACAAGACACCACGTCAGAAGAAAATAATCATAATGTGTTATTCGAGCTATACCTAATGTCCTTCGATTTAGGTTTAAAGAATTTTATTCTCTTGAGAAAAATTACAGTTCACTTAAAATGAGATACTTACAGGTACTTAACCTGTAAGTATTGTAATATTCACATCTGGTGTGTTGGTGACGTCATAGGTTATATACATGTTATTTTTTTTTAATTTAGATTTAAGCGTTCGAATACCGTAATTAGAGACACAATAGAAAGACAATGAGAGAGAAAACAATTAATATTTTCACATTTCTTTAATTCTTCGGGTAAATCATTAAACAGCCGTGCTCCTTCAAACACTATTGTTTTTTTTGCATTAATTAGTTCGTGCGCGTGCAGTCATTAGTTGAAACTTTTTTTTACTTCTGGTATTTCAATTAGGAAACCCGCAGAAGAGAGTATCAGACTTTTATCGGACTGAAACCAACTCGTGTTTCTTCAAATACCCTTTGCTTTCAAAGGTGCGACTCTTTCGAACACTCCCGCTTCCCTTGGAAGATCTACCTTTGGCCGAATCAGTCATCGCGAGAGCTATTGAATATTTAATTAAACAATAATACTTACCTAATGTAGCGGGCAGATATTAACATAATGGTGTTTGTGCAGTACCGTAACTAGCACTAGCAGTGCCAGCGGTGCCTAGACAAAGACTCTGGAGGGGCGCAGAAATTATTAAACTAGGGCTAAGTTTTGGATCATGTTTGGTAGTTAGTAGCATACATTTGAATGTACCTACACGTAATATTACCTACTCGTAACATTGATATTTGTGATGTTTCCATTTTTTATTTAGATTTTTTAGATTGGTAATTTCATTGTGCTTTTTTATATTGTCTGTTCATATTTTGTGTTACATTAAATATATGTTGAATCGTACTAAATACAGTTGTAGACACGGATTGCCAATTGCTTGAGTGCTTAAGGTTTCAATAACCAATGGGTGGTAGTGGGTAATGGTGGATGGTGTGTTCGAGTTATTAAGTCACGTGTAAAATTTTATATTTAGCTAGCTTCTGCCAGCGGCTTCACCCGCGTGAAAGTAGGTTTTTCCATACAAACTTTGCACCCCCGTTTCATCGCCTTAAAAAATGAATTTTGAAAAATCCTCTCTTAGTGCTCGCCTACGTCAGAAAAGAAAGCCTTGTGCAGAATTTTATGTTCCTAGTCCCAGTAGTTTCGGCTGTGCGGTAATATGTCAGTCAGTCAGTTTCTCCTTTTATATATATATAGATTATTATTATGTTTTAAACTGGGTAAGATTAAAACTTTTTTTTAAGGGACCAGCCGGGTGTATAAAAGGGTAATTACGGCACTATGTTTGTATTATTCATTGATAATTTTGCCGTAGGCTTAATTTGTGTAATAGATTCGTTATGAATATGTAAGCTCTGATTTAAATAAATAAAATAAACATAAATGCTCTTGTTTTCATGATATTTATTTGTATTAAGCCACTAGTAATTAATTCCTGAACACGGCTACAAAAGTTTCACTGTATCAATTTGTTTGTGCAAAAACCCAACCGTTCAAAACAAAGTTTTTATTGAACAAAGAAATTAAAACACGGTATTTTCACCAAGCTGATGCAGAAGTAAAATAAACTAAAAAATGTAGGAATGGATTCAAAAACCTTTTAAATTTTGAGGCCGGGAAAAAGTTGGACGGTTAAAGTTACGGAATTCTAGTCTATTACTGAAGCTTTTTGTGCAATTAAATTGAAAAATGCCTATGGAAAAATAGTAGGTACATTTTGATGCAAACTTTGTCATTGCACACGAGGCTGAAAGATGTCCGACCAGAAGGCAAGGCCGTTATGGAACAGAGAGGCTGCAAAAACAACTGTACACGTGTATGAAACGACGTTTATCAATACAATTACTTTAATTTAATTTAGGGTCGCGGAAATCCGGTCATTAAAGCAACACTTGAGGGAGGCCTATGTCTAACAGTGGATGTTTTTCAGCTGAAATGATGATGATGATATTTAGTATTCGAATGTTCTCTTAGATACTTATCGTATCATAATGACATAATTAGGATGGCTTTATGGCGTACTGTTTTTTTTTCGTGCGCCATATTCGTTTTTAAAGGTACCTACTCGCTGTTTATTTAGGTCACAAAAAATATTAGTTTGTTGTTAGATGTGTAATTGTACATAATTATAACCAAAGGCATTAAATATAAAATTAACTACTACATATATCACTTACCGTTAGGTGAGATAGTAGTCAAACAAAAGCCTATCAATAATTAAAAAAAAACTACTAAGTATACCTACTTAGTAGTTTTTTTTTAATTATTGATAGGCTGAATTTATTATGAATGAATGAACATATTTATTCGTTATGCATTTTTTCTTTCTTTATAAAATTTAATATAATGTTATTACGCTTAATTTATTGCTTCCTTGTCTTAAAAATTCATGGAGCGTGGTTCAAGTTTTCGGCGGGATTTGTTCGAGTAAAGTTCAGTGGCTGTTTTAATTATTCGCAAATTGATTCCTAGTCGACACTGTGATGTAAAATTAAATTAAAAATTGGAGCGCTTTGGGATCAATGCATGAATGAAGTTTTTGGCGGGACTTCTTGGAGTGAAATTCAGTGACTGTTTTTTTTCGCTCATTCCATATACAGGAGAACATAGGTTAGCACTCTTGTGCGTGGCTGTTTTAATTATTCGCAAATTGATTCCTAGTGGATATTGTGATGTAAAATTGATGTAGTTTTGTATATTAATTCATTAAACCCCGAACGAACACTCGGTCATTGTCTTTCTATTGTGTCTCTAATTACGGTACTCAAAAGGTTAAGTCTGCGCAACTGGACCATTTGTGGAATTATTGAAATATGCGCGATCTCGGTAAAATGGAGCTGAAAATTTTATTGTAGTTTTGGATACGTCAGCAAGGTTTGCTGAGAAGGCTGAATCGATATTTGCTGATAAATACTGCAAAAACATTAGAATGTGTTACACCCGCATTCTAATGTAAAACAAAAAAAAAGTAAAAAACTAAAACCCGACAACGATACGGTTTTAGTTTTTTACTTTTTTTATTTAAACAATTTTGGTGTTAAATTGAACACATGAATTTTTGTCCGCTAGACACGGCGTATTTATCTCAATTTTTATTTTTTAACACATTACTTTTTATCCGCTAGAGGGCGCCATATCGAGTTTTGTAAAACGTCACGTCAACTATGTTCAGCGGACAATTAAGACGGTTCTAACGATACCTCATAAGTCGAGTTCCGATAAGTAGATTAGGAGCTATGAAAGAATAGATACAATAACATACTCACATACATACAAACATACATACATAGCCTGACAAAATCATAACCCTCCTTTGGCTTTGCCGTAGTCGGGTAAAAACAAATAACTAAGTATGATATTCGAATACGAAAGAATTGAAAACTTATTACGCAAGAAAACATGAACGAAAGACTAGGCGATATGGTCGAACGACTATAGCCTTTCCTAAGGGGTAATTGAAAAAAAAATTAAAAAGTCAATGTATGAACATTAAAATTATGAGTACAATGGATTTTGGAGCGCAGTAGAACTACCCCGCCTAACGAGAAAGCAGAGTCATATTAATTTAAAGTAATCAAGAAAACTTACCTTGTCTTGTAAGCACTTCACTCAGACTGAACACAAAATACTGTATTTGTTTCTGTGATGATTTAGATAAACCACTGTTATCACACGATACGGGCTGTTGTTTTATTGTACGGATTACTTTAGACAGTTTGCTAGTGAAATATTCCGGTAATTTATTATAATTTATAAATTAGCTAAACTGACTGCTATCTCGACTGCTGATGATCATGGCCACATACATTTTTTTTTTTTTGGAATTTTGATATAGTCAAGAGACTTCTCCCGCTCTGGGGCGGAGCGAGTGGGTGTCGTTAAACTTTTACTGACAAACCGCCTTTGCGTTTTATGGCAATGGTAACTCTTTCCAACATTCCCGTAGCTTCGGCTCTATTGGGCTTCTTCAGTTTTGGTGATATCTCTTTGAGAGGCGTTGTGTTCTCGTGCGTGGAACACATGCAGCCACCGTCGACTCGGGGTCGGTCCCTTTCTCGATGTCCTTTTCTCGCATTGCTGCTTCGCAGAAAGAGCTTGCTGCTTCCCATTCCCTCTCGCTCCGCCTGAACCAGGGCAGAACATGAGAGGTCACCGCCACTGACCGCCCCCACGAGGACATGGTGGTGCTCCGCCCAAGTGGGGCTGACTTTTACCGTATGCTCCACCGTATCCTCCGTGCGATCTGCATATTCGATACCCGTGCGTTTCTTCCGAACTGGCCATGTCCGGTGAGGACCTACTTCAGGCTGAACGTGAAGACGCTGTGGCGCTTCTCTAGCCACTCCTCAAATTGTAAACTGTCGCGGTTGTGGTGTATCTAGCTCTAATTTAGTCTTAACAGTCGATGTCTCCATACCACATGACCACATATTATGTACGACGTGTTTCCAAGATATACGGTCTTCTGCAATGTAGACTTCTAGGCATTGACATAGGTACTTCGATAGTAAGGACAGAGTGCACCTCGTGTTTTTCTGATCCCACAAATTGACCGTGACCACAGATTACCCGTAACGGGCCCACAATCTTCAGAAGCGGTTTAATACATATTTTAATCCATGTCTGTGGGAATGGTTGTGCTTCTAGCCATCTTGCCAGTGGTCCTCGACGGCTGGCCATTCTTAGATATCTTATATTAGTCAAACGCACCGGAGAACTGCCTAGCATTACCTATCTACTATGTTGTAGTCATTTCATACCACTAAAACTTCTTAGGACTGCTTATTTCAGGACTGTAAATTCTACAGACTTCAAATGCCTGCCAGACCTACGGAATTGTTTGAAAGGGCCACCATGATCCTGGAAAGCAAAAGTCAACAAAAGGAGTACAGCTGGGTTTTAATCAGTAATAGTCTAACACACCCTCTTCCTCCATCCAGAGTAATTTGTTGATTTCCCTCACCAAAAATATAATCCTTAGGTAATATATTACGTAATGAGCAATAAATAATTCCTACGTAAGTTGAATATTTACAATATAATGACACAACACACGACAATACTCTTAAACACTTTCAAAAATATGAAACCGAACAAATAAACACATTGAATCGTCAAATCATCGTCATATCGTCAATCGTCAAAATCATCTTTATGAGTGTTGTTAATTATAAGGCTACGTCTTTATTGTAAAGCGGTGGCGTGTACCAATCACATCAACTCATGGGTGTATATAATCCATAGGAGCATAGAATTACCGATAGAAGAATATTTAAGCTAAATATACTCTATTATCTGTATGCAGGCCTAGTACCTACTGAGCCACATTTACATTAGGTGGCAAATCATTGATTTTTGGTCGTCAAAGTCACAGAAGACTGACCACAAAACAAACGCCCGTCACCACTTCTTAGCATTATTAATAAGTAAAGTACCTATTACTTGATTGGTTTTCTTGTATTCATACGTTAGACGTTTAAAGAAAGAAAATAAAGAAAACATTACATATTTGAGACATTTTTTTACTGACTAAAATCCACCTATAGTCCTCCATTTACCCTTTACGTTCCAGGGTGACGGTAACTCTTTCGAACATTCCTGCAGCCAGTCTCCATGAAACACCATTGTTAGTTGCTGGTTCCTTGTTACTGTGGTCTTGCCCTAATAATCAACGGAATGTAACAAATTAATATCAATGAAAGCTGTGAGTTTGAGGCCCAATTGCTGGTGTGAGACTTATTATTTGTTTACTTGGTTTGACTTTTTTGCCCCACACGAGGAATAACTCCTTTATCGTGGGTGCGGTCACAAACATGCAAACTCACATATACACGGGACACTCAAATATTTCGATACTTCTTACGCTCGCATAAGGTCGTAAGGCAGAAAGTGTATTTCGATGCTTCCTACGCACGCATAAGGTCATAGGCAAAAAGTGTATTTCGATGCTTCCTACGCACGCGTAAGGTCATAGGCAAAAAGTGTATTTCGATGCTACCTACGCACGCATAAGGTCATAAGGCAAAAAGTGTATTTCGATGCTTCCTACGCACGCATAAGGTCGTAAGGCAAAAAGTGTATTTCGATGCTTCCCACGCACGCATAAGGTCATAAGGCAAAAAGTGTATTTCGATGCTTCCTACGCACGCATAAGGCCGTAAGGCAAAAAGTGTATTTCGATGCTTCCTACGCACGCATAAGGTCGTAAGGCAAAAAGTGTATTTTAATGCTTTCTACGCACGCATAGGGTCATAAGGCAAAAAGTGTATTTCGATGCTTCCTACGCACGCATAAGGTCGTAAGGCAAAAGTGTATTTTTTAAAGAAAGCCTATTTTGAAATTGTTAATGATATTCTAAGTAATTTGCGGTACACTTTTAATTAATCTGCATGCCGCAACGAAATTGGGCGAAGGCTACCACTGACTGGAGCCCGAATAGCAGGGGCCAGCGACGCGATAGGTCCAAAAGGAGATGGCGTGACGATTTGGACGCCTATCTAAAGGATTGGCCAGAAGTGGCTAAGGATAGAGAACAGTGGAAGAATGGAAAGGAGGCCTATGCCCTGTAGTGGGACAAACAGACTAATAATTTAAAAAAATAATAATGTTTTTGCCAGATTCGAAGAATCATAGTACCAGACGATAGATGTAATAAAAAATAACAATATTTATAAAAAAAAAAATATAGTAAAATTTTACTCACAAAATGTATTAGGTACGGCTTTATGCATAGGAGGCATCGATTTGTTCCATGCGGGTATCAAACTCGCAACACGGAACGATGCTTCGTCAATCGCTCAACCACTGCACCATCCGTGTCAATGTGCCGTAAAATCAAACTAATTTTGAACCGAGTTAAGTAACTCAAAAACATCATTTTGTAATTTTCTATCATTCTTCAAAACGAAGGAGGTTCTTATGTTCGGCTGAATGTATATTTTTTTTTATGTATGTTCATCGATTTCTCGGTTAATTGTGGACCGATTTTGAAAATTATTTTTTTTAATAAAAGGTGATGCTTCCATGTTGGTACCATAGAAATATTGTTATGATCTGATCATAAACTCTGAAGATATGAAACAGAACTCCTCATAGGATCACAACAGAACTGTCGTGTTAGTTGCTAAGAAATTCATAGCAGGCGCTTTCAGGTAAAACATATACATGTTACTAAAAATCAGTAAGTACCTATTTATCTAAAATTGTAGATATCATCTTTATATACAATAAATATGCTTTGGTTTATATTATGATGTGCATAATCAGCGTGAATTAAGCGTTATTTTATAGTGGTCCTGCTGGAGAGTATGCTCTGTAGCATGACCACGTTGAATTGATATTTTCCAAGAAACTAACAATATACAATTTTTGATATTAAGCTACAAAAAAGACATTATCTACATTTTAACTTGTAATTTGTACTTAATGTAGTCAAAGTGTTTCTGCTGCGGAGTATGACACGAAGGTGGACACCGGAACTCTGTAATAAATTAATGTAGGTATAATATATACAGGGTGTAAAAAGACCGATCACATACCCGTTAACTACACATTCTGTACATATAACTAAGTCATTTTGAACAAAAAATATTGCTGGGAAACAAACTTTTTTTTCCATCTTTAAAAAAAATATGCTTTTTATTGCGAGCAATGTAAAGCGCGCAACTGATTGTGCCGGTGTGTGTGTAATAGGTACCGTGTATACGATAGGCGAGGCGCGGCGCGGCGGCGCCTCGGTGTCGCGCGCGTTTTGCATGGTGTAGGTATTAAATAGGCTCTTGGTAATTAAAAAAATCTGTTATGTACAATTACTTAAGTATACCAAATACGTACAGTTTTTAAATAGCCTGAGTACTTACCTACACTGTCCATCGCTTTAGCTTCCATCCCGCACAGGTGGCCTCTCAACACTGACGAGCTTCGGTTCAAACTGCCGACATTCCACGCGGAGACAGATGCGCGCCCTAGCCCGTGTGTTTTCATGAACTCGCTCCAGGGATCAGGATCCCTTCTTGCGCTGACCACTGCTTAAGTTCATCACATCAATAATTTTCTGTCGCATTGCCGCAGCGGTCTCGCAGGGGCGGTCAAACACCCTATCGTTGACGTAAACCCACAATAAGGCGAGCATGCTGGCCATGCTTTAGGCCCAAACCGTCCGATCCAGTTGTTTTCGAAAATCGTCGTCAGTTGCTCACGAACTGGTCTCACAACATGAAGCGGCGCACCGTCGTGCTGCTACCACAACCCAAGCTTCTGAACTAGTGGCATCTCTTCCAAAGTGTCGGTTAGGTAGCCAGTAACAAAATTGAGGTAGGCAGGCCCGTCCATTCTCGGTGGCAAGAAAACCGGGCCTAGGATCTGGTTTCCCACAATGCCAGCCGTGTCTGGAAGCCCGTTTCTTGGGTTTAATTTGGATTGACGGAACACCAATAATGGGTATTTCGGCGGTTCCACATTCCATTATTTGCGAAAGTGCTCTCGTCGGTGAAAATTATTTTTTGGATGAAGTCTCGTTCCTGGCTCAACAGCCACCTGCAGTAATCCATGCGACGTATCGCGTCACGTAACGAGCGCTCGAGCACTAGCACACGATGGATTTTGTAAGGCCGTTTCCTATCCCGCCTCAACACTTGTGTGCACATTAGAATGGGAAACCATGTGCCGATCGTGATGAACATGCCGCCTTCGCAATATTTTGGCTGCTGTTCGTACGCCCAATCGTGGGTTTTCCTGCATCACAGCGAGAATGGCCTCATCGAACGCTGGTCGTATTTGTCGGCCGCCTCCCAGAGAAATTGGTACTATCGGTTGGTTGTCCAGCAATCGCTGAACAGCTCTGGTGAAGATCCGCGAATCCGTGGGTTGATACGCGGTAGGATGCTTAATCCTGTACAGTCACAGAGCCGCAGTAGCGTTTCCATGAGCCATGCCGTAACAATAAATAATATTCACGTACTCGCGCACCGAATAAACATGAAAAGGCATCTTAACTCGCGATAGGTGCCTACAACTAAATGAATCCTGAAAAGAACACACTACACACACGAACATACAACGCACTCACAATACACCTACACTAAGCCTATCACTCCAACGCTTTCACTACTATCAGTCTACCACACAATACTACACAAACACAACTAATAACAGTAATTCGCAAAAAAAAATATCCACAAGTGCATGCGATGACGTAAGAAACCGAACTAATAACAAACACGTAGGTAAGTAAATTCGCAATAAATAAAATTCCTTTAAATTTATTTGCGGAGGGGGGTCGGACCGCTGGCGGCCTGTTTGATGCTTTGAGCACATCCGCGCACCGCCGGTGGGCGGCTTTTCCCTTTCATAGAGCACGAGCCGCTCGCGTGCTACTGGCGCTAGCGTCAGCCTGGTGTAATAACAAAATGTGATCTCATAGATTTAGGTGTCGCTCTAGTTATAAATAATTTCCTAAATTGAGTTTGAGTTTTAACGAGCATTTAGAGGCTTCATCAGTTTACGTACTTAAATTATTCTGTAGGTTGTCTCGTGATTACATTAAAAAAAATGTTATCAATGAACACAGATAAATGAAATTGTGAACCAATTCTGGTTAGTATTTGTGAAATAGCTAGCAAGTAGTTTTGAAGGCCGCTCTAAACACTAAAGACAAATTGTATCTCAGTTCAGACTGCTGCAGTTGTGTACGGAAGCGTGAGTAGCTTTGTTTTTTTTTAACGTTGTGAAATCATCAAAATCATCTCGCGCTCTGGTGGGAGAGGGAGTTTTAGACTTTTACTGACTAAAACCCAATGTTGATCCTTCGGTTGCCTTTGCGTTTCAGGGTCGCGGTACCTAAATCTTTGGAACATTCCCGCGACCGTGCCTGGCATCGCTCCTATCAGGCCCCATCAGTTTAGCTGACAGCTTCTTAAGGCGCACGTGGAACACAACGCGCTGTCCACCAGGGCTTGGTTGTTATCGGACGGAGAGCTACCCATTGCTCTCCGTCCGCAAGCCCGCGTCTACGGTGGCCGGGAATCGATCTGTGACTCCCGACAAACTAACGACTTCACGCAGGTAAAACGCGCCGCGTGCTCGTTTATGTTTTAAAATGTCATTTATTAGGTACCTACTAAACATTTTTATAAAATGAGGTACCTATCTACGACATTTATTTCCAATCATGCTTAACAGGATAGCTTTTAGTGCATAAGCCTTACAGCCTTATGCACTAGAAGCCATCCTCACTAGAAGTCATCCTCAAAAATGCCTACAATACTTACGGATTGTAGGCATTTTTGAGGGGCTTTATCGTTATCGTATTATCCGATAACTAGGTTGTGCAGGCCAAATAGGCAGTCCGGTTAGATTGAAAGGAGACCCTAATAGTTGGGAGAAACCTAAGCAGGTGATGATTAAGTGTATGGAACTTTGTGTGATTTTTCCGATAGCTTTAGGTAGGTTTTTTTTGTCGCGGCAGCGGAGTTTCGCCCCGGCGTTGCATCTCAATGCTTTAGGTAGGTACCTAATTCAAACATAATAAATGAAATTACGAAATTTACTTTTCCTTTATCATTGTGATCGTAAATGCAGCAATCACGTCGTTTTACCTGTTCGTATCACATCTTATTTACCTACTTAGTGAGGTTTATGTTATGCTTATAAACCTAGTGAGGTTTATCAAGTTGTTATTTAAGAAGTTTAAATTGTAGGTAGGTACCTACCTAGGATTTAAGTTTAGTTTTTAGATAAGTAGAAAGTAACTTTTTTGCGATAGGAAATCATCAAATGTCCCCTCGCGCTCTGGGTGAAGAGAAAGGGAGTGTCAGACTTTTACCGATTTTTAGTCAGTTAACAGTTTGAAACTCCATCTCTCTCTCTCTTTGTTCCTTCAGTTGCCGTTTGTATACCAGGGCCGCGTTACACCCGGGCGTTTCTTCCCGCTGAATCCGACACAGGAACCTTTCGAAACAACCGTGTCCGGCAAGGACCTTCGTCAGGCGGAAAGTGAGGACGCCGTGGTGCCTCACTAGCTACTCCCCAGAGAGGGAACTTACTATCCTACCTAGGATTTAAGTTTAGTTTTTAGATAAGTAGAAAGTAACTTTTTGCGATAGGAAATCATCAAATGTCCCCTCGCGCTCTGGGTGAAGAGAAAGGGAGTGTCAGACTTTTACCGATTTTTAGTCAGTTAAAAGTTTGAAACTCCATCTCTCTCTCTCTTTGTTCCTTCAGTTGCCGTTTGTATACCAGGGCCGCGTTACACCCGGGCGTTTCTTCCCGCTGAATCCGACACGGGAACCTTTCGAAAGAACCGTGTCCGGCGAGGACCTTCGTCAGGCGGAAAGTGAGGACGCCGTGGTGCCTCACTAGCTACTCCTCAGAGAGGGAACTTACTATCCTACCTAGGATTTAAGTTTAGTTTTTAGATAAGTAGAAAGTAACTTTTTCGCGATAGGAAATCATCAAATGTCCCCTCGCGCTCTGGGTGAAGAGAAAGGGAGTGTCAGACTTTTACCGATTTTTAGTCAGTTAACAGTTTGAAACTCCATCTCTCTCTCTCTTTGTTCCTTCAGTTGCCGTTTGTATACCAGGGCCGCGTTACACCCGGGCGTTTCTTCCCGCTGAATCCGACACGGGAACCTTTCGAAACAACCGTGTCCGGCAAGGACCTTCGTCAGGCGGAAAGTGAGGACGCCGTGGTGCCTCACTAGCTACTCCCCAGAGAGGGAACTTACTATCCTACCTAGGATTTAAGTTTAGTTTTTAGATAAGTAGAAAGTAACTTTTTGCGATAGGAAATCATCAAATGTCCCCTCGCGCTCTGGGTGAAGAGAAAGGGAGTGTCAGACTTTTACCGATTTTTAGTCAGTTAAAAGTTTGAAACTCCATCTCTCTCTCTCTTTGTTCCTTCAGTTGCCGTTTGTATACCAGGGCCGCGTTACACCCGGGCGTTTCTTCCCGCTGAATCCGACACGGGAACCTTTCGAAAGAACCGTGTCCGGCGAGGACCTTCGTCAGGCGGAAAGTGAGGACGCCGTGGTGCCTCACTAGCTACTCCTCAGAGAGGGAACTTACTATCCTACCTAGGATTTAAGTTTAGTTTTTAGATAAGTAGAAAGTAACTTTTTTGCGATAGGAAATCATCAAATGTCCCCTCGCGCTCTGGGTGAAGAGAAAGGGAGTGTCAGACTTTTACCGATTTTTAGTCAGTTAAAAGTTTGAAACTCCATCTCTCTCTCTCTCTTTGTTCCTTCAGTTGCCGTTTGTATACCAGGGCCGCGTTACACCCGGACGTTTCTTTCCGCTGAATCCGACACAGGAACCTTTCGAAACAACCGTGTCCGGCGAGGACCTTCGTCAGGCGGAAAGTGAGGACGCCGTGGTGCCTCACTAGCTACTCCTCAGAGAGGGAACTTACTACTGCTATCATGGCGCGCCCAGCGCAAGGTTGCGACAGTCGCTGTCTTCAAGTTCATACCATACCACCACAAGATCTCGCTGGAGCTCTGTCTGCCGCGCCGTGCCGCGATTGGACGCGGCAGCGGAGTTTCCCTTCGACGGCGTTGCATCATCACGTACTAGGATTGTTGCCTGCAAAATCCCACAGTGGCAGGCCAGCATGCCGGCTCGCCTCGCAGGAGACCGCGCGGTATCCCTGTATCATTAGGATGGCCATGACCCTTTTACTCACCTTCAGTCCGAGTGACCGAGTCTAAACCGGGGCCCCGTAAACGTCCATGGACTGCACAAACCACGGGGTCTACGCTCCGCGTAGACCCCGTGGCAGGAGGCGTCAGGACCTGCCAGATTGGGGAAGACCTGCGTCAGCGCAGCCGCGCTTAGTTAAGTAGGTACGGTAGGTAGGTACCTACTTTTAATTTCTACCATTTAATACCTAATTTCAAAATTAAATCAATAAACAAATAATAATCAACGTTTTTATTGAAAACGTAAAATCGTAAACTGTTCAATTCATAAAATAAATAAATTGTCCATACTGTCATCAGCTGAGCGCGTATCGCATTTGTTCGTTGAACTCGGAACCTCGCACGCTAGTGTGCGCGCCACAGCCGCACAGCTGCGTCGAAGCGTGCGTAGTATTTTGTATTCATTGCATTTTTGTAACTTCAAATGCGTAATTTGCTATGAAAAATTAATAATTTTGATAATGTTTATTCGGAAGAAAGTTTTCTAATGACACTTGGAATACGATTTTGAAAAAAAGTCAACTTTTTTTTCTTACTTTGACCTTGAATATCTCTGGAACCAGTGATTTCCCAGGTATGTTCTAGAAGAATAAAACTATCCCAGTGATGGGTACAATACGTAGTTTTCGTTTACGTTAAGGGTCTTTTTACACCCGATATAACCTTGTATATAACCTAATATACACGGTGTAAAAAGACCGATCACATACCCGTTAACTACACATTCTGTACATATAACTAAGTCATTTTGAACAAAAAATATTGCTGGGAAACAAACTTTTTTTTCCATCTTTAAAAAAATTATGCTTTTTATTGCGAGCAATGTAAAGCGCGCAACTGATTGTGCCGGTGTGTGTGTAATAGTACCGTGTATACGATAGGTAAGGCGCGGCGCGGCGGCGCTTCGGCGTGGCGCGCGTTTTGCATGGTGTAGGTATTAAGTAGGTTCTTGGTATTAAAAATTTCTGTTATGTACAATTACTTACACAAAATAAGTACAGTTTTTAAATAGCCTGAGTACTTACCTAAACTGTCCATTGCTTTAGCTTTCATCCAGCACAGGTGGCCTCTCAACACTGACGAGCTCCGGTTCAAACTGCCGATATTCCACGCGGAGACAGATGCGCGCCCTAGCCCGCGTGTTTTCATGACCCCGCTCCAGGGACCAGGATCCCTTCTTGCGCTGACCGCTGCATAAGTTCATCACATCAATAATTTTCTGTCGCATTGCCGCAGCGGTCTCGCAGGGGCGGTCATACACCCTATCTTTGACGTAAACCCACAAAAAGGCGAGCGTGCTGGCCATGCGTCCGATCCAATTGTTTCCGAAAAGCGTCGTCAGTAGCTCACGAACTGGTCTCACAACATGAAGCGGCGCACCGTCGTGCTGGTACCACAACCCAAGCCTCTGAACTAGTGGCATCTCTTCCAAAGTGTCGGTTAGGTAGCCAGTACCAAAATTGAGGTAAGCAGACCCGTCCATTCTCGGTGGCAAGAAAACCAGGCCTAAGATCTGGTTTCCCATAATGCCAGCCCACACATTGTGTTTCCACCGTGTCTGGAAACCCGTTTCTTGGGTTTGATTTGGATTGACGGAACACCAATAATGGGTATTTCGGCGGTTCCACATTCCATTATTTGTGAAAGTGCTCTCGTCGGTGAAAATTATTTTTTGGATGAAGTCTCGGTCCTGGCTCAACAGTCACCTGCAGTAATCCATGCGACGTATCGCGTCGCCTGGAACGAGCGCCCGAGCGCTAGCACACGATGGATGTTGTAAGGCCTTTGCCTATCCCGCCTCAACACTTTGTGCACAGTAGAATGGGAAACCATGTGCCGAACGTGATGAACATGCCGCCTCCGCAATATTTTGGCTGCTTTCGTACGCCCAATCGTGGGTTTTCCTGCATCACAGCGAGAATGGCCTCATCGACCGCTGGTCGTACTTGTCGGCCGCCTCCCAGAGAAATCGGTACTATCAGTTGGTTGTCCAGCAATCGTTGAACAGCTCTGGTGAAGATCCGCGAATCCGTGGGTTGATACGTGGTGGGATGCTTAATCCTGTACAGTCACAAAGCCGCAGTAGCTTTTCCATGAGCCATGCCGTAACAATAAATCATATTCACGTACTCACGCACCGAATAAACATGAAAAGGCATCTTAACTCGCGAAAGGTGCCTACGACTAAATGAATCCTAAAAAGAACACACTACATACACGAACATACAACGCACTCACAATACACCTACACTAAGCCTATCACTCCAACGCTTTCTTTACTATCAGTCTATCACACAATACTACACAAACACAACTAATAACAATAATTCGCAAAAAAATATCCACAAGTGCATTCGATGACGTAAGAAACCGAACTAATAACAAACACGTAGGTAAGTAAATTCGCAATAAATAAAATTCCTTGAAATTTATTTGCGGAGGGGGGTCGGACCGCTGGCGGCCTTTTTGATGCTTTGAGCAGAGCCGCGCACCGCCGGTGGGCGGCTTTTCCCTTTCATAGAGCACGAGCCGCTCGCGTGCTACTGGCTGCTGGCGCTAGCGCCAGCCTGGTGTAATAACAAAATGTGATCTCATAGATTTAGGTGTCGCTCTAGTTATAAATAATTTCCTAAATTGAGTTTGAGTTCTAAGGAGCATTTAGAGGTGGGCTTCATCAGTTTACGTAAATTATTCTGTAGGTTGTCTCGTGATTACATTAAAAAAAATGTTATCAATGAACACAGATAAATGAAATTCTGACCGAATTCTGGTTAGTATTTGTGAAATAGCTAGTAAGTAGTTTTGAAGGCCGCAGTCGGTAGGTTGGTACATGATTACGCTCTAAACACTAAAGACAAATTGTATCTCAGTTCAGGCTGCTGCAGTTGTGTACGGAAGCGTGAGTAGCTTTGTTTTTTTTTTTAACGTTGTGAAATCATCAAAATCATCTCGCGCTCTGCTGGGAGAGGGAGTTTTAGACTTTTACTGACTAAAACCCAATGTTGATCCTTCGGTTGCCTTTGCGTTTCAGGGTCGCGGTACCTAACTCTTTCGAATATTCCCGCGACCGTGCCAGGCATCGCTCCTATCAGGCCCCATCAGTTTAGCTGACAGCTTCTTAAGGCGCACGTGGAACACAACGCGCTGTCCACCAGGGCTTGGTTGTTATCGGACGGAGAGCTACCCATTGCTCTCCGTCCGCAAGCCCGCGTCTACGGTGGCCAGGAATCGATCTGTGACTCCCGACAAACTAACGAGCTCATGCAGGTAAAAAGCGCCGCGTGCTCGTTCATGTTTTAAAATGTAATTTATTAGGTGGGTACATACTAATCATTTTTATAAAATGAGGTACCTATCTACGACATTTATTTCCAATCATGCTTAACAGGATCATGCTTCACTAGAAGTCATCCTCAAAAATGCCTACAATACTTACGGATTGTAGGCATTTTTGAGGGGCTTTATCGTTATCGTATTATCCGATAACTAGGTTGTGCAGGCCAAATAGGCAGTCCGGTTAGATTGAAAGGAGACCCTAATAGTTGGGAGAAACCTAAGCAGGTGATGATTAAGTGTATGGAACTTTGTGTGATTTTTCCGATAGTTTTAGGTAGGTACCTAATTCAAACATAATAAATGAAATTACGAAATTTACTTTTCCTTTATAATTGTGATCGTAAATGCAGCAATCACGTTGTTTTACCTGTTCGTATCACATCTTATTTACCTACTTAGTGAGGTTTATGTTATGCTTATGAACCTAGTGAGGTTTATTAAGTTGTTATTTAAGAAGTTTAAATTGTAGGTAGGTACCTACCTAGGATTTAAGTTTAGTTTTTAGATAAGTAGAAAGTAACTTTTTTGCGATAGGAAATCATCAAATGTTCCCTCGCGCTCTGGGTGAAGAGAAAGGGAGTGTCAGACTTTTACCGATTTTTAGTCAGTTAAAAGTTTGAAACTCCATCTCTCTCTCTCTTTGTTCCTTCAGTTGCCGTGTGTATACCAGGGCCGCGTTACACCCGGGCGTTTCTTCCCGCTGAATCCGACACGGGAACCTTTCGAAACAACCGTGTCCGGTGAGGACCTTCGTCAGGCGCAAAGTGAGGACGCCGTGGTACCTCACTAGCTACTCCTCAGAGAGGGAACTTACTATCCTACCTAGGATTTAAGTTTAGTTTTTAGATAAGTAGAAAGTAACTTTTTTGCGATAGGAAATCATCAAATGTCCCCTCGCGCTCTGGGTGAAGAGAAAGGGAGTGTCAGACTTTTACCGATTTTTAGTCAGTTAAAAGTTTGAAACTCCATCTCTCTCTCTCTTTGTTCCTTCAGTTGCCGTGTGTATACCAGGGCCGCGTAACACCCGGGTGTTACTTCCCGCTGAATCCGACACGGGAACCTTTCGAAACAACCGTGTCCGGTGAGGACCTTCGTCAGGCGGAAAGTGAGGACGCCGTGGTACCTCACTAGCTACTCCTCAGAGAGGGAACTTACTATCCTACCTAGGATTTAAGTTTAGTTTTTAGATAAGTAGAAAGTAACTTTTTTGCGATAGGAAATCATCAAATGTCCCCTCGCGCTCTGGGTGAAGAGAAAGGGAGTGTCAGACTTTTACCGATTTTTAGTCAGTTAAAAGTTTGAAACTCCATCTCTCTCTCTCTTTGTTCCTTCAGTTGCCGTTTGTATACCAGGGCCGCGTTACACCCGGGCGTTTCTTCCCGCTGAATCCGACACGGGAACCTTTCGAAACAATCGTGTCCGGCGAGGACCTTCGTCAGGCGGAAAGTGAGGACGCCGTGGTGCCTCACTAGCTACTCCTCAGAGAGGGAACTTACTACTGCTATCATGGCGCGCCCAGCGCAAGGTTGCGACAGTCGCTGTCTTCAAGTTCATACCATACCACCACAAGATCTCGCTGGAGCTCTGTCTGCCGCGCCGTGCCGCGATTGGACGCGGCAGCGGAGTTTCCCTTCGACGGCGTTGCATCATCACGTGCTAGGATTGTTGCCTGCAAAATCCCACAGTGGCAGGCCAGCATGCCGGCTCGCCTCGCAGTAGACCGCGCGGTATCCCTGTATAATTAGGATGGCCATGACCCTTTTCCTCACCTTCAGTCCGAGTGACCGAGTCTAAACCGGGGCACAAACCGCGGGGTCTACGCGGAGCGTAGACCCTCTGGCAGGAGGCGTCAGGACCTGCCAGATTGGGGAAGACCTGCGTCAGCGCAGCCGCGCTTAGTTAAGTAGGTACGGTAGGTAGGTACCTACTTAATTTCTACCATTTAATACCTAATTTCAAAATTAAATCAATAAATAATTAATAATCAACGTTTTTATTGAAAACGTTAAATCATAAACTGTTCAATTCATAAAATAAATAAATTGTCCATACTGTCATCAGCTGAGCGCGTTTCGCATTTGTTCGTTGAACTCGGAACCTCGCACGCTAGTGTGCGTGCCACAGCCGCACAGCTGCGTCGAAGCGTGCGTAGTATTTTGTATTCATTGCATTTTTGTAACTTCAAATGCGTAATTTGTTATGAAAAATTAATAATTTTGATAATGTTTGTTCGGAAGAAAGTTTTCTAATGACACTTGGAATACGATTTTGAAAAAAAGTCAACTTTTTTTTTCTTACTTTGACCTTGAATATCTCTGGAACCAGTGATTTCCCAGGTATGTTCTAGAAGAAAAAAACTATCCCAGTGATGGGTACAATACGTAGTTTTCGTTTACGTTAAGGGTCTTTTTACACCCGATATATAACCGTGTTTGGGATTATTAGAATTGCCATGAGATGCACTCTGGCTATAAGGTATTTAAGCTTGGCAGAAGGGTGCTTTTTAGTGGTGGTAAATAACTAAAAATTTTAAAATAAAAAACTGTTAACAAAAAAAATACAACCGACTTCAATGTAAAAAAAAAAAAACACTAAAAAGTGCAAAATAATTTTAATTTCGGAAATCGGTGTTAAATAACGAAGAGACAAAACTATTATAAAAACCGACTTCCGAAATTAAAGTTATTTTGCACTTTTCAGTGTTTTTTTTTACATTGAAGTAGGTTGTATTTTTTTAACGTTTTTTTATCATGCTGTATATTATCATCTCATTGTCAAGTATACAAACATCATGCTATAAATAAGATAATCGATAAACTTTCGACCCTATTCATAACTTATGTAATTTTTATCTAGGTACCATTAACTACATAATTAAAACTTATGATATTTTGCGTCAAATCATTATGGTATGTTTAAGTTTTATTATGAGGCAGCAGAAGTTTATCTACGGGGTTAGCGAGATACCTAGGGAAGGACATAAATTTGCCAGAGCGTTGACAGTCGCAGGACGATTACCGCCCACTGTAGGCGGACGGCGAGCCATGGGTAGCTCATCTTGGTAATATTGCACTCCAGCAGTCCTTGGAACCGTTCGCACCGACCGGTTAGAACCGTTTGTAGGACCGTTCGTTGTGGCGACACTTGGGGTAGCCTACGTCCAGCAGTGGACGACCTTCGGCTGATTTGATGATGTTGATAAATCCTTATAAATGAGCGGGATTGTTAGACGGTGCGGGGATGTCATGCTTAGCAGCGCTGTGAAATTCAGTAACTGTATCATTGACGGTTTCCACCCAACCTGTAAAACTAAAATGGTCTTTAGCTGAGTGTGCAAAGATACCTCGCACATTGAACTAGATCTTTAAGAAAGAAAATGAATGAAAAATCCAAAAAAAAACATGTAGGTAGTGTTGTAATCTGATAAAATAAATGTGATTAAGTAACCCATTATGGGGTTCCAGTATCGGCACGCAAGCCGCAAGCTGATCTCATCGCAAAGGGGTTATGGTCATCCGGATGGTATGGAGATGTCACAGGGTCTCCAGGGACAGGGTCAGGGGGTGAGCGTGCTTGCCGGCCTGACACCTTGTGATCTGGAAGCAACAGTCCCTCCCAAAGGGTATGGACTACCATTTATACAAACTTTGGCCACAGTATAGCAACAGTGAACATATATTAGGACTTTACCTATGAAATTGGAGATTTGTATGATAATTTTAAAATATAAAAATTTTGGTAATTTTTTTATTTCAGCTAATCAAAGTACTGGCCCAAATTATCTATACAATTTTGCCATTTTGATGGCAGTTTGTTTATCCCTTTACTGTAGAAGTCTGCCGGACGGGAGGCAATGAAGTCAGCGAAAGCGTTTTGTACTGCATCACGGGTGTTGAATTTTTTCCCACTTAAAAAATTGTCTAAATTTTGGAAAAAGTAGAAATCTGTTGGGGCAAGGTCCGGTGAGACCGGTGGGTGACGGAGAGCTTCCAGCTGTAACTCTTGTAGCTTTGCGATGGTCTGTCATGAAGTGTGAGCTCCGCGTTGTCGTGGAGAAGCAATGGGGAAGCTATGAGGAATTGCGAGCTTCTCCATCATTGTTTGCAATTCTTGGCAATAGACATCTGCCGTCACTGTTGGGCCATTCGGTAAGAAGCTGTGATGTACAAGTCCGGCACTGGTCCACCAGACAGTCACCATCATCTTCCTATGAGTAATCTTTTTTTTAGCGCACTGATTAGGTGCTTCTACCCGGGTCCACCCACTGAGACGAACGCTTACGGTTGTCGTACAGGATCCACTTTTCATCGCAGGTAACAATTCGATTAAGAATTCCCTCGTTTCTATGCCGATTCAGTAGTGCTATGCATGCTTCGACACGTAAATCTCGCTGTCGGTCACTTAGTTCGTGTGGCACCCACTTATCTAGCTTTTTTATCTTTCCGATTTGACGCAAGTGCTTCAATGTTGTTTTGACACTAACTCCAAGGCCCGCAGCAAGCTCAGCCGTAGATTGAGATGGATCCGCTTCCACTGTCGCCTTAAATTCGTCGTTGTCGACTATAGTTACCGGCCGACCGCAAGGCTCGTTCTTCAACTCAAAATTTCCAGATTTAAAACGATTGAACCAATAATGGACTGTGTGCTTTCGTGTTGTTTGCGCAGCGGTATTTTCACGTAGGAACTCATACTCGAAAATTGTACGAAATTTCAGTTTATCCATAGCGCCAAAAACTACCACAATGTCACAAAAACAAAAAACTATATAAAAACAAATGACTGAATTTGAAATTAAATTAACACGTCTTTCGAATAAAATTTATTTGAATTTCGAATTGCGGGCCAATCCACAGATAATTAATTCTGAAAATGCTGGTTATAGAATCTCCAATTACATAGGTAAAGACCTATTAGTAAGACAACTTCAATTCATAGTTTATGAATTAATAAACATGTTACAGCTATTACAGGTTTATGTAAAAGTTGGGGGAAACGAGTTAAATCAGTTTTAATTTTTATGTTGCTAGAGTCAAAATGGCGGCTGTAGCACAGCAAAATAAACAAACATTTATTTATTCATTTGGTTAATCATTGTCTTCGTCGTTTAAAATTAGAACAACATCTAAAAACATTATGTAAGTGCGTTCTAAGTATTAGCATAGTTATTCATCAACAAGTATCATTCAACATCAATATCTGTAGTATTTCGTTTACATATTTTTATTTTTTTTAGATATGTATGTATTGGTACAAATTAAATAGTTCTTACCTGCCGTGGATAACTCCATTCTTGTATCACAGATGACGGATATAATTATTATTATTTATTGTATATTTATGTTTATGTATAGTGTGCTGTACACGCATCTGCTTATTATATTTTAGTTTTAAGTTTAGATTTAATTTAAGTGTTTAATTATTATTTTTTTGTTGTACAGTTAAAGTTCCTCAAAATATTATATAAAATTTCTTTCTTACCAACATGGTTTGCTGTTAGAAAACCCAGTTGTGGGTTAAGCTCGCCTATGTACATCAACTGTCATATTTTATTGTTTATATAAAATTATGTGTACAATAAAGAATACTGAATACTGAATACGGATTTCAGCAACTTCCAAAGATTGTTGTCTCATTTGAGTAATATTTAAAGCACAATTAACACAGCGTTCGCTTCTGCGGGTCGAAATATGGTATATACGAGTCGGTTTCCATCTGTCGGACGCTGGAGTTATTCAAAGAAGTAGAAACAGAGTCCGAGATAGAGCAACCGGGGTCATTGTCGTACATAGCAGATTCAGAATCCATAGACAGGCTGGGGTCGTTGGGAAAAGCGAGTGTACAGTTCATTATGAAATCTAGGTAATAGGTAGTAATAATAGCATTCAAATGCTACGCGGCAAAATGTGACACTTTTTGCCGCTGCTTTTCACCCCATTTGGGTAGGCTAAGGTCTTAAGACCATACAGCCACTGAACTTCACTCAAGAAATCCCGCAAAAACACTTATCAATGGACCAAATAAATATTATTGATGTAATAAATGATATTAAAAAAAAATGATGTTCTGGTCGATTATTAAAATGCAAATTCTGTGCAATCTTAATTTTTATTATTCCACCTAAAGGACTTTGTATCCATAGACAAGAAATAATTTAAAAAAAAAATGAATATAAGTAAGTACCTACTTATTGTTTAATATTATTTTTCCGAATTTTAATTGACGTGATATTATTTTAAAAATTATTTCTAGTAATAATTATGATTTTTAGTATAAATAATAATCTTGTCCACGTTATTGAAAACCTCTGGCCGGTTCTGGTTCACTCCTTTTATGTATATTAGGTCAATAGACATGTATTGACAAGGTAGGTAGGTACTTACCTATCTACCCACCGTCATGATGATTAATTAAATGTATGCCTGTGATGTACCTTAGTAGATACCTAAGAATATTTCGAAAAATATTCTAAATACCTAAAATAAGTGATTTAAATAAAGCTCAGTAAATACAATTTTAAAAAAGGTTAAATTCAACTCAAGAATTTAACCTTTTTTTAGACAAAAAATATGCGACACTGTGCAGGTACCTATAATGAGTCCAAGGCCTATAAAAAAATGGTTGATAAAACATAGACTTGTAAATAGTGATGGTACACAGTCGGGTTATTTTTGTATTTTTTTTTAAATTTAAATACCTACAATATTTTGATTTTATGCCTACTGTTTGTAAATAGCGCTATCTAGCGTGGTAATATGTAACTAAGTACCTGCCACGGCGATGACCATTTTCTCGTAGCGCACCAACTTAAAATAAGTAGGATGTTTTCATTAAAGTTCATACATTTAGCGCGAGATAGCGCTTCAGTAGGTAAAACTGTTTTACGCACCGCGCTATCAAGACCTTCAAATGACCTTTTGTGTGTGTCCTCTCGACGACTTACTATTTGACAGTACTACCAACGTAGCAGTTCGGGAGTGTCTGTGTTTCATCGGATAAAAAATTAATAAAAAAGTAAGATTTTTTTAATTTATTCACATAATATTATTTAAGATTTATCTATTCGGCTAAAATGCTTAAGAATGTTTAGGAAGTTATGTAATTTGCGGCTTGGTTAGTATTTTATTTAAGGTTATAATATAAAATCTGTGCTATCACTTATTGGAATTATAAGTTAAATATGTTATCATGTAATTACTATGTTCAAAAAGCTCATTGTCTGTTAAAAAGAAAGTTTTTTTAAATACCTTCTTACTTAGTCTTGAATAATTTGTGGCGTCATATTTTTGTGCTATTGCTCATTTTTTCATGTATTACCATATATGTAAGGATAATTTAAATATAAATGTCACATCCAAAGCACACAAACCTCCCGGTTCCTACCTAACATGAAGGTGTATGAGTGTGGTAGAACAATTTAATTTAATCAATATTTGGTTTTATCCGATCTGGATCGTTAATCTTTTTTTCTTGGTTTAATGCTAAACGTAATATATCAGTATTATATTTCCACTGTCTGTACCACTGCTTTTTATATTATGCTCCAAAGATGAATATTGTTTTCAATGACCTTTCAAGGTCACCTTTGAGAAAGACTAATATTGTGCAAAGTCAAATGAATTGTAAATAAATGAGATAACTTTTATTATGTAAAGAATCATACAAGCATATTTAGTAAGTCATCTATATTTTAAATATATGTATATATAAATATAGGTACATAAAATGATGAACTTCATCATCATCAATGATATTCAAAAAAATATTTTAGATATTATGATAAATGAATCGATATATACACAACACTACCTACCGCATTTGTTTTGATTTCGTTAAAAAAAATCAATATGTCAAATTAATTGACATTTGTTGTCTATTGTACAAGACAACAAAATCGAGCAAGCTTCGTAATTTAATTTTAAAAACATATGAATGTCGTGGAAAGTTCAGTCATGGTGAGTTTTTGATAGAACATCATTTTATAATGTCGAGTATATTATTTTTAAGTTTAATTTAATTTCTAAGTATTTTTTTTATAATCAAAATTATATAAACACAACATAATGGGTGCCAAAGGCAAAAAAAAGAAGGGAAAAAAGGGACCTCCGGAATCAGGATGGTGGCCAGGATTTGGGACGAAGGGTAGGTTATGTAGACCTCGTATTACAACAGCGTAGCAAATTTCGTGCATTCAAGACCAGAAAAACAAGTGATGAATAAAAGAGAGTTAGTTTCCTTTTGCCAAACATGTAGAAATTATACTACAAGTGGCTGTTATCAAATTCAATTCCAACCTACTATTTTTGTTCTTAATCTAAGTTTTCTGAATCTCAAACTCAATATTTTGTAGATTCTCTTCTAACTCCAAGCATCCAACCATCTTACAGCTAAATCATGTAATAAGTAATGCATTCAAAAATAAACATGTACCTAAAATAAATTCTGTAGTCTACACATTAAATGAGTGAATTTATATTCCAGTTCAAATAACAATTTTTTTTTCTTACATCAATATAGTTCTAGAATGTATAAAAATGCATTCATTTTGTTAACCTCCAATGTAGTTGCCAAATGTGTTGATTATAGTGGACATTAGATTAAACAATCTTATTATAGCATATTCATTGAAGGTCAAGTTTCTCCAAGAACTTTCTATTAAGAATAAATGAAAATAATCTTATTATTGTAATTTCTTAACAGAATAACAATAGGAGCTACTTATCAGAATTCATTAGCAAAGGAAATGAACATTAATTAGATTTATACTTAGGTGCCATTTTGTCTAGATATCTATATTTTTAAAAGTTTTCCAATTAGAATCAAAACATCAGACTAATAGGAATGTCAATAGATTTAATACCAGCTGGTAAATAAACTTTTTTTGAGGTGAAAAATAACTTCTCTCAGTGGAGTGATTGGAATGTGTTTTAGTCAGCAAAAAAGAAAGACTTGCTGACTAAAACACATTGCATATCCATCCATCTAGGGTCACAGTAACTCTTGAACATTCCCGCAGCCCTAGTAAATAAATTTTGAAATGATTAGCAATCATATAAATAAAATGAAGTCAGTATTGTAATTGAAAAGTATGTAACAAAAGAATGTAATTTTTTTGCATGAGTTACTTTTCTATGACAACTCAGTTTTCCAAGGTTTGTCAACTGAGAACATTGCTAACATTATCAAAATATGAGAAGAAATTATAACGAGACAGCTTGGGCTCGGTCCGGACGGACGGACGGCGAGCTACCCATTGCTCGCCGCCCGCAAGCCCGCGCCTGCCGTGGCCGGGGAATTTTAATGGTAGCTAAAATGCCTAGGATTATGTTGGAAGTTACCATTTTTATATTTAAATATGTTAGACGGAAAGTAAACAGTGAGCGATGATTTCTGGATGGTTTCCAATGGGCTCCAGAGTATGAGTACTCTGACAAGATGTCAGCAACTTCGTAGGATATTAATTAGATATTTGGACATCTCTTTGACACTTCATACTGCAGGGCTGTCAATGTTTGCTTCCTTGTTTGTGCAGCAGTTGGTGTAAAATTGGATTTCGACTTTTAATCTTATCATTAGGTTTTAAGGAAATATAAATTTATCAATAAGTAGGTAAGACAGTTACTAGGAGTTTATCTTTTTTTATGGATTTATTTCATTGTTATAAAATAAATTGAATATTATTACAAGATTGTATGTTTAATTTTGTAAAAGAAAATTCTGGTGTACCCAGAATTATTGTTAGGAGCGATAATCATATTTGTTAAAGTTATAAAAATCCCAGCATCAATAAAAGTTTTACTTTTATATAAAAACAACAACACAGTATGAAGCACAGAAAAAGAATCTAGTAGAATTGTTGTAGAATCTTGTAAAAATTCGTGTCAAATTCCTGAGCTCCTAAACTATGGATGAGACTGTACATATTTTGGAGGTTTACATTATTATTATTTTTTTAATAAATAAATAGAAAATTAAAAAATTGCAATGTACTAGGATCCCATAAGTCATCAGCAACAGTGATACTAACTTCATTCTATTGTTGCAGCCACTATGAGTACCTACTTCCAGTACCCTACTCCCGAGTTGCAAGAGGAGCTGAGGAAGATCGCTCAAGCGATCGTAGCTCCGGGCAAGGGTATCCTTGCCGCTGATGAGTCCACTGGTAAGTTACCTCTTTTTTAAGTGTATATTTCATCAGGCCCAGGCATAATGAACAGGGAGGAGCTTAACATGACGTGTTAAAATGTCAAGTGTGGGAGTGAGAAAGAGGGAATGAGCAGATATACCCTATATAGCTCCATCCCTTTAACAGATCAGTTTAAGTAGTCAAATCGCACCTTTAAATTAATACCGTCACTAAACGAATTTTTCAAAAAGACGAAGTTTTTAATACAATCTGTAAAGTTAGCACTCAGCAAACAGATGGCGTTAAAAACAGATTTTTTTAAAAAATTCGGTTAGTGACGGTATTGGTTTAAAGGTGCGAAATGGATAGCGATAAGAGTTCGTGGCCTCTGGACTCATGTGTTAGACTTCTTCCTCCCTAATAGAGAAGTCTTTTGAGAGAAATGGATGGAAAATAGGCCTTTACCCTGCAGTGGAAAGTCATCATCTTCCTGCCCTTGTCCCGTCTTATTTGGGGTCGGCGCAAAACGTTTTTTTCTTCCATTCTATCCTGTCAACCGTCATGCTATCACTAACTTCCTTTTTTATCATATCACTCTTCACATGACCATACCAAGACAAACGATTGCCTTTCAACTTTTCAGTCTCTAGCGCCACTTTCAAACTACCTCTAATATGCTCATTTCTATCTTTATCCATTCTCGTCACACATGCATCTGGAAAATACGTGCTTGTAATAAAAAAAAGGGTTTTGTGCCATTATTTCAAGTCCTTGTTTTAAGACCATTTTGTTGGAAGGCCTGAAAGAAGAAATTCCTTTATGATGTGTTTATAAGTACTTACCTACGAGTACCTACACCATTGCGTCGCAACCTATAATATTTCTATGTCCAGTTATTTTTAAATGGTATAAACTAGTGCTTGACTGCGATCCCATCTGATGGTAAGCAGTGATGCAATCGTTGATGGTAAAGCGCACTAGTTCATTAAGAGCCTATTCACACTAGCCTTGAAGACAAATTATAATCGGACGGGAAGACCGTAGCAGGCAAACTTTGAACAAAATGGAGATTGTAATGGGTGTTTCTCACAGGTACCATGGGCAAGCGTCTCCAGGACATCGGAGTGGAGAACACAGAGGAGAACCGCCGCAAGTACCGCCAGCTGCTCTTCAGCTCTGACGCGGTAAGAACAGCTCTATTACATTTGATCTTATGGAGTTACGAGGGCGAATTTTCAGTCTGTAGCGAGATCTGCTGTTATCCTGGTACCCAAATTTACTCTATTGTGCCAGAACGACCAATGATTGATTTTATTATCGATTTTGTAGATTTCGGCAATCTTCTGATTGAGAGGTGTTGTAGTTTAGCAGCAAGAGAGCAGCTTAGGTCTTGGTTAAAAGATTAGCCATAAGCTAATAGGCAGGTCGGTTAGGATGTTAATGTGGTTGGCTAAATTAGGCGTCGTCGAATGGTCGTCAGTGCTAGTAGCCTTATAATCATTAGTACAATCAGGACCAAACGGGCCCCATATCAGGGTTTTTTTTGGCACCCTAAGACAGCGCGACAGGGTTGCGATAGGCCACGAACTAGATGTAGAAACTTAAGTTACGTTCACACTGACTATAAAATGTGCGGGCATTAAAAGATGGAACAAGTGGGGGCCACGTATCTTTAATACAGGTACGCTCCAACCTACGTCCATGCTAATTAATAGTAAATGCTAATTAATGTACACTTTGCTGTCACTATTTGTGACCATTAGGCTTCTCATCTAAGACCTATCATACTGTATGGATCAGAATGTTGGACTGTGAAAAAGATGGGTGAAAAAAGATTGCATGTAGCGGAGTTGAGAATGTTGAGATGGATAAGTTTAGGACTTTGCCTTTTATCTTCTTTACTTTTTTCTTCTGCCCTTATTGCTGACCTGACCCATCAAAGCCCAGCTCAAACTCTTGGATCTACAATACAGAAATTTTACACAACCTCTGTGCAATTTTTTTTTTTATGATGTAGGTCTACAAAGAAAAATAACGAGAATATCATTGGATATAATATATTAAAATTCAACCCTTATGATAATAAAATGGGGGTCCAAAGTTTGTATAGAGAAACCTACTTTTACACTCGTAGAAGCTAACCTAAAATACTTGCCAAAACCGTTTTTTTTTTAACTAATTTATCCCAGCTGACCTTTGACCGGTACAGGAAATATTTATAAAAATAAGATGTAGTTCGTCATCAAGGAAATCGAGTCCGTATCGAAATTTTAATCATATTCTGCTACAATTTATTTACGTAAGTATATTTCGAGGTGTGGCAGTCGTGCCCCCAGAATAACCGGTTGTTATTTATTAGACTCATTTGAATATTAACTATGGTATGGGCTGGTAGGTACTTGTGTTATGACGTGACCTTGTCTAGATATAATCACATTTACAGGTGTTGAACTGAGAAATAGTTGTTATTTTCCTCTTGCAGTTGATAGTGCAAGTAATGTCACAGATTACTGAATAGTTACTACGTAACAGATACTTCACTCAGTAGAAAATTTCCAATACCTATTACGATAATTGCCTACTCCCTCGCGTCAACAACCACTGTATGCTAAAATGCCTCTAAATGCTCAAGCGTACAGCAGTGATTGCTTCGCACCGCGCGATTCCACAGTAATCGCAGGGCTGCCTCTTCGATAAAATTAAATTAACATAACTTTTTATCTATGTTATTGAGAACTGTGAATATGTTCTGACTTTTATGTGGCAGTTAAAAATTTTATCATTTATAAAATATTTAACCAACTTAAAAAAAAGGAGGTGATCAGACATACAGGCCAAACTGAGAAGTTTGACTTGTATGGTTTGTAGGTATGTATGTTTGTGCGCGATAATCTCGCATTTGGCTAAACCGATATCGATGCGGTTTTCAGAAAAGGATTTGTTACATTTAGGAGAACGTTTTAAAATAAGTATAATACTTCTTAGTTTGATGATGATCTTCGGAGATGTTCACTAGAAATGAAAAAAAAAGAGAGAACCGACTTCAAATAAAGCACTAAGCCGTAAGAAATAATTTGATTTTTTTTTTTTATGTTAGTGCTAACAGCTGGTAATTACGAATCGAAAAAGCACCGACATCAAAGAAGAAATTATTTCTTACGGTTTAGTGTTTTGAAGTCGGTTCTCTTTTTTAAAGTTTGTTTTATTATATTTGTAAGTTTGTTTTGTTTTATATATTGGTGCTGACTGTGGAAGAAACTTAGATAAAACATAATTATAGTACGAACGAACAGCACTATTAAAATTGAACGGCGTGCGCGCGCATCGCTTGCGAAAACCGCACTGAATTTGATCCGCCGGCGGACCGAGACCGCTCGGCTGGGCGGTAGGCACTTATAGCGCGCAAGTACATGGAGTGACGGAGGCCTGGTAATGTGTAGGTAGGTATGTGTCTATTGTGTAATTTCATCTCGACCTGTGATCGTGTGTCCACTATCCATTTGTTTTTTTTTTTTAATAATTGCTTAATCATTTGTGGTTCTATTATCTAACATAATGGTAGAGCCTCTTTCATCAGTAGGTAAATACCTCTAGCAGAGTGATTGGAACTGTCTCGTTATAAATAAGGGAGATAAACATTAATTCAATAAAGTACGAATCGTCGTACACAGCCAAGGGGGTGGAAACCCCATATTTACAAACATTGTCATTACCCCCCCCCCCCTCTATCACTTATCTATGACATCAGCCGTTTATGGGGCATAAACGGATGATGTCTAAAAACCATCCCATGCATGCTTTCGAATCGTTTCACCAGTTACAGTTAGGGTGCACAGATAGACAACCACTTAGGGCGGAATTCACTAATAAAACTAATGGCGTTTTAACGTTTGGCTCGCATAATCACGTTTAGCCGCTGTCACTAGTGTCATTTGTAAAAATACAACAAAAGAATAATTTTTTATTAATAGTTTAAAAAACACGCTTTTAGCACGCACTAGAAGCCAATCCGCCAACTTGGATGTCCGCCATGTTGGACTTAAGTCACGTAACTATTTTTTCGTATTCCTGTCAGCAAACCCTTTCATTTGATACCCATATCATGGGGGTGCATTTCAAATAGCCTGTCCGCCATCTTGGACTTCCGCCATATTGGATTTAAGTCACTTGAGTATTTTTTTTCGTTTTCCTGACTGCAAACCCTTTCATTTGATACCCATATCATGGGGGTGGAATTCAAACAGCCAGTCCGCGATCTTGGGGAGGCCGCCATATTGGATTTGTAATGACGTTTCTTAGCTAGTCATGTATTCTGATCAGAACTCAGTGCGTGTGCAAAATTTCATCGTAATCGAAGACCGGGAAGTGGGTCAAATTAAGATTCCAAGATTTTCTTACATACATGGTTACAAGTGAAGCTAATAAAAGCGTGTTAAAAATACAGACAAGTGACACTAGTGACAGCGGCTAAACGCGATTATGCGAGCCAAACGTTAAAACACGTTAGTTTTATTGGTGAATTCCGCCCTTAGTCGTTGGTTGTAATAATGACATTAACTAAACTGAAATACCTGCTCACATCCTTAGCGCATCTCAATTGCTTACAAGAGATATGAGCTAACCCAAATAAGGAAACAATAAAGTTCCTACCACCCACGTTAGCAAATTGCAACATAATAGTATGACGCTGACAAATGACGCTTTGCAGTGACAATGACACAGTTATCACCTGACTTCTCTCATGTCATAATGCAACACGAAATACCTATTACTTTCATCGCAAACAACCTATCACCGACATAATCATTAGCCTTCTAGGACTATGGGTTGTATTCTGAAAGGGAAACCTGTGGTCCTGGAAGGCAAAGGGCAACTGAAGGAACATAGGTGTTGTTTTAGTCAGCAAAAGTCTGACACGCCCTCGCGCGCTGCCCTAGAGCTTTTTTTAAACCCTTGCGTCCCAGGACCCGCGGAGCTCCCTATGAATATCTTGACAATGTTGTGTCTGTACGATTTTAGGGTGACTTTGACTCATCCAATAAAGGATACCCATACACTGATATGGATATCCTTTATTCGTACATGGTAAAAGTCACGTAGACCTCGGTATATGCATAGCATAGCATAATCAGCCTTTTTAATGTTCCCATTGCTGGGACTCAAGCCTCCGCTCTAGGAGAGGGAATAGGCCGTAATCCACTACGCAGGCCCAGTGCGGGTTGGTGGATGTCATATGTCTTCGAATTTTTGGTTCCTTCACCGTTTTGAGAGCAGTAGTGTGTAACACAAAGTAATGCGCCTGGCTGGGCTTGAACCCGCGACCTACAACTCGTAAGTCGGGGTCGTTACCACTCGGCCACCACTGCTCTATTGCTCGGTATATGAAAGTGATCTTATTCTATCATAATGTGACCTTGGAACAGTAATGCACTTATTTATTTATTTTTCATCATTCAATGTTTTGTTTAGAATATATCACGTGCCTAAAAGTAAAAATAAAGCAACACGTGAAATTAAACTAGACGATTTCAAATTTTTATGTGACATTCTTCTCGTGTCTTGGCACTCCCTTTACCCTTTATAATAAGAGCCATTTTGCTTAGTGTATTAGTGCCAAAACACCTGACTATATTGTCTAAAAAGTGCGCCAAAATAGTTTTCTTTGGCAATTTGTCATTGTATGCAATGTCCATTCACAAATAATGAGAATAGCACGTGCTTTGGACATAGTATTTTAGCGTCATTGCGCCTCTGAACGTCATAGTAATGACGCTAGATTTCTCTGCTTTCTTGAAGACTTGTCGCGCCAAATATGGTATGATTCAAGAAGCGTAGATTACTTTCTAGCGTAAATTTCCGGTTGATGTGGAATACCACCAGTTCATGCTACTAGTTTCGTATTGAATATGTAAACAAGATTTTTGTTCATCAGACCTTTTCCCATATAATACGATAAATGATAGCGTCACGATTGACTATTGAGTATAGAAGAGAATTTATCAAATGGGTCGTAGGCCCTTTAGACCGGGACGGCAGTCCCAACTTACAACATTTAAAAAATTTTGTTTTTAGTAGTATTTTGGGACCACAAATAAAATAAATATAGTTTGTTTGGTATCGGTCCTTACTGCTGCTATAATTATTGTGTTACCAAAATTGTACTAAAAAAAAAAATATTATTTTTATACGTGGAAGTTTGGACCGTGGTCCCGGTCCAAAGAGCCCCACGACCTTATCAAATAAGTCCTCATGCTCGGAGTGGAGCGAGAGTAAGTGGTAGACTTTTCTTGACTATTCAACCTACCTGTGGTCCTTCTGATCTACCGTCTAACACAGTTCTGAGCCATTCTACTACCAACTACCGTTACGTGCAATGTTTCACACGGAATGTACACAATTGTTGACACGACGTGCTTATTGTTATCAGAGTAGATACTCAAAGGAGCGCAAAATTTGTGATAACTAAACTGTTGACTGATTATAACGCTTAGGCTAAGCGTCATATTCACAAATTATTCATTATTATTAATTCTTAGATATCAAGCACTAAATAGGAATTAGATAGATAACTAGGTGAAGTAGTAAACCGGTGAACTGGGACACGGGTTGGTTTACTATCAAGTTTTCATACCTAATCATTATAAAGGTTGTAAAAGAAAAATCTATAAAAGTGATAGAAATTAGATAACAATCTATTGTAAGTACCATAGACGAAACTGCAGAACCGATAAACAACGCAAAAAAAATTCTAGGATACTAGAATTGATAAATTAATCAAAAGGAATGTATAAAGATCTCAGCAGATGGCGTTAAATGTTCACTGCCTACCTCCATGAGTTATTTGTAATTACTAATTTATGTATGTGTAACTGAGTCTTCAGCTTTAGAGGTGTTCAGCCTAATATGGTCAGTAAACCATAACCATTTAAGGTTTTTAAAGTTCTTACAAACATTTCAGAAACGAAACTGGAAGCCCCAGAGAATATAACCTCTACTTAGTCTTTATAACTATTTGCTAAGTGATGAAAAGATGCCATCAGACTATATTCTCCAAGTGCTATAACCAACTATCCATTTCAGTGCCTCTCCGAGAACATCTCCGGAGTGATCCTGTTCCACGAGACCCTGTACCAGAAGGCCGACGATGGCACACCTCTGGTCGGTCTGCTGGAGAAGCGTGGCATCATCCCCGGCATCAAGGTCGACAAGGGTGTCGTGCCCCTGTTCGGATCTGAAGATGAGTGCACTACTCAGGGTGAGTGAATATTGTATTGTTATTTTTACAGCGTTTCTGGTCTACATCTGAATACGAGAACAGCCTGCTGTTTTCGGTTTACGCTCTTAAAATTCTGTCCGTCCGAATTCAGAATAATTATGCATTTCTAATTCGGATAGAACTCAGATCTTAAATTCGGATTGAACTATTAGATTTTGTATACAGCATCATGTGATTTTTCAGGACTTAGCCAGAGTTGCTTAGTATCTTAGGCTACTCAAAATTGGACGTAAAAAGCGTTGTATAACTTAGCTACTTGCGGGGTGGTCCATTTCTATTCGTTTATCAGCTAGAATTTCCTATCAATTTCTAAAGTAAATTTTTGAATCTTTTTCTAATCTGAGCGGTTCATAGATGCGGCAGATACCTCAGTGCATCAGTACTTTCCATAAAAATTTTGACGTACGTCCCAATTTGCAATGGGTTCGCATGATGTATCGAGGTCTCACGGCCCATTCCCTCTCTCGAGAGAGACCTAAGTCCCAGTAGTGAGAACATTATAAGTTTGATTATGTTAGGACATACGTCAACGACAATGTAGCTAATAACGTTTAAGATTTTACTCTCATGTTTTCCATTTTCAGGGTAAGAGTGTTGACTAGGCGACATTCATTGCCTATTTCTGAAATCGTTTTAGGTATGTCAGCATAGTTGCACGTTAGTAAACTTTACCAGACTTCGATCGATATTACCATGCATATAATATGTGACTGAAAACTTAATGAGAATTGATTGTTTTTGCGGCGATGTGCTACAATTTTACCTTTAGTCAATGTGGAGTTTAGATTATGATAAAAATAATACGGATAAAAATGATTGTTCCGTTATGTTTCATTTTTACAAGCAAGATTAACAGAATTGGAGTAAAAAATATTAGATAACATTTTTATGATTGCAAAATTAAGACAACAGTTGCTTCATGTGTTACCAGGAAACCAGGAGCTTGTATTGATGTTATAACCGGTCTTACGAGATCCACAAAATGTTTTCAACAGCATAAGCCTCTTTCGTAACCAATGACCGGTTTTTTAATCAATTTGCCTAATTAATATGAGTATTCAGTCCTTAAACTCCGACATTTTAAATGCACATAATATTTTTTGCTCTATATATAGACTTATTTTGTATTGGTTGGCTCAGACTGTTGGTAAGGTAGATAATTATTATCAACGTAAGCACCGACTATGATTGTTATGACATTATTATCTTCAGAATAGAGATTTGAGCGGATGACGGCACTTAGACAACTCTTTGATGATTTTCCGTTGTAGGTATGCATTGTAGGACAAATAAATATAGCAGGTAGATTGCAATGTTCATACATGTGCTTCTTACTTTGTTATGCCTCCCTGGTACCAACTAGATACTGATCCGTTAGTTCGAGATGGATTTTAGCAGCAAATAAGTTGGAAATAGCAAGAAAGTATTCGTATGCATTCCACTTCCTTTTTTCATTCACAAATCGTTTTTACTGTTCAAGCAGCTCGTCTGTGTAATGCATTATCCATAGAAGTAAGGCTTACTCAAACGCTACCGACCTTTAATACAATGGTGAAGGAGCATTACCTTTCACTGTAATATTTCTTTATTCTCCTTGCTCGATTCTATATCTGATATTTACTAGTATATTTATTGATATTGTATATAATTATGTATATTTTTATTATTATGTGTATATTATGTTGTCTGTAAGAGATTGCCCTGTGCGATAAGACCGCCCTTTGTACACTTTGTTTTTGTATATATTTAATCTGTCCACAGTATGAGGTGTACAATAAAGCATATAATATAAGAAAAATAAAATAAATAAAAGCACTGGTCAAAAATACATTTAAGAATCAGATGTGCTCTACAGTTTCTGCTGCTACAGTCTCAACAAGTTAACAAAGTTCCAGGAAAACTGACACATTTTTGATGTATTAATATTCTGAAACAAGTTGTAATATTGTCTGAAAGACAGTTAAAAAATATCCGTCTTAAAATAAAACATATTATTCGACACAAACATATTATTCGACACAAAATGACCCTGCTTCACTTTAATCGTGAATAAACATTTTTATCGACAACGCTGACCTTTTGGACCGTCCGATCTTTAAATAAAGAAATGTCATCAACTCTCTGATTTCCTTCACAATCGGTGTCGGGTTATTTTACCTTTTAACAAAATCAACATGATCATTTCATAGAACCCTCTGTGTTCCATGTTAGGGTCTCTTCACTTTACTTAAGTTTTAACGGTAATTTCTTTACCGTTGATCTGAAGTTTTTAATTTTCTTGTTTTCTCCCGGAGCTCAAATACTTGCCATTTGGTAAAAGAAGTCTGAATATAATTTTTCTACTGTATTGAAATGGAAACGAAACAAAAACGAGTATTTTGGCCAAAAACACGGATTGTGATCGAGCTACGCAATGAGGCCGAGGGGGCTCGACTAACTGATACTCTTATCTCGTCAAAAAAGTTCGTAAACAAGTGATTGCGTCATTTGAGTAGGTATGTCATATGTGATTGATATTGAAATAATGAAATGACAAAGGTCGTTATGTTGTCTTGGTATTGGCAGGCGTACATCATTTCCATGTTATAAGAAAAATTATGTAGGTTGCTTCTGGTGGTTCTCACTCCCTGGTATTTACTACATTGGATTTGAACACAACTATTAAAATATTGGTAATCCAGCAAACTTCTATCTAACTTTTAGGAATACATTCATGATGTTCTGTAATGCTTCTAATTGGTAAAGCAGAGAATACCTCCTCTTTTGACTGTTTATAGAATTGGTTAGACCGTCGGCGTCGCTGTCGTATTTAAATTTAAATGATTCCGTTGTCAATTGAAATAATAGACATTCCGCTCTCAGCTGATTGAGTTTATTACACTCAATTTAATGTTTAAAAGGAGTACAGTTTGAACGCTGACAAAAGCACTTATGTTTTTTAAAAGTAACAAAAAGATATTATAATTCTTATGTTCGTTCGTTAAGTGTTTTTTGAAGATAATCATCATACGTTATGCTGTTTTTTAAATGCATTTGATCATAATCCTCATAGTAATCATGTTTTTTGGCCACATTGTCATCACTTGTTCAATTGTCCATTGATAGTAACGTATACCTCCAAAGTAAATGATAAAAAACACATTGGACGTGTGACGACGCTATTCATTTTTGATGACATAGTGAATCTCTTAAGATTAATCATTGGAAAAACAATATGTGGTCTTGATCTTTGCTTCCAATAAGCGTACAACACTTATAAAAAAAATGATTAACATAAACAATGTGGTTTGAGTCAAATATTATCCTAAGATTATATACTTCTTTTTATATAAAACTAACTTATATTAATTAATTTGTAAGTTAAACCTTAGCCTGATTTGCAATGTTGTCTGAACCTACTCTTAATAATTGTAATTAAATGAGACAGCCGCCAGTCGGTAAAATAATTGGCTTCTAATTACTGCCCTGTCTTTTTGTTAATTATGTTTGTTACGTACGAATTAACTTGAAACTCCATTTGCTACCTACTTTTTTACAATTTTATTTCCTTCCCCAGGTCTCGATGACTTGGCTCAGCGTTGCGCCCAATACAAGAAGGACGGCTGCCACTTCGCCAAGTGGCGTTGCGTGCTCAAGATTGGCCGCTTCACTCCTTCCTACCAGGCAATCATGGAGAACGCGAACGTCTTGGCTCGCTATGCCTCGATCTGCCAGAGCCAGCGCATCGTGCCCATCGTTGAGCCCGAGGTCCTGCCTGATGGTAAGTGAACTCTAATAGACTTATGTGCCCCTGGTACTAACTGTGGTAGATAAAAAGTTTGTTTAGAACCTTTTAATGTAATTTCTTGGCTTATAAGCTCGTATATGATAAACGGTCCTAATGTATAATAAAATGGTTTAAATTTTCTTTTCTAGGTGAGCACGACCTTGACCGCGCCCAGAAGGTGACCGAGGTTGTCTTGGCCGCCGTCTACAAGGCGCTCAGTGACCATCACGTCTACCTTGAGGGCACCCTCCTCAAACCCAACATGGTTAGTACTAGACAGTTAATCTTACTCCTTTTATCTGCTGAGGTCCTGGTATCCTGGACTTGGTATCAAACATTTTATTACTAGGCTCTTGGTTAGCTATTCATGTTTGACTAATTCACTACTAACCATTGCTCTTCAGGTGACTGCTGGCCAGAGCTGCAAGAAGACCTACACTCCCATGGACATCGGCCGCGCCACAGTCACCGCTCTGCTCAGAACTGTACCCGCTGCCGTTCCCGGTATGTAACTGCTCTCATTAACACCCACGTAATCCTAAAGGATCTTTTACTTTTTTTTCCCAATCTTTAACATCTCCATACATTACCTGTCCCAGGAATCACATTCCTGTCTGGAGGCCAGTCCGAAGAAGAGGCCTCAGTGAACTTGAACGCTATTAACACCGTCGACCTGAAGAGGCCGTGGGCCCTCACCTTCAGCTACGGACGCGCCCTCCAGGCCTCCGTACTCCGTGCCTGGGCCGGCAAGCCCGAGAACGTGCTGGCTGGACAGCAGGAGCTCATTAAGCGTGCTAAGGTGACTTGATTGTACTAGGAGTAAATGAGGTGAAGGGTGTGTTGTTTACACAAGATACTTTGGAGATACATAAGCTTGAGAATGTGCTGGCTCGACATTAAGAGTTCATAAAGCGTGCTACGAAGACTTGAATGTACTAGGAATGTGTGATGATTAGTGATATCTGTATGGTGGTGAAAGGGAGATCATATCGAATATTTTTTCAGTAGTAACAAGTTTTGGCACCTAAGGCGACTTGATTGTACTAATAGGAGACCAAAACAAAAAAGTAGTATAGGTATAACATACGAAACCTATAAAAGCTGGTGTGGCGTGGCAATCTAGTGTGAGGGAGGTGACTTGATTGTACCAGGACTATATGAAATGACAGCTGCATGTAGAAATAGGAGCGTAATGTCTAGTGTTCTGAGCTGGGCTCTACAGCATTTCAATCAAATGTTGACTATCAGTAACCAGTGCCTGAAGTAGCTTGCTTTAATCTGTTTATGAGGTGAAGAATGTTAGAACCTAATTTAAACACATAAGTAAACCTAGATTATTTCTTAGTACTACACTATAATTGCTATAGAATGGTGCGGGTGACAGCTGTCGAATTCATACAATGCAGCCTATTATTTTTTTTGGTCTTCCTGTCATCCTACCCTTGCTATGTAAAAAATACCTTAGGAGGAAGGTAAGTTTTCAAAAGGCAGTCTGCCATGTCGTAGGTACTAATATTAAAGTTTTAACAAAATATTTCAGGCTGAAACAATGCACGCCTGTACTAAATAGTATTAATTACTTCATTATACATTGATATGCATGCACATTTGTGATGTCCTGTATCTGTCTTATATGTGACTAATTTGCTTAGAATGTTGTTATTACATGTTTTTTGTGTTTCATTAGCGGCTTGTGTCAAAAAAAAAATGCTACCTAGCCATTTTCCCAAGTAAAGTCGTACCGAATACTGCTAAATACCAATATTTTACATGGAGCGATTAACTGACCACCTCCATAACCCACAAACTGGGAAACACTATACCCCTTTGGCAAGACGCTTGCGTCGGATAAGTCCGACGAGTATTTTCGTGGCCTATTGGCTAAGGTCGTATGTTTGCGTCTGGATACTCCGTCTCGTTTAGCTCTTCAATCCCAATTGGTGACAGAAGAACTGACGAAATGGAGTATTTGGTCGTAATTCTGTGGATAATGCATTATTTTACACCCGCCGCAAATGAACCCATTTTAATAAATAGAAGTAGTACTAATCAAAATTATTTTTTTCTCCAATCCTCACATTCGACATTGCACCAACACCAACGACGCTGCAATCCTGCGCATCTCTAACCACCAATCACGTGCCGATGATTCTAAATTCAAACATCTAAATCTGGACAATTCTGTTCTCTTGCCAATCGTGACGTCATAGGCTAATGGTCTCGCGTGCGTTGGCAACTACAAGGCGGGCTCCATCCCATCTCTTGCTGCGTCTAAGTCTAACTTCGTCAAGTCGCATGCGTACTAGAGTAACATAAGTTACCATACACCAATCTTACGTCAGAATATCCTAGCCTTTTTTAAAAGATAAGCAATTGTAGGCTTTAAAAAGCAATTTTACGCTTTTTAAAAAAATCGTCTGCGAATAAGTCTTGTGTATGGTCAGCTTTATAATCTGAATGGTTTTTGAAATTGGCGAATAATTAATCGTGACTCAAATTTTTTTTTACGAGAACAACTATTCTTTGCTATGTTGCGTTGCAATTGTCTTGGGTGTATGTTTTATAAATGCCATTTCAAAATCTAAGTTTGAACAATTATTTATACTAATGAAACATCTTTATGACAAAATGAACTAGCTTGAATGTCGTTATCATTATTATTTGCTATTGTTGTATACTTTTATTTTTTTGTTATTTGGACTGTTTACATTCCACGAAAGTTTTAATTTTTGAGAATTTAAATGAAATCGCTAAAGGTTTAATATGAGCATCACAAATAATATCTCGAATTGAGATCATAAAATAGCATTTATTTTTTATTCTATAAGATTTTACACTATTTTTTATTCTACACGTAAGCTAAGTTGTTTTATCAAGAGAAATTATAATATAAAAACACGTATCACTAAAACTTCCAATCTATGGCCATTTTTCTTAATTGTATTATTTGTAAAAAATATTTTTATCATCTATAAAATGTCATCTAATATATTTAAATCAACATTAAAATTATGATAATTATTTTACAAATAATACAACTCGAATTTTAACAACACCCATAAACAAAACGTTTAAAAATAGAACAATAGTAAACCGCCATTTTGTAATTCTATTTTCAAACGTTTTAATGTAGTTTGCATGTAAATGTGTATAATTTTTCGAATGCCTGAATAGTGTGTAGTACCAACACTAATCGCTTTTGTGTGCTTGACGTTGTTGAAATAAATAATAATATCGTTTGTGTTTGTGTTTAATTCACCTCTTAGTTATAGTTGTGCAGTAGTAAAAGTAATTAGTTTCATAGTAATGTTGCTGAATAGAAAACATACTCCAAGTTTCTGTAAGCCTGGTACCTTAGACACTTTAAAACCCGACTCCATTCATCGTCACTGCAGGAACCTAGCTGGACTCGAGGTTATTATATTAGGAGATATTAAATACTATCTAGTTCTACGTGAGAGAATCAAAAAACAAATAGGACTTCTTTTTTCGCAACGGAATGATGAGATGCCATAATGCGACAGTGCAGAGTCCATTTCGAAGAGGTTTTAGGCTCTACTGTTGAATCAGTTATTCTCGTGAATGGTTATATGAAAAATAACTATGATAACCAATCAAGTAAACTGGCTAGACAACTTTTGAAATGGAGAACAAGCTTTCGGATACCGCGATTATCAATTTTATAGTACTACAAGAATATCCCGCGTGGCTCGAACCCCCGGAAACCAAAGGCTACCTACCTGGCCTCCGCCTTTATGTGGGAAACTAGGAACCGAGCTTTGGTGGCTCTGGCCTTGGTTTCCAGGATGTGTACTCGAAGAAATCAAACTTTATCGCAGTAATCTTTATAAATATATAAAATAGTCGTGTTAGTTACACTATTTATAACTCAAGAACAGCTGAATCGATTTATCGAGTAGGGTAAAGTGAGGTAGAGGAGAGTTGAGTTAGAATATAGTAGTCAGTTGACGGGAGCGAAGCCGCGGGCAAAAGCTAGAAATTTATATTTCTTTTAGCTTCAAAATAATTACATTTGCAACCAAAAAAACAAGTAAAAATCTATCAATTTTTAAACCTATTCTAAATATGCAAAATCCTTTTAAAGCTTATGTTCAAGGGACTTGAACATCTGGGTGGAGTTAAATGCACCACATTCGTACTGCCGCCTGCGCCCGCCTGTAGCCCCGCTGACCTTTAAAACCATTTTCTTTGCGAATCAAACTAATGCTGAAAGACGTTCACTGTTGGACATAAGTCTCCCCCTAAATGTCGCCACAATAACCGGTCTTGTGCGATAATCCATCGGATTCCCACGACCATCATCAGGTAATCGGTCTACCTTATCCTGCCGTTACCGAGAAGTAGGCTTTAGAAAGTCACTGTTTTATGGCACTGCTTGGGAGCTAGGGCTAGCGCCTTAAAATACATTTACCTAGCCAGTCCGCTAGCTAATAACTCAATTCGATCTTCGATATCACACTAGCACTGCCATCATGTTTTAACCAAACAAGGTCCAAATCAGTTTTCAAGCACCAAAAAGAAATCTTGTAGCATTGTAGTATGATTTCGTAAACGACACTACCTACCGTGGTATCGTTGATACCTTTTCCAGGTCAACTTAAGAGGTTGTTTGCTTTACTGGACTCGCATGTAGCGGCATTAATCAAGTAAAGCCTCCAGCCAGGACTTATTACAAGAAGTGAAAGTAACTGTCTGTCTAGATAGACAATATAAACAGATTTGCCTGCTGCGGTCTTCCCGTCCAACTATAATATAGGTGTCTTCAAGGCTAGAGTGAATAGGCTCTTAATAAACTAGTGCGCCTCACCGTCAATGATTGCATCACTGCTTACCATCAGGTGGGATCGCAGTCAAGCATTTAGCAATTAAAAAAAAAAAATACTTATATTATCACCTCTTCATGTTTTAACGGCTGAGTGTTTTCAAATAAAAGCTAGTACACGGGTAGACCATGTCCTACGGTCGATTTACAATACTTTTTTTTTATCCTGGTAGTAAGTTTCCTTGAGATAATTCCATAAATAGTTTGATATTTGCCAATAATTTTAAAGGTTGACCTTTAAAATTATTGGCATATATCAAACTATTTTGTTGCTAGTAATAAAAAAGTATACTTATCCGAAATTTTGGCTACATTCAAGACTAGTACCTACTGCGTCTGGTAATGATACAAAAGGCGTAGTTATGTTATCTCAACCTATCAGTTCAGCAAAATGATCTTTTCAATTGATTGACAAATGGTCAAAGTAAAAACTTAAGTCACGAAAAAAGAAGAAATTATACATTTTACCTTAATTTGACAATTAGTTGCTACTATTGCTAACAAATAGTCGAGATAGTTTAATTGCAAGTATTTTGTTTGTGTTTGTGGCGAAATTAGACTATTATTAAATGTTTGCAAGAGAAAGTATGAATGGTTGTAAAAATAAGAATCTTACTGCTGCTTGAAGGGAATAAGAAGAGAATTCGTCGTTAACTAATTCTGCACCGTAAAAATATTTTTTCTAATTAATTGCCATAAGTAATAATTCAATATATAGCTCAAAAATTTTATCTATTCTTTCCAGGGTAACGGCCAGGCGTCACAAGGCAAATACGTGGCGGGATCAGTAACAGGTGTGGGCGCTGAAGCTGGTCTGTTTGTAGCCAACCACGCGTACTAAACACAACACCACATTCACTACACAGTCGCTATAACAGAAGTACAAATCGATCGTCGCTACGAGAATATCTGCCGAGCGCCACAGAGTAGTCAAAATTATAACACGCTAGTATTATTTTGTATCGGTTATCGCGACGAGAATAACAGGCGATCAATATCACGTTAGTTATTCAACCGAGAATGTCGCCCTTAGTTACAACTTACAGACGGTGTTCGCGCCAAAAATTAATTTCCATAATTATGAAGTTAAAAAGTGGCGCGAAAGGTTTTAGAGGTTATAAGTAAAATGTTAGATTTAAGACACAACAATATAATATTCTCAATTTGCTTCTTGTATGTTCATGCATACGTATTTGTAATGAAAATTATAGACCTAGATTTGAAGTTATTTATTAAAAACATCTAGAAAATTGTATTTAATAGTCGCATTAACTGTAGTGGTTGACAAATAAATGTTGTTATTGTGCTATTATGAAAGAAATAATTAGATTTTTGATAATAATTTATTTACAGAAACATGATACTTATATAAATTATTATTTTTTAAATCAGACTATCATCATGTAAGTTATTTTTTTATATATATATTATTTTTTTAAATATCATTTTTAGTTTGTAAACTATTTTGATATTTTTAAGAGTATGAAATTATATTAATCTTCGATCAGGTAGTTTTGTTTCATTTCATTAGACGTACCTAAGTAGACTTAGTAAAGCCCATCAAATTAATGACAATATAAATGACTGGCGAGAAAGTTTTACAAAATCTCGGACAACGAAATTTTGCAAGTTCTAATCTTGCGTTCACAGCCTTAAGCAAAAAAACTACGATGCCGCAGGTTTTCACGATTCTGCATTCATATAAACAGTGGCGGCCTTAGGGGGTGGCGAACGGGGCAATCGCCCAGGGCCTCGCTCTTACAGGGGCCTCGCGCAACAACAACTAGCAAATTTAAAAAAATATAAAAAAAAACAACTTGTTTTTTATTTATTTAAAACTTTTGATTTTGATCCTTAATTACTTATTAAGGTTATAACATAACGGTAAATTAAAATAGTTAACTAATTCATTCATTCAAAACATAATTGAAAAATTCATTATGTAGGTACACTGAGAGATTTTTTTCACGAAGGGCAAAGGGCCTCGCAAAGACCTGCCGCCCGGAGCCTCGCAATGGGTAAGGCCGCCTCTGTATAAATTAAACGGATTCAGTTGTGTGGGTACAATTTTGTTGTATGAATAGCAGATGAAGATAAATATCAAAAGCTCAGATTACTTCGCTTATGTTATAAGTCAAAATGACCAAGTTTGATCATATCAATAAGTTTACTTGTGCACTCGTAGGTACCTAAAATTTAGGTGTTTCTAAAATATGTGTATCCGTGTTCTGCCATAGTAAGTGGCATTGTATCTACATAAATAAGTACCTATATTAGTGCAGCCTACTGAAATAATATTAAGTATTTCTGTTTCTAACACATTATGGATTTTCTATATCCGAAATAAAATATATTATTATTAATATTGGGTCGGTACCAATGACTATACCTACAACCACTGGTGGTTGTATAGTCTGGTTGTTTAATTCTCTTTGGTCGTTACACATATTGCCAATGAATACTTAGTACCTAAGTACCTACTAATGAAAAAAACTTTCTAAATAACCTAATTAAATTACTTAATGATTGATTAAGCAACGTTCTAATTCAACTTGAACTTAGTTATTATCTAGGCTCCTACTTATTATTTTTTTTTTTTAAAGACGACTACCTACCTATTATATTATTTCTTTTTAATCCATGCCGAGAGTGTATGGAGTAAAAATCTATTTATGTAAGTATATACAAACAAATCCTTAACACAGTTGTCAATCTATTATCACGAACCCTGTCCGTATCATAATCCATTTTTACCAAAAATTTGGGTAGGATGTCCTAAATCCTTTTTGGAGGGTTTTGAAATCGTGTACCTATTGTAAAAGAAAGACATTATTGGTGTCGTATTAAATTACCTATTAAAAGTATGTCTACGAGGAAAGTGTAACTATCTCTGGGGAATTAATCGATATCAATTACCTATTATATTTTAGGCGTCGAAATACTCCTCCACATCGCTGTCATCCGGAATTGTGCCCAGAAGACTGGCAGCATTGCCACGTTGAATAGCAATGCTAATTCTTTCGGCTAAGAACGAGCAAGCCCTCTGTTCACGCAAAGTGTCGATCAGTCGATGTGAAATTTCCTTAAAAAGGAAACGCGTAGGTACTCGGACCCCATGACCCAAGCGTTAAGCCCCCAAACGGCTGAAAACTGTAATTACCAATAAGGTTACAGTATTTGCGCCTTTTAAGGGTCTAAGCAGCCGCAGCGGCAGCGCCAGAACAGCCCGCCGTACTTGAAATATGGGATGGCGCAAGGGTGTCGGCACAGGTTGCGACCCACACCAGATACCAAATAAATAAAATCAAAATCACATTAAGTAAATTAAAATCAAAATATTAATAAATTTAATGTAGGATCGATGTAGGATAGATGTAGGATCTCGAATTTATACAAAAAGTTTATTCACCTCTGACACAAATGCCCCGAGCACCTGTAGCAAATACTAAGAACCATAGTTTGTGTCTAAGCCGTCTCGACACTAAGGTGGAAAGTTTTTCCAACGGCTGAACATAATTAGTATGCAGACGAACTACTTATACCTATTGCTTGATGAACCGTTTAGTTGAACTACACTCGAGAGTTGAGCCAGTCACTGGCTAGATAAGTAAGGGTTGGGACTCATTGGTGGAATCGCCAGGATCTTTCTATCAGGGTTCTAGGTCAACAGAAGTACCCCATGATTTTTGATTTTCATGAGTGTCAAAATTACGTTTTTTTTTTCGTTAACTTTGTAGTTTAATTTTTTCACAGCTTCAAGGGACCGTAGACCTGACAGTATGGTTTTAATTTCAATTTGATACCTCCACGCGTTCTCGACATAAAGGGTCTTGACAGACAAAGAGACAGACAGACAGACGGACGGACAATAAAGTGGGTTCCGTTTTTGCCTTTTGAGGTACGGAACCCTAAAAATGAATAGCTGTTCGTTAGTCTCGCTAAAACTCGAGAACGGCTGGACCGATTTGGCTAATTATGATCTTGAAATATTCGTGACACTCCAGGGAAGGTTTAAACGGTGAGAAAATAAGGAAAAGTTCACGATAAAAATCTGAATACAACGCCATCTCTAATGAAAATGTAATTTGAAAATGAATTATGCTGGTTCTGGTAATGCCAGTAGATGGCGTTATCCTTTGACAGTTTGGTCCAAAGGTATCTAAACATGAATATTAGGCGGTGCGAAGTTCACCGGGTCAGCTAGATAAGTAATAAATGCTATTATCACTTTTTTTCGTCTAATTTATCACCGTAGCGTTTCCTAGCGTCTTGTCCAGTGCAAACTCATCCTTAGACGATGTGGTGTCTAGACTCTAACCTCTAGCCTATAATATGTTCCCATGTCGTTCACAACTTGTACAGAAAAATTGTTTAAGTATTTCTACGGGATTTAGAATTTTCCTTATAGGAGGTGAATAGAATATGAATATTTTTTAGTTTTTAATTGACCGCTTGAAAAGAAAATGAAATTTTGAGCTCAGAATGTCTCGAGTATTGCTATTTGCTACTAGGATGTTATCATAGTAATTGAGAAGATTTTTTATACGCTACCTATCTTTTTCTCTCATTTCTTAAAATAAATAAATAATAATAAAATATTATATAGAATAATAATAATATTCCACAACTATCACACAACGCCGTCTAGTCTCAAGCTAAGCAGAGCTTGTGTTATGAGTACTAGACAACTGATAAACATGCATTTATATTTCTAAATATATACATATTATAGATAAATTACACCCAGACACTGAACAAATGATCGTGCTCATCACATAAACATTTGTCCTGGGTGGGAATCGAACCCACGACCTCCGGCATAGCAGTCAGGGCCACTAACCACTAGACCAACAGGCCGGTCAAATAATTCGGTTATCCACTAATCCTAGAAGAACTTCTCTACAATCAAATAGATATGTTTGTCCTGAACCAATAAGCATACTTTGCCATAACTTAGAGCAGTGGTTGCAGAGCGGTAACGTCCCCGACTTACGAGAACCCAGCCAGGCGCATTACTTTGTGTAATTATTTCATCACCACTGCTCTCAAAACGGTGAAGGAAAACATCTTGAGGAAACCGGCATGTCCTAAATCCAAAAAAATTGGTGTGTCGTGGTGGATTATGGCCTATTCCCTCTCCTAGAGAGGAGGCCTGAGTCCCAACAGTAGTAACATTATGAGGTCGACTATACCATAACTTGGATGATTTCCAACGTCACATTTTTTTACTGATACTGTATATATCTGGGAGTAGTTATAGACGATAAGTTTAACTGGAGTTATCACATAGAACGTGTTTGCGATAAACTTCGGCAATTTCTTGCTATTATGACCATACTAAAAAACCGCCTGCCCTTCAAAGTGAAGATAATGCTTTATTACGCGATGGCGGAATCATACATCCAGTATGGCCTTAGTAGCTATGGTCGTACCTATACCTTTATACAAGAAAGGCTTAAAGTCAGACATGAGTAATTATCGACCAATCACTTTAATTCCTATATTATCAAAAATATTCGAGAAAGTAATGTGTAATAAAATAGAGAACTTTTTGACATCGTGTGACATTCTTAAAAAAGAACAATTTGGATTTAGAAAGGGGAGATCCACTGCTTCAGCTTGTTTCTCTTTAATTAAACAAATAACCGAAAGTCTAAACCAAAAATCTAAAATAGGCTGTGTCTTTCTAGATATGACAAAAGCATTTGACTTTGTCTGCCATAAAACGCTACTCTCTAAACTTTCTCACTATGGAATCCGCGGGAAAGCCAACGATTGGGTCAAAAGCTTTCTTACCGACCGACAGCAATGCGTAGAAATAACAAGAACGTGTAAAAATGAACAAAAGAAATTCAGATCCAAATACAGACAAAACAACTTCGGAACACCTCAAGGAGGAATTTTATCCCCTGTTTTCTTTCTGGTCTACATCAACGACCTACCAGAGGCTATTAATGAAGAGTGCGTAGGTACTATTTGCCGACGACACAACTTTGATTATTAAAAGTAATGATAACAAAGACTTAGAAAATCGAATTGTGAAAGCATTGGACAAAGCAATCAAATGGCTAGAAACAAATAACTTAAAAATAAACATGACAAAAACAAATATAATACAATTTCGGGCATCCAACACAAACACAGATAGTCTAGACATTCAATTTAACAATTCCACCTTAAACACTGTTAATGAATGTGTATTTTTGGGTATAATCGTAGATAAAAATTGTAGTTGGAAACCACACCTAGATAAAATACTCAAAAAAATAGATCGCTTTGTGTATGTCCTGAAAAGAATAAGACAAACGGTTAACTTAAATACCGCAATGGTTGCTTACCATGCATATGTAGCATCTCTACTGAGATACGGTCTTATAATTTGGGGTAACTCAGTAGACGTGGAAAGAGTTTTTAAAGGACAAAAAAAATGTATCCGGGCAATGTGTGGAGCTCACTTTTTGGATAGCTGTAAACCGCTGTTCCAAAACCTTAAAATACTGCCTTTACCATGTCTTTATATATTTGAAACATGCATGTTTGTAAGAAAAAATTATAATTTATTTGAAAAAAGTAGTTACAAAATAAATAGTAGAGTACGACACAAAGACAAATTGAAATTACCCCAAATAAAATTAATGTTACATAAAAGAAATATTTACTGCATGGCAATTATTGTATATAATAATTTGCCAAATAATATTCAAGATTTGCCATCGTCGTTGTTCAAAAGGGTGTTATTTAGACTGTTATTGGAGAAAAATTATTACAGTGTTAAAGAATATTTAGAAGATAAATCGCTAATAGCTTGATAAATAAAAATTGACATTATTCTACCATACCCAACAATGACATAATTATTTAATATTAATGACATGACTTTTATTAATTTAATACAATTCCAAATTTTATTACAATAATACCTATTTATATTTTGTTAATTGACTCATATTTAATAATTAATAGGTTAGCATATGAGCCTTCATTCATAAATAAATATTTGTACGCCATAGTATGGCAGGATATGCTGGAACCAAAATTGTAATATCTATTGTACCATATTCTGACAAATAAACATTATTGATTGATTGATTGATTGATAAAACCTATCTTGACAGTATCTACAAAATTCAACTTCAAATTTTAAAAATAATAGTATCTCCCAAAATTAGAAATAAATTTTACGACAATATAAATGGTCTCTTTAAACACTGCAATGTCTTACCAGTTCATACTCAAATAATTTTTTTGTTACTAAAAGAACAGTTTTTCAATAAGCATCTAATAAACAAAATCGAACATCCTGTATGCACTCGGGCAATTTCTGAGAATAGGCTTCGTACACAGCGCGCCAACAATACGTATGGCGAGCGTACTACCGGGTATATTGTACCGAGACTTATTAATAGTCTACCCTCAGAAATAAAAAAAAAGTTACACACAAAAACATCAAATACAAACTTAAGCAATATTACTTAAATATTATTTAAGAATGTTTTTTACTTGTTTGCGGACCATAAGACTATTGTTATCGACAATAACGTACAACTATAAAAAACTCATTTTGTATAGTTTCGATGTTGAGATGGATTCATGATAGCACAAGTTTAAACCTTAGTGGTTTTTTAGTTGCTATGTAACTAAGACTATCCTGTATTGTTATGTATTAATAATAAATAAATAAATAAATAAAAAAACTAACTAAAACCACACCTGGGGTCCTTCTTCCTGTCACCCTTTGCATTTTAGGACCACATATAAATTACAGTCTAAAACCCGAATCCATACTAGATACTAAGTAATAAGGAAGCTGACCTTCATCATACATCGGCCATAGAGAGGTACATACTACAGACTACTTACATCTCATATTATAGTGGAACAAAAGGTGTCAACCATGTGTAGATTGTAATTGGCATAGATGTGTAATTTATCTATAATATGTAGGCGTATGTAGAAATATTAGGTCTTTACCTATGAAATTGGAGATTTGTATGATAATTTTAAAATATAAAAATGTTGGTAATTTTTTTATTTCAGCTAATCAAAGTACTGGCCCAAATTATCTATACAATTTTGCCATTTTGATGGCAGTTTGTTTATCTGCCGGACGGGAGGCGATGAAGTCAGCGAAAGCGTTTTGTACTGCATCACGGGTGTTGAATTTTTTCCCACTTAAAAAATTGTCTAAATTTTGAAAAAAGTAGAAATCTGTTGGGGCAAGGTCCGGTGAGTACGGTGGGTGACGGAGAGCTTCCAGCTGTAACTCTTGTAGCTTAGCGATGGTCTGTCGTGAAGTGTGAGCTCGCGCGTTGTCGTGGAGAAGCAATGGGGAAGAGCGATTGACTAGTCTTGGTTGTTGAATTGCGAGCTTCTCCATCATTGTTTGCAATTCTTGGCAATAGACATCTGCCGTCACTGTTGTGCCATTCGGTAAGAAGCTGTGATGTACAAGTCCGGCACTGGTCCACCAGACAGTCACCATCATCTTCCTATGAGTAATCTTTTTTTTAGCGCACTGATTAGGTGCTGTACCCGGGTCCACCCACTGAGATGAACGCTTATAGTTGTCGTACAGGATCCACTTTTTATCGCAGGTAACAATTCGATTAAGAATTCCCTCGTTTCTATGCCGATTCAGTAGTGCTATGCATGCTTCGACACATAAATCTCGCTGTCGGTCGCTTAGTTCGTGTGGCACCCACTTATCTAGCTTTTTTATCTTTCCGATTTTACGCAAGTGCTTCAATGTTGTTTTGACACTAACTCCAAGACCCGCAGCAAGCTCAGCCGTAGATTGAGATGGATCCGCTTCCACTATCGCCATCAACTCGTCGTTGTCGACAATAGTTGCCGGCCGACCGCGAGGCTCGTTCTTCAACTCAAAATTTCCAGATTTGAAACGATTGAACCAATAATGGACTGTGTTTATGCAAGCAGTGTTATGCCTGTACACGTCGTTAATGTTTCGTGTTGTTTGCGCAGCGGTATTTCCACGTAGGAACTCATATTCGAAAATTGTACGAATTTTAAGTTTATCCATAGCGCCAAAAACTACCACAATGTCACAAAAACAAAAAACAAATGACTGAAATTGAAATTAAATTAACACGTCTTTCGAATAAAATTTATTTGAATTTCGAATTGCGCGCCAATCCACAGATAATTAATTCTGAAAATGCTGGTTATAGAATCTCCAATTACATAGGTACGAGTACGAGGAACTAGCAACAGCATCCTCAAAATAATAGGGGAGGATATTACCTCTCCAGTTTCTAAGAAAATAATAAGGACAGTGATCAATAAATAAAAATCACCTATATTGTGTCACTTTACTAATAATAGTCTTAAGTCATTATTGTAATTACTAACAGTTTGGATCTTAGTTAGGTATCTGTAATAAAGAATTATTACTATTATTATTATAGGTAAAGACCTATTATATATGTATGTTTATCAGTTGTCTAGTATTCGTGGCTTGTGCCAGAGAAAGCAAGCAGCTCGTTGTGTGAAAGCTGTGGAATATATTATTATTATCTTACTCATTTGAATGACGGTATTTTTCTGAACTAGCTGACCCGGCGAACTTCGTACCGCCTAACATTCAATGAATGTAGTATATCTTTCGATATAGTCAACCGATTGCATTGAAACAAAGTCTCAAGTAATATCTCAAGTTACACACAATTTTATTGTATAAAAGTTTTCTACATCGCTTTCGTACATATTACGTGATGCGCGCACAACTAAAAACTTCTAGTGGGCTGAAAAGTTCATAGGCTGACACATTAATGTCATGGGGGACTCCTTCTGCTGGCTGCATGGTGTCGGAATGACGAATAGCGGAGGATATAGTCACACTGTCTGACCATCACCACATCGTTTTTGATATAACATTACCCTCACTGACAGCTCGAGCCATTATGGTTCTAACCCACCGGCGCGACGTTGGGCCCTTAACCGACTCAATCGAGACATGCTCGTTGCAGCTGCTAACGTCGTGGCGTGTTAGTTAAAAATGAGATGACCATCGAAAACGATAAACGCAGCAGACGCCCTAAAAAGGCTGTTGAAAATGTCAAAGTAGTCCACAAAATGATTTTGAATAATCGTGAAGGCATCTTTTTTTTCCTACCAACTGAATTCAATAAATACCCTTTGAAAATATTCAGATATTGCCAAGTCATTTCATATAAGTAACACCTTTATCTGATATCAATTTCAATACTTTTCTGGGTAATCTATTGATAGGCTGAACCAAAGAATACAATGCTGGGCGCTCTATTCATAAAGACAGTTACCATTGGATACGGGAGCGGAATATGAAAACTATTCATCCATAAAATTAGGTGGGAGTATTGTGAAATTTCACATGAATATTTAGGGAAAGATGGACGTGACAAAGGAAAGCTGTGGAATCAAACTATGTATCTCAAAATTCTCTAAATAAAATCTCCATACCTACTGAGTGAATTTTAACTAGCTAGCGATAGGGTAGTATGAGAGTGAAACCCGGGGCCCTGGGACGAAGGCAACGAAGGAACAGGAGTAGTGGGTTTTTAGTCAGTAAAAGTCGGACACTATCTCGCGCTCCGCCCAAGAGCGAAATTTGTCATTAAATGATTTTCCCACCCAATAAAAAAAACCCACAAACACTATAATCACTAACTAGCGTATTTATACCCGGCGAATGCCACTACGGTGAAAAAAAAGAATTACAATTTGTTTAGTTGTTGGAAAAAAAAGTAAATTATTTTTTGTGCATTGTTTTAATCGTTTAAAAAACCATATTCCCATTATTTCCTTTCTACTCGTAATGAAGTCTGTAAGATGGTTACAAAGTCTATAAGACTTTAGAAACATTTTTATGTATTTATATAATACTAGCTGACCCGGCAAACGTTTTTTCCCAAATTACTATTACCTACTCTAACTACCTAGGAGTATAAAAAAATAGCCAACGACTAGAACTACCAAATATACACTTTTTTTTTTTAATCGGTCAAACCGTTTTTGAGTTTTAGTGAAAATAACGAACAGCAATTAATTTTTATGGATGGACAGCTTTTTAATGTTCCCACTACTGGAATTCTGGCCTCCTCTCTAGGGCGAAGAATTGGGCCGTAATCCACCACGCTGGCCTGGCCCAGTGCTGATTGGTGGATGTCGCATATCTTCGAATATTTGGTTCTAGGTTATGCCGGTTTTTATATATATCTATCTATACATGTAAGTATATTGATGTCTTAAACTAGCTTCTACCAGCGATCTCGCGTACATGAAGGAATAAATCTGTTCAGCTGTTACAGCGAAAAGGACTAACAAATATACCTACCTACTGTAAACTTTCGCCTATATAATATCACCGTGATTACTAAATGGAGCCTTGATCATTCGTGACACAAAAACATTTCACTCACCTTCGATGTTGAAAGCAATCGTGTCAATGCCCTAGCATTTGCATACGCTCTGGATTCGCGTGATTTTAGAAAAATCGAGAATCATTGCTGGAAAAGGTTCGATAGGCGGTTTGAAATGTGAGGTTAAGGAACTGAGGCCCACGAGTTCATTTTACGACCTAAACTGATCTGTTAAAAGGGATGGAGCTATATAGGGTGAATCGCTCCATCCCTCTTTGTGTACAGCATATGTTGGTGGAATGTGACCGATGCAAAGACAAGAAAAACATTCTTCTAAAGTCATTGAAATTGTCCGAAATGGACGTAGGAGTTTTTAATGGTATCTTAGCGAAACCTAACTGTAGTGAAGAACAGTTTTATATTCTTTCATAGATTTAAGAAAGTGGATTATTATTTATAGTGTAGATAATAACTGGGACGAAGGGATTGATGTCGTCGCATTAGTGTACGAAAATTCCTTAAATAAAAAAGATTAAGAAAAAAACTCCTTTATCGCTCGCACACCTGATATTTTAAATGGTAAGGCCCCTAGTGGAGTTTTTGCTCTATTCGTGGTATTTTCTAGATTTGTGTGATGTGGGTATTGTCTACGGGAGAGTGTTTGTTCTTTACCTATACTGTTTTTTGCCGTAAATGACAAATTATCTTCGCTTTATCGAACAACACCGCTCAAGTAAAAAAAACCGGGCAAGTGCGAGTCGGACTCGCGCACTTTTTTATTGAATATTGAATACAAAGTTACATTTCAGTAGTCAAACTAATTGTAGTGACTAAACATACCCTTAAAACAATTATTCAGCTGATAGTATGAGAGCGAGAGCACGCATGCGTTTCAGAGCGAGTGAGACGATTTCATGCACTGACTGGATGTTTGGTCACTACAATTAGTCTGACTAATGAAATATAACTTTGTAATAGTTACCTTAATAACATGTTAAAAAATCAGACGTGTAAAAATAAGTAAAGTTTATTTACTTCTTGTGGAGCTTTAAAGCGTCTGACAGAAGTTTTGGTCCATGGAAAGTGTATGATACTACTTCAAAATAATATAAAAATCACCCATAAAAAATTAAGTAACTCATTATTTTTAGTTCCCTTTATCTGGTACCTACTCAGGCGCCCCAAGGAAGAGCTCCACAAGCACACAGATATTCAAAGCACATGAGACGCTACTGAGAACCTAAGGTTTCATCCATGTGAAAATAAGTTTGTCAGACAGTTCTGGGATCTTAGTATATGTCGATTAGTGTATAAATGCACCCAGCAGTGGGTACATTGTAGGTACATTACATCTACTTCTATATAAAACAAACTTTTCTATAGAAGCTTGTGTCGATTAGGTACGATTTTTACGAACAACAAAAACATAAACAATCTTTTCTCACATTTAAAACCTACATCTCTTCGTCAATCGACTTATAATTCTCATCCCCTATCAAGTTTATAATCACTCTTTTTGCTCCATCTCCTATCCGTCATGCAGTCTTAGTATGTAGGCGACTGACCGTACGACCGCTTCTGTCCGGATTTGTCCGTACAATGGGATCAAACCAGTAGATTTATAGCAGGGTGGCAAGTACCTGTTGTTAGCTGTGAAAAAGACGTGATATATTGTTCACGTGGACTACATTTTGAGGGAAATGTGGCTGACCGAGCAAGATATTGGTAAATGGTCTAAATGTATGGATAAGCATTTCAATGAAAAGTGCCTTTTTTGCGTTGGAGATTACAGAAAATTACGAGTAAGCTTATCAGATGATTTTGTGTTTTTCGTTTTTCAGTACAATTGTAAATCCTGTATAAAATTATTTTAGGACTGCATTTTGCTCAAAATGACGCAAACACGCTCGACTGATTTGCTTAGCAGCCAGAGCCTAAAGGTGCTTTTGCACCAGAGGTGTGCTATGCAGCTAAGTTGGGAGGATGTGAAAACTGAGCTACGAAACCATGTAACCGTTTCCACTTTCACGGCGTCCTCACTCACCGCACGACGCAGGTTCGCACCGAAAATGGTCAGTTCGGGAAGTTCCTGCACCGGATTAGTGCGGAAATAACGCCTGGGTGCCACCACTGCGCACTGTGTGGACTGACCAGAGGACACGGTGGAGCACACGTAGAGATGTGCCCCGCTTGGCGCAGAGCACCGCCGCGCCATGTCCTCGTGGGGGAGATCGGCGGCAATGATCTCTTGCGCCGAGCCTTGCATGGTACAGGCCATGGTCCGAAGCTAAGAGGAGTGGCAGGCGGTCACCTCCTTCAGCGAAGCAGTAATGCTAGCAAAGGAGAAGGCCGCACGTGCACGCACGAGAGAGCGACCGTCATGCCCCAGCCGCCGGGATCCCGATACCGATTTCCAGCCATCATAGACGCGAGCTTGCGGACGGCGAGCAATGGGTAGCTCGCGGTCCGACCGTCTGGTAACCGTCCGGATCGAGTCCTAGCCATCGCGAACTGTTGAACCTCAAGGAGATGTCAGCAAACCGTAGGGGCCCAGCAGGGTCGAAGCCTACTGGGACCAGGAGTTTGTTTCTGAAAAGAAAACTCTGCCCTGGGACGAAGGCAAAGAATCCTTCTTTGCCATTTGATGATTTTCCCACTTAAAAAAAATAGCAACGTAGTATTGCACAAATGCACGTCTCAGAATGAAAAGCATCATAATAAGTCACTTGTTTAATGTAAACATAAAGAAGTGTCAAATGAATTGGTCATTTGTGGTGCAATTTTATTTGCAAGCGTCTGTGATGGAATGGTCTTAGTGTACTTAGTATATATGCTTCTTTTCGTGCTTGATACGTTTCTAGCACAATGGAAAAACTCCATGAAATATCACCTTTTTTTTAGATGGGAAATCATTCAGTGATTAGGGTGGAGTGGGTGTCAGACTTATACTGACTAAAACCCACTCCTATATTACTTATTTGCCTTGCTTCCCAGGACCCCAGGGTTCCCTTTCGGACGACTCATGGCATGGCCCCAGTAGGCCTATGGTTATACTGACATCTGACATCGATCACTCCCGCTGTCGACGACTAGGGCTTGATCTGGAAGGTTATCGGACGACCGGACGGCGAGTTACACATTGCATTGCAGTCGTCCGTATGCCCACGCTTACTGTGGCTGGAAATCAGGATCGTGATCCCAGCGGCTGGGGGACATTATGGCGATAAGTCCCCTCTTTGAGGAGTGGCTGGAAAGACCTCACGGCGTCCTTACTTACCGCATGACGCAGGTCCTCACCGGGCATGGTAAGTTCGGGAGGTTCCTGTACCGGATCCGTGCAGAAGAGACGCCCGCGTGCTACCATTGTGTGGACCGCCCGGAGGACACGGTGGAGCACACGGTAGAGGTGTGCCCCGCTTGGGCAGAGCACCGCCGTGTCCTCGTGAGGGCGATCGGCGGCAGCGATCTCTCGCGCCGGGCCTTGGTACAGGCCATGGTCCGGAGCGAGGAGGAGTGGCAGGCGGTCGCCTCCTTCTGCGAAGCAGTAATGCTAGCAAAGGAGGCGGCCGATCGCGTGAGGCAACGGCAACGGTCCTCACGCCCCAACCGCCGCCGGGATTCCGATCCCGATTTCCGGCCACCGTAGGCGCGGGCTTGCGGACGGCGAGCAATGGGTGGCTCGCCGTCCGATCGTCCGGTAACCATCCGGACCGAGCCCAAGTCGTCGACGGCGCGTAGTGTTCCACGCGCGCCTCAAGGAGATGTCAGCAACCGTAGGGGCCCAACAGGGTTGAAGCCTACTGGGGCCATGGGTGATGCGAAAGTGACCCCCGGGGCCCTGGAAAAATAAAAATGGCAAAGAAGGAACAGGAGTGGGTTTTTAGTCAGTAAAAGTCTGACACTATCTCCTGCTCCGCCCAAGAGCGGGGGTTGTCATTAGATGATTTTCCCACCCGAAAAAAAAAAAAAAAAAAAAATAAGCGGCTGGGGGACGGGCGCGTGAGGAAGACGCCTTCTTCGCAAAAGGATGAAATATCACCTTATCTGCACTTAAATTACTCTGATTATGGTACCTTAGGGTAATTATTAAACATAGAGGAATTTTACAACGTTTGTTATGGTCTATAATTTCCATCCATCTACAATATTATGCGACGTAGCTTACGACGCACATGTGTTGAAAACAATATGGTGCTAATGCGTGTTCCCGTGCCCTTAATTGCCTCTTCTACCCCGTCCTCAATTATATGGATTTGTTGAACGGTACTAGGGCTTTATGAATCTGATATTGTTTTCTCTTAAACACGTAACGGAAAGCTTAGATTAATGCTACTTAATTTGGGCATGTTTTGTCTACTCTTTTAGGGCTTTGTCTAAAAGGGGTTTTGGACTAATTTTTGTCATGGTTTAGATTGTTTTTGTCTGGAAGCATAGCTTATGACAAAGTCAGTTTAACGTTATTTATGAGATAGTATTTCTTTCTCACCTATTTCGTATCAGTGTATGCGAGATGTCCTGAAAAATACTTAATAGACTTAAAAGTTTATCATAATCTTACTGATATTGTCCTATGTGAGGTCGACGAAACAGGCTTTTTTCTTCTTTCTTCTCAGCCATCACGCATCATTGACTCTCTTTTATTTCATAGCACTCCTCACATACTCATAAAACATTTTTTATTGAGCCTCCCTCTATATCTAACCTCAGCATCATCTCCTTATAAGCATTTTCCCAACTGCTCCCAGTCTAACTGGTTGCGGCTGAATACCATTATTTTACATGGAGCGGCTGCTTATCAGACCTCCGCAACCCAATAACTGGGGAACACGATACTCCTTGGATAGATTGTAGTCAGACTTTGGCGTCTGACTACCTGTAACGACTGTCACAGATGTACAAATGACAATTGGGACCAACGGCTGTATCTCTATCTTACGTAAAAGTTTATCTATATATATAAAAGGTGAAACTTACTGACAGACATATCAACGCACAGCTGAAACTACTGGAACTAGGGGCGTGAAATTTTGTACCAGGTTTCCTTCTATGATGTAGATGAGCACTAGGAGAGGGTTTTTCAAAATTCAACCCCTAAGGGAATGAAACTTGGGTCTAAAGATTCTATGGAGAACCTTAGTTTCCCGCGGGCGAAGCCGCTGGCAGAAGCTAATAAATTATATAAATTTTCACTACTAGGTTGACATCATTCTTTAGTGAAACAATTGAAGCTCTTAAAAGCAATCGTAGACATAGTTAGTGTTAGTAGAGTCTGGTCCATAACAGAATAGCGCCAGTGAAGTAAATACCTAACTAATCCAAGTTACGTAAGTATTTACCCTTTGTACAACTTCGTAGAATATACCTCGGTAACTATATAACTTTGTTTGGTCATGTCTAACACAGACCAAGTTTGCAGAAATTCTGAGATTATTATATTGTTGCGTATCTCACTCAGTAGAATAATTTGTTAGGTAAGAAATATATATTGTAGACGGAGTATCAAGAATTTGAGAACTGTAAGTCACATTTATTCGTATTATCAAAATTATATTAGGTATTGTTCCGAGAAAGTGAAATTCTTCGACAAATTTTAATTACTGAATGATGAAAGTAGCCATAGCGGTTTCGCTTTTCATTGGTTTTCTTATCAATCTCAAATCAAAGCAAAATTCTGAAGCATGTTTTTTTGATAAAAAGCGCGACGGCATTTTTCGAGCCCGTGAATTGAAATACTGTATGAAACAAACGAAATAAAATAATATACATAACAAACTTGTCTTGTAGTTCATAGCGGCTTTTGAAATGTAAAAATGAATAAAATGAAAAAAAAAATTAAACAAAATGTGTTTGAAATTGAAAAAAAATAACGCTCAATTAATCTTAAATTTCTCCTTACTACTTACTTTATTATTTACAAGCGACCCGCCCGGGCTTTGCACGGGTGCAATGCTGATACCACTGCAACCGCTATATCCCTATATTTTAAATCTGTAATATCTTCGAAAATATTCATTTAACTTACATGCTATAAAGGGCCATATTAAATGCACAATGTATTTAAGGTACTTAATTGGATAAGGATTATTGCTGTATTGCTTAAAATCGCTTCGTAAATAAGCCATTATTTTTCGTAAAAAGTAAAGGATAAGTGGTTATTGTGGGTAATCCCTAAGAGATAGACATACACCATTACTGAATTTTTTGTAGACCTATTTAAGGTGTACAATACTGTCGTACATCATACTGATATATCGCACCTTTAAACCAATACCGTCACTAAACGATTTTTTTCAAAAAATCTGTTTTTAACGCCATTTGTTTGCTGAGTGCTAACTTTACAGATTTCATTAAAAACAGTCTTTTTGAAAAATTTCGTTTAGTGACGGTATTGGTTTAAAGGTGCGATATCTCGAAGTTTTCAGCCAGCGTTTGCAATGTAAGCTAATGTAGTTTGCTATATTATGCATGTATTAAACATATAAACCTTTACAATCCTCTTGAATCACTCTATCTACTAAAAAAATCTCATCAAAATCCGTTTCGTAGCTTTAAAGATCTAAGCATGCATAGGGACAGACAGACAGTGGAGACTTTGTTTTATACTATGTATAGATTACGTAAAATTGGTATCAGAATAAACGTTAGGTCATAAGAAACATTACTTAAATTGTCTTTTTAAAATACAATTAATTAATAATCCTGAAATAAACGTAAATAAAACTATAAAAATTCTGAATTATGCGATGCATCGGCCGTTCGAACTTCAAGTGTACGAATGAATTAAATTTTATGATAGTTCCATATTATGAAAGAAAGAAAAATATTTTATTTAGCACACATACACACAGTAGAAACCATTATAATGTAGAAACTTAAGATTTAGAACTAACAGTGTGTGTCTCTAATAAGATATTTATGACACATTACATAAAGATGAACAAGTAGTTAGTAATACACACAGTCTTATAATTTCTCAGTATAACATCTAGCCCAAAGGGTAAAACGAGACCAACTAAGACTCCGCTGTCCACCCGTCTGTTGGTCCGTCTGTCACCGGACTGTATCTCATGAACCGTGATAGTTAGACAGTAGAAATTTTCACAGACGATGTATTTCTGTTGCCGCTATGACAATAATACATATTTAAGGGGCTCCTATACAACAAACATGTTTTTTTTTTTTGCCTTTTTTTTGCTACGGACGGTACGGAACTCTTACGGTACGGACTCGCACTTTGCCGGTTTTCTCTATAAATATGTAAATCAATAGAGTTGCCTACTTACCATAAAATTTCTTGTTTCAGGTTGAAATGAACTTTAATGGTAACTCAAGATATTTTGAATTTAATTCTAGAATAGTTCTTATGATTTTATTTTCTATGTTTTTTTGGTTCAGTATCAATTCTTTATTTTTAATTTTACTATCGTCTGTAAGAAAAATATATACTCGACATTATGACTAACTTTGTGTTTTATTCTTAGACAAATAAGACTAACTATTTATTGATAATTATGTAAGTTGGATATTTGTTCGGAGAACAGTTACAAGCACCTAATATCAGTTTTATTTGGTTTGGTAGCCAATATAGGAATATATTACTTGGTAAGTACGCATTCGAAATAAAATATTGATGTTCTTATTTTAACTGGTTTCTTTTTTCAGCAAACAGCTTAAAAATATCTTGAATGAGTTAAAATTGGCTCGGGGAATCAACGGGTGACTCCAGGACGTTCTTGATGAAAAAGTTGGCTATCGCTATTCAGCGAGGCAATGCGGTGAGTGTTACGGGGCACCTTTGCACCGAGAGCGATCAGGGGCGGGATAATGAATGACGTTAACATTTTATTTAAGTATTTATTTTAATATTATACACATACTAAGAAAAAAGGGTAGGCTTAAGTCCCCCCCCCCTCCACTAGGGGGGACTTAAGGGTATTTTTATACACTAAATAAAAAAAAACTAGGTAATCTAAAGTATGGCGTCGAAAAACTCCTCAGCATCACTGTTGTAGGATACGATGGGTATTTCTACATATATTATATTACATATTCCTACCTTTAAATTAATACAATCGATGCTTCTTGAAATTATGTATTTTTCAATGATTGACACAAACAAGACTCGTTACCTAGCAACTAGACAGATCAATCTATATATAATACTAGTGGTTAGTGTCTGTACGTATGTAAATAAATTATTCTATTTTGATATAATTTTACCTAATTTTAATAATATGTAGGTCACTACACTGTCGAATGATAATGTACCCACTACCCAAAAGACTGGTGGTGGCATTATTGCCACGCAGTATAATCTTATCCTCTACCCAAAGTAAAACCCAGCTCTTGGGTCACGCGGAGTGTCAACAAAGCGTTTGGAAAGGTCTTTAAGCATGGCGGCACTTGGACCTCACGATCCAAGAGTTTGTACCCCAAACGGCTCGAAAATATAAACTAACAGCTAGGTATAAGCTATTATATTTCCGTCGCTTAAGGTTCTCCGCAGCCGCAGCAGCAGCACCAGCACAACGTGACGAGTTAGAAACATGAGTTGGCGCAAGAGTATCAATTTAATATTTAATAATCTGAATTTATAAACTCAAACAAAATACATTGATTGTGCTATGGATTATAATATTTATATCTTTTAAGATTTAGTGTTGGAAGAAAATGGTCGAAATCCACTGGACAGAGCACCGATGCTCTGTCCGAACCGATGTTGATCCGAACCAGTGACTCCATAATAACCTAACTCAAGACACCCATGAGACCTTAACCCAAAAAAGAATCTTTGATTTCTTGGGCCACATTGCAAGATTACCTGGAAAAGTTATTGTTGACAAGAAAAGTAGATGTGAAAAGACCCAGAGGCAGGAGAGTCCGATATGTTAGACAGACCAAATCTTACTGGAGATCACAGTTTGCGACGCCATCCACATCGCCTAGGATAACATGGCGAAATATAGACCACATTAAAGTTATTCGACGAGGTCACGACCCTCAGGATTGAGGTTAAGCGACGCAAGGAGAAAGGATTAAAATATAATATTTTGCAGGCATTTTGATTAGTATTTTAAATTTAAACATCAAAACGTGGTATCAATTTGCCGTTTATCTGAAACTTTAAACCTCATTTAGAATTAAATAAACCATATTTTACAACTCATTTGGTTGAAGCACATACTAGGAGAGTATAAAACAGTGGTAATAAATAAACTTGAGAAAAACGAAGAAAATCGTGCAGCAGTAGACCGTGACTTATTTATTTTATTTCTAAGGTGCCCCAGAGCACTTTTAAAGAACTTTGCACTTGATGAATCGAAGTGTTGGTAACTTTGGATATTGGGGATTTGAAAACGTAGCGGACGTTAGCACATACACAATTTAACATTTAACTTTGTAAGAATTCTGAAGTTGAAATAATCGTTCAAACCACAAATTATTAAATGAACCACAAGCTCTGCAATTTTGGATAACTTTACCTTTAGTTTATCGAATGCTATGACTCCATGAGCGTGGTTTATTAGTTGTAATGAAAGGATTTGTTAATTCATCAGACATCAAGATTGCATAAGAATAGTAGATACTCAGTCTATCCACCAACTTTTGTTCAAACGGCAGCTTTTTCACATAGTTTTCAGATAGTTATATACTTACACCGATTGCTGTTAAAGAACTTTCGAATAAATCTGAAAAATCCCCGTATCCTATTTAAAACATTTAGGCGCCTACAAGTTTTAGTGTAGCAATTCCACAAAGGTGCGATAACAATCAAATAATATTGCGGGCACTCAAAAGATTATATTATTATTACATCTTGATTAAGTCACGGTGACCTCATAAATGTTTTGGAAGTGTGACATCCATTAACACTATTTGGGTCCATCTCCCTAATTTGCTGTTGCCCTGTTACGATGGCCCAAATTAGTGTAATCTGTTTTGTTGGCTGACATTCCGTGATTGCGTCGTAGCCTGCAAGTGCCTACATAATATTTATTTTTTTATATTTACATGTCCATGTCATATTTACGTGCAAACTTTTATGTAAGACTTTACAATGATAATTTTATAAATACTGCCGCCAGTTAACTAACAATTTTTATAAAACTTTCAAAAAACTATACAATTTTGCAAAGAAAGAGAGTCTGGCAGATACCTATTTGTTGACTTTATAAAGAGAAGAAATTTAAAAGAGAAAATGAATCAATCTCTATTTATAACACAATACATAACAATAAAAAAAATGGGGCTCTATCTGAAGGTACCTTTTACTGATCATATTTGTGTAGACAAAAGTAAAAAAAAAAACGAAATCCCAAAATTATTTAGAAATTTTGTCATAGTTGCTAAATTCATAACTAAATCGAATATTTATAACAATTGCTAAAAAATACTACGTGCAATGTTTTTCCATTGTTTTTCATTCATAATCAATAGTCTGTACAATATTTCCATAAATTGAGTGAAATTTTTTCATTCAGCCGTTCGAGCATGGAGAAGTATCAAACATACCGACACGTACAATCCAATTTCGCCTTTATAATTATTAGTGCGATAGGCCTAATTTTGGGATTCACTCTTGAGTCTAACTTGATTTTGTTTTGTATGGAATTTGAAACATTTCTTGTCGTCTAGTAGCTACTAGATCTAAATGGTTCGTGTAGTACTTATACCTTCTCTCTTGGCTTACCTATCGTAAAACCACCAGCTTTATACAGATTTCTGCTAGTTTTAATACAGATATATACTAAAATATAAATCCACGCAATATACTACTAATTAATACGTGTTTTGTACGTGGAAAGTATTTTTGCAAAGACTTACGAGTCCTGTCTAAAATCCATCTTACAAAGACCACAAATCTTTTTTAACATTACAATCAAAATTATTGTTTAAAACTCTTTTCTCCAAGATAGTTCAAGATCGATACTAATGTTATCCTTTACGAGAAGTTGAAAAGTGTTATTACGAAACTTCGATGGCTACCACATTATTTTCTATTCAAATAATTTCTGCGCCTTCCGTAAAAGTCGATGACCGATAATTGCGATTGAATCTTTGAAAATAACTTTACGACTTTTTTTTATAAAAAGTGAAAATGGGGAAAATATCAAAGTCATTCTGCAAGGAGTTCAAATTTATTCCCTGTGTAATTTTAAATATATATATTTGTATGGCTTTTAAACAACTGGCTTGCTTAACGTTCGTTTTTTTTTTTTATTTCACATACTTCCCGAATACTGTGTACGAAGCATTCATGAAGGGGAAGGTAGAAACGGTTGTATTACACGGTTACACACGCTGCCGTTACAGCACCCCATGTGTGCGTTGCATAGCCATACGATATCGGTATATTGATCGGTTCGATACACCTCTCCTCTTTCATGTCGCCCTAGTACATTTCCGAACGGTCCTCCATTATTGGCGATTGGCGATACTTCCAATACAGTTCGATCTCAAACGCTACCCGCGTGCTCAACTATCGACAAGTTTGAATGCAATTATATTTACTTCAAAGTGAACAATACTTTATTTGATGAAACTACAGGAGATTAGAGTAATTAATAAAATTAATTGATTAGATTAAGTGATCAAATATGATAACTATGTAATTCTATACGCTTAATAAAGAAATTCAAATGATCTTATTTCATAAAACTTTTAAAGTAGTTTTTATAAGTCCTTTTTTATTGTTTCGCTATAGAAAATCGGTAAATAAAAGCCAACGTGCAAAGTATTGAGCACCTAATCGCCTGAACCGAAGTTCAAAATCGTTCAACGGTTTGCATCGGTTACCAACACACATGTGCATTGTCTACCAACCTATTAACACAAGTGAACCGTGAGAACGATCACAGGATCGACGTGGGAAAAACATATCCTTCCATATCATGTTTGCCTAGTAGCTCCGAAGAAGTTTCTTCCCGAATTTCTCACGCTCTATCCCCCATTTTTAACAAAACCAAAATAAGTAAATATGAACAATGTAAACTTTACTGCTTTAAAAATAAAGCTCCAAATTCATCCTAATACACGAGACTTCGGCCTTTATTGTCTGCAACAGGAAATCATCCGATCTTTTCTTATAAGTTTACCTGCATCCTGTCCCTTGTAAACCAAATTTTCACCGTTACTGCCCTAAACATAAAAGTTAATTTTGAATGAACGATAAAATATCTGTAAAGGGAGACAAATATAGACGTCCCGTTTCCGTCCTTGTCTATAAATTGGTTCATTGACCGGCGCGACTAGCGCATCCGTAGTCGGGAAGGATAGGTCGTGGCAATGGAATGCGTCTACCTGCTTGTTAGGCCTGGTTGCCTGGTACTTTTGGAGTTTTCGAGCTCTGATGCGGAGTCAGAACGCATGGAGAGAAACGTTCTCTCATCTTTTTCCGTTGTAAGTGTGTGTAATTATTATATTTATAATAATAGGCATAATTCTTGCTTAGGATTCTTCTTCCTAAAGTATTATAAAGTGCTCGTAGTAATGTGTGTTCATCCATCCACATAAAAGACTAAACTTTTATGTTCATGCACCTATGAAAGGAATTTGTTTATGCTTGAAAATTTCCAACGATCCTTTTATGCGGTTTAGTCAAATGACGGGTCATTTCACTTAAGAACCTATTGTTTGTTTATAATTTTGGCATTTTTAACTTAAAAGGGGAGAACAAAGAACATAATTAGGGCACTTACTCACAAAATAAATTGGAAGGAAGCCTTGTAGTTTGGAGCAGGCTTTCAAGTAGTTCAACGAACTGATTTGGCAAAATTAAATATACAGAGGAAATAAACAAATCTAACATTGTCAAAGTTCGAGTCATGTTACGCTTGACTGCATTCATTTCTAGACAACAATATAATTAATCAAAGATTTTGTAAAAGAAAAATAAGTGAAAAATATTTATGACTATTTTAATTCTGCTCCTCTATTACAAGGGACTCTCATCACACTATATTTAACTGACGATCAGCTGCACTGATCAATTTCGTATATAAATATTTATTTAAGTTATTAAGTATGATTCCCTACCAATGCAAAATCGTAGACATGCCTGTATGAGAATCTACAAATAATTTTATCTGTGCCACAATTTTGTAGACGTTTTTTATAATTTTTCCATTTTCGTTTTTTTAGGTAGATAGTAATGGATCTTGTAGAATTTGTCTGAACACCTTTATGTACCTAATAACTGAGCAAAAACATATTATGCTATGTACATTCTGAAGAACACTAAACCAGCATTATTTTTTTTGTAATAACGTATTTCGAGATCAAAGCCGTTTGAAAGGAGCAGGGAAAACAAGCGAAAAAATATCATGTTGTTATTTTTTTTTTTTTGCCAAAGCATAAGTCACATACATGGTCATATTTTAAATATTGCTGCTGCCCATATTATGTGTGTGAATGGTATGTCTCCCCTTTCCGTTACACCCCTGTATATTGCTGTAGATAGAAAGCTTCCTCTCACGTATGGAATCATATAATTATTTATTTAATTATTAAAAACTTTATGCATTAGTAAGACACACTGTACAAAGGCGGACTTATAGCTTAATTAATAGGTACAATTTAACTGTAATTGCCACTGGTTATTTTTTTCAGATCCGTTTTCTCTCAAATTCCCAGGTGGTGTAACTAGAAAACTATGAGTCCTAGGAGGTAGCCAGTCGCAACGGGCATCATAAATTGTTATTAATTATTCTCCCAAAGTTCTTTATTCTTTCATTTTCTATAACCCACGTAAAAAAATTGTGCCTAGTTTTCACAGTCGGTGTAATACGTCTCGCTAGACTTTAGCCAGACAAATTTCGGCATACTACCTTATCCCTAAATATAGAAGGTCACTAACCGTTTTACCGTTTTACCTAAAGCAATGCGGCAGGGTAATCATGTCGTGTCGTAATGAGAACTTTGACACGGAGTGAGAGACGTCTTGATAGCTTGCTTGTAGATACAGTGTAAAATATTGGCAAGCAGGTGTTCTATTTTGCGATGTATAACTGTACGAGAATGTGTTTCTGTTTATAATATACTAACTAGCTATCCCCCGCGTCTATGATTATTTATCCTCTCTTGTGTGTCGCAGCGTGATGTTATATCTATAGTCATAGTAATAAAAGAATTTTTTAACTCAAATCATTCGTTCCTGAAACCAGATAGACAAACTATTCAGCTTCATAATATTAGTACCTATAGATTTCTTAGCGTTTGGCTTATCTTTGATTCTTTATTTATTAGGTACATAAAGAGACGTTTTATCTAGTCGTGTGATGTCTATATAAAATAAAGATCACTAAACTTCATTTCGGGTGGTGAATGGATTCTGAATAATTAACTTGTTTATTTCTTCATTCGGGTGTAGGTTTTGATAATAGTAAATAATGGAGAAGTTTTTTTTCAGCAGATTTGTGAAAACATATTTAAAATTGACGAGAAAAGACGGGTTGGTTTGGCAAAAGGCCCGATAACCCAGGAAAAAAAGAACACCCAGGTGGAGAAATAACAGCATACCTGTGAAACTTACCAGGCTCACAGTTTCAGCAAGAGCTATCGTGTGAACTTAAACCGTCCGTCTCATTTCTTTGTGCACTCTCATGGGAACTTTTGCACCACTACACCTACCTCTTGAGTGCTTTTATTATTGGCTAACGTACTATGAAGCCAGCCGAAGTAAATCAATTTATTGAATCAATTTAAATTCTGAAATGAAATACTGAGTGTCAATCTCTATCGGACTGGCAGAGAATCTAAAATTCAGTTTCTAATTATATTACAATAGGTACCAATACCTATGAAAACCTGGTAGCCTAGTCTCTCTCGCTAACCAATAAAATGGGAATGAGAAGCTTCGATAGATTGAGAACGTTCGTCGCGTACATTTCTCGAGAATATTCTCAACCTGTAAACAAGATTAAATGATGTGACAAATATAATAAATTAATAGGTAACACACTAGTACGGTTTCCCGTTAGTGGCTTGTGAAGTTGGAGTAAGATAGCAAGCGAGTAGAAAACGAAGTAAACAAGATCTAAAAGTGAATATTAGGAAAAGAAGATGTAGCTTGCCAAGTAATTACTCTGATTATGTCATTAGCTAACGATTTTCTGGTTAAGAAATTAAAGGAAAACTAAACTTCCGAGATTTAATTAAAACGAAAGTAGAAGAATTGTAAGAATTTAGAAGAGGCCAAATATATAAATCTAGCGAAAATTGGCTTAGTAAAATAAAAATAAAACTGTAGAATTACAATGTATGTTATCGTATAAAAAAAACTGTTTTATATGAAAATTCACGTAAAATTGTAAAGTTATAATTTCTGAGATATACCGTATTTCGATTTAAAATTATTAAATTATTTTTAATATATTGATATTAATTAAAAATAATTTTATCATTTTAAATTTTTACAGGTTTAATAGTTACACACTCTTGCAAGATTTATTTACAATCTTACGTTACATTTATGTATTTCAATTGTATGGAATCTTATCTTTGCATCGTATCAACACCATTTTGATTTGATCGTATAAATCTGACGAATTGAGCAATAAATTAACCCTTATTTTATTTTTATATTTTTCGGTGGGAAAATCATCTTTTGACATCCCCCGCTCTTGGGCGGGCGAGAGATAGTGTCAGACTTTTAGTGACTAAAAACCCACTCCTGTTACTAAGTTGCCCTTTTATTTGACTTGACTGTGAAGGATAAGTCACGAATTTGGTCTAACTAAATAAGCAACTGGGATTTAACACGATGCCTGTGTGACCACCTGTATAAACGTCAATGAAGCAAAAGGAGTAGGAATGTATAAATCGTAGTAGGTCCTGTACTCTCTGCCTGCCTCACGAAAAAATGGCGCGAGTTTATGTACGTTTTTGATATAAACTTAATACATGCCTCTTCGCGGGAGGGGGGAGGGAATCATCAAATACCTAACTTCTCACGCTCCGGGTGGAGCGAGTGTCAGACTTTTACCGACCAAAACCCACCCATCTTCCTACGCCAAGCTTTGGTGTACTGGCCATGGTCCGGAGCAAGGAGGAGTGGCAGGCGGTCGCCTCCTTCTGCGAAGTAGTAATGCTAGCAAAGGAGGCGGCCGATCGCGTGAGGCAACGGTCCTCACGCCCCAACCGTCGTCGGGATTCCGATCCCGATTTCCGGCCACCGTAGACGTGGGCTTGCGGACGACGAGCAATAGGTAGCTCGCCGTCCGACCGTCCGGTAACCGTCCGGATCGAGCCCAAGTCGTCTACGGCGCGTACTGTTCCATGCGCGCCTCAAGGAGATGTCAGCAAATGTAGGGGCCCAGCAGGGTCGAAGCCTACTGGGGCCAAGGGTCTGATTCTGAAAGAAAGACTCGGCCTTGGTACAAAAGGCAACGAAAAGGAACAGGAGTGGGTTTTTAGTCAGTGAAAGTCTGACACTATCTCTCGCTCCGCCAAAGAGAGATGATAAGATGATTCTTTCACCAAAAAAAAAAACCTGAGACTAGGGTCTCAGATTTTTAAGGTAGGTTTAAGAGCTCGTGGTAGGCCACGAGCTCTTAAAGCGATCCATTTGACGACCTAAACTGAACTGTTAAAGCGATGGAGCTATATAAGGTGTATAGCTCCATCCTTCTTTCTCGCTCGCACGCTTGACACTTTAACACGTCCGTCGTGGTAAGGCCCTTTGGGTCATAATTAAGAAAGAAAAAAGATATTTTTACGGTGAAGTTTTCAACTTTTCTCGCTTACAGTATTAACCTCGCCTTACCTCAGATTGTTGTTGCCACTAAAATTCACGTAATATTGTATACTATTAATTGCAAGTTATGTAACTTTACTAATATAAAACCTGGGGCTCTTTGTAGGGCAAAAGTTATTAAAAGAAAATATTAGCTTTAGTTGAGAAATGCGAAAAGAATGAAATTTCTTGGAAGAACGGGGCAATTTATTTTGTATGTTTCTGGCTTTAGAAGATTTAATTAGTTTTCAAGCTCTTGTTAAAATATTATTTTTAGTTATAGAATATTTTTATAATCTTATTAGGGTTACATAACTAAGAAGAGATCGCGGTTAGGTAATAACAACCGCACTGATCGATTTTCAAGGTTAAGTAACGCTCGCCGAAGTCAGTCCTTGGATGGGTGACCCTCTTTACATACCGAGATTCTTCAGTGCCTCAGAATGCAGTTAAAGCCATAAGCTCCCGGTTGTTATTTGAAGATTTCTGGCAGTCGTTACTGGTGAGCCAAGGAATCTAACATCAGTCTTACCAATAGGTAGGTATCGTGTTACTCAGTTACTGGGTTGTGGAGGTCAGATAAGCAGTCGCTTCATTTAAATGACTGGCTCTCAGCTGGAACCGGACCCCAATATACTTGGAAAAAGGCTGGGTAGATTCAAAGAAAGTAAATAGTAAGATGGAATAATGTTTAGCCATGTACGCACGTACGAACAATTTTTTTGCGTTGCATGTTACGCAATAACTTTGTTTGCACGTGCATGCATACCACTAACGAACATCGAACACTGTTCGTCAAACATGATTACGGCGATCCTATTAGTATGCTCTGTATGGACGGTATTCTTCGTGAATCAATGCGAACACCAAAAAACTTTTCGCTACTTCACAATCGACCACTTAATTTCCAACCACGCCGCCGTGGCTAATAAGAGAATTCACGACTGTTGTACGCGAACTCGATCCGAACTATGTTCGCGTTCGTGTTCAAAAAGCCGTCCATACAAACAAACCAAATGTTCAAATTTGATGTTCGTACGTGCGTACACGGCTTTTTTATCAGTTTGGTGACTAGACAGTTAGCGAATTAGTCTCCCGTGTAAAAACACTCCCAGCTCATTACTTATGCTCTAGTACACAAACAACCAATTCACACAGTTAGCATGCAGCGAAATTATCAACAGCTGTCAGTTTTATGTTAACCTAGTACTCTCGGATCAGCGTGAATGAAGAAAGTTTTCTCGAATCGTTGCACCGTGGTACATAATTTTATTATTGTTAAGCTTAGGATCTGCATCACGATTGTGTAATGTGTAGTCAAAAATATAAGACGGATAAATATTTCATTATTAACTTATCATACTATACGTTTCATTATTGACTTTAAAAAGGAGGAGGTTCTCAATTCGGCAAAACTTATTACAAAAAAAAAAACGCGATTACCTACAACAAAAAAATAAACACTGAAACGTTCAAAATAACAAGATAACGGTGTTTCTGGTTTTATTTATTTCTTACTTAACATCGACTTCCGAAATGTTAAAAAAAAGTTATTTTGAACGTTTTGGTGTTTTAGGTAATGAAGTTGGCTTTTTTTTGTAAATATATACCTAGTACTATTAGATACTACATAATATACTTATGTATGTAGTCGGATGTTTCACAACTTGAAAGAAATAAGCCACTGCTTACAAATAGCTAAAACACTTTATTTCCATTAAACCAAATTACTCTCTCTTCGTCGTAGACTAATAATTGGATTCAGTTCCAAACAAAAACATGTCACAGGGGGATCAAAACAAAAATACCCGTTGCCTCAACCCCTCCCACACCCACGTATAACTCGCTCCCTGAACGCCCCACGTCTTGAATAAACCTGTAGCTTTCATGCCATATGTGGTCATAATCAATTGGTTAGTTTACATAAAACTATTTTGCTCAAGTGCACACCCTGTGTTTTCTTATGTTTTGTTTATCAACACGCATGGGACAACCCTATGAGTCAATGTTTTGGTAATAGGAATGTAGATTCGAGTAGCAGCGTAAACAAACATTGGTAATATCAGTTAAGGGCCTATTACACTACGCGATATTCAGCACACGATGTTGAGACGAGGGTTGAGACTGTCTTATTTTTTGTTCCGAGTAAGACCAGTCTAACCCTTATTACACTACGCGACATCGACTAAGACTGTCTGAATATCGAATAGTGTAATAGGCACTTTAAAGTCACACCAGACCGGGATTAACGCTCTTCCGAGGAGAGGTCGTGTGGTGGATACTTAATATTTTTGATTTATACATAATAAATGTATTATTTATAAAATTACAGAGACTGTTATTATTTCAATAATATTAAATAAAGCTGAAGAGTTTTCTTAAATACGCTAATTTTAGGAACTACCAGTCCGATTTAAAAAATTATTTCAGTGTAAGATAGCCCATTTGGTTTTTTCCTTTTAAGGTACGGAACCCTAAAAATAGTCAAACTGCCTTTGACTATTTTTAGGGTTCCGTACGTTAAAAGGAAAAAACCATTAAAGGATAACTTTGTTGTCCGTCTGTCTGTCTGTCTGTCAAGGTCCTTTGTCTCTGGAGCGCATGAAGGTCTCAAATTGAAATTAAAACCATATACTTACTCAAATCTGCGGTTCCTTGAAGCTGTGAAAAAATCAAACTTTTGAGACAAAGAAAAAAAAAGATACGGCCATTTATACCGCAAAAAACGCGTGTTTTTACACTCTCGAGGGAATCAAAATGCATACGGTGCTTCCCGTTGACCAAAAATCCTGTTTGGCATGAATCAAGGTTTTATAGCACAAATATAGGAGAAAAATCTGAAAACTGTAAATTTGTAGTTTCGTCACAAAAAATCCTTTTTTTGCGATTCAGAAAAATCTTCGTAACTTAATTCGCGAATTGAACTGTTTTCGTAGGCAAGTTTGTACGGAACCCTCAGTGCGCAAGTCCGACTCGCACCTGCCCGGTTTTTTTCTATAAAGATAGTGGGTACTCAATCCGTAAAAATGACCCTTTGGGATACGAGATATCAGTTTAATCATACTTACTAATTACCCTTAAAGACATAAGAAGCTGTAATAAAATCATGGGTGGAATCACTTTTAAGTTTGCTGGTGATTTTACATTGCCAGTTACAGTTAGGAAAACTAGAACTTTTTTTTTTTTTTTTTTTTTTTTTTTTTAAGGTGGGAAATCATCCACTAGAACTGGCATTGTTGAACTTTTATTGAGAGCAAATTTGATTGAAGGTACAAATTTTCCTTCAAAGTTACTTTTAAACGATGGGGAAGTACCTTATTGTGAAAATGAAACCAATGAATCGAAATTGATTGTGATTTAGGTGAGAAAGTTACCAGCATTACCAGCCCTAGTCTTGTGAAGTCCTGGGGGTTGGCGTAACACTTTATTTTTTATTTTTTTCATTCACCCTTTATCATTCACTACCTTATTTTCATGATGTCCTAACACACTCTATTCAATATTATCTCACCTATCCTCTTCTCCATCTATTCGATCCATTACATTCAATCACATTTATATTCATTACTACAAAAACCACGCATTTACAAAAAAAAAAAAACAATACTTGTTACGTTATTTTATTTTTCATTATTGGTGTGAGGAAATTGCGACGGGAAATAGTTCGGGGCTTAATTTCCGGTATACCTGTGTAATGAAGGTGTCCTACGCACGTAATATGATACGATACGATACGATACGATAAAATAAATACGTGCCTGGATTGTACCGCAACACACTTTTACACGTTACAATAAATGAATGGATAAATCAATTTCCCAATTTTCAGCGATTATTTAGACATCAAACACGAACGATTCGGATTGTTGATTCATTCATTCGTTCGCAATCATTGAAAAGACATTTTTTTTTTTTTGCTAAGAACATAATATTATTAGGTAGGCAACTTAACTAATTATATTAATTAGGTACCATTGACTAATTAAGTAATATATATTCTGTTTCTTAGTAACAATATTTGTGAAAACATAACAGAAAGCAACGAAGCGTAGCGATCCCATCGATTAGTAATCGAATGAAAACGATTCAACTGAATCGTATTGGTAGCGTATCGGCGATTTCCGATAATGGACAACTGATCGGAAAGTACTAGGCTCACACGAAGTGCGAGGAGTTCTTCCGAACCGATCAATATTACCAATATCCCGTGCTCTCCCCCATCCTGTTCACACATACAAAATTCGACAGGTGGCCGGGTGCATACCGATACAATTGACTTTGCATTTGTGTGAGTGAGATCGGGAATGGGTATAGAAGTTCGGTTCGAGGGAAACCCGTACAGTGAAGTTCGGATGCATTGTTTCATGAGATTCGCTTTCAATTCCTATTTGTATTGAAATCGCAAGCGATGTCAACTCGATTAAAATCTTATTTACTTCGTTTCCGATTTCAAGTACAAATAAGTCGTTAAAATAAAATATAATCCTCAGTTACATAACGACTTACCTACTTGTATCAACAATTAAAGGGCTTCCATAAAGTAAACAAAACATCGCACGAGTCCGTGCCAATCTTTGAAGGCTTTCTTTCAAGGTTGTATCCATAGAAATCATGGGGTTTCTATGGCAACGGCCTTGTTAGTATTTTGACCGGTAAAAATAACCTGGGAATACTTAAATTATAATTTTGTAAAAAAAATAACCGGGGTGTTTGTTTACAATAACACATACAAGACAAAATTTCCCATGGAGGCTTATGGGAAATCGTTCTATGATCACTAGGGGAGCAGGCGGAAAGGAGATCTCTGCTCATGCACAACCGCCTAGCCGGTGCCCAGTCACCTGTTACTGAACGGCTAGAGCTACGAGAAACGTTTCTGCTGACCTCCCTAGGGTATACAGTCGTAAAGGTCTTTTAAGTAAGTAAATCGTTTTATCCAAAGTTCAAGAAAGCACTTGAACTTTTATTAAAAGCGTGTACAGGGGTGCTCCAAAATAAATTAATGTTAAATAAAAGAAAGATATTACTTTCTTTTGGGAATAAAGGGTTTTCAAAACATGCTTTTCTATTGTAAAAAAAAATAAGTGGTATTTTTTTAATCATTTTACATTAGTTTTTGACAGTGTTTTCGTCCGCTTGAAACTTTAAAATTACCTGTTAAAGGCGGCATTGCCATACAGTATGGCGGTGCCGCCACCACATTACACATTAGTCGCGTCATTACACATTAATGCGGAGAAGTTTTTCCATGTTTTAGATTGTTTTTAGTTAGTTTTAATTACTTGTGATTTTTTTTTGGTTTAGCGTTTGTAAAATTTTAGTACATATAATCATAATCAGCCTTTCAATGTGAGAGAATGGGCTATAATCCATCACGCGGGCCTTGTGCGGATTGGCGGATGTCACATATATTCGAATTTTAGATTCTTGGACATTCCGGTTTCACCAAGATGTTTTCCTTCACTTAGAGCAGTGGTGATGGGATAAAATACACAAAGTAATGCGCTGGCTGGGTTTGAACCTTAGAGCAGTGGTGATGGGATAAAATACACAAAGTTAGAGCAGTGGTGATGGGATAAAATACACAAAGTAATGCGCTGGCTGGTTTTGAACCCGCGACCTACAATTCGTGAGAGGGGGCTGATGCCACAGGGCCACCACTGCTCAAAATTATAGTTAGTAAAGTTTTTTAGGATGTATGGTTTTTGTTTCTTATAATAATTCGTTTAATAAAACACGAAAAAGTCACAGTATTTTATTTTAGTACACCGTAGTTATTTAGTACAGTAGGTACTTACTTAGTAGTGAGTTAAGCTAGAACTACATTAGACCGACGCACACGTGGACCACGCCTGATTTGTACGTAGAACGACGTCGCGTGGCGTCGCGTGGCGTGGGTCTAGTGTCTAGTTTCCATATGAAATTTAAGGAGACAGACGCGCCCAGATCGACGTACGTGGCCCACTGTACGCGGTGTAGTTCTGCCTTCAGTTTAGTCTTCTCATAAAATATGAATAACATATAGGAAAATTGACGTGTTATGTTAGTAAGTTGTACAAAAATATTATTATCGTTCATTCTGGGGGTTCGTTCGAACTTCCTGAACATATAAAAATAAAGCGTCTTTTGGTAATAAGAAAAGTTTGATGCCCTTTTGTTGTATAGGTTTGAGTTTAAGAAATGGATTTTTTTATAATATTTTAGAGGAAATCCCACCTTTCAGTTTTGAAACCAACGCCATTGCTCAGTACTAGGATAACAGTAAAAGGATGTAAACAATTCTTGGCCTCTTTTCTCAAGAAAACGAATGATGGTTATTTTAAAAGTTTCACATCTTGTCTTGCTGGACATTGGGGTAAATAGAACAAGCAATATTTACGCATCGAATGACACAATGTTACGACACCTGGTGTAACAATTGCTGCTAGGAGTACCAGGACATAAGAAGACGTCGTTATATTAACCCGATAGCTAATCAAGAAAAAGGGATTATTATTATTAAACAACAGGGGTTTATGAATATTATTATGGGGACGGAAAACTTTTTTCTTTTCTTTAAATTAAAAGAGTTTAATAAAGCTCAAAATGTGTTTCCATACTGGCTTTTACTACGTAAATAAAGGTTTTAAAAGACTACCTTTTCTTTTTTTTTTTGTGAAAAATTGTCAAAGAACTCCTCTCCCTCTGGGTGGAGTAAGAGTGAGTGGGAAGTGTCTGACTTTAAATGACTAAAACCTTTACGTTCAATCAATCTCGCAGCCCTAGTAGGCATCAGCTCTTGCCACGGGACCCGTTTATTTTTGTTGACATCTCTTTGAAGCGCGTGTAAGAACATTAATGGCGCGCCGTCGAAGATTCGGGTTCGATTCTTATCAAACGGCCGGACGGCGAGCCCTATAAGCCCACACTTACAATTACCGGGGATCACTCTGCGATTCCCGACGAGCGACGTCTGGGGTAGGCGCCTACTGTGGCGGAAGCTGGGACGTGAGAATATCCGTTCCATCACAGTTGCGACCATATCCTTCGTTAGCATTACTGCTTCCCAGGAGGCGTCCGCTTCCCATTCCCTCTCGCTCCGGACCAACACCAGAACCAAAACCACGAGGCGCAAGAGATCACTGCCACTGGTCTCCCTCCATGAGTATTCTACCGTATGCTCCATCGTGTCCTCCGGGTGGTCCGCACGATGGTGTTGATACTCGGATGTTTATTTCACCTGATTCCGAAACAGGAATCTCCCGAACTTATCACGTCCGGCGAGGACCTGGGGACTGGACGGGATATTATTTCTATTATTTGTGCACAGGTATAAAAGGTGGAAGTTGAGGACGCCGTGGTGCCTCTCCAGCCATTTCTCAAAGAGGGGATTATTTACCGACGCGGTTGTAGAATATTGACCTGAATTTGGTTATACCAAGGCATCATAGTTGCAAAAGATGTGTCCGATATAAGACCCAAGACTCATCATTCATCCATAGATGGTGTGCTAGGATTTCCCCTAAATTGTGACATATGAGCCCTTAGGACAAGGACAATTTGTGCGGCATTTGCCATCGGAACATTCCACGAAATCCGAAACGCAAGGCCACATTCTGACCCAGTTACGAATGTCCATAAGTTATAGTTAGGTTAAGTGACACATTTAACACGGGAACTACTTACGAATGCCATTATTTATTATTTGATATTGTAAGTAGCTGCCATTCTCAGTTAGTAATACAAGTGGCTCTGGTAACATCTGAAGTCCTAGTTTCATTGATTGTTATATGGGCTTCTTGGAAACCATCTTTTGGTGGTTATTTTTTTTGAAACGAGTCCAAGGTTATTTGCTGTTTACTTTGGTAATTGTTTGTGAATTCTTATGAGTAGGAAAACCAAAAACGTTAGTTTTAGGGTAATTTAATGGCTTTTAATAGTTCTAGTATTTTAGATCTTAGTATTACCATGCATTGCTGATGTTGAAATTTAAACTAATCCGTATGAAATGGATTCGCATTTTGATTTAAAATATCGCTTCTTAAAAAAAATGTACATAATTAATGCAATTTTAAAATAACATAAATATGTTTATTGTGGTCTTGTTGGTTTTAAATCCAAATCGTGCATTTCAAATGATGACTATCTCACTGTTAGTATTCTTCGCATTTTCTAGGGAGCCTTACTTTAAATTCATGTAAGCCTAGTACACCCAAGACCGACAAGCCAATCATGTGCCAGTGTATCCCTGGTTCAAAGTTGCTGTAGTTTTATTAATAAATAAAGATAAACAATAGTAAAATGTTCAGAAAATGGGTAGATGTTGGTTTTGTAGTTACGAAGTAGGTATACAACAACACACATGAATAAAATAGCCTACGAATAGTTACGCTTTCTTATTATTTTCACCTATACAAAATCGAGAAATCTTTAGTAAAATAATCTGTTTAATTCTGTTAACAAATTGGCTTACTTAATAGTGATTGAAAATTTCCCCTTTCAATTCAATTATTTCTAATACGACTTTCCTGCACGATCAGAGCTTTCTTTATTTTCACTTATTTGAATGTCTCCACATTTAATTTTAAATGAAGTCCGAAGAAAATTAACGTTCCATTACTACATAACGCTTCACACTATTTAGAATTTAGAATGAAATTCTAGAGTTGGGTGCCCACAATGTTCGCGCATTAAATTAGCTATCAAGGAAAGAATGCGAAAGCGTCATTTATTTAATCTTCATGTAACCAAAGGTACAAAACTGAACGTAATTATTCTCTAAGTATCAGTTAATCTAGGGTGGTATAGTGACAATATGGCATGTGCCATAATTATAGTACATTTAGGTACAAGTGGAGAAAGTTTGTCATTACGACCGAGGTGGAATTCTTTGGTGAATGTGTGAATGTTAAGGAGCCGAGTAGGTACTACAGTGACAAATTTCCACGCGTATCAAACGATTTTTTTCAATATACTTAGGAAGAGATAAATTAATGGGAGCTGGTGGCAACTCATGGGGGCTGCGCGGCGCCCACCCTGATACGATAATTTCAATAAATTGTGGTGGCGGTGAGCTCGCGCACTTTTCCGCACTAGTGCGAAAAACAGCAAATTACGTGTCTAAAAGCGGTAGGGTCTTCGAGTAGTGTAGTGAAAAATTAATTTTAATACACAGGTTTAAAACATACCTTGATATCTACTTACCTACGCCAAAAGGCTTACTCTACTTGTCATAGCCGTCTTGCGCAAAAACAAGAGGCTCGTGGTTACAAGTAAAAGGGTTCAAGGTTTAGATATTTGCAGAGACCAGCAGTACTACGACAAGCTCTTAACGCGATCCGTTTTACGACCTTAACTGGACTGTTAAAGGAACGGAGCTATATAGGATGTATACTAGTGTATGTTCCATCCCTTTTTTTCACTCGCATGACTGACATTTTGACAAGTCATGGTAAAGCCTATTTAACTATCTACTCCGTGTCTCGGGGAGTGCGAATGTGAAGTACAATGGAGCATTTTTATTAGGCTTAATTTCCCTTCAAAAGGGTTGAGCTGAGCGGGGCTGATGCTCGCGTCATGCTCGTAAACGGGCGCCGTCAGATGAGACTGGTCATCTCTTAGCTGCCAGTAGCTTAATTCAATTTCTATTTTTAAATTCGTTTTTTTTTTTTAATTACTTATCTACATTGCGCTCACATAATAAAAGCGGCAAGAAATATGTAACCAAGATTTATGTAACTCCTACTATGATTTAAAAAAGTGTCCATAGTTTCTTGCAAGTTCTTCTCCTTATAGATTTACGCCTTGGAACGTGCAATTTAGCTTCACTTTTTTTGACTGACATTTTAATTGGCCTGTAATTATTTAGCACAGCATAGTTGGCCTTATAACACGGGACAAGGGCAGGAAGATGATGATGATGATGAGTCGGCCTTGTAATGTTCCCACTGTTGGGACTCAGGCCTCCGCTCTAGGAGAGGGAATGGGCCGTAATCCACCACGCGGGCCCAGTGCGGGTTGGTGGATGTCACATGTCTTAGAATTTTTGATTCTGGGACATGCCGGTTTCCTCACGATATTTTCCTTCACCGTTTTGAGAGCAGTGGTGATGAAATAAATTACACAAAGTAATGTGCCTGGCTGGGTTTGAACCCGCAACCTACAACTCGTAAGTCGGGGCCATTACCATTCGGCCACCACTGCTCAATTATTCTGTAATTATTTAGTCTATTTGAAATAAACATATTTGATTTCTGAGTACTATAATAGTGTGGTAGATCAAATTCCATAATACCGTTTTATGGCAGTTCGTCTTAAGAATGTCAAGGGTAGCCTTTGTAATAAAACGGTTTTATGTCCCGTAAAATATTGAAATGTCTACCAAAACTAATATTCGGTAAGTCATAATCTTTTGGAACATACTAGGAAAACATGAACAATAATGGTAAGTTGGTAGGTCCGATAAAATGTCGATTTTAGTCTCCTTTCAACAATTTTGTTGATCGAAGATTTTAGCACTTCAGCAGCTGTCTGTTGTTTTGGTAATTTATTTAAATCACTTTTGTATTTCAATGTTAAACTCAGTCATTGTCAAATTTGCGAGTTCCCCAAGCGTCAAAATTTTGATAATAAAATTATGAGCTAAACTTTTCCTCTCATCAATTTATCCTAAAAACGTAAATGTTTATTAATCAAACACGTCATCATGGTTGGAGGAAATTGGATGAAAGAGGAGTAATATCCTCGGTTAGGTAGACCACATGCAACAAATGAACATTATCGGTCATTGATCGGTCGCCACAACGTGCCGATTTTAACTTTTGGTCCTATACGCTGGTCGTAAATACGTGGCTATCACGTTGATATGACCGAAAATAGGCCCATTTTATACGAATCAGTGTCGTAATAGAGTTACACAGCAGTTGTATTAACCACTATTTGATCATGTAGTGGTCGTATAGATGTCATAAGGACCTCTTTCCTTCGAGTTATGGTGTTTATTAGCGCTATTTTGCGGCATTTTATCGAATAACTAGAATTCATCATGACTTTTATAAAAAAAATTGATCAAAATGAATCACTAATCTACATTTAATGTACTAATCGACATTTAATTTAGTGAATTGAAACTTAAAAACCAGACTAATAATCGTATACTGTGTAAGAATAACATATTTTTTTTATCATTGAAAGAGGAGTATAGCCATTTTATTCATTCATTAGGTATTATATTTATCGTCGAAAGTCGTGTTCAAGTACATTAATCTATTGGGAAATTAATTTTATTGAGTACCTAATATGCACTAGTTTTCTCAATATCCAGAACCTTTTGGCCCCATCAACCATATGTTCTGCGAGCAAATAAAAAATATTATTTATTATTGTAACAGTTGGTTAGTGATTTGATGCACAGTTGTCCGCTATCTCGGGTTCGATTTCCGTAAGGAACAAATATTTTTAAGGTTTACAGATAGTTGTTCCGGGTCTGGGTACATATTTTGTGTATTTATTTATTTATTGGCACACCAACAGCATTACATACCTACAGGATTTTTTGTGCCAAATAATATTAAAATCTCGACACTGGTATGCCTTAAAGATATATGCACTGGTATGCCTATTATAAATATGCGAAGTTTGCACCATGTTTAGAGATAAACAAGAAAAAAGATTATTACCACAAAAATTAAACATACAAAATGGAAAAAATATATAATTATAAAAATAAAAATAGAAAGTAGACTAAAATAGAATCATTACAAAAAAGAGGATAGAGTATACTCTATCCTCTTTTTTTTGTAATGATTCATTTTTCCGTTAATTGAAAGATTTGTACAATCTCATATCTCCAAGACTGCTCTCATACACTTGTTGAGTGATGTATCACTGTGGTCACGGTGTCCCGTGTATGTAAGTTTAAATCTTTGTAACTGCGGCTATAATTGGAAGTAATTCGTAGTGTGGGTTTAAATGGGTGAACATAAAACTTGAATCTCTGAAACATACCATAATGTGTACAATCATAAAAAGGAAAAGATGATTTATTCTAGGGTTCCCGTAAGGTATTTTTTAACTTTCACGCGAGCAAAGTCACTGACAAAAGCAAGCACCTACCAAATAAATAACAGAACTCAATAAAAGCTCACTATGCAAAAAAAATGTGAATTGTCATAAAAACCACTAACAACGCTCTATTTCCCGCACTAGAATTGCCAATTGCCATAAACATTGCCATGTCAACAACCACAGAACGTGGGAAGATGTTGCTATGGCGAAATGTGACGGATGACTGATTGTGGTGTCATTATGGCCGACACAGAGCAATGAGGCAACTCAGCGGGTGCTACTAGAGACTAGCGCTTCATAATTTGTAGGATATGTCGCTCAGGGTGTTTACTATATCGGTGTAAAATAAAGTTTATTCTATTCCATTTTATCCACCTGTGGGATTGATCGGAAGAGTTGTGTGCCTCTGGAACTAAAAATTTTAAGGAACGCAGGTGGGTTTTAGTCAGTAAAAGTCTTAATATTAGAAGTCGAAAATGGTTCTAATAGGATATTTTTTTGCGATTCGGAAAAATCTTCCGAGACTCCATTTCGAAATTGAACTATTTACATAGGTAACCCTCACACCTAAGGTAGCTCTCACTTGCTCAGTTTTTTTTTTGTGCATTTCAATAAGTCTCCCATCAATTCTATTAAAGAATGTTCATGCAAAATTTAAAGTAGGTTGGACCAAGGAATCACATACAAACTTTGCCCCCCATTTTCGCCCCTTAAGAGTAGAATTTCGAAAAATCCTTTCTAATCGGATGCCTACGTCATAGAAAGAACATATTCTCCAAGTGAAGTAATGTCTTTATGATCAGCGGTTTAGGCTGTCAGTTGATCCGTCAGTCTGTCATTCAAGACAAAGCATTTTATAAGTATAGATAGATTGTTGTGTGCCTGGTGTCTGTCGCCAAATAAATATTTTTCTTAACTTCTTTCTTCAGTTCAACTTGTTCTCAGGGCAAGTAGCAGTATTAGAAATTACGTCTTCATTAGCTGCCCGAGCAGTAGTTCCGTGTTCTATTGGCCGTAGCGTCAGTTACTACTAAGGTCTTGCACTTATTTTAGAAACATAAAGCTTATTGTGTGCGTTTAGAAACTACTTAACATCATGCCAATATTTCCTGAAGGGTTAAGCAGAGATGCACCTAATCAGGTATGTAAGTAAAATTAATGGTGTAATTAACATAAGTTTAAATAAATAATCTTAACGTTATTAGTAAAAGACCCGAATCCTTGAAATAATTCAAGGCTAGTCATCATTATTTACCAATACTGTAAGTAACCTTTACATGTCAAGTTCTGTTGTCCTAGTGACATACTTAACACCAAACTCTATTTTCCTAACAAAGGATTCCTAATTAATATCTATTGTTGGACGAAAATAGAATAACAAAATGTTACTCAGGGCGGGAAAAGTACATTTTCCCAAATTCTTGACCCTGAACGTAACTTTATTAACCTACAATTTAAATTTAAATGGCCGCGGATAACAAAAATAGTAAACATATTCTTCCAATATCAACTGTTTCGAATTCCCGATGGACGGCATAATATTACCAACGCGTTGATGTTGTCCTAGTCACTCGTAAAATAATTGTTACGATGATTGATGTAACTGTTACTCAATCAAATGAAACGACTTTGAGATAAGTAATTTATGTTTTTTATAATATAGGATAGCGATAAATAGCTTGTGCCGTCAAATAATGGAGTTTTCCAACTTTACATGGAGCCTGAAATAAATCATTTATCATTATTAGCCACGAGTCATATCGTTTACTCCAGAGGTAGCTAGTAAAATAATTATTTACGTCTACTAAATTATCAAAAGTTTGCAGAAGCCCCTAAATCACTTAATTTCCTTATACTTAATCAAATTACGTCTCAATTCAGTGTAAGTAAATTCAACTTGAACTCAGGTGAACTTTTAGCGATACCTACATGCAACTTATGTAAATTTCTCAGGGATCAACGTCCTCTGAAAATTCAGGACTTAGCTTGCGCAAACCTATGAGACATTTTTCACAAAGTACCAATTTGGTGTTTGTCAAAGACCATTGGAGCGCAGCATTCTGGGAGACAACAGAGCCGACAGAATAAGAAACGCCACACTGCGCTCAAAAACGGGCATCATAAACGAAGGTAAAAAAGACCGCCAGGCTAAAATGAGATTGAGCGGGTCACGTCAGCCGCATGCACATTGACCGCAGTGGGCAAGAGTCTCCACAAAGTGGGTGCCTTAGGGATGGACCACGCCAAGGCCGACCTGGGGCATTACCATGATTTATGTTTAAATTTATAGAGTTTTTACTAAATCACTTAAATGCGTCATATTTATAATCATTGTGTCTTTGTGCATCTCCTTCTTTTGTATGCAGTCCGATAGTAACCGCATTTTAGGTGCTGTAGCCCTCAAAAGGATAAATAAAATATAGGTTTGAAACATGACCTGGGGCTTACCATGACGTGTTAAAATGTCTAGCGTGCGAACAAGAGGGATGGCGCTATCCACCATGAATAGCTCCAAGGCCTCTGGGATGGGCGAGACGAACTTGACGCTGGTTCGTGGAGTCTTGAGAAAAGAATATCGTGAAGGATTTGGTTCAAGCTTTTGCTCTACAATGGGCAAGAAAAGATGGAAAAAAATAAATTTACCTCACGTTCGCGCAAGTTGGCCTTAGCAGGACAATGTAAAGTACCCTTTCCTTTTATATACATACACCATAAACATTTGTTTGTGGCCACTAATAGTAAAAGTGCATTTTATTTCTTAATTCAACAAATAAAATACTAGATAAAAAGTTTTTAAAATACAAGTCATGTTTTTAAGTGCCGAGAAATCTGTTTGCATCGTAGGTACTACTCTTATGTATAATTCAAGGAAAAAAACAATTAACATGTAAATTCATGCATTTCAAATGCCCTGTTTCACTTGTTGTTTTATCTGCAAGCATTTACTGTACAAGGAAAACAGAAGGCATTAGTTTGAAGAACAAGGATTATCAGGATTAAGACAATAAGGATGTGAAAAAATAGACGATTTAAAGATGATATATTTTATTTCATATTTGTATTACGTAGTTTTGAGAAAATAACAATAACCGGGTTTATTCTAAGTTTCTTATTAGAACACGGACTGACCGAGTGAAATCAAACGTTGATCCAGCATTGAATTAATGACATCGTTATGTCAGTGTGTGCCACACTCGATACATTCTACGGAAGTAGTAGTAATGGGCGGAGCCTACGAGCACCCATTGATAAACTATCTGTTATCACTTTCACACATTACTGTCCCCGGTTGCATCAAATAAAGATATATATCTAGTGCGGAAACACTTTCGATTACTGCTTTCCTTGTAACGAAAAGGGGGCGAAGATAAAGTCAGAGCTACATTTTCTTCATTATTTACCCGATAACAGCCGATCCATCACTCGGGTCTTATGAGGAAAATATCAACTGTCAATATTCTATCTCTTTTTAAACTACTTCCTTTTAAAATCTCCACTTTCACGGAAAAATCTCCCCGCGCCATGACTTCGGTTACCAGGCTTGCATAGGAAGTAGGGCATGGAACTGCAATGAGCGAGATGGATTACTTAGGGGGACAGAGATGGCAGAGGGCGAACGTCCTCTTAATTCGGATGTTCCCGTATTCAATGTGCAATTTTGTTATCTCAGGTGAAGTGAAAGATCTTAAGAAACGGATTTAGTCATTCAGAATGTAAAGAACGCTAGCGCCTTGCATTTCTAAGTTTCTTGTTAGCAATCTAATTAATTTTCTGTTTATCCTCGTCGCAATCTGCCGCAAGTTTCTCAAATAAGTTAGATAAATTTAAATTGTGTAGTTTTATTCGTTTAGACTGTACTTAAAATGCTTTTGTTAAGAAGACTTTGTTTTAAATGCTTTGTGTAGTAAATAAACTATTTAATTTTAGTGTGTTGTCGAATAAAGGTGTGATTTTATGAAAGTACTAGCCCCGTGTTAAATGTGTGCTTCCCACCTTTATAAACTATTTAATAGCAAAAATGTCAATCCAGGATACATGCAAACCGGGTACCAAATTTTATCATAATCCGTTCAGCTGTTTATACAAAACACAAATATGTTTATTGTTCCAAAATGTATTACATAAAAATTTTATAGATCTCTGGACTCCACGCTAGGATTCCCTGAGTCGTGGAGACCAGTCTCTTCCAGCTTATCAAATAAAATAAAACTACAACACACAAAACTACCAATAAAACAAAAAAATACAAAAAAAAGTAAAAATAAAAAGAATTAGTTACACATGGCATGCTTTTGTGTATGTGAGTGTGAGTGTGAGAGTGAGGAGTGAGTGTGTGTGTGAGAGTGGGGGATGTGTGAGTGAGTGAGTGGAGTGTTAATGTGTAATTGTGTGTATTGTGCATATTTGATTCATATGTTGTACTTGTATATAAAGCATTGGTATGTACTGTAAGGACGGGGATGCAATGAAAGGCTTATTTATTCGTTTTGACTATTATTATATCGATTTGAGCACTTTCATATATTATTTTACTATATAAAATTGTCGTCCCGACATCTCTTGACGTCTCTTATTCTATTGATTGACATCAATCATCCTAAACTTTTTATAAGTTAACTAGCACTTTGCCCGCGACTACGTCCGCGCACATCGCGTTTGGACTTCAACCCTTAAAACACTTCCAAACTTAAAGAGTAAATTGGAAAAGTTTATCACAATTTAATGAGATAAGGTTTTTATAAGCTTTCTTTATAAAGAACATTCCTCGTAGTTCTAGAGGGCGCTGCCAGAATCACCAGACTGCAAGGTGATCTCACGCGCGAGCATGCCACGTAGAACTGCCCGTGCGAGAAAGGCGCAGGTCAACTCCAGCAAATTTAAGGGTTTGGCCCTGTGATTTATTTATTGTCATCGCAAAGCAAACTTTCAAAGGAAACTGTAGTCTTTGAAATTCAAAAGGAAGATCGTTCGGAATTAATGGAATACGCGGTATGAACACTGTTTCTCCCTGGGCAGACCCGGTTAAAATAATAACCTTAACAATATTGCGGTGCAATGCTTTTACTTGCATCCTAGTACCATTACATAACTTCGGAGGCTTCAAGTTCCTAAGCAACATCATGGGTGTGCCCACACGCAGTGCAAGTTTATGGTATGGAAGGCCGGCTGGATTAATAGTGTTCAGAAACTCAACCGGATAGTAGACTGCTTCGTCTGCATTTACCACCGTGTCTATTGAACTATACATTCCATTGGTTTGTCTTTTATTTGAGCCACACCAGGATAAATTTTTTCAATCATCTCTTCGACTGTACTTACTACCGCGCATAATTTTTCTGGTATGACTATAACCCCATCTAATTCTTGGTACTTGCCGTTTCCTAATTGGAGTATAAGGTCTGAAAATTCTCCTGCAGAGACGTCTCCTCTGAGATGTACTCTCATATTTTTCGTTAATTTAAGAATTTTAGTATAGGGCCATAAGTGAGATCTTTTAATGCATGCTTTCATTTCATCCACTCGTGTCCGTTTTGGTATCGTTTTTAACTGGTAACGTTTGGCGAAAAAAGAAAAAACTCCTGCCAGCAATACTGTCATACCACCCATTAAGTTGTCGTTGCTTCGTATGTCCTGTAGACTTCTATTTAATGCTTAAATAGCTCTTTTGTGCGCCATTGTGCTTTCGTCCCAGACTATTATTTTTGCTTTACGTAACAATTGGGCAAGATTACTTTGCCTGGAAATTTTGCACATTGGCGTCTCTACATTTGATAAATTAAATGGCAATTTCAAAGCAGAGTGTGCAGTTCGACCACCTTACTAATAATGTGCGGCGATCATGTGCCAATGTGCCAAAGCGATTCCGCAAGTACTTCTTACTTTTGTTAAAATTAAAATGATAAGATATGTTTTACCAGTCCCACCTGGTGCATCTAAAAAGAACATTTGAACTGGAAACAATTTTTCTTTAATTTTTTCCACCGAGGGTTGCATAGATATAATGACGTACATAAGTCATAGTGACCTGAGTTCGCTCGTGCATGCATCTCGTCCCACCGGTGAAAAAGGATGGTAATACCACTATTTGACCCAGCTGAGGAGCGTCAACATCTTGTCTACCGATGGCGTCCTTAAGGTGGATATAGTTATCGGAGCGTAACTTTGCCTGATTATTTCTAATGAAATTCAGTCTCTCAGTTTTTGCGTACTAATCTACCAAATATTGGCTAAAATGAGCATCAAAGTGAAGATGGTAATTTTCCTAATTTTCCCTGACCATGATGTAATATGAATAAAAGCTCGATGCTGACACTGTCTTTTTCTGAAGTAATTTTGTTTCCGGGTCTCGCTGTGGAATAGCAATTGAATAACCGTCTTCTCCGTGGCTGAACATTACAGGATATTGCAAAACATCGTATGAGCGATGTATTCCACTAATTATATCGCGACGCTCGAACTGTTGATCTAATAACACCAAAGCAACTTAGTTCATTTGTGTGGTGGTTGTTTTTCGGCATGTATAACTAACTTGAAAGTTTTACAGGAGGAAGGAATTCTGTCAATGGTACTCTTCATGTCCCTGATATAAGGATTGACTGCGTGCAACATTTTTTGCAGTTGTTTTATTAAATTTGGTTTTAATTGCGGGAAATTACAGCATCTTAAATTTGTTTCTCTTTCATCTTCACCCACGATAAATTTGTAAAAACTGAGCTGTTTGACCGGGTTCTGACAATAAACTGCCAATTAAACTTGATAAACTTGTCCCTGTACTTTGAAGGTTGGCATATATCCATCTCCACCAACTTGTTTCCCACCAAACGACGTCATTTGGAAACAATTGTTGTATTTACGAATGTTCGAAATAAAATGTTTGAGATCAGGATGGAGATCCATTATCAAACTGTAAAAGGGTTCGGGAGGTGTACTCAATAATTTGAGTTAAACTTTACCGCTGCTGCAACACATCTCAAGAGTTTCGTCCTTCCATTTAAACGCATTACACCAACAACAATTATGATTCATATCATCAATTGAAACTACATTATCAAATTCGTAATTTATTTCAGGTTTATATATTCCTAAAAGATACTTAATCTTCCATGGCCGTGTAACAACACACATATTGAAGCGGGACTGCGCTGCTCTGTGTACTTTAGGATGTGATTGCTGGTAATTTTCAGCGGCTATTTTTCATTTGGCATTTCGGTGTGTTTTTTTTTGATAATTGCCTATAGCTTTCCGGTGTGCCAAAAAATTATTTTCTGAGTATATTTCTGAGCTCGTCTAACTTGAATCTTCCTTGTTTTGTCTGTATATCTGGTCCTCTTTTTGTGATGCCGTCATGGACTGTGAAGGAATGTCCGTAGAAATGACTGAATATGAATCTAAGGAATTTAGTGGCACAATACTTCATCATATTTCGTTTTCTTCACATTTATGTTTTCCTCGTCAGAATTAACAACGCCTGTAGGATTAAGTTCTTCATATGAAAAGTAAGCATCGAAATGACCATTTGAAAGATTTTATGTAAAGCGAAGACGTTTTATCGGGTAACCTGGAGTACCTGCATTTACATACAATTCACCATTACGATAAACTTCGAAAATACCATACCAACTAAATCTTACATCCAGTTACTTATCTTAATTTTATTACTATTCAAAATGTTACGTAAGACAGTTTAAAAAATATTGTTTTGTAATTAACTTTATGTTTTCGTTTAAACCAATGTGTGTCAGTAGATGTCGTTGTACGTATATAAATCACATAATTGATACGTTATTATAGGATTAGGTTATCACAATGGAAAAAGAATAAGATATTTTATACAAACATGGATGATAACATTTCACCAATACAGGGATGAATGTTGTATTATTGTTTGAGAAAGTATTATATTAAATTAATTTTTTTACCCACATTTTTGAGTAAAATAAACCAATATGTAAAATCTTTCCGTAAAACAAATAATCGCTATTTGCTCTGTTAGAGCTTGTTTTTCTAATATCTAACACCGAGTTGCGAGTAAATTAGGATGCGCAGTAAGACTTCAAAAATCCTGAACACGATAAAGAACACTTGACTCGACCCTAAACCGAAATTTGAGGGTAGTTTTGGAAAACGACTAATGCGTATCTTTATTATTTATTTAAAAGAGTATTCGTGCAAAGTTTCAAGTTTATTAACCCAAGAAATAAGATTCTCCCATACAAACTTTAACACCCCCTAAATCTTGCATTGGGGGGTTGTACTGAAAAAAAAAAATCGTAAACTTTATAACTAATTTAGGTTAATATTTGTACTAAGTTTTGAGTCAATTGGCCCACGAAAAAAAAATTGCATACATACGAAATCCCCCCTTTTTTACCCCCTTAGGGGCTGAATTTTGGAAAATCCTTTCTTAGTGCTCGCTTACGTTATAAAAGGAAGCCTTGTGCAAAATTTCACGCTCCTAGTCCCAGTAGTTTCGGCTGTGCGTTGATATGTCAGTCAGTCAGTTTCTCCTTTTATATATATAGATAATTAGTGCGACCTACTTATTTGTCACAGTACTATGCATTTTTTATTTTTTTTCCATATTATCATAATCTAAACCTTTAAGGTAAGTTTTTAAAAGTTTTAGGGTAAAGAAGTAAAAAACGCATCATACAAACTTTCGCCCTTAAAATATTAATGTGATATAATTTTATATTGCCTTTATATTTCTAGACATCTGTTGGTTGAAAATAACATTTTCTGCTACTACATTGTTGTTTCAAGTGGTTTTAAGGGGTTTTAAGTGGTAACATTTAAAACGCAATTAGCTTTACCTACTTATAGGAAAAACTTTTCTTTTAGTAAGTAAATCACTAGAAGTAAAGTATTATTTGTTTACTCATATTTTGCTTTCATTGAGTTGCAGTGGCGGATTAATCCAGCGCCCCCTGTAGCAAATTCGACCAAGGGGCACCTATTAAACACTTCTCATTCTTATCTCAATCATCAATAACCCCGTGGATTTTAAGATTGGGTAAGGTACTAGAACGGTAATGACGGAAATCTAAGAGATTGACTATTATATTCAATGAAATATTAATCTGCTGTATTCAGATTTCGATATATTTATATATACAATTTTTTTTTTTTGCGTTCAATTGCAGCATCCTCGAACACATTGATTGCGCGGGGCCTGTAGCATTTCCTACTCTTGCTATATGGCTAATCCGCCACTGCATCCAAGCAAGGAGGGCGCGTTGAGGCTCTTTATTCAAATTCAAAATAATAAGTACCTTTCACGTAGGCGTCTTTGGTTACTGCTCCGCGCTTATTGGTCGTAGCGTGGTGTTTATAGTCTATGGTTTATACATAGCGTTCCTCGATAAATTGGCTGTCTAATAAAACTGACCCGAACGACTAGGGAAGCTGCGCGGTATCTTCTCGTCCAACATACCACAGTGTCTCAAGACGAAAGTCTATGACCAGTGCGTGCTGCCAGTGATGATATATGGCACTGAAACGTGGTCGCTTTCCGTGGTGGTCGTGATGGGACTCATCAGAATTCTAAAGCCGTGTCTTCGTGGTGCCGGGCCTTGGTACAGGCCATAATCCGGAGCGAGAAGGAGTGGCAGGCGGTCGCCTCCTTCTGCGAAGCAGTAATGCTAGCAAAGGAGGCGGCCGATCGCGTGAGGCAACGGTCCTCACGCCCCAACCGCCGGTGCCGCTGCGATTCGGATCCCGATTTCCGGCTACCGTAGGCGCGGGCTTGCGGACGGCGAGCAATGCGTAGCCCGCCGTCCGACCGTCCCCAAGTCGTCGACGGCGCGCCTCAGGGAGATGTCAGCAAATCGTAGGGGCCCAGCAGGGTCGATGCCTACTGGGGCCATGGATAGTGTGAAAACGAAACCCGGGGCCCTGGGACAAAGGCAACGAAGGAACAGTAAAAGTCTGACACTATCTCTCTTCGCCCAAGAGCGCGATTTGTCATTAGATGATTTTCCCACCTAAAAAAAACAGTTTTCTTTGTACACCTATGATTATTTCCGATGCCTTATTTACTGATTTGAAAACATTATTATTTTTACGTTTGTTCATTTTGTATGGGATATTACAAATAAGTACTTGAATTTAACTTATCCGACAACACAACCTTTGATATTTGTCCAAAAATGTAAAAGCGTCCTAAAACTAAACACTTAAACCTTCCTCATGATTCGTTCAGTAGTTTTTGAGTTTATCGCGAACATACATACAGTTAGATGTTTTGGGAGACTTTGTTCTATAATTTGTAAGGATAAGTATTTCCATTCGTTTTTTTTTTATTGGGTGGGAAAATCATCTTATGACAAATCCCGCACTAGGGCGGAGCGTGAGATAGTGTCAGACTTTTACTGACTCTAAAAACCCACTCCTGTTCCTTCTTTGTCTTCGTCCCAGGGCCCCGGGTTTCACATTACCCGTGGCCCGAGTAGGCTTCGACCCTGCTGGGCCCCTACGATTGCTGACATCTACCTGAGGCGCGCGTGGAACAGTACGCGCCGTCGACGACTTGGGCTCGGCCCGGGCGGTTACCGGACGGTTGGATGGCGAGCCACCCATTGCTCGCCGTCCGTAAGCCCGAAGTATTTCCATTAGTAGCTACATAAAACGTCGTCACGAAAAAAAAACTGGCCAAGTATGAGTCGGAATTGCACACGAAGGGTTCCGTGCTACAATACTGTTAAGATTTTACTCAACTCTATACAGTCCGCTGAAAGATGAATGGATGGGCAGACAGCGGAGGTTTAGTAATCTACCCTAGAAAACCCTTCAAATCGTAAATCTTAATTGCAATCCATAATGTACGTATCAGGTGATGATTATTAAAAAGCGGAAAAATTATGGACCCTGTCTTGCACAGCAACATTGTAAATGGTAGCAGAGAGGAAGGGCCACTTACCTTAGGGTGCGGAACCCTAAAAAACGAGCTTTGAGGTTCTTTAAAATAAGGTTGAGAATCCCAGTTCACAGGATTGACTGAATTGATTTGTTAATTACCTAGTCGCATAGTAATTAGTACCTTATCTTTATGTTGATAAAATTTGTATTAGGGGATCATAGGCTTTAAAATAGCCAGCCAAATCTTCCATCACACATTCTCAAAATTTTCCAGGTCATGGAAAAATTCACTCCTTGAACTGAACAAAATATTTGCTTAGGATACGATTTCAGGAAACTTTTGCTTAACCCGATCTCGAAGCGTTGTCAAACAACTTTATCCATCAATCCTTTACATATGAGGGTAATCCTGAGATGAAAGGTACTTATCAAATGTGGGGCAACCCTTTTTTGAGTACAAGGCAAACATATCACTTTAGAGTACTTTTTGGGCCGTACCATATTTTGCAGAACCTATTTGTATACTTGAATACACTAGGTTCGTCCAAGGATGGACTAGGTCTTAATTAAAATAAGTTACAAATTCCAGTAGAATATTTTGACTGTGGTTTTTCTTAAGGTGGGAAATCATCTTTTGCCTTTCCCTGCTTCTAGGGCAGGGCAAGAGGGCATGTTAGACTTTACTGACTAAAACCACGAGTTTACCTTTCAGAAGTCAACCTATGGCCCCAGTAGGCGTTGACTGCGCGTGCGCAACAGTACGCGCCGTCGACGACTCGGGCTCAGTCCGGACGGTTACCGGACTGCCGGACGGCGAGCTACCCATTGTCGTCGGCGAGCCCACGACTACGGTGTTGACTGTGGTACTTCTTAAACCGACCGCATGCATAGGTAATAGTTGAAGATTTTTAATGATTTTCAAGGTAGGTGAATTACAAGTTTTAACTTTTGCAACGCATCTTGGGTAGTTAGTCCCACTACGATATCATGAACTATTCATATAGACCAGGGTAGAAGACATGGTAGGACAACTAACGTGTAGATAAAGAAAGACGATTGCTGCTACACAATGTAAAAAAGAAAGAAAATTTATTTGTAAAATCTGCACAACTGAGTGCAGATTTCCACACAAGCTTACCTGACAGGTATAACTGTGCAGGCAAACCTGTCAGGTATACCCTGACGTTTATGGCTACCGTGTATTATATCTATTCTGCCCTTTTATATGGTCCACAGACTTGGTTTTTTGAATAACATCGAAAAAGCCTGCTAAGAGCGCATTTTTTAAACTAGCGGATCGCGTTTGAAAAAATATACTTCGCTCCAAAACACAGATCGTTGTCGTGGATAAGAAGGTTGCTCAAGTTAAGTGGGGCTGGGCTTGTACATGTCTCCCATATGTCAATTGAGAAGAAGGGCCGTAAAACACAAAACTGGTGCACTAAAATAGCTCGACCGGGGTCGCGGCAGATCACGAAGGAGTTGGCGAAACGACTTGAATGTCTTCCTTACGAATTGGCAAGAAGTGGTTCCGAGCCGAGAACAATGGACGGATTGGAGGCAGACTTTTGCCTAGGAGTGGGACAGTAGGTACCTATAGGCTTTTTTATTGAGGTGGGAAATTATCAAATTACTTCTTTCGCTCTAGAATGGAGCGAGAGGGTTTGTCAGACTTTTACTGAATAAATCCCACCTGTGTCCTTCAGTTACTTTCTGTGTCGAAGGCAGTTGGATTAGTGATAGCATATTTTTACTGACTGTACTTTGGAGACATCTCGTGGACCCGATGGGAATTGATTTTTTTGGGCAGCGTATAAAAATAATCAGAAACTCGGTGGGAAAACAAGAACAGAAGAATCATGCACCTTTGGAAACAACCCATGTGTGGGCACATATAGATATGTTGTTGTATGAGAATAGCTCATGCCGTCCTACCTCGTGATTCGCGAGGCACTTCAGCCGACCCGATGGGAAGCTGGACAATTGGATATTGTGCATCGGCGGGTGTCTATGAAGCAGTATTGTCACTCTGAAATCTAATTACTTCATTATAGTTACTCCTTAAAAGAACTTTGTACAATATCCTAAGATCCAGTAAAAAAAGATCGTCGATGGCTACCTTTCAGCTTAGATTGCTTTCGCCTGATTGCCTTAACTCCGTAAAAAACTACCACCATATTTTAATGTCACCCCAAACATATTCAAGAATGTGGGCCACCATTCCGGCAATAACGTAGTGCGGACAATCAGGCTTCTTCATAAACGAGCTATCTTAGCTGAACCCTAAACTGAGGAAACCCTAAAAGTGGCCATCGACCTACTTTCTGAGGAAATTACCAGGAAAGCAACGATAGAAAGGGGTGCTTTTTATTGTTAGAACCGAGATTTAGGACGGCGGGTTACGCCTTTTGAGGACCTCGATAAACTTTAAGAGTAATCGTTTAAGCAAATGTGGGTAATATTTTGTAAATATATACGATTTGGAGCTTTTTTATTTCCGTAGTTTTGGTCATAAAGACTTCAGAAGTAATTAAGATCGTTGCCGTAATCACAAAAAGGGTTGGTGACCACGCAATGTGACTAGGATCTTAGAACATGTGGGAGTCACAACAATACGTAGATCATAACAGATAATTCGACACAATTCTATTCGCAGAACTGCAACCCACAAACAATAAATACTACATGTTCCAAAGAATTAATAATAGGTTAAGTAGATTAACTAATTGATCTAGTTTCCCAGATAGCCTACTTCTGCCTTTCCCTTTCGAGAAAGCCGCGTGAGGTTAAGTAATAAGATAAAAAGGTCGCGACTGACAGTTACCACTGTTTACCATACAGTTAATTGTTTCTGAGTAAAATGCTTATACGATGATATATCAATGGGCACTTCGAGGAAATACCCTCGTGTAGAATTTGTTTCCATTGTGGATTTCTCTTTAGAAATCAGCGATTGCCAGTTTATAGGAGTAATTTAATAAAAATTCTTCAGTATTCTTATAAGTATATCACTCAAAAATAGCCTCTTAGAGGTAAAATTAATAATTTTTAGGGTTCCGTACTCTCAGCCTCCGCTGTTCCTCCGTCCATCCGTGAAATTTTACGTAGTATATCATATCAATTACCGCTTTAACAAAAATGAATAAAAATCGTACGGGACCCTACATTTTTTTAACCTCTAGAAGTAATACTTCGATTTCGTAAACTTACACAGTCTCTAATCCTTATCACGGGCGAGTGCCTGATGTTAAATTTTTATTCTGAAAAATACATTTTCCTTGTAGCCGCGGGGAGAAGCAAATACAGAACATTTCAAGATTTAGGTTTAAAGAATTTATTTTATCATACAAGGTTCACTTAAAATGAGTTTACATTATTATGACAATGTTGTTACAAATTTGTGTTAGATGGGTTTCTTAAGCCTTTTGTTATCTATATATATAAAAGGAGAAACTGACTGACTGACATATCAACGCACAGCCGAAACTACACGGCCTAGGAGCGTGAAATTTTTAACAAGCACTAAGAGATGATTTCCTAAAATTTACCCCAAAAGGTGATGAAACGGGGGTCCAAAGTTTGTATGGAGAAACCGACTTTTACGCGGGCGAAGCCGCTGGCAAAAGCTAGTCTAAAATATATCTTTTTTCACAATCTTTGATATTTCTAGGTAGGTCATTAAAGAGTTGTGCACTTTCAAACAAAAAGTTTCTGTTACCATTAGTTTTTGTTCTGGGTTTCCTTATGTTGTTGGTTTTTCTCAGGTTATGATGTTACGTTCTTTTGGTGAAATTTATTTCAGAGTGTATTTTGCCTGATAAAATCTTTTTTACTAGGATGCATTTAAATATGTTATTGGATGTAGAACGTTATTCAAGCGAATGACGATACAGTTGGCACAGTTGTTGAGCGATTGACTGCTTTTTTTTTTGGCGGGAAAATTATCCAATGTCATCCCCCGCTCTTGGGCGGAGCGCGAGATAGTGTCAGACTTTTACTGATTAAAAACCCACTCCTGTTCCTTCGTTGCCTTTCATAGCTGGGCCGAGTATCAGACCCTTGGCCCCAGTAGATTTCGATCCTGCTGGGCCTCTACATTTGCTGACATCTCCTTGAGGCGCGCGTGGAACACTAAACGCCGTCATCGACATGGGCTCGGTCCGGAAAGTTACCGGACGATCGGACGGCGAGCTACCCATTGCTCGCCGTCGGGAATCGGAATCGAAATCAGACAAAGTCACGCGTCTTTGCGACTTCTATTGCTTTATTATTAAGATTTCTGTGGCTCCATCTCTTTAACAGTTCAGTTTAGGTCGTAAAATGGATCGCGTTAAGAGCTCGTGGTAGTCGGAGTTATTCTAAGTGTGGGTGCAACCCTTTTTTAGGGTTCCGTAGCCAAATGGCATAAAACGGAACCCTTATAGATTCGTCATGTCTCTGTCTGTCCTTCCGTATGTCACATCCACTTTTTTCCGAAACTGTAAGAACTATACTGTTGAAACTTGGTAAGTAGATAGTTTACGCGAGAGACACTTCCAAAGTTGTAAAATGTGCCCCCCCCCCTGTAAATTCTAAAATAAGAGAATGATAAAACTAAAAAAAAAATATATGATGTACCTACATTACCATGCAAACTTCCACCGAAAATTGGTTTGAACAAGATCTAGTAAGTAGTTTTTTTTAATACGAAATAAATCGTAAATCGCAATTTACCTTTCAAGTTTGTACGGAACCCTCAGTGCGCGAGTCCGACTCGCACTTGCCCAGTTTTTTAAATTATTTTTTCAAGATTTTATCGGATCTTTCCCAACAACGGACACACTCAAATCTATAAACCATTATTAACGGTGGTCAGTATCGATCTGGTATCGGTATCAAGAGTCAAGGGCACTTTGATTAGACGAGGCGTTAAGTGAATTACTTCTGATAGCCGTTTAATTTGCTAGAAAAAATAATTAGGGTGGCGTAACTTTATGTAACTGTTCAACGTTATAGTTTTAGTTTTACCTTATTTATTCATAAATCGATAACGACATATTTATGGGTAGCTCGCCGCCCGGCCGTCCGGTAACCATCCGGACTGAGCTCAAGTCGTCGACGGCGCGTAGTGTTCCACGCACGCCTCAAGGAGATGTCAGCAAAACCGTAGGGGCCCAGCGAAGCCTACTGGGGCCATGGGTTGTGCGAAACAGAACCCCGGGGCCTTGGAACGAAGACAAAGAAGGAACAGGAGAGGGTTTTAGTCAGTAGTCTGATACGCCCTCCGCTCGCTCCACCCAAGAGCGAGAGAAGTAATTGGATGATATCCCACCCAAAAAAATACCTACTTACATATTTTTGTGTATTTTTAGATATTTCTAAAAATATTATACATACCAAGAATTAATATATGAAATAGGTCACCAGTGTCGGGAACAAGGTCCAAGCTACCAGGCGGTCAGAGACCTCACAACAAAATGAGTCTTCTCTGAGATTAGCGCTTTCAAAATTAATCCTGATCCAGCTGCTTAATGAGAGCATTCAGAGTTAGTTGAGACTTGTAGCTACTGAAATGTGAGCGAGAGAATAATTAAGCTTGTATTGTCACATAACTGGGCAAAGGCCACCCATCAATCCCTCCATTGGTCTCAATTTTCCAATCACATCATCATCATCATCATTTCAGCCGAAAGACGTCCACTGTTGGACATAGGCCTCCCCCAAGAGTTCCCACAACGACCGATCCTGTGCTTCTCGCATCCGACTACGAATCGACCCTCACCAGGTCGTCGGTTCACCTTCTGGGACGCCTTCCAACGCTGCGTCTTCCGGTGCGCGGTCGCCACTCTAGAACCTTTCGGCCCCATCGACCATCCGGTCTTCGAGCTATGTGCCCAGCCCACTGCCACTTTAGTTTGGCGATTCTTCGGGCTATGTCAGCGACCTTGGTTATCCAATACTAATTTCTTATTCCGAAGGAAAAGTAATCCAGGTTGTTCCGCCACCTCCTCAGTGGTCTGACCGCCTAATGATATGTATTAATTCTGATGTGGGTAAATTTAGTCAAAGTCAAAGTCAAATCATTTATTCGCATAATAAAAAAAATGCTTTATTTTTGGCTCTAAAAATAGCTGATGTGTGTGTGGAATTTCGTCGCTTACACGTGGCGTGATCTAAAAAATAGCTTAACAAAAAACAATCGAGTCTGACATCAAAGTGCTAAAGTTACAAGCAAATGTAATTAGCAAACTTTATGACAAGTAAATAATTGCTATGAATATTTTAGTGTCCAAAATGTACGAGGGACATTACCTATAAAGTTTGGAATCTCGTCACCTTATATTGTTAGTCGGTAAGTAGGTGATGTGTCAATGTTAGTCATCACTACGGGCGGGCCATACCCTTTGATGTTTGGGAATCGTATGTCAGTTTAATGTTTTGTATTTTATCTTTGAAATAATTTCAATGGTGGCTTATTTATGATGGGGTCAAGATTTGTGCTCGGCTTTGGTAATATGCTCACCCCTTAATACATGGGGATAAGACTTTATGATATTGACGAAATATGGACCTGCATTTACCTCGTGCTTGGTCTAAATACGTTTTTATTTTAAGGGTCGTAAATCATCAAACAATATTAACTTTTGACGTGACAACGTCTTATAAATTGGTTTGCCGGGTGACACTTCAAGAAACTGCGTTACGCTCCGCTCACGTTATGCGCTCACAATGAGAGCGAGTGAGAGGCACGCGTCCCTTCCACTCGGGCATGGTTAGCCCGCCTAAGAGCGAGAGAGACAGACATAAAAATTATTTTACCACTCAAAGTCGTTGTCACGTAAAACTTTCGCCCGTATACCGACTTTACAGGCAACCAATTTTTTACACCTAAAAAAAAACCCCTAAGGGGATAAAATGGGGTTCCAAATTTTTTATTTAAGAACTGTCTTATACAGCTTATTATGCTACTTAGGAATTTCTCCCAATCTGAGTGGAGCGAATGAGCCTTTTGTGACTTAACTAAAACCCACACGTGTTCTATTAATTGCCATTATGTGTTCCAGGGACGCGTTGAGTCTTCCAAACAATCCTGCAGCCCTGGTATAATGCCTACAGTTACTGTTAATTGCAATTACTTGGCGCACAGAAAAGCGCCGTGTCTTACACAAAGGATAACAAACACTAGTGCCGCATGCTGTAAGTACATAAAATTCTATAAACAGAAACGAAAAGTATGTGGGTCTGCCTACCTTTAACAGAAAAATGTAACCTGTTTTTTTTTAATTTTAAGAGAAAAAGAAAAAAAAAAACATTTCTGACAACATAACTTATCCACAATTTTTTGCACCAAAAGCAACTTTTTTTACTCAGAAAAATTTGGATAGGGCCTAATCATTCCATAATTCTCCTGTCACTATTCCGTCAAACCAAGATTGATGTATGATGATACGTATTTATTCCCAGAAGCATGGGCCATGCCTCGGCGCACAAAATATGAAAGTCTTGTACCTCGTATTCTGGTAACTAATTTAAATTCAATCCAGCCCACACAGTATTCACAAGATTTTTCCAGATCATATTTGCATGTGACCCACTGTGCTATTATTGAGATTGAAATAAATACATACTTAGATATTACAAGAACAAACGTAGATAAATGAGATAGGTACTATTTTTGAGTCTAGACTTATTCAGCCTTGTAGATCGAAATCAGAGATAAAAAGTGGTTTAGTCAGACAGAAGGTATTACCTACCGACCACGCACGACACGTGTATATCATGCTGGGAGTACCAGGCTTCCATAAAATACGAAGGCCAGACAGTTGTCTCGCCCGCTAATCAGTTAACTATATAGGTAACAGTGATGTCAGATGCACTCGACCTATTTTTATTCAACTTTTGAACACCTTGAATAGATGTCGTGAAGTTTTATAGCTACAGTAACTTTAAAGGAAAACTAACAAAAGACGCATTAAGATCTCAATGACATTTGAGATATTTGCACACATAAAAAGTATGACAAGGACGGTTGTCGGTGGTTTAATGGAAAAGCAGTTATAGATACTTAACGGTACCAAATAGGTTTTCGTCACACTTCTCGAAAATTATTTCCTACTCCTACTGCTTTTAGGCTCGCAATATGTATTTAACACTAGTGATTTGAATTTGCGTAGCGCATAAAGTCGGTTGCCGGATGACCCCTACTGGTCGCCGGTGCCGGTCAGACACCACCAAACCCTTAGGCACGCAATAGACTGCTTTCCGCACTAGTGCAGAAATAGCGCGTGCTCTCCCCCACCACAATGTTATTACATTTTTCGTATCAGACTGGGCGCGCGTCGACCCCTGCAAGTCGCCGGTCAACCCCCGTTTATTCATTTCTTCGTATGTGTATTGAAAATGTAGCCCTCGGCTCCATAACACACTCGCCTACGGACCGTGTGAATTCCGCCTCGGTCGCAATGACAAACTTTCTGCTCTTGTATCAAAAGGTACTATTTCGATAAGTAAAACTACTCTTCGGAAAACACAGCTTTGATGAATAATTTTTAAAGGCAATAAACAACTTTGCTGAAAATTTCGATTCTTTTCTGATTTGTCACTGCATAAAAATGATTTAATAACTTTGTTGCTTGTTAATTTTGTGACCAATTATCTTTTTCTAGGAGAAAATGTAATGTATAGGCAAACGTTTGACACTTTGTTTTCATCCTTATTGACAGGTTGACCTGAAGATCTTTTGTGTTGCTTTACAATCCTCGGTTCTCCTCCTAAAATTTTAAATAAGTAATATTACAATAAGTCAGGGTTACAGATTGTGATCTACCATATTATTGATTGCTATTGTTGAGGTACTGTCATTGTAACAAAGATTGAGATAACGTAACATCGCCATCTCGGTTCGACGAGTTATATTCATGAGACTGGTTTGTTTTTGATTTTTCCTTGAAGGAAAATTGAATTAGATCAATGAGACTGTTGTAAATAATAAAGGATTGCAGTTATTTGATTAGTTCAATAAATTTAATTAAAACAAGAATAGAAATAAATATCAATAGTTCGGAACAAATATATAGAGGGCGTGACGCCACAAAATTACGTCAGACTACCAGGAACTCATAAATACAAAAGAAGTCCATTGAGGCAACTAGAATTAAGTATTAAAAAACAATAGAAGAGCAAATTAAAGCTATTGAAAGTAGATTTTCTAGGAAATAACTTTCTATACTTTAACTCTTTGAAAGTCGAAGTTGAGAAACGTATGAACAATTGGAAACCCACACGTATTTACAAGGTTATAAATTAGAGTAACTGACGTTACTTTCCATAACGATTATGAAACAAAAAATGTAAAGGATTTCGTCATGATGAAGTCTTTTGTGCTTAGCTTAGTAAAGTACGACTTTCGTCTAAGAGAAAATCTAAGACTTTCAATTTTATTCAAAAGATGGAAATGCTCGTTAGGTTTGTTTGTTCTTCGTAGTTTAAGTAATAATACTCGTAATTGCTTTCTCGAACGGTTCTTAGTTTGTTGGATCAATATGAACTAAGCAGCTTAGATAGGTACTATTTATTTATTATATAGGGATAACAAACATACAATACAATAATATCGGCACTTAGTCAATAGAAGTAACATATACACTACTAAGGGGGTTATTGCCAAAAACTTGCGAGTTTGGGCGAAAGTTCACAGAATACTTCAGGATATCATACAAAACTCTAAAGTCCTCGGTCAGTGGCCCTTTAACTTTTACGGAAAAGAAACCTATTTATTGCCCCCAAAGGTGTGATTTTCTAACACCTGTGCACCAGTATATCATGATTACTCAGGAGGTGTCACTTACCCGTTCTCAGGACATTGGCACGTTAGACAATACACACGTTTTAGTAGAGATGTTTTCCTTGTTAAAACGTAATGTAATAATAAATCTTATATACGTACTTGAAAAACACATTATTTCGACCGCACAATAAGGATGCCTTTGTTAGAAACAGTCATACATTTTCAAAGCGTGGCCACGCAACTATTCTGCATTTCATTCCCTGGTATATCTTTGACGGAAAAGCACCCATATCCTATAATCCTTTTATTATCTTATCCGGCCATTTAAGAAAATTAAGGTAATTTTTCAGAATGAATGCAACTGAATAGAGTAAAGTTGTATTACTTTGGCCCTGGGGTCTAACTTTGGCTCAAACATATTAACTGATAGGACCGCGGGATACTGTGTTTCTATTGGTAAACGAGTTTGGGCCAAAGTAATACGACTTTTACGGTACCAGTTTTTTTTCGTGGAGCGACTACTCAGTTACTACATCTTCTTCTTTTTTCGTGTCGATTTGACTCAAATCTTGTCCGACCAATATCTAGTTACCTGGACAGCTCTGTCGTTGGCCGCGTTTTGGTCGTGGAAGGTGCACGACTTTAACTATCTTGATCTTATCTATTAAAATATTAATTAATTGTATTATCCATTTACCTAATAGCTATTATTCGCCCGGAGGAGCACACGGTGGAGGTGTGCCCCGCTTGGGAAGAGCAACGCCGTGTCCCCGTGGGTGGGTGATCGGCGGCGGCGATCTCTCGCGCTGGGCCTTGGTACAGGCCATGGTCCGGAGTGAGGAGGAGTGGCAAGCGGTCGCCTCCTTCTGTGAAGCAGTAATAATGCTAGCAAAGGAGGCGGCCGATCGGGTGAGGCAACGGTCCTCACGCCCCAACCGCCGTTGGGATTCCGATCCTGATTTCCGGCCACCGTAGGCGCGGGATGGTGGACGGCGAGCAATAGGTAGCTCGCCGTACGACCGTCTGTTAACCGTCCGGACCAAGCCCAAGTCGTCGACGGCGTGTACTGTTCCACGCGCGCCTCAAAGAGATGTCAGCAACTGTAGGGGCCCAGCAGGGTCGGAGCTTACTGGGACCAAGGCTTTGATTCTGAAAGGAAGACTTGGCCCTGGTACGAAAGGCAACGAAGGAATAGGAGTTAGTTTTTAGTCAGTAAAAGTCTGACACTATCTCCCGCTCCGCCCAAGAGCGGGGGATGTCATAAGAAGAATTTCCCACCGAAAAAAACAACCTAACTATTATTAATTGTATAGTATGTAATTATGTTTTCCTAAATTTAATGCATCATTACTTATTGCAAACATGTTCAAATGAGGTTTTCCTTGTAAAATATGAGTACATGTACTTAACGAGTATATCATTTAACACATGTATATATTATGTAAATCTACGGTAAAGAACCTGGTACAGGAAAGGTTTCTGTTATTTGAATGTACCTATAACAGTTTTTTAGATAAATATTTTTATTCAGAAATACTATTATGTCATAAGCCCTATTAAATATATTCCCTAATCTTCTAATGTTCTTGTTTAATTTTACCCTGTATTTATTTATGACTACAAGACTATATTAAAAAAAAAAAACAATAAAAAAGTGTTTTTTTAGTGAAGTCGTTTTTTTTTGCTAAAAAGTTTTTTTTTTCACACTTTTTAGGTGCGATACACGTATAGCCAGAGCAACTATTTCTCGTGACAATTCCAATTAACCCAAATACTGCTAGGATACATTGTATTATTATGAAGTTCCCGTGTCCACCTTCAATTTTTCGGCTTCATCATCAGATCAGTTCGATAATACCATAGAGCCAAAGTGCATCACATGACAATTCTAATAAGCCCAAACACGGCTAGGATATATTAATTAATTACGGAGTTCCGGTGGGTATCTTCCGGCTCCATCATCATCATCAGATCACTTCGATGATACCATTTTCAACATGACTATTCAGAACCATTAATTTATTTGTATTGTCATAGTCGCTTATTTTTTTATTTTATTTATTCTTTCATTGTGATATGTGAGTATGAAGTTCCGTTGGTCATTTCTGGTCTTCTTGATCAGTTCCACTTCATCAAATGTTACTTTTTGACCGTAAATGCTTAAAATATCAAAATCCCTATATGGTTGCCTAGGTATAATATTTGAGGAGTTCCCTCGATTCCTCATGGATCCCATCATCAAAACTAGATTTTTAACTAAATGGGACCAATATGGAAGCATATCCTTTAAGGAAAAAAAATATTGCAAATCGGTCCATAAACTACGGAGTTCTGAGGCACCAAAAAAAAAATACAACCGAATTGATAACCTCCTCCTTTTTTGGAAGTCGGTTAAAATGAGAAACTAACATATCAACGCGCAGCCGAAACTACTAGGACTAAGAGCGTGAAATTTTTCACAAGGTTTCCTTTTATGACGTAAACGAGCACTAAGAGAGGATTTTCCAAAATTCACCGCCTATGGGGATGAAACGGGGTTAAAAGTTTGTATGGGGAAATCTATATTCACGCGGCCGAAGCGGGTAGCAGAAGTTAATAATCTGTACAAACAAAGACTAAGTAATATATCAAGTTAAACACAATTTTAATGTATAAAAATTATAGAAATCGGTTCCGTACATTATACATGATGCGCGCACCACTAAAAACTTCTACAGATTTATTATTTATTTATCATTATCTTCTTTATGGTATGATAAAAATTAATAGCTGTTCGTTAGTCTCGCTAAAACTCAAAAACGGCTCGACCGATTTGGCTAATTTTGGTCTTGAAATATTCGAGATAGTCCAGGGAAGGGTTAAACGGTGAGAACAAATGGAAAAAAAAAACTACGAAAAAAAATCCGAATACAACGCCATCTCTAATTAAAATGTCATTATAAAATGAATTATGCTGTTCTGGTCATGTCAGTAGATGGCGTTACCCTTACTATTAGGCGATACGAAGTTCGCCGGGTCAGCTAGTTTTAGATTTTTTTTTTAATTTTTACTCTTGATAGGTTCGCGCTTGACCGCTATCTCACTTTATGGAAAGCGACGATGCGGTCGACGATAGAGCGCGCTTACCTAGAAGTAACCTATTCACTCTTGACTTAAAGATTCCCGGGTTGTAGCCATCAGGAAACACAGATTCCGGCAAGGAATTTCACTTCTTAGCTGTACGCACAATGAATGTGTTCCAAAAACGTTTTGTACGTGTAGGTGGGATGTCCACCGTGTACCAGTGGCGCATTGCTGTACGCCTGGTGGTCAGATGATGGAACGGGCTAGGCGGAATTAGGTTATGCAGTTCCGACGCACACTCCCCGAAATGCAACCGGTAGAATTGATTGCGTTACTAAAGTGTTTGTGTGTGCGAGCGTAAATGCCAATACGATGTGTACTGTATAGTACGTTTACATTTTTTTTAAACATTAGTTAAGAGGATGCAACTCGACATACATTATCACTGTTTTTCATAAAATCGCTTTTACGCGATTTTTGCGTTATTACACATTTATCAATACATATTTTGGAAACACCTAATATCTTGTGGATATTACCTAGGCTTATATTGAAATCAATTTATAAATTTGTGTAAAACTAATCCCGTAAAGACCTCTGAAAATCTGCTACTTTGCATAAACTGACAATTCAGAATTTACTCAAAAATTAAAAAAATTCAAAAAGTCAAAAAAGCCATAAGCCTTGCAAATTAATTCAAGATTCTAAATGACGACAATTTTTTTCAATAACTTTTAAAGGTTAAAAAAAACACGTATTTCCTGGAACAAGTTTTGTAAAATATTCGAGTAAATCACGGAATTGCCGAATGCTAACAGAGTTTTCAGGCGTTGTCTCTCTTTTTTCGCGTTGCCTTTTGTCAAACATCGCGTTGGATTGTGTTTAATGAAGTAACAAGCTTTTAAACCATGCTCGATGTTGACGATTGGCGAATGAAAGAGGACCTTCTTAAGTACATTTTAATAAAATGACAATGCTTGAATTATGATTGTAATTTAATTTTTTTATTGGGGTCTATAAGAGAGTAAAAAGCAACTGTTACTGCTTGACTGATCTATCAACACACAGGTCAAATCACTGAACAGATTACGCGGTTTGTCACGCAGATAGTTATTATGACGTAAGTATATGCTAAGGGAGGATTTTCTAACATTCTCCCCCTCATGGGTAGTGTGAAAACATAGGTAGTGTGAAAACTAAACCCGAACCCTGGGACGAAGGCAACGAAGGAACAGGAGTGGGTAAAAGAGTTTTAGTCAGTAAAAGTCTGACACTATCTCCCGCTCCGCCCAAGATCGGGATTTGTCATAAGATGATATTCCCACTTAAAAAAAAAATCATTCTCCCCCTAAGGGGTTGAAACAGAGGTTCAAAGTAATTTTATCCCGGGAATATGTTGGTAGTTGTATTATTTTCTTCGTTTCCTTGCGAGATCGAATCAGAAATGAAGATATCCGCAGGAGGACCAAGGTTGCCGACATAGCACGAAGAATCGCCAAACAGTGGCAATGGGCAGGGCACATTGCACGCAAAACAGATTAGCCGTTGGGACCAAAAGGTTTTGGAGTGGCGACCGCGTACCGGAAGACGCAGCGTTGAAAGGTGAACCGATGACCTGGTCAGGGTCGATGGATTCCGATGGATGCGAGACGCACAGGACCGGTCGTTATGGCGACGCTTGGGGGAGGCCTATATCCAACAGTGGATGTCTTTCGGCTGAAATGATGATGATGATGATTATTTTCTACTTTCACGCGGGCGAAGCCGCTAGTAGAAGCTAGTTATGCATTAAATAGCTATTATGTTATAGTTATTTACACCTGTCGCTACCAGAGCATCATAAAAATAATAGATACAAATTCACATTGCAAAGGTCATGACAAGATTAATAGGTGTTGTGAACAATAGCTTTTTCTAAAAAAATCCTGTGAGATGTCGTCAGTTACAAAAGGATTTAGTTTTTTACGTTTATTTAAATTCGAAAAATGTTTCTGTGATAAAACTATTTTAATACATATTAAATAATAATGGCAAAATCTTTATTTATATAATTGTTCTGTACGTGTGTTTGCTTTGTGTGAATATTTGAGTGGGTTCTCGAATGATTTGAAAATACAATTGGACTCGGTAGGTGGCGCTGCCAATGTCAGCTTTCGGTTAGGACAATGTCTGACGGGACCTCTAGTATAATTATAATTTCCATATCTGTAATTGCTTTAACGGTTCATGTCATGACTCATATCAGTCATATCTGATGGCTTAAAATTCCTTTAAATAATAGCATATAAGCATAAGCATAATCAGCCTTTTAATGTTCCCACTGCTGGGACTCAGGCCTCCTCTCTAGGAGAGGGCAAGAGCCAGAGACAAATGTTTTAGACAGTTGCTGTGATTTTTCATGAATTTGGATATTTTGTATTTTTTTTTACGTGAATCTTTCCGATATTTTAATAGTTATTCTGCTAATAGTGTTCAAGGCAGTGACGAATCCAACAAAGCAAAGATTATTAAAATCTGTCCAGTCGTTTTTGAGTTTTAAATGGTGTAATTAACACAACTTTGTTTTTACAATAAATTTTAAAATACAAGACGTCTCCTCTTCTTCTCCATTTTCCTGTCCTATATTACTTGGTGTCGACGCAACACGTTCAACAACCAACAAACAAACGCTTGCGTGTGATGTATCTACAAGTTTAATGCTAAAATATTTATTCATTGTTTTGATCTGTCAAGTTGTTTTGATAAACGTGTTTTCTGTTCAAAGTTTTGAGATTTTAGATGTATTATAATCAATCTCCAAAACAGTTAAGAGGTTAACGACCCGTTGATTTAGGCGCAGGTGTCATTTTGACGCAATTGAAAACTCATTATATTTTATTCGAAACTAAATCATAATAAATGATTCTTTAATATAAATATTAAAATTTAAGTACAAATTATTCTACATAAATAATTATTTCTGAAATATTGCAATGAATGACATTGCAATATTTTTCCATTTTTATAAATTACATAAGTAAATAAATAGTTTTAATTATTTATTTAATGATTTTAAAACTAACAAGGTAACAAGTTGAGTCACGTGAACAAAGAAAATCGTTTTTCTATGTAATATTACTTACCTAACATTTTTTTTTTAAATGTTAACTTTTCTTCTATGTATAAAATTACCTATCGAGTAATAAAGTCCAGAAATCTATATAAAAGGTTATTACGAAAATGAATAATACCATGAAAAAGGGAAAAACTATTTTTTTTAGTAGGTACTTAATAGATTTCTGATAATAGATTGACCAATGCCATCAATATTTTTAACAAAAAAAAAATATATACAAAAAAGAAACAAAAATAAGAATTCGACCGTGACAGGACTCGAACCTGCAATCTTCGGATCCGAAGTCCGACGCCTTATCCATTAGGCCACACGGTCGCTGAATGCTGTTGCGAAATAGGTCATGATGTGCGGCTACGCGAGCCTCCTGCGCGTTACGTCATGGATGACGTCACAAGGTCGTTCACCCGCCTGGCCTCCGTGCCATACCGTGAGTTTTCCGATAGTTTCGTTTTCATTCACGAACATTTGTTTTTATTTACTTACTTAAATAACAAGCACATACTCACAAGGTTAAATGTAATAGTTAGATATTGCTGTTTATATAAAATGAGATAACGGTTGGGAAAATCCATTAATAGTTCAACATGAGTAATGTCACTAAAACTACCTATAATTGGTTAAGAATAATTTAATTAATTGTTTTTACGGTTGATTATATACCTAATTAAGTTGATTATTAAGTTTTCGTTAAAAGTTTCTATTACCATTGTTTCTGAAGTGGGTTTTAACTTTAAATATGTATCTAATTGTGACGAATATACAGAATTACATAACTATATTAATAGATAATTACTAACTATATAGTTTTCCCTATCTAATTTACGAATACATACCAAGCATACATAAAATCGAAGAGATTAGGTTAATTTTAATATCTACGTTTTGATAAATAACATTTACACACACTACGCTAGTCATTCGGAAAGGCGTAGGCAGATTGTGTATTTAAGCGTGTGTTCAATTGATTAAGTTTTACCTAAATGTTTTTGAGTTTTTAGTTTATGTCATAGTTAAATCTATACGAAAAATATATAGGTCCTATTGTTATTTACTATTCCACTGCTAGGCAAAGGCATTTTTATTCAAAGAACGCACTCATCATCATCATCATCATTTCAGCCGAAAGACGTCCACTGTTGGACATGGCCTCTAATTAAGGTTCAGTTGAGACCAGCGTCAGGCAACTACCATGAAGTGTCTGGCATTTTTGCTGAACTGGACCTATTTGGTGCAGGCGCGAGACACACAGTCTTAGTTATTTAAAAAATAAGAAAATATATTTTTTTTTGTTATCTTTAGTATTTACATGTTGTTTCTGCATTGTGTGTATCTGCGTACGTGTGCCAAATAAATATTTTTCTTTTTTCTTTCTTTTTCTTTCTCCCTCAAGTGTCGCCACGACGACCGTTCCTTTGCGTCTTTCATCCATTGGATTCCCGCGACCTTCACCAGGTCATCGGCAGAGAAGACACTTTAAACCTAGCATTAATTGACCACGCTTAACAATAAAAATCAAAATGAAGTATCAATCAATGAGGTATTACTACCAAGTACCTACTATTAAATATTTTCACACTGGCATTCAGATTCAGTTCATTTTGTTATATATCTAACCAAAAAAGTACCAAGAGAACATGAATTCAAGTTGTTATCAACCAAGTTGTAAAATATAGTAAGTAGGTTTTTGAGGAGGGAATAACAGATTAAGACTCGTTTCGCGCGTAACTGCGCTCTGGCTTATCTTGATTATATCGATAAAAAAATCCTATTGTTTGTGAACACATGAACAATCAAGTTGCCTACAATGAGTTAACCTATATATACCCTATGATTCATTCTCCATAATTCATTGTAGAAAAAAAAAAGTTAGTATTTCAACTCTCTCCTTCATTTGAGCCGAAGAATTAGGTTTTTTTTTTGAGCTGGGTTTCATTAAATAAATTCTATCGCTCTAGGGCTGAGCGAGTGGGCGTGTCAGACTTTTACTGAGTAAAACCCACCTTTACCGTGTCTTCTAGTTGCCGTTTGCTTTCTAAAGCCACGGTAAGTCTTTCAAACGTTCTCGCAGTTAAAGAAGAGGGCTGCCTATATTTTTTTTTGTCTACGTTGAGTCCAATTAATAAAATACAAAAAATAAATACTACCGACTTCAATGTAAAAAAATAATGCTAAAAAGTTCAAAATAACTTTAATTTCGGAAGTCGGTGTTTCTGTAATAGTTTTGTGTCTTCATTAATTAACACCGCGATATCTTTTCTTCCAGAGGGTGACACAGTGTTTTCTTCTGTGTAACTTATGCCGGTTTTCCTATGCGTTGATTGAGATTGTCCATCAATTACTGGTATATGTATGTTGTACTGATAGGTATGTGTGAGTGGCGTCTCTGAGTGCGGCTATTTTGTGACTACTTTTGCTACCCTCAAGGTAACCTGTTAAAACAATAGTATGTGTTAATAAAATAAATAAATAAATATTTGTCACATTTTTTTAATATTAAAAAAATAATATCTATACCACCGGTATAGCGGTATCGGGAACAGGGTCCAAACTCTAGAGAAATAAACCTCCAGACAATGCGTGCTGTGTCCAAAAATCATCATCATCGTCATTATCATTTCAGCCGAAAGACGTCCACTGTTGGACATAGGCCTCCTTCCAGTGTCGCCACATTGAACGGCAAATTCCCGCAACCTTTACCAGGTCATCGGTCCACCTTGTAGGAGGCCATCCAACGCTGCGTCTTCCGGTACATGGTCGCCACTCCAGAACCTTTTGGCCCCAACAGCCATCTGTTTGGTTGTTTGGCGATTCTTCGTGCTATGTCGGCAACCTTGGTTCTCCTCCGGATATCTTCATTCCTGATTCGATCACACAAGGAAACTCCGAGCATAGCTCTTTCCATTACCTACCCTTTGGGTGACTTTAAGCTTTCTGATGAGGCTCATTGTGATCAACCACGTCCAACATAGCACAGTGACTCAAGACGTAAGTCTATGAGCAGTGCGTGTTGCCAGTGATGACATATGGCTCCGAAAGAGTTCACATAATATAAAATTCCACAACTTACACACAACGCGTATTCTTGTCCCAAACTAAGCAGACCTTGTGATGAATATAATAATATAATATAATATAATATTCCACAACTATCACACAACGCCGTCTAGTCCCAAGCTGAGCAGAGCTTGTGTTATGAGTACTAGACAACTGATATACATACTTATATATTTTTAAATACATACATATTGTAGAATAATTACATCCAGACACAGAACAGATGATCGTGCTCATCGAACCCACAATGTGGACGTCTTTTGGCTGAAATGATGATGATGATGAACTCTTTCGAACATTTCTGCAGTCCCAACAGTTCATCTCCTTCAGTTATCTAAGAGAGGCTGCTGGTTTGTTGGAAAGAGTCACCGCGAGCCTGGAACATTAAGCACAACCACAAAACGCCGCCACCAGCAAATTTCTTATAGTTCTCATACATTTTATATGGATTCGCCGCACACGTTTGACGCCAGTGGCCGCCTCACGCTACAAATCGCAGCTGCTCGCTTCTTGTGGCTTCACATTGGCCACTAAACGCCGATAGAAAACGCCGTCACACGCCACTCGCGCATTTAAACCTTCTTCGCCAGAGTCCACGCGCGTGTGGGTTAAAAAAAGTAATAGCCACCGGCCACAAGTGGCTGTCGCGCGCTTCAGCTTTCTTTGTGGCCGCTTCTAGCTTCTTGTGGCGACGATCCTAAAGGAAAACGAGAAGATTTTAGCCGGTAAAAGTAAGAAATTTCCTTTTGCTCCGTCCAGACCGGGAGAAGTTAATGAATGATTTTCCGCCCAATAAAAACCAATCTAAGAAAGATTTTAAAGTTATTTAGAACGTCTGAAGAAATAACAATGATATCATAGGTTCATTACCTGTCCCCTATGGGTACCTAGACGTTACATGAATAATACAATGGCACTTGGAATATTATTATAATTCATGGGTCTATTACGTTTCTTCAACACGACCTTAATACTGATTCTACAAGTCGCTTTAGTGTTTCATGGTAATCAGTTTGTATCTGGGTTTAGGTGATGTTTGTGACTCATCTATGTTGTTTTGACAAAAGTGTGACTATTGATTTCGTCATCAATATTTCAGGAAGTGTAGACCTGCTGTACCTATTAGTAGCAGAACGGATGGGCGTTAAGGATGATGGGGTAGACGTAGAGGTCGTCACCACCATCATTCAACAATTTGATGAAGCCTACGAACACAGATTTCACCGCCACGTGAATGTTGAGGCAATCCAGCTGGTAGACAAGACGGACCTAGTGCGTAGACTAAAGCGAACTAAACCTTTTGAGTTAGTGTAGTGTTTAAAATTAGTGTATAATAGTGATCAATGCTGTGCTATGCATATAACAGACTCTAAGAAAGTGCTAAAGGATTTTTAGTTTTTTAACAAAACCTATAACGTATAATATTAAGTGAGAGTTAAATTACTTATTAGTCTTTTAGGCTAGATTGTAATCAATTATTAAGACATTTGTCCTTAATAAGAAAGGAAAAAAAACATGGGTCTATTACATTTGGTCAACAAGGCCTTAATACTGATTCTACAAGTCGTTTTAGTGTTTCATGGTAATCAGTTTGTATCTGGGTATAGGTGATGTTTGTGACTCATCTATGTTGTTTTGACAAAACTCCGCGACTACTACTGCCCGATAGATGATTTCGGGCTGTTCTATATGTTCTAAACGCGCGGAGAATTTTGATTGCGCGATGCAGGATTAGTTCTTATGTGACGCCATAGATGTCGCTACATCACTCCCCTTCGGAGATCGGAGATCCATGGTTCTTAATGCTTCTTGATGCGTGCCAGGCCAGTGATAGGTTGGTTCCAGTGGGTCGGAACCGAATGCCGCATAGTTCTCGGTGAGTCGGAACTATCTGCGGTGATGCCCCAGTGAGTCGGAGTAGTGCTGCTGGCTCCAGTGAGTCGGAGCGGTGCTGTGCGATGTAGTGGCTTGACTGCTTGCGTCGACCAGGTGCGGTGTGATTAGCCCAGGTCGCTGATGAGGCTGAGGGTGATGACTAGGTATGGCCAGGTAGGCCTGCTGGTCAGGATACCCTTTAAAGCCGTGGGTGCTGGCTGTATGGCTCGTTGCTCGAAAGCTTGAGGAAGTGATGATGACGTCACGAAGTAGTGGCTGCACGAAGGCTGCGCTGACGTTCTTTGTCGAGGGTCACCAATTTGGGGGTATGCGGAACAGAGAGTAAAGTCCCGCAAACCTTCGTTGAAAAGGGAGAATCCTCCGATCAGACGGGATGTTATGTCTGGTGGGCTACTGCCCGATAGATGATTTCGGGCTGTTCTATATGTTCTAAACGCGCGGAGAACTTTGATTGCGCGATGCATGATTAGTTCTTATGTGACGCCATATATGTCGCTACAGTGTGACTATTGATTTCGTCATCAACATTTCAGGAAGTGGACCTGCTGTATTAGTAGCAGAACGGATGACCGTTACGGACGATGGGGTAGACGTGTTCTTAGTGAAGACGGCGACATCATAAAATGTAAATAGGATCGGACCCTGGGACGAAGGCAACGAAGGAACAGGAGTGGGTTTTTAGTCAGTAAAAGTCTGACACTATCTCTCGCTCCGCCCAAGAGCGAGATTTGTCATAAGATGATTTTCGCACCTAAAAAAAAAAAAAAAGGTCGAGTAAAAAAAATCAAAATTCAAAATATTTTTATTTCACATAGACCTACATAGGCACTTATAAAACATTAGAAGCTAGTGACTAGTTCCAATTGGTCGCTCTTAGGGTATCTATGCGATGTAGGATTGTTCGAAAGAAATACCGCGGCTCTAAAACGCAAAGATCTACTAAAGGAACACAGTCTAGCCTGTCGGTTTTCTATCGTTTATATTTCGGGGAGTGTGCACTGGAATTGCACAATCTAATTCCGCCAAGTCCGTTCCATCATCGGACCACTAGACGTACGGCGTTGCGTCACCGGTACATGGTGGACATCCCACCTATACGCACAAAGCGTTTTTAGAACCACATTTATTGTGCGTACAGCCAAGGAGTGGAATTCCTTGCCGGAGTCTGTGTTTCCTGATAGCTACAACTTAGGGGTCTTTAAGTCAAGAGTGAATAGGTTACTCCTAGGCAAGCGTGCTCCATCGTCGACCATATTATCGCTTACCAAGGTGAGATAGTGGTCAAACAGAATAGGTTCTGTTTTCTGTCATTAATAAAAAAAAGGTGGGCTTTAGTTAGTAAAAGTCTGATACGCCCTGTCACTCTGCACAAAACGGAAGGAAGCATTTGATGATTTTTCAAAAACCAAAAGGATATCTATGCGGAGCGACGATCTCCATTGGATGTCTGGTAGCAATTAGAATAAAGGAGACTAGTATTAAGACACGTGTTCTGCGATTGAAGATGTTTTTTTTGATGGTGCGAAATCATCCAGTCACTCCTCCCGCTCTAAGATGGAGTGCGAGAGCGTGTCAGACTTTTGCTGATTAAAACCACACCTGTTTTTCAGTTGCCTTTTGCGTTCTAGTAACACGGGTTTTCTTTTCAGAAAATTTTCCATGCAGATACCCTGCTGGCCCCCTACGGTTTTGCTGACATCTCTTGAGGCGCACGTGGAACACTACGCACCATCGACAACTCAGGCTCGGTTTCTACGGTTACCGGACGGCCGGACGGCGACCTACTCGTTGCTCGTTATCCGCAAACCCGCGCCTTTAGTGAAAGCGAATATAAACTGATGATGTAGATTTTTACTATAAGTGGCCCATAACAGCATTCTTTGTAGCCATTATTGGCGAGACTACATCATGGTGTGTCAATTTTTTAAGTGCGTTTCGCCTCCATAAGAAATGTTTTTGGCAATAGCTCAATTTAAAGATCATATCTGCTAAGTATCAAATATTCACCAAAAAGCATGTCATTTTAGATTGTGATCTAAAAATAAGAGTAATTTTCTGTACATAATAATCATAGATTGCCACTTAGCTTGGTAAACGGAGTAATCCCAGCATTATCCCTAATTGCCGTTGTCCATGTGAGAAAACGATTGTTCTAGCAACATTTTATTTTTACGACGTAGATTGTTTAAATTTGGATAGCTTCCTAGTATCATTTAACCACAATAACAATAAAATAACCTGATTTTTTATGTGTTTATGAACTAAAATTCTTCTTGACACGCAATGTTGTACTAAACAAAAACAAATAGTCTAAAATAACATTATAAAGAAAAAAAATACAGTTGGTCTGTTCGTTTGTTAGTGGTAGTCTAAAGTTTTGAGTTTGACATTCCTCCATTACTTTAAAACTACGCTATCATTGAAGCTATGCTCGGAAAAAGGTATGATTCCTATGACGAAAGCGAAATCATCAGCGAGTAATGGGTAGCTCGCCGTCCGGCTGTCCCATAACCGTCTTGACCAAGCCCACGCGCGGCTCAAGGAGATGTCAGCAAGAACGAAGCCTATTGGTGCCATGGGTTCGCTTCTGAAATTAAAACCCGGGGTCCTGGAATGCAAGGCAAAGAAGAAACATAGGAGTGGGCTTTAGTCAGTAAAAGTCTGACACTCCTTCCACTCCACTCTAGAGTGGAAGAAGTCATTGGATAATTTCTCACTTAGAAAAAAGCCGTGGAAAAAAAATCTTAATACATAATAAGAAATGGCCGGAAGCGAACCCGCGGGAAAAGATAGTCTTCGTCGATGTAACAAAAACATACGACGTGACTTTGAAACCGCGATGGCCGCAATGCCCAAATATTATTGCGCAATCTTGTTACCAAAGATGTGTCATCACTTATCGTCGTATCATAGCGTACTACTACGTATTGTACGCTATACAACGTTACGTCATGCAGACGTGTTTTTAATATTGAAAAAAACTGTCTGGTCTGGCTGTATGATTCAGTGCACATATAGACGGTATGATTTGTTTATTTGATAGGTACACACTCAGGTACAGCCGCGTTCTCCAATGTATTTGACTAGTTTTTGCTTACGACTCCGTTTGCGTGAATGTCGGATTCTCGCGACACTTTCCTGGTCATCCGTCTATCTTGTAGGAGGCCTTCCAACGCCGCAAGTTTTCAAGCTAACTTCGTACCGATCAAATTCGGTTCCTTAATTAAACCGTGAAAGGTAACAAACAGAGTTTTTTTCATAATAATAACGTTAAGAACAACACACACACACACACACATACACACACACACATTATTAACATTTATTTATTAATATTTTTATTTTATTTTTTAAGTGTTTGTGTGTACATAAATAAATAAATAATAAATAAATTAAGTCTGGCACGCGTTTGATTATTATCTCACCTGATGATGAGCGATGCTGTATACAGCCCCACTTGTCTAAAATTAATACCACTCTAATAATAATCACTCTTGACTTACCGTAACCTGGTATTGGTACCAGGGGATAATAAGTCAAGAATAGATAAATACTGTATCGGCCCGGAAATATCAACTATTCATAACTTGAGAACCAAAATGTGGTTTTGCTTCCCTGGTACTTGTGGTTTTAGGATTTATGTGACCGGTAATTTGGGTAAAAAACACATCTTGTATTTGTACCATCAGCCTAAAAAGTCCACGGCTGAACATACGGGACTGGAATTTGCAATTCTACGCATGTTTCGTCAATAGGTAAGTATCTACTGTAGTCCAAGTGACCAGTTTTCTAAAGGAAATCATCCGTTTTCTGATCTGATTCAACCTGTCTTTAATAATATTATAATGAGTAGAGGTCATTAATATTATAATGAGGAAGGGTGGTATTATAAGGATTTAGATTTTTGTTTGAAATGAAAAAACCGAACCTTTTAAACGATTTTAAAAATTGCTTCGCCAACATCATGCTACCTACTTTATAACTGAGTGTTATAGGCTATATATTTCTTACTATGAAAGTAAGAATATAATCTATATATATAAAAGGAGAAACTGACTGACTGACATATCAACGCACAGCCGAAACTACAGGGACTAGGAGCGTGAAATTTTGCACAAGGTTTCCTTTTATGACGTAGGCGAGCACTAAGAAAGGATTTTCCAAAATTCACTCCCTAAGTGGATGAAGCGGGGGTCCAAAGTTTGTATGGAAAAACCTACGTTTACGCGAGCGAAGCCGCGGGCAGAAGCTAGTTACATATAAAACGAAATAATAGTAACAAAATAGCTTTGGACTCGGTGGAAAGGCGTGCGAAGAGGCTATATTATATATTGGGGATCCAGATTTGGTTAAGTCCAATCTACAAAGCCTCGAGCACAGGCGCTGGGTAGCCAGCCTATCGGTATTCTACAGGTTGCATTTTGGAGAGTGTGCGGGAATTGCATAACTTGATTCCGCCATCTCCTTTCTACCATCGGACAACTCGACGTACGGCGAGTATCCACCCTTACGTTGTTGAAACATCGTACATCGAAGGATTGTAACAATTTGCCTGCTGCGGTCTTCCCGTCCAACTATAATTTAGGTGTCTCCAAGGCTAGAGCAAATAGGCTCCTAATAAACTAGTGTGCCTCACCATCAATGATTGCATCTCTGCTTACCATCAGGTGGGATCGCAGTCAAGCACTGGTTTACATCAATTAAAAAAAAAGCTCAACTGCCTCGTTGTTCACAAATGCTACCGCTGCGGTCATGGGACCGAATCTGGAAGGACTCCCATAAATCCTGATGCACCAAAGCACTGCCTTTTTAAATTGTTATGTGCCCACATTCTTATCTTCCCTTGGATGTATTTCACTTTCTTCATCCTCCGGTAATAAAGCACTGACAATAAAAATTTCGTCAGGATTCATCACAATTTCAGTAATACTCAGCTTCACAACACCCTCACCTGCGGCTTAGGCAAATTCTGCCTCGGTCGCAATGACAAAGTTTCTCCACTTGTATCAAAATGTCACTTGTTCTTTTTTATTTAACCTCGGAATGAAAGTAAAATAGCCAGCGTCCCACGCAGTGTCCAGTGAGAAATAGGTCAATTTATTTGTCAGATTAGATTAGAAAGACTGGCATGTTTATGCAAATCAATTTCAAAGGGCAACGAGTTATCTCCCTTTGGAAAAAATCAGTGTAGAGGAAAAAAACAAGTCGATCAAGAACGATTTAGATTTCAGGCGCCTGCAGTGCAGAAGACAGAACGCTTCCCGGCCACTGTTGAGACGCTGGCTTGCGGTCAGCAAGTAATGTGTGCCTCGCCGTCCAGTAAGGACCAAGGCCGGGTCGACAGCGCGTTGTGCTCAAAAAGATGTCCGCAAAATCGACGGGGGCCACTAGGCTAGGCCTGTGGATTGTATATTTGAAAGAATGGCCGTAGACCTAACGCAAAGGGTAAATGCAAGAACACAGATGGGTTTTAGTCAGCAAAAGTCTGACACGCCCTCTTGGTCCACCATCGTAGTTCGCTTCGTAAACGTCAAGTGGCCAGGCCCAAACATGTTGGACCATTATTATAATTTTTTTGAGATAAGAAATGATCAAATAATTTCTCCCGCTGTAGTGTGGAGCGAGAGGGAGAGTCAGACTTTTACTGACAAAAACACACGTGTATCCTTCAGTTGCCCTTTGCGTTCCAGGGCTACGGTAACTGTTTCAATCGATCCCACAACAACTATAATGAACCGTTGCAATCGTTAATGCTGATAGGTTACTTCTAGCTAATTGTCGACCATATCGTCGCTTTCTATCAGGTGAGATAATGGTCAAGCGCGAGCCTATCAACAATATAAAAAGAAATGGAATGTCACTTTGTTATGCCTTCCTGTCACCTCATCCATTGGCAGACCAGTGCTAGAAAAAAGAGTGTGTAGGTATTAGATTTATGATATAAATTAGGTTCCGCTTCTTGTATCTGCTGTATCCCTGGTGCTTTCTGTCGGTCATCGGCCCATCTCGTACTCATCTCCTTGTATACCTAACTAAACTATTTAAACAGATAAAACTCTTTACTAAACGTAAAAGATTCTCAGGGAAAACCGATACGCTGGCAAAGTTTCTATAAATGAGTGAAATATTTTTGCCTTCGCTCGCTTTTCCGAAAGAATGAAGCCATACCAACCAGTGCTGTCGCGCTCTTGATTATTTATCCCGAAAAGTGCACTGTTCCTGCAGAATACGAGTTTTAAGTAATGAACAACTTAGTATTTTATCTACTAGGCACACATAGGTGCGAGTATGTTGTCGTCGAGTCAATTAAGATAGTATTCGTCCAGTTCGAAACGATAATAAAAGAAGTCAATAACAATAATTATCACAGGTTCAATAAATCTTGCACTCAATTCTAAATTTAAATATCATGATAAAAAAAAAAACTTAACACAATACAAGTCTAAAAATAACTCGCTCAATTGAATAATACAGTTGCAAGTCACGGCCCAATCAGTTTTTTATTGTCTGCTCTAAAAATAGATTACTAAAAGTGGTTATTGACCAACGAATATGATGATTTATGACCTTATGTTATTTATAACTGAGGAAATTTCCTATCGGTCTTTGCAATTATTGTTAAGAAGTTTGCACACTTACCGTAGGTGCAGTTGATTAGTGTGCTAAGTGTGTTTGCTTGCACTTAAGATGTTGTTGGTGACATTTTGATTGAATAGGGGTTTTTAATTAGATTTATAGTAACCGTATCGTGTGGGTGAGATATTTAAAATAGAAAGAAACCATTTGGTTCTTGCTGCTGTTTTTTTACCTATTATTGTTAAATTTTATGAATAAAAATATACAAAAATGTAAATGTAATGTACGTGTGTATGTAAGCTAATTTTGAATAGAGAGAGTTAGGTACTTGTTTTTGATTCGATCTATGACAAATGGTTTGTAAATTCAGTGTGTAAAACTCAATAAATAAAAATATAACAAACGATGGAGATTATTTTTATAAAATATCACATCCGAAAAATGTGAAAAAGTATATTCATATATTATGTAAAAGGACAGTCTACCATGTACTGTACGTCTATGTTGAAAAATGATATAAAAGGAAGTTTTGGATTAGTATTATTATCCAAACATATTATTTGGAGTCAGAAAAACGAAAATATAAATATTTCAAAGTTATTTAAAAATTATAGAAGATTATATTCCTGTTGTACACCTAATTTTACTTCCACAATCTTGATATTTCAATTTGTTCAATAGTTTATATAACAACATTAAATTCTTTGATGACTTCACAGACGCTGTTGACTTAAAAAAGACTATTGAAAAATATGTATATCAGTGCTTTTAGTAAATTAAAATTAGAATGGAAATATACCTAATGCATTTTTATCCCTGAATACAACCTAACATATGTACCTACCTACTAATTTATGAAATCCTAGTAATTAGAAGTTATAACATAGCCTATATATAAACATTGTAAATGAGGATGGATGAATATTTTGTTATCCTTTCATGCAAAATCTTAAGGGATTTAAATAAAATATGACACAGATAGTTTATGACTTAGATTAACTAATAAAAGACTTTTTATCCCGACCTGAACCTACGCAAACGAAATTGTGGGCAGAAGTAAGTCTAAAATAATACTATAACACTAAATTTTTAGACTATTTGTCGAAAATCAAATTCTTAGGCTGAAATAAAGCTGCCCGTAATAGTAGATTATGTGACTAGGGGATAAAGCAGTGTCTTTAAGTCGCCGGCGGCATGTTGAATTCCAAACGAAACGAAGGTTGCTAATTTTAATCCCGAACGTTAGTGAGGGATTTATATAATTAACTCCCGAGCACTGTGAGGGAGTTAATAAAGAAAACTGAGTGAAGTGAGGAATTCAAGCCGCCCAAGACAAAGACAGCTTTATCCCCGTGTTGGATATTCTACTTTTTACAACATCTATGATATAATTTTAAAGACAATTTAGTAAAAGAAATCATATATTATAAAAATATAAGTATTATTTACGAGTTCTTAACTATAACTCAAAATGTTTTGAGATTTGAAATAAAAATCTAAATATAGGCTCATGCTGGAGAGAGTACAAAACAAGTTTGTCAGGTATTTGTACTTGCGCTTGTATGGTGTTTATCCATTTTACCCATTGATGTACCCAACTTTTTTTATTCTGGGTATGGTTGGATTTCACGAATTGAGGGTCAGGAGAGATCTCGCTCTCCTTTCGTACATATTCAGAGTACTAAGAGGAAAGGTACACAATGCGGACATATTAGGTCAGGTAGGTCTATGTGTTCCAGACCGGTACGTGTGGCGACGACGACAGCCACGGCTGCTGGCAGAGCCGCGCGCTCGAACCAACCTGTTACGGGAGGCGCCGCTGACGCGGGCGCTCCGCGCTCTCAACCTCATAGCTAGTGACACAGACATATTCTGTTGTTCTCTGAGTGAATTTACAATAAATGCCTTATTTGTGATAAGTTATAAACTAAATTGAATAATAAGTATATATATGTTATTATATAGATTAGCAGAAAAAAAAAGCAATAAATACACTATCGCATTAGGTTACCCTGTAAAGATAGTTGTCAGTTGGAAAATAAATAAATAATAAATAAAATTCACTACTCAAAGTTTCTATAGTTTAAATTTTCTATAGCGCTCTCCAGCTTGTTCAATACTTTTTTTTTATTTTTTTTTGTTACAAGTTTATACAAGTTTATTCAAATTTCAAACTGTGGCCAGTTTGAAATTTGAATAAACTTGTTTGATGCACTACATTTTAATTCACATAATGCTGACGGTTTTTCACGTTCTAAATTCAAATCTCATTATTCCCTAGAGATTGCCCATACTGCATTATCTCCCTAGGGACATAATGCCTTGCTTTAAGTGATGGTTGTATGACGTATAAAAGGGCATTATCGAGCAGGTGGTGTAAAAATGCTATATTTACGCACGGAAACTGCTCGTTTCTTGGTTGTATTGTTTTACCCAACCGGGTTGTATAACTAAGATTTTTTTAACTTTAAAGCAAAACAGTTAAGGAAAAAACGAGAGGAAACTGGCATATCATAGATCAAAAATATCCAAAAAAACTTATGACATCTACCAAACCGTACCAATTTTGCGTGGGTTATATTCTTTTTCCTTTTCTAGAGGGAGGCCCGAGTCGCCACAGTTAGAATATTATAAAAGAACTATCGATGGGTGAAATCGTACTGAAATGGACGGAGGATATATAAAATGATGTAACAAATCAATTGACGCGTAGAAAATTTGTTCTGACGCTTTTCAAGTAAAACTAATCTTTTGAATAGATTTATTGAGTCATTCTACAATGGATATGGGTATTTACCCGACTTCTAAGAAGGGTTATTTACCATTGTGTTTGATTTTGTCCGATTTTGAACGGTTAAGATTGATAACACTTAGGATGATTTTCACAACGAAAAAAAAAAGTTTTTTGGTTGGCTGACCATTCTGAACATATCGAGATTCCTATTCATCAACACACATAGCGAGTATTTTACTAGATACATTCTAGAGAAAACTACCGTCTACCAACGACTTACGCGTCGTTGGTAGTCAATAAGTGTCAATATTTTAGGCTTTAATTTAGACCACTGTTGGGCCAGTGGCATGAAGAAACAGACGGTCATCATCTATATATATAAAAGGAGAAACTGAATGACTGACATATCATCCCTTCTGCGAAACAGTAATGCTAGCAAAGGAGGCGCCCGATCGCGTGAGGCAACGGCAACGGTCCTCACACCCCAACCGCCGCCGGGATTCCGATCCCGATTTCCGGCCACCGTAGGCGTAGGTTTGCGGACGCCGTCCGACCGTCCGGTAACTCTCCGGACCGAGCCCAAGTCCTCGACGGCGCGCCTCAGGGTGATGTCAGCAATTCGTGGGGGCCCAGCAGTGTCGAAGTCTACTGGGGCAATGGGTAGTGTGAAAACGAAACCCGGGGCCCTGGGACGAAGGCAACGAAGGAACAGGAGTGGGTTTTTAGTCAGTAAAAGTCTGATACTATCTCCCGCTCCGCCCAAGAGCGTAGCCTCCTCTGATAAATAGGCTATCCATCACTAAAATAACTTTTCAATTCAAACAGTAGTTCTCAAGATCAGCGCGTTCAAACAAAGTCTTTAGATTTATAATATTAGTATAGAGATTGTTTTGTAAACAAAAATATATTATTTTTTTGCTTTTTTAATTAAAAAAAAAACTAGGCAAGTGCGGGTCGGACTCGCGTACTGAGGGTTCCGTAAAAACTTACCTGTGAAAACAGTCCAATTCCCGAATTGAGTTAAGAAGGTTTTCCGAATCGCAAAAGTTTTATTTTGTTACGTGACTACTAATCTACGTTTTCAGATTTTTTCTATACTTGTATTATGATACTTTGCTTCATGCCAAATTTCAGGATTCTAGGTCAACGGGAAGTAGCCTATTTAAATTTTAATTCCTTTGAAAGTGTCGACATATACGTTTTTTACGACATAAAAGACCGTATCTTTTTTTTCGTAAACTCAGAAGTTTGATTTTTTCACAACTTCAAGGGATTGCAGACCGTAATATATGGTTTTTAATTTCAACTAGATACCTTCACGCGTTCTCGAGATAAAGAGTCTTATAATGTATAATAATATAATCTTTCTTATAAGGGTTCCATTTTTCCTTTTGAGGTCCGGAACCCTAAAAAAACAACTGATGTTTTAGTACTTCGGTTTTAATAAAGAAGTCGTACTCATCTAAATTATTTTTTTTAATGATATTGAGGACTAACAGCTAAAGCTGGTAAAGAACAGTAAGTTAGATTGAGAGTCAGTAACAAGTCCTCACTTACAAAAAAGTACAGGACAGTACTAATGTAAAGGTTCTCTTAGAATGATGTAAATACTGATTCGTTTTATCTAGCCTTTTTCCAAATATGTCGGGGTTGGTTTCCAATTTAATCTGATGCAGCTGAATAGTATTTTACATGGAGCGACTGTTCATCTGAACTCCGTAACTCAGTAACTGGATACCCCTTGGCAAGACTGAAGGTTGAACGACAACACTGCGCACACGGGTGTCACACAAGCCGATCTGGGCGCGTCGGTCTCCATACATTTTATATGGAAACTAGACTTGTAGAGCTACACTTGATCTACGCCATGCGACGTTTTTCTACGTACAAATCAGGCGTGTTACACGTGTGCGTCGGACTAGTGTAGTTCTAGCTTTAGTAGTGACTTCTGACTACTCGTAAAGACTTTTAAAAGTCTACAAATGAGCGCTGGAGCCTACGGGTTGCCGTACTTGCTGAGGCACGGAGGAATCTCGGTATGTTCAGAATGGTCAGCCAACCAAAGAACGTTTTTTTGTTTTCGGTGGGAAAATCATCCAATGACATCCCCCGCTATTAGGCGAAGCAGGAGGGTGTGTTAGACTTTTACTGACTAAAAACCCACTCCTGTTCCTTTATTGCCTTTCATATCAGGGCCGAAAGCACGGTGTACGGTGCAACTGCACATACACACTTACAGTAAGTCAGCATTTACGCCTCACAGTCATTTTAATTTATAATAATCATCAGTTCACGTCGAGCCATCAAGCCGAGCGATCTCATCACGGCCAACAAGGGCCACGTGTCACTCATTTCGCACACGTCAGTTCATTAGCTCATTTTACCTTTAACATTCGGAACAATACAGTGTGTGATCTAGCAAGAGAACATACAAATAATTTCGTCAAATATTGCTTAATCTTGAAGAGCGACTATTATACAAGCTTTATAATGTTGGAATTGTAGCGACATCTATGGCGTCACATAAGAACTAATCCTGCATCGCGCAATTAAAGTTCTCCGCGCGATTAGAACATTTAGAACAGCCCGAAATCATCCATTGGGTAGTTGCCCACTAGACATAACACCCGTCTGGCCGGAGGAACCTCCCATTTCAACGGAGGTATGTGGGACTTTACTCTCTGTTCCACATACCTCTAAAGAATCAAACCTCCTTTCAAGGAGGGGGAATGGGCGGTATTCCACAACGTAGGAAGTCCAGTGCGGATTGGTGGAATGTCACATGCCTTCGGATTTTGGGTTCTAGGAGTTGCCGGTTTGCCGGTTTACTCACGATGTTTTCCTTGGTGTTGAAATAAATTATACAAAGTAATGCACCTGGCTGGGTTTGAACCCGCGACCTACAACTCGTAAATCGAGGCCGCTACCACTGGGCCACCACTGCTCTTTATCAACCATTGCGGCTATTATTATTTTAGTTTTTAAAATAAATAGAAACAAAATGAAGTATTAAATTGGCACACAACTTCATTTCTTTAAATCCTTCAGAGCTAACTTGCTATGAAGTGTTGCTTTAACTAAGTTTTAGTATTAATTATAACTTATATCAAAATTTTGGAGATCTCACACTTTGAATTTATTTCTGAAGTGAACAGTTTTAAGTTGTTTTTCTCACCTGACTTCAAAATTATAGAAACTATTAAATGAAGAAAATGCTATTTATTCTTTTAATAGTTCCATGTAAATGGTATTGCGATTTGAATGGTCAAAATAACTTCTTTTAGGTATTCATTTATGTATGAGTAGGTAATATTATAATGTTATGTAGCAATCAAAATAACAATCATGTTTTGTATAGAGAAGAATAATGTAAACACTCGATTTCTCAAAATATTCAGTTGTTCATTCATGTTACCACAGCTGCGCTACTTACAATTTCTGATACCCTAGTACAAATCGAAACCGATACACATATTCTAAAAGCAAAAAAAGTGCGTAAAGATGGCTCCGATATAAAATAAAAATAAATATAAATCAAAGCAAAAACGTCAGATCGCGAACAAAACATGTGTTTTAATGCAATAACTGTGCAATAATAATTGCATTCATTATTTGTTATCTGGCATTCCTCAATTAGTCAGGCTACCACCCAAGGACCGCTGATAACCTAAAGATTTCCCGGCCAAAGGAATATTCCTACTGTTGTTTGTTTCGTTTCAGTTAAATATAGCTTGAACAGGCTGATGTTAATGTCAATGGAATGTAATAAGAATTTTCTGGTTAGTCATTAGGTACGGATTACTTGACCTCGATGACTTAGGTATAGCGCCCAAACATCCGCGTAAAAACGTAATTTAGTTAATATAGACTAAACTATAGTACCTAATGAATTCAAGAATCAAAATAATAAAGGAAGGCCTGAAAGAGAACAGAAGGAAGAATCCTTTGAAATTTTTTAGGAATGGAATGTACTCGGAGAGCATAGAACGGGTCGTGGGGCTCTTATCGAAGCTTATATTCCTCATATTTCTGCAGTCTTTTAGCTAGAAATGGAATAAAGATGGTCCAGGTGAAACAATGAATTGGTGTTAGTATTTAGCGGGTTTGTTTTGTACATATACTTATAACTACAGTTGATAAAAAACAGCTGTTTCTCAGATTATATTGTAAGTAGCAAGACGTTATATAAAGCTGTGACAAGAAGTTATCAAATGTTGTAAACATAGTTTGTAATAAAAAAGATTATTCTACAATCTTTTATCATTGTATCGGTTTGTGCGTTTGTCTGTTGTATTAAATTGAAACTTAGACAAGGAAATAAGAAAGCAAATGTAAGTCAAATAGCAGAATCACCTTGTTAGTTGGCATGACAGCAGTACTAGTTAGGAAAAGATTTGGGACTAGGACTGTAGATCAACAAGGCAGTAATTTAAGTAATAACTAGGCTTCAAAATGGGTGCTACCTATTACTGTATTCATTAGAGCACAATAAATGCATAAATTATAATCGGAAAAGCCATGTTTTTTTTTTCGTTTGTACTCATGTGTTTGCTCTAGTGCCTATATCTACTAATTATTTATTTCTTTGAACTTGATTTTCACTTTTTAAGTCATCTAAATGTTCATTAAGCCTTTTTTTAAGTCATATTTTCATTTACTAGCCTTTAACAGCGGCTTCGCCTACGTGAAAGTAGATAATTATTTCTAGGGAGCATATACTCGCGGGATTATAACTAAGTGCGTATTATTCCTACCTAAAGGATTGACCACAAGTAGCTAAAGACAGAAATCAGTGGAAGAATGGAAGCATTTGTCATGTAATGGAACACAAGAAGCTCATAATAAAAATAAAATAATGTGCTATTCCAGGCTTTGGTCTACCTACGTGCCCAATTTTATTCTAATTCGTTCAGCCGTTTGGATGTGAAGGAGTAAAAATCATACACACGCACAAATTTTCGCATTTGTATTATTACTGTGTTTAGTGTATGGATTTAATAAGGGATAAAATTATTTATTTTTAATACGATTGTCTTTGGATTCTAAATCCTGACCTGAAGTCCTACCACGAGCACTTTACGCAATCCATTTGACGACCTAAACTGAACTGTTAAAGGGATGGAGCTATATAGGGTGTATAGCCGAAGAATCACCAAACTTAGGAGGCAGTGGGCAGGGCACATTGCTCGTAGAACGGATGGTCGATGGGGCTGAAAGGATCTAGAGTGGCTACCGCGCACTGGAAAAAACTGCGTTGGAAGGCCTGAACAAGGTGGACCGACGACCTGGTGAGAGTCGCGGGAATGCGTTGGATGCAAGACGCACAGAATCGGTCGTTGTGGCGATGCTTGGGGGAGGCCTATGTCCAATAGTGGATATCTTTCGGCTGAAATGATGATGATGATGATTAGGGTGTATAGCTCCATTAATCTTTATCACTTATTCGCCTGACATTTTAACACGTAAGGGTAAAGCCCCAGATCAAAATAATTCTTCAACTTCTTTTCTCTTTGGTAGAAAGTTACACTTACTATTGCCGAGTGCTGTAGGATTTTAACAAAACACACAAGTGAAGTCAGGAGCTGAAATTAGTTTAGGCACTCATATTCTTATCAGAAGAAGCCGCAGTAATAGCTAAAACATAGTTGAGATAAGTTTATTTGCATGACTGGTTTTCACACATAAATCATTTTAATTAACTCATTAGGAATGTCTTAGTTGTCGGTTTTTCTGTTTGTAAGGATAATTGATATTGGTGAGGCGTGAAATTAGACGGGGAGCGCAAAGGAATAATAATAATACTCTTGTAGGATTTTACAATGGGTGATACACTGACACGGTACCTCTTGGCAAGACTCGTGTCAAATTTTACATTTACCCAATGTAAAATTTGACACGAGCATGGTACCTCTTGGCAAGTTTCTTGTCGGATTTTACATTGAGTAGGTACCAAGGTACCTCTTGGCAAGACTAGTGTCGGATTTTATACTGGGTAGCACGGTACTTCTTGGCAAGACTGGTGTCGGGTGTTACATTGGGTAACACGGTACCTCTTGGCAAGATTGGCGTCGGATTATAAATTTGGGAACACGGTACTTACTGCTTTGCTAAATTTGGTTCGATTTCCTTTTTATTGTTTTTAATTTTTTTTTGTATACAATAAAGAAAGTAGATGAAATGCCATCGGATACCTTTCAGTTACCGGGCAATAAAATGAATCCTATACTTATTGTATTAGCTAAACAAAACTCCTAAAAATATGGATTTTAGAATTGCAAATAGAAGAATTCTTGAAAAAACTTTCCTTGCCTGGAAAACTAAAAACTTACCGTAATAAGAACTTATTGAATGCAATAAAACTTAACAGGCGCTATTGCAACAAAAACTTGACTTTTATTTAAATTCACACTCAAGAACTTCTCTAACAAGACAAAATAACAATTTTAATTGAGATACACAACCAAAGTTTTCGAAAATCAAAATACTAATCTTTTACTGAACTATATAACAGTTACTGCAATAACAATAAAACTTGTTAATGGGATAGACTATGGGGCTGAAAGGTTGATAACCTTATAAAATAATATGGCGTGACTTTATGCGAAAAATCATTTAATTTTCAAAATACAGTAATGGTTCTATCATAAATAAGATGTCGATTAGATTGACGCACAATTTCGTTTTTAGTGATTGGTTTTGTATTTTAAGTTTTTTTTTGCAACCAATACTAATAATAAAAAGACGATAGATTTGTACTTTTATATTTTTGTTTGTAGTGACTTGAAAACTACAGGACCGTTTTTTTTTTGTTTTTATTGTTGTAAACTAGTGCTTGACTGAGATTCCACCTGATGGTAAGTAGTGATGCAATCGTTGATAGTGAGGCGCACTAGTTTATTAAGCCATTCACCCTAGCCTTGAAGACACCTAAATTATAATCGGATGGGAACACCGCAGCAGGTAAGTTTTTTTTTATATTTTAAAAATTCTTTCACCATTAGGATGCTACTTTATCACTGACTGATGTAGGTTATATATTTTCTACTTTCAAGCTGGCGAAGCTGCTGACAGAAGCTAGTCGGTAGATAAATTAAATACTTCTAAGGCAAGCGTTCGGGATTGTTCAAAAGATGAGAGAGAACCGGTAAGGTTACCCTGGGCCTGGAACGCAAAGGGCAACTGAATTAACATGGGTGGGTAGTCAGTAAAACTCTGACACATCGTCCCCCTTCACCTGGAGCGAGAGAGGTTATCTAAACTTATAATATTAATACTACACTAATAAGGTAAAGTTTGTTTTTTTGTTTGTAGGAGGTAATCTCTGAAGGTCTAGTCTGACTGCGAAAATTTTTTCACCGATAGAAAGCTGCTTTATTCCTGAGTGACATAGGCTATATTTTATGTATGCGGACGAAGTCGTGGGCAAAAGCTAGTATGATAATATTCCACCTCAAAAAAAAACCGCCTACCATATCATCGCCTACTACTAGGACTGATGGACCACCAGTCCAACGCGATTCTATAAATATTTTTGTCTGATGATGATTTTACTTATCATTTAGGATTTTTTTGGCGTGATAAATCTCTCACTCTTATGCCTATTAAAACAAAAAGCAAGGTCTATAAAATTGCAGTCCGATCAGCGCAATTACATGGATCCGAATGCTGGACATTAAATGGGTCTTCCGTGAGCAAAAAGTGCATACCATTGAAATGAAAATGCTGGGGTGGGCGGGGGGTGTGACCCGATTTGATAAGGTGCCCATCAGAGGCAGCTTTAAAATCGTGCCAATCACCGAAAAACTTACCGAAAACCGCTTTAGATGGTATGAGCACGTTAGCAGGAGATGCGAGGACCATGTCGTAAAAATCGTACTAAACCTGCCTGAACAAAAGAAAGACAGAGGTCGCCCACCATTGAACTGGTGGTCGAAAATCGAGAGAGACCTCAAGTTAGTCCATTTGCCAAAGTCGAAAACCCAGGATAGAATATCCGTGGGCCGATTAGTGAGGAGACCCGACCTCAATGAATGAGAACAGGAGAGGACAAAGAAGAAGAAGAAGAGAAATCATCGAATAATTCCTTCGGTTCTAGTTGGAGCGAGAGCGAGTTAAAGACATTGACTAACAACCCAGTCGGGTTCTTTCAGTTGCCCTTCGCGTTCTATGACTACTGGCAATTTGTCAGCCTCTTGGTCTATTGGTAAGTGGCCCTGACTGCTATACCGGAGGTCGTGGGTTCGATTCCCACCCAAGACAAATGTTTGTGTGATGATCATGACTCAGAAAATTTGATACTGTTACAATTAAGGAGATGACAGAAACCATTTTAATCACATACCAGGTAATACTTACAGTTAATTACTTCATATCAATCCCAAATCAGCTGAAAGACATCCATTAGGCTATGTATGCTGCTGGTTTGACCCTTCGCATCCCCACAACGACCAGTCGTGAACTACTTGACCTTACCCGCATCCAGCAGATCCCCGCGACCTTCAATAGGTCATCGATCTACCTTTTGGTAGGGCCAGCCTGCACTGTGCCTTCCGGTATCTATCTAATAATTAGCGTTTGTTTTTTTTTTTTGTTGATTAATACTAGTACTTGACTGCGAACCCACCTGATGGTAAGCAGTGATGCAATCGTTGATGATGAAGCGTACTAGTTTATTAAAAACCTATTCATATAACCTTGAAAACATCTAAATAAATTATAATCGGACGGGAGGACTTTATGTGAGAGAAGAGGACAAAATTCTCAGAAATAAATAAGTAAATAAATATTTATAATTTGTAAATGTTCAAATATTCAGAATTTATTTTTGATGCCATTTTTCTTTTTTATTGGTTGGCTTATCGTCGAACAAAATGTGAATAGATACGTTAGTTCATATCTCCCTTTATGTTTATTGCATGCCGTGGCAGCCTTTAATTAAGGCTACACTTTATGATGTAAGAATACTGAATCTTTAGCATATACTATAATGGTGTATGCTTTGTTGGTTGTCCTAAAAATAAATAAAATAAAAATAAAAGACCGCAGCAAGCAAATTTTTCCAGTCCTTCGATGTACGCGGTATAAACGACAACGCTTAGACACACTTTTTGTCCAAAATTAGTTCATGAAGGACCATTGGGCCATGGCGGCATTCATTCAGAGGGCTTTATTCCAGCCACCTCACCTCTTTCCAGAAGCAGATTAGACCTACAGTCATGCGGTACCACTTTTATTTTGTTGGTCGAAAATTATCAAATGTCTTCTTCCGTTCTGGGTATAGCGAGAGGCAGTTTCAGACTTTTGCTAACTAAAACCCATCTGTGTTCCTTCAGTTGCCCTTTGCGTTCCAGAACCAAAGTAACTTTTTCGAAAGTCCTGTAGCCCTGGTACGCTCACGCGGTAATTACATAGTAATTTAATTACGCAAAATGCAAAGGGAAAATACTTAGTTACAATAGAAAACCACCAAAGGGTTCCGCAATGCCGGACGTGTACCAGAAGATGCAACGTTGAAAAGCTTTCTTCAAGGTGGACCGATGACCTGGTGAGGTTCACGGAAATTCAATGGATGCGAGACGCAGAACCGGTCATTACGTTGTTTTGTATGTCTTTCGGCTAAAATAAAGTTGATGATAAAACCACCGCATTACTCAATTACAGTAAATATGTCAATTTTAACCTAATTATTAATAGTAATTATTATTATTTTAGCTTAATGTGTAATAATTGTTATAAATAATAATAATTAGTAAAAACTATAAAAGGGAATTGTCACTATGTATAGGAATTCTCATGAGCAATATTTGAAGAGTAGAAAGATGACTTCTAACAAAGGACAAAAAAGAAGAGATCCCGCGGCAGGCGGGCATTGGTCGACTGCTCTGTTGTAGGGGCCTGATATCTCCTAGAGGCGCGCGAGGAACACTACGCCCCGATTTCGACTCGGGCTCGATCCCCTGGGTGACAACCAAAGAATTAAGATACTACAAGTATAAACTAATCCCTCATTTTGCGAATAAATTCTTGATACTATGCACATAATAATAATATAATAACAATAATATAATAATGTAATAATATAATATTCCACAACTATCACACAACGCCGTCTAATCCCAAGCTAAGCAGAGCTTGTGTTATGGGTACTAGATAACTGATTTATATACTTATATATTTCTAAATACATACATATATAGATAAATTACACCCAGACACAGAACAAATGATCGTGCTCATCACACAAACATTTGTCCTGGGTTGGTATCGAACCCACGACCTCCGGCATAGCAGTCAGGGCCTCTAACCACTAGACCAACAGGCCAGTCAAAGACAAAAAAGACATAATTATTGATATTATAGGCAATCAATGTTAATATGTCGTCATACAGTCCTTGGACCTTTCAACTCTAAGGAGCGATAATGCGTAGTTTTCCGGTATTTGTCAACACATTATTGGCATGTTTACAAAACAATAGAGATAACCAAAGTATCAAGAATCAATTTAATTGATAACTTCTGTTGCCAGGAGCAATTTTTAATTGAATTACTCTTTATTAGTTTTTCAATAGAGTTGAGCGGTATTCCTCGAATTCTCTATGGAAGGAAAACGTTAATTATTATGAATAATAAGTACTTGCTTCATAAGGTTATCTCAGATGTTGATAGTTGGGTTTAAAGATTGAAATAGTATTAATATTTAATAATCATAAGTAACAATTATTAGACACTAGCAGTGCTATTACGCGCGATCCATTTTACGGATTAAACTGAACTGTTAAAGGAGATAGAGCTAATATAGGATCTCTAGCTCCATCCCTATTTCTCGCTCGCACGATGACATTTTAAAACGTCATGGTAAACTTATTTTCGACTGCTAACCCTAATTGACAAATTGAATGTAGTAAAGACAATTTATTATTTTACGGTTTTCCATGCATTTTGTGCAATATTCTCTTCATAATATGAACCTTATTTCATCCAAATTGGTACAGAAATGCTCGAGTTTTGCGCTTAGCAACACTTAGCCATTTATTTTTGTTTACTTTGATAAATAGATGAGCCAAATTCAGAGTACTGTGGATTACCTATTTAATGTGATAACAAAAAACTTTACATCGTTATAATTTTATAGTTATTAATTATATTCATATGATTTATGTTATGTATTTATGATTATGAATGAATGAACGCTATTCATAAAATAATAATAAAATTCAAGAGGAACCATAATGCCATTTTAAAGTTACCGATACACTTCTAATATGAATCAGCTTAATAAAATGTTACTTATTCATGACTGTCTGGAGTTGTTCTTTGAACCAATTGATAAGGAGTTCCGCGATTAATCCCACAAACGGGCGTGTCACGGACTGCCCATCCCGTATCCCGACCCTCTTCCCACCGTACGATACTAGGCAGTCAGAAATATTTAGGAGCCTATGTACATTGTGCTACGTGTCACAGACAAGACCAGCGAATACGATTTTATATGCAGGAATCCTTACCCTTCTTAAAATAAGAGTCATTTTATTGTTACTGTAACTGCGGTTAACAATTGTGACACCGTGCTATATTCAATAAACTTTATCTGTAAGACATAAGGATCACGTTGGCGTGCCTTCCTTTTCCTTCTGGGTTGTACTGTATGGCTAGCTGCGACATCGCTTGCTGTATTCTGTGTCCCTGGTACCTCGGTCATATGTTTTCGTTCCGTGGTCGTTACGGTCCTGTGGACCCTTTTGTTTTAGTTTCAATGAATGCGTTTTGTTTCTTACTTTTTCTACGAATGAATGAAGGTAAATAAAATAAGCGTCGCCAGCCGTTGTCGTTTGTTTATTTATTTTATTTCTGTCAATGTTGGAATTCTGTTGTATTATAATATTTTCCGCTTATTAAAATAACTTTTGCAATAAATTAGTCACGAGTCAAGGGTGTTTCTTGTTTACACTCAACAATGAGTTGTTTTGAAGAAGCGGTTTTAAGTCTTTGGAAACCGAAAATACGGATACCTATTGAAATCCCATTGATGGTTATTTTCTTTAAGGCACATCAATATCCAAAATGAATCTTATTAGTAATGCTAGTAGGAACCATAAGTAAAATGTATTATTAATTTGTATCTTTGAATTAAAAATTGTAATCTAACCGTCTATTTTTAGTCAGTGTTCCGTGACATCAGGACCTACCAGGATACCAGCATTGCGTTTATTTAGGTACTTTTTTGTTTTAAATATCGCAGCTTAAGCTAATATGGTATAGGAGCCTTTTAAGCTTCGTATTGGTCTTTTTTATTTGTTTCTTTTTAATGTTGTTTGTCCTGTGCGAGTCACAAATAAATGTTTTGCTTTCTTTCAAAGGCCAGGGTTTTGCACAAAAAATTAAAATGAACTTAAAAAAAAAATAACAATCGTTAAAAACAGGAGTTACCATTAAATAATATTGATTGATTGATTAAAATTGTTAACGTAAATTTAAAAATAAAAAAATCTTGAATAGTTATTGTTTTTTTTTTTTTATGAAAATAAAACCGTTGTTACGGGGCCGTGGAATCGACATACTCGTAGACCCGAGTTCATACAAAATACTCAGTGACTACAACCGGCTCTTAAAAGGCTTATTAGAAAAGGTGTTGTTTTTATTTAAGTAAAGTCTGAATAAATAATATTCATAAATAGCAAAGTTATTAGCGTTTGTTTATATCCCAAAATGTCACTCAATTTATGGAAATATTTTACAGGCTATTTATTATGAATGAATGAATGGCCTTCGAAATAGAAAAACACTGCGCGTAGTATTTTCTAGTAGCAATTTTTTCTCTTCACCACCCTAGGTTGACTGGTAGAGAATGCCTAAGGCATTAAGTCCGCCTTTGTACTTTTGTGTTGTATGAAGTTTTAATAAATAAATAATTGTTATGATTTATTTAATTATAAATTTATCACTTCGTGGACAATGTTGGGACTTCGATTTTTTTTTCTTTTAACTACATAAAATGATCCGTAACGGTTTCGGATAGAGCCCCATTTTTTGTACTAATTCAAAAGTAATAGTGTATATTTCTAAATATTTACACATAAATAAACTAGCGGTCCTGCTGACAGACGTTGGCCAGTCTGAAAACTGGCTTTTCGTCAGAAAAAAAAATGATAACCCGATTGTCTCGTCACCTACTGGGTTCAATTGTATTTGCAAAGCATCCAGGAACCCATGCAAATATACACACAAGATTTCATCAAAATCGGTTAAGAAGTTTGGGAGGAGATAGGTGACAAAGACACGTAAGTACAGAAGAATTTCTATCTTTGTATATAAAAGTGTAATACCACTCACTGATTTATCACGAAATCTCAGAAACTATAACACCTACAAACTTAAAATTTGGCAGTTAGGTTCCCTATAGGGTGTAGACATCCGCTAAGAACGGATTTCACGAAACTCCACTCCTAAGGGGGGTAAAACGGAGGTTGGAAGTTTGTATGGAGAAACCGACTTTCACGCGGGTGAAGCTGCTGGCAGAAGCTAGTTATATATGATCACAAATCATCATCACTTCAGCCGATAGACGTCCACTGCTAGACATAGGCCTCCCCCAAATGTCGCTACAACGAACGATCCTGTGCGTCTCGCATTCATCGCATTCCCGCAAAGCTAGTTATATATATAAGTATATTATATAAGATATTATTATGTAGATATAGATAATTTGACTTACCGACAAAAAAAGGCATATTAGGCTGTCAATGCTACTGACTGGTACTTAGTAACAAGATAAAGCAAGGTTATCTCACGTAATTAGGTAACATTTGAACTTAAGCATATTCGATAAGTCAACGATCCAGGGGCCTCGCCATTTTTTTTAGGTAGGAAATCATAAAATGTCTTCTCCAGCTCTTGGGCGGAGCGCGAGGGCGTGTCAGATATTTACTGACTAAAACCCACTCCTGTTCTTTCTTTGCCTTCGTTCCAGGACCACGGGGTTTTCTTTCCCACAACCCATGTCCCCAATAGGGTTGGGCCCCTAAGGTTCTGAGGCATCCGAGAAAAAGGGATAGAGCTATCTATATTATAGCTCCATCACTTTAACAGTTCAGTTTGGGTCGTCAAATGGATCTTGTTTAGAGTTGACCTAGAATCCTGAAATTTGGCAAGAAGCAGGTTCTCATATCACAAGTAAAGGGAAAAGTCTGAAAATTTTTATGCATTGTGATAATATTAATTTGTGATATTGGACAAGGAAAACAAATAATAATAAATAATGATTCAATATATGAAATAATTCAATATAAATGATTCATTATATAATTAATAATTTAAATGATTCAATATATGAAATTTGTTAAAATGTAACTGATATATTTTATAGATAAATGTAAAGTGTAAAATTGAAATATAATAAATAATTTTATCTAAGATATTTGCAGTGGTGGTGGAGCAGTGGTGGCCGAGTGGTAACGGCCCCGACTTACAAGTTGTAGGTCGCGGGTTCAAACCCAGCCAGGCGCATTACTTTTTTGTGTAATTTATTTCATCACCACGCTCTCAAAACGGTGAAGGGAAACATAGTAAGGAAACCGGCATGTCCTAGAACCAAAAAATTCGAAGACATGTGACATTCACCAACACACATTGGGCCCGCGTGGTGGATTACGGCCCATTCCCTCTCCTAGAGAGGAGGTCTGAGTCCCAGCAGTGGGAACATTAAAAAGGCTGATGATGAAGATATTTACATGCGATGAGACATACATATGCAATTTTTGTATGTATGTTGGAGCAAATAAATTTTCTTATTCAAGTTACATAGGTAACCCAAATTTCAGCTCAATCGGGTAGAGTATTTAACCTATTTCATAATCCATTTTACAAGATTTGCCTTTTATGGAAACAAAACAAACAATGCAAGTTAAAAACAAAAGCTTGTAAAAATTATGTTAAACCACAAACATCAACATAAAGATACCGCCCGAACAGGGATTTGAACCCTGGACCCTTGGATTAAAAGTCCAATGCTCTACCGACTGAGCTATCCGGGCTCTGCGATTGGAGTCCACAAGGAGTGAGTGCAAACAATGGACACTCTTTCCTTACCCTCGTAATACCATGCATCTATATTATTAAAGCAGCGTACTTGAAGGCCTCCCACAAGGTGGACCGATGACCTGGTGAGGGTCACGGGAATCCGATGGATGCGAGACGCACGGGGTCGGTCGTTATGGCGAACATTGGTGGAGGCGTATATGTCTAACAGTGGACGTCTTTCGGCTGAAATGATGATGATAATATTATTAAAAAAGGAGAAACTGACTGACTGCCATAATCAACATACAGCCGTAACTACTGGGATTAGGAACGTGACATTTTGAACAACGCTTCCCTTTATGACGTAGGCGAACACAAAGAAGGGACTTTAGAAATTCTACCTTTAAAGGAGTGAAAATAGGGAATTTCGTTTGAATGCCAACGCCGTTAACTCATTCCGTGTGCCAATATAAAAAATTTAAAGTTAGCACAAGTAGTCCATGGGTGGTGCGAAAGTGGACGCCAGGGCGAACGAAGGCAAAGAAGGAACAGGAGTGAGTTTTAGTCAGTAAAAGTCTGATATGCCCTCTTGCTCCGTCCGAGGGCGGGAGATGTCATTAGATCATCATCATCTTTCTGCCCTTGTCCCGTGTTATTTGGGGTTGGCGCAACATGTTTTTTTCTTCCATTCTGCCCTGTCACTCGTCATGCTATCACTAACTAAAAAAAAAAGCAAAATTTTGAATCACTGACTCATCAACTTAGAACGGTGTTTTGCATAAAGGTTTATAAAGTATATGTCGTGGCCAGATCTTAGAATTTAATCACTCCATGAAATGGCCAAGTAAAACTGACCGGATCGCTTTAAACTTTAAAGTTTGATGATATTTCAATCCTCGTTTGGCCTACTTTATTTAAACCTTTTATTATTATAGAAATCCTACATCAATGATATAGCCAAACGAGGATTGACATATCATCAAATGTTAACGTTTAAACGATCTGGCCAGTTTTAATTGGCCATATCATAAAGTACCTAATCAATACTAAGATCTGGAAAATACAAAAAAAGTATAAAAAGGATTTTCCAAATTTCACCCTTTATGGGGATGAAACGGAGTTCGGAAATTTGTATGGAGCAACCTACTTTCACGCGAGCGAAGCCGCAGGAAAAAGCTAGTTCTGTATATTAAATAAATATAACCAGCTAATCCAGACTAAAATAGCAAACAAAGTTAATCCAATCAATGTTCAATTAGTTTCATGAACTAATTTCTGCTCCAAACACATTCCTAGAAAATGGTTTCAACAAATTAGGTCGCGTGATGTGTAAATAAGACAAATATTCATAGAATGTTATGGAATTTATTTTGGCGGAATTATTATTAACAATTTGATATTATTTAATATATAAAAACCGGGCAAGTGCGAGTTGGAGTCGCGCACCGAGGGTTACGTACAAACTTACCTTTGGAAAGAGTTCAATTCCCGATTGAGCTACGATTTTTTTTCCGAATTAACGTAAACTACAAAACAGTTTTCATGTTTTTTCCTATACTTGTGCTATGAGACCTTGCTTCATGCCAAATTTCCGGATTTTTGGTCAACGGGAAGTACCTTATGAATTTTGATTCCCTTGAGAGTGTCGAAATACACGATTTTTGCGACATAAACTGCCGTACTTTTTTTCGTTAACTCAGTTATTTGATTATTTCACAGCTTCAAGGGACCACAGACCTGAGTATATGGTTTTAATATCAACTCGATACCTCCACGCGTTCCCGAGATAAAGGGCATTGACAGACTAACAGACAACAAAGAGATCCTATAAGGGTTCTATTCATTATTATATCTAACAGAGCTTCTGTCTCTCTAGGCGGAGCGCGAGGTAGTATCACACTTTTATTGACTAAAACCCACCTGTGCTCCTTCAGTTGCTCTTTGAACAATCTCACAACCCTAGCAGGCTCGTCAATTATGCTAACACCTGTTACCTGAGCCTGATCGGACGGTGAGTTACCTACCCATCGTTCGCCGTCAAAGAGAATTAAACCTCATTGTTCGCCGTTCACAAGCTCGCACCGACGCGACGCCGACGGTGGCCGAGTATCCTCCTACGTCTGCACGCCCAGAGCGTTTTATAATATTGCTTTAAGTAGGCGTAGTTGCAGTTAAGGTAGCAAATTCAATACTACTTCAAAAAAAAAAACCGTTCTGCCCTTCCAAACAGCATATGACGGAACTTCAAAAAAACTTGACCGTAGTAACACAAAAAAAGAAAATGCGCGTCGATAACTTCACATGAGTTATGTGCTCCTGGTCACAGCCCGGAAAACCACAAACCATGACAGTACTTATTAAAAACACCGTAACTATTAACTGTTTATTTATAACTGCCATTGACAGTATATATATATATATATAGCTGATAAGCTTGGATATGCCTAGAGCTCTGCCAATACCACGCCAAAAGACATATAAGCACCGAAGGATGTTCCTATTATGGTAGAGTAACAGACAGTTGATCACAGTTAGGCGACTAATTCTATCTATTGTCTTATTGTTCTAGTAGATACAATGGGTCTGAAGAAAATAGCTAAATTAAAAAAACAATGATTGAGGAGCCTGCGACTGACTTCTTAGTAATAGCCGGTGAATTTCTAAGGTTAAGCAATGCTTGCCGAGGTCGGTTTGTGGATGGGTGACCATTTTAACATATAAAGATTTCTCTGCGTCAACAGTTGGTTTTGATTGTAAAACATAAAACACAATACAATACATTATTTAAATCGAACATTATATTCAGATTATATTATTATTAAAGGACATTGCTCGTCGTCCATAGCTCGCCTAAGATCCAACAGAGGTGTATTTACTCTTTGGGTTTTAGATAAAGTATATATTTGATTAAACCTAAATTAAAACAACGGACACTTTTGAGAATTCTGAAAAAATCAAAACACTTTTGGATTTTGAGGTTATAATTACGTCAATAAAAACATTCGTTATGTAGCAATAGGCAGTAACTTAGCATTTATTACTGAATGACATTACTACCAAAAGTCAAATGTTGTCATCTGTCAATTCATCAACTGTCAGTGTCGATATTATTGCTCGTTTCAAACAGCGCTTTCAATCGAGTTTTTTGATAAGGCTTATTATGGTTCCGCGATATCATAGCGGACTGTTTGTAACTAAAAATCATTATCGTATACCAAGTATTGAGAATACTGACCCTTGTCTGTGTCAAACACTTATTAAGAGTGCTGTTACAAAGACTTGGCTGTATGAGCTATAATACCTTTGCTTATTAAAAACCTCAAATTGTAAATTTTTTACAATGTCCTTTGTAGAAGTAGGTACTTAATAGGTATAACATGGTCATCCCTTTTCAACGGAGCTTTACAAGATTTTGCACTCTGTTCCGCATACCTTTAAAACGGAAATAGATTACAAACATCACCAATTCTGTCACCACGTGCGCCAAATCTCACAGATTCGCAGTACCGTATCCGTCTTCAAGGAGTAGATCCTTATACATAAATGGTGTTGATATAAGATTGTCTCAAGTGACGTACACTTTGGTCCACATTGTCTGTACCATTCCTGTTTTGGGTCAAGGCCTATTTCCGCGTTACAAAACTTAGGCATTGTCCACACGCCCGCTCACAGTCAGCAGCCGACAATACATTTGGTCTTATGTATAGTCAGCCGCTGACTGTGAGCGGGCGTTACGCAGTTTATCACTTTTCCATAAATACTTCACGTTCACACCGAACCAAGGAACCGAGTATACGTAGTGTAGTGTAGTCATTGACTATTACTACGCGCAGCAAGCCTACTCTTTTGTTCACACAATTAACGCATTCTACTGTCGGCTAGGTGAGAACGGATACTGCAGACTGAATCCACGTTCACACTTTGACTGACAGTGAGCATACTCACTCTCGGTGGCAGACAATACGTTTGGTGTGAACGATGCCTTATGGTAAAACGCTGCCTTTTTTCCCTGACTTGGTGTATTTGCACACCTTGACCAAGTATGTTTGTTTGTTTGGCTTCAAAAGTCAACAATAGTTCGGTTATGTGATTGTTTAGTTGTATAACAGTGGAAAAGTGGTGTAAGTACAATGGAATATAATAGGAATACTTATCAAATAGTTTTGGTTGAATAATGCTTCTATTGTTTCTGTTAACCTGGTTACGTCGGCGGCCACGTGGTGGTGTTTTTCCATGTGTGAAATCAAATAAGTCAGAACAAAATTGACTCTGCTTTGTCGTAGCTAAATCGCTAGGCTGCTTCCAAGTCGCAATTTTCCCAAGCTTTATTCTAGACAGAATGAAAATCAATTAGCCATAATTTTGAATAATTTTGAAAAATAATGACAAATCTTGCTTCTCTTGGGCGGAGCGTGAAATAGTGTCAGACTTTTACTGACTAAAAACCCACTCCTGTTCCTTCTTAGCCTTCGTCCTAGGGCCCCGGTTTTCACTTACATACTACCCGTGGCCCCACTAGGCTTCGACCCTGCTAGGCACCTATGATTTGCTGATAACTCCTTGTGGCGCGCGTGCAACAATACGCACCGTCGACGACTTGGGCTAGGTCCGGACGGTTACCGGACGGTCGGACAGTGTGGTGCGGCCCATTGCTCGCAGTCCGCAAGCCCGCGCCTACGGTGGCCGGTAATCGGGGTCGGAATCCCGGCGGCTGGGGCGAGAGGACCGTTGCCTAGCGCGGTCAGCCTCCTCCTTTGCTAGCATTACTGCTTCGCAGAAGGAGGCGACCATCTGCCACTCCTCCTCGCTTCGGACCATGGCCGCCGATCGCCTCAACGAAGACACGACGGTGCTCTGCCCAGGCGGGGCACACCTCTACCATATGCTCCACTGTGGCCTCCGGGCGGTCCACACAGGCGTTTCTTCCGCACGGATCCGGTGCAGGAACCTCCCGAACTTACCATGTCCGGTGAGGACTTGCGTCACGCGGAAGGTAAGGACGCTATGTTGTTTTTCCAGCCACTCCTCGAAGAGGGGACTTACCTCCATAATTGTGGCGTGCCTTGCACTGGGTCGCGACAGTCGCTGTCGCCATTCCACCATGAGATCCCGCCGGAACTCTGTACGCCATGCCGCTACTTGGCGCGGTTTGCCTTCCAGGGCTAGGGGATTGTTCGAAAGAGTCGCCGAAAACTTGGAACGTGTCCTTTGGCAACTGAAGGGTTTTAGTCAGGAAAAGTCTGACGCTCCCTATTGCTTTACCCAGAGCGGAAGAAGTAATTTGATGATTTCCCACCTCAAACCACATAATTATCAAAATCGGCTACATTTATATTATCGACGTGTTTATAATTATAATAAACTAGCTGCTGTCAGCGGCTTCGCCCGCGTCAAGGAACCCCCGTTTCATCCCTTCGAGGGGTGAGTTTTGGGAAATCCTCTCTTAGTGCTCACCTCCGTTAGGAAGGGAAGTTTTGTGCAAAATTTCACGCTCTTAGTCCCAGCAGTTTCGGCTGTGCTTTGATATGTCAGTCAGTCAGTTTCTTCTTTTATATATATAGATAACTAAGATCTTTCTGTAACCTTTTTAGAAGGCTTCATTCAAAATTGCCACTTAGGTAGGTACATTCATCTGTACGACAATCACCAGTACCTACCAGTACTTATAAATATACGGTTTTTAATGGCCCATTTCCTGTAGATAACTGGCCGTCTCTTATTTATATACCTCGAAGTAATAAAACTCCGAAATTTTCCCATAATTTTGGCAGCTGTTGGTCGTGGAAATATATAAGGGCTCATTGTAGTAAAAATTTTGTTATTTGACAATGACTTGAGTTACGTAATTTAATCGCCCATCATAAAGTTGACTGTATTAGGCATTGTTTTGTAATATACTCTTAAGTATGTAAAAATTATCTACATAATAGTTATGTGAAATAGAACAATGATAGTAGCAGTTACAGTCACGTAAGAGCAACAAGCAATAGCTTGTTACAGTGTGAAAGAAGCTCCGTTTGATATTGATTGGCTTTGAAAATCGTCTACAAATCATTATCGAGTTGCTGTCGGTTTTTGCATTTCGGGGAGTGTGCGTTGGAATTGCATAACCTGCCCCTGTACCATGACGTTCAAAGTGAGATTGTTTCATTCTTATTTCTGTGTGTGTAAGAGACAGAGCTATACAGGTTGTCTAGCGCCATCTCTTATCCACAATGGAATAGGAATAAAACAATCTTACTTTAAACGTCATGGTATAGGTACTGATTCCGCCTAGCCCGTTCTATCATCTGACCACCAGGCGTACGGCGATGCGCCACCGGTATAGTCACGAGTAATAAGACATATATGTCAAGGCCAGATCATAGAAATTGATCACTTCATAAAATGGCCAAGAAAACTGGCCAGATCATAGAAACCTTAACATTTGATGATATATGTCAATCCTCGTTTGGCCATAACTGTTTTTTTTTTTTAATTCATATAAACCGGTGCTTGACTGCGATCCCACCTGATGAAGGATTTCTATGATAATAAAAAGTCTAAAGAAAGTAGGCCTAACGAGGATTTACATATCATCAAACGTTTAAAACGATCTGGCCAGTTTTACTTGGCCATTTCATGAAGTGATTAATTTCTATGATCTGGCCGCGATATAAATTGTCACAGTTTCTAGCTATCTTAACTTCTCCCATTCAAGCAGTAAGTTTACGACAATAAGTCCTTATTTACCTAACCATTAAACAGGTAATTTAAAACAAATTGTTGACACTTATTTTTTGAATAGCTGAAGTAAAGATAGATAGAAAATATAAAGTCAGGGCCACTGACCACTAGACTGGCCTGTTGGTCTAGTGGTTAGTGCCCCTGACTGCTATGCCGGAAGTCGTGGGTTCGATTCCCACCCAGGACAAATGTTTGTGTGATGAGCACGATCATTTGTTCTGTGTCTGGGTGTAATTTATCTATATATGTATGTATTTAGAAATATATAAGTATGTTTATCAGTTGTCTAGTACGCATAACACAAGCTCTGCTCAGCTTGGGACTAGACGGCGTTGTGTGATAGTTGTGGAATATTATATTATTATTATATTATATTATTATAATATTATATTATTATATAATGTATATATCTTATTGCTCGTGACTGTTCATGGTGGACATCCCACCTATACGCACAAAACGTTTTGGGAACACATTCATTGTGCGTACAGCTAAGGAGTGGAATTCCTTGCCGGAATCTGTGTTTCCTGATGGCTACAACCCAGGAGTCTTTATGTCAAGAGTGAATAGGTTGATTGTAGGTAAGCGCGCTCCATCGTCGACCGCATTGTCGCTTTCCATCAGGTGAGATAGCTAGTCAAGCGCCAAACTATCAAGAATAAAAATAAAAAAAAACAGGTAACTTTTTTTTGGGGAGGGAATCATAAAAAGTTCTCTCGCTCTGGGTGGAGCGCGAGGGAGTGTCAGACATTTATTGACTAAATCCTTACCGTGTTCCTTTAGTTGCCCTTTGCATTCCAGGCCCGCGGTGACCCTTTCGAATAATCCGCAGGGAACATAGATATCTCTGAGTCCATTTATGTGACATGTAACCACAAAGGTGTCATTGTATCAGAAAATACTAGTTACTACTAGACCAAGTCAAATACTGATATCTACCCCCCTAGCCAAGTTACAACCGTTTCGTTTCGATTCTCTTTTCGTCGATCGCCTTGAGTAGACCACGCCTCCGATCCCTTTATTCTGACGTCATCTCAACGCTCAGTCGCGTGGTCAGAACAAAGGAATAGGAAGTGTGATCGACACGAGGCGATCAACAAAGAGAGAACCGAAACGAAACGGTTGTAACTTGGCTAGGGGGGCTGCTTCATCTGGTTGGACTAGAAGGCGACCGGCTGGCTAAATGTTGCTAAAAAATGACCAGACTAGATCTAATTGGTGGGTAGGCTTCCACTCCAGCTGACTCAAACGGAACGCTTGTAGGATCAATTTGATGTCTGTCTTTTCATTTATCCGTCTGTCAAGGCCATTTTATCTCAGGAACGCGAGAAGGTATTAAGCTGAAACTAATATCAAATATTCAGGTGTGCTAACCATTAGAGCAAAGAAAAAATCAAACTTCTAAATTGACGCAATCTAAAGATAAGGCTGTTAATGCTCCGTTTAGGCCCACATTTTGTTACTCGCAAGGAAATCAAAAGCGGTACTTCCCGTTGACTTAGAATCCTGTTTAGCAAGTGGCAAGGTCATACAGCACAAGTAAAAAGTGACGTCTGAAAGCCATAAAATTGTAGTAACATCACAATGTATGTGCGATACTCTTCGCGATTCGGAAAAATCTTCAAAAATGGATTCAGTAAGTTTGTACGGAACTCGCGATGTGCGAGTCCAACTCGCATTTGGCCAGTTGTTTTAGTAGACCGTACCAAAAGGTGCCCATTCATTTGTAATATTCATCAGATCCTCTTTTAGTGCAGGTATATGGGTACTTACTTGGAGTATTCCGGTATTTGATGGACAGGGGCACTGCACTCATATTGGGTATCAGACGGGTCCATAAACCACCTGCAGTGAAAAATTGTTAGAACCGAAAGTCCCTAGGGTTGGTGTTAACTGTTAGAGAGCAGACGCTTCTTGCCAATATCTTGCAATGTACTAGGGGTGAAGAAACCCATTGGATGTCGTTTACAAGGTTTTATAAGAAACGCGGTTTGAAAATGTTCTGGAAAACTCATCGCTGTTGTAGACACGGGTGTTTATTAAAGTGTGTATTTTATCAATTACATTATTATTTCTCACTCGGAAATCTATACTTACTATTTGAATTTGTTTATTTAGTTGAACGCACAGAAACTACTGATTGGAAAATTTGTTTTAGCCAGAACATGTATGTGGAAGGAGTGGAATTCTACATGATGGCTACAACCCGGAAATCTTTAAGTTAAGAGTGAATAGGTTATTTCTATGTAAGCGCGCTCCCCTCGTCGACTGCATCGTCGCTTTTCATCAGGTAAGATAGCCGTCAAGCGCAAACCTATCAAGAATAAAAAAAAATGTACATTCTTAGACTTAAGCCCAAGTTTCACCACAACGATCGGTTCTGTACATCTCAGAGACCTTCACCAGGTCACCGATCTCTTGACCTTCACCTTTTAGTGTTAAATAGCCCATTTATTGAGGAACCTTTAGTACACAACCACAAAATAGATAGGTACAGAAATCAATCTGTCTCTCTCTCTTAGCTGTTTACCTACGAGCGCTTACCTACCTAACTGTTCTGTGTTACACTAAAACCACTACTTACACTAGAACCATTGAAATACAAGCAAATACCTACTTACCTCTCTCAAACAACTGGTAGCTCAAAAAACTATAATTCACCATTTAATGTTGAATTTAAACAACTGTCCAATAAACAGTTAAAATAACTTTGTTGTTGCTTGAAAATTACACAAAAGTTCACAGATGCATGTCTCAAGCGCATGCACTCACGCTCGCACTGGTCCGAGCGTTCCGAGATATCGTGTCCGTGAGCGGTGTCTATGTGTGCGTTGCTCGAGCGCGCTTTGTATGTAGATTGACTTGTGCATTAGTGTTCTGTGAGACTGTGACACAACCGTGTACGCGCGCTTAGGCAAAACTGACAGACGCGTCGCGTGACTATATGCCATACTTGTTCTTTTTAGCTAAAATACAGTACTCAATTCAGAACAAGGCGTGAGACTGTTCTAAGACCAGTATCCACGGGTCTGCTGACAGAGAAAAGGGGACCACGTTCATGCGGTTGGAACTTTTATTTATTTAAACTTTATGTACAGTAGTGGTACATAGGCGGACTTAATGCAACAAGGCATTCCCTACCAGTCAACCTTTGGGTTAAAAAGACAATACTGTGGTAGGCTTATGGTCGTGGTAGGTTTTATCTGCTCGGTTCGCGCGAACTCCGACCCAGACTGTGTCAAAGGGTATGACGTTAGACATTGCCTTTATCTCGTTGTCAAGCTAACTCCCATGATCGACGTACGAGCCTGTACCGCGGTTTTAAAGGTAGTCGTTTTTACTCGCGTCTCGTTGTTGCTGATCGGCTAGCAAGTTAAACAGTCGTATCGTAGTCGGATTGAGGTTAACATGTCTTGTTCGGAGTCTGAAGTTTTGTGTTATCTTGGTATAACATCATACCACGAAATTATGAAAAAAAAGGTGAAAACGCCCGAGAGTTTAGGTTAAAAGTTGGATTGAGAAAAGGTAAGCGTTATCACATACACATTTAATTCGAGAATTGAAACCAGAACGCTAATGTGTGTTGATACAAGATCGAAAATTATTTCTCTGAAAAAGAGTTAAAAAACAGAAAATACTCGCGCGGTATCGAGGGTTTTCTGTTTGAGGAGTAATAAACCACTCGAATAAAGTCGGAAGAAAAAGCTAGTAAGTTTCATCATCATCATCATTTCAGCTGAAAGACGTCTACTGTTGGACATAGGCCTTCCCCAAATGTCGCCATAATTACCGGTCCTGTGCGTCTCGCATCCATCAGATTCCCGCGACCCTCACCAGGTCATCGGTCCACCTTGTGGGAGGCTTTCCAACGCTGCGACTTCCGGTACGTGGTCGCCATTCCAGAACCTTTCGTCCCCATCGACCATCTGTTCTAGTAAGTTTATCTATTTAAAACTTAAATACTGAATTCTACCCTGAACTTAATAAACCTTTGACTTTACGGCGTTGACCATCATGCTCGTTATATTATCGTTCGCTACGTGTTCGCTACATTATCCACGGTGAGGTTACCAAGGCAACATAAACAACATTGTGCACGCCCCATGCAGTTTAATGAGATGACATATTGATTAGCTTATTATTTTTCAGGGCTTTTTGTATCATAAATTGGTGTCTGATGAAGCAAATTCAGGGTTATTCATACAGAAAATTATAAAATTAAGCATCATTCTCCTGACTAGCTTTGAAAACAGTCCTGCTGTTAAGTTTAGTCATTTTTATTCTTGTTAAAACTTTTTTTTGCATGAAAAAGTACGGTCATTGAATAGCCATAAATTGAATCAAACATCTTTTTATTTTTTGTTAATCCGGCTGCTTTTTTAGGGTTCCGTACTTCAAAAGGAAAAAACGGAACCCTTATAGGAACACTTTATTGTTTTATGTATTATAGGATATCAGGGAACGCGTGGAGGTATCGAGTTGAAATTAAAATATACTCAGATCCGTGGTCCCTTGAAGCTGTAAAAAATCAAACTTCTAAGTTAACGAATAAAAAAGATACGGCCGTTTACGTCGTAAAAACGTATATATGACATTCATAAGGAAATCAAAATTCATAGGGTACTTTCTATTGACCTAGAATCAAGGTCTCATAACACAAGTATCAGAAAAAATCTAAAAACTGTATATTTGTAGTTACGTCACAAAAAAAAATTTGCGATTCGGAAAAATCTTCGTAACTCAATTCGGGAATTGAACTATTTTCATAAGTAAGTTTGTACAGAACCCTCAGTGCGCGAGTCCGACTGGCACTTGTTTTGAGTTAGGATATAATCAATAACTTCTCCCGTTCTGGGTGGCGCGAAAGGGCGTGTCAGAATTTACTGATTAAAACCCACCTATGTTTCTTCTTCTTTGCATTCCATGGCCAGGGTAACCAGCCAGCTCTGACCTCGATCTCGAATGGTAGAAAGTCAGGGATGGTTTATAGAAAATGCATGGTCAGAAGATGCCTATTCTTCACCCTTGCTTCGAATGCTGATCGTTTATAGATTCGGGATGTTTAGGTTCGAAACTGCCATCACGGTAAAGCAGTAAGAAAAGCTTTGTAAATTCTCCCGTCAACAGGCTCGTAGGCTTTTCCTACCTGAGTTGAGGTCACCTTCTAGTTTTATCAGATGCAAATAATCTGTCGTCCTATTCTCTAAGAAAACAGCCTTGTCCGCAGCGATGAAATCCAAATCAACAATCCAATGTGTATACATTGGATTGTTCATTGAATTGTTAATCCTGTTATGTACGTATTTGGATTTCATCGCTGCGGCCAGCGCTGCACTCAAGGCTTTTTCTTAGAGAATAGCACTGCTCACCTCCACAATACTGTAACAGTGGTGAGCTTCTATTTTTTCGTGACAACTGTCAAATCTTCAAACGAAAACCATGGCTTATGGAAACATCACGGAGGGGACTTAGTATGTAATGATCCACTTACCTTCCTCACATTATTCCTCAAATGGTTCAGTTATTATTAAGCCTCATTTCGCCCAATCCTCGTTAAGGCAATATACCGATGGGTTCACCTTGTGCCCACTCCCTTATGTTGAGGTCGTGTAAGCACTCGATAAACCTAAATGACATTCGAGGCCATAGGCCTTCTTTCACACCGCCGCGTAACGGAGAAATAACATCGTGAAATTATGGTGATTGCATTTTCATCTTCTCAAAAATTATGTGTAATCTATGGTGAAGTATTTTAAATTATTTTATTACTTGCTTCTAAATTTATTCCTTTAAGTAATTTGCGTAATTAAATTAATATTTTTAAAATGAAAAGTTAAATATTTTGCCTTAGCACTTTAGCTTTGAAATTTTATTTTTTATTAAATTTATTAAATTTCAGTGCGTTCTAAATATCAATTTTCGCTCCTGAAATACATAACACCTGTGATTTTTATTTTTCGAATTGTACTTAGGGCATACTGAAAATTTCTGGATTCTGATAAATAAGACTAGATACATTTATTGTTTTTCAAAGTATATTCCCTCGCAATTAATAACCAATGTACAAAGAAAGCACTTGGACCAGTCTTCTTTAGGGCCCTCTTCAATGGCTTTATGGAACGCATTCACCGTCGATTCAGGGCTCGTAAAGCTCGTAAATTTTTTGGAAACAAATAGAACTCGTAGGGTGCGAGGTCCGGACTGTAAGGCGGATGCGTCATCAGTTCCACATTTGAAGCCTTCAAGTAGGCTTCTGTTACCTTAGCGGACTGTCGGGATGCATTATCGTGGTGGAGGCGTATGTTCCGTCCTCAAGCCCGCGCCTAAGGTGGCCGGAAATCGGGATCGGAATCCTGGGCTGGGGCGCCAGCCGTAACGCTAGCATTACTGCTTCGCAAAAGGGGGTGACGGCCTGCCATTCCATATTATTTACTACATACGAGTATTACAAGTATACGCTGTTGTTCAAATACCAAAGAAATAAATTACAGAATAAGTAATCCAAGTAAATCACCGCTACGGTGTGAGAAGCGTCCTTTCAGTAAATAAGTCAAACAGCTACAGTTGACCCCGGTTGCTGGGGTTACCCCCGTACAAGGTTACTGCACAACACAGTCGTTCATTCAGCTATCAGCGCAGGGTTATTACAAGCTTTGCCGTTTGTGTCAGAATTTTCCGCAGTTTACTTGTCTTTGCAACAGTTTTCTGACCTTTGTTCTTGAGTTCCGTAGGTTGTAAGGTGAATCAGTGTCAGGCTGTAAGATTGTTCGAAAGATTACCGTGCCCCTAAACGCAAAAGGTAGCTGTAGTCAGTAAATCTGAATCTCTCTCTTGTTCCAGCCATAGGGGGAAAGTTATTTGATGATATAATTACCCGCCTTCAAAAAGAGATCGGTACTTAACTACCACCGCGGGGGCGGACCTCAGAATTCCGGGGAGTAGGGATACATCTCCGAAATGGATAGCATTTTTTTATACCCCAAAAAAGGAGAGTAATGTTCTTAAACTGCACGCGAATGAAGTCGGGGGCTTGTTATCTACACTTCTACACTAATATTATAAAAAAAGAAAAAAATCAGCCCAATTTCAATATCCATATTATGTTAGTGACTGAAACTTAAAACTATAAAGAGGCAAAGTTTGTTTATATGAGGGAATCTTTGAAAGTACTGATCCGATTGCTAAAAATTTTTATCCATTACACGGTCACGCAAGCGTCAATCAAAACCATCAATCATAAATGATGTTTGAATCACGCAATTTTATCGCCATACGTTTTTCGTCATGCAAACGTCAGTCATCGCATTACACGGTAGATTTTCCGACAGTCAAAATATTTGACTGTGGCAAAACTGACAGCAAAACCAAATTCTATTAATAATCGAAGTCCTAAGAAAAAGCTAGATATTTACAATAAATATGTAGAGTACGTTTTATTGTAAAATGATGGAAAAACAGTTTTATATTTACCTGACAGACTTTTAAAAGATAAGACGGAAAGATGATCTACAATCCACTTAACATAATCTAATAATACTCGTAACATGTTTCTAGACACTTTTCGCTCAGGAAGATGAGTTTTTATTTTCAAGTAGTAAAATAGTATGATCTGATATAAAAAGGTGAGAGTCAACTGAACTCTAAAGTTCACAGTTTACGAAAGGACAGGTCAGTGATCTTTCGAATTGGATGCAGATTAAAAAGCCATTGATATTTAGGGTCTGGACACATCACGACATGTGCCGCTTTGTGCAGATATAACCAGTCCACTTCATCATCATTTCAGTTGAAGAACGTCCACTGTTGGACATAGGCCTCCCCAAGTGTTGCTAAACGATCGTGCAGTGCATCTCGCATTCATCGGATTCCCACAACCCTCATTAGGTCATCGGTCCACTTTGTGGCAGGCCTTCCAACACTGCGCGGGCGCTTCTCCAGAACCTTTCGTCGCCATCAACTGTCTGTTCTGCGAGCAATGTGCCATGCCCACTACCACTTCAGTTATGCGGTCCTTTATCCACTTAAGCTCAGTCTACTTAAGATTCGGCCACTTAAGGTCAGTCTACTTAAGATTCGGCCACTTAAGGTCAGTCTACTTAAGCTCAGTCCACTTAAGATACGGCCACTTAAGGTCAGTCCACTTAAGATTCGGCCACTTAAGGTCAGTCTACTTAAGATCAGTCCACTTAAGATTCGGCCACTTAAGGTCAGTCTACTTAAGATCAGTCCACTTAAGATTAGTCCATTTAATGGTGACGGCCCCGACTTAAAAGTTGGCCGCGAGTTCAAACCCAACCAGGCGCATACCTTTGTGTAATATATTTCACCATCATTGCTCTAAAAAAAAAATAAGGGAACGTCGTGAGGCCTAAGTCCCAAAAGTGGGAACATTATAAGGCTGATAATTGTTATCCGGGCGCCTTTTTTGGGTGCATTATCATAGCGTATACAGTGACAATCGTCGGTTGGTAGTACCACGTTCCATGAGAAGTGTCTAAATTGCATCTTCGAGTTGGTTTCAACCCTTTGTAAACCTTAACTTAGTACATATTTCTTTACATTTTATTTACCATGGACTAGTCACGCCTACACAATATGGAGAACATACAGACATACCAAGCCGCGTCGTGTTGAGCATGGTAAATGCATGATTAGGCAAACGTCTGAAAACACATTCAACGTCACAAGACGGGTGTCGTGGTACGACAAGGCAACATATCGTACGTCTGCTGGACAGGCCTTGGTACCGCATATCTGCACGACACCACAGAGCGTCGCGATCAACACCCTTGTTCTGACATCATCTCAACGCTCAGTCACGTGGTCCGAACAAAGGAATTGGAGGCGTGGCCTACTCGAAGCGTATGACGTGAACGATACGATTGTAACTTGGCTAGGGGGGCTGGTGCTTTAACGTTTCACGTTTAGAGCATGATTTAAAATCTCGTTGTTTCATCCTACGCAATATTTGATAAAGAGGCAACGCGAAAAAAATAACGTCTGAACGTTCTGTTGGCATTTGGTAATTCCGTTATTCACTCGAATATTTCATAAAACTTGTTTGAGGAAATTCGTGTTTTTAGTTGTTTTTTTTTTGTCATCCAGAATCTTAATCTTCTTTTGCGAAGTTTCTGTAGATGTATTTTCTTCACTTTTCTGTTTTATGAGTACATTATGGAGGGCCAAAGTTGACGCTAAATAGCAGATATTCAGAGGTCTCAGGTACTGGATTAGTGTCACATAAATTTATGTTTTGATTTCAATCGAAAACTAGATAATACTCGTATCTTCAAGATATCTGTGTTTCCAAATTATTTAGAGAATGATGTGAAATAACGTTATCATCACGTTTAATTTACTTTATATATATGTTACTCTGTAAGATATTTATCTATGGGCCAAGTTGCCTAAAAGCATAAGCCTTTTAATGTTCCCACTGCTGGGACTCAGGCCTCCTCTCTAGTCGAGGGAATGGGCCGTAATCCACAACACGGGCCCGGTGCGAGTTGGTGGATGTCACATGTCTTCGAATTTTCGGTTATAGGACACGCCGGTTTCCTCACGACGTTTTCCTTCACCGTTTTGAGAGCAGTGGTGATGAAATAAATTACACAAAGTAATGGTTTGAACCCGCGACCTACAACTCTTAAGTCGGGGCCGTTACCACTCGTCTAAAAATAATTGCCTGAAAATAAATGATTTATTATTATTATCACGTAACAGTGTTTTTAACGACGCCGCGTCGTGCTAATGTGACCAGGCCCTTACACTTAATATACATGTGTATCTATTGATTTAACTTAACTAACTTGTTAGATGCGCAAGTATTTGATCAGCTGTTTAGATATTTAACTAATTTATAAATACGTACATGCACTTGACATCTGTTTTTAAAAGCTTATTATTCCATTGAATATGTTAATCGTTTATGTATAATTTTTTAACTAGCCTGTTGGTCTAGTGGTTAGTGACACTGACTGCTATGCCGGAGGACGTGGGTTCGATTCCCACCCAGGACAAATGTTTGTGTGATGAACACGATCATTTGTTCTGTGTCTGGGTGTAATCTATATATATAAAAGGAGAAACTGACTGACTGACATATAAACGCACAGCCAAAACTACTGGGACTAAGAACGTGAAATTTTGCAAAAGGCTTCCTTTTATGATGTAAGCGAGCACTAAGAAAGGATTTTCCAAAATTCAGCCCCCAACGGGATGAAACGGGGGTCTGAAGTTTGTATGGAGAAACCTACTATCACGCGGGCGAAGCCGCGGGCAGAACCTAGTTTATCTATAATATTTATCAGTTGTCTAGTACTCATAACGCAAGTTCTGCTTAGCTTGGGACTAAACGGCGTTGTGTGATAGTTGGAATATTATTATATTATACATATAATAAAGTGCTATATTTTCATGCCATGTTGTACGAACAGATGTTCTCACTAAAATAAATCCCATGATGCCCCCTTCTAGATAATCCTCTCGACATGAATTTGGGTCAGGGTGGCCAAGAGATAATTTTTATAATGCACAAGTGGGTTTTATTTTTATTTGAGGTATTATTGTAATGCACAAGCCGATTTTGTTTATTTTTTTAGGAGGGTAAATCATCCAATGACATCCCGCGCTCTTGGGCGGACCGAGAGGATGTGTCAGACTTTTACTGACTAAATCCTCCTCTTTAACTCCTCCTCCTTTGCTAGCATTACTGCTTCGCAGAAAGAGGCGACCGCCTGCCGTTCCTCCTCGTTTCGGACCGTAGCCTGTACCAAGGCCCGTCGCGAGAGATCGTTACTGTCGATCTCCCCCACGAGAACACGGCGGTGCTCTGCCTAAGCAGGACACACCTCTAACATGAGCTTAACCGTGTCCTCCGGGCGGTCCACACAGTGGTGGCACCCGAGTGGAGCGTGTGGCCGTCTCCTTCGCTAGCATTACTGCTTCGTAGAAGTAGGCATCCGCGTATACCATTACCTTTCGCTCCAGACCATAGCCTGAATCAGGGTCACAGCGTGAGGTGTCGCATCCATTGGGACTACAACCGACGCTACCAAACAGAGATCAGGTGCAGCCGTTGGCGGCTTAATACACTTTCCAAGGCTCAGAAATCACACCTTCAACTTTCAAACTGACTGAGAATTCATTCATTGCTTTAGCTATCTAAGCTCACTTATAATGGTATTAATGGATTTGGATTTGTGACAAAAGCCATGTTTTGATCATCTACATAACATGATTTAAAAGACTGTCCATAGAGTTTCTTCTTATACATCACACACACACATGTCTCTTGCACTTTCTTCATGTGCAATTACCATAATTTTTCTTATTGACTCCTTGACAATTCAAAAGTGTCTGTAAATGGTTTATTTCAAATAAATGCTTCGATTCTGATTCATTTTAGGATGAAACTGTTCAATATATTTTATTTTCCTTTGAAATCTTATGTGTTTTAAAATCAAAATGTTTTATGTTAATGTAATGATTGTCTCTAAGTGTTGCAGCATTTGAATAGTGTAATTAAATGTACCTGTAAATTCTCAGTGCCTGTAATGTTGGCTATCCTAAGAAATAAATAAATGTAGAAAAAATAATATTTTTTGGGTTGACGGATGCAATAATGATTACACCAAAATTGATCGTGTCATCATCATCATCATCATTTCAGCCGAAAGACGTCCTCTGTTGGACATAGGCCTCCCCCAAGCGTCGCCACAACGACCGATCCTGTGCTTCTCGCATCCACTGCACTCCCGCGACCCTCACCAGGTCGTCGGTCCACCTTGTGGAAGGCCTTCCAACGCTGCGTCTTCCGGTGTGCGGTCGCCACTCTAGAACATAGTGTAGTTAAGTACTAATTAAAGTCCACTATTCATTATCTTGTACCAGGCGCATATAAACACACAGCACGTGTTTGACGAATGTCCTCTTATTACGGTCATCGTGTTCAACCAGATTATGTCACTGGGGATTTAGAGTTATTTATTTTGCGAACAATTTGTTCTGATAGTAGCCGTAGGTATCATTATGTGTTTGGCGCCTAATTTAGGAAGTAGGTGAGATATTTATGTAATTGCTTTTGGGAGTAGGTCAATAATACATCCATACTTTTATCGAGTGTGATTGATGTCTGTATTTAAAAAATCGACTTCAAAGCAATAGATGTTTCTTTTTTAACTGTCAAATTGGATTAAAAGCTTTTTGCTATTGATTATAATAAAGAACATGACACCTCAATTCTTTGAAAGTTTGGCAAAGGTAAATCCAAATGTCAGGTAGCCCGCGAACTTCTTAACTTACTTACTTACTTACTTATATTTGTTGAATTTTGCAGGTCAGTATCAGGTTCTATGTTCATTAAATTATGATTAGCGACCGTAAAAAAAAAAGAAAAGAAAAGAAAAGAAAAGAAAAGAAAAGAAAAGAAAAGAAAAGAAAAGAAAAGAAAAGAAAAGAAAAGAAAAGAAAAGAAAAGAAAAGAAAAGAAAAGAAAAGAAAAGAAAAGAAAAGAAAAGAAAAGAAAAGAAAAGAAAAGAAAAGAAAAGAAAAGAAAAGAAAAGAAAAGAAAAGAAAAGAAAAGAAAAGAAAAGAAAAGAAAAGAAAAGAAAAGAAAAGAAAAGAAAAGAAAAGAAAAGAAAAGAAAAGAAAAGAAAAGAAAAGAAAAGAAAAGAAAAGAAAAGAAAAGAAAAGAAAAGAAAAGAAAAGAAAAGAAAAGAAAAGAAAAGAAAAGAAAAGAAAAGAAAAGAAAAGAAAAGAAAAGAAAAGAAAAGAAAAGAAAAGAAAAATCATTTATCCGTACCTTACACATACAGTAGAATTAAAATACAGTACAATTAGGATACGTTAGAATTAAAATACAGTAGAATTAAGAATGAAAAAATTACTTTATAATGAATGACTTTTTCATGAAATAGCCTTTAAATAGGATTTAACGAACTGAGAAGGTTGTATTAATGATTTTAATGATCATAATTCCGTTAGTAAATACGTGTTACGGTAGTAAATGACAAATCATATTCATGAAGATCGTACATCTGTCTTCATGAATGTAATATGTTAAATATTAGTGTATCTTTTGCATGCCTACGTAATAAAATCTGTTAAATCTGTTCTTTTTTCTGTCGTCTTTTAACCATTTCTTTATTACCAATATTTAAGCTGAAAGACATCCACTGTTGGACATAGGCCTTCCCCAAGTGTTGCCATAACGACCAGTCCTGTGCATCTCGCATCCATCGGATTCGAGATGCACAGGTCCGCTTTGTGGAAGGCCTTCCAACTCTGCGTCTACGGGTACATGGTACCTTTTGTACCAATCGACCAGCAGTGCTACGAGCATTGTGCCCTGCCCGCTGCTACTTAAGTTTGATGATTGTTTGGGCTATGCCAGTAACCTTGTTACCCATTTATTTGTAAAACAAAATTATCTTTATCTTTGACGACATTGATGGGGTCCTTGGGGGCTCCCAAATTGTGTACTTTGGTAACTGTGGGCATAGTGCGACTTGTTATCGATACTACCCCCCTCACGTTATCGACTTTTTGTCAAGTATCGGAACTCAAGGTTATAGATACTAATATTAGCATCGTTATGAACTGAAAACATTGGTATTAGGTAGGCAAGTTTTCCGATTTAGTTTGTTAATGTTTTGAAAACCCTTTTATGCAACTGAATCATTTCCTCGTATTAACCAAGTGTATTTTGAAGATCTGGCCTACCATCTTCACTTAATCGAGGACGTAAATCATAATTATTCTGGTGAAGTGTGAGCGGGGCGAACGCCTCAGAAGAAATCTATTTAGCACTCTAAATAAGTTTGAAATCAGTAACAGTGTCTTAGCTAATCCTACTTCTGACGAGGCAAGAGTTTGATATAAAATATATTTTATTAAATTTATTTTATTGGAATCTGAAAACATTACTTTTAATATAATTCACACAATTTAAAATATTATATATACATTTAAATCTAATAATAACGTAATTAAAACTAACTTACAAAATAAAAATAAAAGCCCTAAAGTACTAAAAAAAAAGCAATCTAAAGTACGGCGTCAAAAACTCCTCCACATCGCTGTCGACTGGTAATGTACCCAAAAGACTGGCGGCATTGCCACGCTGAATGGCAATGCTTATCCTTTGTCCGAAGTAAAACCAGCCCTTGGGTCACGCGAAGTGTCAACAAGGCGTTTTAAAAGTTCTTTAAATAATTTGTGAGCACTCGGACCCCACGATCCGAGAGTTTCAACCCCAAACGGCTCGAAAATATAACTATCAACAAGGTTATTATATTTCCGCCGCTTGAGGTTCTCTGCAGCCGCTGCGGCAGCACCGGCACAGCACGACGAGCTAGGAATTAATATAAAATAATAATTTAAAATAACTTAAAATTCAAAATTTTGCAATGATGGAGCGACATAGGTAGACAATATTGTGACATAGGTCTAAAAATAAAACTCATAAAATTTAGAACTCTTTGTTTTCATAAAATCTATTTTGAGAGTAAATCTATAGGATTTTAAACCTATGTTCTAAAAAATATTTCTCAATCGTAAAGTTTTTTTTTGCTTTTTAAATTCGAAGTCTGTTGTATTTTTGTTTAAAAAGTTACGGTCAAAATAATACCATCGCATGTTTTTGCTCTAAGTTAGAGCGTGAAAGCGTGTTAAGCTTTTACTGACTAAACCCACACCTGTGACCTTCAGAAGCCCTTTGCGTTCTAGGACCACGGGTATATATATTTTTTTTTACTTTGTCCCACACTATGCATAACTCCTGTATCGTTGCGTTTCTGGTGCGTTCATAAACATGTAAACTTACACAAGACACCCAGATTCGGAACACTTATCTTTAGGTCATAAAAAATTAGGGGTTAAAGTATGAAATTGCCGATTTGTACTGAAAAAATTAAATCCATTTTTTTTTTAATTTAATATAATTTAATCAAAATAATTACCATTATTATCTATACATTGCTGCCATCTAATAGGATGGTCATTCATGCCTTTGCGATAGAACTCTGGTAATCTAGATTCGACAAATTGTGTGAAAGCATTTTGTACTGCCTCTTGAGAAGAAAACTTTTTATCACGTAGAAAATTGTCCAAAAAAATGGTAGTCCGTTGGAGCAAGGTCTGGCAAATACGGAGGGTGACGAATGGTTTCTAATTGCAGTTCCTGTAGAGTTAAAGCGGTTTCTCATGTTGTATGAGGTCTCGCGTTATCATGGAGCAACAATGGTGAAGATCGGTTCTATGTCAATTCGAAGTACCTATTACAATAAAACGGCAATTTCATACTTTAACCCCTATTATTTGTTTCGTGCAGGAATCGAACCCGCGACAACACAGTTGTCAATCGCTTAACCACTTGCGTTAACCGTGCTGTCGAATTATTGATTAGTTGTAGTTAGTGATTCGTTAATCTTTCACTTATTAGATGGGTATTCCCTTCCCTCTTATATCTTATGACAAAATTATATTCAGTGCACAAAAGATACGACGAGTCAAAGATCAGGCCACACGTTACAAACCAAAAACATTATTGTAATTACTGCAACTAATGATAAATATAGCACCACTACATAATATACATAACTAGCTTATGCCAGAGGCTTCGCCCGCGTGAAAATGGGTTTCTCCATACAAACTTTGGACCCCCGTTTTCCCCTTAGAGGGTGAATTTTGGAAAATCCTCTCTTAGTGCTCGCCTACATAGTACAAGGAAACCTGATGCAAAATTTCATGTTTCTAGTCCCAGTAGTTTTGCCTGTGCGTTGATATGTCAGTCAGTTTCTCCTTTTATACATATAGATTATATAAGCATGACTTCATTGATTACTAGATTTTTGCGCAGTATCGCTCTAACTAGTGGTGATAATTTTGGCGCTTTGACTGGCCTGTTGGTCTAGTGGTTAATGGCGTTCGTGGGTTCGATTCCTAGCAAAGGCAAATGTTTGTGTGATGAGTACATCATTTGTTCTGTGTCTAGGGCTCTGGAAGTAATCTATCTACAAAATATAGTGTGTTTATCAATTGTCTAGTATTCATAGTACAAGTTCTGCTTAGTTTGGGACTTAATGGCGTTATGTGAAACGTGTGGAATATTATATTATATTTATTTGTTAGTGAAGTTAATAGTATGGAAGTTCCCAAATGAGAATCTACACCTAGGTCTCAAAATTTCCACCATCCAGAAGTTAGTGAAACGCCTTTACAAGCGTTTCTTCGACACTGCTGTGAAACACCGCAACCGCAACGATACAAACCCTCCCGCATCTCAAAGATTCGCCGTCCCAGGCATACCCTCGTCCCTCCCGACGACGTCAGCACCCTGCTTCAAAAGACCCGTAACCAGCCGCGCAATGTCAGCCGCGTCCTTTGTTCGAGCCAGCCCGCGTCGCTGAGCCTGTACTCCAAAATAATAATCCTTATTTGATTCAACCCATTCCTTGCAAGCACCAAGGCCCCCTGCCCCCAGCTACCTTAAGCCGACGTCCGTACGTACAATTTTACTATTTATAATGTTCGTTAAAAAAACATCCCACGCTTTAAACAAATGAACTCGCAAGCGGCTCGCGAGCAGCGCATTCGCCAGATCTGTCATAAGATTATCAAGTTCAGCAATAGTTAAAACGCAATTATAATATATTATAATAATAAAATAATAACACATTCTAATAGTACATTGATCTTTAACTCCACGCGTATCGGAAATAAGACAATGTATTTGTTTAAACATCCGATAAGATATTATTGAATTGTATAATATTCTTAGCTCATTCATACTATTTTAACTAAAATTAAATTAAGAATCATTCGTCAGTACTGCGAATGACCTCTCATATCCTTCTGCGTTTCTGGTAGCTCGTGAAACCACGTGAAACACCTCCTTTTGCTAGGTAATGACGACCGCAGAGGAGGCAGTGGGAAAGAACAGGAGGATACAATTTCCCAAATTCTCAGTTTTCTATTGCAGACTTACCGGATATTGATGAGCGCACTATGGTCTCCAGTCGTCATCTTGTTGTCTGCCGCCTAAATACAAATAGGCCCGAGATGAAGACCCTTTCGAGAACAACAGGGGTGACTAGGTTTGCTTAAAGTCACGCAAGCCAATACCCGGTAAGAGTAACGACCAGCACAAGTCTTCAAGCGCCCTGGCCAATGATCAAGAACACAATAAGGTTAAGTCTGGGATACCCGTCCGTCAATACCAGGGCGCTAGACATCCATGGGAATTTCCTTTAAAATCGAAACGAAAATAAGAAATAAGCATCACCTTTGTACCAATTTTTTCCTTCTTCTTGTCTTTTATTTTATTATGTGTGTACATGAATTGTTAAATAAATAAATAAGTAAGAAATCAGATCAAGAAAACTCTGTGGTTAAGTCGGTAACACCTGTCCGTCAATACCAGGGCGCCAGATGTCCATGGGGATTTTCATTAAAATCAAAACGAAAATAAATAGTACCTATATAGATCGCAAATAGACTCATTAGTGCACGCCAAGTGTACCAAGTACATTAGTACTAAAACTACTGTAATAATACTGAGATAAGAGTTATTACGGAATTGATAACTTAACATTATACTTCAATATTGCAAAGATAAGCTCAAATGAATTAGATAAGGGCGTTATTTTCAGATTTATGTCCGAAGGTTTTCTGTGTGGTGGTGCATCTGGATAAAAGGGCTGCCTAAAGCTTAAAAACATCTGTGGTACGTTTTCAGGTGGTATAATAAAAGTTATGGACATCCCACCCATACGTACAAAGCGTTTTGGGAATACATTCATAATGCGTACAGCTAAGGAGTGGAATTCCCTGCCGGAGTCTGTGTTCCCTGATAGCTACAACCTAGGGGTCTTTAAGTCAAGAGTGAATAGGTTACTTCTAGGCAAGCGTGCTCCATCTTCGGCCACATCATCGCTTACCATCAGGTGAGATAGTGGTCAAACGCGAGCCTATCAATTAATAAAAAAAAAAAAGTTAAACTTTGGTAAAAGTTGATTCTCAATTTTGATACATTTTTAAGTTAAGTGTACTCTTGAGTTAAAGTCAAAGCATTATTATCTATCTATATACCTACGTGTATACAAAAGCGAAAAGCCAAACCACCAAACGCTAGCGACGGTTACCTTCCAATAAGGACTGACTGACAGTAGGATACTTTACATTGCTCTTGATATGCGCACACTTTCAGAGAGTAGGGGTAGGCTTCACCAAGTACCCTAAATGCATTGATAGTCGTTGTAAGGAACGCTAGGTATCGTATCTCGGAGCCAAGGGTAGAGTGAAAGTGAAACCCGTGTCCCTGTGTCCCTGGGACGAAGGCAAAGAAGGAACAGGAGTGGGTTTTTAGTCAGTAAAAGTCTGACTCTATTTCTCGCTCCGCCCAAGAGAGCGGGATTTGTCATTAGATGATTTCCCCACCGAAAAGAAAAATGATTAATCACGAAATCTCGAAATCTCAGAAACTATATAACAACACCTACAAACTTAAAATTTGTATGGAGAAACTTACTTTTATGCGGGTGAAACCGCTGGCAGAAGCTATATACCTAAATATACAACAAACTGTCCTCCCGGTTTCAGCCGCATCTGCGGTTACTTCTCTACTCCTATTGGTCTTAATATAATGTTATAGAGCCTAAAGTCTTCCTCGGAGTAGTAATACCAGTGCTTAGCACATTCAAACAGATAAACTCCGCTAACGTCTGCCAACTGACTTTTCAAGACACTTAAATAAATAAAATTTCATAGGCATAAGATTTTGTACGAAATATTTTTGAGAAATGGCTTTACATTCCTGTAATTGTTTTTATTATACGTTCTTTAATTTCTGCAATAGTTTCTGTACAATTTTTTTTTATTCATTTAACATCGCTCATACATTTGACATCCCTATGTGTTACAGTATCACCATTATTAACATTTTGGAGTTCCGCTAGCTTGGGTTTCCGTGTTCAGGGAGTAATACATTGCAATTAGGTACGTAGTTTGTTATTCCACCATCAAGAAACACATTTTGCTGGGCACACCATAATCACGCTGGCAAGTTCCCTTTTTAAGGAGTGGCTAGAGAGGCGCCACGGTATCCACACCTTCCGCACGAACCTGCGAACCTGCCTGATCTGAGGGTCCTCATCGGGTATGGTAGATTCGGCAGGTTTTTGCATCGGATTTAGGCCGAAGAAACGCTCGAGTCGGGGCGTCACCATTGTGTAAACCGCCCGGAGGACACGGTGGAGCATTCGGTGGAGGTGTGCCCGGCTTGATCAGAGCACAGCCGTGTCCTCGTGGAGGCGATCGGCAACAGCGACCTCTAGCATCGGGCCCTGCTTCAGGCCAAAGTCCAGAGCAAGAAGGAATGGCAAGCGGTCGCTTGCTACTTCACTTCGTGCTAGCGGCCGTTTTTGGGGTCCATTTATTGAGTGTGCAAGTCACCCCTTGCCTTTTGACCGATGGATATTAATAACATTGTTCAGGCAGGGGCCATAGTTTTAACATCATCATCATCATCATCATTTCAGCCGAAAGACGTCCACTGCTGAACATAGGCCTCCCCCAAGTGTCGCCACAATGAACGGTCCTGTGCATCTCGCATCCATCGGACTCCCGCAACCGTTACCAAGTCATCGGTCCACCTTGTAGGAGGCCTTCCAACGCTACGTCTTCCGGTACGTGGCCGCCATTCCAGAACCTTTCGGCCCCAACGGCCATCATAGTTTTAACATAGTTCCTGGTAACCAGTTCACTTAATATTCCAAAAACTATAGTCTTATTGTCTTTGTTTTCCATAAATCGCAATAGATTTTTCACCAACCGGGGGTTGCCCTTGGGTGCACTAAGCATTGCGCGTACAGGGATCATCGTCGGTTGGTATTACGTTCCATTAAAATTTTCTAAAAGGACTCTGCGAATTGGCTTCGGTCCCACGTACGTCTTCTAAAGGTCTATGAATTTAGGGTCCTGAGGTTTATACACCTCAGGACCCTGAATTCTACATAATAATAATAACGACGCTTTTGCTAGGTCCTTCATGGGTCCGACGTAGACCAAAAAGCTGTGAACGATAAACAAATCAAGTATATTGACTTCTAGTGGTTTGTGGCCCAAACTGCAGCTATACCAGAGAGGTTCGATGTTCACCCAAGACAAATGTTTATGTGATGAGCACGATCATTGGTTCTGTGTCTAGATGTAATTTATCTATAATATGTATCAGTTGTCTAGTTCTCATAGCACAAGCTCTTCTTAGTTTGAGGCTGGGTGACCTTATAAGAAAGTTGTGAAATATTATTAATCGTCAATAGGAAAGGCATCCATAGTAAATCCGTATTTTCATAGCTCATATGCATAATTATCACAAATTCAGGTAGTGTTGACTGACTACCTCAGCGCATTGCTGCAGGTCGTTTACTGTTAAAGAAATATAAAATAAAATACTGCAAAATCATAGAATAGAATTTAAAGTAACAAGTGACTGTGTAATCTTGACACTGGCTAAGTGTACAAGCCTTGCAAAGCACAAAAGAAAACAGCAGATAAATGTTATAAATCACTAGTTTTTAATTAGTACAAATTCTTAAAGGGGTTATTAGGTCTTGTTATTATATTAGCAAAGTTATGAGAGTTTTTTAATATCCCAAAATGTCACTGAATTTATGGAAATATTGTACAGGCTATTGAAAAACAATGGAAAAACACTACGCGTAGTATTTCCTAGGAGCAATTGTTATGAATGATTGATTAAATTATGAATTTACCAATTATGACAAAGGACATTGCTCGTCGTCCATACATAGCTCGCCTAAGATCCAACAGGGAGGTGTATTTACTCTTTGGGGTTTAGATAATGTATATATTCGATTAAACCTAAATTAAAACAACGGACACTTTTGAGAATTCTGAAAAAATCAAAACACTTTCGGATTTTGAGGTTACAATTATGCACAGAATGCGCGCGCCAAGTGACATTACTACCAAATGTCGACTGTTGTCATCTGTCAATTCGTTAACTGTCAGTGTCAATATGCTCGTTTCAAACAGTGCTTTCAATCGAGTTTTTTGATAAGGCTTATTATAGTTCCGCGTCATCATAGCGGACTGTTAGTAACTAAAAATCATTATCGTTTAACAAGTGTTGAGAATACTGACGCTTGTCTGTGTCAAACTCTTATTAAAAGTGCTGTTACAAAGACTTGGCTGTATGAGCTATAATACCTTTGCCTATTAAAAACCTCAAATTGAACCAAAAAATAATAGAACTATCACCGAGGATTATGACGGAAGTTAGGGACGAAAGTAAATACTTTTTAAAATGTTTTCGAAAATAAGAAGTGTCCGTTCTATTAAAATATAAGTAATGGATATTATTAAAAGAACTAATAATTATAGTAAATCTTTCATGCGTGTTGGTTCATAGGACATTTTTTACAATGTCCTTTTTGTGAACAATTTTGGGATTTCGCTTTTTTTTTTACTTTTGACTATACAAATGTGATCAGTAACGGGTAAGGATGGGGACCCATTTTTTTGTACTAAATAAAAAATAGGAATGTCACAGATTAAAGAAAATTTACGTACAGTTAGCAAGAAAATTTGGTTTCCAATCAATCCTGTTTTTAATAAAGTTAAACAATTATTTTCGATCAACTTAGGTTTGAGTATCAGAAAGCAAAAAAAAACTAGTGTTTGAGTTCTCAACTTTAATTTTGCAATGCGTAAACTTCCTGGTAGGCATAAAACACAGATTAATGTGTGCCTAAAACCGTTCATTGCCATTATTTGGTAAACATACTTACAATTAATTTTCGCGAATCGTACTCACGCGTTACCATCAGTCACGTTTTCCCGAATTAGCTACAATTTAATATTTATTATATAATCAGCAGATACCAGATACTGCTCTTCAACACGTGATACCAAACGTGCCTTATCGATAGTTGCTGTCTACCTGAATTTCTGGCTGACTTCCAAAAACGTGAACTATCCGTCTACACCTTTTTTCGTGGTAATCGTTTATTTAATTTTTACTTGATTTACTAAAACATCTGTCTCCACCGTTTTGGTAAATGTCTAAATACACAGGCTAATGGATGGGTACGCAGTTTTGTTTTGATTTGTTTTTGCTAAGTTTTCTACGCAGCGATTTGGTTTTGAAATTTTCTTCGCTACGGTTTCGTCCATTTCAAGTCACACGTTAGATCTTAAAATTCGATTTCCATAAACCTGCTCCATTCTGTTTCTTGACAAACAGCTGAAATCGCAAATTAGGGACTAGGCTTTCAGAAATCCTTGGTAGTTTACGTTGCAGGTCTCAAAATCGTGAGTCGTCCGTCTCCACCTTTTTAACCGACTTCAAAAAAATGGTTATCAATTCGGTTGTATTTTTTTATTTATAAGTTTGTTACCTTAGAACTCCGTCGTTTATGGACTGACCTGCAAAAGTTTTATTTCCTCTTAAAGAATATGCTTCCAAATTAGTCTATTTTTTTTTTTTAAATCCAGTTTTCATGATGAGATCCATGAGGAATCGAGGGAACTCCTTAAATATTATACGCAACCATATAGTGATTTTGGTGTTTTCATCGAGAAATTAAGCATTTAAAGTCAAAAAGTAACATTTGTTACTGAAGTGAAACTGACAAAGAAGACTAGAAATTGCCATAGGAACTTCATACTCACATAGATATCACAATGAAGACAGCAGTATAAGCGACTATGACAATACAAATAAATAAATAAATGGTTCTGAATAGTTATGTTGAAAATAGTATCATTGAAGTGACCTGATGATAATACTATAGGCGCGGGCTTGCGGACGGCGAGCAATAGGTAGCTCGCCGTCCGACCTTCCGGTAACCGTCCAGACCGAGCCCAGGTCGTCGACAGCGCGTATTATTCCACGCGCTACAGGGAGATATTAGCAAATCATAGGGGCCCAGCAGGGTCGAAGCCTACTGAGGCCACGGGTAGTGTGAAAGTGAAACCCGGGGCCATGGGTCGAAGGCAAAGAATGAACAGAAGTGGGTTTTTAGTCAGTAAAAGTCTGACACAACCTCTCGCTCTGCCTAAGAGCGGGATTTGTAGTTAGATGATTTTCCCACCTAAAAAAAAAACCTAATGATGATGATGATGGAGCAGGAAGCACCGGAACTCTGTATTTAATCAATGAATCCTATCCGTGTTTGGGCTTATTAGAATTGTCATGAGTTTCACTTTGGCTATAAGGTACTATCGAACTGATGTAGACACAGGAACTTCATAATAAAACAATGTAAGCTAGCAGTGTTTGGGTTGATTACAATTACCATGAGAAATAGGCTCTTTTATTATAAGTGTATAGCAACTAAAAAGAGTAAAATTAAAAACTTTTTCAAAAAAAAAATAACCGACTTCACTAAAGAAAACATTAAAAGGATCAAAATAACGTAATAACGGAACTTAATTACTTAATTTCGGAAGTCGATGTTTCTAGGTATTGTTTATTTTTTATTTAACACCGACTTAGAACACGAAGACAGTTGTTTTTCTTTTTTTAAATTTTTTTCTTAAACGTCTAACTTCATTTACTAAAACATGTCAATTTTGTTTTTAAATGTCTATGTACACAGGTTAATTGAATGGTTACGTAGTTTTATTTTGATATAATAATAATGACGACGACGTGGGTATGCACCGCGATGTGGTCGCAATGGACAAGGGACTCATCTCGTTATCCATGGTTAAATAGAACTGGCGCTAACCTGTGGTAGTTACTACTGATGACCGCAAGGAAGTATGGAAAGGCAAGGAGCTCCACGGGCACTTTTATCCGGCTCTTCATGAGTCTGATGTAGATTTTGCAGCGTCCGTGGCTTGGCTACATTTCAGCAACTTAAGGTTTTATCTGTGCAATTATAGACGAAGTCATCTTGACGAATAACTACCGGAGATATATAATGAAAGACGGGACGGTTGACGTGTGTCGAGCATGCTATCGTCCGGGTGAGTCCATCAGACATTATTATCTCTGGTTGTTCTCGTCTGGCTAACGGCGAGTACTTCTACAGGCATAACTAAGTAGCTAGGATTATTCACCAGTAAATTGGTTTGAAATACAACCTAGTGGATTCGGAAGTAGGTATTATAAGTATGCCCGAACCAGTTCTCGAAAATGACCATGTCACGTTGTACTGGGATGGGTCTATCATTACTGACCGGACTATTGTGGCCAATAAGCCGGATATAGTGGTGGTAGAACGATTAGCGCTCCGTGAAATAATAGTCGATTTGGAGGTATGCGGAACAGAGAGTAAAGTCCCGCAAACCGCCGTTATGTCGGCTGTCGTATGTATTCTTATCGTGCGGAAAACTGCTGAGTGTGCGATGCAGGATTAGTTCTTATGTGACGCCATAGATGTCGCTACAGTCGACGTCAGTATTCCACCTGATGAGAATCTCTGAATATTTGAATTTTATATATCTATTCATTATTTGTATCAGATACAAACGATCTATATTTTTGTTAGTAGTGTTACTTTTAAGTGTAAAATTCGTTTAAAAAAATTATGAAATATATCGTCCCTGCGATTGGATCGAAATATTTTATTTGACTTTCTGGGCGGACCCCCTTAAATATTTATTTTATTCTATTTTTTAGTATTTTTTGTTATAACGGCAACGAAAATACATCATCTGTGAAAATTTCATCTGTCTAACTATCACGGTTCATTAGATACAGCCTGGTGACAGACGGTCAGCGGACTCTTAGTAATAGGGTCCCGTTTTACACTTTGGGTACGGAACCCTAAAAAATGTTTTTTTGTTGAGCTGTTGTTGTTGAAATGCACTAGGAGTACAGACACGCCCACAAGTCGCGTAAAGTAACATTTAATAGCTATAACACTAATTATATGTAGTTGAGCATGTTTGTTAACTATAGTCCCCGTGTGATGTCCCCCAGTCCTTGAGAAGTAATTAGATTAATCGAAGATAGTGAAAAACATCTTTATAAGTGTGGTAATTACACTAACATTGTAATGTATGTATTTATGTATGTGTAAACTTGTGTTTGTTGCTCTTCCCTTCCCCGCTTAAACGGTAGAATGCATGACATTTTGATACCAGGATAGCATAGATATACATAGGCATTATTGTTGGCTTGCTTATACGCTTTGGTGCGTACTGTAAGTATAGCAAGCAATTGATAAATAAATAGGCTATAATTTATAAAGGTGAGAAGTACTAATTTAACGCGGGTATCGTAATAAATTTAAAAAAAAAAGGTGACGTGAAGATGTAAATATTTATTATGGGTCTATCCTGTTCCACATGATGACATGACTCACATTTTAAATCGTTTTGATCAAAATATTGACATTATATACTGCTGTTTGATAACAAGCTCTGATTCTCGGATCTATTTGAGCTTCCATTGACTTAGTAAACGGTAGTTTTGTCAAGGACTCGCGAATACTGTCATGTTAATGGACACGGGCGTAGGGTTATCGCACATTGCAATTTATTTGTACAACTTTTTTTTTTGGGGTGGAAAGTGATCAAATAACTGGGGTGAGCCTAAAAGCAGGTCAGACATTTACTGACTAATTTTCACACATTCCCGCTACCTTAGCTAGCATAGGTCCTACAGGGCCCCTTAAGCTAGCTGCCGAGATGCTCTTTGAAACGCCGTGGTTTACAACGACACGCCGACCGAGTTTGGTCTTTACGGGACAGCTGGACGGCGAACTATCCATTGCTCGTCGATCGAAGTCCGGAGCGTGTTTTCACCACACTGTTCTCATTTACTACTGCATCTATCTTAATGGGAATCTGGAAAAACTTAAAGTTATGACATGTTGAAAGCTATTAATTAAAACAAAAATCCAAAAAAGGCGGTCAGAAGTTATAGCACTCCTAAAAGAATCCGTTATCCAGTCTTCCGCGAATCCATTCATACACGATATTTACTAATAAGGACTCATCATCGTTATTTCTTAGTACTGCCGTATCAAGTGGGCATCTTAGAAGCGAGCCTCGTGCAAATAATTGATCAAACAACGTTTACGAGGAAAATGGACAATGACATGTATCTCCATGGTACGTCAAACATTGCGTTGTTAACACAAAAAGGAAAAACAGGGTGTAAAGTTTATACCATGGTATAATTCTGTATCCGGGAGTACTAGGAATGCAACAAGTTGTGAGTGGTAAACACACATCGAAATCCCTTGAGAAGCATCGTGGTAGGCAGGTATGTACCTAAATAAATGGTAATAATTTCTGTTTGCCTTGCTATTCTAATACGAGTACCAAGGTACTAGGAACCCATAGAATGACTGAGATCTATTATGACGAGGTCCGTGTTCCTCATGCACACATTATTTCATTCTTGTTTAATTTTGAATCCATGATATCCATACAAAAAAAAGTGTAATTTTCAGCAGTATCCGAGGTTTTATTTTTATGACAACACAAGAAGGAACATATAGCTACCAGATATTACGTAAAAATTTAATAAAATTTCCTACTGGCTGTGTCTTTCGGAAAATTCTCCAAGTCATCTTGCGTCATCTCAAAGTATAGTGTTACTACACTTTGTGATAAGTACCTAAATATGTTGTTGTTCAGTAAAAGATACGCAATTTATGCACATCAACTTAAAGACGTGTAGAACACCCTCTTAACCCTAAAACAAAGAATACGTACTTACATATCGTCATCAGTATCACCTTTTTAACCGCCTTTTAATGTCTGAGTGCCTGGTTAAACCTTTGCTCTCGGATTTTACGTAAACTGGCTTATGTGGTCTGTATGCCAATTTATTTGAGACCAACAGTACCTTTTCTTTTTCTTTCTTCAGTCGCCATTTGTTTTTTTAGTCTCTTAATAATCAGATCAGGTAAATATTTGATGATCATGAATATTGGTCAAACTGTAACGTACTTACACTGATTATCTACTTAATAATGACCAGCTATCAATTGTTATTGAAAACTCGTAAAACCTTTATTATCACCTCAGCGCTCCTTGTGTCAGAAAATAATATCTCCAAAATATTATTTTATATTTTTCTAGCGAACCTTCCAGTTTCGTTCGGATGTTAATCTTTGAAATTCTTGGCCTATCTCCTACTACATACTCGTAATTATTTATATGTGCATATTTATTAAACATCTAAACGATTGCGGAATGCGTTGCCGATGCCAATTAGGCAAGCCCAGTCACTAGCTTCTTTCAAAAATCTAGTCAAAGATCATTTCCTTTCACTGTAATTAGTCCTGCTTCTATCCAAATTCAGTTCTTTCATCACTATCCCACCTCTTTGTATTTTTCTTTTTTTTATCTATTTATTTCTTTAAAATTATGTAACATATAATATACAGGATGTTTGGTGCATCGTGTGCCAAATTGAAATGGTCGACGGGAGGGGTCACCTGCTATCCTTTCAGACCCCTAAACTCTTCAATATTCAAGAGTTTGTTTTTGTCTTTTATATTTAATAGCTATACAATATAATTTTATATCTATTTATAGTCAAATATATATAATTAATGTAAAATTTAATTTGCAGTACATCGCAGACTACCCCCTTTTTATGTTAAGTTCTTATCTATCCTAAGGTTGTCTAGTAGATATCGCTTTTAGCGATGAGACCGACATTGTACCTTTAGAATAAGTTAGTTTAAAAGTTTTATTACTGTTTTGGTCTACAATAAAGTTCTATTCTATTTTAAACCTTCCACATGAATCAGTCGTCAATCGTCTGGTGAAAACCGTATCATAATCTATTCAGTAGTTTTTGAGTTGCTTACAAACAGATAGACAGACGCGGTGGGGGACTTTGTAATATATGTATGTATAAAGAGATAAGCATAAACACGCTCTAATGTACAAAAAGCTGTGACTTTTCGTAAATAAGATCTTTTGTAACAAAATCACGTAAAGTATTGAGACGTGTTTATCAAGTATTTTAAATTAGCTTTTGCCTGCGACTTTGCTTCTATGAAACTCTAAATAAGGTTAACTCGGCTTTGCGATTCCTGCCGAAGTAAAAAACCACAATTTTGGTATTTTTCTACAATGGCCTTTCACTACTAGAATGCCCTAAGTCTAATAGTCTCAGGTTTTAGGTAGAAAGTTGAAAAACTGAGTCGACGGGCATACAGAGAAAAACGAGTTCAGAGCTGGTTCAGAGATCAGCTAAGACTGGCTAAATCTGCAAAGAGGCAGAAAACCTACCAATCTTTGCTTCAACCTAAGGGGATGCTACTCGACATACATTTTCACTGTTTTTCATACATCCGTTTTTATGCGATTATGATGTTATACACATTTTTCATTAGATATTTTGCAAACACAGTATCTTGTGGATATTATCTAGGCTTCTATTGAAATTAATTTATAAATTTGTGTAAAACTAATCCAGTAAAGACCTCTGAAAACCTGCTATTTTGCATGAACACTTCATAATTTACTCAATAATTTATAAAGTCAAAAAGTATGACGATAGAAGCTTTGCAAATTTAATCAAGATTCTAAATGACGACAACTTTTTTTTTTCAAAACTTCTAAGAGTTAAAAAAACACGTATTTTCTGGAACAAGTTTTGTAAAATATTCGTGTAAATCACGGAATTGCCGAATGCAAACAGCTAGAGTTTTCAGGCGTTATCTGTCGTTTTCGCGTTGCTTTTTCGTCAAACATCGCGTTGGATTGCGTTAGATGAAGTAACAAGCTTTTAAACTATGATCAATGTTGACAATAGTGTGAAAAAGGACCCTCCTAAAGTACTAAAGGACTTTATATCAAATGATTTCTTCCGCTCTGAGCGGAAAGAGAGGTAGTGTCAGACTTTTACTGACTAAAACCATCCCATGTTCTTTCAGTTGCCTTTTGCATTCCAAGGCTAACTCGAAGGTTAATTTTAACATATGTAATTGAAGATTTAGATAATGACTCTCTTGCCATTATTGTATATTATAAAATTTTCCATACAGGCCACTTGTTACAGAGGAAAATTTCCAAGGGACTTATAAGTAAAATTATAGCTTAGCTAATAAGATGTCATCACTCACTAAGTATGGAGCATTTGCATGACGATGTCGTAATACGCAAGATTTAAGATATCAGTCAGAGTATATACTTTTGTATTATATAACAGCTTCTTTGTCAAAGTAACCTTTGTACGACAAATAACAAGTTTTTCAGATCTTTGATGTAATTCGGTTTAAGAGTGAACGACCCATAATAATTACAATACAACAGATCTGACGTGATTATGACATATGTTATTACACATATTTTCTAGATATTTAAAATCACATAAGTATATCTATCCAGTTGTTATTATTTAGGTTTTTATTCAAAACCAAATTTTAATTTGTGTAAAACTATGGTAACTCCATGCTACCATGGTAATGATTATTTTATTTGATTATAAGTTTGACATTATTTATTATTTTGATATTATATCAAAATAAAAATGTTATAATCAAATAAAATAATTCAAATCATGTTTCATTAATGTTTTAATCAAATTAAATTATTATAATTTGATTTTTAAGTTTGATTTTGATTCATCATCATAATCAGCATTTCAGCCGAAAGACGTCCACTGTTGGACATAGGCCTCCCCAAGTATCGCCACAACGAATGGTCTTATGCGTCTCGCATCCATCGGATTCCCGCGACCCTTACCAGGTTATCGTCCACCTTGTAGGAGGCCTTCCAACACTACGTCTTCCGGTACGTGGTCGCCATTCCAGAACCTTTCGGCCCTAACGACCGTTCTGCGAGCAATGTGCCCTGTCCATTGCCACTTAAGTTTGGCGATTCTTGATTTTGATTATATAATTTGATTATATTATTTGATTATTTTCATTTGATTATAATGTTCGATTTGATTTAATGATTTATTTTTTACCTATGTTGCTGTGCCCTTACAAGGTCCATAAATGTACCTTAGCTTAAAGCCTATTGTAAACCATATTCACATTATAGTATGCAAATAAATGAAATGAAGTATCAGTTCGGAGTCCAGAACAAGAAATTATTCACCTTCTTTTCTACTCACCATCCACAACACAGAACGCAAATGCGTATCACAGGATTTTGATGAGGCTTAATTATAAGGTGTTAAGGTGTCCAGATGGTAGCATAGTATATTGCATCGTCCACATTTTGTTGGAAGTAAATCTATGAAGCGACAGAAAAAGAAAAATGTTATATGGGTCTGATGCCTGTCAGAACAAGCTAGTTCTAAAGAGTTACCGTGGCCCTGGATCCCAAAGAGCAACTGAAGAAACACAGATGGGTTTAAGTCGTAAAATTCTAACAGTCCCTTTTGCTTCACTCAGAGCCAAAGGAGTTCATTTGACGATTTTCGGCAGAAAAAAAGGATTTTAAAAAGTTTTTATTGTATATGTCGTAGATAGACAAGTGACCGCTAACAAAACGGCGTTGTGTTCAAGATTGCATGTCAAGTAATTGATTATTATAAAAACATGTATTACACATGCTTTTGTAAGCAATAAGCAAGGTGGATTAATACTTACCTATGTATATAAAAACGATTAGATCGAATGTGTTTAAAAAGTGATGAATGAACACGATCATCATTAATAACTTTAATACCTATTGAGAAGATTTTTATGACTAAAATTCATTTGTGATCACTGAATTAATAATATTATTACTCCTTACAAATATTACATAACATTTATGACTATGCGCAAGTAGAGTTTACTATAAGATATATTTGACTGGCCTGTTGGTCTAGTGGTTAGTGGCCCTGACTGCTATGCCGGAGGTCGTGGACAAATGTTTGTGTGATGAGCACGATCATTTGTTCTGTGTCTGGGTGTAATTTATCTATATACGTATGTATTTAGAAATATATAACTATGTTTATCCGTTGTCTAGTACCCATAACACAAGCTCTGCTTAGCTTGGGACTAGACGGCGTTGTATGATAGTAGTGGAAAAAAAAATTTTCTTTCTTAGCCTGCCTGGATTAAGTTCCTACTGCTGGATAATAGTCTCCTCTTTCTCAATCTTTTGCCTAGCTTCAGGTGTTCAGTGAGTGACAATCTTTGCCCATTTGTTTTGTACGAGTAGCAATCGCTCTGTGACGTAGCCAGTCGATCACTTCAAGCTGGCTATTTTTCCCCAATATGTGGGTGGCGATTTCGTGGTGGTAGTGCGTTCATGATGATATTTCTTACGAAAGTTAAATTTTTTTAGATAGAATATTATCAAATGACTTCTTACGCTCTAGGGTTGACCGATCTTTTTATGCCACTAAAACTATTCAAAGCATATCGAAAAGTCGAAAGCATGTGGGAGATCATACATTAATTACACAGTAAGTAATAGTGAGCAAAATAAGCGGTGGCTCGGCTACGGTGGTCGGAAATCGGGATCGGGATCCCGGCGGCTGGGGCTTGAGGGCACCTTCGCGCGAGCATATGCGGCCTCCTCCTTTGCTAACATTAATGCTTTGCAGAAGGAGGTGACCGCCTGCCATTCCTCCTCGCTTCGGAGGACACGGCGGTGCTCTGCCTGAGGGGCACACCTCTACCGTGTGCTCCACCGTATCCTCCGGGCGGTATCCTCTTTGGCAGCCGAATTGTTCAAAAGAGTTATCGCGACCCGGGAACGCACAGGGCCACTGAATTGTTTGATAATAGTAGTTAAGTCGTTCGATCATTGAACCGCATCAGATGTATGGCGATGCGCCAGTGGTACATGGAGGACATCTCACCCATAAGTACGCAAAAAGTTACAGCTATAGGTACAGTTAATGAGTAGAGTCTGTGTTTCCTGATAGCTACAACCCAGGAAGTCAAGAGGGAATAGATTACTTCTAGGCAAGTGTGCTCCATCGTCGACCACATCGTCGTTTTCCATCATGTGAGTGAACCAATGCGAGCCTATCCACAATAATAAAAAAAAACCAGGCAAGTGCGAGTCGGACTCGCGCACTGAGGGTTTCGTACAAACTTACCTATGAAAACAGTTCAATTCCAGAATTGAGTTACGAAGAGATTTCCGCAAAAAAACTTTTTTTTGTGACGTAACTACAAATTAACAATTTTTAATTTTTTTCTACAGTTGTGGTACCTACCTATTGGTATGAGACCTTGCTAGGTCAAACCCTATGAATTTTAATTCCCTTGAGAGTGTCGAAATATACGTTTTTTCCGACATAAACGACCGTATCGTCTTTTTTCATGAACTCAAAAAGATTTTTTCACAGATTCAAGGGACTGCATACGTATTAAGTATTAATTTCAACTCGATACCTCCACGCGTTCCTGAGATAAAGGGTCTTGGCAGGCAGACAGACAGACGGACAACAAAGTGATCCTATAAGAGTTCCGTTTTTTCCTTTTGAGGTACGGAACCCTAAAAAATGATATCCCATCATCAATGAAATAACCCCATCCTCTTAAAACCATTAATTTTTTCTAAACAAAAAATAACTTCGAAGGAAAAATCTGTGACATTTTTTGCCTTACGAAAACTATAAAGGCAGGTGTATATGATGCAATAAAAATGCAATTAATCAATTAAATTATTCAGCAAATAGACAAAATGACCCGGATATCGATTGTAACTGTGTTACACGAGGGTTCTCAATGCTGACTTCCGCAAAAATATGGTGATTAAGTTATGTTGCTAACTCCAGTTATTATGCAGATTTATTAAGAAACTTGTACACTGTACGATTTCTATATTTTATTTTGTTTCAGTCTTCTTTTCCATGTCGAAAGTTAAACTCTTATTAATTGAATCTGACATTGTATTATTATTATTAATTTTAAATTTTTAACTTTTTCAAATTGTATTGTAACTGTAATGTAACTATGGGTATTCTACGCCTGAAATAAATGAATTTATTTATTTTATTTAAACCGAATAATGTAAAAAAAAAACAGGTCCGCCATCATGATGATATTATCTCATAATACTTGGTGTCGGCGCAACACGATGTTTTCTTCCACTCTTTCCTGTCATCCGTCACACTATCACTATGGGCACGCCACAATTATGGCGATAAGTCCCCTCTTTGAGGCGTGGTTGGAAAGACCTCACGGCGTCCTCACCTTCCGCATGACGTAGGTTCTCACCGAACATGGTAAGTTCGGAAAGTTCCTATAGCCACTGTGTGGAACACCCGGAGGACACGGTGGAGCACACGGTGGAGATGTGCCTCGCTTGGGCAGAGCAACGCCGTGTCGTCGTGGGGGCGATCGGCGGCGGCGATCTCTCGCGCCGGGCCTTGGTACAGGCCATGGTCTGGAGTGAGGAGAAGTGGCGGCCGATCGCTTGAGGCAACGGTCCTCACGTCCTAGTCGGCACCGGGATTCCGATCCCGATTTCCGGCCACCGTAGGCGCAGGCTTTCGGACGGCGAGCAATGGGTGGCTCGCCATCCGACCGTCCGGTAACCGTCCGGACCGAGCCCAAGTCGTCGACGGCGCGTATTGTTCCAAGCGCGCCTCAGGGTGATGTCAGCAAATCGTAGGGGCCCAGCAGGGTCGAACCCTACTGGGGAAATGGGTAGTGTGAAAACGAAACCCGGGGCCATGGGACGAAGGCAACGAAGGAACAAGAGTGGGTTTTTAGTCAGTAAAAGTCTGACACTATCTCTCGCTACGCCCAAGAGCGGGATTTGTCATTAGATGATTTTCCCACCTTAAAAAAACCCGTCACACTATCACTAACTCCATTTTCTTTTTTATCACTTCTCACACATTTATTTTTTCTTTGGCGTCCTTCTCCCTTTTTATTCATACAGATGTATACTCAAAACTTTTTAGTAACATGTGTTTTATCCTTCCTCTTCACATGACCATACCAAGACAAACCTTTTAACTTTTCAGTCACTGTCGCCGCTTTCCATTTTTTTTCAAATATACTCATTTCTCACTTTATCCATTCTCTCCTTTCTTCTTTTTTATAATAATAATAAAAAACGTTTATTTCGGACCTTTCCGTCTAAAGTAAACACTTAGGTACAGCATTTATACAACACACAAAATATTAAAAACAACACACAACGGAAAAAAAAGAAAAAGTTTAATACACAATTAAACGAAAAGAAACACATACAAAACAAAAAACTTCACACATTTAGTGCGGTGAGGGGGAACTGTTCAGTACTCACCGTGCAGCGTGCAAGCGTATCCAGCGTTGCAGCAGTGGAGAGTCCCACTTGTCCGCAAACACGTTCACAATATTCTTGCTACTAAAACACACAAACAAACAAACACAAAAAACACACACAAACAGTAAACACACAGTAAATAGTTTTTCTTTCTTTCTACTGGTCCTAACACGGCTCATCAGTGACGCACTTTGCTTCCTAATAAGGACATGAAAGCCATCATTGTGTGCTTCTGCGAACATGGTGGAGGCACTGCAGCAACGTGGTAGCCCCAGCAACACCCTAAACGCTATTGTATTGAACACCTAAGGCGCTATATGCTCCCAGTCTGTTAGCCCACAGACTACACGTGTAAAGTTTTTGGCAGTAAGAATTAAAAAGCGTAACATTCACTTGATTACTGCTATGTACCTGTGGGCAAACATATTACACCGGACAGCCAACACCCTACGTGCTCTCTCAATGTCTGTGTTGTCTCCAAGGTCTTCGGAAACTCAGTGGCCCAGATACTTAAACTACGTGACTCTGTTTAAAGCGTTACCAGCTAAGGTGACTGTGGGTACAATTACATAACTTTTACCACGCCCTTTAAAAAGTATAAATAGTAATTTAATAAGTATCTATAAATGGTCTGCTATGTTAGATTTACATTCGTTAATTCCGTGATTTACTCGAATATTTTACAAAACTTGTTCCAGGAAATACGTGTCTTTTTTAAACCCCTAAAATTTTTTGAAAAAAATTTACATCGTTCAGAATCTTGATTAAATTTGCAAGGCTTCTATTCTTTGTTCTTCTAGGGTTCATGAATAATAGCAGATTTTCAGAGGTCTTTTACTGGATTAGTTTTACACAAATTTATAAATTGATTTCAATAGAAGCCTAGATAATATCCACAAGATACTGTGTTTCCAAAATATCTAATGAAAAATGTGTAATAACGTCATAATCTCATAAGAGCGGTTGTATGAAAAACAGTGAAAATGTATGTCGAGTTGGAGGCCCTTAAGTTCTAGTGTATGGAGGCGAAAATTTGTGATTGTGTATATGTATATTTGTTACTTCTTTACGCCCGAACGGCTGCACGGATTTAGATGAAATTTGGTACACGGGTAGACCATATCCTGGAATAGCACGTAGGATGATTTCTACTTTAAAGCCGCTATATCTCACATAAGTATGGAAATAGAATCGCTTATGTTATAAATAGTACCTTGTTATAAATATTATCCGTACTGCTATGCATTAATATCTATTCTAAAGCCTATTCTTCATTCCTAACATACCTATAGCAAGTCAGACGGAGTCAATTTCAATTAATTACAAATGCGTTAATCGAGGCTGTCACATGTTTTACACACGGTTTCTCTATGATTCATTTACATTAAAAGTATAATATAATATTGTGGAGTGACATCGATATTAGTATAATAGCATAGCATAGACGGCCTTATAATGCTCCCACTATTAGGACTCAGGCCTCCTCTCTAGGAGAGGGAATGGCCCGTAATCCACCACGCAGGCCCAGTGCGGGTTGGCGGATGTCACATGTCTTCGAATTTTTGGTTCTAGGACATGCCGGTTTCCTCACGATGTTTTCCTTCACCGTTTTGAGAGCAGTGCTAATGAAATAAATTACACAAAGTAGTGCGCCTGGCTGGGTTTGAACCCACGACCTACAACTCGTAAGTCGGAGCCGTTACCACTCGGTCACCACTGCTCATTATATATATATTAGTATAATACGGATCATTAATTAATGAAGCAAGAATCAAAGCATCGTCGGCCACATCACCGCTTACCATCAGGTGAAATAGGGGTCAAACGCGAGCCTATCAATAATAAATAAACCGGTTTTGAATTGTCAAGAAATCATTCAATCAAAAAAGAAACGCATTCCAAGCGTACATCTCTATGGTTAAGAATGTGCAAGAAACTATGGAACTATTTTTCTAATCCCGGGAATTCGGGCAAATAAAACTGATTTTTCTTTACTGTCTTTTTACTACCACTTCTCATTACCAATACAATCCCGCGACTATACCGGGATTCCGGGATCAAATCCTCTAATCACAGCACACCACACACCTCACCCCACTCCTACATTACCACGTCATCCCCATCCTCATCACATTTTATTTTATAAATATATTTTTCTCACATTTGATTTCTAACTAGTTTACATAAAATTTATAAATTATGTACTTAAATAAAGTCACAATATTCTCAAACCATGCTCTCAAAATGTCACGAAATACCTATAATAGCCTCTAATTAAATTATAATAAACGCGAAATGTAGATATTATTAGATATTAAAATTCCAAGGTTATTAACACAATAGATTTTAAAATAAATAAGCCTGTAAGTAGATTCTTACTTACAACTTATTATGTGAAACTATTATGGTCCCTAAGGGCAGAGGTTAATTTTGTAAGTGTTCAAACTTCATTATATTGATTGATATGACAAATGCTGTCTTCGTCAAAAGAATAAAATAATATTATTATCTAACATAAACGTAGTTTTTTTTTATCTGCGATTATAGATGTAGGTAGGAAGGTTGCCAGGTTATTTTAGGATTGAGCGGGTCACGTCAGCCTCATGATCATTGGCCGCTGGGCAAGAGTCTCCATAAAGTGAGTGCCATAGGATGGACAACGCCGCCGAGGCCGGGGGCGGGGAGAGGAGGCAAGATAACCTAGATGCCTACTGTTCTACTCGGGCTTGCGGACGTCAAGTAATGGGTAACTTGCTGTCTGGCCGTCCGGTAATTGACCAGACCGAGCCCAGTCGTCAACAGCGCGTAGTGATCCACGCGCTCCTCAAGGAGATGTCAGCAAATCGATGCCCGCTAGCTAGGACCGCGGGGAATTTCTAAAATGGAAACCCGTAGTCCTAGAACGCAAAGGGCAAGTAAAGGACACTGCTGTGGTTTTAGTCAGTAAAAGTCTGACACGCCCTCCCGCTCCGCCCAGAGCGCGAGTAGTCATTAGATGATTTCCACACTTAAAACAAAGTTCTGTTTTGAGGTGGCTCGAGAAAAAAATGCCTGAAAGAAGTTGAAAGAGGCCTAGCAGAGGGAGAAAATTGGCTAAATTAAAAAAAAAAAACTTAGTAAAAGGACGTATGTATCACTAGCTTTTACCCGCGGCTTCGCCCGTATACTTAAAATATAACTTATGTCACTCAGGAATAAAGCAGCTTTATAAGGGTGAAAAATTTTTTGCAATCAGACCAATACTTTCAGAGATTACCTCCTACAAACAAAAAACATAAAAACAATAAATAAAAATTTCCTCTTTAAAATATTTTTTTTTTTTTTTTTTTTTATAATATTCCACAACTAACACACAACGCCGCCTAGTCCCAAGCTAAGCAGAGCTTGTGTTATGGGTACTAGACAACTGATAAACATACTTATATATTTTTAAATACATACATATTATAGATAAATTACACCCAGACACAGAACAAAATGATCGTGCTCATCACACAACCATTTGTCTTGGGTGGGAATCGAACCCACGACCTCCGGCATAGCAGTCAGGGCCACTAACCACTAGACCAACAGGTCTGTCTAAAGTATAAGTATAAGTATATTAGTATGTATAATATTAGTATTAGTATGTAAGGATCGTAGATGTAGTTTTTAATTGTTTTAATCCAAATAAACCAGTACTTGACTGCAATCCTACTTGATGGTAAGCAGTGATGCAATCATTGATGGTGAGGTGAGTTGATGGTGGTGATGATGGTGAGTTCACTCTCTAGTTACGCAGAACATTTAAGGTGTATAAGAACCGGTGTTATTACAGTTATGTGAGATATTTCAGCATTTTCTATGAGATACTTCCGTACACGTGCGTTGTATTATCACACAATAAACTATACAAAAATATTTTCAGAAAGTAACAGGTGAAAAAATAATCTACTAGTCTACATCAAAAAGTACGTTGAACTTTCCCAGAAGTATTTGTTAAGAATCTGGGATTCTAGACAGGATTTCCGGACCTGGATTCTTGATCTGATTTCCGGAGGACGAAAGACGGAATTTTACGTACATGTATTTTTATACAAAATCCCAATGTCCCGACCTAAATGGGACAACGACGTTACAACTCTGATATCCTAGTAACACAGAAGGAAAATTAGGTATTCTTTTCAAAGAAATACCTATATCTATGTATGTCTTATGTTACACTAGTTTTCTATTAGTATTTACACAGCTAGAAATGAACAATGATAATAAAAAATAAAATAAAAACAACTTCTATATTACACAGTAGAAGACTGCCATCGTACCCATTATAAGTCGTGTTACTTTTTTTGGCGTACAATAAAGTTTATTCTGTGTTGTGTACTCTAGCTGCTTGGTATACCCTACCCTACAGCCCAGGCGCTCAATCTGCTGGGATTGCTCAAAAACTGAAAGTTGACTTAAATAATTAAGTCAACTTTGTAACAATAAAACTACCCAATCTTTGTAATAAGTTATGTTTAGTACAAATATAAGGCTTGCTATAAGTGTAGCCAATGCAAAATTATATATTATATATAAAATTATATTATTTTTATAGTGTTACAGGACTATAATGCACATAACAATTAAGGTGTACATAGCGCTCACTACAATATCTTGCTGCATTAAAAAAACAATCTTACATTTAATTACTCTCAGCCAGATTAATACAATTAATGAAATAAAATCGAACAAGTCAATTTACATTCATATTAAAACCCACAAATTAAAATGAATTGAAGACATTAATATCATTAATATGAATTAATTTGTATCTGAGAGCAGTCTGTTTTCTTTTTACACTCTAACTCACGTACGTCACTACAACTCTGTACGACAACCGGAAGATATCCCAGTGGCGTACATGCTTGAATGAGAGTATTATCGAAGTTATTTTTAGCTTAGCCAATAACCGCTTAATATAGCCATATTTCACGGGGCTGAATAGCTGACCCAAAACTCCCTTTTCACCATAATTTATAACTCCCACGTTTTATTTATGAATGAAAATGCCATGATAAGGATAAAACGTCCTACTTGGCTTCTAGATCAAAACCGTAAAACCACCGTACTTGTTGCCTTTGGAAAAAGCGATATATCGAAAATACAATTTTTTTTTCGGGATTGAGATCAGCTTTAAAAGTTCCATATTCGATATCAGGTAGGCTGTTGAAAAAACTGCCTAGCGACAAGGGGAACTCTTAAAAAGGAAACCCGTGGTTCTAGAAAGTACGGACAACTGAAGGATACAGGTGTGGTTTTAGTCAGTAAAAGTCTGACACACTATCTCGATCCACCCTAGAAAAGGGCCTTGGCACAGGCCGCGGTCCGGAGCGAGGAGGAGCGGCAGGCGGTCGCCTCTTTCTACGAAGCAGTAATGCTCGCAAAGGAAGCGGGTTAGTGTTCCACGCGCGCCTTAAGCAGATGTTAGCAAATCGAAGGGGACCAGCAGGGTCGATGCCTACTGCCATGGGTTAAGTGAAAATGAACCCCCAGGGCCCTAAAACGCAAGGCAAAGAAGGAACAAACGAGTGGGTAAGTAAAAGTTTGACACGCCCTCCCGCTCGGCTCAAGGGCAGGAGTTGTCATTAGATGATTTCCCATCTAAATTTGTGATGTAGACGAGCACTAAGCAGGGATTTTTCGAAAATTATCTTTTAGGGGGCTAACGAAATCTCCCCTAGATTTCGTTTGTAAGCCAAAATCTTATTTTTAGATCTAAAATCCTTGAAATTTGCCACAAAGGGTGATCTAAATAAATAATAGGTTGTCTATATATTTATTTTCTAAACTACACCCGTAAGTAAACCCATTCAGGGGATTATTTCTGGACTTAAGACGCTTGAAATTTGGCGCAAATAGGTATTTACCTAAATGAATAATAAATATGGCCATTAATTCACGCAAACGGAGTCGCGGGCAAAGTTCTAGTCATTCCTTACACGGGGAAGCCGCAAACAGAAGCTATTTTTAAATTGTATGCCATTATGACAGAAATATTTTTTTACAAAAGCTGTTTTTTCTCTCATTTCTTTGATTGAGTTCTCGCTTTTTGTCATCCGAGGTCATAGGTTTTATAGTATCTTTCTCCTCGGTTTCGAGGTTAACAGCAGAAAATCAATATTATATTAAATAGGAATTAGATTAGATGCCTCATAAGCTAACTCTTGCGGAACTGATAAAGTTATAAAAAATAATCTTTAGAGGTTATCTGCCATTTACCTAAATAGAGCGGAAGGGTGGGCTAGTTCTAGATTAACACTAGAAGTGCGGAATATCAATGTCAATTTTCGCCATTTTATTTTTGCTAGTTTTTTTTTTCAGTCGGAAAATCATCTTATGACATCCCCCGCTCTTGGATGGAGCGGGAGATAGTGTCAGACTTTTAATGACTAAAAAAGTGCCTCGTTGCCTTTCGTACCAGGACCGAGTCTTCCTTTCAGAATCAGACCCTTGGCCTCAGTAGGCTTCGACCCTGCTGGGCCCCTATAGTTGCTGACATCTCCTTGAGGCGCGCATGGAACAGTACGCGTCGTTTCTTTTTGCTACAGTAGTTAGGACTTGGAGAGATGGTATATAAACTGGTAAATTATAATCTTATGTATATAAAAATAAATAGCTGTTCGTTAGTCTCGCTAAAACTCGAGAATGGCTGGATCGATTTGGCTAATTTTGGTCTTGAAATATTCGTGATAGTCCAGGAAGGTTTAAACGGAGAGAAAAATGAAAAAAAAACGAAAAAAAAAACCGAATACAACGCCATCTCTAATTAAAATGTCATTATAAAATGAATTATGCTGTTCTCATATTGCCAGTAGATGGCGTTATCCTAACTATGAGGCAGTACGAAGTTCGCTGGGTCAGCTAGTACAATATAATTATCATGTATATATTGTATTATACACCTATTATATACATACACCTATTTTGGTGTATTTTGCTACTCTACGCATAATAAAACTAGAACAGAGAGTACATAAGAATGGGTCAAATTTGTGACGCCCGTGCTTCTAGTGATACACTCTCTCTTGCTCCACCCGAAGCGGGAGGAGTTATGTGATGTGATATCCCACAAAAAAATATTAAAAAGGGATTCAGAAATACTTAAAAAAATAACATAAGACTGTAGCGACAATTACAAGTCGCCACTTAGGAACTAAACTACAAAATCTTCCATCGTGGTGTTAGAGTTCTCGATTAAAACATATACAACATTCCAAAATCGATTATCGGGTAGTTGTCCGGACCAGACACAATACCATTACGCGGTCGCTACTCCAGAACCTTTCGGCCCCTTCAACCATCTGTTCAATGTACCCTGTACCCCTAGCCAAGTCGATAATCTGCAATCGTTTAAGCTAGTCGAATATTAATCAAATGTATGGGAATGACATCATCTCAACGTTAAGTCACGTGGTCAGAACAAACGAATTGAAAATTAGTAGCCAAGTTCACATCGTTCAAAATGATAGAATGAATTGTTGTCGTTTCTACAGTGTTCAACGCTACATCCTTTGTTATTGTTGAACGACATTGTAGAACGAACGGCCGACTCAAGCGCGTCAACATGGCTACCAACTTATCATCGTTTTCTAAAATTGCCGACACTGAGGCGTTACCGATTGGAGAACGGAATTCGACACGAAACGGTTGTAACTTGGCTAGGGGGGCTGCAAACTACCACTTAAGTTTGGCGATTTTTCGGGCTATGTCGGTAACTTTGGTTCTCCTGTGGATACCTTCGTACTAACGATACAGAAGTAATTTATCCTCATCATCACTATTTGATGTCAAAATTGCATGTAGCGGAGATGAGAATGTTGAGATGGATGTGTGGTGTGACGAGAATGGATAAAGTGAGAAATGAGTACATTAGAGGAAGTTTGAAAGTGGCGCTAGTGACTGAAAAAAGAATATTCAACGTACTTTCCCCTCTTCTCCTCATACCGTCTTCTTTGATATCGTATATTGTAAACGCTCTCTTACATTATAATATTTTTGCAGACATAAAAGTTATTATTTTTAGACAATTAGTAATCATTGTTTTATAAAATGTTACGTGATGAATTGAGACAAAATTGACATAACGACTTCGTTGCTATTTTAAAACGATGTATAATATCATGAAATCTAGGTCAAGTATGTGAGAGAATTATGTAACAGAAACAGTTACATAGATTGATATTATTTTTCATAGTTTAGGATGCTGCTTTGTTTAAAAATATTTATTTTATTCTCTAATTCCAGGACTGAGGGCCTGTTTGAAAGAGTAAATGTGGCCCTAGAATGAACATAGGTGGGTTTAGTTCCATGGGTTGTGCGAAAGTGAACCCCAGAAACGAAGGCAAAGACGTAACAGGAGTGGCTTTTAGTCAGTAAAACTCTGACACGCCCTCTCGCTCCGCCCAAGGGCGGAAGATGTCGTTAGATAATTTCCCACCTAAAAAGGTGGGTTTAGTTAGTAAAAGTTTGACACTCCCTCTTGCCTCACCCAGAGTGGGATGATTTATTTCATGATTTAACTTTAATAAAAAAAGTGATTAAAAATATATAAACAATTTAAACTTATATTTCTGGTGGTTATTTAAAAAACTAACCTAGGTAGTTACCCATTACAAAATACTTTATTATTTATTACACTTATGCCTGCCTAAATGGGCCCATACATAAAAATCGTCAAAAGGTATTTAACTCATTGAATGCCCGGTGCGCGGATCCACGCGATACACAATCGCTTTTTAATTATGTCTCTAATTACGGCATACGAAAGGTTAATTCTAATTGGTCTTTTCCCACGCAAGAAATTCTACGGTGTCTCTACACTGTAAAAAAATATTGAGTTTGATTACTTAATTTTTTTCCATAATAGAATTATTCCCTAATATATTATATGGCATTTCTTTAAATTTTTAAAGGAAAATCATCCAATGAAAGTGTGTCAGACTTTTACAGACTAAAACTATACCTATGTCCTTTAGTTGCATTCGCGTTCAAAGAACACGGGTTTCCTTTTCAGAAAATTCTCGCGGCCCTAGTGGGTATCGGCCCTGCTAGGCTCCTACGGTTTGCTAGCAACTCTTTGAGGAGTGCGTGGATCACTACGCGCTGTCGACGACTTGGGCTCGGTCCGGTCGGATAACGGACAGCCGGACAAGCTACCTGACGGTTAGCTAACTATTGCTCATCGTCCGTTATCCCGCGTCTACCTTCCGGCCGTCTCCTTGACTAGCATCATTGCTTTGCAGAGCGAGGCGACCGCCTGCCATTCCTCCTCGCTCCCGACCATAGCCTAAACTAGAGCCTCGCACGAGAGGTCGCTACCGCCGATTACTTCCACGAGGACATGGCGGTGCTCCACCCAAGCGGGGTACACCTCCATCGTATGCTCCACCGTGTCCTCCGAGTGCTTGACACAATGGTGACGCCCGGGCGCTTCTTCCGCCTGAATCCGATGTAGGAACTTCCCGAATTTACTATGTCCGGTGAGGACCTACGTCATGGGGAAGGTGAGGATGCAGTAACGCCTCTCCAGCCACTCCTCTAAGAGGGAACTTATCGCTAAATGTTAGGTGTGAGAGATACACATGTTATTTTACTCCCGGGACAAAGCAGACCCCGTCGTATGGGTTTGCATGTAAGAAAGAAAAAAAAAACGTTTATTCGTGCCTCAAACAATCGTATAAACTAAAAATACACAATGAAGAAAGAAAGTTATAATTGCCCTTGCACTAATTATAACTTTCTTTCTTTTTGGCCTTCCAAAAAGGCACCTAACTCAGCATATGCTGCGTTATTTAAAACGCAGCGCATGATAGCGTCCACCGTGGAGCACCTTCTGCGGAAGCCGAAATGGCGGTCTGCAAGATCCGCTCTCATTTATTCATAGGGCTTTATCATACTAGCGGATTGCGAGCATCCTCAAAGCGGAGCGGGTACGCAACGAATATGTTACGGGCGCGCAACGAACACGCCGCGCATGTGCAGCGTATTTGTTGCGGACGCGCTACGAGATGCGGGTCTCCGGCATCTTCGAAGTATCAAAGCCAACAGCAGGGTCTCCTCGTTGGAATCCATTTTGTTACTGAGTGTTTTGTAAGTCGTTAACATGCTACAAACACGCGTTGAAAACGTTGCGAATTTCCACGCGTCCGCGACGTCTTCGCTTTGCAGCCGCGGCATGTTCGCGACGCATTCGCTGCGCGCCAGCCCCGCCCTGCAGCCGCTCGCAAACCGCTAGTGTGATAATGTCCATAGAGTAGATTGGTATTATAAATTTGTCTGTATTTAGCGATTAGAACTTGGGTCCCAATAATTGCCAGTAAGTGTATGATGTGTTGTAACTACAAAGCAATCACGCCTACACGTACTGTAGCCTACAACTATCAATAAACAACTACCCCTATAATTTTCTAACTGCAGGGCATTGGCCTTTACAGATAGAAGGATCATCGATCATTAAGTTTTCATACTGTTATTAGACCAGTGTAGGATTTCTGTTACCCTAGTATCACCTTTCTTTGATAGACCGGTAATGTTTTCTTTTGCAACACACGTTTTTTTCCTATTATTTCGACGTGATTTCGATCACTTTCTCGTCATTTATTCCTGGTATCCCTCAGGAAAAGTGCATTTTCAAAATAAAATTTAACATTTAACTTTCAACTTTTAAATCATTTTTTTTTTTTTTTGTAATTAGCTACTTTCAAAGTTTGCCTTTTATTACTTATAAACAAGTTAACTAATTTTATTATCTTCACTATCTTGTTCTGTCCCACTCCTGGGCAAAGGTCTTCCCCTCTCCACTCCCTCCATCTTCCTTCCTTCCTTAGTTCCACAACCTCCTTCAGTACTAAGTAACAAAGTATTTTACAATTTTATACCATTTATTAGCTTTTATTTTATTAATTATGTAATATTTATTGAGTTTTTATCATTTTCGAGCTGACGAAATTTTAAACGGACTCCGAAAAAGAAGACCTGAGGTAATGGATTGTGAATTCCTTTCAAAACGATTAGGTTTGTGATATAACATACAACTGTTTCATCCATGGGTTGACTTCTGATATGAAAACTCAGGGTCATGGAGCGCAAGGCGAAGAAGGAACATAGGTGTAGCTTTAGTCAGTAAAAGTTTGACTCTGACTAAGAAAGAAAAAAGGGATGAATTAGGTACCCGCTCCGCCCTAGAAAGGGAGAAGTCATTGGACGACTTCCAACCTTACAAAAAAATAAACAATTTTTTCTGCGAAGATGAGTGTTGATCTTCGACAATATGGTATTAGAACCTACTTACCTGGTCCCAAATAAACTAACAAAAGTACTTCAGAAGAAATTCTTGAAAAAAAAACTCGTCACACCTACAGTTCAAAAGATGTCGGTTAAAATAACATTCGTTCTAACTGAATGCCAGCATATCTTCCGAGACTAATAATAGTTAGTTTACATAATAACTCATTGTGACCATACGACTGACGAGCCCTAGTAACCTAGTTTTTTTTAATGGTACAAACAGCTAAACTGATATAAACACACGCATTCCTTCTTATTGTGGAATAAGGAAAAAGCTTTTTCAATACACTTACTAGAAAACGCGCTCTTATCCCACCGTTTTTCGGCACGCAATAGACTGTTTTCCGCCTAGTGCAGAAAAGTGCGCGGGGTCTCCCCTGCCACAATTTTATTAACAGGCTGGGCGCGCGTCGACCCCCCATGAGTCGCCGGTAAACCCCCATTTATTCATTTCTTTTTCTTATTGGAAAAAGTCGTTTGATACACGTGCAAATTTGTGACTGCAGTCCTCGGCTTCATAACACACTCGCCTACGGAATTCCGCCTTGGTCGCAATGACAAACTTTCTGCACTTGTATCAAAATGTACTATTTTCAGTCTTTGACAATCGTTACTTACTAATAATGAGCTTTTTTTTTTAAGTGGGAAAATCATCTAATGACAAATCTCGCTCTTGGGCGGCGCGTGAAATAGTGTCAGACTTTTACTGAATAAAACCCACTTCTATTTTCCTTCTTTGCATTGCATTCCAGGACCCCGTGTTTTCCTTTTATGACGTAGGCGTGCGCTAAGAAGGGATTTTACAAAATTCACCCCCTAAAAGGGTGAAACGCAAGTCCAAAGTTTGTATGGAGAAACTTATTTTGACAAGGGCGAAGCCGCTGGCAAAAGCTATTCGATATACATGTATAAAAGCTATTCTACTACATATATATATATACATAAAAAATATCTTAAAAAAATACAACCGACTTCAATGTAAAACAAAACACTGAAAAGTGCAAAATAACTTTAATTTCGTTTTTTTGTCTCTTCGTTATTTAACGCCGACTTTAGAAATTAAAGTTATTTTGCACTTTTCAGTGTTTTTCACATAGAAGTCGGTTGTATTTTTTTTATTAGTTTTTTATTTTACACTTTTTAGTTATGGTACCACCACTAAAAAGTACCCCTTAGCCAAACTTAAATACCTTATAGCCGGAGTGCATCTCATGACAATTGTAATAATCCCAAACACGGTTAAATTACATTAATTTACAGAGTTCCGGTGCCTAACTTCAGGCTTCATTATCAGATCAGTTCGATATATTCCCCCTCTGCTTTCAGTCAGTCATCGTCTTACACGTATAAACAAAGCAATTTGTTACGACGGTTCTGCTGTGATTCTATGAGGAGTTCTGTTCCATATCTTTGAAGTTCATGATCTGATCATAACAATATTTCTATAGGACTAACTCGGAAGCATAACATTTCGAACAAAAAAAAATAATAATTTGGTCGACAATTGAAATCGGTGAAAATACATAAAAAAATACATTCAGCCGAACATAGAACCTCCTCCTTTTTGAAGTCGGTTAAAAAGAGAAACTGACTGACATATCAACACACAGCCGAATCTATTGGGACTAGGAACGTGACTTTTTGAAGTACTAAGAAGGGTTTAAAACTACTCTAAAACAATTTAGGGAGCTTAAAGATTGTATGAAGGATTCTTATTTCTTAGGTTAGTAAATTTGAAACTTGGTACAAATTCTAATCAAAATGAACAATAAATAAGTACTGCCATTATTACTTTGGTTCACAGAAATAAAATAAATGCAGTTTTCTTGGTAACTGTACTTTATGTCTTTTTCTTGTGGTCCCAAAATAATAAATTCCAACGCTGCGTCTTCCGGTACGCGGTCGCCACTCCAGAATCTTTCGTTTGCTACATTGCTACTTAAGTTTGGCGATTCTTCGAGCTATGTCGGTAATCTTGGTTCTCCTGCGACCCATTAATTTTTCATAAATTCCTCATACATTTTGGGGTATTAAAGTTTTTATGAAAATATTCTCGCAAACGAAGTCGCTTGCAAAGTGCTAGTTCAATAAATTACAATAATAATAATAAATACTTTTTGAATAAAGAATTAAAAATATGTAACTAATACATAAAACTTCAGCTTACTAACATCACACACGCCGTTTCATTTAAATTAAATTTTATTAAAAAAGAATATGCTATTTTCTTTTTTCAACATTATGCATTATTTTATTATTCTTTCAAGCGTTAATCTGCAAAACACTGGCCACAAAAATTCTAAGTCGCTTTTATAATACACGCAATCCGCGTTGGATGAAGCAACAAGCTTTTAAATAAAACCATACTCGACATTGACGATAGGCGAGTGGGGTAGAGCCCTCTCTTAAGTTCTTAATTAAGTCAGCCTTATGACTGACTTTACAAAAATATCGTGTTTTTAGAACTTGGTGTTGGAAGTGAGTATAAACTACGGTATAAACCTTCTCTCGGTCCCAAGGTTATTATGATCGCAGTTGTAACGAAACCATAGCGCGATCTAGTTTTTCACCTAAAAGTACAACGCCATCTATCGAGCCGGGTTGTAGTTGACGGCGACTATAGTTACTTGTGCAACAAGAGAGCAAAGTTGTTTTTTGCTGCGAGTGCTAATTTTGAGTCCCGAGCAAGCAAAGGATTCTTTGATTGAATCACGAGCGTCAGCGAGTGATTCTAAAGTAGAATCCTGAGCGAGGGGAGGGATTCAAAGGCACGTGATGCAAAAAGTTTTGCTCTCGTGTTACACACATAATTTTTCACTTCAGCAGCGAGAACACATATTACTTGGGAAATAAAATAATTAACAGTAATAGATTTATTACAATTATTTTAACATTCTTAATCTTATTTGCCACTATTTTATTTCTGCTGTTTTTTTAAAGCACGTTCACAAATAATTATTTAAAGGTTAAATGTCAGTTTTATCTGCTACTATAAGTACTCAGGTACTCTTATTTTTGTTCAAATACAATAATAAATTTAAAATTCAATAATTTATTTATAAAAAAAAAACAATTTTATATTTTACAAATATTTTCTATTTATTACGCATTTCCGAACGTGTTTTTCTTTGTGGTGGAATTTCAAAATCGGAATGAACTTCGAAATGGCATGTTTTTCACTCGCTTTTGTATAAGGGCGAGAAAGAGACAGAGTACAGTGCAGTTCAAATGTTTAGAATTGTATGGCCAAAAAAGAAAAAAAAAAAGTTACTTTGTCTCACGCAGTGAGCAAAATCGAGTTTTGCTCACTGTTTTCAAGCAGCAAAACCTACTTGTATGAGCTGCTGTGGTGAAAAAAGATGAACATGATGGTGATAGTCGGATAGTCCTTAGGAAAAATACTTCAGTAGGTACTAATGGATTTATGAATTTGTTTTTGTTCTTTGAATTTCATTATCTTAATTAATTTATTTTTGGAACCAAATTTATTGTCATTTTTATGCTCAATAATGAATTCTAACGGATTTTTTTAATGTTTTGATGTTATGTTTTTAACATGTGTTCTTATGGAACTTGTGATCTAAAAAACTGGACAAGTGCGAGTCGGATTCGCGCACTGAGGGTTCCGTACAAACTTGAAAAATAAATTGCGGTTTACGATTTATGACGTAGGTACTTATTAAAAAAAAATACTTACTAGATCTCGTTCAAAACCAATTTTCGATTTAAGTTTGCATAGTAATACAGTACATCATAATTATATTTTTTTTAGTTTTATCATTTTCTTATTGGGGGGGCGGGGGGGGGGGACATTAACACTTTGAAAGTGTCTTTTGCGCAAACTGTTCAGTTTAGAAAAAAAAAATATTAGAAACCTCAATATCATTGTTGAAAAGCTATCCATCGATAACCCCCACGTATGGGTTTAATGAAAAAAACATTTTTCGAGTTTCAGTTCTAAGTAAAAAATACAATAAATGTTGGGGGTTTCCCACCCCAACATTTATTGTATTTTTTTCTATTTTTGTGTGAAAATCTTAATGCGGTTCATAGAATACATCTACTTACCATGTATCAACAGTATAGTTCTTATAGTTTCCGAAACCAGTGACGTACGGACGGACAGACAGACAGACATGACGAATCCATAAGGATTCCGTTTGTTGCCATTTAACTACGGAACCCTAAAAAAGGTTATTAAATTTATTATTTCTAAACTATTTTAGTTTCTTTTTTTTAATTGATATAAACCAATGCTTGACTGCGATCCCACCTGATAGTAAGCAGTGATGCAATGATTGATGGTGAGGCGCACTAGTTTATTAAGAGCCTATTACAAAAGAAGTAAAAGAAAATTTTTGTTTATTGACAGCCCTAAATCCATCTCCTTTCTTTCAGTTCATTCGAAGGTTTTCTGTAAGAAATTGCCCTGTGCGATAAGATCGCCCATTGTACACTTACTTTTAATTATGTTTGTCCAATATTTTTGTTTATGTGGTGTACAATAAAAAATATAATAAATAAATAAATATTAATTATGAGTTGGCCCGTGTAAAGTGACCCTTAAAATTATAACAAAACAAAACTTCGTTAATCCGGTCAGTTATTATTGATGACTAATTAACTATCAAACGCTCCCCGAACATTGACCTCCGCACACTGCAGAGACAGATGCTAATCGCATGTCAACGCACGTGCCATCTTCAATAATTTATTGTTTTAAGACGTGCTAAAATTCACACTAATATTAGAAATGCAAAGGAATCTGTCTGTCTTCTTGTTTGTTTGTTATATCACACATAAACGATTGATCTAATTTTTGTTAATTACTAGCTTTTCCCAGGTGGATTCACGTGCGTGAAACTAGGTTTCTCCATACAAACTTTTAACCCTGTTTCATTCTCTTAGCTGGTGAATTTTGGAAAATTCTTTTTTATACCTCTGTGCATTTCAGCATTCTAAGTCCAAGGGTTTGCCATTTATACATACAGATAGTATAAAAATAGATGGATGGTCCATCTATTTTTACAGAAAGACATGGTTAATGATACCTTTCATATTACCTACTTGTTGAGGAACTGAAAGTATGTACGTAATATAACAAATTATGATATGTTATGCAAACCTAACCTAAAGTAAGTTATTCTCTATATATATAAAACGGAAATACCACTCTGATTAATCACGAAATCTCAGAAACTATAACACTTAACATTTGGCAGGTAGGTTCCTTATAGGGACTAAGTGGGGTTGGAAGTTTGTATGGAGAAACCTATTTTCACGCGGGCGAAGCCACTGGCAGAAGCATATATCCGATACTTCGCTGGAGGTGCACTCCTGCTGCTGCCAGCTATTAGTAGCCGAGCAATAATATTGTACTTATCTTTTTGTAACGCTGGCTCAAAACTGTGATTTAAATATGGGACCTCAACTGAACATGTGTATGAAAACTTTGATTTTGCGACCTACACCTATCAGCGGCGACCTTACAGTGCCGCTCGTGATGGCCAGCCATTATTCTTCAAAGCTTGCTTCAATTAACCTTGCTGTGTAGTAAGTTGAGTGAGAGATCCTGGTATCTTTGCCTTGGGCTAGCTTGAATCTCTCACTGCACTCTAGATTCTAGAATTAACTCCTTCGCTTCGCTTAGGAGTTCAGAAATCAGAAACGTTTATTTCAAATAGACCCTTTACAAGCACTTTCAAATTGTTAAAATGAAATGTCAGTCAGTCAAAAAAAAGTGAAGCTAAATTGCACGCTTCAAAGCGTCGATCTCTAAGGAGAAAAACTTGCGAGAAACTCCACAAAGTTAACCTCTGAAACACCTCGCTCCGCTCGGGAATCATCTCTAGAATTTTTTATTACAGTCCTGATTCAATATGAAGCCCGTGGCTTATGACACTGCTTCACCTCGAAAATGCATAAACTTTTATTTTATATTTTGGAAGTAAAGAACTAATGACTAAAAAGTTAAAAATGAATCGTTTATCTTGGTATGGTCAAGTGAAGACGAGGAATGATAAAAGAGTTATGAGTATACATGTGGATAGATGGAGAGAGATAGGGAGGGTAAAGAAAATATGAATGCATTGTGTGAGGAGTGATATAAAAAAGGAGTGATAGTGTGATGGGAGTCAAGGTAAAATGGAAGAAAAAAAATGGTTTTGCCGACCCCAAATAACACGGGACAAGGGCATGATGATGATGATATTATGTCCCAGGAGTATGTTATAGCATAATAGCATAGCATAATCAGCCTTTTAATATTTCCAATACTGGGACTCAGGCCTTCTCTCTACGAGAGGGAATGGGCTGAATAATCCACCACGCGGGCCCAGTGCAGTTTGGTGAATGTCACATGTCTTTGAATTTTTGGTTCTAGGACATGCCGATTTGCTCACGATGTTTTCTTTCACCGTTTTGAGAGCAGTGGTGATGAAATAAATTACACAAAGTAATGCGCCTGGCTGGGTTTGAACCTGCGTTACCACTCGGCCACCACTGCTCTCACTGAATGTTACCCTTGAGTTAATTCCCAATTTTAACACAGGCGAAGCCACTGGCAGTAACTAGTGTTTAATAATTTCCTGTTTAAAAACGTGCCAAAATACTGCGGACAATTGAAAGATGAACCTCGCGTGTACCTTCGGAGTGGTGTTAAAATACACACGTGTACCTGATACCAACTCAAAGGTTTTATAAGGTCAGGTTTACTTTGATTGGGCAAACTCGGTTTTTGAATTATGTTATTGAACCTTTTCAGGTAGAAAATTGTTAGCGAAAGTTTGCGTCCTTTTCAGGAATAAGTTGTCTCTTCCGCAATTAAAAAGTGTTTATGGTAAAATCATTCTAAAAAATATAACTTATTTGTATATTTAAAAGACAAATGTTTGTGTGATGAGCACGATTATTTGTTGTGTGTCTGGGTGTAATTTATCTATAATATGTATGTGTTTAGAAATATATAAGTATGTTTATCAGTTGTCTAGTACTCATAGCACAAGCTCTGCTTAGTTTGAGACTAGATGGCGTTGTGGAATATTATTATTATTATTTATTGTAATATCACTAGACTTAGTGGTTACACATTTAATGTTGTATTGTGAAACCTGTTACCATTTTGGTTGTGGTAAGTTTTACCATACTAAGTATTTTAAAAATAACCTGTAATATAAGGAAACTCTTCATCACGTGGAAAATCGACTGTTTTAGTATCCTCACTAAAAACTTACAAAAAATTTATATGATTTAATTATCTACCTATCTATTCTAATACCTAAATAATATAGTATTAGAAAGAGGAAAAATTTGTATTTTGGTCGTAGTAATAAATAAACATCAAAAACTATTGTTTGTCTAAAGCCAGTAAGTTTAATAGGTATAATTTTTTTCTATTTTTTTTTAGTTTATTGTTTAAAAACATTTAGTTTTTTTTTAGGTGAGAAGTCATCTAATGACATCTCCCGACCTTGGGAGGGGCGGGGGGCGTGCCAGACTTTTACTGAGTAAACCCACTTCTGTTTCTTCTTTGCCTTCGTTCCAGGGCCCCGGGGTTCTCTTTCGCATCACCCATGGCCCCAGTAGGCTTCGACCCTGCTGGGTCTCTACGGTTTTGCTGATATCTCTTTGAGGTGCTCGTAGAACACTATGCACTGTCGATTTAAAGTTTACATTAATTACAACAAATACACTTGTCTGAAACCTTTCAAATTTGTATGTGACAAAGTGGAGGTAGCAAGCTCGCCCACAGCATGTTACATCAAAATCAAGTTAAGATAACTTAACACTATAAATCTTGAGATGTTACGTCACCAGTAATATAGTTTTTTTTTTCTTGATAGGTTCGCGCCTGACCGCTATCTCACCTGATAGAAAGCGACGATGCGGTCGACGATTGAGCGCGCTTACCTAGAAGTAACCTATTCACTCTTGACTTTTTTTTTTAGGTGGAAAAATCATCTTATGACAAATCCCGCTCTTGGGCGGAGCGAGAAATAGTGTCAGACTTTTACTGACTAAAAACCCACTGCCGTTCCTTCTTTGCTTTCGTTCCAGGGCCCCGGGTTTCACTTTCACACTACCCGTGGACTCTTGACTTAAAGATTCCCGGGTTGTAGCCATCAGAAAACACAGATTCCGGCAAGGAATTCCATTCCTTGACTGTACGCACAATGAATGTGTTCCCAAAACGTTTCGTGCGTATGGGTGGGATGTCCACCATGTACCGGTGGCGCATTGCCGTTTGTTTGGTGGTCCGATGATGGAACGGGCTAGGCGGAATTAGGTTGTGCAATTCCGACGCACACTCCCCGAAATGAAACCGGTAGAAAACCGACAGGCTAGCAACTCGGCGTCGATGCTTAAGACTTTGAAGCCTCGACTCAACGAGTGCATCATTGCCAATAATCCTGGCGCCTCTCAATTGCCCCAAGTGCATCACGCTGGTATCGGGCATATCCATCCATGCAGTTTTTTCAGGGTACTTAACCAAGGCAGCTTTTGAATATGTATGACGGTTCACACATAGTTTTTTCTTTGTGTAAAATAACTTACTTGAAACTAACCTGCCTTCATGAAATAAAACATCTATTACGGTTCCAAAACATACAACCTAAATAACACCAAAATCACACTAATATTATGCTGGCGAAAGTTTGTGAATGTATATGTTTGTTGCTTCTTCAGGCTCGAACGGCTGAACGGAATTTAATGAAATTTGGAAGATGGGTAGACCAAGTTCTGCAATGGTACCATAAAACGGGGTGGATAGAAACGCAGGGGTTTTGGTTTGGTTTTTCACTTTGATACCTTAGTATCATTTAATAAAAATTCATTAATAAATTGACACAGTTAAATGCTGAAGAAGAAAAAAATTCAAATATCGTGAAAATACCCTTTAAAGTTTTGTTTATTCACCCCATTTGACTGAATACTTTTTATCCCGGGAATATTTTTTTGTTGAAATAATTTTCTACTAAAACATGGACGTAACCAGTGGCGGCAGGTAGTATAATAATAACAATATAATCCATTAAAGACTCGCAGTTTTAACACATAAAATATTTAATTATAAGGGCTTGTATACACCACGTTTTTTAAACACGCCGTCGACGCGCGTTTTAGAAACGTGCGTCGACAGCGCGTTTTTATCCTATTAAAGGTTTACAGCTGCGTCTGACTCGCGTGCATATCGCTACAAACGCGCGTCAACGGTGCGTCACCTATTGTACATGCGTCTGTACAACTTGAGTGACCTTGAAAAACTCTTAGTTGCCGTACTGTAAACACGGATGTACGAAATTTTTAGGGCCACAAAATTTTGATCTCCATATCTTCGTTTTTCCTAGAAAAAACCTGATTTTTTTGGTGATTTGACGTAAACCCATACGTGCGAGGGGAAGAGGGAGGTATTGTGAACAGGCCCTTACTCCGAACTATTCAAAAAAGTATAACACCGTAGAAAAGACGCGTAATTCTCTCTTCAACTGCCAAAGATGCTGGTGCGGGGGTGATAATGCACGAAGACAGTAGGGATGCACTCTTTCATCGACATTTTAGTTTAACAGAACAAAGACAAAACAAATGAATTCAACCAATACAAACTTTATGGTCGATCTCCATAAAAAAAAAAACGTTTTATACTCGACCACACATTAAAATCTCGAAGTTCTAAATATAAGACGATGTATACTGCATACAGACTTCAAAGGAGATGTGTAATGAGTACAACAATGCATCCCCGATCGCATTGTTTATTTATTAAGGTAAAGATTATGTTTGACTCGAGTAATGGTAGAGGGGAGATTCGTGCTTCAGCTCTGGCAGTCTGCATTCGGTAAACTTCGGGAATTTTCGGCTTGGAAGATAATATGTCTGCTTTTCGCCATTTTGATTATGGCTTTTTAACGGCTTATTCACACTAGGTGTGTAAAACTTGAAAATGTAAAGGCTGCTTACATTTTCAAGTTTTACAATATTAGAGTACCTAGGTAAACATCATTCATTGTGGCGACATTTGGGGGAGGCCTATGTCCAGCAGTGGACGTCTATCGGCTGAAATGATGATGATGATGAGGTATGCACTAAAAAAAACAAAACTACATAAAAACAAAAGTGACAACCAAAATTTAAAAATATAATGTGGTAAGATGTCTAAGTAAGTCTCGGCTTTTACATTCGGTAAACTTCGGTTATTTTCGGTTTTGGAGATAAATTGAATGCTTTTATAGAATGGCTGAAAGAGAAGACTTGATGGACTAATAATGCTCGTTTTGAAGTTTCTTGATCTTTTTTTTAGACGGTCAAGTAGTTTACAGTTGAATTCTACCCAGTATCTTAAAGTGAATGCTTCAGGATAACCTGCATTTTCATAGCCGCATAAATCCTATGTAGCAGTACCGTTTTTCACCTGAAATACTGTTAATTGATAATGAATCGCCAAATCTGTTGCGAGTGTACCTATGTGACTATCCATTTTTTTTCGTGACTTAATCTAATCTTTCTATATTATATAATTCTTCTTTACGTGTGTTTGTGACCTAACTTCTATACGGCTTGACCGATTTGGACATCGTGTGTATATTTAAATGGGTCCCTGGATGGTTTGAAAATACAATTGGACCCGATAGGTAGCGTTGCAAACGGGTATCCATTTTGTTTCTGAAGAAATATCAACTTTCGGGCAGTACATCTGCCGTATATAGATAATAATCTCATGTGACAGTGTTTGTAATCGAACTCTTAAACGGCTTGATCGATTTTTATGAAATATTTGGTGTATATTTGTTTGGTTTTGGTAGGGTTTAGTAGGTCATCATCATCATCAGCCGAAAGAGGTACACTGTTGGACATATTCCCCAACTGTCGCCACATTGAACGGTCAACCCTTACCAGGTCATCGGCCCACCTTGTAGAAGGCCTTCCAACGCTACGTCATCCGGTACGTGGTCGCCACTCCAAAACCTTTTGGCCCTAACGGCCATCCGTTCTGCGAGCAATGTGCCCTGCCCATTGCCACTATTGTAGGTCGTAGGCTATTTTTTACCGTCCTACCAACACTTCCTTCATTCTTTCTTTGATAATTTGTATGGCAGAACAGTTTAGTGGCGGGTCAGCTAGTTATTATTATATTATTTAACTTACTTCTACTTATAACGCACTAGACGAGAGAACTCCTATGTGAATTGTGAAAGTCTAACGATAATTTATGTAGTATGCTGCAAGTCATTAACGATCCATTACGATATCAGATAGTTACATTTAGCAGATCACGTTGTAATGTGTACCATCGTAAACGAGGTCACCCAGAAACAGCGGCCTTGAACTTCGTAAAGCCGAAAGTTGCCGAAAATAACCGATCGAACAAACTTTTAGTAGACTATCCATCACTAGTGGATATCCGGTGTGGGCTACATTGACCGGCATTTACCTACCTCTAGTCTCACCAGGTCATCGGTCTTCCTTGTGGGAAGCTAACCAACGCTGCGCCTTCCAGTACGTGATCACCAGAGGCGCCGACTCCGTCGGTGCTCGATCAGTGCCCATGAGAAATAAACAGTGGGTGCCGAGCACCCCTGAGAATAGACATCAAGAAACAGGTCAGTCATCGCCTCTTAGGTTACGTATAAATTATAATATTTCATGATAATAAATAATGGTTTATTTTTATCAAACATAATTAGTAATTAAGTACGCAGTATGTAGATACCGCCCGGAGGACACGGTGGAGGTGTGCCTCGCATGGGCAGAGCAACGCCGTGTCCTCGTGGGGGCAATCGGCGGCGGCGATCTCTCGCGTCGGGCCTTGGTACAGACCATGGTCCGGAGCGAGGAGGAGTGCGCTTCTGCGAAGCAGTAATGCTAGCAAAGGAGGCGGCCGATCGCGTGAGGCAACGGTCCTCACGACCCAACCGCCATTCCGGGATTCCGAACCCGATTTCCGGCCACCGTAGGTGCGGGCTTGCCGACGGCGAGCAATGGGTAGCCTGCCGTTCGACCGTCCGGTAACCATCCGGACCGAGCCCAAGTCGTCGACGGCGCGTATTATTCCACGCGCGCCTCAGGGAGATATCAGCAAATCGTAGGGGCCCAGCAGGGTCGAAGCCTACTGGGCCATGGGTAGTGTGAAAACGAAGCTAGGGGACGAAGGCAACGAAGGAATCGTCGATCACTGTGCATTTCTCTTCTCACACCTTCGCCACTTATTCGAGTCATCAAATGAGCATGAGCACCCATGAGGTTCTCTAAAAGCCGGCGCTCCTGGTGGTCACTACTCCCGAACTCTTTGGCCCCATCGGGCATCCGTTTTGCGAGCTTGTGTCTAGCACACATCCACTTGTTTGTTGATTCTTTAAGCTATCGATCAAGCATCTGGTAAAATATCGATCGCACACATAGAAATATAGTAACTGTGTTTTTTTAAGGTGTAAAATTGTTGAATGACTTCTCTGTTAGGTTATGGGGCGCAGTAGATTTTAGAGTAAAAGGAGTACATCGGAGTAAACGTAAAATTTTATATTCCAATAGTCTTACAGAACATTGCTCGTAGATTAGATGGCTGTTGATGATGATGATGCTGTGGGCCGAAAGTTTCTGGAGTGGCCAACGTGTACAGATAGCGGCACGAATCTTGAGCGCTCGGCGAAAGAGCGGGGTTTGCTTTGCGCATCGCACAATATCGGCGAGCCAATCAATGTACAAGGATGTCACTCCCCGTCCCCGCATCTCTCTTCATACCATTATAGAGACCCAATATTTCACTTCTGTGCGCTTCTGCGCAAGTAGAACTGTAGAAGTCAGCGCTCAAGATCCGTGCCGGTATCTTTACCGGAAGACGCAGCGTTAAAGGCCTCCTACAAGGTGGACCGATGACCTAGTAAAAGTTGCGGGAATCCGATGAATGCAAGACGCACAGGGCCATTCATTGTGGCGACATTTGGGGGAGGCCCATGTCCAGCAGCGGACGTCTTTCAGCTGAAATGATGATGATGATGAGTCTTACAGAGAAACACGGAAACAGTCTGCGTCGGACACTCAGGCAGTGATCAGTCTACGGCACATACATCAAAGACAACCAAGTATGGAATTAGTTTGTTCAATCACCAACATTCGCTCTGATTTGACTATTACATATTTACTGTATGGACTTTAAAAGAGACTTTGACCCTTGAGTTTGTTTCGGTGTTTCTTCTCAGGGTAGTCGCTAGGAAACCCCGGCCTCATCTAGTTTAAAATGACGAAAAAAATAATTGACGTATAAAAGTGTTTTTTTTAAACATATTTACAAAATATCATTTATCTCCCGCTCTAGGGTTTCAGATTTTCACTGACTAAAACCACACCTTTGTTCCTTTTTGTCCTTTATTTTCCAGGACCACAGGTTTTCCTTCGGAAGTCAATCCATGACTCCAAGTAGGTTTCAACCCTGCTGGGCCCTTGCGGTTTTTCTTTCATCGTTCAGCAAGCCCACGCCTAAAGTGGCTTGAAATCGGCAGAAGCGTGCACAAATATATTAAAATCAAAGAGTTAAGCCGAATTTAAATTGACGATTTCAATCTTGCTTCAACTCTACACGAGATGACTCAGCGGCTACTGTAAATACAAACATTGTGGTTTAAATCACTTTGTTTAGTCCTGAAAGGGTCATTGGGTAATTAATTTCAGTAATGAAAAGATTTATTACGTTAACATTTTATTGTCTTATTACTTGGCAAGGTGTTTTGTTTTCAGCATTCCGTACCTCAGTCGGCAAAAACGGAATCCCAATAGGATCACTTTTTTGTCCGTCTCTCGAAGACCCATTTTTCTCAGGAATGCGTGGAGGTATTAATATTAAATACTCAGGTAATAAATTCTAAGTCATTGCAATAATAATGCTCAATTAGTGGCACTCATTACTAACTAGGCCGGGCCATAATATTGTTACCACTTAGATTATTTTTAAGTATTCATATTACTTATAGCGTGGCGTTGGAAGGCCTCCCACAAGGAGGACCGACGACCTGGTGAGAGTCGCAGGAATGCGGTGGATGGGAGACGCACAGGATCGGTCGTTGTGGAGACGCTTGGGGGAGGCCTATGTCCAACAGTGGACGTCTTTCGGCTGAAATGATGATAGCGTGGGAATGCCACCAGCCTATTAGGTACATTACCTGTCGACAGCGATGTGGAGGGGTTTTTTGACACCGTACTTCAGATTACTTTTTTATTTTATTTAGTTAGTTTTTAAGGATTTTTTATTTTATTTATTATATACACTATATGTTGTATGTTGCAGGGATGTGATAAAAAATAGAGATTTGGTCAATTCCCTAAGTGATTTGATCAAATTACGGAGGATGTTAAAATAACAACACTATTTTATCATTTCCCTGAAGAAATCCAGGGATTTGAACAAATACCAGAACTATTTCCGTGAAATGACAAAAAAATCTTTTCCATGGCATTTTAATCGTTTATTGTACATAAATATAAACAATGATTGTAGTGTTTTTTTTTTTTAAATTGTAAAAACTGAAAATGAATAGAAAATAAATATTCTATCTTGAAAAAAGTATTAGTAAGCACTGGATATTGTAATTGTTAATTGTTCATAAATAAACAAAAAATACATTATGACAATAATCAAAATTTAATATGGTGACGACCTTACGACATATTGTAAAAAAGAAAAAAATATAATTGACATACTAAGTAAAGTGGAGAATCATTCAATAGGTATTTGAAAATCATCTCGGTTTCTTAAATAATTTTTCGTTTTAAGTAACCGTTTAGAATCTATAATGATTTGAAGTTGGTTAGTTCTTATTTTTCTTATGGATAGGCTAGCGTTTGAGCACTATCTCACCTGATAATAAGAGCTGATGGCCGAAGATGGAGCACGCATGCCTAGAAGTAACCTATTCACTCTTAACTTGAATCCTTACTTTTTTTGTGACATAATATCACTCAAAATCTGGAGGGCTCGAAGAGACTACTTCAAAATATACATTGTATCACAAAAATCTAGGAAACAAGAATATCGAAAACATTGTTTTAAAATCCATACAAGAAGAAAAAACTAAAAAGTTTCAAACTAGTCATTTTTTAAGCACTCGGATACAGTTGGTGGCATCAAATCCGTGATTGAATTAAAATGCTAGTTAACAGTTTGTTTTTATGTTCTACAGCTTTTTTAATTTTTCTTTTACATATACAAGATGTAAGATTATTTGAGATGTTACATAAAGTTCAGTTGAATCACTGTCATGTTTTGCCTTAATCATCATCATCATCTTCCTGCTCTTGTCCCGTGTTATTTGGGGTCGGCCCAATACGTTTTTTTCTTCCATTCTTCCCTGTCACTCGTCATTCTATCATGTTTTGTCATAATGACTTTCAAAATATAATTGAGTGAGAATAAATGTCATAAAATTATTTACTCATACATGCCTTACATAAAAACAATAATTATCGGCAAAGTTCTGAACTATTCATTGTCAAAAATTATTTGTTCCATACGTCATAGTCAATAATTAAAAAAATATATACAAGTCAAGGTTTACATAAATTAATAAATAATAATAAAAATAATAATAGTCTAAACATGTCGAAAGTTAGAGTTATGTCAGGTTACTAGTCAAAAACTCTTTAGTGCTGTAATAAGCTTTCTCTAACAAAACATTTTTTAACCTATTTCTTAATTTTGCGATTGTAGCTTCCCTCCAATATTTAAGTAATTTATTATAAAGATATCTAATCATAGTACTTTGGGATGGAATCCTTACAAAATCCTTAATCCTAATTATTTCTGAGAGCTCCTACTTAATAAAAAATTAAAATGAGAAACTAAAATACGACATTAAATCTTTATTCAGCATAAAAAAAAATACAACTCTAAGCTAAAATAATTAAATTCCATACCACAATACAAGTTTCTCACATTCTATGCGCAAGAGTCGCCGCGTGACACCAACGCGTGTAGGTTCACGTGCAATATATCGATAGAATTTTATTGATGAGTTGGGGACAGCACACATAACGAGACATGACGAAACCCGATGCTGCGCATACTTTTCAACCGACTTCAAATAAGTAGGAGGTTCTCAATTTGACAGATTTTTCTTTATTGTCAGAGATATTTTCGTCAAATGTTAGCTGAATTGTTTCAAGAAGGCGCGCCTCAAGAAGGTGTCAACAAAACGAAGGCAACGAAGGAACAGGAGTGGGTTTTTAGTCAGTAAAAGTCTGACACTATCTCCCGCTCCGCCCAAGGGCGCGATTTGTCATTAGATGATTTTCCCACCTTAAAAAAAAAAAGGCCCCAGAAGGGCCGAAGCTTGGTGTGGTCCATGAGTCCACATCTGAAAGGGAAACCCGTGTTCCCAGCATCAGAAAGATTATAGTCCGTAAAAGTATGACAAGCCCTTACGCTCCACCCTAGATCGGGAGACGTCATTAAGTGATTAAACCGAATTTAATTATTGTTTTTTTATCTGAAATAATATTTTTCCACAAAGTAATGCGCCTGGCTGGGTTTGACATTTGAGTTGGTATCAGGTACATGTGTGTTTTTTAACACCACTCAGAAGGCACACGCGAAGTTTATCTTTCAATTTGTCCGCAGTATTTTGGCACGTTTTTAAACAGAAAATTATTAAAAACTAGCTACTGCCTTGTACTATTACTTATTCTGTGCTACAGTCAGTGGCTTCACCTGTGTTAAAATTGGGAATTAACTCAAGGGTACATACGCTATGGCAGGCGGTCGCCTCCTTCTGCAAAGCAGTAATGCTAGCGAAGGAGGAGGCTGCACGCGTGAGGGAACGAAGGTCCTCACGCCCTAGCCGCCGTAATTCCGACCCCGACTACCAGCCACGGTAGACGCGGGCTTGCGGACGTCGAGCACTGGGTAGCTTGCCGTCCGGGTGTTCGGTAACTAACCGGACCGAGCCCAGTCGTCGACAGCGCGTAGTGATCCTCGCGCTCCTCAAAGAGATGTCAGCAAACCGTAGGGGCCCAACAGGGCCGATGCCCGCTAGCTAGGACCGCGGAGAATTTCTGAAAGGGAAACCCGTAATCCTAGAACGCAAAGGGTAATTGAAGGATACAGGTGTGGTTTTAGTCAGTAAAAGTCTGACACGCCCTCCCGCTCCTTCCCTTGATGATTTCCCACCTTAAAAAAAAGGGTACATACACTAAGAGCAGTAGTGGCCGAGTGGTAACGGACGGGCGGCCCCGACTTAAGAGTTGTAGGTCGCGGGTTCAAACCCAGTCAGGCGCATTACTTTGTGTAATTTCATCACCACTGCTCTCAAAACGGTGAAGGAAAACATCGTGAGGAAACCGGCATTTCCTAGAACCAAAAATTCGAAGACGTGACATCCACCAACCAGCATTGGGCCCGCGTGGTGGATTACGGCCCATTCCCTCTCCTAGAGAGGAGGCCTGAGTCCCAGCAGTGGGAACATTATAAGGCCGACTATGTTATGCTATGCTAATATTTTCCGAGGCGGAGATCTTATGAAAAACTTCGGAGATAGATCATGGAACACTTTCGTATATTATTTCAATATCTCTATCAATTGTTAACACTACTTCATAACATACGAGGGCTCGGAATTTACTAACCAGCTCAAATTTATTTGATTCAGATAGCAGGATAGTATTTGATTTTAAAACTATTAACTTTGGACGTTTGGAAACGTGGTTGGAGCAGTGGTTGAGCAATTGACTGCTGCGCCGAGTGTCGCTGGTTCGATGCCCGCACGGAACTTATGTCACGTCGGGGTCACCAGTTTGGAGGTATACGGAACAGAGTGTAAAGTCCCGCAAACCTACGTTGAAATGGGAGAATCCTCCGACCAGACAGGTGTTATGTCTGGTGGGCAATGGGCTGTTCTACATGTTCAAATCGCTCGGAGAACTTTAATTGTGCGATGCAGGATTCGTTCTTATGTGACGCCATAGATATCGCTACAGAACAAATATCAAATATTTGTATAGTGAACAGATAGTTGTTCCGAGTCTAGATGTCTTGTATAAGTTTGTGAATGCACCCACGATTCTGGAGTAATTCCTATTGAGGGCCAAGATTTTTTTAAATAGAGATAGAGAAGGATATTACTCGATTAATTATCTTAGATCATATATGCAACACGTGGCGACAATGCAATGGCGATGCGCCACAATCATGTACCAAGATAGGTACCTACCAGAGATGTTAAGGATATGAAATTTCGGATCTCGATACGGATACGGACATGAGAATAATCTTATACCGGTTTTGGTTACGGTTACAAATATGAAATTATTTCGAATTATTCGCTAGTTTCGGTTACGGATATGAAATTAATTAAAAAAAATCGGCTATTTTCGGTAACGAATATGAAATTATTTCAAATTACCTGTTAGTTTCGGTAACGGATACGAAATTATTTCCAATTATCCGTTAGTTCCGGTCACGGAGATAAGAATTATAAAAATAATAAAAGTGAAATTTATTTATTTATTTAAACTTCATGTACAGTAGTGGTACATAGGCAGACTTAATGCAACAAGGCATTCTCTACCAGTCAACCTTTGGGTTAAAAAGAAAATAATGTGGTAGGTTTGCACAATAAATAAATAACAGATATTTTAAAAAGAACAAATAAAATAAAAAATAAGTTATTTATAATAAATAAATTTAGATAGTGACTTTTGTTTGTGGACTATATTATAATTTGGCCGGGAGAAACAAACCGCCATATTTATACTCCGCCTTTATTCGAAACTATCCGAAACTTTTACATCAGTTTCGGTTACGGTTACATTACATTTTTTAAGTCGGATAAATACCGTAACCGAAACTATTAAGGTACAATTCCAAGATATACTGCAGACCGCAAACTGCAAGCGACACTACATGTTGTACTGAACCGCGGCGCGCAGCCTGCGGTCGAGACACGAAGCGACCAAAGACTGCAGCATGAGTGGTGTCACGAACCGCAGACTTCACGCGTACAAAAATATCCACTTTTTCGGAAGATGATATAGAGAAATTAATTAAATTTGTTGCTGGTCATGCACTCAAGGCGCCATCATGTTTCTCTTCTAACAAAAGTAAAGTATCGATAGCATTGTTGGATATTGTGTCTCGCACGAAAGTACTGGAGTGGCTGAAGCATGGTTTTATGCATTGTGCAGCCACGACATGTCGCCGCGCTTGGAATCGAAGCAACTGCAACCGCAGGCAGCACTGCGATCAACCGCTTCCGCTAGCCGATGTGTCGCCTGCGTTTACAGTCTGCAGTCCGTCTCGGAATTGTACCTTAAGAATTTCGGTTTCGGTTACGGTTAAGAAGCTCTATAACATCCCTCGTACCTACTCCTATTGTCAGATCAGTTCAAAGTCACTGAAGTGAGCACACTGACTCAGTGACACCTAACTAGGTAATCGGTCATCCTGCTGATTGGACAGTTCCGTTTGCAGACGAAGTCTTAATATACAAGTAGGAAGATGGGCAAGCATCCGTTTGTAATGCAGTAAATGCACAAGTTGCAATAAAATGGTTACATCTATCATGGTAGACATCCCACCCATGCACACAAAGCGTTTCGAGAACACATTAAGGGCAGAATTCACCAAAAAAACTAAACGTGTTTTAACGTTTGGCTCGCACAATCGCGTTTAGCCGCTGTCACTAGTGTCACTTGTAAAAATACAACAAAAGAAAAATACAGACAATATGACACTACTGATAGCGGCTAAACGTGATTGTGCGAGCCAAACGTTAAAACGCTATTAGTTTTGTTGGTGAATTCCGCCCTTATTGTGCGTACAGCCAAGGAGTGAAATTCCTTGCCGGAGTCTGTGTTTCCCGATAGATACAACTTAGGGGTCTTTAAGTCAAGAGTGAATAGGCTACTTCTAGGCAAGCGTGCTCCATCGTCGACCACATCATCGCTTAGCATCAGGTGAGATGGTGGTCAAACGCGAGCCTAAAATTAATTAAAAAGAAAAATAGTAGATAGGTATTCTGTAGCATAGCGTGATCAGCTTTTTAATGCTCCCACTGCTGGGACTGGGACTCAAGTCTCCCTTCTAGCAGCGGGAATGAGATGTAGTCCACCATGCAGGCCCAGTGTAGGTTACTAGATGTCACTAGTCTTTGAAGTTTTGGGTCTAGGACATGTCGTTTCCTCACTATGTTTTTCTTTACCGTTTTTAGGGCAGTGGTAATGATATAAATTCCACAAAGTAATGCGCCTGCTTGGATGTGAACGCTCGACTGACAAGTCGTAAGCCTCGGTCATTATCGCTGGGCCACAACAGCTCTCAGACATATAAAATACTAGCTTTTGCCCGCGGGTTCGCTCGCGTACACAAAATATAGTCTACGTCACTCAGGAATAAAGCTTTCTATTGGTGAAAAAATTTTAGCAATCGGACCAGTACCTACTTTCAGAGATTACCTCCTACAAACAAAAAAAAAACAAACTTTACCTCTTTATAATAATATGTGTATATGTGTCAGACTCATCCAGTCATCACACAATCACAGTAATTATAAAGGTTTTGCCTTTATAATTACTGCTATTGTTTGTGTGTATGTATGTTACTCCTGCACGCTTAAACGGCTGAAGAGATCTTAACGAAATTTGAAACACGAGCAGACCATGTCCTAGAATAGCACATATTTCAACCAACTATAATTTAGGTGCCTTCAAGGCTAGAGTGAAAAGGCTCTTAATAAACTAGTGCGCCTCACCATCAATGATCTCATCACTGCTTACCGTCAGATGGGATCGCAGTCAAGCACTGGTTTCTAGCAAATAAATATATATATATATTTATCCCTGCTGTATGTTCCCTTGACTACTTTAAAAGTTAGGTTTGAAATAAATTAAATCTATAGGTATAATCAAATATTTACCTAAGCTAAGAAATCCCAGAAGTTCAAAAAAAATAATAATTTAAATTATGCCGGGAGCGAGGTTTTCAAATAACAGTAATATTATCTCAACACATAATAAACATACTAAAAAACTAGGTCATGTTCAAACTGTTTTCGGCCCGTAAAAGTAAATCAATAAATTACACCAACGATTTATAGTTTTAAAATAAATTATCTAACCAGAATACATTAATCAGAAGAAGCTCCGTACTAACAAGATATACAATTATTAGTGCATAAATAGGCTATTAATTACAGATACACATATAAATCATTGACTTATATTAAAAGGATAGAGTGGACCTCGAGTTTTTTTATCGTCCTCTTGCCCGTGTTTGATACAAGTTACCTTCGGGAGTAGTCGGCAATCTTCGCCAGTTTAAAAGTTTGAAGACGCACAGACCACGAAACAGGGGGGGCTGTTTCGTGGTCTGTATCCAAGTTACAACCGTTTTGTTTCGATTCTCTTTTCGTTAATCGCCTTGAGTCCGCCACGCCTCCTATTCCTTTGTTCTGACCACGTGACTGAGTGTTGAGATGACGTCACGATAAAAATGTATACACTTAAAAATGCAAGTGCTATGACAGCCAGATGGGCGCCCATATTAATAGTGTTTCTAGTTGCAACATTTTTAGTAATATGGTAAATTATTGGTACCTACTTACTTATAAAAATAATAACTTATCTATGAGGCTAACGGATGTTTATAATCTAAAGCAATTTATAATGAAAAGAAGCTTTAAGATTATATCGACGGAACAAAAACCATAAATATTTCTTAATCTAACCGAAAAAAGTAAACATATGAACAAGGAAAATGTTTTGTTGATTTTTATCGTGAGTTTATATTCTACTTGTATTTTCATCGATCAGTTGGTTGATCGGCAGATCGCTTTTTTATTTTACTTTAATATTTCTTACTCTTATAAATGCCACCACGCGTGAGGACCGGACGGTTTCCGGACAGCCGGACGGCGAGTTACTCATTGTTCGTCGTCCGCAAGCCCATGCCTACGGTGGTTGGAAATCGAGATCGATATTCGGCTGGAGCGTGAGGAAGACACAAACACATACAAACACACTTAAAAACTTTTGTCTTTATAATATTAGTGTGTTGTCAAATAAAATAATATAAAAACAATTAAATTCAGATTCCAGACAGCCCCTCTAGCCAAGTTAAAATCGTTTCGTTCGCGCCGAACACCTCGAGTAGACCACGCCTCCGATTCCTTTGTTCTGACCACGTGACTGAGCGTTGAGATGATGTCAGAATAAAGGAATCGGAGGCGTGGCTTACTCGAGTGATCAACGAAAAGAGAATCAAAACGAAACGGTTGTAACTTGGCTAGGGGGCCTGATCGGTCTCCACTGGTGAATGAATACGATGAAGCTGTTCGTCGCACGTATCATGACAGACGACGTCATCATAAACAGTCCAGCGAGAGCGCGCGTTTCCAAGTAGCCGTTCAGAAAACCTATTAAATCCACCATTTCTTGACGGATTTTAATCATTTAAAAAAATTAAATGCTCAGTAAATTATGACTTAGAATGTACTTAGTAAAAATCGGATTTGCTATTATATGATTGATCCTCATTGTCCATTGAAAACTGACTAACAAAATGGCCAACGATCATAATTCTAACCAGAGGCCCTACCACGAGCTCTTCAAGTGACCTAAACTGAACTGCGAAAGTGATGGAGCTATATAGGATGATAGCTCCATCCTTCTTTCTCGCTCGCACGCTTGACATTTTAATACGTCATGGTAAGACCCCAGGTATATTATGGAGCTCCGTAACCGTAACCGAAACTATCCGAAATAAAGAAATATCCGTAACAGTAACTGCAACTGCAATTATGTCCAACACTGGACCTCTTTCAGCTGAAATGATGATAAAGATGGCCTGTTTAGAGGTAGGTGGAACTGAGAGCAAAGTCCTGCAAACCTCCGTTGAAAAGGAAGGATCCTCCGACCCGACGGGTGTTATGTCTGGTGGGCAACTGCCCGGCAGATGATTTCGGACTGTTTTATGTGTTCAAATCGCGCGGAGTTCCAAATGATACATATCATCATCGATCACTAATAAAGGCATCTAACATTTTCTGTCTCAGTATGACGCGATGTAACAGATCACGATTCATAACAGTCAGTATCTGTGTTTGTATCTTTTGAGCCGATGTACCAAATGTTCCAAATGATACATATCACTGTTCCAGAACATTACAGTGATTCAGATACAAATGTTCCAATCGCAAAGATAACACACTTTGTCCACGCCTAGAGTGGACCAATCTATGCGCTAAGTGCGAGTTGTTTTTACGTTAATGCGTTCAATTTTGTTCCGATTTTGCGCTCTCTGATTGGTTAAGAGCATGGAGCGGGCCAATCGGAGCACCGAAAGTCATAAACGTGTCAATAGCGCCAACGTAAAACAAAGTCGCACTAGGCACTCAGATTCTAACATCAACACGAGCCAATGTAGGCAAGTAGCTTAATAGCCTAATGCTCAAGTGTCTTACAAACCACAAGACTGAAATAAGTAGGATGACACTTAACCCAGTGTCATTTATGGCGCTAAAACACTTGACATTTTTGTGATGATTGTATTATCTACAAAACGAATTGCTAACGAATTTTTTTAATGTTTTTTTTTTATGTTAGTTGGTGTGCTAGTTATAGTTAACATTTTTATTTTATCCTGTTGTATATTCTGTGTGAAAAAATAAACATTTTAATTTCTTATTTTGTTATTGTGTCATGATGGCCGAGTGGTTAAGGCACCCGCCTCTCGTGCTCGAGGCGAGGCTCGCGCGAGTTCGAAACCGGGCAAGTACAAATATGTTTTCCATTCGTATGTACTTTTCTAAATTTATCTAGGACATTACTGACACTCCGTGCCTCGGAAAGCATTTGTCATTCGTAGATCTTTGACAGTCGTTACAGGTAGTCTGACGCCAGAAATTCTAACCATTACGGCCTGTTCTGTGTGTTAGTGGCGAGCGGCGCGGCGAGCGGGGCGGCATCGGAACGCGGGCGCGCGGCGCTATGAGCAGCATCTCGTGGCGTGCTTCAAATATTTTCATACTTTTGATCTTACCGTTCACCACCCCGCGCCTAGCTACCGCTCACAGCAGCAAGGTCGTGAATTGGCCGTTAGTCCTATCCAAGGAGCATCGTGTAACCCAGTAGTGTGTTGTGTGGTTCCGACAGGCAGTCGCTCCACGTAAAACACGAGTATTCAGCCGCATCCTGATAGACAGGAAGCCTGCAAGATAGTTAGGAAAAGGCTAGGAAGAAGGTTCACTGGCCTGTTGGTCTAGTGGTTAGTGGCCCTGACTGCTATGCCGGAGGTCGTGGGTTCGATTCCCACTCAGGACAATTGTTTGTGTGATGAGCACGATCATTTGTTCTGTGTCTGTGTGTAATTTATCTATAATATGTGGTAATATTTAGAAATGTATAAGTATGTCGAATCTAGTACTCATAACACAAGCTCTGCTTAACTTAATGCCCACAGAAAAATGTGATGATACTTACTTCTATTGCTACATATTTAGTTTATTGATACTTAAAGAAAAAAAATATACCAACAGTAAGAAAATAAACATTCCAATGTACAAATTCAAATAACATAAATATTACAACTAAACCAAATAGATTTCAGTGTCACGAAACCAGGTCTAAAAAAAGATTCTAACATAACTTTATTTCGTGGATACAAAAAACCAATAATAACGTAGCTCCAATTGCATTTTCTTGACATGAATAAGATTATTTATTCAATCTGTTATTTCTAGACACCTGCGGGACCGTTTGAAAATGTGACCGTGGCCCTACAGGCCCTAGATCGCAAAGAACAACCTAAGGAACACAGGTGGGTTTTAGTCATTACAAGTCTGATCCCTCTTGCTCCACCCAGAGTGGGCGAAGTCAGAGCCTGCGGACACTTGAGACAAGACTGTCTTAGACAGACTTGTCTACGACGTCGCAGACTTATCCGCGACAAGGCTTTTTTGTTTACGACACGGCGCACATCATCAAGACAAAACAGCCTAGCGGCGTATGGCTAGTGTTGCCAACTTAGTGGATTTTCTACTAAAACTGGTGATTTTAACCCCCATTTAGTTGTGAAGTATTGGTTTTAGTGGCTAATGAATTTGTCTAGTGCTTTAGTAAAATTCTTACTAAAAATGCAATCACTCGGGTGGAAAACAGCACCACCATAGAATCCATAATTATCAATCTGATACCGACAATAATGGTGCAAACAAAAATGCTTCGTCTGAAGACGAATTACATATAAATAGCTGTTATTGAATAATTTGTATTTCGATTTACCTACTAATGTTAATTTATCCACAAATGGTATTTTGATCAACGATTGTTAATTTTTATCACTTATAATTAAAGGAAATTAATAACCTTTATGTCTACTTATTTTATTTCGTACAACACACATTTTTTTGTGGGAAATTTTCCGATTTTGTGTGTGGAATAATGTTTTGTTAGTGGTTCTCTGGTGGTTTTTAAAGGTGACTCTAGTAGTATGTTAGTGTAACTGTTGATGTTAGCTACACTGGACGTACCTCTTCTCTAGTAGTCTCGTCAGAGCAAAAGAGTCTTGTCGCAGACAAGTCTGCGGTGACATAAGTCTGCGACGTCGAGACAAGTCTGTCTAAAACAATCTTGTCTCAAGTGTGGGCAGGCCCTTATTTGATTATCGGCGGTGGCGTAAAGCGTAAAGGAGAGAACATCTTCATGCCCCAGCCACCGCAAGATACACCTACTCCAGGCGATTGACGAAAAGAGAATTGAAACGAAACGGTTGTAACTTGGCTAGGGGGGCAGTTAACAATATCGAGTTTTTATTTAATTTTTTAACTTACCACAAATAAAAAATATTTTGACCCGAATCCACAGACCCACCAATTATAAATAAACAACAGTTTACACAATCGACTTATCTTCATGCACCGTTTATTTCTGTTTAAACCTTGAAGATAATAGTAACAATTAAAATAAAAACCCGTTCTCTCATGACACCCCGGAACTGGACTTAATTAGCAGGATATCGTGTTACAATGCATCGTTAAATCACAGTAGTTATGGTGGAACAGATTACAAAATGTTGTGTGTTGATTGGTGAATGATAACTGTTGAATGTTTTGTTTCCGTTTTTGTTTTTTTTTTTTTTTTTTTGAATGCTTTATGGGTTATGTTTTTCGCGCGTATCTTGTTTTTGTCAAGTCCATCGAAAGGGATAAGACCGCCCATTGTGACACCCTATTAATTTTAAGTTCCTAATGTAATTTGTATGTTTGGTGTACAATAAAGAATATATCTATCTATCTATTGACTAGCTGTTGCTTGCGGCTACTCGGTACTCCTTGAACAGGCTGATGGTCAGACTTTCTAGCGTCTGACTATCTGTAACGTCTGTCGGACGGCCGGACGGCGAGCTACCTATTGCTCGCCGTCCGCAAACCACGCCTACGGTGGCAGGAAATCGGGATCGGAATCCCAGCGGCCGGTACTTTCGCTAAGATTACTGCTTTGCAGAAGGAGGCGACCGCCTGCCATTCCTCCTCGCTCCAGACCATTGCCTGTACAAGGGCACGGTGCGAGAGGTCGTTGCCGCCGATCACTCCCACGAGTATACGACGGTGCTCTGCCCAAACGGGGCACACCTACCGTATGCTCCACCATGTCCTCCGGGCGGTCCACACAGTGGTAACACCTGGGCGTTTCATCCACACGAATCTGGTGCAGGAACCTCCGAAACTTACCATGTCCAGTGAGGACCTGCGGAAGATGTGGAAGCCGTGACGTCTTTCCAGCCTCTCCTCAAAGAGGCTGCGAGAAAGATGCACAGCTCAAGCTATGCGATGTATCAAAAGTAAAAAAGACAGCTGTTAGTACAGCTGTTATTATCCACGTGTCTTAAACGGCCCATAAATAAATAAATTATAAGAAATTAATAATTATTCATAATTCAGCAGAAACAATGCAACCTTGAGGTGTGCAGTCGCACGGAAACACAATATGAAGGTGTCGCGTCCACGATCAATGTGGTTTTAAATATGATATGTATTACTTACCTACTTACATGATACCGTTCACTCAAAGCGTTTCGCCTCGTCGTTTATACCGCTTACATCGAAGGACTGGAACAATTTATCTGCTGCGGTCTTCCCATTCAATTGTAATTAACGCGTCTTCTATTCAGTCCAGTGAATAGGCTCGTTATAAACAAGTGAGCTTCACCATCAACGATTGGTTCGGTAAGTATGGGGAACCCCCAAAATTTATTGTTTCTTTACTATTTTTGTGTGAAAATCTTAATGCGGTTTACAGAATACATCTACTTACCAAGTTTCAACAGTATAGTTCTTATAGTTTCAGGAAATGACGCATGGTTCCGTTTATGGCCCTTTGGCTACGAAACCCTAAAAAGAGAATACTCCTTTTTTGAGCTCACATTTCTGTATTAGGTATAGTAAATTATGAGGTATGTAATTATTTCAAATAATCATCGTTGAGTTCAGAAACCGTGACATAAATTCGGTCGGAAAGATTATGCCATAATTACTTTTAGCGAATTCATGTATGCTGTAATACATTAATTCGCTGAAAGTAACGATGATAATATTGAGTCAATTTTAAAGACTATTTCTATGTATCAGAGAAACCTAATATTATCTAATTATTTATTTATCACCCCTCAACCTTGCCTCCTACTCATACTAATTATTTTATTATGAATAATTACAGTTCGAACCGCGAGATTAACATGATATTTACTTACATAATTATTTAATTAATCAGTAAAGTTATTTTTGCGTAACATCACCCAGACTTAGTAATTTAATGTGAGTAACTTTAATGAGTTATTTAGAACCGATATTTTGTTAATGAGTTTTCAGAAGATTCAGTCATAATAATATATTCACATAGGAAGTTCGTTTTCATGCCAAAATAGATGTTGATGTTCAGTTCCCATGTACAAAGTATTTTGGGAATTTGGTTATTTATTGAGCGTACAGCTAAAGAGTTAAATCTCCTGCCGGAGTCTGTGTTTCCTGAGCTACAACCTAGGTCTTTAAGTCAAGAGTGAATAGGTTACTTCTAGGCTAGCGTGCTCCATCGTCGCTTACCATCAGGTGAGACTGAGTAGAACGCGAACCTATCCATAATAAAAAAAAGTTAAAGCTTAGAAAGTTCCTACTTTTCTTACCATTTTCTCTGGGAAGATATTCCAAAGAAAGACTAGGCCATAATTAAGTACAAGTTTTTTAAGGAAGTGACCTCATAATTATGTACGTTTTCATTCAATTTCCACATTATTGTTCAAACACTTGTACAGGTCATCGGCCTCAGCATGTCTGTACACACACCACCTTGACCGACCAACTTCAACAGATGTTCCGATGACATTGACTCACGATTTTGACAGATGTCAGGGCCAGCGTGACGTAACGATTGCGTCATCTTTCACAATATGGCGGCGACGAATTCCATTTTTAAATAAATATTGTGACGATCTTTACCAAAGGACGCAACGGTTTGGATATCATGATTGGTGTTTCCGTCATCTCTTGTTTTGAAACCTTTTGAGAGAGAAACATGATGAATTTCGTAAAGATTTTTTATGTAGATAATAATCTTTGCCCCTTTCTGCACCATCGTCTGCTCTTTTCTTAACTTCCAAATAGGCTACACAAAGCATTCCAAATAAGAATAGGATCGATTTCCATGTTGTGACGTCACGTCATACTGTCAAATCGAAGAATTATTAAGTATGGTACCTAAGCAAAGCAAGAAATTTTTAAAATTTTATTAATTTACGAACTGTGAACGAAAATATTTTAATCAGAATCTAGTTTTTCAATTTTGCTCAACTCGGAGTTCTTCAATTTTGCCCAATTTCTTGCGATTTGACAGTATGACGTGACGTCACAACATGGCAATCGATCCTATTCTTATTTGGAACGCATAGTACGCGATTGGTTTCCAGTCTTGCTACTTGCCGTATTTTACAACTATCTGACCTCAACAGCCCAGTTGCTGGGAAGCACAATGCTATCTGTTCAATGGTGTATTTCGAAAAATTTGACGTGGTAGGATATTCAAGGCTTTCCAATGCAACCCAAAGGTCGTCTGGAAGAGATTGCCCATCTGATAAGACCGCCCATTGTACACTTGATTTTATAAATGTTTGTCCTATATTTTTATGAGATGTAAATGAATATATCTAGATGTACCGGCTAGTCGTTAAAGCCTCGGAAACACTAGGGGACAAAGCGTCCTCCAACATAACGCGCAATGCTATCAAATTGCCTAACAAACCCCGCGAAACGAAAACGCATCGTTAATATTAGAAGGCAAGTGGCGGGACAATTTTTTTTAGGTGGAACAATCATCTAATGATAAATCCTGCTCTTGGGCGGACCGAGAGATAGTGTCAGACTTTTACTGACTAAAAACCCACTCCTGTTCCTTCTTTGCCTTCGTCCCAGGGTTTCGTTTTCACACTACCCATAGCCCAAGTAGGCTTTGACCCTGCTGGGCCCCCTACAGTTGCTGACATTTCCTTGAGGCGCGCGTGGAACAGTTCGCGCCGTCGACGACTTGGGCTCGATCCGGACGGTTACCGGACGATCGGACGGTGAGCCACCCATTACTCGCCGTCCGCAAGCCAAGTGGCGGGACACTGGACATCGCTGCAGTGTCACGTAGATTGAGCGTTGCGCGTCATTTTGAAGGAAATTTTGTCCCCAAATGTATCTGAGACGTTAAGCTGGCGTCTTTTAGCATGTGTGTATATAAATTAAATAATTATGTAGGTAACGAATGACCTTTCAGCATTCAGCGCACGTTGCCATTGTGTTCCTTTTATGGGCCGTTTTTGGAGCAGCTGCTGTTCTTACATTTCTATTGTTATTAATAAGTCTCATTAGTAATTAAAGAGGCGGAAGCCGGTCTGGTAATAGCCAGGATAAATCACACCAGGTGGGAGACATATGACGAGATAATATTAGAGAAGAACTAGCTGTTCACCTAATGCAGCAACTTTCAGTGGGTGGCAGGAAAAAAACACAATGAAAACATAAAATTAAAAAGCAAAATCATGAATTCATTTCCGTGTAATATTTCAATGAAAATTAGTCTTTATGATGACTGTAATGTTCACGTCATAAGGTGTAAAATCCTATAATTATTTAATAAAGACTGGTTGCCAAAAGACAATGCTGACACGTCACGATCCAGTTACAAAAGTCGGTATTTTAAAATATTTTCTGGCAAACACACAAATTGATGACTTTTAAAAAGCTCCTAGAATAATTACGTGTACAAATTAAATAAATAACAGTACTTAGTGAGTAGGTAGATATGTACCGAAGGACCACATTTCTCAGTTTGTGAAATGTATGTGTCAACTTCATTGAATGTCCAATTTTATTTTAAAGTTATAAGGAGGCTGTATTTTCATTATCATCATCATTTCAACTAGGCACTGTTTACGTCCACTGCTGGACAGGCCTTTCCCAAGCGTCAGCACAACGAATGGTCCTGTGCGTCTCGCATCCATTAGATTCCCGCGACCCTCACCAAGTCATCGGTCCACCTTGTGGAGGGTCTACCAACGCTGCGTCTTCTGGTCCCTTCCGCCCCATTGACCATTTGTTCTGCGAGCAATGTGCCCTGCACACTGCTACATAAGTTGCTGTATTTTATTTCGTGTTTATATTATATTTGATGGTAGTGATATTTAATTAAGTTAAATCTGAGTTCCCTTCTTCTCAGTCATGTACTCTTGACAGAGTGGTCGTGGTAATGTTTCGGTCGAGTCTTACACAACCTCTTCTCTCGGGATGTAACACCATGCAGCTTTGTGTTTGGCGTCTTAGGAGTTTTCACTGATGCTCGAGTATTTATTTATTATATTCTTTATTGTAAACACAATGAGTATATTAGGGGAAGTTCGAAAGTGGCGCCAGTGACTGAAAAGTTGAAAGGGAATCGTTTGTCTTGGTATGGTCATGTGAAGAGAAGGGATGAAACGCATGTTACTAAAATAGTTATGAGCTTACATGAGGATGGATGGAGAGGGAGTGGGAGACCAAAGAAAAGTTGGATGGATTGTGTGAAGAGTGATATGAAAGAAAAGGAAGTTAGTGATAGTATGACGAGTGACAGGGCAGAATGGAAGAAAAAAACGTGTTGCACCGACACCAAATAACACGGGACAAGGGCAGGAAGATAATCATTCTTTATTGAACACCACATAAACAAAAAATACAGGACAAACATTATTAAAAATAAGTGTACAGTGGGCGATCTTATCGCAAATAGCAATTTCTTACAGACAACTTTTATGATGTCCCAGATTGATGAGGTCCGTCCAATGTGTCGTAGAGCGCACATTGGATCTCTTGCCCTCAACTTTCCCTTACACCATCAATCGTTCCATCGAGTACTCGTGTGATAAGCCCGAAGAACTTGAGGATTTGTATTTGCACAGATGACGATAATCTCTATAGTCTAGGATATGTATAACTACCTAGTTTTTTTTGAGGCTCCCCCTCTTAGTTGAGCGAGCGCGAGAGTCAGGTTTTGACTGACCAAAACCCACCCGCGTTCCTTCAGTTGCTCTTTGCGTTCCAGGATCACGGTGACTCTATTAAACGATTCTACGTTACCGGGCTACAGTTTTTTTCTTCTTTGAGTCGCTGACACGACTGTACATTAATAATTGTTGGCACAACACTTCGCCACTTCCACGCAGTTATTATTTGCAATGTAGAGGTTACTTCGGTAGCAGGTTAAGGGACACAATGGCCCTCTGCCCTTAGCACGTGAAGCAAAGTTTAGGACTCATCTTTCATATCCTCCTGCCGTTCCATTGAAATAGCTCTAGCTTTCCTAATTTTCTGAATTTCCTGCCGGAGTGTAGAGAGTAGACCTTGCTTCATGATAAATTTCAGGATTCTAGGTCAACGGAATGAATTTTGATTCCCTTGAGTGTGTTAAAATATACGTTTTTGCGATCTAAACGGCCGTATTTTTTTTCCGGTATTGCCCAAGTTTGATTTTTTCAGACCGCAGACCTGAGTATATGGTTTTAATTTCAACTCGATACCTCGACGCCTTCCCAAGATAAAGGGTCTTGACCGACAGACAGACAGACAACAAAGTGATCATTTAAGGGTTCCATTTTTTCCGTTTGAGGTACGGAACCCTAAAAATCAAGAACTTTGTAAGGGTTGAGTTATATCTTCCCACTTTTGCTCGAAGGTGGTACAAAAACTGCCAAAGAACCACAGAAGGAGAGAGTTACTGTTTGTCTGAATATTTTTATGTAGTACTTTTTGTTTTTATGTGAAATCATCAAAATATAATTACTTCTCCTGCTCTGGTAGGTGCGAGAAAGAGTCTCAGATTTTTACTAAATAATACCCGCCTTTGTTCCTTAAGTTGCCATTTGCATTGCTGGGCCTCGGTAATTCTCTAACAAATCGTATCCTTACTGCAAAAATTTTAACAAAAAATTTTACCCAAATTAATGTTAAATCCATTCATCCATTCGTCTCATCAAGATGAATCTACAGATAAAACCGGTTGTTAGCTACGACACTTATTTACAAAGATAGCTTCGGCAAAAAGTAAATAACCTATAAATTTGATTTAATATAACATAATATATTATTACAAAAATGTTGGTGCATTTAGTTGGTTTTTGCAATAAGAGTACGAAATTATGTAACACTTGACTTCTGTTGATTATTTTTTGCTATTGCAACCCATCAAGTTTTAGGGCAGCTTCTCAACTGATAAGATATCGCGACCGGTCTCTCTAAACCCCCCCTTGAAGCAACCCACAGTTTAATTGACTTATCTTTAATTTATGCACAGAACTAGTAGCAAAAACTGGTTTAATTGGGTGAACAGGATGATGGTGTGACATTTTTTTAGATCTTCAATTTACATAATAATCAAAACATTTTGTTATCTATATATATAAAAGCGAAATACCACTCACTGATTAATCACGAAATCTCAGAAACTATAACACCTACAAACTTAAAATTTGGCAGGTAGGTTCCTTATAGGGTGTAGACATCCGCTAAGAACGGATTTTACGAAACTCTATTCCTAAGGGGTAAAACAATGGGGGGGGGGGGTTGGCAGTGCGTATGGAGAAACCTACTTTTACGCGGCTGAAACTATTAGTAGAAGCTAGTGTATATAGGAGGCTAGCCGGTGGACCACCTGATGGTTGGCGAGTGTTAAAATCAAAAATCCTGTATTGAAAGAAAAGAAGAAAGAAAGAAAATATGTTTACTTGGCACACCGTGATACATTAATCAACAAATAATTGATTAAAAAAGAAACCAAGAATATTATTTTACTGTCACCATGCTTATGAACCTAATATGTCGCGCACTCGAACACGTGGCAGTTGGGTAAAAAATGACAAAAAAAAATTGTCACCTTGACAAAAGTTACCAATGCGCGCCAGCTCTTAGAGTTCTCTGCGCAATTAGAACATATACAAAAGCCCGGAATCAGTTATAGGGCAGTTACCGGGATCAGACACAATACCCGCGTGGTTGAAGGATATCCCCTTTTCATCGGAGGAATGTGGTACTTTATACTCTGTTCCGCATCTTCAAAAGGCTAAGATACTCGTATAACTGTAATGCTGTGCCTATCAGCGCAGCAGGCGAGTTGCCAAGCCGAAGATAAAACTGAAATATCAAGCACTGTGCAAGCGTTGTCACCTGACATCGTGCTGAGCTGAAATATTTTGGCATTTTTTTTTTCTTTTCTGAAGCTTTTCTCGTTTTTTATTTTAAACTAGCTTTTGCCCGTGGCTTCGCACGCGTACATAAAATATAGCCTATGTCACTCATGAATAAAGCAGCTTTCTATCGGTAAAAACAATTCAGCAATCAGATCAGATCTTTCAGATATTACCTCCTACAAACAAAAAAACAAACTTTACCTCTTTATAATATTAGTGTTGATAAAATTTTATTTGTTGTGCTTAAAAGCCAAAAGAAATGGGTCTTTATAATTTTGTTTTAAATTTATTAAAGAAAATTGCGTTTATCATTATTTTTATTTTTTTTACACTTACACCCCATAGTCTTTTAACTGAAAGAAAGAAAGAAAGAAAAATATTTTATTTAGCACACGTACACAGATACACACAATTTTGAAACAACATGTAATCACTTAAGATAAAAAAAATAAAATAACTAGCATTGTGTCTCGCGCCTGTACCAAATAGGTCCAATTCAGCAAAAAGGCAGCAAGACAACTTCGAACTGGAAGACAGGAACTGCTTAGCTGCAAGCCATCATCTGCCTAGCATTGTTATAACTGTGTGAGTGCGCATCGACTTCCAGACCAACAGGTTTTGGGCGAATAGGGGTTCGGCTCAATCACCGAACAATAATGGACCTGTCACCGTAATTGCGACACCGCTCTATGCCTTTATTTCTTATGTATTACTTAAGTAAATACAATCAGTACGCATTCGGATAGCATATCGGGTGACCTCATTAGTTTTAATAGTTTTTCCATTTGTATTTGTTTAATCGGTATTGTTGAAATATAGCTATCAAACAATAGGTACCAATATTTTTTTAGAGCATCTGCCTTCCTGACCTCTACAACATAAGTCTTGAATTACATGATACCCTTGATTTTCAGGTTCTTATCAACCATAACGCACAGGACCAGTATCAGTTGTCGAATCAATTATGGATAATACCAAAAGGATCTGGAGTAGCGACTACGAACCAGAAGACCCAGTTTTGGAACGTCTCCCACAAGGCGGGCCGATGATTTGGGAGAGTTGCGGAAATTCGATGGATCAAAGACGTACAGGATTGGTCGTTGTGGAGGCTACTCGAGGGAAGTACTATGTCCAGCAGTAGACGTCATTCGGTTAAAATGATGATGACTATCAAAGATCTCCTTATATAGCCTGAAGCAATATCTACGCATTCCGAGATAGAAATAGGTATCCGTTGTTTTCAATGAGATAAGTTTAAACATGACTTACACCGAAGGCAGATCAAAGTCGCCATTGATGCCAATCAGGTTTCCAAAAAAAAATACGGGATTCATTTTTCATAAATTTAGTATTTTGATCCAGGAAAATCTGCACGGTAAACAATGACAGTCTTTGATCAGAAATACGAATTGATTTCATAGTCAAGCAAGATTATTCTTGAACCTCTAGTTGTGCATTTGATTATCATTTCAATTGTATGAGTTTTCACCAATCGCTCCATCTAAAATATTGGTATTTAGCTGCACCCTGTTGGACTAGAAGCCTTATTTTTGGTAGGAAATCATCAAATGACTCCTGGCGCTCTAGGTGGAGCGAGAAGGAGTGTAAGACTCTTACTGCCTAAAACTTGTCTAAAATTGTGTTTCTTTTGTTTTACCGTTTGCGTTCCAGAGTCGCGGTATCTCTTTCGAAGTAACCCGCAGCCCTGGCAGTAGACTGGAAACCTAGTACTCCAACATAGTTGGCAAAAGACTATGCAGATAATATCGGACCAGATCAGAAGAATATAATGGTGAATGGAAATGCCTGTGTCTACATAAGGACATTTTTTTATGGAGTTGGGAAATCATCAAATGAATTCTCCCATTCTAGGATGGACCGAGAGGCCTTTTCCTGACTAAAGCACCTGTGTTCCTTCATTTGCCTTCTTTGGTTTAGGGCCACGGTTAGTCTTTCAAACATTGCCGAAGTCCTAGCAGGTATCGGTCTTCAGTCACACTCGCTGTCAATTCAAGCAATTAATCTCAGGTGTGTTTGGAGGTAGGTGGAACAAAGAGTAACGTTCCGCAAACCTCCGTTGAAAAGGGATGATCCTCCGACCAGACGGGTGTTATATCTGGTGGGCAACAGCCCGATAAATGATTTCGGGCTGTTCTATACGTTCTAATCGCGCGGATTACTATAATTGCGCGATGCAGGATTAATTCTTATGTGACACCAATGATGTCACTACATGTGCCAAAGATGAGGACTGCTGTAGACTGAAGATAATGATCGTGACCGTGCCTCCGAATGCATGTGAAGAGGTTGGGCTGGCATTTGTAGATCTTTGATAGTCTTTAGTCAGAAGCTAAGGAATCTGACAGTAGACTTGCCAAGGTATTGCTGGGTTGTGGATGTCAAATAGGTTTTTTTAAGTAGGTAATCATTAAATGACTTCTTCTGCTCTTGGGTGGTGCGGAAAGGCGTGTCAGACTTTACTGACTAAAACCCACTCCTATCTCCTCATCGCCGGTGGTTCGAAATCAGGTTCGGCATCCCGGCAGCTTGAGCGTGAGGAATTCTGTTCCCTCATCGGGTGGCCGCCTCCTTCTATAGCATTACTGCTTCGCAGAAGGAGGCGACCAGCTGTCGTTCCTCCTCGCTCCGGACCATGGCCTGTACCAGGGCCTAGATGTCAAATAGGTACTTGTTCCATTACAACAAAGTTGGGAGAAGGCTGATCTGCTGTTCTATTTGGCCACAGCGACAAAATTCAAATAGGTACATTGATTTAGGAACAATCCAATTTGAATTTCGTCGCTGCTGCCAGCGCTGCGCTCAAGGCTGTTTTCTTAGAGAATAGCACTGCAGATGATGAATTTAATGCTTATATTATAAGTTTTCAAGAACTTGGGAAAATGTTAAATGGGAAACATCAAACTATTTTTGTTTCCATTCAACCACCACATTACTATGGAAATTCTTCCTAATGATATTAAAAGATATTTATATATTATTATGTGTTTGTTTCGTAACACTTCGATTTATTCAAAGCCAAGCTAATTTTCTGAAAAAATTCCATCTTTAAACAAGTGGAAGCACGTTTTATAATACAAGTTTTCAAGAACTTGGCAAAATGTTGAATGGGAAACATCACACTATTTTTATTTCCATTCAACCACCGTAATACTATTTGATTGTAAAAGAGATTTATATGTGTCAATTGAACAAAACTTAGATTTATATTCAAAGCCAAGCTCAATTTAGAAATGATTCCATTTTTAAACAAGAGAACGCACATTTTGTTATCTTTTTTTTTCGTTTAATCAAACAGCTGTATGTCTTTAAACGATTTGATGAGACTGGCTGGTGCCATTACGGGCGGAAATATATGTTTTCTCGTACCACTTACTGCAGGTATTTCTTGAATTTTTCAGCAACAAAACGAACACGCCTTTTAAAATGTTTAGCGTAACTTCTTATTTTCTTGTATTAATACGAGGTCGAGTATGTACAATGCGTTCCAAATAAGAATAGGATCAATTGCCATGTTGTGTCGTCACGTCATAATAATAATAATAATATGACATTTATTTCAGACAAAAGTCCATAAAGTGTTAGTAACACAAAAAAAATATAAAGCTATTGTTAGTACCTACATACAAAGACAATCACAAAGCTGCACCGCATAGTAGGTACCACCAGTTTATGCCAGGCCCTGGACGCGACCACTATCAGTGTGTAATCGCATCCAGTGCCGCCATATCGGCGAGTCCCAGCGACCCACGAACACGCTCAGAAGGCTGTTCGAGCTGGCCCGCATGCACTTCATCACAAACGCACAATGTTTCCGCATGATGGCGTGAAAACCATCCACGCTTTTCTCCGCTAACATTGCTGAGGCGCTGCAGTAGCGCGGCAGCCCGATCAGTATCCTGAACGCGTTATTATATTGTACACGCAGAGCACTGTATGCACGCTGCGTGTACCTAGTCCACAGGCTGCAGGTGTGAAAAGATTGACAGGATTGAAGGTTGGGATACTTTTAGGAATTGTGATATCTTCGGATTGATTTCAAATGAAATTAAAAAAAAAGGTACCTACGCTATTCTTTTTTTGAAATTAGTTCATTGGTTTTTTGGTTTTTTGTTTTTTCTGTAATATCACTGTATTTAATAATTTTTATTCAGGTCAAAATATAACCATTTAGGGAATCGAAACTCACCAATACATTAATTAAAATAATAAAATTAAATACATTGAAATTAAAATTAAATAAGACTGTCAATGAATAACCATTAAAATAACCATTAATTGGTTTATAACCATTTTTGTATGAAATCTAAGAAAACTCGTATTACTTGGGAATATTATTTCTACCGTGAAAACAATGCTTCTCGAACGGTATACAATATTGATGATGTAGGTAGTATATATATATACGAACTTTAAACTGCTAATGACTGGGATGTGTAATTTCGAAAAAACAGTACCTAACGTATATTTTATATAAAACTAGCGGTCCCGGCAGACGTTGTTCTGCCCAAAAGCGGGATTTAGTAAAAAAATAAAAATTACCCTACTCTACCCTACTCTACCCTACTCTACCCTACTCTACCCTACTCTACCCTACACTACCCTAAAAAAAAAAAAGTAAAAAAAAAAGTACCCTATGTCCGTCTCCTGGTTCTAAGCTACCTCCCCACCAATTTTCAGCCAAATCGGTTCGGCCGTTCTTGAGTTATAAGTGGTGTAACTAACACGACTTTCTTTTATATATATAGATTTATTTGAAGTCAAACCGAAGATATCAAACTTCAAAGTAACCAGTTTTAAGAACGCCAACTTCATAAGTAACCTATTCTATATTATAGATTATAATAGGTTACTAATGGCGGAATTCACCAATAAATATAAAAATACAACAAAAGAAAAATGCAGACAAGTGACACTAGTGACAGCGGCTAAACGCGATTATGCGAGCCAAACGTTAAAACGCGATTAGTTTTATTGGTGAATTCCGTCCATGTACTATTACTTATTCTCTGCTTATATTGAGTTGGCGTTCATATACTTAGATTCTATATGATTATACTGTGCCCAATTTTATATAAATGATTTATTATACCACTAGCTTCTGCCAGCGGCTTTGCCCGCGTAAAAATAGGTTTTTCCATACAAACTTTGGACCCTTGTTTCATCCCTTTAGAGGGTGAATTTTGAAAAATCGTCTCTTAGTGCTCGCCTACCTACGTCATAAACGGCAGCCCTGTGCATAATTTTATGTTCCTAGTCCAAGTAGTTTTGGCTGTGCGTTGATGTGTCAGTCAGTCAGTTTCTCCTTTTATATATATAGATTACTATTAAACCGAGAACCGTTTATTTTGATTTATATGCTTATAAATCATGAATCAAAGTTACTATACAGTTTTTTTTTTAGAATTATTTAAGCGTTTTTTTTTAAAACTCGTTATATGCACATAATTTGAAGGCAACGTGACAGACGACAGACCATTATCTTGAAATCCACGTGAGTTTCAGGTTATTAAGGCGTATAGTCCTTAAAACATCTGCTCGGACTTTCCGGATGTTCAAGGGAGTGGCCGAATAATCATAGTACGAGTAAGTGTGCATTTAATTCATTTTCTTTGCGAAATATTAATTGATTTACATATGCTGTGTACATTCTGAAGAACACTTAACTAGTTATTTTTTTGTGTGATCATATTTCTAAAGATCAAAGCCGTTTGAAAAGAGTAGGAAAAACAAGCGAAAAGATATCATGTAGTTAAATATTTTTTTTAGGCAAAAGTATTAAACGCACGAAAAAATAATATGTCGATAATATTATACATAAATCTATGACAAACATGTTTATTTCAAATGTAACCTAACAGGAGCAGGCTTTTTTTTTCGATGGGGAAATCATCTTATGACATCCCCGCTCTTGGGCGGAGCGCGAGATAGTGTCAGACTTTTACTGACTAAAAACTCACTCCTGTTCCTTCGTTGCCTTTCGTACCAGGGCCGAGTCTTTCCAGAATCAGACCCTTGGCTCCAGTAGGCTTCGACGCTGCTGGGCCCCTACAGTTGCTGACATCTTCTTGAGGCGCGTCGAGGAGTAGGCTTCAGAATATCACTGTTTTATGGCACTGCTCCGGCGCAAGGACCTTAAATATTTGTTTATTCAAATTTTTATTCAATATACAATTTGTTATTTATAATATACGAAATTGTATTACCTTGACTTATACTTTTCATGTTTTGAAAGTGAAATCCAATGGGCGTTTAATATTTATTGTTTCTTTAGCCAAAATGGCGTACGAGACAATGTGACCCCTGGCTATTGTTAAGTTTTCCTTTTTTTCTATGGTAAATATACAAATAATTCATGTGATATGATGACATATTGCACTGAAACATGGTCGCTTACAATGAGCCTCATCAGAAGGCTTGCAGTCACCCAAAGGGCAATGGAAAGGGCTATGGTCGGAGTTTCCTTGCGTGATCGCTTAAGGAAAGAAGATATCCGAAGGAGAACCAAGGCCAGTGGCAGTGGCCAAGGCAATTTGCTCGTAGAAAGTAGAGTGGCGACCGCGTACCGGAAAATGCAGCATTGGAAGGCCTCCCCAAGGTAGACCGACGAGAGTCGCGGGAATGCAGTGTATGCGAGACGCACAGGATCAGTCGTTGTGGCGCGACGCTTGGGGGAGGCCTATGTCCAACAGTGGACGTCTTTCAGTTGAAATGATGATGATGATAAAATATATATATACATATAAATAGAACAGAGGTCCCACCGCGTTCCATTTTACAACCTAAACTGAATTGTTAAAGAGATGGAGCGATGTAGGGTGTATAGCTAAACTTAGGAATCTTTAAAATTAGAAGCGACTTTCACAACAAAAATACGCGTAGTAAACACGAAATTGTATTAACCAAATGAAGATTAACCAAATGGAGACCAGCAAGTCATTCTTAGTAAACTAAAATAAGTACCTATTTAGGCCTATGTGAAATAAAAATATTTTTGATTTTGATTTTGATTTCACCCCTCTTTGGTCATTGTAAGGCCCCAGGATAATAGAACCTGGGTTTTGACTGAAGGAATAGTATGTAATTGTCTTTTAGCCTAGTGACGTTAACCTGCCCTTTTTACTGAGGCTCAGAAATCATAGTATAGCCTCTTGTGCTGTGTGTGGTGAAGTGAAAGGAAGTGTCAGACATTTATCGACTAAAACTTACCTCTACTCTATGTTGGGGGTTTAGGCTCAACTCACAGTCGCGCTGAGTTTAAGCGTCGCGACATATTATGTTTTTCGCCTGTAGCGTATTCATCTCTATTTCCCCAACATTAAGGTACAAAATTGTGTTATGCAAATAGAATTGCGCATCAACGCTTGGTTAGAGTCGGTCGGCTTTGCGCGTCACTGTGCGTTACACGGTTTACTCATCTGTCGAGCAAGAACGGTATTCACGAATATTCAAAAGTCTCTCAACTGGTCCAGCACAGCGTGGTTGCGCGACGACGCTCTTTGCCACGCGTTGTAGTTGAAAAACTGCCCCTCTAGCCAAGTTACGACCGTTTCGTTACGATTCTCTTTCGTCGATCACCTCGAGTCGACCACGCCTCCTATTCCTTTGTTCTGACCACGTGACTAAGCATTGAGATGACGTCAGAACAAAGGAATTGGAGAAGTGGCCAACTCGAGGAGATCGACGAAAGAGAATCGTAACGAAACGGTCGTAACTTGGCTAGGGGTGCTGGACACAACGCAACGACTTCGACTCCAGTTTGAGTTGATCCTTTAAAAGTTAAAGTGAGCATTATTGTAATAGCAAAATTACATAACATTAACGGTCCACAGTAGTCTTCCGCTGGGCCGATTACCACTAGGCAAGTGACGGCACACAGTGAGTTCCTGCAGCGGGAAAGCGCCGTCGAGGCCAGCCTAGAATGAAGTGACGAGATGATGATATAATTCTGATAAAGACATCAATAACATTATGGGATACTTTAAGAAACGGTGCAATATTATTACATTAGGTGCGTTAGATACTATTCCAAAACCGTTGGTCTCAGAGAGCTGAGAAACTAATGCGACATGCTATTTATTTATTTGTTTGTTTATTCTCACATCGAAACGCCTTGCAGCAATTACACCAATGGAGCCCAATTATTTCAGAATCTGCTACATTTTAACATAATGTGCGCAGTGGAATGATCATATTTGAGAGTGGTAGTCATCAAGGAGCGGTGCTGCGGTGGTTCACGTACGCTCGCTTACGCAGCATCAGGTCAGCGCTCCTCCAGGATTTCACATGTACCAAATCCCATATCGAACACCTTTTTTATAAATTATTATTATATTAAAATTATTATTATTAATTATTTTAAATTATTCAATTTTATTATATTAAATTTTAAATTATCTAATTTTAAACTATTAAATTATGAATTATCAAATTTTAAACCATTCAATTATTCAATTTTAAATTTACTTATAATTATTTTAAAAATTGTATTTTGTACCTACTAACTTAGTTTATAAGTTCAAATTGTTACTAACCATTATGGATCATTGTTATCTGAAATAAATAAATAATTATTTTTTAATATTTTAAAGCTCTTTCGACGAGTTTTTGAAATTAATTTATATCAAAAAATATGGTATTTTATCTTGATACAGTTGACAGTTAGACAAGTATGTATCAATAAAGTTACCATATGTCTCGTTTTGACTGGGACTGTAGTTTTTCTCGGTCACCTGTACCTTTCTCCTCAAACAAAGGTTTGGGACGCAAAAAAGTCCCGTTTTTCTAAAACGAGCGAAAAATAAAAATTATGAAGCTTGGCAGACAAGAGAGGTGCATTTCAATAATTACTGTCTGAGGAACTGTACTTTTTCAGGAAGGGTTTATTTTTTGGAAGGAGGCAAACATTAGACAAGAAATCAACAACATTCGGACTACTTAACTTCTGAGGCGCATTTTCATGAATTCTTTATTGTACACAAAAACATAACATAGTATATGGAGATACAGACAGTTCATGTACAAACGCGAGCTTAACTTAGCAATGAGTTTTCTCCCAGAAAATCTTTGAATTATAGAGGGAAAACATATTCGAGGGTAGGATCCAGTACACAATATAAACCTACATAACTAAGTCTAATATATAATTATATTATACATACTATATATAATAATGAAAGGAAGTGCTTTTTAAGTTGAATGCTAAATGCCAAAATAGATAGCTTTGAAGAGTGCCAGAGCCGCGAAGGATGATATATGAGTAACGATAACAAGAAGTAATTTTCCCTTGTCTTCTAGATATGAACTTCGTACCGAGTAACAGTTCCACGCGCGCCTCAGGAAAATGTCAGCAAATCGTAGGGCCCCAGTAGGGTCGAAGCCTATTGGGGCCATGGGTAGAGTGAAAAAGAACACCCGGGCCTTGGGACGAAGACAACGAAGGAAGGAGTGGGTTTTTGGTTAGTAAAAGTCTGACACTATCTCCCACTCCGCCCAAGAGCGGGATTTGTCATAAGATGATTTTCCCACCTAAAAAAAACCGACTAACAGTCAATGAATGTAGTATCTTTCAATACAACTAGTCAAACGATTGCGATAAAACAAAGCCTAAGTAATATATCAAGTTACACACAATTTCAATGTATAAAAGTTATCTACTTCGATTATACGTAATATTTTTTTATGCATCTACAAAAAAAAGTGAATTATTTCTGAGACGTCCAGTACTACTTTTTAATGTTCCATATTTAAAAAATGTGTGACTTAATACAACACTATAATTAAATTCATATTTATGATAAAAAATGTGAAAAATAGAAATCGATCAACAGGCTCAGCGGCGCGGGCTGGCTCGAACAAGGGACGGGTTGAATATTGACGAAAGTGTCGCGACGGGTTACTGCGGCAAAGACGGACAGACATCTCAGCTTCCTAACCCGCATAATAAAAATAAATCAGATCCATCATTTCTCTAATCCTTGATTACATAACGTTACTCCATCGTTTTATCTGGGCCATCTACCAGGCAACCAGGTAATAAAAGAGCTATCAAAGTAATCGGCCACCAAGTCGATAAACTGCATGGAATATTTCTGGATTCAACATTGCGGATAAAACAATAAAATTATCGTATTTGTGGAAACGAGCCATTGTTTGATGACAATGACTGTATTGATAGTGTCAGTGCAAATTGATATTTCCAGTTGTTAGTACGGGATTGTGAGCGCAGCGCTGCATCGGCAGTATAGATTTACAAGATATAATAGGTAGTATTCAATCATAGAAGACCTGGAAAAGCTGATCAGGTTTCTAATTCTAATCTAGATTTACAATAAACTACCAAAAACTTTAAAAAGCATGATCAGCATAAACCATTTTAAATCGCTACTTAAAGAATTATTAATTGAAAAGGCATACTATTCTATCAATGAGTTTTTAGATGAAAGAAGCATAAAATAAAAATGTCCAATCCACTTGTTATTCTTATTGTTTTCGACGTTACTTGTTTAAAACAGTTTTATTTAGTTTGTAGTTTTTTAAGCCTAATTTGTACGCCTTGCAAGGCAAAACATAGTGATACAACGCAAATTTTATACCATGTACCATATTACCTATGTTAAACAAATAAAATACTTTGACTTGACTTTGACTTAATAACTCGCATTAGCAGTTCAAATTAATCTTCGTTTTTGATTATTTATGTTGCACATATGTTTTTTTTTCAATATTTTTACTGGAAAACGCACGCAATTTACTGTTTTTCGTACTAGTGTGGAAAAGTACGCGAGCTCAGCTCCGCCACAATTTATTGTAGGTATTTATCGTATCGAGCTGGGCATCATGCAATCCCCACTAGTCGTTGGCCGACCCCCGTTCATTGATTTCTTCGTAAGTGTATTGAAAAACGACGTTTGATTCACGTGAAAATTTGTCACTGCCACACTCGGCTCCATACATACATTCCGCGTTAGTCGTAATGACAAACTTTCTTCACTGTATCAAAATGTACTACTTATTTCATTTTTGCATAATTTTGGTGCGCCAAAAACGATTTACAGCTCCCGTATACCAAGGTCACATAAAGACAAAGGCAGTCAGGAAAGTTGCCCTAAGAAACGATGTAAGAGAAACCCCGAAAGAAAAACAGAATGCCAACTAATTAGTATTTGTCTACTTTCGTTAGCTTAGCAAGTTAATCCGAACTGTTGTTGGTAGGAGCTTTACTCCAGTTTTATAGTCCATTGTGTTCGCCAGTCGAGATTGCGAGCTCATATCGGTCAACAGCTCTCGTTCAATTCTTATGTCAAGGTTGAATCAATCAGTCATTCACTCGTTCAAACCTTCACATCATTTTTTTTTTTTTTGTTAGAATTTTGGTGATAAAACTGTTTAAGTCTCAAGTAAAAGAAGATGAAAAATCCTTTCGAAATTAAAATTTATTTTGCACACTATTTACACTTTAATTTAAAAAAAAAAAACAATTTGACATACAACAAAAATAAAAAAATCCTTATTATTAATTAAAAAACAAAATAACAACAGTTGAAAAATAGCTAACACAAATGTAAATCTTTCGGCCCTTGGACGATTTTTCCACCATGAACTACCCTTCAAATGAGAGGGGAAGTTACGCCGCTTTTATAGACTATTAGCTGTCATTCCTTACATCTATCTTAATACTAGCTTAAACTGTTTAATCACCGAAAACAAAAAATAAACTTTACTAATCAAAACTAACTAAAAATTATCTAAAATATGGCGTTAAAAAATTCCTGTCGAGTGGTAATTGTAAATGTCAAAACCTGATTGAAATTTGGGTAACCTGCATCCAAATTGGTCAGGAGTTATAGAGAAAGAGAGAGAGAGTTATATTAATGACTCTGAGATATTTAAAGAAGGATCACACGAAGGTGGAATTCAACGTGACCGTTGGTAATAGAACAATGTTGGTTGAAAAAAATGCACGATAAAGAACTTCTGCCATCGGCTTCGCCCGCGTGACGGTAGGTTTTTTTTTTTAATTGTTATAAACTAGTGCTTGACTGCGATCCCAACTGATGGTAAGTAGTGATGCAATCGTTGATAGTGAAACGCACTAGTTTATTAAGAGCCTAGGTTTTAAGGTTTCTCCTTTCAAGCTTTGATCCCCCGTTGCATATTCTCTTAGGGGGTGAATTTTGGACTCTCTTAGCGCTCCCTTACGTCATAAAAGGAAACTTTGTGCAAAATTTCACACTCATAATCCCAGTAGTTTTGGTTGTCCATTGATATATATCAGTCAGTCAGTTTCTCCTTTTATATACATGTAGATGATTGTCAATAAGATTCATCATCATCATTTCAACCGAAAGACGTCCACTGTTATGCATTTAAACATCCGTAGCTTAAATAAAAACTTTGATCAAGCCCAGCTATTACTACACTCACTGAAACTTGATTTAGACGTGGTAGTCCTTACAGAATGCTGGCTTAGTAAAGTCAGCAATATGCCTGTTTTAGCTGGATATGATTCCTATTGGACCACTATAAACAATAATCAAAATGATGGGATTGTTATCTACACAAAACACACTCTCCAAACCTCAGAATGGGAACCAGAATTCGTGAGTGGGAATTGCTTGGTATGCAATATGGCTAACCAAAATATAGCTATCGTGGCAGTGTACCGATCCCCATCATACAGTTCCAAAGAGAGTACCGAAAAATTTTTGGATAGTTTAAATAATGTCTACGCAAGCCTATCTTCCTTTAAAAATATAATTCTCGTAGGGGATATAAATATAGATCTTAAACCGAATAGTATAGATAACCGCTGTCTTGAATATCTCATGCTAAATGCCTCCCACGGCCTACTTCCAACCCACCGATTCAACACCCGACTGGATAGCTGTCTGGATCATGTATTTGTTAAAAGTACCCTGCCTGTTACTACCCTTGTACTAGATTCACACGTCACGGATCACAAACCAGTGTTATTTAATATTGCTAACACAAACCCTTACGCTATACCACTTCACATAGCTACCCGCATAGATTACGAAGCAGTCAAGTTAGATTTAGAAAACTCTGATTTTTCCCCCTTATACAAATTTACTGACCCCAATTTATCCATGAATGCCTTCATAAAGATCATCTCCTCAGTTATTGACAAGCACACAAAACAAATTAAAATCCCTAGGAAAAAAAGAATAATAAAACCGTGGATAACCACAGGCATTTTAAAGTGTATACAAAACCGTGACCGACTGCATAACAGATTAAGGAAAGATCCCAATAATCTTATCCTGAAAATTACCTATTCGCGGTACCGGAATTTTTGTAATGACTTGATACGAAAACTAAAAATTGCCTATGAGAAAAGTGAACTTGAAAAATCACGGAATAACCCTAAAGCACTATGGAAAACAATAAAACGAATCACAAATACCACCAAAAAGAAAACTAGCCCGGTCGAACTGTTGGATATCTGTGACAACACTATATCATCCACAAACGAAGTGTGTAGATTTTTCAGCAATATAGGAACGAACTTGGCAGAAAAAATCTTGTCCCAGTCTCATCAACCTACAAACCTTCCAAGAAGATTGAGTGATAATACAACACGCAACCCCGCCAACTCTCTTGTAATACTTGAGGTTGATGAATCAGAAGTTGAGTCACTTATTCTGCAACTGCGAAATGATAGCGCAATAGGTTGGGATGGCATATCTCCCCTAGTGTTAAAGAGCTGCCGCCAGATCTTGGCGCCACCATTGACGTATATTTTTAACTGCTGCCTTCAAAAAGGCATCTTTCCTGATGCACTTAAAAAAGCTGTTATTCATCCAATTCATAAGGGAGGGAACAGAAACTGTGTCAATAATTATAGACCCATTTCAGTCCTATCAGCGCTTTCTAAGATACTGGAAAGGATCTTGAATAATGCTCTAAAAAAATTCCTCAACAAACATCGGCTCATAGCAGATAATCAGTATGGTTTTCGCTCAGGAATCTCAACTGAGGATGCAGTTCTGGATCTAACACAGTTGGTTGCGAGGAACCTTGACAGTGGCGTTAAAAGTCTAGGGATATTTTTGGACCTCTCTAAAGCTTTTGACACAGTGTCTGTTCCTAAACTTATATCTAAATTGGAACTCCTTGGGGTACGAGGAAAGTCCCTCGAAATTTTCAAAGATTATCTCAGCAACCGGACCCAACGAGTAAAAATAGGAGAACATGTGAGTGATGAAATAACAATAAACACTTATGGTGTGCCTCAGGGAAGCATTCTAGGCCCGACCCTCTTTCTAATATACGTCAATGAGTTGTGTAATCTGACCATCCCCAACTCTAAAATCTTTGCGTATGCAGACGACACCGCAGTCATAGTTTACGGACCAAGTTGGGATAGCGTTAAATGCCACGCTGAAGTGGCAATAACAACCATAATGACATGGCTTAACCTAAACTTGCTTACCCTGAATTGCGATAAAACCTCGTACATTCCATTCGCTATTCGACGAAACAACTTACCAGAAAAGTCATTTTCCATAACAGCTCACACCTGCTCCACACAATCCCCACACTGTTTATGTCCGAAACTCACAAGAACAGATAATGTGAAATATCTGGGTATCCAAATAGACGGAGGACTACGATGGGACAAACAGGTTGACGCTATTGCTGCTAGGTCTATGAAACTGCTGCATACTTTCAAATCCCTCAGAGACTCGGCAGCGCCTGAAACCCTGAAGATGGTGTACTATGCATTATGTCAATCTGTTATTGGATATTGCATCACAGTCTGGGGTGGTGCAAACAAAACCTGTTTCCTGAGGATTGAAAGAGCGCAGAGAGCCGTGCTGAAGGTAATGTTTCGCAAACCTTATCGCTATCCCACTACGAAACTATACGCTGACTCACAAGTGCTTTCTGTTCGCCAGCTCTTTCTACTGCGGTCTATTTTAAGAAAACATGGTAGTGTTCCCCCTACTGACCCTAAAAAAAGGAAGAAATTACCTATTAGCACCCCCCACAAAACCGCCTTCGCTCAACACCAGTACTACACATTAAGTACATACATCTACAAACAAATTCACAAAAATTTAAACATAGTCGATCTAAATAAACATGAAATAAAATCAAAATTAACGGAATGGCTACTAAAACAGGACTACCTGAAAACAGAGTCTTTACTCGAGTATGTCGTCTAACTATCTATGTACATATCTCTATTTACATACCCACACACACACATATATAAACACACACACACCCGCGCACACACAAACATACACTCACCCGCGCCCACACACATACATATACGCTCACACACAAACACACTTACCAAGTGAATGTAAATACATTTTCTTACTTTATAATAATTATTTCCCCAGAACGCCCGAGTAGATCGACACAGTCTACTATAAATATTATAGCATCAATTTTAGGCTGACTCACTGTCTCTCAAGATACAGGCTTCCTAGTTTGAGAGGCAGGGTTTTCCTTATATTGTGTACAGATTTTAGTTTTTAGACTGTATTGTATCGTGTTACCACCAAAGCTCTTTTTAACTGTCTTATTTAACTTTGTGAAATCTGTATATTTTTCGTGAAATAAAGTTATTATTATTATTATTATTATTATTATTATTATTATTGTTGGACATAGGTCTCCCCCAAATGTCGCCACAATGACCGGTCCTGTGCGTCTCGCATCCATCGGATTCCCGCGACCCTCACCAGGTCATCGGTCCACCTTGTGGCACCTTATGGTTGTCAATAGGATTGTACCTACTGAAATCATCCTTAGATTTATTACTAGCCCGGCTCGAAGGCGCGCGGTATTCCTCGCTCTCCTCATAAAGTTGTCAGTAAGATTAACGGGGCCAGTTAGGGCCAATACCTGCCAGGGTTACGGATTGTTTTAAAGAGTTACTGTAGCCCTCGTAGATGGTAAATGACGGAACACTATGGCTTTTAGTCAGTAAAAATCTGAAACTTCCTCTGATTTCCTAAGAAAAATAAAGAAAGAAAAGAAAAACGTTTATTCGTACCTCACACACACAGTAAAATTTAAAAAAACAGTAAAAAAATAAAAATATAATAATAATAATAACTGTATGATCTGTGCAAAGTCAAAAAGGCGCCTAAAAAAAAAGCGTCAGCTAATAAAAAGATTTGTTATAAAAAAATCAATGATTTTTTGAGAAAAACACATATTTTCTCAGATCTTGGGGTAGTTGAAGTCTCTACGAGCATTTTTTCCAAGCTACGTATATCAAACACCATTCGTCAAAATAAAATGCGTTGAAGGTTTTTTTTAAGGGTGGAAATCATCCAATGACTTCCCCGTTCTGGGTGGAGCGCGAGGGCGTGTCAGACTTACTACGAGTTATTAAATTCCCCGCGGTCCTAGCTAGCGGGCATCGGCCCTGCTGGGCCCCTGTTTGCTGACATCTCTTTGAGGAGCGCTTGGATCATCTGTTGTTGACAGGGCTCGGTCCGGTTAATTACCGGACGGCGAGCTACCCACTGCTCAACGTCCGTAAGCCCGCGTTTACCGTGACTGGTAGTCGGGATCGGATTCTCGGCGGCTGGGGCGTGAGGATGTTCGTTCCCTCACGCATGCGGCATCCTTATTCACTACACCTTTCTTTGTCCTTACGCGCATTACTGCTTCGCAGAAGGAGGCGACCGCCTGCCAATTCTCCTCCCTCCGGACCATAGGTCGAACCAGGGACAGGCGCGAAAGGTCGCTGCTGCCGATTGCCTCCACGAGGACACGACGGTGCTCCGCCCATGTGGGGCACACTTCCACCGTATGCACCACCGCGTCCTCCGGGCGGTCCACACAATGGTGACACCCGGGCGTATCTTCCGCCTGAATCCGAAGCATGAACCTCCCGAACTTGCCATGTCCGTTGAGGACCTGCGTTATACGGAAGGTGAGGACGCCGTGTTGCCACTCCAGCAACTCCTTAAAGGCCATAATCGTGGCGATAAGTACCCTCTGCTTACCGCCATGATTATGGCGTGCCCACACTGCGTTGAAGGTGTAGTGACATTCAGATTATATATTCGCGAGACAAACTTGACTAGAGATCGTCTAGAACATAGAGATTTGAAAGGAGAAGGGAAAGGTGTTTACCCAGAAGTGGGACACACTGTAGGCTATAAATAAAACACAACCATTTTTATTTACTGAAATATTGAAAGAAGTGTACTTAGAAATCTAGAAAAAGTGACACCCACTACAAAAAATTACAAATATATTGACGCATACATTCCATTCTTTACATTTTTTTACACAAATCATTAAAAGTTTATCTACCAGCTGTGACGTAGGTAGCTTGAATGATTACCTTTTTTTAATCTTATGTCAACATCTATTGAATAACAATCGCCAATCAGTATCGATGACGTTACATGAGTACAAATATTACTATATATTAGTGCAACCTACGTAGAGGCTAGTAACGCAGTGATAAAAATATATAATTGTAGGTATATTGATGTGGAAGAGCGGAGTCTCCTAATACAGGCATTACATGCTTAAAAGGAGGCTCCAATCACCTACTAATGTAAAAAGATTTTTTTTTTTTTGATAACATCTGCATGGATCGAACAAAGTAAAGCAGCGTTCTATGTGGTTGGCCCGTAGATTTTTTATTTTAAGTAAAAAATTATCCAATGACTGGTCCCTGTCTGGTTGGAGCGGGAGGACATTTCAGACTTTTACTAAGGCATGTCAGGCGTTCTAGGACTACGGGTTTCCTTTTTGAAAATCCCTGCGGTTCTAGTGAGCATCGATCCTGTAGTTGGGCCCCTACGGTTGGTCTGTCGACGAGAGGCCATCTAGTATAACGTAGCATGATCGGTCCTGGACCTCTTTTTAGGGTTCCGTACCCAAAAGGTAAAAAAGGTACCTTATTACTAAGACTCCACTGTCCGTCGGTCTATTACCAGGCTGTATCTAATGAGCTTTTTTATTTTTTTATTCTTGATAGGTTCGCGCTTGACCGCTATTTCACCTGATGGAAAGCGACGATGCGGTCGGCGGTGGAGCGCGCTTACCTAGAAGTAACCTATTCACTCTTAACTTAAAGATTCCCGGGTTGTAGCCATCAGGAAACATAGATATGATATGATACCTAGATAGTTAGAATTTTTAGAGATCATGTATTTCTGTTGCTGCTACTCGTATAACAACAAATGGACGGATATTTGAAAAGGGAAAATCATCAAATACCTATCTCCTGTGGGTGGATCGAAAGTGAGTGTCAGATTATTACTGACTAAAACTTACCGGTGTTCCTTCAATTGCCCTTTGGGTTCTGGGGCCTTAGTGAGTCTTTCAAGCAAGCCCTCAGCCCTAGTAAGATCCCTTTGTGCCTCGAAAAGCCCTTTGAGTGCTGTCGGATTATCACTTTGTCCAGCCCCTGAATTTGATTGAGTGGAGAAGTTCTGAAGTTCTTATTGGCCGGATTAAATTTCTTTTTTATTAATCATAGACGTCAAGAGGTGACAGAATTAGACGTAGAAAGATAGGCGTCTCCTATTGGTCAAAAGCAACATTGCACTCACTATAACGTTCAAACGTTCTATTTTCAAAAGCTGATTTTTTTTTAAACGGCCCGTCATTATCTTGGTATTTAAAAAAAAGAATAGAGATCCAGGCATTTCTGGCATTCGGCCTGGGAAGGAAGAGCCAAAAATATTTTGTAACAATACATGTCTTTCAGTTTCAGCTTAAAATATATTTAATATTCTACCTGTAGTCTATTAGCGGCTCAGCACCTGGGGTTTTGGCTAGAATCAATAGCTTGAATCATCAAAGAAAACGTCACAATGCTTTTTGTGTTCTGTGAAAAAGTAAATGACAGTGATTTTTCTTTATTTTTGAATTATTGACTCTTTTGCCTGGCTTGTCCTAAACTGTGTATTTTATTTGTCTGTTTATTAGTGAGAAGAGTGAATAGGTTACTTCTAGGCAAGCGTGCTCCATCGTCGGGCACATCATCGCTTACCATCAGGTGAGATAGTGGTTTGACCACACGCAAGTCTATCAATAAAAATAAAAAAATATTATTCACAGTAGTGGTACATCGTGCCATATATTATGGTGTCACTGTGACACGGGGCCGCGGCAGGCCATGAAGGAGATGGCGGGACAACTTGGATTTCTTTCTTAGTAAGTGGAAAGAGGAAGCGAAGAATCGTGATTGCTGGAAGGAATGGAAGGAGGTTATTATATTTCACCCAGCTATATTTTACCTTTTTTTAGCAGTAAAATTAATAATTTATTCATTTTTAAACAACTTAGTCCACAACAACAAAAACTCGGTCCCTATTACAACTTACTGGATGTTAGTAGCAATTAACTTATAACCTATTTTAGTACTTATTATACTATTTTATTTTCTGTATCCAAAAAATGTAAAATCCACAAAAAGAGAAATTTAGTGGTTGTTTTAATTATTGGCAAATTCATTCCTTGTGGATACTGTGATGTAAATTATTGATGTAGTTTTGTATCTCAAGTATTTACACAGTTGGATAATATGTGAAATTGCAAGAGAATGTGTTACATCCGTATTCTAACGTAAAACAAAGTGACTATTATATACGAAGACATGGCTTAAATGACTTAGTATCCACGCCCAAGCCAAAAAACCGAAAAGCCCAAAATTAATAAATTGATTTTGAAAACTGCAAGTCATTCATTTCAATACCGTAATGAATGCCGAGCCCATTTCTAAGATCCGTTTTGCATGAAAAAAAACTATAGTGACGATTGTAGATATAACAATTGGTGGAAACTAATTTATTTAAAGCCGCTTAACAAAAACGTGTGTAAGCGCAAATAGTTACTTTTAAAATCATCATCGCCTCGCCTCTTTCCGAACATGTTGTGGTAGGGTATTTGCCATTAGTTATTTGTCTTTTGGGCACACTCTCAGTCTGCAGCGATGCGGGGGAATTTTTTGATGCTTTATTTCAAGATATTTATTGAAGAGTTTTTGTTTTAAATGTATGTTATAGACCAAGTGATTATTAGGACATAAAAAGAGCCTGCGCTGTGTATAACAAGCATGTGATAACAAATATTGAAATAATAAAATCTGCTGGGCATTTTTTATATTGCTTATCACCCCTGGGGCAGAGTAATCAAAAAAATATTTTAAAAAAACTGGCTGCGTAAAAATTAACTTCAGTTCAGTAAAAAAGTTCAGTCCAGTAGCGTAGAAACCAATTTAATTGCATTAATGTACCTCTAAACACATAAAATAAAATAAATAATAAATTCTAGTATGTGACATATTGACTGCAACAGTCGGGACCCATTTAAATAATTTAGACTATAATCTTTCCATCTAACATGGCCAGTTTTAGCTGCTCGAAGCGAAGGTATACAAGAAGTCAAATTGTGACGCATCAAGTCATCATATTTTTTTCGGGAAACAAGTGGCATGATACAATTATTTATTCCGGTTTTAAATAGCTTTTTGGTCAGAGCCAGAGGGTTTCGCGGTCACCAACCTGCCTACCCACTATGGTGATTAAGGGCAATGCCTTTTCTTTGGGAAAAAGCCATAACCTTGAAGTGAGCACAGAAATATTAATAAGAATAAAAGACTGCACATCTCTTTTGATGCCGTTATTTTAAGAGAATACATAAATTAATCTGTATTAAGCTCTGCTGCTGGGAATGAGGTCCTGGATTCCATTCTAAAGCAAAAGTCGGTAAAATTTATATTTATTTATTTCAACTTTATGTACAAGTAGTCTCTGCAGTTGGACTTAATGCAAAAAAGTAGGTATACTCGACCAAACTTTACATTAAAAAAGACTACACCGTGCTTAAATACAATAAATACTGTGAAAACAAATCAATCAATTTAAGAAATCTCAAAATAAACCTAACAATTATGCCAAAGATCAAAAGTATGTAGTTCCGAATTTTACGCTTAAAAATAAATCTACTCTCAGCCTTTTCTAGTTTACTTGATATCAAGGGGAAGCAAAATCCATAGTTTTATGGTAAAGACAGCATAAGAACTAGACATAAGCCCAGTGTGGTGAACAGCGTGCAGAGGGATCTAATCTGATCTGTATTGGAGTCTAAACTTGTTCTCGGTTGATGGCAACAGGTTCACTCTCTTTTACGTGGGACCTAAACATAAGTGACGATATGAGGGTATATTATAGACAGATAAAAACAAGGGTAAAAACTACTCTGCCTGTAATTTGAAAATATAGGCGTGATATTATGTTACGTCAGAAAGTTTGCTGACGGATATGAGAGCCAAAAAGTCGCCATCTTCATTAAATCAAGCCAAAACCAGTCACAAACAAGACATTTTACCCCCGAAAAGTACTAGGACAGCAGAATAATAATAAAAAGGCGTTCTCTCTCTGCTAAAATGCAGCCAATCACAGAGGTTTATTTCGTTCGCGTGTGCTGCTGTGCAAGGTTAGGCGCAGGTAGGCTGCAGACACAAATCGCAAATCATGATGGGCAAAGAGTAAATGTTTTCACTGTTATTATGCAGAGGAGGCAAGTTGATAAGTTTTTTGTTACAAGTTTACTTTGATACAAAATCAAAAGTAAACTTATAACAAAAAGCCTTAAAACAACTGATATTGGGTGCTAAGTGGCAAATCAGTGATGAATCGAGGATATATGATGCAGCGTTGGAAGGCGTCCCAAAAAGAATGCGGGAATCAACTGGATCGGCAGGACCTCTTTAAAATGGGGACAATAAAACGACCACGGCTGTTACCTCTAGATTGTTCTAACTTAACTACTTGCTTATTTATTTTTTTAATGATAAGAACTAGTGCTTGGCTGCGATTCTACCTAACGGGAAGCAGTGATGCAATCGTTGATGGTGAATCGCACTAGTTTATTAAGATCCTATTCACTCGAGCCTTGAAAATACGTAAATTACAATCGGATGGGAAAACCGCTGATCACCTTGAGAAGATATAGACAATACTGCTTTTTTCACATTTTGGGCGACTGGAAAAACCACCGTCCTGCATATCGAAATAAACCACAATTTATTTTATTTTAATTTTATAGGCTATTTTAAGAGCAGAACCAAAAAACCACTCTATAATTAGGCTGCTACAGGATCCATACCATCCAAAAATATATTCTCAGGTAGAAGAGTAACGGAAAAAAATACCTGAACTCTAAAAACCGACGGTTTAGGCACAAAACATTACCAAGTATTCTTCGTAAGATTGCAGACTGGCCCGCCCTCATTCATTGAGTCACCTGGCGGGTCAATGACCTCGGAATCGGAAGTAGGTGATCCGATGATGTATTAATTTTTTGTCTGTCTGTCAGTATCTCAGACATCGTGAATTACTGTATCGATGACAAAGATGACGATGTTTATATTTAGACGTTCATGAACAGATTATGTGACGTCAGCTATGTCAATGTGTTTGACACTTTCACTGATGATGGAACTGTTCCAAGATGATAACTAATTTGGTATTAATAGATTCAACACTGACAACATAATTACTGTTAGTTTTTTTTTGTCGTCATTCGCCATTCATTTTTGTTCATTTCGTTGTTGAAACCTCTACGGTCCGGACTAAGTGTTTCGTCTCGTGGTTTCGACCGTGTACATCGCAGGACTGGAACAATTTGCTTGCTGCGGTCTTTCCATCTGATTACAATTTGGGTGTCTTCAAGGCTAGACTGAATAGGCTCTCAATAAACTAGTACGCCGCAACATTAACGATTGCATAACTGCTTACAATAAGGTGGGATCGCAGCAGTCAAGAACTAGTTTATATCAAATAAAAAATAACAAAAAACTCAGCAGTATTTCCCAGCTTGGCTTGCGATATGGGATAATATTATGAGTACTAGTGGTAGTGACAACTTTTAGTTCATACCTGAAACAGTCAGCGATTGTTGGTGTGTTATGGTTACCTAGTTATTTTTCAGACAGTAGAAGAGCCTCCCTGATCATTACAGACTCTGTGATCTTCTCGTCAGTATTTTTAATGTGAAGGAAGAGAAGAATCGTCAAACTTAAGTGGCAGTAGGCAGGGCACATTGCTCTTAGAACAGATGGTCGATGGGGACGAAAGGTTCTGGAGTAGCGACCGCGTATCGGACGTAGCGTTGGAAGGCCTCCCACAAGGTGGACCGATGACCTGGTGAGAGTCGCGGGAATGCGATAGATGCGAGATACATAGGACAGTACGTTGTGGCGACACTTGGGAGAGACCTATGTCCATCAGTGGACGTCCTTCGGCTGAAATGATAAAGATGATGATGGAGGAAGAAAAATTATTTCAGAGAAAGGAAATCTGAACCGCGACAATTAGAATAAGAGAATAAATAGGTGCTGCTGCTATCTTCCCCTTCTAAGTTGCCAAATGCCATCTTTTCCTGTGCTTATGGGGATCACTGCTGAAAAGAGCCGACATACTTTTTAGGGGCATAGTATAGCATAGTTAACCTTATAATGTTCCCACTGCTGGGACTCAAGCCTCCTCTCTAGGAGAGGGAATGGGCCGTAATCCACCACGCGGGCGGGTTAGTGGATGTCACATGTTTTCGGATTTGGTTTCCTCACGAAACATCCTTCACCGTTTTGAGAGCAGTGGTGATAATAAATTAAGTACATAAAGTAATGCGCCTGGCTGATTTTGACCCCACGACCCCTCGTAAGTCGGGGCCGTTACCACTCGGCCACCACTGCTCTTACTTTTTAGGTGGCATATCAACTTTTTCAAATTAAAACCCACCCGTGTTCCTTCAGTTGCTCTTTGCGTTGTAGGGCCGCGGTAACTCTTTTGAATCCTGTAACTTTGGGCCAAAAACCCAGACGACACTCTAAAAGCACCATACTTTGCTTATATTTTTACAGGCTTGTTAGTCTAGTGGTCAGTGGCTTTGACTTCTATGCCAGAGGTCATGGGTTCGATTTCCAAGGGAAGTTTGAAAGTGACGCCAGTGACTGAAAAATTGAATGGGAATCGTTTGTCTTGGTAAGGTCATATGAAGAGAACGGATGAAGCGCATGTTACTAAAAGAGTTATGAGTTTACATGTGGATGGATGAAGAGGGCGAGGGAGACCAAATAAAATATGGATGAATTGTGTGAAGAGTGATATGAAAGAAAAGGATGTTAGTGATAGCATGACGAGTGACAGGGCAGATTTGGGTTCGATTTCCACCAGGACAAATGTTTGTATGATGAGCACGATCATTGTTCTGTGTTTGGGTGTAATTTATCTATAGTATATTATATTAGTATTATTATTATTTGTCTAGTACTCATAGTACAAGCTCTGCTTAGACTGAATGGCGTTGTGTGATAGTTGTGGAATATCATTATTGTTATATGTTCGTTCCAGACCATTGCCGTGGGCTGCGGGAACATTTGAAAGGGGTACTGCAGACCTAGAATGTAAAAGGTAAATGAAGGAACATGGATGGGTTTTAGTGAGTAAAACTCTGACACACCCTGTCTCTCCATCCACGAAGAATATATTTGAAGATATCCTTAGGTTAAATGATAGAGAATGCCTGAGGCATTAATTTCGCCTTTGTACTTAAAAAAAATACCCTAATTGACTGATTGACATTACCCTAGGATCACCGAATTCTCTCATAGACGCCCTCAATAACTGAGAGGCCTAATCTGCTTGTAGAAATAATTGGACTGGTTGGAATGTAGGCCACTATAGCCTACATACTATGTGGGCTGTAGTGTAGGTATGCGGAAATCAAACTCCAAAGGTAAGATAGGAAATACCCTGATTTTTCTTACAACAAGCTTCACATCCGTGGCAATGTACAAATCACTCATTATATAGATAAAAAAAAAACTAAACGACTTTCACTGATAATTAAAACAACTTTATGTTATTTAAATGAGTCATATGTTGTTTTGGGAGAATAAAGTTCCCCTAACCAAAAACCCGATTGGAGAAATTTCCAGTTTTGTTTACTTCGGAGATTTCTTTAAAAATAGCCTTAGTTGCTTCGGCTTAGTTCGGATTTGGCCAAAGACCGGTTCTGTGTGACGTCAACGGTCACCCTTACAAGGAGATGAGACGACGAACAGATTCTAAACTAATGGTTTTACATTAGCTGGATGATTTCGTTTGGTTAAGTTTATTATCTTTGGTAAGTCACACAGGACCGATCGTTATGGCGACGTTTGGGGGAGGCCTATGTCCAACAGTGGACGTCTTTTAGCTGAAATGATGATGATAAAGGTAAGTCTTAAATTTTCGAGATTCCTCCTTTCTTTATGGAGTATCAAAAGGTTGTGGGTTTGGAAATACATAACCTTCATAAAAAAGATCACCATGGAGTTGGTCCGATGATGGAGTCGAATAGTGATCATAGAGAGCTCTATCTGGTCTTACTCATGAAAACCGAGAAAGATAAACCAATTAAGTATTTTGACTTGGCTTGCGAGATTGTCGACATGTGGGATGTGGACTCGGCGATCATTGTACCGATAGGCGTGTCGGGCAATGGCTTAATAGCCAAGAGCCTCGACCAACACCTTAGGAGGCTCGCGTTAGGCGGCTGGATCAAGGGCTTGATTCAGAAAGCGGTACTCCTAGACACGGCTCGTATTGTTAGGAGGTTCCTTTCTCTGGAGCCCTGATCGCCGGTAGCTTGGACCCTGTTCCAGATACCGGTGGGATACTATTTTTTATATTTTTAAATGTTTTATTTTTGAAATATTTAAAAATGTAACTAATATGTATAAATAAGTGAAATAAAGAGAATAACAATAATAATTTTCCTGATCATTTCGATCTCAGTGGCCACCCTCATCAGAGATTAGCCAAGTACACAGGAGATATAGTGCTCAAGCGTGTGCGCAAACACAGGTGTACTCTGTTCCTTTACCCTCATAGTCTGATAGAGACGGCAATCAGACACGACCGGAGAGAGATTAGCACCCCTAGCCAAGTTGATAATCTGCAATCGTTAGCGCTATTCGAAAACTAATCAAATTATGGGAATGACATTAGCACAACGTTAAGTCACGTGGTCAGAACAAACGAATAGAAAATTCGTAGCCAAGTTCACATCATTCCAAATGATAGAATGAATTGTTATCGTTTCTACAATGTTCAACGCTACATCCTTTGTTATTTTAGAACGACATTATAGAACGAACGGCCGACTCAGGCGCGTCAATATGGCTACCAACTTATCGTTTTCTACAATTGCTGACACTGAGGCGTTACCGATTGGAGAACGGAATTCGACACGGAACGGTTGTAACTTGGTTAGAGGGGCAGGCACAGGACCAACGGCTTTACATGCTTTCCGAGGCGCGCGGGTGTCACACCATCAACTTCCAAACTCTGGGCTGCTACCGAGGAATCCGTTATGGAAAAGCCCAGTAGCACTTTTCGCTCATTGTTCTCGTGGCCGCAAACGCGACTGCTGAGCGTGCGGTCCAGGGTTTGATTACTAGGTCGAGCAAAAAGTGCTATTGGGTCTTGATTACTATTGTAGCAGAGCTGATTTTGATCAAGGAAATAATAGACAATTGAAAAAAATGGTTCCTCCTTAAAAATGGTACACCTATACCTTTTTTTGTAGGTGTGAAAATCATCCAATGACATCCCCCGCTCTTGGACGGAGCGCGAGGGTGTGAGACTTTTACTAACTAAAAACCCACGTCGGTTCCTTCGTTGCCTTTCAAGCCAGGACCGAGTCTTCCTTTCAGAAGCAGACCCTTAGTCCCAGCAGGCTTTGACCTTGCTGGGCCCCTACGGTTTGCTGACATCTCCTTGAGGCGAGCATGGAACAGTATGCGCCGTCGACGACTTGGGCTCGGCCTGGAAGATTACCGGATGGTCGGGCTACCCATTGCTCGCCTTCCACAAGCCTGGCCGGAAATCGGGATCGGGATCGGTGTAGGGCGTGAGGGCCGCTCCCTCACGCGTGCATGTGCGGCCGATGACGAAATCATTTGTTTATGTGCACTATCGTAAATCGTGGACAACGTTCATCAACCTCGGTAGCAACCTTGTAAAGGGACTGTGTACCGTCACCAAAATAAGTGGACGAATATATAAAACTCGCGATTTGCTCCTGTGGTCCTAAATCGCTATAACTTTTTGTATAGAACTGACTGCAGTATGGATTGGCTAATAGGTAATAAATCATGTCCTGTAAAACTGAAGACTGGGTCTTATTTATAAAAAGAACTTACCTATTGAGCAACTAATTAGATGATTTTAAATTCTAATTCTATCGAATAAAAAATTCGAGATGGACAACTGCTAATCATTTCAGCTGTACATAAACAGCTGAAATGATGATTTCAGATAAAATATTGGAATTTGGAATAGAGGACAGTTAGAGGTAGTTGTTAGGGACAGTTAGAAGCCAGGATATCTGACAACATTCTTGCCAAGTGTTAACCGATTACTAGGTTAGGTAGACCAGATGGGCAGTCGCTCCATTGACTCCAGTATCACGCTAGCTCTTATACAAGAGCTTTTTCAATACTCTTACTCGAAAACTGGCTCTTATCGCACTACGATTAGGTTCAACATGCCATGTTTATCACCCTCGTGTTTTTTTTTTTAATTACCAAAACAAGGGCTTTTTTCATTCCTATTTCATCACGGTCAACGCTGATTATTGTTTTTTTTTTAAGCAAAGAGGCAAATTTTTTTAAGGTTTTAATATCTAATGAATATCAAAATTGTGTTTTTGATCAGAATAATTAAATAAACATGATTACTTACACAATAACTAAATTCAAAATATTTGAATTTGTTATTTTTAATATTAGGATATATATCGGGTTTATACCTTTGCTTCCCCTGGGAAAAAGAGTAAATTAAATCACATTATTGGTGTGTTGGTGAAAAAAATGGCGAATTTAAGTTTTGAAGACAATTATTTAGATGTTACGCCTCCAGATATTGTGATTGAGGCACAAAATGCAACAAGCTATCGCAAGCTTGTTGCCATCTAAATCTAAACGGAAATATATGGCAACTTTGGATAATTTTCTTCAGTGGAACATTAACAAAAACGCGTCATCATTTTCAGAAAAAGTATTTTTGGTATACTTCAATGAACTTGCCAATAAATATAAGCCTAACACGCTATGGAGTTTATAAACCATATTTTAAAAAGCACGGTTCTGCAAAAGGCGTGGACATCAAAACATATTCAAACCTAACTGTGTTTCTAAAAAGACGCTTAGTCGATTCACTCAGACAAAAATCAAAGGTATTGTTACCAAATGACATTGAAAAGTTTTTGAAAGAGGCTCCGGATAATCAGTTTTTGGCAACAAAGGTCAGTAATTGAATTAATATCTATAATACCTAACCTACAGGCTACTACCGCACGCTCAACAACCTATAGCTATCTAAGCAGTGTTTTTTTTATTTCCAGGTCGCGTTAATATTCGGGGTAAATGGTGCATGTAGACGTCAAGAGCTAAGTCAAATAACAATAAAAGATGTTGAAAATCATGGCAATGGCTATTAGTTAAAATCAACAACACAAAATACAATATTCCTCGATCATTCACAATTCACGGTCCATTTTATGATATAGTAAAAAATACCAAGCTCTGCGTTCCACAAAAGCAGCAAATGATCGTTTTTTTTTTTCAAAACTACCAAAAGGGTAAATGCACGGCGCAACCTATTGGTGTGAACAAATTTGGTGCTATGCCAAAGGAAATCGCCAGGTTTTTAGTTTTACCAGATGCTGATTTATACACCGGGCATAGCTTCAGAAGAACTTCAGCTACATTGCTGGCTGATGCGGGAGGCGACATCGACGACGTCATGGCGGATGGAGGTCTAACACAGTAGCTGAATCTTATATTGAAGACTCGATACATAACATGACAAATATTAGTACCAAGATAACACAAGCAATAAATTTGGAGCCATCTCCTAAGAAGTTTTGCCTTCATTCTTCATTCCATCTTCAACTTCATATGCCAATAACAATTTAGTGTCTCCTAAAGCTACTGAAGAGCAAATGGAACATTCCACCTCTTATTTCATCATCTCCAACACTCACTAATACACAAAACAGTGAAATAAATGAAATTGTTAACAATAACATTTCACAAACCGTGAAAATGCCAAAAAAATCTTCTGTGTATCATTTTCATAACTGCACCTTCAATAATTCAGTACTTTTTCAGTAATTAAATATTTTAATATTAAAAATACTTTCGTATTATTTTTCTACGTAAGTGTATTGATAAACGCCGTTTGATTCACGTGCAAATTTGTCACTGCAGCCCTCGGCTCCATAATACACTCACCTACGGCTAGTGCGAATTTCGCCTCGGTCGCAATGACAAACTTTCTGCACTTGTATCAAAATGTACTATTTTTCTTCTGTTTAGGAGCTAGAGAAGAGAGATCGAAAATGTTATCACCTCCCCTCGGATATTATTTGTATAGACTGTGGACTATCAGAAGGCTTACAGTCACCCAAAGGGCAATGGATATAGCCCTTTACATTGCCCTTTGGGTGACTGTAAGCCTCGGAGTTTCCTTGCGTGATCGCATAAAGAATGAAGATATCCGCTGGAGAATCATGGTCGCCGACATAGCCCGAAGAATTGCCAAACTAAAGAGGCAGGCAGTGGGCAGGGCACATTGCTCGTAGAACGGTTGGTCGACGGAGCCGAAAGGTTCTAGAGTGGCGACCGTGCACCGGAAAACGCTGCTTTGGAAGGCCTCCCACTAGGTTGACCGACGACCTGGTGAGAGTCGCGGGAGTGCGGTGGATGAGAGACGCACAGGATCGGTCGTTGTGGAGACGCTTGGGGGAGGCCTATGTCCAACAGTGGACGTCTTTCGGCTGAAATGAGGATGATGATGAGGCTGTGGATACCTTTAATTGACATATTTGCACAGAATTGAATGTGTATAAAATTACCTACCAGTATAGCATCTTGTTAATATGTCTTTGGTGTTCCTCATAATAATAAATAAATATACTAGGTACTTTAATATGAAACTTATTGAAATATCAGCTTTACACGGGTGTTACAAGTGTTTGAAATTCTCGGTTTGAATCTGATTCGAATCTTGAATCTTTTTTAAGAATCACTCTGTATATTAGTGAAAATTGGATGAAAATCCGTTCAGTAGCTTTTGAGTTTACCGTGTCAATACAGACGGACAGACGCTGTGGAGGACTTTATAATATGCAGGGGTTTTATAATATATAAGGATAAAATAGAATAAACTTTTGTATACCAAAAAAGTAACACAACTAATAATTAAACTTAAATTTATAAACACAGCATTTACAACCACACACAAGTGCGGACTTATCGCTGGCAGCGATACCAGCCCCCCTAGCCAAGTTACAATCGTATCGTTCGCGCCGAACGCCTCGAGTAGGCCACGCCTCCGATTTCTTTCTTCTGACCACGTGACTGAGCGTTGAGATGACGTCAGAACAAAGGAATCGGAGGCGTGGCCTACTCGAGGCGTTCGGCGCGAATGAAACGATTGTAACTTGGATACCCCGGGCTGACCACCTTAGGATGTAAGAACTTAAAATAATACAGGGGTTAGTCTGCGGGGGGTTCAAATGTATCTCTTTGTGGTACAAAGAGATGCATTTGCAGCCCCCAAGTTCCCCTGCGGCCTATGTGTGTGGTGTGTAGTATGATAAAAAATACATAGTTACTTATATATTTTTTACTTATAAAAACTTTTTCATAGCCTTTTTTCGTTAACCATACTCCTCTAGTAAAACTCTGCTTGCATTTACACCGCGGAAAGCAAAGAGATGATTGTGTGCAAATTACATGAATATGTTAGCTAATTAGTAACGTTTTTAAAACAAAATAGCCCTTATATGTGACAGGTAGAATGATACGAGCATTATAAGTGATTGACGTAAATGTAAATAGTATTGACAAATTAATTGTCAACGTCTTGATATGTATGGCCATAATTAAGGTAAGTTAAGTTGACGGCAATAGTTTTTTTTTTTAGGTGGGAAAATCATTTTATGACAAATCTCGCTCTTGGGTGGAGCGCGAGATAGTGTCAGACTTTTACTGCTAAAAACCCACTCCTGTTCCTTCGTTGCCTGAGCTATTGGCTATTTTTTAAGGTTCCGTACCTCAAAAGGAAAGAACGGAACTCTCATAGGATCACTTTGTTGTCCGTCTGTCGGTCAAGACCCTTTATCTCGGGAATGCATGGAGGTATCGAGTTGAAATTAAAACCATATACTCAGGTCTGCCGTCCCTTGAAGCTGTAAAAAAATCAAACTTCTGATTTAACGAAAAAAAAGACGCAGCCGTTTATGTCGCAAAAAACGTATATTTCGACACTCTCAAGGGAATCTCTTAGGGTATTTCCTACGTATGTTTCTTAACTTGCCATTCGCGGTCTAAAACCCATCTATGTTCCATGATCTCTTATTTGCCCTTTGTATTTTAGTGGCCCTAACTAACACCTAGCCTAACCTAGGTAACTTCTTTCAAACATTTCCGCAGAAGCAATTGGCTGCTAATGCGATGTGCGGTAGGTACGTCACGGGTTTGATTCCTGCATGGAACAAATATTTGTATGGCCTACATACAGTGGTAGTTCCGGGTCTGGGTATCTTGTTTATAATGTGAATTTACATGATAGAAATAATTTCTAGTTTTTTTTTAACACTCTCAGTGCCCACTGAAGTTATTTTGTGTATCAATTATAATCTTACGAGGGTTAAAATTTTTCATCGGATGTTGAAATCCTAAAAAAATATAAGTGGATACAATACAAAAAAACAATGACAATATCAGGTTAACTGTTGATATTTACAAGCAGAAATTAATATAAATCTTTGAAATCAAATATTATTTTTTTTACTTTTCTAATTAAATTTTGCTAAAGAAATCGGAATAGAAACTTATTAAAGGTTAAAAAAACTTAAAGCGCAATCATTGTGGGAGAGATCGGCGGCAACGATCTCTCGCGCCAGGCCTTGGTACAGGCCATGGTCCGGAGCAAGGAGGAGTGGCAAGCGGTCGCCTCCTTCTGCTAAGCAGTAATGCTAGCAAAGGAGGCAGCTGCACGCGCGAGGGTACGGCCCTTACACCCCAGCCACCGGGATCTTGATCCCGATTTCCGGCCACCGCAGGCGCAGGCTTGCGGACGGCGAGCAATGGGTAGCTTGCCGTCCCACCGTCTGGTAACCGTCCGGACCGAGCCCAAGTCATTGACGGCGCGTATTGTTCCACGCGTGACTCAGGGAGATTTCATTAGATGATTTCCAACCTAAAATTCCTTCGGATTCTTGGTCTCGGTCTTCTAGGACATGCCCGGTTTCTGCACGATGGTTTTCTTTCACAGCTTTGAGAGCAGTAGTGATGAAATAAATTACACAAAGTAAAGCACCTGTCTGGGTTGGTCTCTACGACTTACAATTTGCAAGTAAGTTTAAGGAACACTGGCCCCCCATCTCCAACTATTAGTGCTGCGAAGTTTTACAATTGGTTATGAAACTGTTATACTAGACCAGGTGCGAATCTTCACCAATTTATTTTCAATTATAATATAATAAATATAATTTATTTTCAATTGACTGGCCTGTTGGTCTAGTGGTTAGTGGCCCTGACTGCTATGCCAGAGGTCGTATGATCGATTCCCACCCAGGACAAATGTTTGTGTGATGAGCACGATTATTTGTTCTGTGTCTGGGAGTAATTTATCTATGTTAAGTATGTATTTAGAAATATATAAGTATGTTTATCAGTTGTCTAGTACTCATAACACAAGCTCTGCTTAGCTTGGGACTAGACGGCCACATATTAAAACACTTCGAAAGCATTTATTAAAGATTTTGTTTTTATATCACAATGTTTTACAAGTTTTAAAGACTCATCCCTGATTTTCATTCTTAGCTTCAAATATTGAAGCCAGCCCTCATCACTATCCGCCAAAACGCAACGAGTACTTTCGCATATGTGATGCTCGCCTAATAACTACAACACACGTCCAGTATTCCCCTAGAGTTCTTAAAGGCGCTGATAGTATGACAAAACTTGCATTTGCAATAAATCCTCACATCTATGCAAACCCAGTACTGACAGCGCGTGCAGTATTTCTCACCAGTCCTTAGAGGCGCTGTTTGTATGGGAAGCTTCTACGTTTGCAAAATATTCTCGCATTCATGATCGCCTAGTACTTACAGCGCGTTCAGTATTTCTCACCGACTCATAAGGGGGCGCTGCTACTAAAGGAAAAACATTCAACAAGTGTCAATAACACTCGATTTTAATTCGTTTTTTTTTTTATTGCTCTAAGGACCGAGATTTTATAAAAGAAAACCTTAAATAAATGATAAGTTTAACGAAAAACAACAATTGTTATTTAATGGCTTAATAACAATTCGATTAGGTACTCTGTAAAATATAAGAATTTAGGCAAAACGAAACGTAACGCAGAAAAGGGGTAGAATTATAGGGGTGAAAGAGATGACGAATCGCGCATGCGCTAAAACATCAAATGTGCATTGTGGTGAGTCATCTGACGAACAAAATATTATCATCGACATCTTGTTCCATTAAATTTCTCTAAAATTAAATTCCGAGTATCAAAAAGGATTTAAGTGAATCAAAAATGGCGCCTGTGGAACCGAAAAGACGTGTGAAATCTATAAGAAAACCCGGTGATAACCCGATTTCAAAAGTAAGGAAGCCGAAAGCAGATAAACAATTCTCCAGAACCTATATAAATAAATTGTTGAAGAAGGTGTTGAAAAGGAGAGCTAATATTAATGATTCTGTGCATTTAATTTACAAGACGTATCGTAGGATGATCAAAATGGCTTGTGAATTGGTTGCACGTCGGCATAGAAAGATTACCATCAAGGAGGCTCAAGTCGCCATGGCTAAGCTGATTCCTCGTGAGGTAGCTATGAATGCTATCAGGGAGTTTCGTCAGCAACAAACTACGACGGCGCCTGATAATTCAGCAGCGCCATCGTGTGACGGCGCCACGAGTAGCTTCGACGCCTAAATGTGATGCATAAGTCTAAGTTGAAGTTGTGGGCAGTGTAGTGATTTTGTTTTTTGTAGTTATTTACCCTGAAGTAAATAGTTAGTATGCAATGTGAGTGTTGTTTTATTTATTTACAGTTTCTAATTATAATATGTACGAAGTTTTGGCGCCCAACATTTTTCTATTTTTTTTTTCAATAGTCAATTTATCTGGAAATAGATGAGCGGAGGTCTACAACTAATTTCAAATAAAATTTAAATTATTCTTTTTAAGCGATTAGTAGATCTGGAAGACTTACCTAGGTTAATGATGATTAATAATCTTATTGTATTTATGTTAATCGAAGATTTAATTTTCACATCCTTAAAATAATAAAATAACGTCTCAACGACACCGTAACAACTACTTACCGTAGGTGCCATAAGAGGAATAAAATTTTAAATAATAAAGTATTCCACTTATGGCCTATACCTGCGAAAAATATCAATAGGTGCCCCAAGTGGAATACCTCAGGTACCGTTTAAGCGGGTGTCCAAAGTGGAATAATTGGTTTGTACCTCGTTTTAATTGGTTAAAAACAGAATGCAAGATGATCAATGATACTCTTATAAATAATACCTACCTATAGAAAGAATCGCTAAAAAATTTCACTGCAAGTTAATGATTTTGGTTAATAAAATAGCGATAAAGTGTACCTACGTGTTCACTCTGCATTTATTGCAAACATTGTATTTATTTTTAACGGTCAACTTGTTTATTATGAAATACCAAAATAGATGAACATAAATGCCTTAAATATTAATTCACTACGAGAATTTATAACCTAACTATCTACGTAAACACGTATTTACATATACGAAAACAAAATACACTAAGGCCTCTCGCCCACGGCGACTTTTTGTAGCTATGCTGTAAGTATGATATGCTGATGTGTGCTGCGCGTTCGCATCGATACGGTCGCGCTACTGTAGCGCGTTGGCATCTTGTCTTTAGCGCTAGCAAATGTAAATAACGCGCGTTAGTAGCGATGCTGTCGCGCGATTACGGAACGCGCGACAGCATCGCTACAAAAAGTCGTGGGCGAGGGGCCTAAGGTGTTGAAGTACTCCTCAACATCGCTGTAATCTTGGTACACATGAAGCGTAAAACTATATTTTACTTTAATTTGTTTTCCATGATGGACTTTTCCTGCAGCAGGAAATACCTCCAGGTATCTATATATATAAAAGCGAAATACCACTCACTGATTAATCACGAAATCTCAGAAACTATAACACCTACAAACTTAAAATTTGGCAGGTAGGTTCCTTATAGGGTGTAGACATTCGCTAAGAACGGATTTTACGAAACTCTACATTTATCGGGGTAAAACGGGGTTCCAAAGTTTGTATGGAGAAAGTTACTTTCACGCTGGCAAAGTCACTGGCAGAAGCTAGTTATTTATATTATTTACTACTAGTTTCTGCCATGTGACCCACGGATACCCCTCAAGTTGAAGGGTAAAATATACAAGTCCGTGATAAGGCCTGTCATACTATATGGATCAGAATGTTGGGCTGTGAAAAAGACGGATAAAAAAAGGATTGCACGTAGCAGAGATGAGAGTGTTAAGATGGTGGACGGTGTGAAGAAGTGTGGTGTGACGAGAATGGATAAAAGTGGCGCCAGTGACTAAGTTGAAAGGGAATCGTTTGTCTTGGTATGGTCATGAAGCGGAGGGATGAAACACATGTTACTAAAAGAGTTGTGAGTTTACATGTGGATGGATGGAGAGGGAGAGGGAGACCAAAGAAAAGATAGATGGATTGTGTGAACAGTGATATGTAAGAAAAGGGAGTTAGTGATAGCGTGACGAGTGACAGGACAGAATGGAAGAAAAAAACGTGTTGCGCCGACCCCAAATAAAACGGGACAAAGGCAGGATGGTGATGGTGACTACTAGCTTCTGCCAGCGGCTTTGCCTGTGTGAAAGCAGGTTTTTCCTTTTTCAGCAGGGGTTTAACTTTTAGAAAATCCTCACTTAGTGCTCGCCTACGTCATAGAAGGAAACGTTGTGCAAAATTTCACGCTCTTTGAGCCGGTAGTTTTGACTGTGCCTTGATATGTCAGTCAGTCAGTTTTTCCTTTAAAGATAACCCAAAAAAAAGTGTACTGAAATGTTGCTATCAGAAAAAAAACCTCTTATCTTGAATGTTAATTAACGTTAATGATTAGATGACAGACCAACCTAATGAAAACTCACGTGTCCATTGTATAGCAGTTAATATGAATAATTAAAATGATAATCATTGCTATCTACAGTTGTACTAGCCATTTAATGGTGATGATTGCATAATGACTTAAACAATTTTCTTACTTCTATATAAAGATGAATTTAATCGATATCTTTGACATAATCATTTGCTTGTACATCTATGTCGTATCATTGTGGGGTTTTTCTCCATTTAAGCTGAGAGTAGCAAACTTACACTGGTTGCTACTCTTATAATTATGCAGTAGGTATTTTTTGTTTAGTCTGTTTTGTTTTTCGGGAGTGGGATTTTTTTAAATCTTTATTTTGGAGCTTTGTTATTAATTCAAATTCTAATTCTACGTCAAATAATGACTATGTCACCGTAGCCAAATTCTGGATTTTATAAAAAAAATATTTAAAATATGATTGAAATATATTTTGTAAAGTAGTCTTGCCTTGTCTGACGTTGGCTTAGCTAATAAATACGAGCAATACTGTTGCAAATACCAATTTCAATCATATGAGTGCTAAACAAATTTCTCCTGGGGCGTTCACCCCGCTCACATTCTAGTCATCAATTTTTTTTAAATACACTTACTCAAAAACCCGCACGCAATTTAATATTTTCCTCTCGTGAGTGCGGAAAAGTCCAACATACCACAGTGTCTCAAGACGAAAGTCTATGACCAGTGCGTGCTGCCAGTGATGACATATGGCATTGAAACATGGTCGCTTACTATGGGCCTCATCAGAAGGCTTACTTACTTACTTACAGTCACCTAAAGCGCAATGGAAAAGGCTATGCTCGAAGTTTTCTTGCGTGATCGCTTAATTGGTTAAGCGATCACGCAAGGTCGCCGACATAGCCCGAAGAATCGCTAAACTAAATTGGCAGTGGGATATTGCTCGTGGAACGGATGGTCGATAGGGCCGAAAGGTTCTAGATTGGCGACCGCGCACCAGAAAACGCAGCGTTAGAAGGCTTCCCACGATGACCTGGTGAGAGTCGCGGGAATGCGGTGGTTGCGAGACGGATCGGTCGTTGTGGGGACGCTTGAGGGAGGCCTATGTCCAACAGTGGACGTCTTTCGGCTGAAATAATGATGATGATTATTCTAATATTTTTTCTACTTATAGATTATTTGTAGAAATTAGAATATTATGTATACCTAATTAGACATTTTACCTACGTACCTATGAAGCAAAAAACCATATAAAATATACTCAAAGGACGTCCTCGTCATAGATTTACGTACCAGAAATGACCAGGACTACATAAAAATGCAAAAGTAGATAGCTTTATTAATTAGTATACCACATTGCTCACGTGAGTAAACATTAATAAAATAGTAAAATAATTACCACTTATTAATTTTATTATTGTTACGTAAAAGCGTATCCTTCGTTTTCTTGCTGTGTTAGGATGAATATGCATAAAATAAAACATGTGAGGTATTTAATTGTAGATTGTGATTCTCGTGTTTCTTGGTAGAAAATTAACCCCTGAGGCCCTATCACGACTTCCATTTGACGACTAAACTGAACTGTTAAAGGGATGGAGCTATATAGGGTGTATATTATTATTATTATTATTTCTTTATTGTCAGGCAACTAAGGCCCATAGACAAAATACATTATAATACAATCTTTTATACAAAATAAATGAATACATATTAAAAATATCACAAACTATAATTATACACGTAACATCGACGTCATGTTTCGCTGCTATATAATTTTTCTTTTGACTTTTTCTTCTAATAAATATAAATTACTTGAAGACACTGAAAAATTTACAACTTTCGTTAGATTTTCACCATCTATACAGATTATATAATGTTCTTGTTTTCTGTTTACCCTGTAGAGAGGAGTCCCTGGTGTCCTACAAATTAACATTGTTATATCACATTGATATTCTTAGTTTTAGTTTCCTACTTTTATCGTTAAACGTGCGCACGTCACTGCGGCGCGCCCGGCAAGCTGCTGGCGGACGCGAGCGCGGACACGCAGATGCATGCACGCAAGCACAGCGTTTGGCGTTCGGGGAGAGGAAAATAAATATATATTATTATTATTATTATTTCGTATATTCATTTTCAATACATATTTTTAACATTTAAAAATATTTTTAACACAAAAAAAAACATTTAAAGATAAAAAAATATATTGTCCGCTGTTGTCGGGAATGGGCTCCAAACTACTGGTGGTTAGGGTTCCAGAGACAAGAACCTCCTCACAATGCGAGCCGTATCGGGGAGTACTGCCTTCTGTATCAGGCCCTTGATCCAACCGCGCAACGACAGCTTCGACAGATGGTCGTCGAAGCTTTTAGCTATAATTATTATTATTTATTATTTTAACATGTCATGGTAGGGCCTCTGTTCTCATGATCAATTTCCAGTCACCGTAGGTGCAGGCTTGCGGACGGCGAGCAATGGGTAGCACGCCGTCCGTTCGTCCGAGCTCAAGTCGTCGACGGCGCAGAGTGTACCACGCGCGCCTCAAGGAGATGTCAGCGAATCGTAGGGACCCAGCAGGATCGAAGCCTACTGTGTGAAAATCCAGTTGTGTTTTTTTTTGTTGTCCATTGCGTTCCAGAGCCGCAGTGACTCTTTCGAAAAATCCCTTGTTCTTTTTAATAATTGATAGGATCACGTTTGACCACTATCTCACCTGATGGTAAGCGATGATGTGGCCAACGATGGAGCACGAAGCAATATAATTTATACATATTATAATAAATCTGTAGAAGTTTTTTGTTGTGCGCGCATCACGTAAAATGTACGAAACCGATGTAGATAACTTTTATACACTAAAATTGTGTGTATCTTGATATATTACTTAGGCTTTGTTTCATTGCAATCGGTTGACTATATCGAAAGATATACTACATTCATTGACTGTTAGGCGGTACGAAGTTCGCCGGGTCAGCTAGTAAGCAATATAATATATACTGGTCGAGTTAAAGCTTCAAAGTCTTGAGCATCGACGCCGAGTTGCTAGCCTGTCGCTTTTCTACCGGTTGCCTTTCGGGGAACGTGCATCGGAATTTCATAACCTAATTCCGCCTAGCTCGTTCCATCATCGGACCACCAGGCGTACGGCTATGCGCCACCGGTACATGGTGGATATCCCACCTATACGCACAAAAGGTTTTGGGAACACATTCATTGTGCGTACAGCTAAGGAGTGGAATTCCTTGCCGGAATCTGTGTTTCCTGATGGCTACAACCCGGAAATCTTTAAGTCAAGAGTGAATAGGTTCATTCTAGGTAAGCGCACTCCATCATCGACCGCATCGTCGCTTTCCATCAGGTGAGCAGCGCTTCCAGAAATCGTTAAATACCTAGCTACTATCAACAGCTTCCAATGCCCTGTTTCATGTGTATTGTACTGAGTCATGGTACCTTTGGGTTTTCCTAGTTTTAGCCAACATGGCAGCTATAAATAGCCATTGTATGCGCTTATAATTAGTGGAAGTTCTCGTCATTGCATCATAAAATATATAATAATACTGTGAATAAAGTGACCTCATCTTGATAGATTTATGTGACTTTTGACGCATTGGTCATTGTGATTAGGGAAATCATTAGTGTTTATGTTATTGTACACTGACAGCCCTATAGTACATTTTGATACAAGTGAAGAAATGTTGTCATCGCGACCGATGTGGAATTCGGCCGAGCCGCAGGAAAGGGCTGCAATGACAAATTTCCACGAGTATCAAACGACATTTTTCAATACACATATACATAAACGGGGGTTGTCGTGCGACTCGTGGGGGTAAATTAGCGCCAAACCTGATACGATAAATATAATAAATTGTAGCGGGAGCGAACTCGCGCTCTTTTCCGCACTAGTGTAGAAAACAGTAATGTGTGCCTAAAAGCGGTAGAGATAAGAGCGGGCACCACTGCTCACTGGAACGCGATTTCTACACGGAACCAATATTCATCATCAATATTCTTCATTTAATTTAAATATATTGTGACTTGTAAATGTAATTTTTACCAATAAATATGTTTATCTGTTTGTCTGACCTACAGATCGGTCTGGGTCTCTTATGTATGTTTACATACAACACTAGTTTTTAATTAATACAAATACTTAAAGGGCTTATATGAAAAGGTCTTGTTATTATTTATGTAAAGTCTCAATAAAACATATTCATAAACAGCAAAGATATTAGCGATTGTTTATATCCCAAAATGTCACTCAATTTATGGAAATATTGTACAGGCTATTGATTATGAATGAAAAAGAATGGAAAAACACTGCGCGTAGTATTTCCTAGTAGCAATTGTTATAAATAATTGATTCAATTATGAATTTACCAATTATGACCAATTTTCTTGGACAATTTTGGGATTTCGTTTTTTTTTTTTTTACTTTTCACTACATAAATATGAACAGTAACAGGTAAATATAGAGCCCACTTTTTTGTACTAATTAAAAAATAGGGGTGTTTTTGTAAACGCTTCCACGATACAGAAGAAGAAGAAGAAAATAAATATAGACGCGGAAAGCGACTTTGTTTTATTATATGCAAGAATATGCGCAAATCCAAGAACTCTGACTTGCATAATTACTAAAGCGAGATGAAACAATGGATTCTAGCCAAGTTCCCTCTATTACAGCATTCAAATGCAATCGTTTCAGCACAGAATTTATTCAAAAGGTTTATTCTCCTCCATTTTCAATTTATTTTTTATTTATACCTATGCAACACGTAACTAGAATAATGCATATATATACCCCAGTTAGAAAATTAAGTTACAATCATTCTCATAATTTTATAGTAAAAAATCGTAGAAAAAAATTCACAACAGTGAAAGTTCACTTAAATGCACTTACGTAGTATTTTTTTTTGCGAAATTAGTTATCCTAATTGTAGACAGCGATCAACCATATTTGACCACATTATGAAATAATCACGGGTTCAGCCGAAATAGCATTATTTCATGAAATATAGGCCGGTCATATCCTAAAGTGATCAATTCTAAGATTAGGTCATCATCATCTTCCTGCCCTTGTCCCGTGTTATTTGGGGTCGGCGCAACACGTTTTTTTCTTCCATTCTATTCTGCCCTGTCACTCGTCATGTTATCACTAACTTCCTTTTTTTTTTCATATCACTCTTCACACTATCCATCCATCTTTTCTTTAGTCTCCCTCTCCCTCTCCATCTATCCACATGTAAACTCATAAGTCTTTTAGTAACATGCGTTTCAACCCTCCTCTTCACATGACCATACCAAGACAAACGATTCCTTTACAACTTTTCAGTCACTGGCGCCACTTTCACACTTCCCCTAATATACTCATTTTTCACTTTATCCATTCTCGTCACGCCACACATCCATCTTAACATTCTCATCTCCGCTACGTGCAATCTTTTTTCATAGCCCAACATTTTGATCCATACAGTATGACAGGTCTTATCACGGACTCGATATATATATAAAGAGAAACCAACTGATTGACAAATCAATGTACAGCCGAAACTACTGGGATTAGAAGCATGAAATTTCGCACAAAAATTCCCTTTTATGACAAATAAAAAATACACCCCTTAAAGGGATGAAACGTGGGTCCAAAGTGTGTATGGAGAAACATACTTTAAACGCGGGCAAAGTCGTTGGCAGAAGCTAATGTACACTAACATAATAAAGAGGTAAAGTTTGGTTTTTTATATTTTTTGTTTGTAAGAAGTAATCTGAAAGTAGTGGTCCGATTGCTAAATTTTTTTCACTTAAAGAAAGCTGCTTTATTCCTGAGTGACATGACTAAATATATAGTATAGTGTGTGTCTATGGGTTTTCTGATAAGGATGGAGGATTATTATTATTATTTCCTTTATTCGTTGTAAACAACGAATAAAGGTCATTTTTAAATATTTTTTTAACAACAAAATCATAAATATTTTTTTTTCAAAATCGGTCCACAATTAACCGAAAAATCGGTGAACATACATAAAAAATATACATTCAGCCGAACATAGAACCTCCTCCTCTTTGAAGTCGGTTAAAAAACAATTGAAAATATAAAAAATAGCAGCCCACCGGCATCGGGGACAGGGTCCAAGCTACCGGTGGTCAGGGCTCCAGAGAGAAGAACCTCCGGACATACTAGTGTCCAGGAGTACTGCTTTCTTGATCAATCCCTTGATCCAACGGCCTAACGAGAGCCTCCTTAAATGTTATTATTGTTATTATTATAGGCTACTTATATTTTTTGTACGCGGGCGAAGCCGTGGCCAAAAGCTAGTGTGCTATAAATTTTGGGAAGAGAAAACCAACTCCTGCAAAAAACGCAAACTGTCACTTACGATGTTTTCCTAAAAAGAGGTTTTTTTTTTTTTAGGTGGGAAAATCATCTTATGACAAATCCCGCTCTTGGGCGGAGCGAGAAATAGTGTCAGACTTTTACTGACTAAAAACCCACTCCCGTTCCCTCCCTGCCTTCGTCCCAGGGCCCCGGGTTTCACTTTCACACTACCCGTGGCCCCAGTAGACTTCGACCCCGTTGGGCCCCTACGATTTGCTGACATCTCCTTGAGGCGCGCGTGGAACAGTACGCGCCGTCGACGACTTGGGCTTGGTCCGGACGGCTACCGGACGATCGGACTGCGAGCCACCCATTGCTCGCCGTCCGCAAGCCCGCGCCTACGATGGCCGGAAATCGGGATCAGAATCCCGGCGGCGGTTGGGGCGTGAGGACCGTTGCCTCACGCGATCGGCCGCCTCCTTTGCTAGCATTACTGCTTCGCAAAAGGAGGCGACCGCCTGCCACTCTTCCTCGCTCCGGACCATGGCCTGTACCAAGGCCCGGTTCCTAAAAAGAGGTAATATATTATTAAATAATAGAAATGGAACTTCTGCTCACTCACCTTATTTTTTATTGTAAACAACCACTGACTTTGATAAATTGTGCAGCCGTAATTAATTAAGATGTCTGCAGTGATAGCTAGATACACCTGTTTTAATGTTAATTTCTGTCATGTTATTAATTTGATCATATCACCTCATAACGTTCCGGCAATCATCTTCTAGAAATTTCTTGATTCCCACAGCTTTTTGCCCAAAGCAATTTGTTTTTTTTTTTTTTAGTTTTTGTAGACTAAAACTGCAACAACGTGGAAAAATTTAGTTATAGCCTGTTTTTAAATAATATACTTAGGAAAAAATAAATAATTGCACCTGAGTAACCTGAGTAATTACTCAGGTTGCAATTACCAATGGTTTTTCCCTGATATTAGCATTTTTGTCTGTGTTGTACATAACTTTGAAAATAAATCACACTAAGTTCTATGAAAAAGATTTTTAATATTTGTATATCAAATTATCAGGCAAATAGTCTAGTTTAACATATATCTTTTTAAAAATAAACAGACTAGCCGTTTAGACGTGATGTTGGATTTAAAATCATTAAAAATCATATATCTGCCCCTTAAACAGCGTTATTTTTTTTGTGTAAACCCATTTCTAAAGATCAAAGCCGTTAGAAAGGAGTAGTGAAAACCAGCGAAAAAATGTCATGTTGTTAATTTTATAGTTTTTGGCAAAAGAAATAGTCATAAAAAAAAATTGACGGTAATGTTATACATAAATCCATAATAAACATATATTTTTTTAAACCTATTAACTTAGCTGTTACGAGAAGTAGGAAAAGAAAGTCACTGTTCTAAAGCAACGCTCGCGAGCTAGGGCCTTAACTGCCTTTCGTTGTGAAGGCTGCAGTAACTACTTTAAACAATCCGCAGATCTAGCAGGCGTTTACCGTAGGCGCGGGCTTGCGGATGGTGAGCTCGCCATCCGACCGTCCGGTAACCGTCCGGACCGAGCCCAAGTCGTCGACGGCGCGTATTGGCCCAGCAGGGTCGAAACCTACTGGGGCAACGGGTAGTGTGAAAGTGGAACCCGGGGCCCTGGGACGAAGGCAAAGAAGTAACAGGAGTGGGTTTTTAGTCAGTAAAAGTCTGACACAATCTCGCGCTCCGCCCAAGAGCGGGATTTGTCATTAGATAATTTTCTCAATTAAAAAAAAGTAGGCGTTGGTCCTAACTGGCCCCATAAATTTTGCTGACATCTCTTTGAAACGAGCGTGAAATACCACGCGTTGTCGACACGGGTTTGGCCCTTGCTAGACGGCCGGATGGCGACCTACCCATGGCTTGCAGTCCGCAAACCAACGTATACGGTTTCCGAAAAACTATGAAGAAATAGGAAGATAGTGTTCTCTCTCTCTCTCTCGTTTATTGCACCTAGACCACTATTTTTCTCTGCATCACCCAAAGCTTGACTGGTAGAAAATGCCTAAGGCATTAAGTCCGCCTCTGTACTTTTGTGTGCATAAAGCATTTAAGAGCGTTCACTCGAAATTACGCGGTATTTGGCCAAAAACCATGATTTTCAAACCCGTTTATATCCATTAATGAATTATTGTACAAACATGTGATTTACCAATAGCATTAAGAAATATTCTTGTCTAAATAGTTAAGTAGGATTTTATTAAAATTAATAGCACGCTTTTGAACTATATTCACATATGTAAATAGAGGTTTTGAAATTTTACTTTCAGAGGCAATTTCGAAGCTTGACAACTTCTACAGTTCTAACAGAATTAATAAACAAAAAATACAAAACAGTAACTAGAATCCTTAACAAAATAGTTATAGAAAAAGATTCATTGATTTAGTTTACTAATTAAGAAAATTTAAATAAAAACATTGTCAAATTATTAAGAAATTATGGGTAAATAAAATGATGATTTGCACTGATTTAACTTAATTTTATCATTATAATAATAGCTTATTCTAATAGAAGAACATGTGTTTCAAAAGTTACAATATAAAGTTTGAATTAAAATAGCTTTGTCCATTTTTAACAGATATTTTAAAAGGACCATAAATATCGGTGCACGAGCGTCGCAAATTCAGTCGCCCAACAAAATTCATCATCACGCTCGCGCACCGGTATTTGTGATATTTATTAAAAATTGACAAAGCTATTTTTATTGAAATTTTATATATAAAGTTTTGAAACACATGTTCTTCTATTAGAATAAGCAATTATTATAATGATAAAATTAAGTTAAATCAGTGCAAATCATCACTGTATTTACCCATAATTTCTTAATAAAATGACAATGTTTTTATTTTAATTTTCTAAATTAGTAAACTAAATCAATAAATCTTTTTCTATAACTATTTTGTTAAGGATTCTAGTTACTGTTTCGTATTTTTTGTTTATTAATTCTATTAGAATTGTAGAAGTTGTCAGGCTTCGAAATTGCCTCTGAAAGTGAAATTTCTAAAACTATACTTACATATGTGAATATAGTTCACAAATGTGCTATGAATTTAAATAAAATCCTACTTAACTATTTAGAAAAGAATATTTCCTAATGTTATTGGTAAATCACATGTTTGTACAATAATTCATTAATGGATATAAACGGGTTTGAAAATCATGGTTTTTGGCCAAATACCGCGTAATTTCGAGTGAACGCTCTTAATAAATAAATAACATAATGATTTATTTTGTTTGAGGTGGAAAATTATCAAAATGTAGTTACCCCATATTGATTTTAATGGAAATTGTTCTGTTTACAATTTCGCCTTAACTTTAAAATATGACAATTTTAAGAAAACATTCTATTATTATAATTATACCATTTACTAAGTTATCTTTCCAACTTTATCAGGTAAAATATTTTTCATAAATATTCACTAGAAATTCGATATTGTTCATTATAAATTAATTAATTAAAATAATACCTAGTAGCATAGCAAAGATTATTATATAATTCTTCGTATGCACGAATTTACCGATTACACTACACTTTTTGATAACTTCCCTTTAAATTGTAATTTAAATTTTTCTACCTACCTACGCTACCAATAATGTTTATAAATTATTTTTAAAGTTTTCCCATAAATACCTACATCTTTATCTTTAATACAAATATTATTTACAACCAATAAATATTACCTTGTTCGAAATTTATTTGAAATTCATACGGGAAAATAAAGATATCTCAAACATCATATTATAATTGTAAGAATTGCCTTAATATCTTAAAGTGTAAAGTCGAAAAATGAGTAACGCTTTTCTAATGTAAATAATGGAAATTAATGTTTTGCATTAAACCAATAATTACATCCTAAATAATCCTTAAAAATTTCTGTCCATAATTACCCACTGTCCGTATTTACCCCATTCTCCGCTATGCACTGACACTTCCTATTGACGGCAATGATCACACTCAACGTGCAATCTAAAAATGATCACCATCTTATAAGTCAAAATAGTTTAGTTATCAGTAATTTAATGTACTGTGGCACGCAGCAACAGAACATTAAACACAAACGTGTCAACAACTCATATCTTAACTACGTAGGTATATACTTGTTGCGTTATCTCATGAATGGCGTGACGTGAGGCCAAGCCCCCCCGCTTGCCAGGCTTATCACGAATACGCATGAATTGGTATAGTAAGTTTGATACGGTATATTATCGCTTGTATTTAATAAGTAGGTGTTAAATTTAGCGTGGTTTTGGGAACTAGCTGATTTGTCATTGGAATTTTTACATAACGTTAATAATTTATGTGGAACTACCTTTTTTCCCCATTTTAATTTTGTATATTATGTAATCTTAGGACATGCCGGTTTCCTCACGATGTTTTCCTTCACCGTTTTGAGAATAGTGGTGATGAAATAAATTACACAAAGTAATGCGCCGTTGAATTAAACCCGCGACCTAACCTAACCTTTTTTTTTTGTTGCCGGGGTGGAAAATCCTCATGGATGTCCTTCGCCTGGGGCAGACGAAGGGGTCTGTCAGACTCTTACTGACTAAAAACCACCTCGGTGTTCCCTCCCACACTTGGACCGGGGATTGTGGGAGCTGATGCGCCATCCATGATCCCCGGCTAGTGCCGGCCCGCCTGCGCGGGCCACCTCAAGCCCGCGGGGAGTGTGAGGTGTCCTCCCCCCGCGACGTCCAATAGGGGCGCGCGTGGAACACTACGCGCCGCCGCCTCGGGTCTTGCTGGATGGGGGACGGCGGACGACCCCGAGTCCACCGTCCCTCCGGACCTCTTTATGGGGGCTGGAAGAGGGCGTTGTCTGCCCTCCGCCGACGCCCGGTTCGCCTGCTGCGGCACGGAAGAGTGGACACGGCCTCCCTCTCCCTCTCCGCAGCCTCCTTCTGCGAAATTACGGCTTCACAGAAGGAGATCACCGCATCCCACGACTCGACGCCCCCGACCATCGAACGAACGACGGCCGGCAGCGACAGGTCGGGGCCCACTTCAGATACAAGGACACGGCGCTGCTCCTCCCATGCAGCACACTCTGCCAGTGTGTGTTGCGCCGTGTCCTCGCGACAGTCGGTGCAGTGATGGCACCGAGCGTCCGGCTCCCTGTTTATGTGACACAAGTACTTCCCGAAGCAGCCATGCCCCGAGAGCACCTGCGTCGCCCTAAATGACAGGGAGTCGTGCTTCCTCCCGAGCCATTTGTCGAGCACTGGTCGGATCGCATCAATGGTGGCGAAGCCGGCGGTAGGGTGCAGAAGCCTGTCCTGCCATTCCGCCACCATGACCTCTTGGAGCTGAGACCGACGCAGCTCGATCTCGCGCTGCATCGGTTCAACACCCCGCGTCCTCATCTCCTCGCGCCACCGGTACAGTGAGGCGAGGACTCTCGCCTGCAGTTCCCAGGGCGGAGATCCGGCCAGTGCACAACCCGCCTCGTAGGAGATCGTACGATACCCCCTGATAGCCCTGACGGCCATCGCCCTCTGCGGTCTTCGCAGGATTGCGATGCTGCCGGCCGTCAGGTCAGAAGCCCATACCGGGGCCCCATACAGGGCCATGGATCGCACGATCCCCAAGTACAGCCGCCTACAGGCAGTGCTCGGGCCCCCTAGATTGGGAAGCAGCGTTGCGAGCGCGCCTGCTGCGCCCAACCTAACCTAACCTAACCTAACCAAAAATTCGAAGACATGTGACATTCACCAACCCGCACTGGGCCCGCGTGGTGGATTACGGCCCAAACCCTCTCCTAGAGAGGAGGCTTGAGTCTCAGCAGTGGCAACATTAAAAGGCTGATTATGCTTATGTAATATTAATTTAAAACATTTTATTTTATTGGTTTAAAAAACAACGAATCGCCAAACTTAAGTGGGCAGGGCACATTGCTCGCAGAACAGATGGTCGATGGGGACGAAGGGTTCTAGATAGGCGACCACGTACTGGAAGACGCAGGGCCTGGTGAGGGTTGCGGGAATCCGATGGATGCGAGACGCACAGGACCAGTCATTAAAGCGACATTTGGGGGAAGCCTATGTCCAACAGCGGACGTCTTTCGGCTGAAATGATGATGATGAAAAAACAACGTAGGAAACTTAAATATTTTTTTAACTTTTAACTTATTTATTAACAATAAATATTTTTATACTTAACCTATTTATGTACATATAAAAAAAGGATGCGTAGCTTCATAAACGCGTTTTCGGCATCAACGTCATACCGTCATGTCGTTGCAGCCTGCAGCTTCATCGACAGAGTTTCATAGTTTTGTATGTAAGCTGTGAGCAGGCGTACACCATGCGTGTACGCGTCTATGAAGCTAAGCGTCCGTGGACAGTAGGGCCAAGCGAAGATGTAGTCAACGATGGAACCATAGTCAGACACTCAGAAACTTGGAGGATCCGTGGATCCACTGTGTAGAAACCACACAGTTTTCTGATGCAATCAATACAAATATTTCTTCGAGTATGTTTATCAGTAGAGGAAAGAAACTAAAGATAATAATGTCGTATTATTTGTACGTTTGTGGCGCTATTTACATTTATAGATTATATTAGTCAACGTGGGGTTATTTTTAAACTGATAGTCGTTGAAATGATTCAGTCTGGTAAAAATAACGGCTGGTAGATAATAATGCAAGCATGCAAGTATACATATTTGTTTAACATTTATAATAAATCTCTTATTAACCGTCTGCAGACCCAGGTTGGCCGCTGTAAAAACTGGTCATATGGGGCTTCCTCGACCCATCTGTAACACTGTGCACGTGTGGAGCCGCTGCACAGGACATGCGTCATCTGCTATGCTGCCGGTCCAGCTCAACCACCTGCAGTTTTCTGTATTTATACGAAGCCAAAAATAGAGCTGTACAGGTTGCCAAATATTGGTCAAAACCAATGATTTATTCCGTTCTAATACCAAAAACTAATACCACTTGTATTTTTTCTACTCTGTCTGTCTGTCTGTCAAGACCCTTTATCTCGAGAACGCGTGGAGATACGGCTGTTTATGTAGCAAAAAACGTATATTTATACACTCTCAAGGGATTCAAAATTCATAGGGTACTTTCCATTGACCTAGAATCCTGAAATTTGGCGTGAAGCAAGGTCTTATAGCACAAGTTTAGGGAAAAATCTGAAACCTGTAAATTTGTAGTTACGTCACAAAAAAAAAACTGTTTTTGCGATTCGGAAAAATCTAACGTAACCATTTCATTGCCCTTTGAAGAGTTAAATGATTTTATTATTTAATAGCTTAAGTCGGGTCAATATACACATAACATATAAAAAAATTAACCTCGTTAAACTAATATTAGTTAAGATCACCATTCGTCCTTAGATGCATGAGTGAGAGGCTGTGGAGAGATGTGATCATTTATCTATCATGCATGATCATGAACTTCCTCTTATCTGTCATCTCAAGAACCACTTATACTGAAACAAATAACACTGTTAGGCTTAATATACCACCTATTTGACATTTACTATTTAACTATAACACCATATTTAGTAATGACTTGGCGCTTAATAAACTAGTGCGCCTCACCATCAACGATTGCATCACTGCTTACCATCAGGTGGGATCGCAGTCAAGCACTAGTTTATAGCAAATAAAAAAAAAGAGTAGTGCTGGCCCAGTGGAAACGGCCCTGCGAGATGGTGGCCAATAGTGTTCCACGCGCCTCTCTTCAGCTAGAACTGCATTAGATCGACGCACACGTGTAACACGCATGATTTGTACGTAGAACGACGTCGCGTGGCGTGGATCAAGTGTAGCTCTACAAGTCTAGTTTCCATATAAAATGTGTGGAGACAGACGCGCCCAGATCGGCGTGTGTGGCACACGTGTGCGCAGTGTAGTTCTAGCTTTAACCGCATAGAAGAGCCTCTCGCCTATACGGGACGAGGTCCACGGGTAGCGGGTCAACACTAGTCTGGGACAGCAGAAGCCAAACTGCACGCGCAGCCCCTGACGCAAGTGTAAGAGAACAGTAACAGTCTGGGTCTGACAGACCCAGACTGTTACTCAACCCACACCAGGGTGAAAAGCAAGGAAATATAAGTGGTAACGGCCTCGACTTACAAGTTCAGACCCAGACAGGCGCTTTACTTTTTGTTTTTTTATTTCATCACCACTACTCCTTAAACGGTGAAGAAATACATCTTGAGGAAACTGGCACTTCGAAGGACCAATAGCAAAAATATTGTGACATTCACTAAACCGCAACGGGCACGTGGGATGGATGACGGCCACGGAAAGATTGAAGAGGCCAAAGTTTTGACGGCACGGTTTGTTGGTTGAGCAACTGGCTGTTGCGCTACGTGTCGTGGATTCAATTCCCACACAGAACAAATATTTGTCCCAGGTATGGGTGACTTGTATATGTGATTATTTTTTTAGGAGGGAAAATCATCTAATGACAAATCGCGCTCTTGGGCGGAGCGAGAGATAGTATCAGACTTTTACTGACTAAAAACCCACTTCTGTTCCTTTGTTGCCTTTCGTACCAGGGCCGAGTCTTCGTTTCAGAATCAGACCCTTTGCCCTAGTAGGCTTCGACCCTGTTGAGCCCCTACGGTTTGCTGACATCTCCTTGAGGCGCGCGTGGAACAGTACGCGCCGTCGACTTGGGCTCGGTCCGGACGGTTACCGGACGGTCGGACTGCGAGCTACCCATTGTTCACCGTCCGCAAGTCTGCGCCTACGAGGACATGGCGTTGATCTGCCCAAGCCGGGCACACCTCCACCGTGTGCTCCACCGTGTCCTTCGGGTGGTCCACACAGTAGCGACACCCGGGCGTTTCTTCCGCACGAATTCGGTGCAGGAACCTCCCGAACTTACCATGTCCGGTGAGGACCTGCGTCATGCGGAAGTTGAGGACGCCTTGAGGTCTTTCCAGCCGCGCCAACTTTCCACCAACGATACAGGAGTAATTCCTTATAGTATAGTAAGGACAATATTTATTTGTTAAAAAAAGTCCCAGCAGTGGGAACTTATAAAGTAAATTCGATGCCTGGAAACTATGGCATATAGACAGATGCACTTATGCATAAGATTATAATACCCTTCCACAACCTTAAAAACGTGTGTTCAGTTTAAAGTTCAAATGTTATCACTAAGGCGCCATGTTATACTAGCAAGATGCGAAAGAGAGAGATAAAAAAACAATACTATAGTTTTTTTCTCGGTCACTCGGTACTCTTTAATAGTTTTTCATGATAAAACATACTAAATTTCGTCATCACCATCATTTCAGCCACGGCTGGGAATAAACCTCCTTTAGTGACATGCTCTCCTGGTACCTGCAAGCCTCAACCAGGAGTTTACACCAACATTTGGTCTTATCTTTATCCTTTATTTAAAGGTACTGCTTATTTAAAAAGAAATTTCTTCCAGCAGACTTGCGAAAGGAGAGATTAGAATAGATGTAGACAATAGTGTGTTGAAATAAGAGTTTGTGAAATCTTAAATTAAACTTGAGGTGTCCAAAATTGCAGCTTTTTAGAGAGTAATTCTCTAAAAAGCTGTAATTTTGGACACCTCAAGGAAAAAATATAAGAAAATTCATGCAGATCGAGGAAAATGACATTTCTCCTCATAACATTCATTATTTATCTTAAAACTCACAACACGCTACATTGACTTGTCTTAGCCCGTTAATATAGCTTAAAACTAGCACAAAAATAAGAAAAACTACACATTTTTCCAAAATAATAATTTATTATCTAAATATGCAGTTTTTTCTCGAGTAAACATTGTTTTGATTAGAAATTGCAGTATAACACAGATTAACGACCACTGGCACGTCAAATATAGCTTGTAATATGTACATCAGAATAGCATATAGATTGTAATTTATAATGAAGATTTAATTCCAGGCGAGCAGAACCACAGGTTATTATTAATATTATAAAAATGCAAAGGTAAATCTGTCTGTTTGTTACCTTTTCACGCTTTAATGGTTTAACGACTTCATTTAAGTATAAATCTTGGCCGGAAAATGGACCATGAACTGAATTAAGACATGCGATACTTCTTATCCCGGTATAATGATCCTTCCCTTGGGATAATAACACCCTTATCACACGGGCAGAAGCTAGCTAAAGATAAGATAGTTAAATGGCGGTCCGTACTTTCTGACACTTCCCGCCCACATATGTAGGGGAAAAGGCGCACAAAATAATATATGAATGTAATAAATAAATCACTTGTTACTCACGTCATCGGTCTATTTATGAGAAGCACAAACTCTCCACTGGGACTGCAGAGGTCGCAGGGTTATCTTAGTGGGTTAATAAATGGGAACTGACATTAAATTAGGAAACAACATTGAAAACGTACTGGGGGAATTGGTTAGTAGAAGATTTGTGGAAGTTTGAAATCAATTTGGTGTAGGCAGAGATCGAGGTCGCTGCTCGGCGTGTTTTATCTTATAATGTACTTACTTATTAATTATATACTAGTGCCGCGTCACTGTCCCACTGTCTCAGTACACTGAGACGCCTTTGCGGCAACTGCTAGTGGCGTGCAAGCTGTACTCCACAGAGTACTAAGACACCTTTACGGTAACTGCTCGTGCCGTGCAACCTGCGCCCCACAGTACACTGAGACGCCTTTGCGGCAACTGCTAGTGGAGTGCAAGCTGTACTCCACAGTGTACTAAGACACCTTTACGGTAACTGCTAGTGCCATGCAAGCTGCATTTCCACGACTCTCACCAGGTCATCAGTCCACCTTGGGAGGCCTTTCAACGATGTGTCTTACGATACGCGGTCGCCATACAGAATCTTTCGGCTCCATCAACAATCTGTTCTGCGAGCAATGTGCCCTACCTACTGCCACTTATTTAAGTTTAGGGACTGTTCGAGCTATGTTGGCAAACTTGATTGATTGAATCTCTTGCGGTCATCTTCATGGTTCATGAGGAAATCAAGGAAACTTCTAACATAGACCTTTCCATTGCTCTTTGTGTGATTTCAAGTCTTCTGATGAGCCTCATTGTAAGCAATCACGTTTCAGAGCCATATATCATCACTGCAACACGCACTTTATATACTATTGAAAAGTATAGGAGATAATATCGCTGAATATAACAGGTACTAGCTAACTAACTATCTGAAGTGATAATCACTATTAGCGATAGGCACATCCTCAATATCCTAGAGATATTGAATACCCACAGTTTAAGGCCCTTCGTCCACGGCGAATTTTTGTAGCGATGCAGTAGCGATGCTGTCGCGCGTTTGCATCGATACAGTCGCGATGCGGTCGACAGATGTTTGCCCTCGCCCACACCATGATACTCAGTTGCGATATGACCGCGATACTGTCGCGCTTCTGTCGCGATGCAAAAGCGATTCGATTGCCGAGTAATAATGCAAAAATAAATGGGCCTCATCAGGAGGCTTACAGTCACCCAAAGAGCAATGGAAAGGGCTATGCTCGGAGTTTCCTTGCGTGATCGCATAAAGAATGGAGATATCCGCAGGAGAACCAAGGTCGCCGACATAGCCCGAAGAATCGCCAAACTTAAGTGGCAGTGGGCAGGGCACATTGCTCGTAGAACGGATGGCCGATGGGGCCGAAAGGTTCTAGAGTGGCGACCGCGCACCGGAAGACGCAGCGTCAGAAGGCCTCCCACAAGGTGGACCGACGACCTGGTGAGGGTCGCGGGAGTGCGGTGGATGCGAGAAGCACAGGATCGGTCATTGTGGCGACGCTTGGGGGAGGCCTATGTCCAACAGTGGACGTCTTTCGGCTGAAATGATGATGATGAATGCAAAAATTAAGTTTTTGTATCTAGAATGTTTCACTTACGCGCTACCCTCCCTCTGTTCTCTCCCCGATGTTGTCCGGCACGGACGCGCGGTTGCATCGAAACAGTCGCGATGCTGTAGCGCGTTAGTAGCGCGTTACAAAAGCGACTAAAACGTGTTAGAAGCGATACTGTGGCGCGTTTATGAAACGCGTGACACCATCGCTACGAGCGATGGGCCTCACCCGTAGATAGATCTTTAATAAGATACTTATGACACTGGCGTTTACAGTAACCATGATTTTTAACGACATTTTCATACTGATGACGTCACAGAAACCTACAGGTTCAAAGAAATAATTGAATTAGCCTCTAGTTATTTCACAGTTCGCTATGAATTTTCTTCAGAAAACTCACGTGTCTATGTATGAGCTGTCACTTATAAAGTTGAGCATCATAACAAGTTTAGTAAACACGTTTAACATGAGAAACTATTGCGCATGTTACGTTGTCGACATGACAACATAAACATAATAAACCATGTTTTATATGTATTCAGATTTTCCTATTTATTGGTCGTTCTGGGTACTCAGAAGCCGGAAAATTTGTCGACCATCACCAACTATCATTATAACATTTTTTGCTATTTCAGGACATGATCTATCACTGGGCAGCTCACCGTCCGTCCGTCCGATAACTGTCCGGACCAATCTCGAGTCGTGGACAGCGTAGTGTTCCACGCGCGCCTCAAAGAGATTTTAGCATTACCGTAGCGGCCCGGCAAGGTCTAAGCCTACTGAACCATGGGTTTATTTCCGAAAGGGAAACCCATGGTGGAACGGGTAAGAACAGTCATTAAAATTTTGACACACCCTCTCGCACCGCCTTAGAGAGGAAAAGTCAATAGATGATTTCCCACCTTAAATAACAATCACGGTGTCAAATTTCATTCAAATCCGTCCACCCGTTTGAGAGTGAAGGAGTAACGAGCACAAGTTTGTGTGTATTTGTCACACACAAACCAACCAACCAATTCATACCAACTTTCGGCTTTATGGTTTAATGAGATTAAAAATCTCCCTTACTACTGTCATTACTTACACATCTACAAGTTTCTACCCTTGTGGTGCGGTCTTAACATTTTTACCACCTAGGTCGGATATATCCGACAAACATAAGCATAAACATAATCAGCCTTTTAATGTTCCCACTGCTGGGACTACCATGCGAGCCCAATGCTGGATGGTGAATGTCACATGTCTTCGAATTTTTGGTTCTAGGACACAAAGTGTTTAGTCCGCTAGGGTCACACATTCACGACCAAATACTCCATCTCGCCAGCTCTTCGGTCACTAATAGGGATTGAATTGCTGATCAAGATGGAGTACTCAGTCGCAAACACACGACCAAACAAAAGTACAAAGAAAAACAAAAAAAAAATGAAGAAAATGTTAAAATTTTTGTAATTACATTACCAATTAAACTTGGCACGGTATTTAACATTTTCAACATATTTTCTTATCATAACAATGATTCTGTAATCGACACATATAAGTTTGATACACGCGAGCGAGCAATATTGCGCGTTAAGTCCAATGACATCGAACCGCGAACAGCTGTGATTTGAGAATGACTAATGATTTGACGTTACAAAATATTGATTTGACTCGTACGAAATTTTGGTACGCATCTTGTTCAATGAGTAATGAAGTTATGTGGCCAATATTTATTTAAATAATTATAATTGTTAAGTAATATTGAACACCGCTATAAGTAGCTTGAGTCGTCATTGAAAAACCATAGAAGTATTCAAAAATCTCTAAATTAATGCGTAGCTATAAAACCAAGGCTGCTGGATTGTTTGAAAGAATCACAATCCTGGAACGCAAATAATATAAGATATTTATTTTGCAAATAGATTTAAAAAAATACTTTAATACGTCAATTTTTCCTAAATTTAAACTAGATGAGGCCGGTGTTTCCTAGTTGACTACCCTGAAAAGAAACACAGAAACAAACTCAAGGGTCAAAGTCTGTTTTAAAGTCCATACAGCTAACATGTAATGTTCAAATCATATGTGAACCATGCAGATTGGAGTCTGAGATGGTCTTTTGAAAAAAGAACTACACAGTTCTAAGTGAACCTGTCCAGTCAGTGCAAGCATTTGTCAGTATTCGTGTAGCTCAATTCAGTACTACTAAGGATCTCAACGACTTGACGAACAGTACCAAATAAAAAGACATTTGGGTAGGCCGCAAAAAGTACTCATGACTGCCAGAAATTACGTTAAAATTAAAGGAAAGGAAAAGTAATCCACATAGTTCCCACACTCACAATAATAAAAAGTCAACTGTCAAGTGGGTTTTAGTCAGTGAAAATCTGACACAAGGTGTGTCAGATTTTCACTGACTCTATCTCTATCTCGAAGAAATTATGTGATAACCCAAAAAAAAAACCTACCCTTTTTTCTTGTGTAAAAGTAATTTAAGACACGTGTCACAATCTTGGAGATAAGATCACAATATTTAGGACGGTGTAATATGAAATATTGTTTCAATAATTTGACTTTTTTGTATATTATAAACTTTGTTCCAACTGAAATAATTTTCCATAAATCGACTTGATGGGTTTTCCATGGAATATTATTACGCAATTAAGGAAGACGTTAATGACCGTCTGAAGTCTGATGTAATACAATAATTGTGTATGAGTATAGTGCAGTTTTCCATAAGGCAATTCTCATTATCTGCCTTTTATGAATCATTTTTTATTAGATAAGTACATTTTTTTTCGGGTGGGTAAATCATCTAATGACATCCCCTGCTCTTGGGCGGAGCGGGAGATAGTGTCAGACTTTTACTGACTAAAATCCCAATCCTGTTCTTTCTTTGCCATTTTTCCAGGGCCCCGGGGATCTCTTACGCATCACCCATGGCCCCAGTAGGCTTCGACCCTGCTGAGCTCCTACGGTTGCTGACATCTCCTTGAGGCGCGCGTGGAACACTACGCGCCGTCGGCAACTTGGGCTCGGTCCGGATGGTTACCGGACGATCGGACGGCGAGCCACCCATTGCTCGCCGTCCGCAAGCTCGCGCCTACGATGGCCGGAAATCGGGATCGGAATTTAAGATTCTCCCGGCGGTGGCCCCAACCACCGCCGGGAGAATCTTTGCTTCACGCGATCGGCCGCCTCCTATGCTAGCATTACTGCTTCGCAGAAGGAGCCTGCCACTCCACTTATTAGATACATTGGACTGATTATATAGGTTACTTCTAGGCAAGCATGCTCCATCGTCGATCACATCATCGCTTTCCATCAGTTGAGATAGTGGTTAAGCGTGAGGCTATAAATTATAATAAAAAAAATTGCTGGGCTTCTGTGCTCCAGCATCCGGAGGAAAAGGTTTGAAATCCCTGAATACCAAGTAAAATATTATAATCGTAAAACTGGCAGGTTACTTTGGTATTTCATAAACATAAAAAAAAAAAAACAGAAAACAAATAACTTTGATTTTTTAGTTTAATGGCGATATATACTCGCCGAGAAACAAGCAAATCGTGCAAAAATTTTGATCGCACTAAAACAAATAATGGCAACAGGTATACGCTTGAAATATTCACAGAATATTTAGTTGCACAATTCACTTAAAAAAAATAAAAATAAATTAAGCTTAAATAATTTTTTTATGGGGACCCCCATAAAAAAATTATTTACCCAAACAAGAAACGTAAGTTCTTGCCGTTTTTCGCACTTGACCGTTTTTTTTAATAATAATAAATAATAATAACAATAATAATAGTTTATTTAAGATAGCCTTGATCCAATTTGTTAGTAGTATAAAAAACTTAAAACTAGTGTTAGTAATACAATCTTAATCTACTCGACCCCTGCCCGACCCATGAATCGAGGTATCAATACTCATGTGAGCACTAATACCCAACAACCCCACAACGCAACATCGTTCTAAGCGCATTATTATATTGTACCCGTAGGGCACTGTACGCTCTTTGAGTATAGATTGCCCACAGGCTACTGGTGTAAAAAGATGCACAGAAGGCTCTAAAGAGGGTAATTTTTACCTCATTGGTACATCGTGCAAACCTGCGAGCAATCATGTTCGCCCTAACAGACAGTGCCCTACGTTCACGTTCAATATCGTTCGTTCGTTCGTTAAGATACCTTACAAATAGCACTACATATTTCCTAATATTCTATGCATAAAACATTTGTTGTCAATGAGTAATAACAATGTAATAATAGACACTTTAATGGTCACTAGTGCGACGATCATTAGTACAGATATGATACGAATCTTGGTTTATTCCACTATCAACAACACTATTTACAATTTTCTGTTTACTACACATTTCCACAACAGTTTGTTTACAGTATACTCTGTTTCTCTCAATAGAAGCTGTTTTATAATTACGATCTTATCTAATCCTATCCTGTGTATCGAAATCTGCGATTGTTAAATAATTATATTATCGTTTATGCAGTTTGTGGTTTATTTCTAATAGAACTTTTAATCGTTTATTTCATTAAGCTTTGATAATTCTCTGGATAATAAAACTGTCTCGTGATTTGATTGTGGATGTCTAATGACTGTTGTTTCATGTACCACAACACACCCATCATATTATCCCGGGGGACGCGGTAGAGCACCGCCGTATCCTCATGAGGGCCATCGGCAGCAACCAGGTACAGGCCATGGTCCGGAGCGAGGAAGAATGGCAGGACGTCGCCTCCTTCTGTGAAGCAGTAATACTAGCGAAGGAGGTGGCCACGCATGTCGGGGAACGGACATTCACCTAGGGCATACCAGTTCTCCCTACACGCGCGGAGCTCCTAACCAAACCTGTCAGTGTCAGGGTGCCCTAAAATTTTGATAACGGGGTTTGCCCTAGACAAAACTAGTTCATCTTTTTTTTAGGTTGGAAAATATCCAATGACTTCTCCCGCTCGCTCTAATGTCAGACTTTTACTGAATAAAACCAACTCCTATGTTCCTTCTTTGCCTTTCGTCTCAGAAACCCGTGATTCCCTTTCGGACAACCTATAGAAACTGGTTTATCCTAAAATCGGGTTAGGCGGGTAACATATTAATCTACAGATTTCCAATTTGGTTTATAAACTCTAAATCTAGTTTTTAGTCCTAAAATTAGCTACAAAGGCGGTTTCTGTTCAATACTGATAACCATTGGTCATTACTTTTATCATGCATAAACTGCATGCCTGCAATATGCATACCGCATTCCTGATTTCCTTCAGTATGGAAATCTCCGAGATGAGCATAGAAATGTCCATCAAATGTAATTAATGGGTTAAGGTTTATTCCGCTATAACAATATGACATTTAGCTATCACAAAGTAAAGAACAGAAGGTTGAAATCATCATCAGGTTATCGTCATTTCAGACGAATGACGTCCACATCTGGACATAGGCCTTCCCCAAGTGTCACCACAATAGAGGACACGGTGGAACATACGGTGGAGGTGTGCCCCGCATAGGCGGAGCACCACCAACGGCAACGGCAGAGCCGTATGTTCCACCGTGTCCTCCGGGCTGTCCACACAAAGGCGAAAGCCGGGCGTTTTTTCCACGCGAATCAGATGCAGGAACCTCTTGAAATGACCATATCCGAGAGGATCTGTGTTTTGCAGAAGGTGAGGACGCTTTCTCGTCACTCCTGAAAAGGGGAACTTACCGGGTGATTATGGAGTGTCAAAATACAAAAGTATTTGTAAATGGTTTGTTTGAAATGAATTGCTTTGATTCTTGACTCCCTTTGACAAAAATAGTGTCAGATTTTCTATCTTCTGACCTGCCCGTAACGTTTGTCAAAGACGTGCAAATATCACATGAAAGATATGTTAAGATGCAGATGAGACTCGTACAGCTCTTTTTCTCCTTAGCGTATCGATGGCAAATTAGTTAAATTCCTTGCCTGGCCCAGTATTCGGCCACGGCAATGCCGTCCACTGATGCTGTCATGTCCGTACGTGAACAGGTAACAGGGCACGTGATACAGAATCGAAGGTGGGACATGATCTGCGGTGTGACGCCGCACAAACAGCTGTTACAACTTAGCCAAGAGCATTGTAACCGACCCCGTCAAAGTAGGTAAAGGCAGTTTGATTTTGTATGGAGTCTACCTTCTCCTATCTATCTTGTACATTAACTATGACGTCTCATTTCCACCATATAATAACTATTTCACTGAATATTGAGTTTGATAGATTATAAACAAGTCAGGCGTCAGTTTGTATGAAATTATGCGCCGGTGAACTGTAGCTGGTTGATTTTGTACTGAATTCTTATTGCTTCAGCTTTGAGGTGGTTAGCAAAGCTTCAACATTTTGATGACCATAACTGCAGTATTAACTTCAGTTATTCTATTATGAAGGTCCAACGCAAAATGAACGCCGACCAAAATTTTTCTCAACAATTTTTATTTATTATTTTGCTGTAGCAAAATGTAAAATATGATTGGAACTAGCTCAGGACAATTAATTTTATAAATTATATAAATTAATCATAAAACTAAACAAAGGAGAAATAGACAAATTCTGAACTTTAAAATGGGGTAAGGGACGTGCCTGTCAACCTAGAAAATATAAGTAGAAAATTTGTTACTTTGAAATATAAAGAGGTAAAGTTTGATCTGTTATGTTTTTTGTTTGTTGAAGGTAATCTCTGGAAGTACTGGTCCGATGGCTAAAATTTTTTCACCGATAGAAAGCCGCTTTATTCCTGAGTGACATAGGTAGTTTCATGTAAGCTGGCGAAGCCGCATGCAAAAGCTAGTATATTACAAATTCGATGAGAAACACGATAAAAGCTATCGCATTTTTAAACTACAAACCAGATCCAAGATTAAGTGGGTTTCGTTCATACAAAATTGCAAAGCCTGCATAGTAGTACAACATCGGGTTATTTGCTTTAATTAAAAACAGTCTTCATTTAAAGTTGTATATTATCCAAGTCGTGAATGGATTTCGTTCTTGGTTAAACGGTGCTTCCACCAAGCCACCAAGTAGGTCTTGAATAGGTGACCGTTATTTACTTACAAACCTACATCGATGTGTTTCGATTATCACATGTATGTTTATTACATCAGATGTCAGTGATAGGAGTAAAAACGGTGATAGAATATAAGAAAAATCATATATGTCTCTCTCGCAGAAACGCTATTTTTTTATGATATATGAGCGAAATAGACTTTGACGCCAGTGCTCATATCGGACTTTTTTTTCTAATTTATAAGTATTGGAACTTTATGAATTTACCATTGTTGAAGCTATTTTATGTTATTATGATTATTGAGTTAATATTGTTTAGATATTTTCAGGGCACATTCCTCGCAGCACAGATGATCGTTGGGGCCGAAAGGTTCTGGAGTGGCGACCGCGCACCGGAAGACACAGCGTTGGAAGTTCTCCCACAAAGTGGACCGATGACCTGGTGGGGATCGCGGGAATCCGATGAATGCGAGACGCACAGAACCGTTCGTTGTTGCAACACTTGAGTAAGGGCTATGGCCAACAGTGAACGTTTTTCGGCTGAAATGATGATGATAAAGATATTATTAAAATTTGAATTTCCTTTATATTTAGCACATAATTATAATATCTGGAATCCCAACCACTGAAGACACATTTATTTATATCATAATTCCTTAACCGCAACAATAGTACAGTTACTAAGTCAGCATAAACATAAGCCATCGTAAACACGTTACACTTACTATACAGTTGAATGGATTCGCGACCCTGACGTCATAACAGCTGGTACAATGTACTTGTGATCTTCACACCTTGATGACGCCTTGGTACATATAACGCTTATGTATAGGTATTTGTGTAGGAAGGTAAATGCGTGGTATTTTATATGTTTTAATATGATGCGTTATTGCGGTTTTGATTGGGTTACGGTTTTTATAGTGTCAATTAGGCATTTTGTAAGTCTTCACGTGGTATCGTATGTTGTTTTGATTAGTGTCTTATTCCTTAATTCAAACAATCTAATTGTCTAGCATTTTTAGGACTATATTGGATTTCGGCATTCAACTCCCAGTATAACCTCTTATATAGGCAAGTACCAATGCTACAACTGACTATCTCACCTGCCCCTCTAGCCAAGTTACAACCGTTTCGTTTCGTTTCTCTTTTCGTTGATCGCCTCGAGCCGGCCACGCCTCCTATTCCTTTGTTCTGACCACGTGACTGAGCATTGAGATGAAGTTAGAATAAAGGAATCAGAGGCGTGGCCTGCTCGATGCGATTGACGAAAAGAGAAACGAAACGATTGTAACTTGGCTCGTGGGGCTGCACAACCCAATAACTGGATAACACACGCACGGTAGCCCTTGGCAAGACTAGTGTCAGATTTTCTTTCTTATGACTATTCGTAAAGTCTGTCAAAGATCTACAAACGACAGCAAGCTGGGACTAGTTTAACGTACTTTTGAGGCGCGAAGGAAATTCGTATACGTAGGTATATTCACGTAGCTGTCACCCGCGTCTTCATTTCCATCCTTGCTTACTGCTACGCTCCTGTTACTTATAGCGTGATGTTAAATAAGCTATGACGTTCTCTTTCGAAAAAACTGGGCAAGTGCGAGTCTGACTCGCGCACATAGGGTTCCGTACAAACTTACCTATGAAAACAGTTCAATTCCCGAATTGAGTTACGAAGATTTTTCCGAATCGCAAAAAAGGTTTTTTTTTTGACGTAACTACAAATTTACAGTTTTCAGATTTTTTCCTATACTTTTGCTATGAGACCTTGCTTCCTGCCTAATTTTAGGATTTTAGATCACCGGGAAGTACCCTATGAATTTTGATTTCCTTGAGTGTCGAAATACACGTTTTTTGCGACATAAACGGCCGTATCTTTTTTTTTTCGTTAACCCAAAAGTTTGATTTTTTCACAGCTTCAAGGGACTGTAGACCTGAATATATGGTTTTAATTTCAACTTGATACCTCCACGCGTTCCCAAGATAGGACATACAGACGGACGGACAACAAAGTTATCCTATAAGGGTTCCGTTTTTTTCCTTTTGAGGTACAGAACCCTAAAAATGGACTATCCAATATTATCTAATACTTTAACTGTATAGTGAAACGACTTGGGTCATGAACAAGACTATATTAATAGAAATCACAATGGTTGTCTTACACAAAGGTTAGTTTAAAACTGAACGAATAACATCTTAATATTTGATGGAAGCACTGGGTCTTGCTACAGTCCCATGCTTAAGTCAAGAGGTTAACAGATGTTTTTTTTTGTCGGGGCTCGGGGAACCCAGCCGAGCACTTGAACTGCCATGCCGATCCCGTGACGTCACCCAGCATTCCAACGCCGACGCCGTCCGTCGATCACCCTTAGCCTCGCCAGCACAGAGTTCTTGAAATTAGCGCTTTGAAACAAAGTCTTCAGCTTTATAATCTAAAAATATAAAAAAATCTCGTATCACAGTATATATTTGATATCGAACGCCGAAACGGTTTGATCGATTTTAATGAATTTTTTTTACCGTTCTTCCCCCTTCTTCCAATTATTGCCTTTAATAATTTACTGACCCCGTTAAGCGTTAAGGAGTGACCAGATGGTTTCAAACCAACGTCCCAACCAAGGTGACCTTGCTAGTTGCAATCCATTTATACAGCAGTTGTAATCCATCACCTTCAACGCCCTCCCAAACACCGAACGTGTTGACGCGTGGTTTACATCCATGTAGCCGCAACACAAACCAAACACATAAACCAAGGTAACCTTGGTTGGAACGCTAGTTTGCAACCATCTGGTCACCCTTTAAGTTTACAAAACGATAAGCACGGTTCCTATCCTATATTTAATCCAAACTACTCAACGAACTCTTCTAGGTCTAAATAATGCGTCTAAAAAAATCTAGACCGAAACTATTCGGAGTTTGGTGACACCAAATTCGCTGTATCAAGTTTTCGCTTATATACCTAAGGTTTTTGAGAATAGGTACAGTGAAACGGGTTATTCTTAGATTTTACTTCATTAATAATTCCGTAATTATTATATTTTTAATGAGGTGTACATTTAGACGGAGATATCTAATTTCTACCCATTATTTTTCCCTAAATTTTATTTATAACTGACTGACCCGGCCAACTTTTGTTCCACCATATAAATATAAAAGAATAATAAAATTGTGTGGGGGTAGGAGATCAAAAAAAGCGTAAGACCTATTAAATACACACAAATCATAAACATCGGTCAAGCCGTTTCGGTGGAGTTAGATAAGAGACACTGTGACACGAGACTTTTATATTATACTAGCTTCGGCCAGCGGCTTCGTCCGCGTAATTGTCGGAAAGGAAAATCTTACGAAAATAAATTATCGAATACAACGCCATCTCTGATTAAAATGCCATGGTAATACCAGTAGATGGCGTTATCCTTTGACAGTTTAGCTAACACCACATTCATTGACTATTAGGCAGTACGAAGTTCGCCGGGTCAGCTATACGAGTAAGATTAAAACACTATAACGGTAAAAGATTACTACTACTATAGTATAATCTGACAAACAGTCAGAATTATTACATGTGTATTATTTCGGTTTTTAATCGATAAGAGAAATTTTTATAGGCAACTTCTTAATTTTTTTTATAATACTTTTTTCAGTGTGCAAATCACCCACTGATGTGTGGACGGGTGTGTCAGATTTTTAATAAATAAAAACTCACTACTATTCCTTCGTTGCCTTTCATACCAGAGCCGAGTCTTCTTTTCAGAAGCAGACTGTTGGCCACAGTAGGCTTCGACCCTGCTGGGCCCCTACGGTATCGTACTTAACAAGCTGTTTTATGTTTTGAATACACTATCTAACTAGCATTTATCTTGAAAGAAAGAAAGAAAGAAAAAATAATTTATTTGGTACAGCACAAGGCACAAACATAATATTAGGTTAAGTGCCTTTAACACGAAACAAAAAAAAAATATAAAAAAGAATATAGTTATGTGCCTCATGGCTGCACCAAAATAGGTCCAGTTCAGCATAAATATAATATAATATAATAATATAATATAAAATAATAATAATAACATACATTTTTCTGAATCTATTTCATGCAATAAATCATATTCTTTTGCGCATTATAAAACTCGCGGTCAGCCCATATAGCCCTTTTAAACAATTTTTTGATAAATTCTCAATTCCGTCTAACTAGAACGTAAAATAGTTACATAAGTCATTGTCTTATCAAAACGTGTCTTATTTATCTTTACACAGTACTTTGCGCGGTGACTTTTGTCACATGGATTTCTAATGTTCTCAATCTGTGTGTGTGTATGTCCAGTGATGAATATCTTTCAACTAAATTATAATTATAAACCCCTTTTCAAAGTTCATACTTCTTTACCAAGTCATCGGTCCACCTTGTCTTCTTGGCCTTCCAACGCTACGTCTTCCGAGATTATCGATCGACAAAGCCCGAAGAATCGCCAAAATCAAACGGCAGTACTAGTGGACAGGGCACATTGCTCGTTGAACGGATGGTCGATAGGGACAAAAGGTACTGGAGTAGCGACCGCGTACCAGAAGACGCAGCGTTGGGCGACCTCTCACAAGGTATACCGACGACCTGGTGAGGGTCGCAGGAATCCCATGGATGCAAACGCTCAGGATCGATCATGGTGGCGGCACTTAAGGTAGGCCTATGTCCAACAGTGGACGTCTTTTGACTGAAATGATGACGATGATTTTTTTCTCAAGCTACCACGAACTGACCCTTTTTTAAGGTGGGAAATCATCCAATGACATTTTGCGCCCTTGGGCGGAGCGGGAGGAGGTGTCAGACTTTTACCGACTAAAACCCACTCCTTTTCCTTCTTTGAATTCGTTCCAAAGCCCCGGGGTTCACTTTCGCACAATCGCCGTGACCTTTGTGGTAGGCATCTAGGTCGTCTCGCTATCTTTTCTCAGATCAGCCTTACCAGCATCGTATATAATATAATAATAATTATTATAGCATATAAATATTACATTACACTGTCTATGCTACCTCTGTATCATGCAGATGATGTTTGACACTTCGTGACACGGGCGTGACACTCACAAATATGACACTCGCGTGAGTAACACCGCGTTTGATACTGTTTGATAAGTTTTAATTGATCGTGGTGTTATTTAATGCGTAATATAATTTCTGAATTTAAAAAAATAACAGTATTTTAAAGAGGTATAAAATTAATACGGAGTTGAGTTTTTGAGACAGGTCAGAAAAGATTTTGGCAATTTCTAGTACCTACTATGCATATATATACCTGAAATGATTCCATGGAATCTTTTGATACATAAAATAGGATCGATCGCCATAAAATATATATTTTTATATTTTGTGCTGATTTTTATTGGAATAAATCCATCACATCCCCGCTGGAAACGCCCCGGGCGTCAGGAACCGTTGAACGATTTCGTGAACGATTTCTTGGCCACTGAAAGTAGAGGCTTGCGGACGACAAGCAATTGACAGCTCGCCGTTCGGTCGTCTAGTACGAAACAAACCCGGGTCCACGACGCGTTGTGTATTACGTGCACCTCAAAGAGAAATCATCAAAATTGAGCGAGCCAGATAGGGCCGATGCCTGCCAGGGTTGCAGATTGTTTGAAGGAGTTACCGTAGCTCTCGAAAAAAGGGCAACTGAAGGAGCACTGTGAATTTTAGTCATTTAACCTTTCAAATACCTTAATTAGAGACACAATAGAAAGACAATGAGAGAGCGAACGCCGGTTCGCTTCGGCTTTAATGAATTAAAGTCTGACTCTCCCTCCTAAGTCAATTGATGATTTCTTACATGAAAAAAACCTCAACATCAACATTATTAAATGGCTAGGTCATAAAGACTTAAGAATTAAGTATAAACCATGTCATTGAAAAACCAGTCAGGTATCTGAAACAGGTACCTAATATTAATGTTAGGTAGGTTTATGAGCAAGAATTCAATCATAACACTAATTGTTATGATTGAATTCTTGCTTTTTATTATTCTAGATCTATCATCACTTCTAGAAGGTTCTTTTAATAACCAAACAGTGACTCAACACGGCGTTTCGTTTCCTTGAATTTTTCTTGGTAAAATTTATCTATTATCAGATATTCTCCGCGTAAAAACTGGACTTAATTATCCTTAGAAACCCACTTTTTTATTGTTATTGAATATGAATGTATGAAAGGATTATGTTTATCATTCATTATTTTTTGTGTGAGAGTCTATCGGTTGCATCACAGTCCATCTAGTGGTACTTGTTTATATGTTTAGTAGTTATAATATATTAACTTATCTGTCTCTGTGTTCCGTGAGTGTGTCCGTGGCATCACCAGGCCCTATCAGAAAACCAGCGCTGCATTATTTTACTTATTTATTCTTAATGCTGAGATAGGAGCCTTTTTGGCTTCGCACAGGTCTTTTATTTTTATCTTTTAATATTGTTTTCTTTTATTTTTTTTATTTTAAGTTAAGTATTTATAGATTAAGTAGTTACTTTTTATTTTATTGTTGTTTGTCCCGTGCGAGTCTGAAATATTATTAACAAAAAACTAAATCACCCATTTCAAAATCATAAAAAAATAACCAGCAAAAATATTGAAATAACGACTATCTATTAATAGATTTCTAATCATTAATCAAGTCTAATAGCTCATAAAAAGAAAGCTACAGACAGTTTTTTGCATGTTTTTACTTAAAAGAAAAAAGTGAATTGACCGAGTTGCAATCAGTGGAATTTTTTTGAACGTCTTGTAAACATACTACTAACTTAGTCTAAATTACTATTACCCTAAATTGAATATTATTATCTCTAATTTCTGATTAGTTCCACAACTGTCGGCTTCTCTTGATAGCTAAACAAAAGTGCCACTATCATATTTAAAAAGAAATTAATACCCGTTACACAAAATTAGGAACACTAATAAACCCTATTCAAAAGAATAGGGTTTATTAGGGGACAGGTTACCATATGAATCCCTATTTCCCTTGGCCACGTCATCACGCCTGAAAGGTTGGACCAATTTTGCTTATTCTTTTTGTGTTGTGTTTGTTACTGTCAACAGAAAGTAGAAGAAAGAAACAATAACAAAATGTATAGGAAATTTCGGAAAATTACGACTACTTAACCTTCGCACATTTGACAGTTCATAGCTAAGACAGGACAACGTTTGTCGGGTTGGGTTAGTTCTTTATAAAAAAATCTGCCCTCGATTGATTTTTCCCTCAAGTATGACATCATGTAGTATACATGATAAAAATTATGTAGTTAGTAACTATTATAATTAAATGGTAGCATGGTTGGCGTACCGGAAGATGCAGCGTTGGAAGGCTTCCCTCGAGGTGGACCGATAACTTGGTGAGGGTCGCGGGAATCCGATGGTCCGACCGGTCATTATGGCGATACTTGGAGGAGACCTATGTCCAACAGTGGAAATCTTTTGTTTGAAGTTATGATGATGATGATGATGATGACATAATTACTAAACTATACATTACATAGTTGTAAAATATAGTATTTGATTGAGTAGTGTCAGTTTGAAAAGTCTTGGTTGTTTAGTGCATGAATTACCTCACAGGTGTTTTTTGAAGCTCTTTGACAACCGTAAAAGTTGTCGGGTACAAAAAAATCTAACAAACAGCCTTTTTTGAGGTGGTTTTTCAAGTAACTCGTCCCACTCTAGGTGGAGCGAGAGGGAGTGTGTCAGACTTTTACTCACTAAAACCTATCTGTGTTAATTAGATGGCTATACTACTTAGCCATCTATTTAACACAGATGATTTTTCAAATTTTATGCTTGAAGGAAAATTTAACTTAACTTTTTGGTGTCAGAGGGGAATCATTTCAGAATTTGATGATAGAGATAGCGTAAGAGCTATATTTCACCGGGACACAATGGCGGCGCGACCAGTTAGTTGCGCCGCCATGGTGTCCCGGTGAAGTATGACCCTTTCATAAGATAGATTTTTATCTTACATACTCTGTGGTGAGGGCGTTTGGCGGCCGGACTGGCGTCCGAGCTGGTCGCGCCACCAAATTGGTTGCGAAACCAAACGGACACCAAGTGAGTAACTCTGTATAGAGCTGTCTAACATTTTATTGGTAGCAGCGACTGGTCGCGCCGCCATGGTGTCCCGGTGAAATATAGCCCTTAGACGTAAGCCCAGTGCGATGAGAGGGAATATGAAAAAGTAAATTTATGAATACTCGAAGGTTAATTCAAGACTTTGAGAACCTAACACTACAAAATATTGTTTATAATCTCCTGATTACAGGGATCGTTGTTTAAGGCCTTAGTTTGGTAACTAAGACTTTGTTTTGCCTTTTAGAGTAGGTACCTATATACTTATTTATTGAGAAAAATAATTAGTAAAACTTTTATAAGGGATTTAATTTATAGCTCCATAATTTAGTAATTAATGCGTAACAAAAACCATTAAAGGCATATAAAAAAATAACAAATTACTCTAAAAACACTTATAAATATTTGGATCTATTTATCTATGGATTCAATTCAAGGCCTATGCCACAGATTTAAGTTATGTGGGACCGAATACGAGTTATATTATGTAAATTTTCTTTATATAATTTAACTAAATAGGTACTTAATAGAGCTTTAACACGTGGCGGGTCTCAAGACACGCAGAATCAGGACTTTAATATTATTATTATTTCTTTTACTTATTTTCTGCACATATTTTATGTATTTTTAAATATTTCTTAAAACGTATATATAAACGAGAACTGACTGAGCGTTGAGATGACGTCAGAACAAAGGTGTAAGAGGCGTAGCCTACTCGAGGCGTTCGATGCAAGAGAATCGAAACGAAACGATCGTAACTTGGCTAGGGGGGCTGTTTAGACTGGAAGACAACTTAAAGTTAGTTGGGAAAAAGGCTAGTGAGGTGATAAAGATTTCATTAAAAACAACTAGAGCATCATGGGTAAAGCTACTACAGAAACGCCTCTGCTTAAACCAACCGCCAGTGTATAATTACTAGGGCTGCAATTCCTGCAGCGTTTTGATTGCTTGAGAGCTGAGTTTTGATTTGTTGGTTTTCTGAAAATATTTAAGTTATGCTAAAAGCTGGAATGAAATAAATGTTTACATTCTATCAGATACGAATGTTTCTTTATATTTGGATCGGAATTTAGTGTTTATATTTTTTATTGCAAGAATTTCGTTAGAAACGAACATAAAGCAGAATTAGTATCTAACAGTTTTGAAAATTATATTATAGGTTGAGTTGAGAAACTGGCCGTTCAAAATTATATGCACAGCATGGAGTGAAACCCCCTTCCCGGAGTCTATGTTTCCTGGTAGCCATTATAACTAGGGGTCTTTAGTTCAAGCATGAATAGGTTACTTTTAGGCAAGTGTGCTTTATCGTCAACGCGAGCTTATCAATAGTATTGTTTTTTTGTCCATCTTAATTAACAAAACCCAGAGGAAAATAAAAAGTAAAAGAATTGTTTTAGGAATGTTATTAGTTTGTTGCAAAATTTGTAAACAAATCTTATTAAAAAACTTATGAAAAATAGTATTAAAAAAAAACGACTTTAGTACTTTTCAGAAAGATCTGACGGGCCTACAATGGATAGGTTTATCAAGTAAAGTACATAGAAGACATGTGGTAATTGAATGCTGTGTTTTTCGTTTATATTAATACTAGTAACATCCTATACTAACGGCCTAAGATGCCTGAGAATAATCAAAAAATTTTATTTTATTTTTTAGTGAGGAAACTTTTACTTCTCTATAAGGAAAGGGTATTATTGCAATACGTATAAACTATTAAAATTTTATTCTTCTTTTTACGACAAAGTCGACTAATAACAATAATTGGCCCATTAATTTGTACCAGGATCACATAAAACTCTAGCAGTCATTCTCTTTAAACGATTAGGTTTATCTGTTTATGTTTTTTTTATAACTACAATTTATCGATCAGCTTTCTCCAGTTTTGCATGTTTGAAATTAGAATGTTTTAAATGGTATATTTTTTGTTAGAATTTAAACTTATTTTAGTTTTTTTTTTTTTTTAACATGTCATTTAAACGAAGATTATGTAATTCAAAATCAGTTGAAGTTTGTCTTCAGCTCGATTTAATGCCAATCATGATTAAGAGATGCAATTGAGTAATGTCAGTAATTAGATTAGTAAGTAGCGATTGATTAAAAACAACTTAATTTGACACGTGTGTCTGATGTTAAGTTGACGATTAATTTTGACAACGACATATTTACTGTCATTTATGACGTTGACAACTAGCGGTTTCTTTTGGCACGAAATTTGAATCTACATAAAAGGTTCGAGTATAGTTACGTAATGAATAGTGCATTTGATGTTTAGTTTCAAAAACGCTTAAACTAGAGCAAAATTTCAGTGTAAAGATCAACTTAAAAAAATATACCTATAATAATAATTCCCACTTATTCTCTCTTCACAAAGCTGACTTAAAGTTAATTTTTACAAGACAATGTCTCAGCTGTCTTCCATCTTTGTGAGAGACTGGTGCCTGTTATAGGTTTTCGGAAAAAAAACCTGTGTTACAGGTCACCAGGCGCCCCCTTCCACAACTAAAATTGACTATTACAGAGTTACAGTACAAGAGTCGAGATTAAATAATAATAAAAAACTAGGTAAGAGTTTAACATTAAGCTTAATACAAAAATAGAAAAGTAATAACAATAAAAAAGAATAAAAAAAAAAAAAACAAAAATAAAACCCACCCATAATTTTACAGAAGTTATGTGAAGTTGTGTGTGTGTGTTTTGTTTGTGGTGTGTTTTGTGTTGTGTAGTCATGCTGTAAGTATTAGAGTGAGAGTAGCGGAGAGTGTGTTTTTCAAGTAGGAGAGGATCAGTGATGGAGTTGGTAAAAAAATTGGTTTATTTCAGAACAGTGAAAATATTTTCGGTGTCGAATAACTAAAATATCATTGAAATTTTCCGGAATACACAGGACGCTAGATTATTTATAATATTTTGAAACAAAAGTAATTATGTAGTTTGTTTTTCATTAAAAATAGAGGGAGTTTGAACATATCCTGCTATGATAAACTGCTGTGAGTATGGTCTAAATACATTTCTTTCTTTTTTTTAAAGTGGTATATAACTTGTCCCGTTCTGTGTGGAGCGAGAGGTAATGTCAGTCTATTACTGACAACTCACCTTTGTTCCTTTAGTTGCCCTTTAGGTACCAGGGCCGCGGTTCTATCGAACAATCCCTTAAGCTGTGAATAGATCTCTGAACCCTGACTCACCTTAATGACTTATCAAAACACATTGTATACAGTTCCTTCTCAGTCCAGACGAAACGGGAACTCTCATTATACAGCAAGAGTTATGTCAGTAGAGTACTTTAATACCCTCATAACTTTGGAACTTTACTTTCAACATTCAGCAAACATCGTTCTATTAGTAACTGAAAATACACTAGAAATGCACTGAAGAACAGCGAAGGCATGTTCAAAATATTATTGAATGTAAATCCTACTCATATGGGACTAGTTGTCAAACAAAACCTATTTAGAAATTGGTTTGGTGTAACTCCTAGGGTGGAATAATAGTACATTTTGATACAAGTGCAGAAAGATTGCCATTGCGACATAGGCGGAATTCGCACGACCCGTAGGCGAGTGTGTTATGGAGCCGAGGGCTGCAGTAACAAATTTGCACGTGTATCAAACAACTTTTTTTAATACACATACGAAGAAATGAATAATCGGGGGTTGACCGTCAACTCGTGGGGGTCGACGCGCGCCCAGCCTGATACGATCAATTTTATAAAATTGTGGCAGGGAAGAGCACGCGCACTTTTCTGCGCTAGTGCGGAAAACAGTCTATTGCGTGCTTAAAAGCATCTTTCAGTAAATACGTTCCGATAATTTTGCAGGGTCTGTTGTCTGTTCCTCAAACTTTATTTTTTGTAAGTCGAAAAATATCCCACAGCGTATATGTGCTCCTGGTACCTAAAATTTATTTTATGTGAAAGATGTATTAATTCAAATCTGATGGACGTGAGACACACAGGGTCGGTCGTTATGTCGACGCTTGGGGGAGGCCTATGTCCAACAGTGGACGTCTTTCGGCTGAAATGATGATGAGTACAAAACGAAGTCGCTTTCCGCGTCTGTTTATCTTTATGTTTATCCGCTACATAAGTAACGGATTTAATGCGGTTCTCAATAATAGAAAGAGTGATAAAAGAAGGAGGCTTGCATTTATAATTTGCACCCAAGCAAAGCCAATGGGATGCGGTTGCCGCCTTCTGTGAAACAGTATAATGCTAGCGAAGTAATTGTTTGTTTATTTTTTTCTCCCCACAATATCAAAGCAATTACAAAACTAAGACAATGACAATAATTGGATTCATACTGTGGGAGCCTGGAACCTAAGCTAGGCTTTTGGCCTGTATTTCAGGTCACCAGGTCTTCCCCTTTTTTAGTGGATGTGATTAATAATGTAATTGAATCTTCATTCATTTTTCTCAAACATGTTATAAAATATACTAGTTTTGTAAATATTATGCTTTTTTTGTGCGTGTGTGTGTGTGTGTGTTTGTGTGCATGTTTGTTAGTTTGCGTGGTACCACTACTCCGGGATATAAAATATTTTTTCTGTTTCACTATAATTGAACTGTTAAAGCCACGAATTTGTTCCAACAGCTCAAATCAGTCTTCGCTGATAAAGTCATCTACCTTAACGCTCTGGGTACGCTGACTGAGGTTATCCTCAAATAGCGCAAGCTGTTGCTCCCTTACGCCTACGTTTTCCATCTTTTGCATTTAGATGGGTACAGATACCGTGTCAAAAGCTTTTGCTAGATCAACAATCATACATTTTTCTTTAGTAGACGGCCGCATGCGTAAAGGAACGGACTTCACGCCCCAACCGCCGTGACAGGGTTTCAGGAGTTGCAGGGCGATCCCTGGCCACCATAGGTGCGGGTTTGTGGATGACGAGCAATGGGTCCAGCCGTCCAGTAACTACCCGGACCGACCCCGAGTTGTCAACTGCGCATAGTGTTCATTGCGCGCCTCAAAGAGATGTCAGCTGTCAGGACACAGGTGTGGTTTTTGTCAGTAAAAGTATGACACACTATTAGATGATATCCCACACCTCAAAAAAAATAAAATAAGGGCAAGACTCTAGTGCAGTATATAGTTTGAGTTTAATTTTTTTACATAGTTCCATTTATGGCGCAACACAAGTTGGGGAAGCAGTCTACACTGGGGCTACACTTCTGGGAACAGGTCGTAATGTGGAGGAGGCATGCACTGCAAGTTGACTTGTATTCAACATGCTATAGTAATATAAAAAAAATTCAAAGTTGTTGTGCGTTGACACTCAGAAAGTTTAAAAAAACTAAAAAAAAATAACTTCTATGGATAAAATATTTTTATCAAATATTTTCAAGGAAACTCTCCACCAGCCTTTATACAAAGTTTCATGCTTCTAAACCAATTTTCGAATTTGGTTGTGCACCCAGCGGCAAACTATACTCCTCAAGCGAAAGTGCTCGTGTAGAATCTTGTGAACGCTTCCCAAACCAATCTGCAGTGTATGCTAAATCTCTTCGTATGTAATTCGCCTATTTTATCGAATTAATATTTTTTACTGCCAGCACTCTTTCTTCCTTGACCGCCGTCGTAGGACGGACACTCTTTTGTTCATCCCCCAAAGTAAGGCGACCGTGCTTGAACTTATTATACCAGCGGTAGGTGTTTGCTTTCGAAAGTCCTTCATCCATAAAAGCAATTTCAATTCGATCAAATGACTCATCAGTTTATGATATGATTTAATGAGACATGACAATTTGATTTGGCTCTCGAAAAAATGTGGAGGAAAATTAAAAATTCGAACAATGGTATTCTTACTTTTAAATAACCAAAGTTTTCAAAATAATTACAAGTGCCTTATACATAAAAACTTTTTTTCGCTAAACTTTCTGAGTGGCCTGGTATTCTACACCAAATCCGGAAGCTGGGTTGTTGTCAAGTACTACTGCCAAATTATTTTTCTCATAAAAGAGATCTAACGCGCAGTCATTATCGCGAATCTTCGGTGACACAACAGACAATGCGCATTGTTCTAAAGTTTGTAATCCAAACGTGTGTTTAGATTACATAATACACAAGAAACGAAAGCGGTATGAAATTATGTTTCAGCTAATAAATGTGTTATTACTTAAATATTTTATCAGGAATGAAGATATCCGCAGGAGAACCAAGGTTACCGACTTTAGCCCGAGGAATCGCTAAACAGGGCAAGGCACATTGCTCGCAGCAAATATGGCCGTTGGGATAGAAAGGTTCGGGAGTGGCGACCGCTTAAAGGAACACGCAGCTTTGGAAGCCCTCTCATAAGGTGGACCGATGACTTGGTTTGGTTAGCATAGCTATGCTATTTATTTTCTTAAAAATACTTAACTGACTGTAGTCATAATAAGTATACACTAAAACAAAGTAATAATAAAAACCCTTAACTAATTAAAACTAGCTAAAATAATCTAAAATATGGCGTTAAAAACTCCTCCGCATCGCTAATGTGTTTGTTGTGGCCAGATCTTAGAAATTGATCACTTCATGATATGGCCAACTAAAACTGGCCAGATCGTTTTAAACGTTAAAGTTAGATGATATTTCAATCCTCGTTTGGCCTACTTTCTTTAGACCTTTTATTGTCATAGAAATTCTACATTAATGATATGGCCAAACGAAAACATATCATCAAATGTTAACGTTTAAACGATCTGGCCAGTTTTAGTTGGCCATATCATGAAGAGATCAATTTCTAAGATCTGGCCACGATATGCCCAAAATTATATATTTCTATTAATTTTTTCACTATTGCCCAGCAGAAAGGCGTCTCTAGGTACACACAGGGTTCCCACTACATCGCCACAAGGTTGTGAGTCCTTCTGGGTGAGGCCTATATTATGAACCGATTTTCACCAGGCCGTCTGTCCTTTTGGTTGAGGCCTATATTATAAACCGACCTTCAGTAGGTCGTCGGCCTACCTTCTGGGGAGGCCTTTTGTAAACCGATCATAATGATAAAATCTTTTACATAACTCAGGTATTCAGTATTATATAAAGATTTTTTCATTGTTACCTTTTTACAATAGCAACGCATAATACATCAAATTCACTAAGCAGGTATTATAGTATTTTTCAAGGGTGGTCATTGACCTGGGGTCTGGCCATTGTTACTTTCTTTCAGACCTAAGTGCCTGGTATTTTGTAACCCTAGCACGAACTTGGGGTCTGTTGATATATGTAACGTTATTTAATGGCTATGCCCTGCTAGAGCTGGAAGGACTTGAAAGATGCACCGCGACTCTGAAACGCAAAGGGCAATTAATAGTACACAAAAAAAAAATGGGGTTATAATCAGTAAAAGACAATATTCCCTCGCGCTTCACCCAGAACGAGAGAAATATGGATGGATATGATTTTGATGGATTTCCCACCTAAAACAAAGCAAGTATTTATAAGTACAAAACGGAATACATTTATTGTACGTACAGCTAAGGAGTGGAATTGCCAGAGTATGTTTCCTGATAGCTACAACCTTGAGGTCTTTAAGTCAAGAGTGATAGGTTACTTCTAGGCAAGCGTGCTCTATCGTTGGCCACATCGTCGCTTATCTGGCGACATAGTGATCAAACGCGAGTTTATCAATAATAAAAAAATTATCTACCTTCCTCAATATAATCATCATTACAGTAAAGGTGCCATTCGAACCTCGACTGCGGGCTGCGGAAGTAGGCTGCGAATGCATGTAGCATATGCATGACACGCAGCCGTTGCCTGCATCCGCAGCTGGGAGTGATTCCGATGCTGGCTGCACGTGCTGCCAGTCGCAAATCTACGATTCAATCCAATATGAGCGGTATCGGCTCCAAGTAGCGATTACTTCGGACTTGTCTAGATGGGTTGGAGTGACGTAACTACGTGCGCATCGAATTGCGGCCGCAGCGCTACTGGTTGGAGATCGACTGCGGCTGCAGGTCGCGGCAGCACTCGCAGCCGAAGCTCGGCAGCACGTGCGGCCGCTGCCGCTTTCGGAATGGTTTTCACAAAAATCCAAACTGCTACATAGAAAGCAGCCGCCGCATGTGCTGCGTGCATCCGCAGCCTGCAGACGAGGCTCGAATACCACCTTAAGAGCAACTGCTGAGCGTGGGGTCCTATGTTCGATTCCTAGGTTGGGCAAAAGGTGCTTGTAGGTTTTTCCGTTGGAAATTGCTCTGTAACTGCTCGGAGTTTCGGATTTGGTGGCGTTATAGCGTGCCTCGTTGTTATTTAGGATAAATGCTGTGTGTTGTATTGGTGATTTTAATTATATAGGTAATTCCGTAAGCTACCCATTCTAGAGCACCCACATTCCACCACTTAAGCAGATAATGTTTAAGATCTAACAAAGATGTGAGCAAAAGATTTAGTACCTACTTTGTTACGTACTCGTACTTACAATGAGCAGCTATCAAAGTAGGTTTAAAAGCCACGTGGGTACTAACAGCTGGGTAATGTCCGTATTGAGTGTTAAAGTGTAAAGTATAAACAGAGTGTATTACAATTTTATTGTCATAGCTTCAAGAGGATTAATCTCACGTTAGATTACAACTTAGTCATATGAAATGTGGTGGCGTATTATAATATAATACCTATAGATATAATATCGGCGCAGGATGCCGATCATCATTGAAGCTCTGTCCAGGTACTCTGTTTTGTGGGCGATGGCTGGGTATCGAGCAATAAACAAACTATTCCAGATAACACAACTGATTTATTATGATGTAAGCTTTAGGTATTCACTTCACGCAACGAGCAGTGAGACAGTCCCCGAGACTAGATGTTGTAGCCACGGCTGCCGATAGAGGAAAGAGCCATGGACCTCTGCGGTCGGCACTTTTATCTGCTCGGTTCGTGCAAACGTCAGCGCGGGTTCTGTCAAAGTGACATCTGTCACTTTTCACTTAGCTCGTTCATTCGTTCTCAAGCTTCCGTACTATTGACTTCACCGACATATAATATACCACAATTTTGACAAAATGTCATCTAGTCCCAAACTAAGCAGAGGTGGTGCTCGCCTACGCCTACGGTGACTGGAAATCGGTATCCCAGCGGCTGGGGCGTGAGGGCCGTTACCTCGCGCGTGCGGCCGTCTTCTTTGCTAGCATTACTGCTTGGCAGAAGGAGGTGACTGCCTGCAATTCCTTCTCCCGTCATTATTCGCCTGCGTGAAGCATACTTATAAAACTATGAAACTCTGTGGACGAAGCGGCAACGTCATACCGTCGTGTCGTTGCTGAAGCTACGCGTCCGTGGACAGAAGGCTTATTAAGTCAATAAAATTCTTACACGACGAGAGGAATCTCGTTCCACCCAGAGAGTGTTTTTTTTTCGGTGGGAAAATCACCTTATAACATCCCCCGCCCTTGGGCGGAGCGCGAGATAGTGTCAGACTTTTACTGACTAAAAACCCACTCCTGTTCCTTCGTTGCCTTTCGTACCAGGGCCGAGTCTTCCTTTCAGAATCAGACCCTTGGCCCTAGTAGGCTTCGACCCTGCTAGGCCCCTACGGACCCAGAAAGGGGTTAAGATTTTTGGTCGTACAAAAAAGCTCGAATTGTACGATTGGTGTTATTTCTGAAGACTTGAGGAATTTGAAAAAGAAGCCTGGATATACCATTGTGGCTATTTAAAGGTACACTAGCCTCTTTAATAACTGGTGAGATATAAATCTACCTCTCTATCAAATGTATTACTGACGAAACATTGTCAGTATTAGTAAAATTCTGTTGCAAAGCTCTATTTTTAACTTAGGTTATTTCATCAGATTTTTTCTCTATGCCCCGAATGTTATTTGCAAAAGTCATGCCACGGGATTTACCCTGTGTGTAGGCAACTAAGGAATCCAATCCTGCATCAAAATCGCAATCCCGCAGGCATGCGGGATTAAGGTTATACGTGTTTTCGGATATTTTGTTTTATTTTAAGGGGGATCAAAGCTAGCCAGTGAAATTCAAATTCCTTAAGTTTTTTGAATTTTGCGAGTTACAGTGCCACTCTGACCTGCAAAATGTCAATTTGAATTTCGCAGAAGTAGGTATAAATTCATCTTTCAGATTTAGGAAGATTTAACTTTAACTGACATTAATTACGTTTCTTTCCACTTCCGATTGAGGGCTCGTAGAAAACAAAATAGAAATTTGAAATTTATTTAGCTGTGTAGGTAATATACAAAATTTATGTACAAAATTTATATAAAACAAAATTATTTGCCATAGGTATAAATTGTACAGAAAAGTCACGAGTCCCATGGAAAGTTCTTAAATCACTAGTTAATGAGGCTGCACTGGGTTTAACAAATAGGTAATCAGTACGACGCGTTGCCTAAACCCATATTTCTCAGAAAAAATTCAATCCAGCAAGTATGCGGGGTCCCGCATAAGTACCTAAACCCTTACTTCTGATCCCGCAAAGAAGGTGCGTGATTCCGCATAAGTAAACTCTTATATCTGATCCCGCAAAGAAGGTGCGGGATTCCGCATAAGTAAACCCTTATATCTGATCCCGCAAAGAAGGTGCGGGATTCCGCATAAGTAAACCCTTTTATCTGATCCCGCAAAGAAGGTGCGGGATTCCGCATAAGTAAACCCTTATATCTGATCCCGCAAAGAAGATGCGGGATCCCACGCATGCGGATTGATTGAATTCCCTATAGGCAACTCTTTTCCAATGTATACATGGTCATAAGAGGGTATTACGGGATTACTACTATCACTGAGATAAGCGTACACTTTCATGATGATAACGTGATTTGATCATGAATCTACTTACATTATTCATGGTGCGTCATGCTCATCAGTTCCTTGTTTTTGCATCTTTATTTATTACTTTCGCGCGCTTTTTAGATTTTGTCTCTAATTTAGGGTTGATAGTTCAGAGTTCGTATGTTGTGTGTACTCTACGTGTGTCACCGTAGTCTATGACAGAGGGAGAACAATTGTGTGCTGACAACTTTTAAATGTCACACGTATGGTTTTGCTTTTGCGGCTAACTTTATACGTATGATTTCGCTTTCATGACTAACTTCGTGCCGCTACACACTTTTTCTCAAGATATCACTCCTGTGTCTTATCTGAAAGGAACCCTATATTTTTTCAGGATATTTAACGTACGCTTAAACCTTTCAATGCCACGGATTTTTACAAAAAAACGCTCACCAAATACCACGAGCCAGAAATCGCTGGGCTCCGAAAAACCAACACTTAGTTAAACGTATGTTAGCATAAAAATTAAATTAAATTAAATTTGTTTCAACCCATTATTTATCTCTTATAGCAGAATATGGCGGGCATGAAATTGATTTGTCACGTATATCAGACTGTGGCGTTGAAAGGGTTAATGCGCGATAGTCACAGATTGAATCGTATAGGTACTGTGTTTTATAAATCAACCATCAAATAGCTACCTTATTTCTGAGTTTTCTTTATGATCAAGTAAGCAAAATGGTATATTGCACTTGAAGAATATAACCTTCAAGTGCAATATATCTACTTTTATAGCTTTCTACCAATGCATGGATTTTCATAATTGGATTTGTCCTTCCAAAGTTACTTTCTATATTAGTTTCGATATTGTATTTAGATTTTGATTCTTCTTTTTTGTCTCTTTCTTCTATACTTATAGCATGTTTAGACTTAGTCATTTTATCTATTTCTTTCTCTATACTTACGAGATTCTCATCATACTTACTATAGTCACCCATATTGCGGTCCGCAGCTTCAGCAGCAATTGTTGTGTCTCGAACCACGTGCCCTTTACTTTCTAGGCAACTCTTTCAAATATTCCTGCAGCCCAGATATTTTATATTCTATTTCATTATACACTACGTGCGTTGCAATTCCTTTATCAGTTTCTATTACTCTACTTTAGTGTCACTAGGCAATAAACTTCTAGTGAAAATTGCTGTAAGAATACTTATTATCATCATTTTTATCGTTTTCAGTAGCATTTGTAATTATTTTCTTTTCAAGTGTTTCTGTGTCCTAATTTGGTGTTGTACTGTTATTTTGTGTATAGTATAGCGGTAGTCTGTAATGAATATAAAAGGAAATAAATTTTTGTGTTACCGTTCCATTATCAGTCTTTCGATGTTGCTAGCCACTATTAGTAATGGAAGGTATTGTATCTTTTTATTTACTTTGTATAGTATACAAAGTAGTAGTAGTATGTAGTATATTAGTATTCTGTATTGTTATATTCTTTTCGGTCTTTGATAATTTTAACTGTGAATGTTTTAATATTTAGTTACTGCATTTCATATTTGTAAAGTGTTTGGTTCCCTTTGATATGCTGCTGAGTTCGATTGTGAAGTGTTTAAGTTCTGAAAGTTTCTTGTGTAAAATAAATATTTTGCAACGTAATATTAATGAGTCTCTGTATTACTAGACTTGCTCTCAACCTTCACATTTCTATTTCACTCGTGTGTAAACTCGTCGCGGTTTGGTGGTGAACCGCAACGACTATTAGGGTCATGTGCAATCAAAACGACAATTTATTTTCACTTCAATACGATTTTATTTTCTTACATTTATCAGGTAATAAAAATTGGCTCTGCTCAGCAGAAAGGTACATACGGACACATTAATAATTTAACTTAATACTAAATCAGTCTAACGGTCGCGCCGAGCGCGTTGCGGCTTAGCCTAGTATCACAGATGAGTAGAGCGGTGGGACGCGGGGCGAAGCGCACCCGCGAGCAGAGGTGCGCGGGCGCGCGTAGTGGCGGTCACTCGTCCGACGCGGACGACAGCTGCGTGCTGCCGCCCGAGCTGAATGAGCCGCGGCAGGCCTCGCCGCCGCCTGCCGCGCCCGACTCCACCGCCGAGCTACCCGGTGACAGCGTGCGTAGCAGCTCCAGCGCCGCCCGTGCGCGCTGCCCGTCTACCGCCGCCGCAGACGCAACCCCCGACGCTCTTTCCCAAGCGCTTTTCTCAGGCAGAAGAAGCCTACGTGCCTCTCTCTGCACGCGCCGCGAACGCAGCGCAAACAGGAACGGTGATAACGCCGACGCCAGTAACAGCAGTGCCAGCGAGGGCGTGCGCGCGCATTCCGCTAGACCTGGCGCTGCCGCAGACACCACAGCCACCACGGCGTGCGGCACATGCAGCATCACTAGCGCGCCCGTCAGAAGCCCCACGCGCGCCGCTCGAGATTCTTCTCTATATCTAAATAGTGACGCGTTTGATATACGGCATCTGATTGATGTGATTCTGGATCCATTATGGCTAGGCTGCGGCGTGCGAGGCTGCACTGCTAACAGTGGTGCAGCTAGCAAGGGTGCCGAGCTCACCGCCGGCAGCCCTTTCCTCAGATCCTCGTTAGACTTTCCTTCCTTACGGGAATTGCGTAAACTCGCTACCGATGGGCAACGAACTGGACGTTCAGGTGGTAGTAGGAATGGCCCGAATTTCCTGTCGTTCTCCATGGTTACAGAGCATTCAGGCCCATCAATCTTAAGAGTAAGTCCCTCTCCTTCCTCAGCGAGATCTGGTAGGATTGTGGGAGGTTCGTGTAGCTGCAGTGCACTGGCGCCGTGCGCTCGCGCTCGCAGGCCTGATGAGCGCGCCGCACGGTAGATTCTAGCGTACATGAAGCACACGATAGCGATGGGTGTGATGACTCCTAGTATTAAGTACACGATGTAGTAGGCCAGCTCGACTCCCTGCACGACGGGCTCGAGCGGGTAGAAGTGTCGCACGACGGCAATAGCTGCGCGGATAGCAGCTGCGCTGGTGGCTGCTAGCCACGTGCCGGCGCAGAGTGCGGCCGGGCGGCGCTGCAGGAGGCGCGTGTGGCAGCGCAGCGGGTCCGTGACAGCGTGGTGCTGGTCCAGTGCGATGAGCATGATGGACAGCAGAGAGGCCAGACTGCAGGCCGCTGCGGCCGCGTCGCCCGCCTCCACCCACGAGCGGATGTCCTCCCTCGCCGAGTGCTCGCCGAACAGCGCGGGCGCCAGCAGGGAGGTCGTCAAAAGATTCGTCGCAAGTAGATTGATGACGAACCTGTAACAATGAGAAATCTACGTTAGCATGCTTTGTACAACGTCCACACAATGTACCGATCGGGTCATGTTTGCGCGGCCCCTCACGTTTGAACGTCGGCGCACCAAGGTTGCATCAGAAAGGCCATATTTCGTACGTTTTACAGATTCGATTCAACAGCATTTAATTTGACGTTTGATTCAAACGATAACATTCGGAACCAATAAGGTCCTTGGTGGAATTGTTTATAAACATTGCCTTTGCCACGTCATTCGACATTGTTAACAAAAATAGTAACCTATGAACTTGGTTTGGAAATGTTTATGAACCGCGACAAGGAAGCGGCTAAACAAAGCGTTTCAGTGGAAAAATATTGATTAGCACTCAGTGGCAATACACCAAGCCTGTCTTACGTAAGTCTCCATTAATCCAGGTGATTCGAACTGTCGCAAGAAATAGATGTGTTGCCTGATTATGTTGAACATTTTGAGAGAGCAATAACTTTCGTAAACTGGCCACACCGCAACGAATGCGCAATCGGCCGAGTTGCAATGTTCACGAATTATTTGATAACAAACTTATAATTACTATTGTTAGTACTAATAATGTGAATGTCAGACAATTAATGTTGTGAATTTCTACATAAATAGGATTGCTTCACAAAAAATATATTAAATGGCACCAGTTTAGAACATGAAGTCATTGAGTAAATTTGGATAAAAACTTTGAATACATCCTAATCTCTAAAATATATCTTTAGATATGAAATAAATTATGCGACGACGGTAAACTAAAATTAATTTAAATAGTAACAAGACTTAACTCAATATATTTAATTAATATACAACTACCAAGAACTTGAGATGAAAACAGAGATTTCTGTAACTTTATATCTATGGATATATCATTGTTTTGATGCCTTTCGTCTAGACACGACTTTCGAGACAAGTCTAGAGAATTTACTAAAACAACTTGATTAGATTAATTTGCAAGCACATCCTTGTCCAATTCTAGAAGCGAACTTTTATTAAATACTTGCTGTAATTCTTGAATCCAATATTTATTATTCTTTCCAAGTTTATGCAACATGTAAATTATATCTGTATACGAAGCACTTACTTTATATGCCGAAAATATTTGTTGTTATAGTACAAATAGGTCGTATATAGAACATAAATTAAAATGAGGTAAATGTTTATTAAGAAAATGCTTTGCTAGCGTTAGGGTTATTACTAAACAAATCGTTTAAATAACTCTTCATAAACCATTTGGAATAAAAATAGTAAGTGAAGAGTGTTCCTCAAAGAAATCTTCAAGGGAAGGTTGCATTAAATATCAACAAACAAATACCTACTTGAAAAGATTGAGTAAGGTCTAATAAACAGTTCGTCACTCCTAAATATTCGGGAAGTACGTAAATAGACTTGAGATACCACGTGAAAACCATGCGCTTGACTATATACTCGTAATATATCTTGTTCGACGGGAAGCGAACCATTGAGATGTAACTGGTTCTTGACGAGACACGGAATTTTTAATTTGAATATTTTTGCAAGCTTGCTAGACTATGGAAAAACCATTTGAAAAATTCCAATTATACCGTTTATCCGTTTCTTAACACTGATAAGTTTCTTTAGACAACATGTTGTCTAATTCAAAAATAGACATGAGTAAATCCAATGAGATGTAATATCCTAGAACTACCGATACCGATCCGATTGGAGTTTTTTGGCGAAATTTTTTAAAGGAAGTTCAGTGGCTGTTTTAATTATTCGCAATTTATTTTATAGTAGATATTATGATGTAACATTGATGAAGTTTTTTACCTCAGTAGTCTGGACTGGAACTGGACAGTATGTAAAATCATTATAACAAGCGCGATTATAAAATGGAGCTGAGAATTTCAGTGTCAATTGACTATTTCAGCAAAGTTTACCGAGAAGGCAGACCGCAAAAAACATTACAATGATATCCAAATTCTAATGGAAAACAAAGTAACTATAATTATGTTGTATCAAAAAATAAACTGTGTCTAAGCTTATCACTGGCTAAATGGACAAACAGTGTGAAACAAAAAAAAATACCGAACCCTATTTTAAAATCTTATTCGAACTCATTATTATTCGATTTACCGTCGTTAGTATAATATTGTAAAACCAGTTGCGGTCTGATTCACTAGAAGCGGTCTAAAACATGTTCATCTGTGTTACCATTAACACACAAGTTTTGAAAGATATCAGTCGTAAAGAGCAAAAAAACTCGTGTCTCGGATTTTTTGCATCACCATGTGGAATAACACAACGCTCAGTTCTGTTGGGGTTTCCAAAGTTATCCTTATTTATGTGTTTTGACTCATCTATATTTTTTTCCATAATTAAAATCTTTAGATGCGCAGTAACTTTGAACTTTATATTGTGATAATAAGGATCAGAGTTCATGTTTACTTTGAGATAATTTGTCCTCGAAACAAGATTAAAAATAGATACTTGCTTTTAATATGCTTGGTCATCTAGCAACCCTAGTCCTGTAACCTTGTATATATCCATCTTTATTTATCTAACGTCCAGATTGTTCCTGTATTTACATAAATGCTAAACAGTGCCCTTGCAGATTTTATAAATAACATGACATTGTCTTCTCAACGGCCTTCGAATGCAAGAAAATTGACATTTGAAAATCAAATCGATGTAAAGGTGCAATTATTCATGCAATTTTTCTCTGTAGGCGGATACGATATTGGAAATGCATACATTGTTTATTAAGGTCTGAATGTGTAACCAAGGATTAAGAGTGATCTAGAATAACATACAGCATAATTTGTTGCTATAGAAAACGCCAATAAAAACAATGGTTTTGAAGTATAAGGTGTTAAGTCAGTTGTGCATATTACAGTTTTAACTATAGCTTGAACATTGTTAGTTATAAAATTGAATAAATTTTATTCTAATATGACTTAGATTAAGCTTGCTCAGAAACCAGCCTTCCCAATTTTTGTTTTTACTCCGATCCGCTTTGTGTGAAGTAAGAAAGAGTGTCAAACTTTTACTTTACTTTTTCAGGGCCCCAGTAACTCTTGCAGAACAACCTCTCAACCCTGGCAGGCATAAGCCCTAGGGGACCTCGTCATTTAATAGATATTAATCTAATGTATGAATTATGCGGGCTCCAAAAGTGATCTTAATGGTATATGACCATAACGAAAATGAAATCATTTTGCTATTTTAACAACAAAAGGCTGTTCTTTATTGTGTCGAGGCCAATTACGTATAAAATGTGCTCAATGTGAAATTATTATCTTGATTATTTGATAATTTTTGGAAGCAAGCGCAACTTAATGTTATGCTCGGATGAACATAGTTGAAGTAATAAGTAAGGTTAATTTTAATGTAATGGAAAAGGAATTATTAAATGAAGGAATATATAGAAGTGATGGATGTGAACCAATTAAAGAAATATTTGAGTCTATTTATGCAATGCTTAAATTGGTTGGCGGCAAATGAAAGTTTTGAGAAGAAACCAGTCTTAATAACAAGCCCAAAGTGTCCGAAAAACATACTTGGATTCAATTACCTAACGGTCCTACAACTAAAGTAGCCTTCTAATTTAATAGAACATTCCTACCGTTGCGAATGTAATAATTCGATCCGGAAGTTTGTACTACAGCTATATAAAATCCTTGAAATCACATATGTATTAGAGATCACTCAATGTCACTTCCCAGATTTGCTAAATCTTTGCATCCGGGGATGTGCAAAAATCTGTGTCAAGTAAAGTATGATAATTTATTTTTTTAAGATCATCAAGTTTTTTATGACGGCAATGAAATTTATTTTTTATTATTATTCCTTCTAGCAATGACAGCTTCATTTATCGGTATTTGTTTTTCCTTATCGTTATGTTTTCTCAGAAACCACAAACTAGCAGTAAAATTTTCATTTCGCTTACCGTGTTACACTGACCTTTCATTATTTACTTGAAAACTGTTTAGTTTTCATCGAGGGTTATAAAAATAAGTTTTAAGATGTAAATATGCGTCGTAATTGCCACGATTTCGTAAACATGAAGATCTATATATGTTGTAAGGTCGATATTAACAAAAATAAAAACGCAAGGTCGGGGAAACCCCGAGCGAGATACAATCTAAACCTGTTGAAGCAATTTGCCCATTACTTGTTGCAAGCGACAATCATTTTGTACCTAACTAGTTAATTTGAGACCTCGTGAGATTCCAAGAATATTATTAATATTGCAGAATGAAATCTTTAACTACTTCTTATTACGATTCTTTTGTATAGTATTCGAACAACGTCCTTTAAAAAAAAACAAAAGAATGTCTGCAAGCCAATGCACCTTATAGCTTAGCTACCCGCATAATTAGTTTTTGTTTTTTTTTTTATCATAAATTTTCCATCTGAAACTAAATACCCCAGGAAGCGGTATATAAAATTAACACCGGATTTATTAAAAAAAACAGCGAAGTTAAAAAGCTTGTAACCGTTTGACATAAATGAAGGTCGCTCACAAACTTCAAATAGACGTGACGTTTTAGCGCTTTCAAACGTCATGCGGGACGATTATTGCTAGATTACATAATTATGAAATGTGATATCTCAATGTTGCCATGTTCATAAAGATTTAGAGAAATACAGTTAAAAATGGAACTGTGTTGTGAACTCTATAAATAAGAAAGAGTTTAATCCGTGTATTGTTAGAAGCATCCTTTATGATTTCATATCATGCATGTTGGTCATGACCGGTTGCAATGATTGCCAGAGGTCCCCCCTAACAGGGACGTGATGGAAAAAAATTGTTTTTTAACCAGAAAATTCCATTGCAATTCACCTGCTACTCTCTTTCTTTGCATAGCCTTATCCAATTTCATTTGGGGTCGGCTATCTTTGTCATTTTTGGCCAGACATTTCGGTTCTGGGTCGTCGAGTCCTGAGTTGTAACGAATTGGGCTTTTTAGGTCATTGTTAATTACAGACATCCAAGTTAGAAGAGGTCTACCACGTTTTTTTGGACCAGTATTCATATTTAGGACTTGCCTAGACATATGTTCTTCAGATCTTCTCACTAAATGACCATCTGAGTCGCCGCAATTCACTTGCTAGTCTCGACAACAATTTCAATTAATACTGCATAACAATTTCGTGATCTGCAACTTTCTCGCGGCAACTAGTCTATAAATAGCTAACGATAAATCTTATAGAGTGCCAATATTTTATAAACAAACATAAAATTTCTAAGAAACTTTATATTAATAATGTGTACCGGAAGACAGATAGATGAGCGAAGACAGGGTGAGATATAAAATGTTTTTTTTTTTTGTTTATAATTCCAATCAGTGAAGCGTAGAGATAATTATTAAGATATCTTCAGACGTAAATGATGAGTACTAAATGCACATTTGAAAGGACGTAAATAATTTTGCCATTCTATCATGAAATTATTCCGTTTTGCTCGCTAATGCAATATAATTAGATATGTGTCTCCGAAACTAGAAAACAGCTGAACTGATTATGATGAATGAGTTGGCGTAAACCTTGACTTGTATGAGGAAGTTGGACAATATTATGCGAATTCGCGAACTTTTGTTTACAAACGTATCATATCAAAATATGAATCTATCTGTATATTGTGAGTGCCAAAAACAAATGGAATTGCGATTTTGACAATATTTTTAATATTAATACAATTAAAATACTCTTTATTTTGAGTTGACATTTGACGTAAGTGCATTTAGTTTGCAAATTATTCGTTAATGAAATGTTTTAGTAATTAAAAGACATTTATGGAAAACAGTGGGTGGCTTTGACAGTTTTTTTAAGTGGTAAGCTCTTGAATATAACAATTAATTATCAAGCAATCAAATAACTTTTGTTTGCAATAAAATTACCCTGAAGTAATCTTTATACATATAGTATTTTTGTTTTTTTTCTTTCCTACCAATATTATAAACGCGAAAGTTTTAATATAGGGATGTTTGTTACTCTTTCACGCAAAAACTACTGAATGGATTTCGATGAAACTTGGTACACGGGTAGACCATGTCCTGGAATAGCACATAGGATAATTTTTATCTCGGGAGTATGTTTTCTTGGGATAATTTTCTACTATCATGCCGGCGAAGCCGCTGGCAGCAGCTAGTATGCTCATAATTTATTCGTAAACATCACATAATGTCAGTGGAAACATTTTATTTTGTGAACATATTGTGTGAAGACTGGTTTATTACTTTTGATATTTGTCATCTGTGTAGCAATGACAACAGATAATAATTTAAAATTCGGAAGTAACCGGCGCCATTTGTGATAAGAAAAAACAACACGAACTAACACACGAATCGGTATTATTTCCGCAGAGCATAAAGAATAAAAAGTAATATTTTTTTATACAGGAACCTATAGTCTACGAACTTCTCCATTAGCGCTAAAACAGATTACGGAAGGATTTGTGAATTTTACTCATTTCTGATCTAAATCCTTCGACATTTCACGATTTTTTTTTATTATTATTGACAGCCTCGCTTTTGACCACTATCACGCAATGGTAAGCAATGATGCCGACAACATATTAAATCACCCTTAACCGTGTCACTTGTAAAAGTGATATTAATTGCAAGCTACTCAGCGTTATTAAATGTTATCCGGTCAAATTGAGAAGCGAGTCCATCTATGTCCGTATATGAGATTGTTCTACTTTTCAAATTAGCCACGATACACGCGTTTGCAAATTTTTGTGGTCCGTGACGTCATTTCGGACTTTTACTATGATGGTGTGAGTAAATACTGGAGATCAACGTACTGGCCGCTAATAATAAATTTGTGCATCGGAAGAGATCGCATTTTTAAAAAGAGATTTGGAGCAGGTTTATGATCAACTGTTTTTTAAAAGCTGACCGATTTTTTCCCCATTTTTTGGTTGGAAAATCATCATTGCTTTGCCTTCCCGTCCGACTATAATTTGCCTGCTGCTGTCTTCCCGTCCGATTATAATTTAGGCTTCGTCAAGGCCAGGGTGAATAGGCTCTTAATAAATTAGTGCGCCTCGCCAACGATTGCACCACTGCTTACAGGTGGGATCGCCGTCAAACACTCTTTTATATCCATTAAAAAAATACTTTGACCGCTCTGGGTAGAGCGAGTGGCAGTGTCAGTCTTTTACTTTTTAAAACATAACCGTGTTGACACAGTTGACCTTTGCGTTCCAGGAGCGCAGTAACCCTGGGTCATATTTTACCCTAGTTCCTTAGTTATTATACAGATCTTTATAGCCTATTAAACTAAAATTAAAAGTGCCATTATCCTCATTAAAAGCACAGTTAATTGACTTTGAATATATGAACGAACTGTACCTGTTTAGTACTTAAGCTGATATCTAGGAACTAGGAAGCGGTTTCAGTAGGTTACAACCTACAATAAATATAAACTTAGCAAACAATGACGATGTCGCAAACCAGTCAATTAATATTACTTGTTTACTTAATGATCTGGTGGGACGTAAGGATTTTCCGTTCAAATATACATATCCGTATGTATAAATGCATTTTTGTACGAATGAAAAAAAAAAAACAACACTAATGATCATGTCACCGGGAAATTGCAAATGCGCCGTCAGATTGTAAAATATCGCGAGAAATTGTAAATAATTTTTTCTAAACAAGACACGGTTATGTTGAAAACTAATGAATTTTGATGTGATTTATTGTATACCAAACGATTTTTTTCATTTCATAATAATATATCGAGAAATTATAATCTAATAAAGATTTATTACAATCATAAGGAGTCTACTATTTCCCAGTGCCATATATATATTTCTTAACGTGATTCTAATGCGATCAATAACATAAAAAAACCATTTTATTAGTTGAATAGTCTAAATACGTATCGTTTTCAAGTAAGGAAAAGTTCATTGCTCTGCTCATAGACAAGTCCTTTATTATAATTGCAAGCTATATATCAAGCCTAATTGAAACCGTGCCAAAAATGGTCAACAACTTTAAAAGGTGGAGAAAAATGCTTTACAGTCGAAATTAACCTGAAGAGAATATATTTGTGAGCCTTTATTCTCAAGGAAAAATGGCTTAAGCGTTTGAAAAATTATAGCTGACAGTATTTAGTTGTTCTCTGTCAGAAAGAGACTATCTAGAAATAATTTATTCGTTGAAATTAGTATTGTGCCAAGAAACTGAATAGCTATTATTTTTTCATTGGTCACACATTCTTTTTTTTAATTTTACGAACAGTTTTTTAAATGCCTGTTGCCAACGTGATAAAAGTTTTCAAAAATAGACAAAAGAAATCATTCTTAATTCAAAGTTCGTACCAACGTCACAATTTCGATTTTGGTGCCACTGATGCATAAACTGTAATTGACGACTCATTCAACCTTGTAGGTACGAACACCATCCATAAAAAAGCAATAAATAATATGGAGCCCTCCAAACGCTTGCCGAAAGCTAAATGGTCAATTAACTTGGGTATGGTGTCATGAAGTGTAATTGGCAACCGATTTGGCGGTAATATGCCATTATGAGCCAAATTTCTTGCTAGTAATGGCAGAATTATTAAGCGAATTTTGGCAGCCGTGTCTATTGTAAGATTTTTTTTATCTCTAGTCCTTGTAGGTATGATTCTATGATTTATTTAAATAATACCTTAACCATCTTTAATATTTTTATTTAAATTTAAATAAAGAATTTAAAAAATACTCAGTGACGCAATGTAAGATTTAACGGCAATTTATCATGAAACAAAAAAATTGAGAGCGTAAAAAATTACATAAAACAATGGTCTATAAACGTCGCTTACTTTATAAAAATACCTACAATTAACATTTAATTTATGTACATACCTAGTTAATTTGTTAAATTTTCCATGACAGAATAAATTGTTTCTTTTTTTATTAATTTCAAAAGCTGGCTGAAATGTGTCGCGGTGATTTTTGCATTGTAAAAAAGTGATCCATTTCTTTTTTTTTTTAAATACTAAACTTCGAATGCTAACGTTGTGATGCTTATGTTAAAACTGGTTTAGAATCTTGCGACGCAAGTCCACACTAGAAACTGCACTCTCTCTTGAACCAACTGTGGGTTAATAAACTTAATGGTAACATAACGAATAAAAGTTAAGTATTACAGTAAAATATGCATTTGATTTGCTAAAAGAATTGGAACATCGAACATAATAAGATTATGTTCGATGTTTAAATGATATTGTTGACGACTTTTTAAAAGCCGTCAATACGTCATGATGTCTTCAAAGAATCGAGGCAGAAAATTTACATAAAAGCTTGACGTATTTGTCTTGTCAGTTTTCATTTGTTTTTCGTACCTATTACGTGATTTCTTGAACTTCCGACCTTATCTTTTAACACACTAATAATGACGTCAAGTTTATATTTTGACACAAAACTGTAATGAACGAATCCGCAACGCAAATACGTAAACTCATTGAAGGTTATGCGTGAAAAATGTCGTAGCGAAAGTGAAAAATGCATAACAATAATTCTCCACGATATGTCAAAATGAGATTTCGTGGTAATTTGTAGTTTTGAATTTGGAACAATCAATTTTCTTTTTTACTATATGAAATGTTTTTCTTTTATGCTTAGTTTTTGCCGACGTCATTTGTTTTATTGTATGAATTAGTTTCGTTTTATTACATTTACAAAAACAATTAGAAAAGAATTCCGAACACGTGCCGAATTGACGCATTAAAACAGCCTACATTTTTATTCTTCTTTCAACACTTAATAAGAATATTAATGAAATATCAGAAACCTTTGCAGTCAACGATCTTTGTTTGATATTTAAAGTTTGTGCATCGAATACAAACAATTTTAAACGTGTTACACATCGTTGTGGTCCTACGTGAGACCTTCAGTAGGATCTACGTTGAATAATGTAGATTTTTTATTATCTAACTTCAGTAGACAAAGCATTACGTGCCCAATGAATATGCTTTCTAGGCAAAACAAGCTTGTCTAATAATTTTGATATAAAATTCGTTGAAACCTTCTTGTTTTTTTTTTTTTGTATATTAAACAATGTTTTTTTTTCTGGCAAGCCTGTACAACTAACTGTTAGTTACAGCGGATTTATTTATAAACCACAACGTTTATTGTTTTTATTTATAGTTATGTAAGCAGTTATGTAAGTCAATAAATAATATTATAGTAGTCATGCAGTATCGAACAGATGTTGACAAATATTTTTACTGTAAATACAGATTGGAAATAAATAAATAAATAAATTTGCATTTATTACAAGTTATTCATTATTAAAGTTTCATAGTTTTATTCAAAATTATACAATCCAGTTTTAACTTGGTCATATTTTTAAACCTAACTGTATTTATTTTAAAACGATTAATCAAATGCCAAATGACAAAGTCTAATTTAGTAAAATGATAAACTGGTCTATGATCTACCAAAGATTCAAAGACAATATTGTTTTATTTAACATACTGCTGCACGGAAACGTGATTTTAACAGTCTATTGATATCTTTTCAATTAAGAACACTGGCAACATCGCGAGCATGGCTAATAATAATGCACCTTCGATCTTATCAACGTACTTATACGAATACAGTATTGGGTATTCAGCGGTACTGAAAACGTTTGCACAAAAGCAATTGTGGTGGGGAATGCCGATTTAGTTTATGTTTTCCTCTTACAAGATCGATTTTCGTTGTACGAGTAGTTAAAGATTGCAATCATTTCGTCTGTGTTGATCAGTCAAGGTGACGGTTCGACCTTAAATCTTAGACTCTTTAGAAAGACGAGTATTCTTAAATTCATTAAAAAATGTACAAATTAAACACTTGTAATAGTTTCAGCATTAAAAAATTACAACATTATTAACTCAAAAACAAATCTGACATTTAGAACAGATTAAAAATAGCACATTTAAAATGTCAATCTATTCGTTCGAAAAACTGCCAGTACCAGTGACGTTAACGTTTACATTCTACTCTATGTTTTTTAAATTCAAAAAAGGGTTAATAACCTTCGTAGATCAGATGCAGATTAATAAAAAAAAAAGAATTGAGGAAATATTCAGTTTTGTAACTCAAGTCCTGTATGAGGTACGGACAAAGGATTTTTAATTAATTTAACAGTGAAAGGAACTTTGCAATACCTACTCAGTTTATCAGTTTTAATTTCAAAGACGGATGTTGTGAGGCCATTGTTTTATTATAAAAAATAATAATTTTAAACTTAGTTAGTCATTTAATATCAAGAACGTAGGTACATTATTTCATTTATCTTAGTTTTCTCAGAATTTTAAAATAAATTAAAATGTTGCTGAACAAAACAACGAATCCGTTTTTTTACAGTGTTTTGGTAAAATTCTTTAACTGGTTACATAATAAATGCTAATTTAATTAAATGACATTTAATTTAACAACTCTATATTCTAAAAACTTTGTTCTGGCCACAAGCCGAAATGTTACTAACTTGCCCACTCGTTTTTTTGTGATAATTATCATTAGCGACAGAAAAATAAAATTTTGAACATTGCTCTTAAAAAGGAAAACATCTGTATGTCAGGAAGCTACGTTCTGTTATACGAGTAGAATTTTTAGTTCGGTAAATAAGAAATATTGTCTTAACAAATCGAATTTGTATATAATTTTCGAGAAAACTTTAACACAATTGCTGAAACAATGAGCAATTGTAATTTTCAAGAAGTAAACTCCGGTCAAAGTACGTAAAAACCTGTTCACATGAACCAATCGACATAATATTGTGACATAGTGACAATCCAGGTATCATTCCACCTCAACGTGTTACAACAATGCGCGCGAACGGAAACCGCCATTGTTATGCACAGCCGTTTCAAAATGGCCGCCAGTGAAGGATAAAAAGAAATCAAAATAGGCACTATTTTTACCCCCATTGTGTCCAATGTCATGGATGTCAATTTTGACACTGATCGTCGAGATATTTGTCAGTTACCGTCTGGAAAATTTTAAGGATAAAATGTAAATTGGCACCTTAGATTATCTGAGATATGAGAGTTCTGTTTTTGAGTTTCCTCTTCTTTGTATTGGTTGACTACCTTGTAAGACAGCCAATTGAATATCAAGAGTTAAAAATATCTCTTCGCCTGTCTATTCTCCTAGTAACATCATCAAACAAAGTCTATGCATATCTTCAAGAGCTGTTCCACTTAATTGAAAAACTGCATAGACCGTACATCAAAGCTTTCTTCTCTATAATAATTGTTATTGTTTGTATACGTTGCATTCACCTTCACCTGGTAACATGAATACCGGTTATAGGAGTTGACCTAATTCTGACAATATAGGGCTGAACCTGGTTGACATTCGACAGGTAGAAAATTTACTGGCTCTTGTTATTTGAAAGCAAAAAAGTGAGTGTCGAAGAATTAATTTTCTTTTGACTTTATCTCGAAAAGGGTTTGTTTATTTTTCCTAATACTTATGTCAGTGTGATTTGTAAGTACTTTAAATGTGTCTTTAGCAAATTTTAATATGTTTTCCGCAATACACACGATTGTGTTTTTCAATTTTGAAAGACACACGAGCAATTTTGTTTTGTTGAGTTTTCTTTTGTTAATGTCTTTTTGACAGCCCTATCTATAAGTAGGTAATGTAAACATGGGTTTTTCTTTGTAAACCTACCGTGTTCTCAGTGCTATTAAAGCAAAGTGAAATATTTTCTAAATAAGCCACTTCACGGGGAAATTTTTCCTCATAATAAATGGTTCGAATGATCGTAAACATTTTACTGGTAGTCACTTTGCATGTGTATATCTTTAATTGTGATACAAAGTAATATTCTGATTTGCGGTGAAAATTTGAGCGTTCTGCTTTTATTAATTTAGATTTAAATCCAATTATTTATGAAAAAATCCAGCATTTATAATCGATTTCTAAAGTCCACAACAATTTATCGTAATAGATAACTTTCTAGAAAGATAGGTTTCAGTCGTCAAAAATATTTTAAGTGACTATTATTGTACAAATCCAATTTATGATTGGTTATAATATCAGCTTCGTCGGAAAATATGTGAAAACCCGATTATTATTATATCAAGGTTAATGTGGTTAGCAATAGGTACAATCTATACACACTGGTGACCGCATGCCTGTGGGTTGTAATCCATTCCGAGATACCTTTTACAAAAACTTGTCTGAGCCATTTAAAAACAAAACAAAAGAGTCAGTATGGTATTCTCTGTGGTACGATGGAAAATTTTAATGTCACCTCAATTTATTGGCGCGTAAGTAAATGCAAACTTCTAGAATCTATGGTGAGCATTTGACGTTTAATAGGTTGTGACATTTATTTATACTGCCTCTTGAATGCCATTATAATTTATGAAATCAAAGCTGCAAAGATGGATTTCTAATTTATAATGCTCGCTTTTCTTACTTAGTTAGTTAATTTCCTCTCATTTAATCTAAAACCATAACAAGTGTTTGCAAATACCACCAATTTAATGTACATTGCAGTTAAATGGGTCAATGGAAGCCGCCATCAAGGCAAAACCTACATCTACCTGGTGCAAGAGACCTCGTTTTACTGTACACGTGGAATAGAGTAATAGAACTTAAATGAGGTTTTTATCTGGAACGTAGGTTTAAGCGGTTGAGCCGTGGAGTGTGAAAAGGTTTTAGTGGCATACTTTAGAGAGAATTTTCATTTTATTTTTATTAAGTATTAAGCTGTTATGTGATATTGTATTAGTCTTGAAGCCTTAGCAATTAAGTTTTTAGTTCATACTTGTTTTTGTTGTTTAAACTTATCCAACAAAGAGAAGCCTGTCACCTGATGACAAGTTAATGGCAATTGTACTAACAATTATAATTATCAGCGTTTAAATGACACGTGATCGGGTCCAATTCTATTGTCTTATGTTCTCACGACCGAAAAAATAGTTTAATAAGTTAATCGCTGGACTCTTGCCAACCATAGAAATTCACCATTAGATGTATTAGAGCTTAGAGCTAGTTGGAAAGTTGCAGATGTCTCGGAAACAATAGTGTTTAGGAAATTCCAAGGCCAGTAGCTTGTTTCATAATCATGGGTGCTGGTAATGCTGATTGCTTAGTAACCGATTTGCAGCAATATCTAGAGATTTAGATATAAAACAGTTATGTAAGCAATTTAAGCTGTTATAGTTATTCTGTCACACTTGCGTTAACAGTGACAAAATGTCAGATGCAGGAAGAATGCAATAAATCTACGAGCAACACTGGCATAGACAAAAAAGATACAAGTTTAAAAAAAAACGGGAATTAACAATGGCGGAAAACGAAGCTTTTAATTTCCGTTCTCCATCAATACCAATAGAAATAGTTTTTATTTACAATCGTATTGGTTTTGCTTCCCATTTCAAACGATGATTACACACCAGCACCTTTGTGCTCTTTTATCTGTATTTGTTCTTTTCGTTTTTAAGTGTTTGTGTCTACGTAAATAAATGATTTTCAAAATACGAATGTAAGACAAGCTTCGATAATTTACATTATCATCTAAGTTGCCATAGAAGTTGATAAAACAATATGACAATTAAAATTAATTGTATCAAGAGCTCTAATTACCCAGAGACTAAGGAGAAAAAGATGACGTGCTAAAGATTGGACCATAAACAATAATCGCTGCACCCGGATTTATTTATGACGTTAAACTTACATGTCCAGGGATTTTATTGCGTCAGAAATAATTACTAACACAAGTACAATGTGTTGTATAACTATGAATAAAGGAAAATTTATTTATCAGTGATTTTCTCATAAAAAGAAACTATTTTCCTGTTACACATCTGCTAAAGATTGAAATAATGTCAAGATTGACTATTCCATTTATTTGAAGTCTATGTTTAAGATGGCCCAATTTCAGGCCATTGTGTGAATGAAGAATTAGAGTAGAAGTATGGATATAATATTATAAATAGTTAGACTGTCTCGTAAGTGAAGCAACAATAGTTTTCATTGCTGCCAAATTATTCAGCAATGACAATTTGTGACAAGAACAGCGCCTGACTAATCTAATTAACAGAATCTGACTGTACGCTCTGAAAGTGACAGTTGTCAGTTACAATGACAATTACTTGTGGTTAGAATAATTGGAAACTGAGAGTGATTACGTTAAGTGTTGTTTTGATAAAAGATTTAAATTAAATAAAACGGAAATATATATTTTTTTTAAATGATATTTCTTAGGTACCGACATAATATTATTTTTTTTGCTATTTTAATTTACCTAGTTCCTTTTCCTATTGTCACTTGTCAAGAAAGAAAACATAAACTATTTATTTGATCGGGTCTAATTGCCTTAACAACAAATAGGAAACGATTTACAGCGTTCCCTTCAAATTGTGCAATTACATGGACTACAAAATTGTTTAATTGCTTTTACAATGTCAGTCAAAGGCTATATGAAAGTGATTCTAGTGATAGAATTTTAAATTTAAGGCCGTATGGAAGAGAAAAAATAGTTTGACTTTGAAAAATATTAGAAAAAAAAATACTTCTGCCATACTTTTTACATTGTATAGAAAATATGATGTAATCCAGTTTTTTTACATGTATCTACAATAAAAGACGAACCTTAAACCTATCGACATTAGTAAATTTATTGAATGACAGTTAACGACTATACGCCATGCGAACCCCGATTTAGACTGAAGTTCGTTTCGTGCCTGCACCGCCATCTTGATTCATAGCGTTCCACATTCGAATTTCGAATTCCCTTACTTTCTTTAATTTTATTGACATTTATTTTGGGATTTTTATTACCATAGATACGACAAAGGGCGATTTTTGCACCAATTTATAGGCTCAGGATATTGTCAATAGAAGACAGACATGAGTAAATACTATAAAAAAATATTACAAAAATAATAGGTAGAGGTACTCAATGTCGGCCAAGTTCATGACCTTTTGGCTTCATGTAGGCTGTTAATTATTTTTGAATTACATATATGCATATACCTATAAAAGGAAAAAGTGACTGACTGACATATTAACGCACAGCTGAAACTAATGAGACTAAGAGCATGAAATTTTGCACTAGGTTTTCTTTTATGACGTAGGCGAGTACGAAGAGAGGATTTTTCAAAATTCACCGCCTAAAGTGATGAAATGAGGCTCCAAAGTTTGATGAAGAAACCTACTTTGAAGCGGGCTTAGCCACGGGCAGAAGCTAGTTTTATTATAAAATGCACCGTATTAATATACAACATACTATCCTATTTCTGTAATTAAATACAGTATTCAAATATCTTGTAAATTTTCCGAGGAAGAAACTCGATGAGCATGCGAAAAGTATTTTTTTTATAACAATGCCTGGCTTGACCGTGAAATCGTCAGCTAATAGCCTTGTTACATTGTCCGTCGATATTAATTACTTTACTCAGTTTAAATGGTTTCTTTCGAACGAAATTATTAAGTTTACTCTTTCATTCATCTAGATAAGTGCTTCGTTATTTCTGATCTTAAGAAAACCGTTTATGTTTCGAGTTCAGAATTAAAATAAGGAGGTTGTTTACGACTTGTACGGAACTTGAGTGCTTAGATAAGTAGGTAAACATTGCATTTGATGTTACAAAATCTTAAAGTAAACATCTTAACCTAATCACTTCTACATTGACGATGTTGACTAGTCTGAACAAAGATAGTATCTACCATCGGCTCTTCTTATACGCAAGTTTTTTTCCAACAAATGAATTGTAAAGTACCTTGACAGTCTATTGTCTATTTCAATCGATCTATTTAAGTATCAAGTATGTTTTAATAATGTATCACATCATAGTTAAAATCGATGTATATTAAGAGTGAGCGTAATTGCCTCAACCAAACGTATTGTCCACACAATTAATAAAATAGGCGCAAAGTCCAAAAAAGTTGCCCACATACAACAGTCGTTAATACGGTGAACTTAGGTAAGATCTTTAGCGACCAAAATATCTTGATATCTAATTCTGTATTGAAGTACGTTCAAATGTTCTGTATTCAAAATACTTTTAACGTTGGTCGACTAAGTAGCCGTTCCTATTTTGAGCTTTCAAATTATACCGGCACAGTATTGGCAAAAAAACTAATGATATTGTCTATTCTTGGTGTGGATTCATCTGTCTAAAACTGACTATTTTTAGAACGATTACTAATAAAGTGATGATATTTACGCTCGTTTGAAAGCAATGTGGATTATAAAAGCGAAATTATTTGTTACAATTTTACACAGAGCAAAAAGCCTGTTCAAAAGGATATTTTGGGGCTACATTAATGTAAGTAAAGTGATTTATTATGAGAACTCTTTTAGATTTAAACCGACTTGAGACCCAATTATTTTATCCCTTGTTTTATGATGACCCAAATGTTTGAATTACACAGACGTTTCAATGTCTTTTGCAAGAAAGCTTTGTTCTACACAACGTTCTCAAGAAATAATTTAAATATTTAAGAATGTAATTAGTAAAAAATATTTTAGATAATTTACTTGTAATATATTTACCATACCGAAACAAATAATACTTTACCAAAAACAGCGAAATCTTAAAATAATTTAGAAAGACTGCCATCTGACATAACCTTCTTCATAAAGTTTTAAACTAAACGATTTTTGTTTCAAACTCAGGGTCGTAATTACCTTAATTGCAGTCAAAGTAACTTGTTACAAAAATTCTTGGGCGCAAAGTCTTTATTTTACCTTCATGCATTCCGCAAATGTGGCTCTAGCCGTTTCCGTTGCTACAGTAAATCAAAGCATCCTGTACTGTACGAAAATAATTTCGATTGAAGTGTTAGTCATACTGTGTTAATGCATTAGTCGTAGACTTTAAAATATTGTTTTATAGGCGATTGAGAGAAATAAAAACTAACTGTCAAACTGAAAGTTAGCTGACATTGACAATTGTTTCGGTGGTACGTCCTAATTCCATACAATGTCAGATTGCAAAAATCTCTATGATTTACTAAAATTGGCCAGAGTTACACACTGACAGTTGCAGCAATCACGTGAAGCATGGTTAATCTTAATGTAGCCAAGGGAACGGTACACCGTTAGTAATTATAGAGGCCTGGGACTTCTGCCTACCCAGTAAGCAATAAGAGCATGACGATATAATCACTTAAAAGTACTACCAATATCACGTTACAGTTTATTTTAAAACGGCATAAATTACGAATTTCTGCAACCATGAAACTTTGAATAATGATTTATATATGTAACTCATAAATCAAAGTTACGTCCATTTCATTACGATATATAAATTTGTTTAAAAAATGTGACAAGTAAGAAAAAATACACTTTTACTTTGAATTTTAATGACAAAGGGCTTTCTCGTGGAATCTAGGTACTTAAACAATAGAAGTCACAAGTCATATAAATTTAAATTTTAAAACCACTAGCCAAGTTATTTGAACCTAGCACGAGCGTTGTGTGAATATTTTTTCATTGATTTTTAATGACAGCACATGTCATTGATGACATTTTAACATTAGTAGGCATTTAAAATATTTGCATCGTTTTACATGACAAGTAATATAAATTACTTTTGTCGTAATCTACGTTCGCAACAAGGAATTCGAGACAAATTAATTTAATTCTATTTCGTCAGTGAGTTGGGCCTTAAGTAATTAATCTACCAATCAAAGCTTAAACAATAAAGTCGAATTCTAAAGAATGGAAAGTAGCTAACTAAAGAAAGCTACATCACTCATTTGTCAAACTACTAGTTTCACAGACGAATCGATTAATTTATCTTAATCAATGAATAATCGATAAAAATGACTTCTGTTTTTTTTATATATTATATATATAACGAAGAAGAAGATCATTGGAATACACTGAAGGTTAGTTAGATTTGCGAAGCAGACGCGATATCTTGTAGTTCAGTGTTCTCATTTACGCTTGCCAATTCATTTGAAAACAAGGAGATCATTATTATTATGAATATATAATGACTAATGAGATTCCGCACGTAAGGAGTCCGTTCCTACATATTCTACCTTTGTTTTTGCTCAGTCAGGAGAGGTGCCGTGACGTAGGCGTCTCAGCATCATGATCTAGACGAGTTGCGTACGGTGGTTAATCATCCAGCAAATTCATAAATGCTTCATGCCCATACATGAGTAGTTCTGAAAATTGGGATGTCTTTTCACCGTAGCCTAGTGTCGATTTCCATGATTTATTTAAAAGTTATAAACCATTCAAGTCAAAGTTTATTAAGATTAGTTGAGTTTCTAGACTAAACCAACAAAGACTACAGTAAAATATTATTGATAAAACAAAATGCAGAGGTTGCAGTTCTTTACTTAAAAATATATTTGATAGATGACAACAACTCTGTGTCTATGGTACTTCCCGCCTTTTAAGCTGTATCATTTTTTTTTTTTAAATCGCACGTTTTTGGTAAGTCAAGACGTTCCACTTTTGAAAAAAAAATGTCGTTGTCATTTACATATTGCTTCCAGCCAGTAAATCACAAACTGCGTTCCACACGGTGACCATTTAGATAGTATAAAGGTGAAAATGTCTTAGAAAGTCGCTTAAGTTGATAACGTCATTAGTGTTGCCCAACCTTACGGCTGCACTTAACTTGTTTACATACAATTACGGGTTCTTTATGGGCTGGATTCCCTATATTTTAAAGAATCCTCGGTATCTTAATGTTTTAAAACTATAAGCGGATAGGCAATAAAATATCGTGCCAAGTCCCGCTTAACAGATTTAATGTATGAAAGAAAAAAATATTTAGCTTAGTAAATCTTTGATTAAGAAGTGTTATGAAATGCTTTCGAATTTTAAGTGGCATAAAATATTATGTAAATTAAAACCAAAGTAGTTGATACCAAATAATCCATATTTGGGAAGTACCATATTTTTTAGATACGTATTCTCCCATGAGTCAATGTTGTTTATATATTTTAATAGAATTTAAAACTGAATACTTATATAAATATCAAAAGTTGATTAGCAATAAAATATCAAAAGGTATGGAATAACGCCTTTAGTATATATGCAAACTAAATGCCAATTATTCCAGCGATATAAGTTTTTATTCAAGTTATAAAAAGACTCCACTTATCTAACATTTTGACATTGACATTCATAGGTTGGTAATTCAGCAATATCAAAATCAGAAATTTACTTAATTAAAAAATAAATGTTACCTGGTTGTAAATCTAGATGATTGTTAGACTCTGGCCTCATTTATATTATTGTAAGGTCGAAACAGTAAATTTGTGATTAGTCATAGCGACCGGGAGCTGCCAAAAATTACTATTTAGATATCCTTCACTCATAATAATTATAGCCAATTAATATTTTATTCATCAAATGAATCATACCATATAATATAAAAAATACTTTCATAAATTATTCAGTTATTATTGAACTTGGCAGCACTTTCAATAGCTACTTCAAGTAGTTTGAAGTACTTGACATAGTCTACATACAGTTCAGCCATACGGTCTGCACAATGTCAGTCAGTTAATTTCAAAAGTACTCTCAATTCTATGATATTAATCTACTGCGAGAAAGATGGATTGTAACATCACTAATGGTAGTCTGTGCAAAGATACATTTAAAAAAGAAGTGAAAACAGAATCACAGACAATAAATAAGTGTATTCGCAAGTTCCGCTGACAAGCGGATTAACAATCCTTACTAACATTTTGAGTGAAACCTCTTGGCAACGACTATGTATTTCCATCAGGCCATTCACTAGACGTAAACTGGGCACTGACAAATTTACTGTTTCATTTAGAAGTAAATTGGACTAGGCTGGATAAATGATGGTCTTTCTCAGTCATACAAAATAATTTACCGCCGTCCAAATATTTTTTATACTCAGGTGACTTAATTTTTTGTACCAAATACAACCTATGCAAAATATTTCAAATTTACTAGGTAAAGGGAACAAATTGTGATAAAGATACCCAATTGAATAAATATTATTCGTTCTAAACCAAAAGGTATTGAAGGCTGACGTAAACTGTTATTAATTATAATTATAGTTGATCAAACAGATCGCGTTGCTATTAAAACTGACATGCTATAGTATTTATTTGAATTACCGGCATTGTGTTCCGATATTATGCTGAAAGTTGGTTTCCTAAACAGTTCATTAGACTGGCGACTTTTGTTTGGATTTAAAAAAAATATCATCCGAAGACAAACACTATATTTTTTTTAATGACCAACTGTCGTCCGTTATCTAACTTTGACAGCTAGCCAGTTTTCACGCTAAATTTACTCAGCACAAATTTTGACATCGCCAAAATAAGCGGTCAAGTACAAGTTTACGAAATATGTGAGAATGAACGTAAGTTACATTCTTTTTGTTTGACTAATTTTTATAATGAAAGGTGCTTCATAATCTATCGATCTACTAAGTACGAAATGTAAGGAGACTCGGTTACAAAATGTATAAACAAACATATTTACTGTTTTAAAGGTTTATTAAAATCAATCAAGTTTATATAAATCCGTTTTCTATCACCTAACTCAGTCTATATAGCTTAAATCATATTTCAAGTCCTTGTTCTATATTCAAAAAATTCTTTTGTTGAATATATAAATTCAAAAGCTTGCCTTTTTTTAAAATGGCCGTCTGACTTTACCGTGTAATGCTCCACTAATCAAAATCTAGGAGCTAATGACTAAGATAAGACAGTAAACAAGCCTGGGATTATCGTACTAAACCGTACGTCTGCAGGAACTTAGGTTTCTTCCACTCAATTATAACGGTTGGCAGGCAAAATGTTGCATTGATTTACATTAAGACGGCTGAGTCATTTGATACAAACTCGCTTTATTTGTAGAAGGAGCCAGGCAAATTGATAATTGTTAAAGAAACGGTCAGTTTGTATAAAATCATAGATCATCTTACAGGATAAAGCTAATATTTTTTAAAATCTGCTGAAAAAATAATACGAATCATTCAGTATCTGATTAGTCATAAATTTGCAGCTACTGACAAAATAAAGTAAGAATATTTTTAAGTTTATAAAACTAATGGCAGCAAGCCAGAACTAATCGCTTCGACCTTACAATCCAGTACTATTGTTGTTACAGTTTAATACCATTACTAGCTATTATGCAAGTGATAAATATTATCACATTATATCTGATAATAGTGTAAGCAGATATCAATTTAATTCACGTGAGGTTAAGTGAACTAATAATACTATAATGAACAATTAATGTGAGGTCACATGAACGAATGATCAATATGTACTGGTAATATTGACTTTATGGTCAAGTAATAACCAAAAAACATATTTTAAATCTTGTAACAGGAACCAATGCCAGATAAAATGTATAAGGAACATAATCCAATTCTTCCGTTTATGAACAGATTAGATATTATAAAATAAATTGCAATACTATCAAACAGTCGAATGAAATTGAGGAAGTTACAAAAGTAATGAAATTCACATTTATTTGTAATCAAATGTCCGTGTGTAATCATTGTAAACGGGTTACTATTTCAGAATAAATTTAATTAGGTATGTAATTAGGGATTTGGTGTCATCGAAAATTGATTTGGGGACTGAAATGAAGAAATTTATGATATACATACCCAGAACTGGTATATGAAGTTTCAAATAGACATTTTAACTAAAACTACAGATACATAAAAAAAAAGGTAAAATTAAACCGATGATTTGTTTTCTAACCAAACAATGCTTCTTATCGATTTAGTGTACACGTGATATGAAATTCTTTATTCGTGATTTAACAATAAACATAAACCAAATGCCTTTTTCACACATTCACTAGTGTTTACAGATACTCACTTCCATAGTTTTGAAATAATTTGACCGAGCACTAACAATAAAAGTCAAAGTATGAAGCGGTAAAGTAATTCCTAAAATTGATTGCACATGAGGAATCACAAGAAACATAACATTAGAGAATGAAAGGATAGCCGAATGTTATTACAAGCATTATTAAAGTATCAAACTTTGTATGCATGAGCAACGTACGGGCACGTGTCAAGGATGGTTATAAATTTAATTCGTTGAGATAAATTCTGCGCATAAAAATTTTTGGAAACATATTTATGATGTACAAGATTTAAGGAAATAAATCCATTGTTTGTTCGATCCGTACAATCAAAAGTATCGGTGATTTTCCATCAGATCCACCGCTATCATTATTAATTGATGAGGAAAAGTCTGTTGCACAAGAGAGCGACATTACATTTATTGAACCTTTAGATTGCGCGTTACCCGGGCAAATTGAGAAAGTACATCCAATGTTTGAGGTGCCCACGCCTGTAAAGTCATTCTCAATTGTCAGGATAACTACTAGGGGTCAGGATTGAATGAATCATGGTAACTGTTCATGAGTAACTTTTATGGGACAACTAAAGTTACTATGGGATATTAATAGATGTGAAGTATTTGAATGGGTATCTAAAGAGGTTATCGAAGTAGTTAATGAGGTAGATGCATTGTTTGATGATGTTAGCAAACGTTAGCATAACACCAAAGTTAATTGTAAATATACAAGTAAATACAAAAGTGTGACATATTAATAAATATAGACAAAAAGAGTGTCATAGTAATTAATGAAAAAGTGAGGTTTCCAGTTTTGACTATATTTGCGAAGCAAAAGCCAAGAGATGAGGAAAGATACGACTAGTTTAATCAAATCCATGATCAGATAGCGTGATCCAGCTGCGAATGTTGATTGGCTTATTTTTTCAAGTTCTTCATTCGACCGTTAAATCGTTTGTCACCAAATTGAGCAGGATCATTATGAGTACTTTTAAAATAAGTTTGTTTAGGTATTAACAAGGAGATGGTTAATGCGTTTTTTAGTAATGGCTGTAGTCATTTGTTCTTTAGATTAGTGACTTTGATTTATGACACGGAGCACGTACTAAGTTTAGCCTAAAGTGTATCAAATACTGTTATCTCCATTGAATCTTTGAGATTCCGCTTTGTATCCTAGATTATCCATATGGTGATGCAAATCGGAGTCATGGTCGGGCGATATTCTAGACTTTCACGCATTTTAGACTGAAATCATCAGCATTGTTAGATGATGTTTTAAATTGGTTTGGAATCCTAATTAAAAAGTCGATTAGATACGATTCAAATAATTAGGAACCATTAGCTCGGAGTGTTTGATGTCGGAACAAACAATTTAATAGTAATAAACACGAGATCTTATGAATTCACTTGCAGCTATACTTTATTTTTACTTTTTGTGTTGAATCTTTAGTCACGATTACAATCAGACAGCCATTTAGATTGTGAAAATTTGATTTCTGCCAAATCGAAGTTGCTATACGACATCTGAATACAAACAAATCACTTTTTTCACTAATCTCAGTCCTTGATACCCAAATCTCTAACCACGAAGTGCATGGAGTTTAAAAACCTGATAAATCAGTGCAAACAAGATTATCGAAGACTTTTATAGACTTACAAGGAAATGATACGTAAATTCTCGAGACATTGAAATATATGAACAATATGAACGTATAGTTTTTTGTTTTTATTGTCATCAGGTATCGAGTGCATCTCAGATGTTTTTGTGATAATCAAGTTTTTGTCGTTATTTTATTTTTACCCAAAACTCATAAGCAGCCCCAAAATCCGCTATTAGATTGTCTTCTGTGATCTATATTGAGGAATATATATTTCAGCCAGTGTTGATGATTTTTGCATCCTGTCCAGAAGTTATTTCCTTTACACTAATCGTCGTATACGTTATATTCGTCATGCCCCATTTTACACACGAAAAAATGTAATGCTTTTGAACACGCAAACACAAATTCAAGTGTATGTTCTAAACAACCAATATAACTATCGTCCTAATTATCTTTACAGGCCAATGATTTCTTATCAGTTTGAGCAAATAAGCATTGTTTTGCCTTGATATGCCCTGCAGCTACTGTAAATATGAAATTGATGTCTAAATAAACGACAGCTATTACTTTGCTAAGTCCATTTCTTATTTCAACTCCTGAAATATTGTTTTACTGGGCCGTAATAAATTTGAGTCGACTTTCCTATATTGCAATTTGAGTTTGTTGTGTCTGTCATTGGGTTTCTCTTATCTTTCATATCAGTCGGAACTTGAACTGAGTTACGTACTTAAGCAAAGGCAATTTTATAACCCGACTCCATAATCAGTTAGAGAAATTAAGTTTTTAGATATTCTGATAATAATGATGCGAAGTAGCAATTTTTTAATGTATTTGAGGAAAAATCTATTTAAAATTACTTAAGTATTAGAAAACATTGTTTGGGATTTTTATAAAAGATATCAACATGTTTAGTGTACGTAACGGTCTTTCCGAGATTAACGCTGTTTTTTGACTTTGACATTGATATTTATCGTGCAATATATTATCGTCAAGAAAAAATATTTGGTAAATTAATTTAAATTTAATGCAACTGGTCACTTGTTGGTCCTCGTGATTCCGAATCTTAAAATTACTACTGACTGCCATTTAATAAAATAAGGATTAAACAAAGAAACACAACTCATAAAAACAGCTAAAGAAGAAATATTTGGGCGAATTTTGATAGATCTCTAAATTATGGAAATAATTAGTTTCTGAATTTTTAATTAGATCTTGAACTGTGCAACTATAAGTTTGACCTTCTGTCGAAACTTGTATCTTGGCTACTCGTGGGAAGAGAATTGAGCAAAAAAACTTAAGCTAGTACCAACAGGACAAAGCGTTAGCCCACATTGTTATTTCGGATGTTGCAAAAAAAAGAGTTTGAAGTAAAATTAGCGCTTTGCGACCAAATAGCTTTTGGTATTCAATTTGTAATATGGAACAATAACATATTGACAGGGAGATTAGTCTAAACATTAAAACGTAGTAAAAAACGCAATAAATACATACAGAAACCATTTTTTGCGAGTGCATTTTAATTTTGGTTAAAAACATTGGGTTTTTATTCGTTTGTAGTCATTCTAGTTAATGGGAGAATTACTGTATCTACATACTAGCAAGTCCATGAAAAACAAAGAACCTTAATTCTTTGTTTTTCATGGACTTGCTAGTATGTTTTTTAAGTCATCATTACAATATCTTGAATCTGTGCAAAGTATGAATTTTAATATCTTTGATGATATTCACTTTAAATAAATTTATAGTGATGAGCTTAGCGACTTTATGAAATCGATTATGCCTGATAAAATAAACGTGATGGAATTTTATATCTTTCTTAACCATCTCGATAGTAGATTTTACAATACTTTTTGATTAATGATTGACATCAATCAGTGTTACAATGATATTGTAAGTTTTGTTTTGCAACATGTCAAAATTTGTCTTTTCGAATCATAAATCATATGTAGCGGTCGCAAAATAAACGAGAAAAGGTGTGCCATCAGGTAGAGAGACTACTGCACTAAGTCTAATAATACTATTGGTTTTGGCTGATGGCCACACTTAAAGAGGGATCTCATTAAACAAAGTACACTTCTCATTTCAAAATACAACTCGTTTGAAGTTTTATTGCATTGTTTTATGTTTGTTTTGTACTTGTTTAACAAGTCGCAACTATTTCCAAACAACCAACCCTAGCTTTTGCATCATTGACATTATCTGACATGTCGAAAGTCGATTACTATTGCTTTCACCAGTAACGTTCATGTTTAATCTATTTAAAAAATATTTACGACATCCACAACTCTCTCTTGTGTTTGTTCAACAGTTTCTGATAGACCATCAAAACTTGTGAAACTTTAATTTTAAGTAACGACATTAATATTTAACGGTTTTATATTTGGGGACCTGTTGACCTTGAATTCAGATGACTCAGAATCCTGATGCCTTTTTTCTATTAAAGTTTGCACAAGTGACTTACTAAGGTGATATAAAAGTAAAGGTTGACTTACCGATTTGATATAGTTCTAAGTCCCGGTCGACGGCCGAAAACAAGTAAAGCCAACGAGTTGGCCGCAGTTGACACCAGGAACAACGCTAGGAGTACAATCTCCTCGACAAGTCGGTCTCTCAAATCCATCCCTGACATCAAAGTTTGTCCAGGAGACATGAGAACCAAATATTCCGAGACAATGTCATCACTATCACAACACTTTAACTTGCAACTGAACACTCTCAGTCAATAATGTTTTTGTATACTGCAGTTGTTAGTCGCGTAAAGTTTTGAGAACACGCTGGTCGTTTAGGCCGCGTCTTTCTCACTCGGCTGTCGTGTGACAACTGGCTGGCCGCTCCGCCGTAGCTGCCGCGGCCGGCGCGTGGCGGCCCCCTCCACACGCCAGCACTAGTACTTCACTGGCGACAGTACATATAAATCTACAACTAATGTCGGTCAACATCCTGGCTTTTTGTTTTATCGCTTGTGAAATTTGCGGTGTGCGGTTTGTTATGAATTTTGTTTTCATCACCTTTTGATTGTTTTGAAGATGCTACCGATTGAAAGTCATTTGTTATGAGATGAAACTTATGATTCCCATCTTCATTAGACTACAATCACATATTATATACATGTATGCATATTCAATTGTTGGACCTTTCCCAATCATCATTGAATAAACCCACTCGACATTGGTTTCAGTTTCATTACTCATTGTTTTCATCTCAGATTTCGGATATACTCATTACCAGTCACAAATCATTGCCAATCCCACTCGAAATGGACACTTCTAAAATTTGCAATCATGAGACTTAAGTGATTGCGACAAAAGATTTATATTGTTGAGACAATAGAGTGCCTGAAGGTCCTGAGAAGCCAATAAGGATTGCATTGAAGGTTAATTAAATAGTACGGCAAATTGATTGATTGGTTTAATGATTAAAACATGAATAAGAAGCCAGGTATTCAGCTGATTGAATCAGTGTTTTAATAGAAAACAGTAACGGTTTTAGATGTTTACGTGACTGATTGGTTTATTTAATATGTTTGTAGTAATTGGAATTGGTTAGTGTATTTCAGGGATTTTGTAATCAATCCGTCAATGTTTTGAAAAGTTATTTAAAAGATTGCTTTGTTTCCACATTTTTTGTGAATCATTGAATTTTTTTGCCTAATCTCTTTTATATATTTTTTTTTATTTTTGCCGATGCCGATGATTCAATTCCTTCCTCCTAAATATTTGTTTGAAATTTATAAATTGATGTAAAATTGTACTTATACTTTATCAGGATCATCTATATCTTTAATGTTACTTATCAATAATATTTTTTCGTTATGATCTTATTTTGTAGGTAAGTTTTTTTTTTTAATATAGCGTGAGTACACGCTGGCATACGCTACATAGTGTGAGTCTATCCATGGCATCACAGCATTCACAGCTGGCCCTAGCAGAATACCAGTGCTGCGTTATTTCATCATCACCTTCCTGCCCTTGTCCCGTTTTATTTGGGGTCGGCGCAACACGTTTTTTTCTTCCATTCTGACCTATCACCCGTCACGATAACGTGCGTCTGTAAAAAAGGGACTTGGTGATAGTACTATACCCTTTTTTATATAATTTTTCACATTTATTGTTTCTAAATATCTCATCGTTGGCTGAATTAGGCGCCTCGTTGTTCACGCACATTTTTTAAATATCTGTTGATATTTATAAAATAAATAAATAATATTTTAAATAAAAACAAAATCATTATTAAATTAGATTGGATGAATTTTCTATCAATTCTCCATGACCCACAAATCATTCTATTTTAGCAGTTGCAAGGGCCATTTTATCGATTTTTTCCTAAAACGTGGTTTTTATCGTAAGCAACAACGTGCTGAATAATTTGTTTTTATAGTTTTTGCTTATCTTCAGAAGGAAGCCATAAAATGAGTGAAGAAAGTGTGCCGTTACAGCTCTTGTGTATTGCACCTGTTGTAATCGATTTATTACTGCTGTTTTTATAACAGGTGGTAAGCAGCTGGACTTTGACTTCGTTCTATTAATCGATATTATTATTGAATTAGCTAAAAATATCAGTTGAATTATACATAATTATATAACCTGCGACCCGCCCCGGCTTCGCAAGGATGCAATGATCAATGTTGCACACGTGCGAAGCCGGTGCGGGTGCGGAAAAAAATGTAGTGTTAATTTACGCCATCACATTAGAAACCTCTAAAATTATCAGTGTTTCTCTACTATATTATGCATGTATTATACATATAAACCTTTTTCTTGAATCACTCTATCTATTGAAAAAAACCGTTACGTAGTTTTAAAGTTTTAAGCATACGTATGGACAGACAGTCAGCGGGAATACTTTGTTTCATACTATATAGTGATTCAACTAACAATCTTCTCTCATTGTGCAATAATATACGATCTCAGAAGATAATAAATGATGATAATTCAACTAAAAGATTTTACTATGTGTCAACTTTTACTATCAAATCACTGTGCACTTTTTTATTAATATTGATAGGCACGCGCTTGCCTATCTCACCTGATGGAAAACGATGATGTGGTTGACGATAGCCCACGCATGCCTAAAAGTAACCTACACACTCTTTACTTAAATACTTCTGGGTTATAGCTATCAGTAAAACAGAATCCGGCAGGGAATTATAGTCCTTAGCTGTATGCACAAATAAAAACGTTGTTCCGAAAACGTTTTGTACGTATGGGTTTTTTGATGATGACATCCCCCACTCTTGGGCGGAATGAGAGGGCGTGTCAGACTTTTACTGACTAAAAACCCACTCCTGCTCCTTTTTTGCCATTGTTCCAGGGCCATTGCCATTGTTAGATCCGGGATTTTTTTTCGCATCATCCATGGCCCTAGTAGGTTTCGACCCTGCTGGGCCCCTAAGATTGCTGACATCTCTTTGAGGCGTGCGTGGAATACTACGCACCGCCGACAGCTTGGGCTTGGTCCAGATGGTTACCGAACGGTTGGACGGCGAGCTACCCATTACTCGACGTCCGTAAGCCCGCGCCTACGGTGGCCGGAAATCGGGATCGGAATCCCGGCAGATGGGGTGCGAGGGCCGTGGCCTCGCGCGTACATGTGCGGCCTTTGCTAGCATTACTGTTTCGCAGAAGGAGCCGACCGCCTGCCACTTCTCCTCGATCCGGCCCATGTCCTGTACCAAGGCCCGGCGCAACAGATCACTGCCACCGTTCGCCCCCACGAGGACACGGTGGTGCTCTGCCCAGGCGGGGCACACCTCTACCGTATGCTCCACCGTGTCCTCCGTTTGTACGTCTAGATGGGATGTCCACTATGTACCGGTGGTGCAACAACTAGTGGTCCGATGATAGAACGGGCTTGGCGGAATTAAATGGTGCATTCTCGATGCACATTATCCAAAATATAAACTATAGAAAACCGTTAGGCTTGCGACTCGCGGTTGATGCTCAAAACTTTGGAGTTTTGACACGATGAGTGCATCATTTCCAATGATATTCTTGCCTCGCTTCTCAATTGAGCGATCTAGCGCATCAAGCTGGTATTTGGCACATCCATCCCAAAGATGAAAGCAGAACTCCTTACACGATACTTCACACACACTTGTTAAGTTTTTTTATGTACAATAAAAAATTATGAACCTCTATTTATTTCATTTGATAAACAATTTTTACATTGTATCGAAATCAACAAATAAAAAAATTACACAAATTAAAAATTATAATATTTTAGAATTTAAATTTTAGAACATTATACACCACTAGTTTTTAATTAGTACAAATAGATAAAGGGCTATTTAGTAATAAAAAATCAAATTAAGGGGTTACTTAAGTAAATTCAATAAATAATATTGTTAAACAGCAAAGTTATTAGCGTTTGTTTATATCCCAAAATGTCACTAAGTTTATGGAAATATTGTACAGGCTTATTGATTATGAATGAATAATTGACGATCAAAATGGAAAAACACTGCGCGTAGTATTTCCTATTAGCAATTGTTATGAATGATTGATTCTATCATGAATTTACCAATTAAGACCAATTTTCGTGGACAATTTTGGGATTTCGTTTTCTTTTTACTTTTGTCTACAAACATTATGATCGTAATTGGTACGGATAGAGCCTCATTTTTTTGTACAAATTATAAACTAGGGGTGTATAAACAATCCACAATTTTTTTTAAAGTAAAAAATAAATGTTTTCAAACAATAACAATATTTTGCAAATTCCCTTTTATATGGTGTAGGTATGACATCAAATTAGGTAATATAAAAACAAATAAATTCATCCAATCTAAATAATCAAAAATCCATTAAGTAAAAATGTCAGAGATACAAATATAACTTCAATAAACAAAATATCGGTTACAAACGTCAAAAAGAAAAATGTTACGTCAGTAAAAAAAACTGACAATTCCATTACAAATGTCAAAAAAAAACTGGGCAAGTGCGAGTCGGACTCGTCCGTACAAACTTACATATTATATTAATAGTTCAATTCGCGAATGGAATCACGAAGATTTTTCCGAATCGCAAAAAAAGTTTTTTTTGTGACTTAACAACAAATTTACTGTTTTCAGATTTATTCCTATACCTGTGCTGTAAGACCTTGCTTTATGCCAAATTTCAGGATTCTAAGTCAACGGAAAGTACACTATAATTTTTGATTTCCTTGAGAGTTGTAACATACGCTTTTTGCGACATAAACGGTCGTAACTTTTTTTTTAGTTAACTTAGAAGTTAGATTTTTTCACAGCTTCAAAAGACCGCAGACTTGAGTATATGGTTTTAATTTCAACTCGAAACCTCCACACGTTTCCGAGAAAAAGGGTCTTGACAGATAGATAGACAAACACAGACAACAAAGTGATCCTATAAGGGTTCCGTTTTTTCCTTTTGAGGTACTCTAAAAACATATACTTAAAAAATAACTTTCAACCATTAACCTAAAGCTATCATACATAACGTGAATTATAGGATCAATACCAAACAAAATCAGTTCATCATAACATAATTTATTCCATGAATGTGTTACGAACGATTTTCCGTCCATAACAGCCAGTAACCGATAAAAATAACCTGTTTTCGTCATTTACTTTACAAAGGAACAAGACGGCAAGACCGAGTTGCAGTTATATGATTATTATGGAAGTTTTGTAAAGAAAATGTTATGATTTCATGTTAGGAAAGTTAACGTAAGTTAATCTAAATATAAGTAAAAGTCTGGCAGAAGGAAAACGTGGAATTTTAAACTTTTATTCATAAATAGCTTATGCCAGTGTCTTTGCCCGCGTGAGTTTAATAAATTATCCGCAAGGAATATATTTCCGGGATAAATATGTCATATAGAATATTATAACTATAAAAATCGCGTTTTCAGTACATATTCTACTGTTTTTGTTACCGTGACATATAAATTCAATTAATTGGTACTCATAAAGGATTTAAAAAAATAAGTTTCGTTTCCTAGATTTGGTGCCAGCCTTTCGGTGGACAGGATGTATTTTGGAGAGTGTGCGCGGGAATTTCATGACTTGATTCATTCACTCATTTCTAACCATCAGACAACCCGACGCGGCGAGTATTTTACCTTTACGTTGTTGAAACCTTTACAGTCCGGACTAAGCGTTTCGCCTCGTCGTTTATACCGCGTACATCGAGGGACTGGAACAATTTGCCTGCTGAGGTCTTCCCATCCGAATATCATTTGGCGCACTAGTTTATGAAGAGCCTATTCACTCTACAATTGCATCTCTGCTTACCATCAGATGGGATTGCAGTCAAGCACTAGTTTATATCACATTTTAAAATAAAATTTTGTAAATGTTCCCTATAAACTTCATGTGGCAATTTTTGCTGTCTGAATCTATTTATAAAAATACTAGCTACTGCAACTGGCTTCGTCTGTGTAGTAGTAGATAATTATCCCAAGGGAATATACTCTCAGTATAAAACATATGCAATATGTTATTCCAGGATATGGTCTATCTTTGTGCCAAATTTTATCCAAATTTGTTCAGCAGTTCGAGCGTGAAAAACTAATAAAAAATATACAAACACAAGTTTTTAATTTTATAATATTAGTGTGAGAGTGTGATACAGGTTCACGAGGTGTCACAAATTTAGAGTAGATACACTGTATTATAACCTATTAATGTATGCAAATAAATTATATAAGTTTATTCACACATTTTAAATAATTCACGATTAAAACAACACAGCAACAGATTTGACAAAAACTGCCTAGAAAGAGGTGGCAGGATGATCTGCACTCGTACCGCAAGGACTGGTTTGAGACGCTTCAAAATAATATTTGGAAGGACTTGTGGGGTCTTTGCCCCGCAGTGTAAAGGCTAGAAAAAAAAGCAACAGATTTAAATTAAAAGTATTATGTATATGTTTGATAAAATAACAAAAAACAAATGGATAAACCATATACCATCCTATAAATTAAAAGTATTACCATTTTTTTTAGGTGGGAAAATCATCTAATGACAAATCCAGCTCTTGGGTGGAGCGGGAGATAGTGTCAGACTTTTACTGATTAAAAACCCACTTCTGTTCCTTCGTTGCCTTCGTCTCAGGGCCCCGGGTTTCATTTTCACACTATCCATGGCCCCAGTAGGTTTCGACCCTGCTTGGCCCCTACGATTTGCTGACATCTCTCTGAGGCGCGCGTGGAACAATACGCGCCGTCGACGACTTCAAAATGGTTGAGCTGAGTGGGGTTGATGCACGCGTCATGCTCGTGAACGGGCGTCGTCTGGACTGGTCATCTCGTAGCTGCCCGTGGCATAATTCAATTTCTTTTTTTTTTATTACTTATCTACATTGTGCTCACATAATATAAGCGACAAGAAACATGTAACCAAGATTTATGTAACTCATAATGTGATTTAAAATAGTGTCTATGGAGTTTCTTGCACGTTCTTTTCCATAGAAATCTACGCTTTGGAACGTGCATTTTAGCTTCACTTTTTTTTCTGATTGACCAACATTTTGACAAATCAAAAGTGCATGTAATTGGTCTATTTGAAAGAAACGTTTCTGATTTCTGATTAGTCCGTAAATAAAATAAAATTACACGTAAAGCAAATAAAATTATTAAACTAGTATGTTACATTATACGTAATGTTATATTATTCAATACATTATTTACTAAGGATCTTTTTTTACTGCCTTTTTGGTCTCAAGCGCGACTGCTGAGCGTGGGGATCCTGGGTTCGATTTCAGGGGTCAGGCAAAAATTGCTATTGGGTTTTTCTATTAGGAATTACTCTGTAGCTGCTCGAAGTTTGGAAGTTGGTAGTGTGATACCCCCGTGTCTCGGGAAGCACGTAAATCCGTTGATCTTGCGCCTGAACTCTCTCCGGTCGTGTCCGATTGCCATCCCATCGGACTATGAAAGTGAAGGAACAGAGAGTGTGTTTAATACACTTACTCTAAAACCCGCTCTTATCTCACCGCTTAGGCAATAGACTGTTTTCCGCACTAGTGCAGAAAAGTGCGCGTGCTCTCCCCTGCCACAATTTTATTACGAGGCGCCGGTCAACCCTCGTTTATTAATTTTGTAAGTGTGTTGAAAAAAGTCGTTTGATACACGTGCAAATTTATCACTGCAGCCTTCGGTTCCATAACACACTCGCCTGCGGCTCGTGTGAATTTCTCCTCGGTCGCAATGACAAACTTTCTGCACTTGTATTAAAATGTTCTATTGCGTACTTGGCTAATCTTTGTTGAGATTGACCACGCACCGTAATCGAAATTCGGTCGGGAAGGTTTATTTATAAATGAAAATTCGTACCTATTAAAGTTCTTTCTAGAAGCAAGCGAAAACTTTTCCCGAAAAGTTATTTCCATTCGAGAATGTAAGTCTGACGTAATTCGTGTAAACGAAAATTGTTATTCAAGTATCGTCCATATCTCTGGCTTTAGTCAGAGTTTTCAAACGTACCCGTGTGTGTAAACGTCCTTTGTACCAAAACTTAATAAGCGCTGTTCAGTGACAAAACGGAAAAAATACTACTTTTTCAATACACATACTCGAAAACCCGCTCTTATCCCTACAACTTTCAGGCACGCATTTCACTGTTTTCCGCACTAGTGCGGAAAAGTGCTCGAGTTCGTCTAGCCACAATTCATTGATCGTCTCCACCCCACAAGTCGCGCGTCAATCCCCATTTATTTATTTCTTCATAAGTTTACCTACTTATTGAAATATGTCGTTTGATACACGTAGAAATTTGTCACTGCAACACTCGGCTCCATAACAAACAGAATTCCACTACGGTCGCAATGATAAATATTATCCACCTATATCAAAATAAAAATATTTTTCATACGATTAAAACAAACACAAAAGTGTACGATATCGCGGTTGAGTAAGGATGAAAATTCGCGCAAGCTAATCTGGTGCTATATCAAACCAGAAAATATTGGATAACTGGTACTAGAGCAGCTGGCATCAGGTTATACTGGAAGGCGACCTTTCAAGGCTAGCAAGAAGAAGACAGTCCATACCTTAGAATTATGACTCGTCTTTGTACGCTTCCAACATTTTGTTGCCATCCAAGATACATACGGACAATAGACTGTTCAAATTACTTGGGAACGTAAGGTCACATGTACTCACACTTCGTTGTTTACTAAAATATACTGTATCTGATCGCATCAGGTGAAATTGAAAGCTGATATCAATGTTCTTGGGAATATACTGGGTGTCGGATGGCTTGCAATAAGTGCGATATAGGTACAGACGTGACAACATGATATGACTGAAATAAAATGGAGCGTTGCTACCCGGCGATAATTGTAGAGGACTTTAGAAATAAATATAGAAGGAGCCGTTCAGAAGAAAACTGAAGATGAATTGGCTGTGGTCAGAAGAGACTATATCAAGATACGAGAATGGCTGGGTTGCAAGATTGTTTAACGCGGCCCTGAATCGTAAAGGGCAACTAAAGGAACTTTTGAAGTTTTTTTTTTGTCAGTTATAGTCTTATACTCTTTCTTGCCTATGTAAGTCTATGACCACTGCGTGTTGCCAGTGATGACATATGGCTCCGAAACGTGGTCGCTTAAAATAAGCCTGATCAGAAGGCTTAAAGTCACTCAAAGGGCAATGGAAAGGGCTATACTCGGAGTTTCCTTGCGTTATCGCGTCAGAAATGAAGATATCTGCAGGAGAACCAAGGTTACAGACATAGCCCGAAGAATCGCTAAACTTAAGTGGCAGTAGGCAGGGCACATTGCTCGCAGAACAGATGGTCGATGGGGACGAAAGGTTTTGGAACGGGGACCACGTACCGGAACACGCAGTGCTAGAAGGCCTCCCACAAGGTGGACCGATGACCTGGTGAGGGTCGAGGAAATCCGATGGATGCGAGACGCGCAGGACCGGTTATTATGGCGACAATTGGGGGAGGTCTATGTCCAACAGTGGACGTCTTTCGGCTGAAATGATGATGATGATGACTCTTTCTTGCTACACTCACAGTCGGAGAACTTATTTGAAAAACAAAGGTACGAGAGATAGCAAGGAATGATTACCAGGACAAAAGCTAGAAAACAGGTAGGGAGTAACAGATGCTCTTTTGCTCTGAGTAGCTAGTGTCGTAAGACTTTTGTAATGTTTATTTTCATTAACTTTAGGCGATATCTAAATGGATGCTTATATAATTATTGCACTATTGCAGTTTCAATTCTTGGCTCCAAGCCAAAACTTCAGTATCCAACAGTGCATTTTTATTTCGGCATTCATTTAAATGTCATTTATTGTCCAATTGAACAAATCTTCTGTAAAAGAGCTCTATTCACAGCTTGTCAAAAGGTTAATCCCGAACGTCAGTGAGGGATTTATATAATTTTATTTACACCAATAGTGATAATTAAAAGACAATTTACTGAAACAAATTATATATTAGCGAAAGTTTATAATTTCAAAAAACAATACAAATAAGTTATCATTTTACAATTGTATAAATTAGAGAAATATAAATATTATTTACAAGTTAATTTTAACCATCACTCGAAATGTTTTGAGATTTGAAACAATCAAATTTCGATACTCAAAGATTCTATAGTTTTAATTTTCTCCAACACTCCACTCTATTACTTTTTTTGAATTCTTTTCTTTTTGTTAGTGGCCAGTTCGATTTTTGAATAAACTTGTTTGAAGCACGTACGTTTTATTTCACTTACAATTTGTTTTTCTTTTTTCAAAATAATGGTTTTTGACGTTCCAAATTTGAATCTCATTATCCCTAGGGATCACTCATACTACATTATCTCCTTAGGGACAGAATGACTTGCTTTAAGCGATGGTTGTATGACATATTATTATAAAAGGGCATTATCGAACAGGTGTAAAAAAAAATTATGACAAAAGAACCTTTTTGTTTTTGTTAATTATGTAGGTACCTTCAATAAATATGTTACAAGTTCAAGAACCTCGTATTTCTCATTTAAATTAACAATTCTTATGACATATTTTTTTCGGTCGTCGTACCAGGTGCTCAAGCGTTCAAGGAGTTATGTCACAGCGTCTGGATCAAAATAAACTTATGCGCATAGCAACAACGCAACGTGCCTACTGACTGGATGAAAGTGTCTTGTTCGTTGCGAAAACTCAGATAGTCTTTAATTTTGAAATTAGCTGTTTTGTCAGATCTTATCAGAAATTCTTTAGAAGGCAGTTTATCTTGTTTTTAAACTCTCGAAATTTTAACACTGAATTCCAATGCATCATGCATTTTTTATTCTAGGAAAGGCCTTTACAACCACGATCTAGATTTACCTGTATCTACTTAATTCACTGGAGTTACTTGATTCACACCAAATAGGTTCTGGATACCTTATCTAAGCAGACATACGCGTATATGCGTACCAACGCCGCGAGGTAAGTCAAAACGCGTAAATTATAACAGTTTTAATTAAATAATATAAAAATTAAAACTATAATAAAAGGAAGTTTAGACATATGTACTGCTTTACTCAAAGCGGTGAAGGAAAACATCGTGAGGAAGGCATGTCCAAGAATTTGAAATTCGAAGACATGTGACATCCACTAAAAAAAATCAAAATTCAAATATTTTTATTTCATATAGGCCTACATGGGCACTTATAAAACGTCAGAAACGTTGAGAACTAGTGCACGGTTCCAAATTGGTCGTTTCCTATGGAGAAGAACCAGCAAGAAACTCAAAAAATCTTTTAAAAAAAGTTGTTTATGTTACAATATTTCCATACTACAGTATTAATAGATATTATGTAAGAACAGTGTAGACCAGTCAATATTGTACCCAAAAGCACAATAAAAATATTCTTAAAAAAAAAGTGAGTCGTAGTAATCTAAGAATTCGTGGAGTCTACAATGTTCTCACATTAACATTATAAAAAAGAAGCTAAATAAAAAAAAAAGCAAGAAAAATATTAATAATAACAAATATCAATAAATGGGATGTTAACAAAATAAATAACTAACGAATTTAAGGTAATTGAATTTTAAATAATTTAAAGAATATTGCAAAAGCAATGCGCTAGAATAAAAATATGTATGTATTAAAACTAAGATAGAGCAGTTAAAACGCACAATATTAATGAATTACCATCGTCAAACAAGCGTGTCTTCGACATAGTTTTTAACTATAAAATACGCTTTTTTGGTTAGGATACGCATTATGTGAGTTTTGAATTTTTCCTCGCTAAGTTCAGCTCTTTGGCAGCTTGATATAAAACCGTATGCTGTTTACTAAGAATTACTTGCTGGTCTTAGCTAATCTCCATTTGGTTATTACAATTTCGTGTTTACAACGCGTATTTTTTTTTTTTTGTGAAAATAGCTTATAATTTTAAAGATTCCTAAGTTTTTACGAACATACAAAATGCTTTTTAAGATAATATATAAAGAGAAGGTAGAGTCAGTATATCATTTCACCAACCCGCACTGGGCCCTCGTTGTGATTTACGGCCCATTCCCTCTCCTAGAGAGGAGGTCTGAGTTCCAGCAGTAGGAACATTGAGCCCTCACGACGGGGGATGCGGTATCCCAGGGCAGGTGTGTCTTGGCGGTGTCTTTGGATATCGCCAACGCCTTCAATTCCCTGCCCTGGAGTAGCATTAGGAGGGCACTCAGGTATCACCGGGTGCCCGACTACCTCTGTCGTGTGATCGAGGCCTACCTGACGGACAGATTCATCATCTACCCCGGTCACCAGGGAGAGTGGAAACGGCGAGAGATGTCGTGCGGTGTTCCTCAGGGATCGGTACTAGGACCGCCCTTGTGGAACATCGGGTACGACTGCGTGCTGCGCGGCGACCTCCCTGACGGCGTTAGCGTCGTCTGTTACGCGGACGACACGCTGGTTCTGGCGCAGGGAGAGTCGTACCAGGCGGCGGTCGAACTAGCGACACGCGGGGTTGCGATAGTCGTGGAGAGGATCCAGCAGTTGGGACTCGAGGTGGCACTGCACAAGTCCGAGGCCATGTGCTTTCACGGCCCTCGGAATGCGCCACCACCGGGTTCCCAAATAACGGTAGGAGGAGTTCACATCGGCGTCGGGTCGACGATGAAGTACCTGGGACTCGTCCTCGACAGCCGATGGAATTTCGAAGAGCACTTCCGACGTCTGGCTCCCAAACTGGATCGGACTGGGGCTGCCCTTAAGCGGCTTCTGCCTAACCTAGGGGGTCCAGACGCCTCCTGCCGGAGGCTCTACGCAGGAATCGTTAGGTCCATGGCCCTTTATGGGGCGCCGGTATGGGCGCCGTCGCTGCGAAAACGACCGGTGGCCAAGCTGAACGCATGCCAGAGGGTCATGGCCATCCGAATGGTGCGGGGATATCGCACGGTTTCCTGCGAAGCGGCAAGCCTCCTTGCTGGCCAGCCACCATGGTATCTGGAAGCAACAGTCCTTGCACGCATGTACGATCTGCGCGTGGAGATGCAACGCCGGGGCGAAACTCCGCTGCCGCGCCAAGTTGCGGCATGGCGGGAAGAACTCCGGCGGGATATCATGGTGGAATGGCGACAGCGACTATCGCAACCCAGTGCTGGGCACGCCACAATTATGGCGGTGAGTGCCCTCTTTGAGGAATGGCTGGAGAGACCACATGGCGTCCTTACCTACCGCATGACGCAGGTCCTCACCGGACATGGTAAGTTCGGGAGGTTCCTGCACCGAATTCGTGCGGAAGACACGCCCGGGTGTCGCCACTGTGTGGAACGCCCAGAGGACACGGTGGAGCATACGGTGGAGGTGTGCCCCGCTTGGGCAGAGCAACGCCGTGTCCTCGTGGGGGCGATCGGCGGCAGTGATCTCTCGCGCCGGGCATTGGTACAGGCCATGGTCCGGAGTGAGGAGGAGTGGCAGGCGGTCGCCTCCTTCTGCGAAGCAGTAATGCTAGCAAAGGAGGCGGCCGATCGCGTGAGGCAACAGCAACGGTCCTCACGCCCCAACCGCCGCCGGGATTCCGATCCCGATTTCCGACCACCGTAGGCGCAGGCTTGCGGACGGCGAGCAATGGGTGGCTCGCCGTCCGACCGTCCGGTGACTGTCCGGACCGAGCCCAAGTCGTCGACGGCGCGTATTGTTCCACGCGCGCCTCAGGGTGATGTCAGCAAATCGTAGGGGCCCAGCAGGGTCGAAGCCTACTGGGGCCACGGGTAGTGTGAAAGCGAAGCCCGGGGCCCCGGGATGAAGGCAAAGAGGGAACAGGAGTGGGTTTTTAGTCAGTAAAAGTCTGACACTATCTCTCGCTCCACCCAAGAGCGGGATTTGTCATTGGATGATTTTCCCACCTTAAAAAAAAAAGCAGTAGGAACATTAAAAGTCTGATTACGCCTATAAATGCTTTTGTGTTACTTATTTCTAAACCCTTAGTTTTATAACGATTTATTATAACATTAAATCTAGTGAATTTCTATTTTAATTACCCTTTTCTCGAAGAAAGGGGTAAATTTTCTCTTACATCATAACTCTCAATCTACCAGGTAGTCATAACTTTTGCTGCAATGCTATTTATAGGGAAGTTATGTCATAGGGAATAAAAAAACCCACTAAAATCCTTATTTTTTAAGTGTCAGACTTTAACTAACTAAAACCCACCTGTGTTCCTTCAGTTGCCCTTTTTGTTCCAGGGCGTCGGCACCTCTTTCGAACAATCCCGCAATTCAACCTTAACAATCCTCACCGTAGAATAAGTAAATAGTACAAGTACAGAAATTTCACTCTTCGAAAGAAAACATGCTAATATAAACCTACTAACAACGTTACTAATGTTGATAATACATTGCACGGCACGGACGTGACCTCCTTATATTTGCCTACAGGGACTAGTCGCGCTCATAATGAATCAAAATGCACCTTAAGTCCACGCACCGAGAGTCTCTTTTATTTTGCCTGTTATGCACCTTGTCATTACGGATAACCAAAAGCCAGAAAATCTGACAAGTCTTGGCAAGGGATATCGTCTTTGATAGTCATTACGGATAACCAGCAGCCAGAAAATCTGTCAAGTTTTACCAAGTGGTATTGTGTGCCCCAATTAATGGGTTGTGTCGTCCCCGAAGCGTTACTACAACAATAAAATTAATGGTATCTAATAATGGCCGGTCAATTTAAGGGTACATTTTTACAGACAAATTTTGGATGGATTTGATAGAAAAGGAGAAAAATAGAAGTAAAAATGAGAAAGATATTAATTGGTTTTGTGTTCAGAATACTGATTCCAAACGTTAGTTGTATACAGATCCAATTTCATTAATACCGTGGATTAGCGATAGGAAAACATGAACTTTGAACTATCAACAAACTAACGTAGTGCATAATAGTGTGTTAACACTAGAGTACATTTTCCAAAAATAATCTTCTGCATTTTCTTTTTATTGAAGTTGGAAAAACTATTATCAGTTAGAAGGAATTCCAATTCAAGAAATTTGCTCAAAACAGTAGGGGCTTTACCGCCAACCCAAGTGAATGAAAGTGATCACCACCACATACGTATGACTACAACTACTAGGAAAACATAAGGATTTGACAATACGACATCAACCATAGAATACTTGTTTTACCGAGCCATTTAGAACGTCACAGTTCCGTTGACTGACTGATAATATTTACATGACGTGTATGATACGTCACAGCAAAGCATAGGGCGTGGATTACCACCCATGTACGGGAAAAACAACGCTAGAAATAACTGCTAAGAAATATTATTACGTGTGTCTTATCATTATGGAAACACGTAAGGTTTTTAGTAAACATTCTTCAACTGCCGTGTCGGCACGGAATGTGTGAGAATAGCTCATGCCGTGGTGACAAGTTTAGCAAAGGTATTAATAGACAAAAGTCGACTACTAGGGCGTCAGATTTGTGAGGAGCTTGAACCGTTTACAAAGTATTATGGACATGAAGAACACTTAGCAACAGCATTACCCATCGTCATTTGAGACAAAAAATGTCTATTGCTATACATACATAGGTCTCTAAGTAACTGCATTCTTATTGACAGAGAAAAATTGGTTGCCTGTAAAGTCGGTATACGGGCGAAAGTTTTACGTGACAACGACTTTGAGTGGTAAAATCGTGTGAGTGGAAGGGACGCGTGCCTCTCACTCGCTCTCATTGTGAGCGCATAACGTGAGCGGAGCGTAACGCAGTTTCTTGAAGTGTCACCCGGCAAACCAATTTATAAGACGTTGTCACGTCAAAAAATTTGGACAAAAAAACCTTTTTTAGTTGAAATAGAAAGTTATGGGTAACTTTCTACCAGCGGTAAAAGTAGAAGAAATTCCCAAGGAAACACGCTCTGGGGCAAGAATACCATTATTCTATTCCAGGTTATGGGTTACCCGTGTGCCAAATTTGATCTAAATCCATTAAGCCGTTTAAGCGTAAAGTAGTAACAAACATAATACACAGCCTTTATAATATTAGCAATATTAGTGTGATTATCGAAAATAACGAACCTGCAAAAATTGCAACTTTATTAAAAAAAAATGAGGTGGGAAATCATCCAATGATGGATGATGGAATGGAGCGACAAAGCATGTCACACCTTTACTGACTGAAACAACACTTGTCCTTCAATTGCCCTTTGCGTTCTAGGACTACGGGTTGATTTTTCAGATATTCAGAAATTTCCGTGGCCCTAGCGCGCATCGGCCCTGCTGGGTCTCTACAGCACAGCACACACACACACACACACACACACTTATTAGTCTTTGAGGTGCGCGTGGTACTATGCGTCGTCGACTACTTGCCTTTGGTCAGTACCGGATGGGCGGACGGCGAGCTACCCATTGCTCATCATCCGCAAGCCTGCGCCTATACTTTTTTACCGTCGCTTAAGTGTCGTTGACTCATCTTTGTAGAACAAGAAGTACTTAGAAAAACCTAAAAAAATACTAATGGATCCTGTTCTATTTCCATCACCCATTGTTCAGCTTCGTTCCGAGACAACAACTTAATTCTTTTTAGGAAAAAATCACTAACAAAGACATGCTTCTACCAGGCACTTAGCAATACCGTGTCATACTCAGTCACTCCGTAATCCATGACACTGATACTAGGGTATTATAAGATACGAGAAACACGCGGTACATAGTCGATCATTTTTGGAAACAACAATACAGCTGTGACGTCAGACTTTATCCTGTACAGCAAAATAATATTTTTTTTGGCCTAAATTAGATAGTAAAGATTAATTTTGTTTGAAGGAAGCATTATTTTCTTACGATAGAGGCGTTTGCTGGTGATAAAATGGAGACACAGAAGTCCGTTACGGAAGTTTCTAGTATCTTTGACAAATAAAACCGACAGTATGTTTGTTACCTTTGTTTTTGATGTGGGAAATCATAAAACAACTTCTCTCGCTCCGGGTGCAGCGAGAGGGAGTGTCAAACTTTTACTGACTGTTTGGAATATTCCTGCAACCCTTGACGAGTTTGTTTGTTACTTTGCTGTTCCACACCCAAAAATTCTCATCCAGGGATTTTGGCGGGGTTCAAGTAAGTATTTTCTAAAACAATCAACCAAAATAATTATGATTTTCAAAGAAATAAACACAGAACAGGATATAGCACCTAGACTCAGAGAAGAAAAGCAAGGAGACAGTCAGATTCGCGTCTCTAACGCAACTCCAGGTATTGATGGTGTTGGAGATGTCTAAATACACTGTCCTGGGCCACCGCATCTCCCATCGTGAGGGCTTGCACGCGCATTATAGCGTCTACCGTGGAGCACCCCCTGCGGAAACCGAACTGACTGTCCGAAATATCCAGCCCCACTTGTACCAGCTGCACGACGAAGTGGCCTGAAATTTCTTTTTTAAAGAGCTTGCCCACCTCTCGAGTAGCACAATGAGCCGATACGCGGACGGAGAGTTTGCGGCCGATGAGGACCAGTTATCCCGTCTCCCAACGAACTGGCCTCTCTCCAAGCATGCGCTAAAGAGCTCTCTTAGTCGAGACCTGAAAGTCTCCATAGCCAGGACCCAGGCTTTTTTAGGTAAGCTGTTGGCCATACCGCCACTCACAGCTCTACCTCGGTCACCTCCGGAGCATCATCGTCGTCATCACAGTCGTGGTCCGCATCGGAAACCGCAAAAATCTGTCAGTGATGTGTAATTCATTTGTTCACAAGGAACCATTTTCTTTGCAATTTTTGGAAAACAAAATAAAAGTCAAAAAACAATGAGGTAGGTTCACCGTCATAAGTCAGATCGATCAAACCGATCTGTCAATTGACCACACCATATTTAATCATAATTACTTTTGGATGTCATAATTATCAATAGTTTTGACACCTGCGATAAAAATATAAGCGATAAATATGTAAGCGGTACCATATAGGTCTTCAAGAGTCGTTTTGGTGACACAATGACGTCTATATTATTATAGTAAGTAGGTATTACGCATTCAATTGGTTTTTGCGAGTTGCCAAATGGACCGATGATCAACCTTTATTCTTGTTTTTTTTTTTTATAATGGAAAATTGGAAATCATCAAGCAATGCCTCCCGATCTAGGTGGAGCGAGAGGCCGTCTGAATTTTACTGACTAAAACCCACCTGTGTTCTTTCCTAGTTGTGTAATCTTATACGACAAAGAAAAGGAAGTTTTTATAGAATCGCTATATGTACATAAATCCTTTTCTTTTGTCGTGTCAATGTTCTATAAACCTAAGAGCTAAAAAACTACAAACTCTTTTGTAATTTATTTTATCACCACTGTTATTAAAGAGGTGAGGGAAAAACTTCGTAAAGAAACCTTGAACCAAAATTACCAAGACATGTGATATCCAGCTACCCCGACTGAGCACGTGGGGTGTTATTAGAAAGAAAGAAATAAAGAAAACACGTTTATTTGGCACACAGGTACACACTATGAGATAACAATTATAAAGAAACTTAAGTACTAAGTAACTTAAAAATATTAAATACTTAAACTTAAAAATACATCAACATTGTGTGTCTCACGGCTGCGCCAAATAGGTCCAGTTCAGCATTAGTTATTACGGCTCATTCCCTCTCCTAGAGTCAAAGCCAGCAGTGCAAAGATTAAGTATAAGCATAATCGACCTTTAATGCTCCCATTGCTGGGACTCAGGCCTACACTCTAGCCCCCCTAGCCAAGTTACGATCGTTTCGTTTGCGTCAAAAGCCTCGAGTAGGCCACGCCTCCGATTCCTTTGTCCTGACCAAGTGACTGAGCGTTGAGATGACGTCAGAACAAAGGAATCGGATGCGTGGCCGACTCGAGGCTTTCGGCGCAAACGAAACAATCGTAACTTGGCTAGGAGGGTAGGAGAGAGAATTAACCACCACACGCGGTTTGCTGGACGTCACATATTTAAGAATTTTTCGTTCTAGGATATGCCGGTTTTCTCATGATGTTTTCCTTCACCGTTTCGAGAACAGCGGTGATGAATTTCAAACACAAATATTTGTTGATGAAACAGATATTTGTGTTCGGTCTGGGTGTTTGTGATACCTTCGTTCTTCCTGGTTTTCGTTGAGGTTGGTTCTTTATTTTGGGACCAGGACAATGCATGTGATGTTGTCTCAATTTATTATTTATTAACGATGCGGGTAACGGATGCCAGTTATTGAGTATCCGTTATCAAACTGTCGATCAATGTGCATTTCTCTTCTCACACTTCACCACTTTTTCGAGTCATATAATGAACATGAGCACCCAAGAGGTTTTCTAAAAGCCGGCGGCACCCCTGGCTATATATATTATATGGCTTTAGTTACTGGCAGTCTAGATAAAGATTTAAAATAAACTTAGTAACCCGTTTATTGTCGGCTGAAATAGGTATGTTGTAATATTTCCTGGATCCTAGCGCTTGTATAACCTCTGCTGATGCAACAAATGGTTATGTCAAAGTAAATAGTGTCTAAATGTCTATCTCTAAATAGGTTGTATAATTAAAACAACAAAGACGCCGTCTGCCTCACTTTCACTTACTTTTGCAAATCAAGCAAAAAAACAGGCCGGGTCAGACGGCGTCTCAAAACTTCTCCTTCTTCAAATTTCTCCTACTCTAATTTGGAGCGGGCAGCCGTGTCAGACTTCTACTGACTAAAACCACAATTGTGTCCTTCAGTTGCCTTTTCGGTCTAAGGTATCCTTTTCAGAAAATCCCTGCGGCCCTAACGGGCGCCAGCCCTGCTTGGCCCCTAAGGTTTGCTGATATCTCTTTGCAGAGTGCGTCGAACACTGCGCACTGTCAGCGACTTGAGCTCGGTCTGGACGATGACCGGGAAGCGAGCTACCCATTACTCGTCGTCTGCAAGCCTGCGCCTATTGTGGCTGGAAGTCGGGGTCAGAGTTGCGGCGGCTGAGACGCGAACGCGAGAATCTCCGTTCCCTCACGCGTGCGACCGTCTCCTTCGCTTTCTGCTTCTCAGACGGAAGCAACCGCCTGCCATTCCTTTTCACTCCGGACCATGACTTGAACCAAAGCCCGGCGCGAGGTATGTAAGGATATGAAGAACGATATACCTACGAGGAAAGTTTTGGTATGTAAATAATTAGCACCAGTCAAAAATCAGAACGGGTCGCTAGGCGAGATTGTACGAAATATCATTTTGATCGGCTCATTGGATCCTTATCGTTCAAGTAATCAACACGTGACGATACAAGACTATATAACTTGATAAGAATACAAAAACATTGATAGCCATCTACAAAATTAAACTTAGAATATACACGAGTTTGAAAACAAATAAACATGCATAGATAATATATTTTGTGCTATCAAAATCTAGATTTTGATCAGAATCTTTTGAGGGCACGTTTTACAAGACGTCTGTCTGTCCAATTAATTATTTATTAGACTTTCTTGAGTTACGGTTATTTATTGGGGAATAGAACAATAAACTTTGTTGTTACTTTTTAGGAAATCTAGTTATTGGACCACTCTATTTACTTACTTAACTAATCTATGCTGGTATTATAAAAGTTTTGTTGAACGCGCTGATCTTTGGAACTAGTGGTTCAAATTGATTTTTTGTTTTAGTTAGCCTATTAATCAAGATAAGCCATAGGATATATAACTTCACGTTACGACCAATAGGAGTGGAGCAGTAGCCATCATCATCCGTGGTGTAGCCTTTTTTTTTAGGTGATAAATCATCCAATGACTTCTCCTGCTCTAGCGTGGCGAGAGGGCTTGTCAGACTTTTAATGTCTAAAACAACACCTGTGTCCTCCAGTTATCCTTTGCGTTTCAGGTCCACGGCTTTTCTTTTCAACATTTCCCAGTGGCCGAAGTAGGCATCGGCCCTACTGAGCCCCTACGATTTTGCTGACCTCTCTTTGAAACGCGCGTTATGTTTCTCAACTATGTTGGGATCAGCTAACAGTCTAACTAGATGCAGCTGGATTTCAGTACTTTACTTTTTTTTTAGGTGGGAAAATTATCCAATGAAATCTTTCGCTCCGTAGCGGAGCGCGAGTGTGTGTTAGACTTTTGTTGACTAAAAACCCTCTCCTGTTCCTTCTTTGCCTTGGTCCCAGAGCCTTTTTTTTTCACTATCACACTACCTGTGGCCCCAGTAGGCTTCGACCCTGCTGGGCCCTTACGATTTGCTGACATCTCCTTGAGGCGCGCGTGAAACAGTACGCGCCGTCGACGACTTGGGCTCGGTCTGGACGGCGTGCTACCCGTTGCACGCCGGCCGCAAGCCATCGCCTACGGTGGCCGGAAATCGGGATCGGGATCCCGACAACTGGGGCGTGAGGGCCGCTCCCTCGCACGTGCACGTGCGGCCGCCTCCTTTGCTAGCATTACTGCTTCGCAGAAGGAGGCTACCACCTGCCACTCCTCCTCGCTTCGGACCATGGCCTGTACCAAGGCCCGGCACTAGAGATCTATGCCGCCGATCGCTCCAGTATTTTATATGGAGCGACTGTTTATCTGACCTCTAGGTTATAACCTATGTACTAAGTAACAACACCATTTGGTAAGACGAGTTGCTAAATTTTCTGGCTTCTAACAAGAGATCTAGTAATTTTCTGGTCAAATGATAGCTGGGCCTAACGGTGAAACCGAAAGGACTAACACTTTCAGAAAACAAAATTGTGTGAAAAAGAGAGAGAGGCACTTTTTTTCGATGGGAAATCATCAAATGACTTCTCTCGCTCAAGGTGGAGCGAGAAAGAGTGTCAGAGTTTAACTAACTAAAACTCACCCATGGTCCTTCAGTTCTCTTTGTGTTCCAGGTTTGGAGTGACACTACCAAACACTGAGCAGGAGTTAAAGAAAGACTTGAAGTGATTATGATGCTGCAATTGTCAATATCAATACCACACTTATCTTTGTAATGCTGAATCATCTCATCAGCTGTGAACTTTACTAACACTGGTTTGCATACCTATAGCAAGTATACTACAGTCAACAAAACTAAATAAAAAGATCGACCACAACCAACCGAGACCAACCGAGACCAACCGAGCCCAACTGAGACCGACTAAGACCAACCGAGACTAACTGATGACCAACCGAGACTGAGATCAACTGAGACAAACTAAGACCAACTGAGACATAAAAATAATAATACAGACCGCATGAACAATGTTTTTAAAAACCTGATAACTGTTTGTAACTGAGAATAAATCTCTATCATCAATCAGTTGACTAAATTTTTCTTCACTACAGTATCAATTCGCCCCAAAGCGTAACAACAACATGAGTTTCATTTGCCGTATCACATAATAACTTTAATCTTCATAGAAATAAATCAAGCCACTTCCATACATATTAAACTCCTCCACGAGTAATGAAGTTGAATGAACGCGTATTACTTGTTCCAAATAAGTAACTAATACTTAAGTTAGACCTTGAAGAAGGTACTACTATCAATGCTGGCAATCTCACTTAGGAAACTACTTCAGAAATTGTGATAATTCACCTAATATATCTTCTATTGCTGGCTAAGTAAGATGCTATGGGAAATCATCATCATCATCATTATTTCACCCGAAAGACGTCCATTATTGGTCATAGACCTTGTTATCGAATATAACATTTTTCATTTTTTCATTTTAAGACCTCCCCTAAGTGTCGCCACAATAAACGGTCGTACGGTATGCGTCTCGCATACATCGAATTCCCGCAACCCTTACCAGGTCATCAGTCCACCTTGTAGGAGGCCTTCCGACGCTGCGTGTTCCAGTGCGCGGTCGCCACTCCAGAATCTTTCTTCCCCAATGGTCATCTGTTCTGCAAGCAATGTGCCCTGCCCATTGCCATTAAGTTTTGCAATTGTTCGGGCTATGTCGGTAACCTTAGTTCCCCTACGGATATCGTCATTCCTGATTGGGTCACGCAAGGAAACTCCGAGCGTAGCCCTTTTCCATTGCCCTTTGGGTTAATTTAAGCCTTCTGATGAGACCACGTTTCGGAGCCATAATGCTACCATATAAGGAATCCGATAGAAAAAAACGTGCAATGGATAGCGAAGTTAAAAAAAAAACTGTGATTTACTTGGTTAGCAGATGTTAATGATTTACATAAATTGTGGTTTTATCTCTACGTGAGAATTACTTGCATGTAATTAGGCCAATGATATTTTCTATTTTAATTAAGAGCTTCAACTAGTAGCGTGACTGCAAACCATATAGATCTCTTGTTATTGGTATTTTTTAAATGGAATTTACTTAACATTTATATAAAATAAATTCCATTTAAAAATACATATTTATCTACTTATTTTTGCGTCCATCTCCTTCGCTAGCTCGATTGCTTTGTTCTGACCTCATCTCAATACTCAATCACGTGGTCAGAACAATAGAATCAGAGGCGTGGCCAACTCGAGGCGTCCGACGCAAACGAAACGGTCGTAACTTGGCTAGAGGGGCTGCTTCGTAAAAGGAGGCGACGGCCTCCCATTCCCTCTCTAAAGACTATGGCTTGAACCAGAACCCGATGCGAGAGGTCGCCGCCGCGCATTACCTCAACAAAGACACGACGTTGCTCCGCCTAAGCGGGGAACATCACCCGGGCATTTCTTCTGCCAGAATCCGAAACAAGAATCTCCTAAACTGACCAAGTCCGGTGAGGGCCGGTGTTATGCGGAAGGTACACTGCGGTGCCTCTCCAACCACTCCTTGAAGAGGGGAATTTTAACTGTGATTATGGCTAGCCAGTGCTGGGTAGCGGCAGTTGCTGTTACCATACCACCATAAGATCCCACCGGAATTCTGTCCGCCACACCGGAATTTGTAGCACCAGCGGGGCTGGGAACATTTGAAAGAGTTATTTATATATTTATTTTTTATTATTGTACACCAAAACAATAAATGATACATTTGAGCCTTATATTTAAAAAATACAATTGGCGGCCTTATCACATTCCGCGATCTTTTCTTAAAATGACGTTACACTTAGTGCATTACAATGTAAGCTAAACAAAAAAAAAACAAAGTACATACTTAACACTAAAATACATGCTTAAATATATTCCCAGTTACCCTGGCCTTAGAACACAAAGGCAAATGGAGCAACGCAGGTGGGCTTTATAAATAAAAGTTGAATTTAGGTTAAGTTTTTTTTTTTTTTTTTTTTTTTTTCGGTGGGAAAATCATCTTATGACATCCCCCGCCCTTGGGTGGGGCGGGAGATAGTGTCAGACTTTTACTGACTAAAAAAAACCCACTCCTGTTCCTTCGTTGCCTTCGTCCCAGGACCCCGGGTTTCGTTTTCACACTACCCATGGCCCCAGTAGGCTTCGACCCTGCTGGGCCCCTACGATTTGCTGACATCTCCCTGAGGCGCGCGTGGAACAATACGCGCCGTCGACGACTTGGACTCGGTCCGGACGGTTACCAGACGGTCGGACGGCGGGCTACCCATTGCTCGCCGTCCGCAAGCCCGCGCCTACGGTGGCCGGAAATCGGGATCGGAATCCCGGCGGCGATTTGGGCGTGAGGACCGTTGCCTCACGCGATCGGCCGCCTCCTTTGCTAGCATTACTGCTTCGCAGAAGGAAGCGACCGCCTGCCACTCCTCCTCGCTACGGACCATGGCCTGTACCAAGGCCCGACGCGAGAGATCGCCGCCGCCGATCGCCCCCACGAGGACACGGCGTTGCTCTTCCCAAGCGGGGCACACCTCCACCGTATGCTCCACCGTGTCCTCCGGGCGGTCCACACAGTGGCGACACCCGGGCGTCGCTTCCGCACGAATCCGGTGCAGGAACTTCCCGAACTTACCGTGTTCGGTGAGAACCTGCGTCATACGGTAGGTGAGGACGCCGTGAGGTCTTTCCAACCACGCCTCAAAGAGGGGACTTACCGCCATAATTGTGGCGTGCCCAGAATTTAGGTTAAGTGAATGTCACCTAAATTCAGGATACAACGGAAATGTGTGGAATTAAATACTACTTCGGCTCATATCTGTACCCCATAAATATGTATGTATGTGTATTTATATAAATATGTAGGTATATATGTACCTCCCATACTAGTCTTGATCAGCTGGTGATAACTTTGAACAAAAGGTCCAGTTTGGCCATGAGCAGAAGCAGTGTCTAGAATATGATGACCCTTTTTCGGTACAACCTGTAGGATTGGTAGAAAAAGACTATGCTACTCCGACCCTGTTTTATCAAGGGAAAACCTTCAAAAGGACTGACCCTACATAAGTTGGAATATATTTAATATCTTGGGAACAATGGAGGTGTATTTATATATATATTTAGAGTGCTATTAAAGGCAACCGATTGAGACTTTAAAACTGTGTTTATCTAGAATCTAGATTACTGCACTTAAACGCCTACATCTCGTATTTGTAGGCGTAGTGCAATGACACGAAGGTGAGGTTTCTTATCGAATTGCTTTTTTAAGTTTATTTACGACTAGCTTTTGACCGTGGCTACGCCCGCGTACATTAAATATAGCCTATGTCACTTAGGAATAAAGCAGCTTTCTATCGGTGTAACAATTTAAGCAATTGGACCAGTTTTTCCACAGATTACCTCCTACAAACAAAAGAAATTAAAAACAAACAAAAAAAACTTTACCTCTTTATATTATTAGTGTAGATAGATGAATGTAACGTTTTAGTTACTCTCCATCAATATTAACCAAAGGTGTATTTTTTTTTTGTGGTAGGAAGTCTTCAAATAACTCTTCCCGCTCTGGATGGAGCGAGAGACAACATCAGACTTTTACTGACTAAAATCCACCCGTATTACTTCAGTTGCAGTTTGAGTTCCAGGATCGTGGTAACTCTTTCGATCAATGCTGTTGACATCTACCCCACTGGGTCCTTTCAGTTTTGACATCTTTTTGAAGCGCGCGTAGGAACTACGCGCCTTTGACTTAGCCTTGGTCCTTCGCCGGGATTCCGATCCCGATTTCCGGCCACCGTAAGTGCGGGCTTGCGGACGGCGAGCAATGGGTGGCTCGCCGTCCGACCTTCCGGTAACCGTCCGGACCAAGCCCAAGTCGTCAACGGCGCGTGCTGTTCCACGCGCGCCTCAAGGAGATGTCAGCAACTGTAGGGGCCCAGAAGGGTCGAAGCCTACTGGGGCCAAGGGTCTGATTCTGAAAGGAAGACTCGGCCCTGGTACGAAAGGCAACGAAGGAACAGGAGTGGGTTTTTAGTCAGTAAAAGTCTGACACTATCTCCCGCCCCGCCCAAGAGCGGGGGATGTCATCAGATGATTTTCCTAACGAAAAAAAAAAGCCTTAGTCCTTACCAGACGGACAGACGGCGAGCTACCCATTGCTCGTCTGCAAGCCCGCGTCTTTGGTGGCAGGTAGTCACCCTGTGACTCCCGACACTCGACTCAAAGAAGGGACTTTTAAGTTAAGGAGTGAATTCCCTGCCTGCTTGCTGTCTGTGTTTCCTGATAGCTACATCTTCAGGATCTTAAGTCAAGAGTGAATGATTTGCTTCTAGGCAAGCGTGCTCTATCGTTGACCACATCATGGCTTACCATCAGGTGAGATAGTGATTAAGCATGATCCTATTGATAGTAAAAAAACCCTATATTTATAAAGTTGAGAATTACTAAAGTCACACAGAGCGGAACTGCGTACAGCAGCTAGTAAATCATATTTTTAAGTCCATCATAATTACTAACAATGTTTTCCAGACAGTAATCTAGCCTCAGCCTAGACACAGTTCTTTAATCCCAGGTGTTAGTCACTGGCTATCACCTTATCAGGTTTGCTTATCAAGTGGTCACTGATAGCAGAAGGATTAGGTCTGGGGAAGATTTTAACGATAATATGCACAGGTTTTTCTGATTCTAGAAACTGTCTTAATGTTTGGTTGTTTAAAAATTACGATGGTTTTAGGCCTGTGTCGTGAAACCGGTTTATCTTTCTGAACAAACAATGACATAACATGTGTTGACTGTTAGAGAATGTCTTGTTGCATTAAGTCCGCCAATTATGTACTAAAGGTACTATTATCTATATATATAAAAGGGGAAACTGACTGACTGACATATCAACGCACAGCCGAAACTACTGGGATTAGGAGCGTGAAATTTTGCACAAGGTTTCGATTTATGACGTAGGCGAGCACTAAGAAAGGATTTTCCAAAATTCACTCCCTAAGGGGATGAAGCGGGGGTCCAAAGTTTGTATGGAGAAACCTATGTCTACGCGAGCGAAGCCGTGGGCAGAAGCTAGTTATAGATAAAGTTTAAATCAATAACAGCCAGTATTCAGTGAAAGTGGCATTCGGTGATCTTGGTTTTGGTATGATCATATGAAGAGGAGGAAGTAAACGTATATAACTAAAAGAGTTATGAATATAGGTACATGTAGACTGTATGTAGATATAGAGGATAGGAGAGGGAGGCCAAAGTCAATTATAGCGTGACTACTAACAGGATAGAATGGAAGAAAAAAACAAAAACGGACAAGAAAATGGAACAAGTCCCATATTACTTGGGATCGGCGCAACACGTTTTTTTGCCCTTGAGCTTGGGAGGATGATGATGATATAATGGACCCAACAAAATAGGGTGGCTCGCCGTCCGACCGTCCGGTAACCGTCCGGACCAAGTACAAGTCGACGACGGCGCGTACTTTACTACTAGTGTGAAAGTGAAACCCGGGGCCCTGGGACGAAGGTAAAGAAGGAACAGGAATGGGTTTTTAGTCAGTAAAAGTCTGACACTATCTTTCGAAGAGCGAGATTTGTCATTAGATGGTTTTCCCACATACTTAATTTTTTTTTTTTGAGGAGTAAATCATCTAATGACAAATCATGTTTTTCCTACCTAAAAAAAATGAATGGGAATAACATCATCTCAAAGTTAAGTCACGTGGTCAGAACAAAGGAATCAGAGGCGTTACCGACTGTAGACAGAGATTCGAAACGAAAGGGTCGTAACTTGGTTAGGCCTGCTGTTTACCAACAACTCATTTAAAATTAGCCCTCCCGTTATCAAGTTTAAGTTTAAGAGGTCAGTTTTCATCATCCAGAAATGATGAAATAAAATCTATAATTAAAAGAAAACACCCACAACTGAAATCTTGGCTTATAAATTGATAATACATATTTCATCATACGTAATATTATGATCTGGGACACTCAGATAACTCGAGCCGCGAATTTGTTTTACAGATTATTTTGTATACAAACATATGCTTGTAAAGAATTTAAAAACATAAACAAAATAGTGATAATAACTATAATAAAAATGTGTAAACACATGAAGCAGATGGACGCATGAGGGAACGGACATCCTCACGCCCTATCTGCCGCGACTCCGACTCCGACTACTAGTCACGGTAGGCGCGAGCTTACGGACGACGAGCAATCGGTAGCTCGCCGTCCAGCCATCCGATAATCGTCCGACAAGCGTGTAGTGTTCCACGTCCTTCTCAAAGAGATGCCAGCAAATCGTTGGGTAGTGTGAAAGCGAAACCCGGGCCCTGGGACGAAGGCAACGAGGGAACAGGAGTGGGTTTTTCGTCAGTAAAAGTCTGACACTATCTCCCGCTCCGCCCAAGAGCGAGATTTGTCATAAGATGATATACCCACCTAAAAAAAAAGGGGCCAAGTAGGGCCATTGTCCACTACGGCTGCGGGCATTTCCTGAAAAAGAAACGCGTGGTGTCAGAAAGCAAAGGGTGACTGAAGGACATAGGTGTGGATTTAATCAGTAAAAGTCTAACATGCCCTCTGACTTTACCCAGAATGGGAGAAGTTAGGACATGATTTCCCAACTTAACAAAAACACACATTACACGGATAATCCTACTAAGGAATTCCCTATGTCATAAGATCTGTAATAATATTTATATTTTAAATCATATAAGCAAATATAAAACCACCGAATCTACACTAATATAAAAAGTATTTTTTCGTTTATTTAAACTTACGCGCTAATCTATAAAACTACCAGTCAAAATGGAAAAATCTTTTTGAATGGGATAACCAGTTTCACAACGAATATATCTATATTTAAATTGCTATATTAATATTGTAAAGAAAAATGATTTGTATTTTTGTTTGTAAGAACTATAGGACCGATTTTCAAAATTTCATAGGCTATATATTTTCTGATTTCATGCGGGCAAAAAATTGGTAATCTAATATCATCATGCTGAGTTCCGTGGAAGTAGAGCATTAACTAAAGACACGGATGAAGCCGTAGGGGACTGTTAATTTAAAAACAATATCATCTACAGACCATGGAGTATTAAGCGCCGGCAGCAAATACCTACATAGATTTTGCATCCACTTTGAAATTCTCGGCTCTTACCTAATATAATATGCATACACTTATATATACATACTTAGAGCAGAGCAGTGCGGGTTATAGGTCGCGGGTTTACACCCAGCCAGGCGCATTACTTTGTGTAATTTATTTCATCACCACTACTTTCAAAACGGTGAAGGAAAACATCGTGAGGAAACCGGCATGTCCTAAAACCAAAAATTCGAAGACATGTGACATTCACCAACCCGCACTGGGCCCGCGTTGTGGATTATGATCCATTCCCTCTCCTAGAGAGGAGGCCTGAGTCCCAGCAGTGGGAACATTAAAAAAAGGCTGATTATTCTTATGCTATACACTTTTAGAGGTAGACCAGGGTGTAAAGTCCCGCAAATCTTCGTTGAACACAGAGGAACCTCAGACTAGACGTGTGTTGTGTCTAGTCCGGACACCTGCATGGTACTTGAATTCAGGTTTTTGTTATGTTCTAATCGCGCAGAGAACTTTGATACCGTAATATTTTTTATTTTAATTCCATTATAGCGTCATAGATGTTACTACCGACTTAAACGTTTCTCAAAAAAATCTGTTTGCTTTTGGTAAAAACTGTATGAAAATTCGTTTAATCGTTTTTGAATTTATTGCGAACAGACGAACGTGTTGGGAACTTTAAGTTTTAACAGATGTAAGGATAAAGATAAGGAAGTGTTGACAGTGCCGTTTCTATCAGCGGGTGCCGAGGTATCAGCAATGAGTCTGTGGTATTCTCTAACATGATAATCATGGCATCATAAATTATGACTGAGTTAACACCTACTAATAGGGTTTTTCTTACACAGAACGGCCATGAACAGAAGTTAGGAATCAATAGGCCAAAGTTTGCGGTGTGAACTGATAAACCAGTACCTATAAGGGTCTGTTCACACCGAGATGCGACGCGACGCAACACTGCGCGAAGAGCGACTCAAAATATAACTTAATTTACAACACGAAACGCTCAGTAACGTGATCAGAACAAAGGAATCGGAGGCATGGCCTACTCGAGGCGTTCGATGCAAACGAAACGATCTTAACTTGGCTAGGGGGGTCGAAATGTGTATCTGTACGTGTAGTAAATTAAGTTATATTTTAGGTCGCACTTCGCGCAGCGTTGTGTCGCGTCTCGTTGTTAAGTGACCCTAACGTGTATTGTGTGGTACAGAGAGCTGCATCAATTAGGTACCCCTCACGTACCTTAGAATTAAAAAAAGGGTGATCAGTTGATAACGCTATCCGTACCTCACAACTAAGCAGTGATCATGTTCTTTTTTATTTAATTCGACAGGCTCGCGTTTGACCACTATCTCACCTAATGATAAGTGATATTGTGGTCGACGATAGAGCATGCTTGTTTAGACGTAACCTATTCACTCTTGACTTAACACTACGATGAACGACAGAATACTACGATGTGCCCAGCCTTCAAGGCCTTTACACACTGAATGCTAACAAACATTTACGAGGACATTCCTTTAAGTTATGGGGAAATGCATCCAAAAAGAAGCCTTTGAAGCAATTTCTACCTAACCGAGTTGTAACGGTATGGAACAGGCTCCCGGAAAGTGTTGTGAAAGCTCCCACATTGAACTGCTTTAAAAATCGGTTGGACAGACTAAACATCTCCAAAATATATGAAACACACGCATCAGCTAAATAGCTGCTAGTGTGTAAGTGAGAAATGAGTATATTAGGGGAAGTTTGAAAGTGGCGCCAGTGACTGAAAAGTTGAAAGGGAATCGTTTGTCTTGGTATGGTCATGTGAAGAGGAGGGATGAAACGCATGTTACTAAAAGAGTTATGAGTTTACATGTGGATGGATGGAGAGGGAGAGGGAGACCAAAGAAAAGGTGGATGGATTGTGTGAAGAGCCATATGAAAGAAAAGGAAGTTAGTGATAGTATGACGAGTGACAGGGCAGAATGGAAGAAGAAAACGTGTTGCGCCAACCCCAAATAACACGGGACAAGGGCAGAAATATGATGATGATGATGATGATGATGTGTCTTACCGAATAATAATAATGATCGCAGCAATCATGAGTCGTTTGCTACAATTATATTACAGTAATACTAGCTGTCTCTGAAAAATCTTCATTAGTTCTTACTATATTACTATACCTTCCCTGACAAATATAGATTTAATTAACAAAAACCTACCAGTAAACGGATCAGTAGTATCGGAGAAAATCGAGAACATACAATCATACTGTGCATACGGGTCAAATGCAAAACTTCCTATTTTGAAGTCGGTGAATAACCTCAAGATATGTTTTTCATTTGTTATATTCAGCTACTTATAAAATGTGATACGGTCTACATACTACTTTCATCTAAAGTCTAGAGTTATTCCGATATTTTATTAGAAACTAAAAATAGTCTAATATGAAATATTAAACAATATATAAACGAAACCACGTAGGTAGTAAGTTATTTGGGGCCTGCCTTAATAAATTCCTGAAAGAAATTTTATTACGAACAACATATAACTAAACAAGTAAAACTGTTCGTTTGTTTATACGGTAACATCGGCTGTGGTATCACGAGCTCTTAACGTGATCCAGTTCACGACCTAAACTGAACTGCTGACTAAAAACCCATTCCTGTTCATTCTTTGCCATTTTTATTTTTCCAGGGCCCCGGGGGTCACTTTCGCATCACCCATGGCCCCAGTAGGCTTCGACCCTGTTGGGCCCCTACGGTTGCTGACATCTCCTTGAGGCGCGCGTGGAACACTACGCGCCGTCGACGACTTGGGCTCGGTCCGGATGGTTACCGGACGATCGGACGGCGAGCCACCCATTGCTCGCCGTCCGCAAGCCCGCGCCTACGGTGGCCGGAAATCGGGATCGGAATCCCGGCGGCGGTTGGGGCGTGAGGACCGTTGCCGTTGCCTCACGCGATCGGCCGCCTCCTTTGCTAGCATTACTGCTTCGCAGAAGGAGGCGACCGCCTGCCACTCCTCCTCGCTCCGGACCATGGCCTGTACCAAGGCCCGGCGCGAGAGATCGCTGCCGCCGATCGCCCTCACGAGGACACGGCGGTGCTTTGCCCAAGCGGGGCACACCTCTACCGTGTGCTCCACCGTGTCTTCCGGGCGGTCCACACAATGGTGGCACCCGGGCGTCTCTTCTGCACGGATCCGGTACAGGAACCTCCCGAACTTACCATGCCCAGTGAGGACCTGCGTCATGCGGTAAGTAAGGACGCCGTGAGGTCTTTCCAGCCACTCCTCAAAGAGGGGACTTATCGCCATAATTAAGGCGTGCCCAGCACTGGGTTGCGACAGTCGCCGTCGCCATTCCACCATGAGATCCCGCCGGAAGTTTTTCCGCCATGCCGCTACTTGGCGCGGCAGCGGAGTTTCGCCCCGGCGTTGCATCTCCATGCGCAGATCATGCATGCGTGCAAGGTCTTTTGCCTGCAATTCCCACGGTGGTTGGCTAGCAAGGAGGCACGCTGCTTCGCGGGAAATCGTGCGGTATCCCCGCACCATCCGGATGGCCATGACCCTCTGGCTTGCGTTCAGCTTGGCCGCCGGTCGCTTTCGAAGTGACGGCGCCCATACCGGCGCCCCATAAAGGGCCATGGACCGAACGATTCCCGCATAGAGCCTCCGGCAGGAGGCGTTTGGACCCCTAGGTTGGGCAGGAGCCGCTTGAGGGCAGCCCCAGTACGATCCAGTTTGGGAGCCAGACGTCGGAAATGCTCCTCGAAATTCCATCAGCTGTCGAGGACAAGTCCAAGGTACTTCATCGTCGACTCGACGCCGATGTGAACTCCTCCTACCGTTAGTTGGGAACCCGATGGTGGCGAATTCCGAGGGCCGTGGAAGCACATGGCCTCGGACTTGTGCAATGCCACATCTAGTCCCAACTCTTGGATCCTCTCCACGACTGTCGCAACCCCGCGTGTCACTAGTTCGACCGCCGCCTGGTACGACTCTCCCCGCGCCAGGACCAGCGTATCATCTGCGTAGCAGACCACGCTGACCCCGTCAGGGAGATCGCCGCGCAGCACGTAGTCGTACCCGATGTTCCACAAGGGTGGTCCTAGTACCGACCCCTGCGGAACACCGCACGACATCTCTCGCCATTTCCATTCTCCCAGGTGACCAGGGTAGATAATGTACCTGGCTGATAGGTAGGCCTCAACAATATGACAGAGGTAGTCAGGCACCCGATGATACCGGAGTGCCCTCCTAATGCTACTCCAGGGCAGGGAATTGAACGCGTTGGCGATGTCCAAAGACACCGCCAAGACACACCTGCCCTGGGACACCGCATCCCCCGTCGTGAGGGCTCGCACGCGCATGATGGCGTCCACCGTAGAGCGTTCCCTGCGAAAGCCGAATTGGCCGTCCGAAAGATCCGGCCCCACTCATGTTAAGTGCGCGACGAGGCGGTCTGCAATAATTCTTTCAAAGAGCTTGCCCACCTCGTCGAGCAGCACGATGGGCCGGTAGGCGGACGGTGAGTCCGCAGGGCGCCCCGGCTTCGCAATGAGGACCAGTTTCCCCGTCTTCCAGCGAAGTGGGAACTGGCCCCTCTCCATACATGCGCTAAAGAGCCCTCTTAGTCGAGGCCCGAGTTCCTCCATGGCCAGAACCCAGGCCTTCCCAGGCAAGCCATCGGGTCCTGGGGCGGCATTCTTGGCACTAAGCCTACGCACCGCCACTCGCATCTCTACCTCGGTCACCTCTGGAGCAATGTCGTCGTCACTGTCGTGGTCCACGTCGGACACCGCAACTGGCGGAGCCATAGGCGGGGAGAGTGTTCCCCTCGCGAGGGGAACAGAGCGCTAACCACACCCTCCACAAGCTGGGGCCGGAGACTCTGCGTCAGTGGGGGAGCCCAGGGGCGAAGCTTTTCTCGCACCACTTTGTAGGGGCGCCCCCACGGGTCTCTGTTCAGTGTCTCCAGCCACACGTTGCGGGCCTCTAACTTGGCCCGCTTTATCTCCGCTCGAAGGGTGCGCTTCGCCACTCTGTATCCCTCGTACAGCTCCGCCTCTCTGGGTCTCCGCATCCGGCGGACGGATGCGGCGCCTGCGGTGCCTGGCGTACTGGCGCCGCGCGGCACTGCACGCGCTACGCAGCGCAGCGATCTCTGGCGACTACCAGTACACCTGGCGCCGGGCACGTCCTGGCTGGACTCGGGGCATTGCCACGTCACAGATTTGACAGACAGCGCCCAACGCGGACCACACGGGGTCTGTTGGACCCCGATGATGATTGATGATTTTCCCACCCGAAAAAAAAAAAAAAAAAAAAAACTGAACTGCTAAAGGGATGGAGCTATATAGGGGGTGTAACTCCATCCCTTTTCCTCGCTTGCACGACTGATATTTTAACACGCCATGATACTCGTAAGTTACCTGGAAACAATAAAACGATGAAAAAACGCAGCAAAATTACCTCAAAATGGCAGCACTTTCCACTTCACCATGCGCAAATCGTCAGTCTTCACTTAGTGTACCGAATTCTTTGATCCTTTAGCTATCCAGTGGTGTAATTAAGTTTTGGATGCAGATCATAGATATGCAGTTGCAACACTAAACTGTATTATTTTATTTTTTTAGTATTGATAGGCTCGCGTTTGACCACTATCTCACCTGATGGTAAGCGATGATGTGGCCGAAGATGGAGCACGCTTGCCTAGAAGTAACCTATTCACTCTTGACTTAAAGACCCCTAGGTTGTAGCTATCAGGGAACACAGACTCCGGCAGGGAATATCCCCCGAATTTGTTGTCATTCGGTTTTTGAATTGGTGGAACTATGGAAGAATCTTCATACTTAAGTGGCAGTGGGTACGGCACATTATTATCAATTTATTTCAAGTACCAAAGACTCATTTTAGTTACATAAACACATACAGACAATATATATCATAAAATTACATACAATGAAATGTTAAAATTAAAATTAAATTAACATTACTCGCAGAACTAGGCGTTGGTGAAATGGGCCCTCGCTCACGGCCTCGCACCAAAACTGGCCTCGCACAAGCGAGGGCTCTTACGAACAAGGTTTTTTTTTTATAATTGATAGGCTCACATTTGTCCACTATTTCACCGACGATGTGGCGACATTGGGTTTCGACAGTTACTGTTGCTGTCTCGTTTTCGAATTTAAGAAAAAAAATGACCTGGCTGATGTGCCTTCGCCCACGTCTAAATTAGTCCACGCCACGCCTCTACGCAGAACAGATGGTCGATGGGGCCGAAAGGTTCTGCAGTGGCGACCACGTACCGGAAGTCGCAGCGTTGGAAGGCCTCTCACAAGGTGGACCGACGCTGACCTGGTGAGGATTGTAGGAATCGGAAATAAATGAAAAAGAAAGTATGTGGAACAAAAAATCTGTTTCATAATAAAACTACAATAAATTATTAACTATTTTTCCCATGGATTCTTCAATTGTTCTCTCGGAAAAATGTCTGGCTTCTGTAGGAAGCGAAGCAGCGTGAAAGAACTAGTCTGAGACATTTATAGAAATCAGTAAATATATTTGAGGAACTTAAATTGAGCTCCTAAGTATTTAAGTTCAAATTCCTGCAAACTATTTTAATTTTAAGACCTAATTAGAAACAAAGCGACTCTCGAAGGCTTTGAAAACTATTAATTAGAAGAAATTTCAGATTCAGTTACACTAAGTCAATTCAAAGTCACCCAAAGGGCAATGGAAAGGACTATGCTCTGAGTTTCTATGCGTGATCACATCAGAAATGAAGATATCCGCAGAAGAACCAAGGTTACAGACATAGCCCAAAGAATCGCCAAACTGAAGTGGCAGTAGGCAGGGCACATTGCTCGTAGAACAGATGGTCGATGGGGACGAAAGGTCCGGACGTACCGGAAGACGCAGCGTTGGAAGGCCTCCCACGAGGTGAACCGATGACCTGTTGATGGTCGCGGAAATCCGATGAAAGCGAGACATACGAGACCGGTCATTATGGTGACAATTGGGGAAGGCCTATGTCCAACACTGAACGTCTTTCGGCTGAAATGATGATGATGATGATGATATGACCAAGTCATATTCTAAACTTATTTCTGTCAACAGCTTCGAACGCGTGAAAGTAGAGAATTAAATACCTAAAGGGAACATCATCATCATTTCAGCCGAAAAACGTCCACTGTTGGACATGGGTCTCCCCCTATGCTATCTTCTTCTTAGCGTATCGATGGCAAAACTAGTTAAATTCCTTGCCTGGCCCAGTATTCGGCCACGGCAGTGCTGTCCTCTGATGCTGTCATTAGGTCCCTACGTGAAAACAGGGCACGTGATGCAGGACCGAAGGTGGGACATGGTTTGTGAAGAGACTCCGCATGAATACTGAAGATTGGAACCGTCCGAGAACCCCCATCTGTGGAGATTGTCTTTGCTGCGCCCAACTTGGGTGCAGTCTGTTTAGAGTTTTCCAGGTGGGCCATGGAAGCTCGTGTCCCCTATCCTATGTGCTATATCAGGACATGGTCTATTCGTGCATCAATTCACAATTCAATTAAAGCCCTTCAGAAGTTTCAGCGTAAAGGAGATACAAACATACAAATATACCTTTGATTAGTCCGATGGGATGACACTTGCGACCGGAAAGATATCAAGCTTAACTTTCCGAGGTACGAGGGTGACAAACTACTTACGTATAAACTCCGGGCCATTACAGAGTAATTCTTAATCGAAAAACCCAATAGCAATGGTTGCCTTTTTTTGGCAGGAAATCATTTAACGATCTCCTCCTCTACTTGGATCGAGAGATCTCAGACTGTACGGACCAAAACCCACCTGTGTTCCTTCAGTTACCCTTTTCGTTCCAGGCCCACTCTTTCGAACAATCCCGTAAGTTTTGGCTATGCCATACCGCAAACTTACAAACTCTGTGTCACTGCAGAGTTATTCTTAATACAAAACCCAATTTTTACCCGACCCGGGAATCAAACCCAGGACCTCACACCCAGTAGTCGCGCTTACCAACGAGACTAACGAGGCAGTAAAAAAATATAGTAAGTAAATACAGTACAGAATAGGTACCTACACCTCAGCGTAACCTTTGGTAAATGAAATACACGTGATGTTATGCTCAGGAGCGCCGGCTCCGTGGGTGCTCGGGGAATCGAGCACCCATGAGAAATAAACCACTGTTTATTTCTCATGGTGCCGAACACCCCTGAGAATAGACATTAAGAAAAAGATTAGTAATCGGCTTTTAAGGATGGGCGTTTTTTTATTACTCGACGACCCGTTTAGCGCAGTGGTTCAGAGCGCCGGTTGAGACGCAAGAGTCGCGGGTTCGGATTCCCGCACCAACACAAATATTTGTTGATGAAACAGATATTTGTGTTGAGTCTGAGTGTTTGTAGTACCGTCGTTGTTCCTGGTTTTCATAGTACAAGGAAAAACCTTAGTTTAAGACCAGGACAATGTATGTGATGTTGTCTCAATTTATTATTTATTAACGATGCGGGCAACGAATGCCAGTTACTGATCCGTTATCAAAATGTCGATCAGTGTGCGTTTCTCTTCTCACACTTCGCCACTTTTTCGAGTCATCAAATGAGCATGAGCACCCATGACGTTTTCAGAAAGCCGGCGCCCCTGGTTATGCTATTGTCTCTAATGAGTAAACAAGTCTTGTACTCTCCTTTCGTCCTAAATAAAGAACATAGACCTAGAAAAAAGCTTTTATTTTTCCATTTACCTAAACGAAATACCAAAACAAAAACACGCACGTAATAATTAACTTCTAACAACGAAATTGCTTAATTACTTCTGTCTATAAGAAAGGGCTAGGTACTAGGAATTCAGGTGACTTAACAGGTCTTTGAACTTTGAACAATTCAATGTGAGTGACTTGGAACTATTTGTCTTAAGAGGGCTTTTCCCCTCTCGTCTATCGTCAACGCGAACATAGTTTAAAGGTCGTTGTTTTATATCCAACGCAATGCTACACAATATTTAATAAAGAGGCGATACGAAAAAAGAGAGATAATGCCTGAAAACTCTGTTGGCATTCGGTAATTCCGTCATTTACTCGAATATTTCACAAAACTTGTTCCTTCCTGGAACATGATTTGGTGAAATATGTGTTTTTTTTTTGACAACCTAAATTGTTTTTAAAAAATGTTTATGGCACTCAGTATCTCGATAAAATTTGCAAGGTTTCTATAGTTATATTTTCTTTATTTATTTTTAAATGCATTACGAAAGGCCAAAGTTCACGTAAAACAGCAGATTTTCAAAGGTATTTACCGGATTAGTTTTACACTTTATGATTTGATTGCAATAGAAACTTTGATAATATCCACAAGATATAGATGTATTTCCAAAAAAACGAGGGAAGGATGTGTAATAACGTCGTATAACTCGTATAACGTAAGAGCGGTTGTATTTATCCCGGGTGGGACGCTCTTAAGGTGAATGCACTTTTTTCTTTTTTTTTAGGTTGAATAATCATTTAATGACATCCCCCGTCTTGGGCGGAGCAAGAGGGCGTGTCGGACGGTGAGCTACCGATTGCTCACCGTCCGAAAGCCCGTGCCTACGGTGGCCGGAAATCGGGATCGAGATCCCGGCGGCTGGGATGTGAGGGCCGCTCCCTCAGGCGTACAAGTGCAGCCTCCTCCTTTGCTAACATTACTGCTTCGCAGGAGGCGACTGCCTGCCACTCCTCCTCGCTTCGGACCTTAGCCTGTACCAAGGCCCGGCGCGAGAGATCGTTGCCACCGATCTCCCCGAGTACACGGCGGTGCTCTGCCCAAGCGGGGCACACCTCTACCGTGTAGGGTCATAAAATTGATTCTGAAAAGGATATACTCATGGTTCTGGATAACAAAAGACAACTGAAGGAAGGTGTGGTTTTAGTCAGTAAAAGTCTGACGCCCGTCAATTATATTTTAAACATCATACAAATTACACTGACACACAAAAAAACTTAAGGAAATTTTCTTAAGTTTTCGAACTCGAACTACCATAACTTATATATACTCTTCTGTTATATAAAGTCCTGGTACATGCGGTTGAGTGGCTTCATTTATTGGAATACTTGAGACGAAGAAAAGAGATTTATTTTCCAAGAAAATATCTTTATTTAGAAAGGTTTTTTACTCTCCGAAGTTAAAGCATTGTGTGGATTTAAAAATATCTAGAAAAATCGTCGTAACTCATACTTTACTGAAAAGGGTGAATTTTCTTGCCAAATGGGTGATTTTTACCGGCGATTCTCTATCAACTTTTCCAGCGGTTTCTGCAGACAAGCTTTAAGAACAGTGGAAAAACTAAATAATTTTATTTGAAATGTCAGGTGTATAGCTGAGAATTTTTCTATACTGAAGCAGAGTGGAGTAAACGAAATTTCTTGAAGTGATTTTTTTTAATCCTGTACATCGCCACTCATCTCGAATTCAATAGAAACAACCTTTACTTACAATTTTATTAAACCTACTAGCTACTGCCAGCGGCTTCGCCTGTATGATAGTAGAAAATTATCCCAAGGGAACACACTCTCGAGATATTCCGTAACCTATGAGCTATTTCAGGATATGGTCTAACCGTGTGTCAAATTTCATTCAAAGTCGTTCAGCCGTTCGAGCGTGAGAAAGTAACAGACACTCACTCATAAAATTTTGCTTTTATTAAATTAGAGTGATAATATTCCACAGCTGGGCAAAGATCGCTCCTTTAGCCCACCATTCTCCTGATGTTATTCTTTGTTGTTGTTTTCATTGCCTTCTTCGAGAATTTATTTATTTAGAGAATTATCTCGTAAACGATGATTGTTAATTCCAGATTACCAATTCTAGTCAGAAATCAATTGAATACAAATTAACATTATTAATAATATTTATAATAAAAAATACAAATTTGACACAAATGTAAAGTACCAAAAAAAACTGTAAAACAATAGACAATATAAAATTTTGAACCCTGATTCCTAAACTAGGAAGATCCTGTATCTTAGGAGGCAATGTTTTCGCCTAAGTACGAACAAAACTATAACCGTACAGCGTAGTAGATTCGGAAATTATAAACAAGCTGTAGACTAATAAGGTAAGAAATATATTAGTATATATTATATTTTTTTTTTACGAATTGTATGTCACTCCACACGTGGGAATGAACCGCAATCCACCACGCGGGCCCAGTGCGGATTGCTGAATGTCACATGTCTTAAAATTTTTGGTTCTAGGACATGCCGGTTTCCTCAAGATGTTTTCCTTCACCGTTTTGAGAGCAGTGGTGATGAAATAAATTACACAAAGTAATGCCAAAATGACCTACAACTCGGAAGTCGGGATCGTTATCACTCGCCCACCACTGCCCATGCTTTCCTCTTCTAGAGAGAAGAGGCCAGAGTCCCAGCAGTAAAGGCTGATTATGCGTATGCATGTGTGCAATGCTATGTATAGTGTGTGTATATAGTGTAGTGAAGTGTACGTGTACTTGTGTGTGGTATCCTGCTATGTACAAATTTTGTCTAAGTACGTGTAAGTGAGACTGTGTGGTATGATATAAGTGATTAGCAGAACCAGGTAAATATACTTTTAGTTGTCTCGTAGTCTTATTACACTCTTCAATTTTGAATCTAGCTTTGTAACTTGTTTTTAATTCAATTATGTTTATTTTTTTATTTATTTTTGTGTATAGGTGTGAGCTTAGAACGTAGTGCTGGCGTTTAGCGAAAGCGAGCGGTCTTGTGTGTTACCGTAAGAATAATGCGGAGTGTTGGCTCTGGTGGCGGGACCTTGTGTTGTGTGTGTGTTCGGATCATAGCACAAACAGTTGCCTAACTGTAAGTACTTACATTTCCATCTTACCGTTAGGTAACCGTTTTTATTTTACCTTCAATAATAATGCAGATTCGTCATTATTATTGAAAGTAAAATAAAAACAAACATCATCACCATCATCTTCCTGCCCTTGTTCAGTTTTATTTGGGGTTGGCGCAACACGCTTTTTTTTCCATTCTGTCCTGTCACTCGTCACGCTATCACTAACTCCCTTTTCTTTCATATCACTTTTCACACTATCCATCCATCTTTTCTTTGGCCTCCCTCTCCCTCTCCATCCATCCACATGTAAATTCATAACTCTTTTAGCAACATGCGCTTCATCCCTCCTCTTCACATGGCCATACCAAGATAAACGATTTCCTTTCAACTTTTCAGTCACTGGCGCCACTTTCAGACTTCCTCTAATATACAAATTTCACACTTTATCCATTCTTGTCACACCACACATCAAAATAAAAACAAACATTGACATAATATCGGACAATTGAAAAAAATAATCTATTTAATAAATCACGCTGTGATTGTATGTAAATCATTTGATTTGTGGACAACAGACTAATTGACTACCTACTCTTCGATTGTACATTGTTGATCGAAGTACCTTTTTTTAAGGTGGAAAATCAATCAATGACTTCTCCTACTCTAGGGTTGATCGGGTCAGTAAAATCTGATACACCCTTATCAGATTTTACTGACCACACCCACACACACACACACACACACATACACACCACACACACACACACACACACACACACGCCCCCACACACACACATCTATGTTCCTTCTTTGCACTTTGCGTTATGGGACTACTGGTTTCCCTTTCGAAAGTCAACCCATAACCCCCGTTGATTTCAGCCCTGCTGGATCCCTACGGTTTTACTGACGTCTCTTTGAGGAGCGCGTGGAACACTACGCGCCGCCAACGACTCGGGCCCGGTTCGGACGGCGAACTATCCATTGCTCGTCGTCTGCAAGCCTATGGACATCTAAGTACCTACGACTAACTTACAACCAATCAGTAGATATGATATAATTAGATAGAAGATTTAATAGGGACAGCCCCGTAATTATCTATTCAATTTTATAATAGTAATTACCTAATTCAATGATTAGCAACTATTTTCTTATCATCAATATTATCTGTCATGTAGTTTTTTCATTAGCTTCCGTATTTACGATAGACATGTTTATTATTCTATTCGTATTATTTGTAATTTTAAAATTGTGCACAGCCAAGTTACAACCGTTTCGTTTCGATTCTCTTTTCGTTGATCGCCTCGAGTCGGCCACGCCTCCTATTCCTTTGTTCTGACCACGTGACTGAGTGTTAAGATGACGTCAGAATAAAGGGATCGGAGGCATGACCTACTCGAGGCGATCAACAAAAAAAAAATCGAAACGAAACGGTTGTAACTTGGCTAGGGGGGCTGGATTCTACCCTCTATTGTGATCTCTCTCTATCACTCAATGGTTTGCTGGAAGAAAACTCAACTTTGAGTTAAGCTTGCCTATCCACATGAACTCTGATAACCATATTTATTATATCTTTTTAAAGTCTGAGATAGAATTAATTTTTATTTTCAAATACCTTAGATTTTAAGGTAATCTGAATTCTCAAGGATCATAAAGATCTTATTTACCAACCTCACAAGCAAACAGTCTGGACACGCCATAATCATGGAGGTAAGTCCCCTCTTTGAAGTTAGAGTTACTGGAGATGCGTCACGGCGTCCTCACCTTCAACATGACGAAGGCCTCACCAGACGAGGTTCCGGCATTCGGATTCAAGCAAAAGAAACGTCCAAGTATCACCATTGCGTGGACCGCCCGGAGAATACGGTCAAGCATACGGTGGAGGTGTGCTTGGGCGGAGCACTGCCGTGTTCTCATGGAGGCGATAGGAGCCAACGACCTCTCACGCCGGGCCCTGGTTCAGGCTATGGTCCGGAGCGAAAGAGAATAATAATAATAATAATATTCCACAACTATCACACAACGCCGTCTAGTCCCAAGCTAAGCAGAACTTGTGTTATGGGTACTAGACAACTGATAAATACTTATATATTTCTAAATACATGCATATATAGATAAATTACACCCAGACACAGAACAAATAATCCTGCTCATCACGCAAACATTTGTCCTGGGTGGGAATCGAACCCACGACCTCCGGCATAGCAGTCAGGGCCACTAACCACTAGACCAACATGCCAGTCGAAATCATCTCGATTCGGAGGCTACCTCCTGTCGAATGACAATTTCCCACCTCAAAAAAAAAGCAGTAAACAGTCAAAGTGAAATCTTGTCTTGTCTTGTTCAGTGTTGTCTTTTTTAAACCAAAGGTTGACTGGTAGAGAATTTCTAGTTGCATTAAGTCCGCCTATGTACCACTACTGTACATGAAGTTTAAATAAATACATAAATAAATCTGTGTACGTTGGATAAGTGCACCTATAACATGTATAATAGTGAACTCAATGTACTTGAGCGATATCAAAATTTTGTAAGTGCCTATCAGCAATAAGTGTTAATCAATGATTATACGCTCAGAGTTCTACACACTCAAAATATTATTGAATCAGCTTTGATTCCAAAGATTAGAATGAAAAAAAATATCAGAGACTTACTTTCTTCCTTATATGATTCACTTTCATTCAAGAATATTTCACAAACGGCAAATTCAATTCCTCTTCTACAAATCTAAGTTCCCTTTCATGTTCCTAATTTTCAAATGCTAAAAATTAACGAACACTTCTGCCTATTCTCTGTACCCCTGGTAGTCTTTTGTGACAGCCACTAGTTAATGACACATTTCTTACCAGTTAAAATTAGATTTTAATAGCAATAAGTTAAAATATTTACTGGTTTCTCGTCTTTCAGTCCAATGACTAGTCTTTTCAGCTGATCAAATCATTCATATAACAACCGACAGCAACGGAACCATGCTTTCCAGACAAGAGAGAAAGGTCCACAAAGTCCAAGGAAAAACTGGCATCCTCTCATTATTGAAGTTCAAAATATGTGGTTATTTTATAAATCACGTATTATGCTAATGCTATCAAAATTAATATGAAGAACCTCCAAACTTAAGTGGCAGTGTGGGCAAGGCACGTTGCTCGTAGAACAGATGGTCGATGGGGACGAAAGTGGCAACCACGTACCGGAAGACGCGGCGTTGAACTTGGTGGACCGGGACCGACCAGGATGCGAGACGCACATGACTGGTCATTATGGGGACACTTGAGGAAGGCCTATGTCACAGTGGAACCCTTTTTTCTGAAATGATGATGACATAATATGTCCATCTCATAAATTTTTTACTTGAACCATCATCATTTTTTTTGGATGTCTTGTTTTTTTGGATGGAAAATTATATAATAACTTCTCCCGCACTGGGTGGAATGAGAAATGTCGAACTTTTCTGACTACAACCCACCTGTGTCCCCTCAGTTGTCCTTTACGTTCCAGGACCATAGTAACTCTTTCGAACTTGTGAGAACTTTCTCGATCGATCGCCTTTCATTTTAGGCGAAAAAAATATTCCGTGATAAACTCGCGAAACTGAAACGCTAGACTTTTGACATCAATTTTAAACAACAGTATCAACTATCGAGCATTGACTTTAGGAAAGAAAAGAAAAATTGGAGTAAACAACAACACGTTTTAGTAATTGAAGTTTAATCTTTTTAGCAATCACTTAGTTTGTTTCACTTTAAATGTAAATTATATTATTTTTAAGACAGAACAAACCTTTTTCTATGTAGTAGACAGACTAGTTATCTATTGAGGTAAAAAAAGGTTTTCAGTGTATTTTTAACCGACTTTCAAAAAAGAGGAGGATTCAATTCATTTATTAATTTTGTGAACAAAGGGTACAATTATCTTATAATATATGTTTGGTCCACCGAAAGGCATACAAAATAGCGATGGTAATGTCAACATATGTATACCTACTATCAAAATTAAATTAATTGTAAATACAAGGTTCTCAAGTCGTCTAATTTTTTTGTATCTTGTTCAGCGATATCGTCACTAAATGTAAACCGATTTTTACCCAACTGAAGCTGCCGCTAGACTGTGGTATTCCACAGCTAAAAAGCTGAAAAATTAAAAACCATTTATACAAAAAAAATACAGCCAATTTCAAAAACCAACTAAAAACTAACTTTAATTTCGGAATTTGGTGCCAAAAAATTAAGAAACAAAACCAGAAACTTCCAAAATCAAAGTTAACTATTTTGCAATTTTTAGTTTTTTTAGATATTTTTTACAGCTGTGATCTAATTAGTTTTTTTTTTTGAAATGACATGAACTAGTGCTAGACAGCGATGCTGCAATAATGCAATCGTTGATGGTGAAGCACACTAGTTTATAAAGAGCCGATATTTTTTGGCTTGTCCCCCTTGTCTCTTAGAGAGAGGCCTAAGTCCCTGCAGTGGCAAAATTATAAGGCTGATTATTGTTATTTATGAGTTTCTGTAGCATGAATGCGCGTCATCATAGTTTTTAAAGAATGATCATCCGACCAAAGACAAGCTTGACTCAGATTTACGCATAGAAAAATATCATTGTCTTAGTGATCAAGTCATATCATATTTTCCTCAATAAATAAATTCTTTGAAGAGACATTTCCATTATTTACGTCTAGAAAACAATGCATTACCGATTACTATTAGATGGTGAATTGCATTCTATAATTCCAAGAATTTGTTTGTAATAAACCATTGGGCGACAGGATACCGGATGTGCATACAAATAAAATAATTTTAGAGTGATGTCATAGTAATTTTCATTGTTTGTTCATCCACTTGTCAGTAATGGAGAGAACACACCATTAGTTTTCATTAATGACGTCAAAGGATACCACAAAACTTTATCATAATGCACCAAAATTATACATATGACAATATAACAATGATATTTTCCTAGTTAAGAGATTCCGACTTCCTGTGAGATAAAAATATTTGAATTCATTACTCAATTCACCAGGAGATTAGCGATCTGCATGAGGTTTGTGATTCAGCCGCAAAATGAGAGCTTTCTAAAAGACGTAAGGCCTATTTAATTTACCTACAAGGCAAAGATAAAATCGCCAATATCAACAGATATTTGTGCCAAATCAAGATGTCCGGTATCTCCGATAAGATTTTCCGTTCGATAGTGAGGCTTCGAAAGTACCAGGAGAGCAGAATTCTCGAGGAGAATTTTCAATTTATGAATTTTATATCTATCAGAAGATTGCATGTAAAGTGGTAAATCTGAACATCGCTTTGCCATAACAAAATTATTTATTTCTAGTATACGATTGCCCAAAATGTGTAATTTGTTTCTGTATGTGAAATCTTTTATGGACTCTTGATTGTCCGAAATAAAAATTTATTATTATTATTATTTAAAAAGAGCGTAATATTTTTAAAGTTCATGAATATGAGATTTTTAATTTAAACAGGATACAGTCACTTTGTACGCCATTAGAATGCGGATGTAACACATTCAAAGCAATTTACCTTCACTTGTATTTTTTTTTGACTGATCGACATTTTGACAATTCAAAAGTGCCTGTAATTTGTCTATTTGAAATAAACGTTTCTGATTTCTGATTCTATTTCCAGAATATTTGTCAGAAAATGTATTAAAACAGCCTCCTCAGCAAGTTTCAATGAGGCAGTAATTCTTACTATGATTCCATATATTATTGTCTAGTTCTGTAGACACTTGACATACAAAACTACACCAGTTTTACATCACAATATCCACTAGGAAACCAATTACGAATAATTAAAAAAGCCACTGAACTTAACTCTTAAAATTTCCTCCAAAATCTGTGAGATTATTTTGTTTGGTATGTGTTGACATAACAAAAAAAAATTAACATGACATAATATTTACATTCAATTGTTTTAAAAGTCCTTATATTTCTTCCGTTTATTGGCAGTGATGCGTGAACGTCGAGCTGTACCATACTGTAGGCTTGTATCTTTTCATAACAAGTGAGAAATAAACATAAAGATAACATAAAAGTAAAACAATACGAGATATGGCGATGTAAGGAAATATCAAAATTAACAATATTTGACGGCAATCAAGTAGCACGCTTAAGAGGGTACTTTTTCACTCGCGTATCGTCAACATCAAACATGGTTTAAAAGCTCTTCTTTTAAACTTAAACTTCATTTAACGCAATCTGATGAATATATATATATAAAAAATCATTTTTTCAATTAGCATAGCATAGCATAGCATAGTCGGCCTTTTAATGTTCCCACTGTTGGGACTCAGGCCTCCTCTCAGGGAGTTTTTTTCAATTGCATTCGGTAAATTCGTGATTAACTCGAATATTTTAGAAAGCTTGTTCCAGGAAATACGTGTCTTTTTAAAACCTTAAAAGTAAAAAAAAAAATTGAAGTAATTTAGAATCTTGATTAAATTTCCAAGGATTCTATTATTATACTTTTTAATATTTGAGTAACTTATGAAGTGTCAAAGTTCATGCAAAATAGCAGATTTTCAGAGGTTCCAGTAAAGACCTCTTAGTTTCACACAAATTTATAAATAAATTTCAATAGAAGCCTAGATAATATCCACAAGATACTGTGTTTCCAAAATATCTAATGAAAATATAAATGTGTAATAACGTCATTGCGTAAGAGCGCTTGTACGAAAACAGTAAAAATATATGTCGAGTTGCATCCCCTGAATCAAAAAGAGACGTAACTTAAAATACAGGGTATCTGAAAATTTAACCTTATTTTTGAAACATTTGTTTTCAGATTAAAATATTCCCTCTTTTTGTGTTTTTTTTTTAGTGTTAGTTACAGGATTGAGTGAAACGGAACGGGCAACTAAAGAAAAACGCAGGCGGGTTTTAGTCTGTAAAAATCATCACAGCATCACACAGGGAGTGTCAGATTTTGAATCAGATCGGGAGAATTTGTTTAATGACTAGCTGATGTCAGCGGCTGAACGTGGAAAATTGTTCGAAGGAAACATACTCCTGCTATTCCAGGACATGGTCACATGGCACAAATCTGTTCAGACGTTCGATCGTGAAGAGGCAACAAACATACACCTGCCTTTATAATATTGATGTGAATTCAAAAACTTAAAAAAAAATGATGTAGTTGTGAAAAATTCCAATGATATATGATTGGATTGTTGTTAGGATTGATATCAAAAAAAGAAATCAGTGACAGTGTCACGGTTATCAGGACGAAATGGAAGAGGGAACAACACCAACCGCAAGTAACATGGGACATGGGCAACAGTGGTGAGATAGTGGTCAAAAGTGATCCAACTAATAAGAAAAAAAAAACTTCGCATACAATTTCTTTCTTCACTATGCCTGATCATCATCTATTATCATCATCATATTTTCAGCTAAAAGACATCTGCTGTTGGACATAGCGGCCTCCCAAAAAAGAGTTGCCACAAGAAACCGTCCTGTGCGTCTCGCATCCATCGGATTCCCGCGACCCTCACCAGGTTGTTAATAATCTACTTACATTAATTTTTTATTCATTTATTTTTTTGCGTATAGGTGGACCATAATCTGAATAAGGACTTAGGTAGGATGTCTTTCCCGGTAGTAACTTCCTTTGAAACATCAAAACATGCTTTTTAATAGTTACCTACCAGGCACGCATAACTTTGAAGGTGTCCTTTTACATCAGCTCAATGGAAATGTTTGGTTGATTTAACCCACTTCTTAAATCTGACTGCTTCCTTGATTTTCTTTTCTTAATCAAAGTGATCACTTGCATGCTGTTCTGTGTTTATTTCTTTTAACAACTGCTTTTGGAATCCTAATGATTTTGGTTTATTAATTTATAAAATTATTTGAAAAACCTGCTGAATACTGTACCAGCCATAAATTTATTCTTCCTCCCTTTTCGTTCGTATAAATACGCAAATTATGTAAAGTAAAAAATTATTATCAAACATGTCTTACTGCGGAAAAATGAAACATTTATTATATCTGGTTATATTACATTAAGCAAATATGATAATTTATACTTGCGATGTCCGATCGTCTGGTAACTGTCCCAGCAGGGTCGAGGCCTACTGGGGCTATGGGTGATGCGAAAGTGATCCCCGGGGCCCTGGAAAAATGGCAAAGAAGGAACAGGAATGGGTTTTTAGTCAGTAAAAGTCTGACACTATCTCTCGCTCCGCCCAAGAGCGAGATTTGTCATTAGATGATTTTCCCACATTAAAAAAAAACCCGTAAAAAAAAAGATATGATGGTTTTTTTAAGAAAGTTTATCTTATCCCGTAAAATTACATCCCTTTTTTTAAATGGGAAATCATCCAATCACTTTTCCACCCTAGGGTGGAACGAGAAGGCGTACTCGTACCTATCACGGTTTTACTGTTTAAATCCTACCTGTGACCTTCAGTTGCCACCAAGTCCGATCCATCATCGGTCCCCTAGACGTATGGCGTTGCGCCATCGGTACATGGTGGACATCCCACCTATACGTACAAAGCGTTTTGGGAACACATTCATTATGCGTACAGCTAAGGAGTGGAATTCCCTGCCGGAGTCGGTGTTTCCTGATAGCTACAACCTAGGGGTCTTTAAGTCAAGAGTGAATAGGTTACTTCTAGGCAAGCGTTCTCCATCGTCGGCCACATCATCGCTTACCATCAGGCGAGATAGTGGTCAAACGCGAGCCTATCAATAATAATTTAAAAAAAAATCAAAGGAATGGGTTTTAGTCAGTAAAAATCTGATACACCCCTCACGCATCGCCCTAAAGCGAGAGAAGTCATTAGATAATTAACCACCCAAAAAAAAACTTCTAATAACGATACCATCATTCCAGATAAAGTTCTGTGTTATTTTTATCAAAGTTAATAACATATTATAAATAATGTTTCTTATAAATATTTTCCAATGCTATGTAAGTGTTGCGTAAGCCATAAAAAGATTTAGTATTCATACTTGCAATATATTTAATCATAGATCATGGAATCTTATCGTAGCTGCCAAACAAATCGCTCGTTTCGTTAAAAAGTAACTTCTAGATCATTTTGATAACAATGTCTGGCGGCAAGTATTTACCTATAACAATATTATAGCTTTGTCATCGTGATTATTATAGCATTAACCTGCCATTAGCCAAGTTCGGCGTTCGGCGCGAACGAAACGATTGTCGTTTCGTTCGCGCCGAACGCCTCGAGTAGGCCACGCGTCTGATTTCTTTGTTCTGACCACGTGACTGAGCGTTGAGATGACTTCAGAACAAAGGAATCGGAGGCATGGCCTACTCGAGGCGTTCGGCGCGAACGATATGATTGTAACTTGGCTAGGGGGGCCGCACTGAGGCTCTTAAGACGATCCTTTGACGACCTAAACTGAACTGTTAAAGGGATGGAGGTATATAAGGTGTGTAGCTCCATCCCTTATTTGCGCTCGCTCGGACGACATTTTAACACGTTATGGTAAGGTGCCTAGTCAGAATTGTGTAATATTTAGGTACGCTTTGTCTAATATCATCCAGTCTGCCCCTCAAGTTGAAGGGTAAAATCTACAAGTCCGTGATAAGACCTGTCTTATTGTATGGATCAGAATGTTGGGCTGTGATAAAGCCGGATGAAAAAAGATTGCACGTAGCGGAGATGAGAATGTTAAGATGGATGTGTGGTGTGACGAGAATGGATAAAGTGAGAAATGAGTATATTAGGGGAAGTTTGAAAGTGGCACCAGTGACTGAAAAATTGAAAGGGAATCGTTTGTCTTGGTATGGTCATGTGAATAAGAGGGATGAAACGCATGTTACTAAAAGAGTTTTGAGTTTACATGTGGATGGATGGAGAGGAAGAGGGAGACCAAAGAAAAGATGGATGGATTGTGTGAAGAGTGATATGAAAGAAAAGGAAGTTAGTGATAGCATGACGAATGACAGGGCAGAATGGAAGAAAAAAACATGTTGCGCCGACCCCAAATAACACGGGACAAGGGCAGGAAGATGATGATGATGTCTAATATCATCCAGTAGTTATTATAGGTAGTCAGAATACCGAAAATCTGTCATCAGTCTTCTTTTCTAATCGATGGTTTTTATTTCTCTCAACGTATTTGACTTCAGTAGGTGGCCACGTTTATAGCGGCGTCAGTGGCGTTTTTAGGGCCGACGCTGCGTTACGTGGTCGCTCACGCAGTCCCATACAAAAGTGCTCCGTCGCGGCTCGCCGTGCGGGTACCCGGTACGGGGAGCCGCGCCCCGCGCCCGTTGATACTTAATAATACATTAAAGTTCTCCATCGACACGACTACATGCACACCGTTAAAGTTGAACTAGTGGCACTGCGCAGGTAATAATTTGGTTCCCGTGACGGGGCCCGTTGCACATGATACACGCGCGACGTTACGTCACGGGTGTCCGTCGCTGGCGCACGCTTAACGCAGCGTCGGCCATGTGTGGACACTTTGGGCAGTCTGGAAAGTGATCCATTGTCTGGTCAAGAACACCGCATTCGCACTGGGTGTCGGAGTGGTCTTTATAATCCCTTGTTTTGCCAATTTTTGTTGTGCAACGCCCTATTTGGGTGTGCAGTTTGTTGATCGCTTACCATATAGGCCACTTCAGATCGCGTCCGAGCGGCAGATAACCCTTGGTTTGGACAAAGTCTAGCGAGGAGGTAACGTGTCACCCAGTTACTGGGCTGTGGAAGTCAGATATAAGCAGTCCATGTAAAATACTGCTACGGACTTGGTGACATACTTGGAAAATAATAATAATAATTTAATTTTCCAGATAATACAATCCATTATGGTTAGTAAAGACATACACAACTTATAAACTAGTGTTAGTACATCTATATCTCGGTCAATTAAGTAAATACATTCAATAAAGCATGTCACTAATAATAAATAAATTACACAATCAAAAAACAATTAACATATACACACAACACTACTTCTGGGCACGGTTTGAGGATAACACTTGCGTCCTCGTCCAGTGTTTTAATATAAGGCCATCAGTCCTATCCGCTACGGTTTTTAAGAGACTGTTGGCGCTGCCCCGTATCCGCCCCATCAGGGATGCGACACGCTTTCGTACGATAGCGTAAAAGTCATCAATACGTGCTTCCGCAAACATCCCCGATGCGCTGCAATGACGCGGCAGCCTCAACAGTGCCCTGTATGCGTTAGAATCAACATATTGCTTCTGACTGACAGCGCCCTGCGTTCCCTCTCCATGTCATCATTATCGGTCTGTGAAGCAGTGACCCAGTGCCCCAGATATTTGAAAGAAGTAACCCATTCCAGAACGGTCCCCACAAGTGTGATGGGTGGTACAGCATAGCTCTTTGTGCCTGCCTTGAACAGCAGACACTCGCTCTTCTTTGCATTATATCTAAGACCCTGGGCCTCCGCATATTGCTCACAAACCGACACCAGCGTCCTGAGAGCGCTGATTGATGGGGCCAACAGCACCATGTCATCGGCGTAACTTATGTTGTTGACAACTGTTCCATCAATTGAACAACCGACCATAGAGCTGCTGAGCTCACGAACCAACCGATCTACATACAGACAGAAGAGTTTCGGTGAGGTTAGACCTCCCTGCCTGACCCCACACTCCAGCCTGTATGAATCGGATAGCGAGCCTGCCCACTTCACCATATTGGTTTGATGGCCGTACCAATATTTAAATAACTCAATCAACTCACTTGGAAGTGTTGTCTCGTCATATAGCTTCTTCCACAAAACACCATAGGCCACCATATCGAAAGCTTTCGACATATCAAGAAAACATGCATAAACAGGGGTTTTTCTGTCCGTATAGTATCGAACAGTGTGCTTGAGACAAAGAACAGCGTGTTCAGTTGACAGACCAGATCTGAAGCCAAACTGTACGTCGTGAAGCGACATATGTTTATTCAACTGTTTGTCAAGCACACTGTCCAACACTTTTGAAATGACCGTAGCCGACGATATGGGCCTATAATTATTTATGTCAGAAGCATCCCCGGTGCGATTTTTTATGATGGGTACCACCAAGGTCTTCATTAGATCGTGTGGCAAGTATGTGTGAGAGAAGCAGAGATTGAATAATAATGCGAGCACTCTGGGCATATGAACACCAGCATTTTGTAAATGCTCAATGCTCAGAGAATCATGCCCAGGTGATTTCCCGCGCTTCATGCCTCTCAACACTGCCGCTATCTCCCTGGCCGAGACCCTTACTAGCGTGCTCATTGCGGGTTCCCTAGCCGCCAATGCGTCATCCATTGCACCTAGAGGAGATTTCACAGCAAAGTGACTCTTAAATAAATTGGCAATGGATACAGGCTCACTAACACCCTCAACACTCGCCGGAAGGCTCGACTTGTCCTTCAGTTGGTTAGTGTGCTTCCAAAACTTGACAAAATCCTTCTTTTCGTGACAGGATGCTATTATATCCATTTTAATTTGCTCCCTGTTCTCCTGACACCACTTAAGTTTACTTTTAAAAACTCGTTTTTTCTCTTTCATAGTAGTATACATAGTACCCACTTTTGGTTCCCCACTCAGTACCCAATTCTGAAAAGCAAGTCGAGCCTCCAAGTGCGCTTGCCGAACATGTTTGTTCCAACCCACTACTGGCTTTATTTTGTTTTGTTCCAGCCCAGAATAAGTAGTACATGACGCACAACTCAAAATGTCAACTATTTCATTATACATATTATCAATAATACATCTATGTTCTACATTAGGAAAAGGATTGGTCAGATCAGTATCAACATTTTTCATGAAGCAAATCATCTGTTTTCTATTTTTTCGTACATAAAACTATAAATAGATTTTTCTCAATAAAAATGTACTAATTATGTATAATTATTATTATTATAATACGTATAATTAATAATATGTATAATTGGTTTAGTATGGAGAGTAGCTACCAGGCTGTTATAGGTTGATAGATACAGTCAGTTTCAATGTTTGTACATATGACAATAGTTAGATTTTACTTAATGAAAATGTATTATTATTGTACCATTTTTGCAATTTTTTTAAATAAATATAATTTAGTCTTTTATGGAGAGCAGATACCAGGCGGTCATAGGTACAGAGAGACCTAACAATACCTGCGCACTAAGTGCAAGAGTACAACCGCTTTCAAAAACGAGCCCTTGACCCAAAAGTTTAAAAAAAGATTGTTATCTTTTTAAAACAAATCGGTATTTCCGTCTTCATCATGATTCAGATTGTTATTTTCACCTTGGTTTGTATCGACATAATTCGCAATTTAATCATCGAAACTGTCGAACTCCGTTGTGATAACGAAAACAAACCCGGATTGACGTCATCCAAAACAATTGATAATGATCGCAATTTTAAATTTTTACACCGGATTGTTATAAATAACATATAATTCTTAGATAATGTAGATAACCAACAAATGCGGAATCTGAATGTAGGTACAAGTCTGGTGTATACAGGGTCATAATAAATTGGCTGACTAATCTCCGCAAACGTGATGGATGATTTTGTTTTTCCCAACCTGATTTGTGTCCCACTGCTGGGCAATAGCCTACCCTTTTTCTTTACAAACATCTCTATCTTACGCGAATCTCTAGTCAAACTTGATCTGCGCACGTGATAAAAACGACAAGATTAAAAAAAAAAACAATGATTGTCATTTAAGTACACATAACTCTCTAATATAGACACTGCCATTTCGATAAAAACTTAACGGATTGCCTTGTCTCTAAATTAGAAAATATACTTCTGTAAATTCATGGTAGGTACCACACTATCCGATATTGAGCTGCAAATTGCGAAACAAGTTTTGAAAATTTAAATTTCGCGAGCTACCCCGGAGCATTGCCGAAAGTTTAGATTTTGACATCATAAGACTGACCCATTACATTTTTGCTTGTTTTTGAAGTGAAACTTCTTTACGCACGCTTGACTTGGGGAGTAAGCTGGCGAACGCGTGACGTAAGCGTTACGAAAAGTGTGATCGGGCAAGGCGAACGGAAGTTAAGTGGGGGATATAAGCAAGAGACAGCAGTGCGCTCGCACATTTTCTTTCTCTCTTCCTCTCATAGCCAAATACGTTCCGTATATCTAAGCACACTGCAGGCTTATTGTCTGTATCACAGTGTAGGAGCAAGAGAGAGCTGTGCGCGCGCACATTTTCTTTCTCTCTTTCTCTTATAGGCGAAAGAAGTTTCACTTCAGTCGTGTGGTCATAAGCACACTCGTTTTTTTTTATTATTTTTGTTCGTGTTTACCCTTGTGTTTCAGCCTCGTGCTGTACCAAATAAATTCTTTCTCCTTCTTTTCTTTCTTTCCATTACACCATTACGGAGTTTCAGAAACTCATTTAAATTGACCCTGTACTTTACTGAATTGCCACTTGCCTTTCTTAAGCATCGCTACAACAAACAGAATTGCATTTCCTACATCTAGCAGAATCTTAATGGGCACAGTATGTCATAAACACCTCTATTAGATAGGTAAAAGTAGATCACATGGTGGGGAGGGGATTATGTCAACAGGATCAGGAGGACAACCTTTTTGACATAATCCTATAATTACCTTTTACGAAACAAAAGAGAGCATAGTACCAGGCCTTCAGGGAATATAGGAGGACTTAATAAGTCTTATAGTGACCTGTTTTATCAGGTGAGATATACACAGAGTGATTTTACTGGGACAGTATTCGGAAATACGGATCTATGCGAGAAACTGTATTTTTTTAAGGAAACGGTAACTTGGGACATCGGAATGAGTGATGAAAACCTATCGCAATATAAAGATTATTAAAAAAAATCTGCACAATTTTACAAATATTTTTTTTACTCAATTGCAAGTATATTTCAAAATTATTTGCTACCAAAAAAGATACAGCTTTTTTAAAATTGTTTGTCCGTTACTCTTATGAATTCGGATTTGCCATACAGTCAGTTAAAAAAAAACTTATGCAACAACGCATGGAAATAGTAGGTACGTAGACAGAAGTACAGCTTCCCTAAAATATTACTACGGAAGGTAGCAGAAAATGATTGTCAATTAATCGGCATTATCATTAGTAGAGTATCACTAATTTTCTGCAACGAAAAGCATGGAAAGAAGAAAGAAAGAAAGAAAAACTGTTTATTGCGCGAAATGACGCAATCATAAAACTAATTTTGACAAATTAAAAAGCGCGCATTAAGTGATATGATTATATGAATGAATTATCAACAGCCATTTGCATAACTTTAAAACCCGCCCCGGATTTGCACGGCTGCATTTTTTTTTTAACGAATAAGGCACACCAACAATTTGTTTACTAAATATTCTAGATTACTTGTTCAGAGAATGGTTCCGTATAAACAAATCAATTCAAGGCATGCACGTAATTAAAATCACACTAATACTAAAAAGGTGAAAGTGTGTGAGTGTGTGTGTAAGATTGTTACTCCTTCACGCTGAAACTGCTGAAGGGATTTGGTTGAAATTTGGCATACGGGTAGACCATGTCCTGGTGTAACACATAGGATACTTTTTATCCCGGGAGTATGTTCCCTTGGGACAATTATTTTGTTTTCACGCGGGTGAAGTCGCTGGTAACAGCTAGTTATTCCTCTTTCTATTAATGAAAACTGCATCAAAATCCGTTAAATAACGGGGTTTAGGAGGACTTAGCCGATAAACAGACTAGCGCGGAAAGCGAATTCGTTTTGATATTAATTAATAAAGATAAAGGTATACGTGGACAATTACGAGCCAAATCCTGGGTTTAAATATGATAAAACTTCGCTAGTAGTGCTAATCAAAGTACTGGATTTTGAAGTTATATTATTGTTAAATACCTACTTTTTTATTAATCACCGTCACAATTTTTCCTTTTTGCTAATACACTGATTTTTCTTCCAAACAAAATTTATCTTTAATTATAGATTTCCTTCTTTAGACTTAAAGTCACCTAAAGGGCAATGGAAAGGGCTATGTTCGGAGTTTCCTTGCGTGATCGAAATAGGAATGAGGTTTGGTTCTTCTGCGGATATCGCAGGAGAACCAAGGTTACCGACATAGCACGAACAATCGCCAAACTTAAGTGGCAATGGGCAGGGCACATTGCTTGCAGAACGGATGGCCGTTGGGGCCGAAAGGTTCTGGAATGGCGACCACATACAGCCCAGACCCACAAAAGAAGGGCAGCCTTCGTCGTTTCGTACTTCACTATATTTAATAGCATTCACGTAACAATAACATAACTTTCACTGCAACAAATGACCTTTTTCCCCCATTCTGAGTGAAATGAGGGGGGTGTCAGACTTTTACTAACTAAAACCCACCTGTGTTCCTTCAATACCCCTTTGCGTTCTAGGGCCGCGGCAATCTTTCGAACAATCCCGAAAGCCGCAGCAAATGACCTACAACAAAGGAAATCTACATTATTTTGTACCACTTAAGGTTACCTAGAGGTCACCTATGATTTCAACTATAATACAAGTTGTGAATGTTAAACAAAAACAAAAACTAGGTAAACAAATGAAGGTGTGTTACGTGAATTGAATTTCTAATTTCTACAGCAGTACAAGCAGTTGTAGTACCAGAGGCCGACCTCTTAACGCGATCCATTTCACGACCTAAACTGAACTGTTAAAGGGATAGAGCTATATAGGGTGTATAACTCCATCCCTCTTTATCTCTCGCGCGCCTGACATTTTAACACGTACAATATCAATTGATAATATTTTTTTTATTTTTTTATTAATTGATAGGCTCGCGTTTGACCACTATCTCACCTGATGGTAAGCGATGATGTGGCCGAAGATGGAGCACGCTTGCCTAGAAGTAACCTATTCACTCTTGACTTAAAGACCGGTTGTAGCTATCAGGGAACACAGACTCCGACAGGGAATTCCACTCCTTAGCTGTACGCATTATGAATGTGTTCCCAAAACGCTTTGTACGTATGGCTGGGATGTCCACCATGTACCGATGGCGCAACGCCGTACGTCTAGTGGTCCGATGATAAAACGGACTTGGTGGAATTAAATTGTGCAATTCCAACGCACACTTCCCGAAGTGTAACCTGCTTAACCTTTACCCCTACTGTTTTTTTGGGAGGTGGGAAATTATCTAGATTTCTCCTGCTTGGGCAATACCCCAGTAGGCTTCGGCCCTGCTCGGCACTTACGGTTTTGCTAAAATCTTTTTGAGGCACGCGTGGAAAACTACGCGCAGTCGACGATTTTGACTCACTCCTTTTCGGACGGATGGACGGCGAGCTACCCATTGCTCGTCGTCCGCAAGCCTGCCCTACGGTGGTCGGGGATCGCTTTACGATTTCGGACGCCCGGGGCGCCATACTGTGTCGGGGTCAGAATCCAGTCTTAACTAGATGCAGCTGTATAGGTAAAAATAGTTTACATGGAGGGACTGCCTATCTGAGCTTCACAACTTAGTAGTACCCAACTACTAAGTTGTGAAGCTCGAATCACGACCGCTTGGCAAGAGTTGATCAGATTTTATAACTTCTATCCAGAACGACAATTTCTTAATGTGCTAATGCCACAACTAACAGCCTTGTGCTTCCCACATCCAGTAAATTCCACTTCTTCTTCGTCATCTCATCTCGTGAAAATATTTTTCTAAACTCGACGAACTAGTCTGCAAAATAGATGTTTTTTTTAGGAATCCGTGTCCGGAGGGTAACAATCGGAAGTCTATTACTAAATTCTGTTGTATGTCCGTCTGTCAGCAGGCTGTACCTCATGAACCGTCATAGGTCGACAGTGGAAATATTTGCAGCAAGTTTTTTTAGGAGGTGGGAAATCATCTAACGATTTCGTTCGTTCTGAGGTGAAGTGAGAGGATCTTTGTGATTTAGGACCACAGGTTTCCTTCTCAGAAACTCTCCATGGTCTTAGGGGGCATCGATCAATCAAGCCTGCAGCTGTATCCTTACTGCTAGCGAGCATTACTGCTTCGTAGAAGAAGGCGACCGCATCCCACTCCCTCTGAACGGCCCTCACGTTCCAGCCTGGAAGCATCCCGATTCCGATTTCCGTCCACCGTTGGCGCGCGCTTGCGGACGGCGAACAATGGATAGCTCGCCGTCCGACCGTCCGATAACCGTCCAGACCGAACCCAAAACAGCGCGTAGTGTTCCACGCGCGCCTCAAGGAGATGTCAGCAAATCGTAGGGGCCCAGCAGAGTCGAAGCTTACTGGGGCCAAGGGTTTGTTTCTGAAAGGAAAACTCAGCCCTGGTATGAAAGGCAACGAAGGAACAGAAGTGGGTTTTTAGTTTTTAGTCAGTAAAAGTCTGACACACCCTCCCACTATGCCCAAGAGCGGGGGACGTCATTGAATGATTTTCCTACGTAAAAAAAATCCCATTCCCTCTCGCTCCGGACTATAGCCGGCCATGACATGACCCGGCACGAGAAGTCGCCGCATGTTCACAGCGTGTGTGTTTCTAATGTCGCTATAACTACTCAACTTGCACTTGACCATTTTTGTAATATTTTTAGAAAACAAAAAATAAATATCAACGATACGATATTTTACTTTCCTTTAACAGCTGGCTCATAAATATTATTTTGTCCCATTTTGAAAATTCCCTCTCTGCGACAACGGCACACTAAGTGAAAAATTAACAATTATGTCTGACCTATTTTCAAAACTCGCTCGCTCGCGTTTTGTTTTAAGAAAAGTAACTGAAGTGAAACTAATATAAATGGACGTGTTTTCTTACCGAAGAAATTAATACTTTTTCTTGAAGAAATTGCCAGTGTTGTTTAGTGACTAAATAAAAAGAATGGCTATACAATTTCCAATGTAAAGATGTATTGACAATTGGAAATCGAGAAATAAAATTGCTTTTTGAATATAATTACACTATTGTGTGTGTGTCTATATGCATATATATTTGTTACCTCTTCACGCTCGAACAGCTGCACATACTTTATTTTTTTTATAAACTAGTGCTTGACTGCGATCCCACCTGATGGTAAGTTGATGATGCAATCGTTGATGGTGAGGCGCACTAGTTTATTAAGAGCCTATTCACTCTAGCGTCTCTAGCCTTAAAGACACCTAATTTGTAATCGGACGGGAAGCCCGCAGCAGGCAAGTTGTTCCAGTCCCTCGATGTACGCGACTTTTTTTAAATCTATTAACCCAGCCGTTACCGAGGAGTAGGTTTCAGAAAGTCACTGTTTTATGCCACTATATTCCGGGAGCCTTAAACCAAACTGAAACCTCCTAGCTACTAGAGTATTGCTAATGAAAAAACCAGAAACACTTTTTGCCCGACCTGGCTTTATTTTATCTTTTCAAAAGATACCGCGTGTTATATCGTGTTTTTGAAACCAAAAACCTAAAATAAATGGCTAGGGAAATGATGAAAGATTCACTTTGTCTAGAGTCCCAAGGCCGCCCGCACCGAAATATTAATTTCAAAACGGTAACGAAAAATTGTAACATTAAAAAACAAACAAAGCCAAGTAAAATATTAATAAAAAAAAACAAATGAAACAATAAAAACACAACACCGATAGAGATTGGCGTGCGTCGAATGAGTTAATAAGCTGTTAACTTCAAAAACGCGAGGTCGGGCGGCGCAGGCGCAAGTGAACGTGGTTCTTTTATTACAGCTACGCTACTTCCTTTATTACTTTTACCAGTCTTTGTAATATTAGTTTTAATGCTATTAGATTATTACGTCCTTCAACATCAAACAGAAGCAGTTATTTGAGCTGACGATTAAAGATTGACGCAGAATTCGAGCGTGTGCACTGTATATTGCAAAATTCGTCCCACTCCTCTTCCTTCAGGCACTGGAATACCTTCTTCTTGCAACCCTTGTAATATTTTTTCTTTTTGTGACGGTGACTTACCTTCTAGTGGTTGCATCAAACCAGCTGCTATTTTTGTAAATTTTGTATTATGAACTTGCGAACACTTTTTTTTTGGGTGAGTAATCATCAAAAATCATCATTGCTCGCAAAACGGATGGCCGTTGGCGCCGAAAGGTTCTAGAATAGTGACGTACCGGAAGACGTAGCGTTGAAAGGCCTCCTACAAGGTGGACCGATGACCTGGTAAGGGTTGCGGGAATCCGATGGATGCGAGACGCACAGGACCGTTCATTGTGGCGACACTTGGGGGAGGCCTATGTAAAACAGTGGACCTCTTTCGGCTGAAATGATGATCATCAAACAACTTCCCTCGCCCTAAGTAAAGCGAGATGGAGAGACTTTTACGTATGGGATGTCCACCATGTATTGATGGCGCAACGGCTTCACATAAGCTGTTAAGCTGAAAGGATGGTCGATGGGGTCGAAAGGTTCTGGAGTAGTGACCACGTACCGGAAGACTCAGCGTTGGAAGGCCTCCCACAAGGTGGACCGATGACCTAGTGAGGGTCGCGGGAATCCAATGGATGCGATACGTACAGGGACGGTCGTTATGGCGACGCTTGGGGGAGGCCTATGTCCAACAATGGACGTTTTTCGACTGAAATGATGATGATGATGTTACTTGTTAAACAAGCAGTTTGTATAATCTGACCAGTATATTCTCGCTGTTTCTGCATTTATGGTGATTAGCCGATTGATCTAATGTTGCAGAAGCGTCCTACCCCCTTAGCCAAGTTAGACAACCGTTTCGTTTCGATTCTCTTTTCGTCGATCGCTTCGAATAGGACACGCCTCCGATTTCTTTATTCTGACGTCATCTCAACGCTCAGTCACGTGGTCAGAACAAAGGAATAGGAGGCGCGGCCGACTCGAGGCGATCAACGAAAAGAGAATCGAAACAAAACGGTTGTAACTTGGCTAGGCGGACTGTTATTAGAAAAAAAAAACGAATGTTTGTGAATTAATCTCTATCTATAAAAAGTTTGACAGAATAAGACTCAATTTAAGTTAAACCTGCGTTTCAATATGATTGACATTATGACATAACTGCCAATGAATGAATTATGAATGCAGACTTATAAATTAACATGACAAGAAACTCAAATGAAACTTAAGGGGAGGTTGTACTCATTTTGTACATTTTTGAACCTCTGAAAATCCATAAATATGGAACACCATACAAAATTATTTTATTAAAATTGACCATATGACAACCGCTGGGTAAAAATCAAAACATGATAAGTAAACTATGTAGTGGGCTCGATAAAAAAAAAATCGAGTATCTGACCCTAACTTATTTCAAACGTGTATATAGCTAAGAGATTACGTAACGGAAATATTTGAAAGTTATATAAAATAATAAAGCTTGTTTTTTAAAAGGGTCTGGCAAAAACAAAAATATTGAATAGTTACTCTGTTTTTTTTTTTATAAAAATAAAATCGCGGTTACGGGGCCGTGAAGTCAACACAGATCTGGACAAAATTCATATAAAATACTCTGTGACTACAACCGGCTCTTAAGTATTCAACTGACAGCAATTTGACGGCACTCTCTCAAATTATTTTTAATGCTCCTCTCAATTATAAACTGAATCATACGAGCACGTGTTTCAGACGCATCTCGAGGCACGTGTACCAGCACATGTATTCGACTCGTATGCATGTCCTGTTTAGACATTGAAGCGGCACCCAAATTATTAAAGTGATTGTGAATTGATCTGTAGTTCGTAGGGTCGTATTGATAATCGAGTTAATAAAATGTTGCTATTCAATTAATCGTTTAGCTACTGATAAACAGATTTAAAGTGGTACAATAGAGCGGCTATCAGAAGAAATATTTTAGAAAAACTGTCATCCAAATGCTTCAGTGACACCGTCTAGCATTGAATAGCAAACACGCGAATTAAATTTGTCTAACCACTACCAAGAATATTTACGTTAATAAACCGAAGTTAGGTCCAGTAATTTTTCCATAACAAGATTTGCAATAGCGTAGGTAATCCGCAACTCGTAATATTTCAGGCGGTCGCCTCCTCCTGCCAAGCAGTAATGCAAGCAAAGGAGGAGGCCGCACTCGTGAGGCAACGGTCCTCACGCTACAGCCGCCGCCGGGATTTCGATCCTGATTTCCGACCACCGTAGGCGCGGGTTTACAGACAGATCAATGGGTAGTTCGCCGTCCAACCGTTTGGTAACCGTCCGGACCGAGCCCAAGACGTCGACGGCGCGTACTGTTCCACACGCGCCTTAAGGATTTGTCAGCAAGTCAAACCGTAGGGGCCAGCGGGGTCGAAGCCTACTGGGGCCAAAAATCTATTTCTGAAAGGAAGGTTCGGCCCTGGTACGAAAGGCAACGAAGGAACAGGAGTGGGTTTTCAGTCAGTAAAATCTGACACCATCTCGCGCTCCGCCCAAGAGCGGGGAATGTCATTGGAGGATACTCCCAAGGAAAAAGAAAACTCGGTATATTTTCTCAGAAAATGATTTTCTTTTAGTGCATAGAGCGGATACAAACACGACTTGACGCGTAGGGGCGTCATACTAGACTGAGCGACTTATGACCACTAGGTAATAAGTTTCAAATGACGATTTTATTCGCTATGTCCTGTCTATTGGTAGTATATGTTTAATGTCTTTGGCTATTGAGTTGTCTTTTCTTATGCTTTTCTAATTATATTACTATTGCTTCTGCTAGCAATTTCACTACAACGTACTCCCGGGAAAAACAGTAGGTATCCGATGTCGTAAACTAGATAATTGACAACATGATAATTTTGCATTTTTTTTATTTGTTTGTTAAATTTTAGCCAAATTTCGTAGTTATAAAATGTTTACACGTTAAAAAAATACTTAACTATCATACATATACATACATAATGAAAAAAAAATTGGACAAGTGCGAGTCGGACTCGCACACTGAGGGTTCCGTACAAACTAACTTATGTAAATAGTTCAATCCTCAAATCGAGTCTCGAAGATTTTTCTGCATAGAAAAAAAGGTTATTTTATTTGTGACGTAACTACAAATTTTCAGTTTTCAGATTTATTCCTTTACTTGTGCTATATGACCTTGCTTCATGTCAAATTTCAGGGTTCTAGGTCAACAGGAACTACTCTATGAATTTTGATTCCCTTGAGAGTGTCTAAATATACGTTTTTTGTGAATGGGCCGTTACTTTTTTTTTTTTTTGTTAACTTCGTAGTTTGATTTTTCACAGCTTCAAACCACATACTCAGGTGTCTGATACACCTGAGTATGTGGTTTTAATTTCAACTCGATACCTCCACGCATTCTTAAAGGGTCTTGACAGACAGACAAACAGACAGACAACAGAGTGATCCTATAAGGGTTCCTTTTTTACCTTATGAGGTACGAAACCCTAAAAATAAACCCATAAGAACTACTAAAAGTAAACTAAAGTATGGCGTTAAAAAATCAATAAATTAAAATACAAATGGTTGAGCATTTTTTTATCAAGGTTAGAAATTATCAAATTTATCACTTGGTTGGTGGCCCGAAATATTGCAATTAGGTTGCGGCAAACTACGAAGGAGATGGCGGGACGAGCTACACAGATTTCGTAAGAACTAGCCAGAGGAAGCGTAGGCCCGTGAAAGAAAGGAGTGGAGGGAGACCTTTCCTCAGCAGTTGAACAGAACCGGCTAACACAAAACAAAAAAAATATATATTAGTTAGATTACGTTGTGATTGTTTCTTATGAGAACTATTAAAAACTCATTATAAAATCTGTCTTCCTATAGCTATTCATCTATACTTATTATTAAACATTGTAAGTACCTAATTAATCAACGTAATTACTAAAGTCTTTATCTAGACAATCAATGCAACACGTGCTTCTAAAGAACCGCTAAGTGATCAAGATTTTACATATTTTTTTGGAATAATCTTTAAATCCTTCAATACTTTTAATATCGATTATGTAATTGGGTACTTTCTTCTGTTTATTTTTATAAAATATTTTGTGCTAAGCTAAGGGAATCGTTTGTCTTGGTATGGTCATGTGAAGAGAAGGGATGAAACGCATGTTACTAAAAGAGCTATGAGTTTACATGTGGATGGATAGAGAGAAAAAGGGAGACCAAAGAAGAGATGAATGAAAGAAAAGGGAATTAGTGATAGCGTGATGAGTGACAGGACAGAATGGAAGAAGAAAAAGTGTTGCGATGATGATAATTTTGTGCTAAGCATCAAAAATAGTTAGGTACTAAATGAAGCAGCAGTTTGTTTTAAGTGGTACTGGGCAGGGCACATTGTTGGCAAAACAGATGGCCGTTGGGGCCGAAAGGTTCTGGAGTGGCGACCACGTACCGGAAGACGCAGTGTTGGAAAGCAACCTACAAGGTAGATCGATGACCTGGTGAAGGTTGCGAGACGCACAGGACGTTCATTGTGGTGACATTTGGGGAAGGCCTATGTCCAGCTGTGGACGTCTACCGACTGAAAGCGTCAGGCACTAGTTGGCCTGGCATTTCTGCTGAACTGGACCTATTTTGGTGAAGCCGTGAGGCACACAACTATATTTTTTTTGCTTCTGATTTTTTTTTTTATATTTATTTTTGTTTCGTGTTACCTAATGTTGTGTTTGTGCCTTGTGCTGTACCAAATAAATTCTTTTTCTTTCTTTCTTTCTTTTCTTGCTGAAATGATGAGTGTTTCACGCGCCTCAAATATATGTCAGCAAACTCAGTAGGGCCGATGCCTGCTAAGACCATGGCGGAATTTCTGAAAAGGAAACCCACAGTACTAAACCGTAAAGGGCAACTGAATGAAAACAGATGCGTTTTAGTCAGTAGACCACCCTCGCTCCACCCTAGAGCGTGAGAAAAAAGGACACCCGCAAATAACACGTGTTTAAAAAGAACACAATTTTGCCAACTCATGATCATAGCGAGTATCATCACGTGCACATGCGTGCGCCAATGCAGCGCGCACGCATATGTCAGTATAATTGTGATTAATTCGAACAACCTTTTTCTAGACATATCCTGATGAGCAATGTGAGTAATTTGTAACCAAGCAGACGTTATTTTGTACACACAAGTGCGTTTAAGGACAAGATTACGCAAGAGTAGATCTCGCAGGCACACATCTATTATACAACATTAGTTTTAGTATAATGCGAAACCCGAAACACGTGTCCAGTATTTTTATGTAAAGAATCTATTTTATAACTGTATCATGAAAAGTCACAAAGTTATAATATTATTAGGTATTTTACTTAATAATATTATAACTTTGTTAATTTACCATAACACCTAAGCTTTTTAAAGTTTCTATTAATATCCGCCGGGCTTTGGTACAGGCCATGGTCCGGAGCGAGGAGGAGTGGCAGGCGGTCGCCTCCTTCTGCGAAGCAGTAATGCTTGCAAAGGAGGCGGCCGATCGCGTGAGGCAGCGGTCCTCACGCCCCAACCGCCGCCGGGATTCCGATCCCGATTTCCGGCCACCGTAGGCGCGGGCTTGCGGACGGCGAGCAATGGGTGGCTTGCCGTCCGACCGTCCGGTAACCGTCCGGACCAAGCCCAAGTTGTCAACGGCGCGTGCTGTTCCACGCGCGCCTCAAGGAGATGTCAGCAACTGTAGGGGCCCAGCAGGGTCGAAGCCTACTGGGGCCAAGGGTCTGATTCTGAAAGGAAGACTCGGCCCTGGTACGAAAGGCAACGAAGGAACAGGAGTGGGTTTTTCTATTAATATATTAAGATGTATTTATATGTCATTAGTTGATTCTATTATGAGTTATGCTCTTGACAGCTAGGGTAACATTCAAAACTTACTTAGATAAATTAGAAGCTCTTCAAATTAGTTACCTAAAACTACTTGTTATTAAAAAAACTAAAAGCATTTGTAAGGGAGATTATAGAAAATTAATTAAAATCTGCATAATTCTACCGATCACCTTCAAACATAAATATCTTTTATTAGTTAGCCACCACAGTACCCAAGAGAATGTATACAATAATCATAATTACACGATATGTGGCTGCTGGTAGATTCAATGTACCCAGAGGGCCAGAATCACCAATAACTTTGGTGACAGAACACTAAAAAAGAGAATACCATACCTATTGGACAGTCTGCCGGCAGACATAAGGAGTGAAACAAACACAAATAGATTTAGATGTAAATTAAAATTATATTATTTAGAAATGTTTAAGTTTTACGCAGGCATCGTCCAGTCCATGGCCCTTTATGGGGCGCCGGTGTGGGCGCCGTCACTGCGAAAGCGACCGGCGGCCCAGCTGAACGCGTGCCAGAGGGTCATGGCCATACGTATGGTGCGGGGATACCGCACGGTTTCCCGCGAAGCGGCAAGCCTCCTTGCTGGCCAGCCACCATGGGATCTTGTAGCAAAAAGCCTTGCACGCATGCACGATTTGCGCGTGGAGATGCAACGCCGTGGTGAAACTCCGCTGCCGCGACAAGTCACGGCATGGCGGAAAGAGTTCCGGTGGGATCTCATGGCGGAATGGCGACAGCGACTATCGCAACCCAATGCTGAGCACGCCGTAATTATGGCGATAAGTCCCCTCTTTGAGGAGTGGCTGGAAAAGCAACACGGCGTCATTACCTTCCGCATGACACAGGTCCTCACCGGACACGGTAAGTTCGGGAAGTTCCTGCACCGGATTCGTGCGGAAGCGACGCCCGGGTGTCGCCACTGTGTGGACCGCCCGGAGGACACGGTGGAGCATACGGTGGAGGTGTGCCCCGCTTGGGCAGAGCAACGCCGTGTCCTCGTGGGGGCAATCGGCGGCGGCGATCTCTCGCGCCGGGCTTTGGTACAGGCCATGGTCCGGAGCGAGGAGGAGTGGCAGGCGGTCGCCTCCTTCTGCGAAGCAGTAATGCTTGCAAAGGAGGCGGCCGATCGCGTGAGGCAGCGGTCCTCACGCCCCAACCGCCGCCGGGATTCCGATCCCGATTTCCGGCCACCGTAGGCGCGGGCTTGCGGACGGCGAGCAATGGGTGGCTTGCCGTCCGACCGTCCGGTAACCGTCCGGACCAAGCCCAAGTTGTCAACGGCGCGTGCTGTTCCACGCGCGCCTCAAGGAGATGTCAGCAACTGTAGGGGCCCAGCAGGGTCGAAGCCTACTGGGGCCAAGGGTCTGATTCTGAAAGGAAGACTCGGCCCTGGTACGAAAGGCAACGAAGGAACAGGAGTGGGTTTTTAGTCAGTAAAAGTCTGACACTATCTCCCGCCCCGCCCAAGAGCGGGGGATGACATAAGATGATTTTCCCACCGGAAAAAAAAAAAAAAAAAAAAAGAGAAGAAATACAAATACATGTTCACTGGGTCGTCAGGGCGACTGTGGGGTTGTTTTGCTCCCGCACCCAGCTGTGCGCAGACGCCTAATGCCCGCTATATTATGCTGTGATCTGTGTTGTGCTTGGTGCCGTTGGTGTCCAACTTTTGACACTCTCAAGGGAATCAAAATTCATAGGGTACCTACTACTTCCCGTTGACCCGGAAGACTGAAATTTGGTATAAAGCAAGGTCTTATAGCACAATTATAGGAATAAATCTGAAAACAGTACATTTTTAGATAAATCACAAAAAAAAACTTTTTTTGACGATACGGAAAAATCTTCGTAACTCAATTAGGGAATTGAACTGTTTTCATAGGTAAGTTTGTACGGAGCTCTCAATGCGCGAGTCTGACTCGCAATTGCCTTGTTTTTTTTTTGTTTAAGAAATTGGTTATCCTATTTGTAGACAAATAATATGGGAATCGACGCACTACATTACCAGCGCATCGGCATTGATACACACACGCACATACAAACACTCTAGTGACGAAATTGAGATTTATCAAAATAGATAATTTTTATAACCCAAAATAACCTACCTATTTTAAATATGTAAAATTGAGTCTGTAGCCGATTCTGTATATGCTTCTTTCAAGATGATTGTATGTTTATTATTTTATTTAACATGGAAACGCATCGTGCCGTAGTTTTAAGATAATAACAAAATCATGAGTAGATATATCATGACTTGCAAGTTTTTATCTCAAATCTCGATGATACCATTACAGCGATAAAGAAGACTCACTATTGAGCAATGTTGGGTAATTTACCCGTTCTTTGCAAGCTTTGCTCCCGTTTTTTCAAACCCTTAAAAAATTCGTAAAGTGTCAAGAACATTGCCAATGAAGAGAAAGTATTAATTTTGTTGCCGAATTACTTATTAAGAGAAAGTATTAATTAATGCCGGAGAGAAAGTATTAATTTTATTTAATTTTATTTTGCTATTGTTTAATTTATTGAATTTTCGTTTTTTAATTCATTTCATCCGTTTTTAATTAATTAATTTGGATATATGAACTTTAATTTTAATGTATTTAATTTGATTTTAATTTATTTTATTTTATTATAATTGGCGTTCCAAGACCATGGTAACCGTTCCAAAACACCGGTACATGGTGGATGTCTCATCCATATGCGCAAAACGTTTTAGGAATACATTAATAAATTCGTTTATTTGTGCATTAACATTTTAAATGATTTAGTACTCAGCTACAAACAAATGTTGCACATTGAGGGACAAAGAAAACGCGAACTGCGGCCTCCTAAACTAGGCCAAGAGCCTTTGTACTAGGAGCCAATGTTCCTCCAGAGATTGTCAAATTGAGAACAGACGACATTGCAAGTAGTATAGCATAAAACACAGTATAATTCATTATATTTAAGTGCATATAAAATCGAAGTTAAATACTCTGTCGGAGTCTAAGTATCCAAATAGTTATAACTTGGGGATCTTTATGTCAAGAACTCAAGAGTGAATAGGTAACTTCTAGGCAAGCGTGCTCCATCGCCTACCATATCCTCGCTTTCCATCAGGCAAATAATTTCCAATATTGATCAAGCAAGAAATCATAAATCCGAAACGTTTATTTCAAATAGACCATTTACAGGCACTTTTGAATTGTCAAAACGTCGGTCAGTCAAAAAAAAAAGTGAAGGTAAATTACACGTTCCAAAACGTAGATCTCTATGGAGAAGAACGTGCAAGAAACTCCATGGACACTCTTTTAAATCATATATTTTTTTTTTTATTCGATATAAAGCAGTTCTTGACTGCGATCCCACCTGTTGGTAAGCAGTGATGCAATCATTGATGGTGAGGCGCACTAGTTTATTATTATGAGTTAGATCCTATCAATAGTTAAAAATAAACTCTTTCGAACAGTCTCACCGCCCTGGCGCCTCATCGGCTCTGGTAGGTCCCGTCAATTTTGCTGACATCTCTTTGAGGCTCGCGTGGACATAATACGCTGTCACAGAGCACTGGCCTGAGTTCTAGCTATGGGATACCAGCAATGGCTACATATTTATTCACATCTCATTTAAATTGTCTTTTAAATTTAAAGTAAAGGTACGGTAAAGGTATCAGCTTCTTGCAAATGTGTTCTAAAATCATCACAGTAATGATTGGTTGGTTTAATTTTCTCACAATTTCATTATTTATTTGTAGCTACGAGTAATATATGTCTAAGTACGTATTGTTCTTTTTTTTCTGTTTCTTCTATTAAATTGCTCATGCCATGTTATGTTTCTGTACATTAAGTACGCTTTTGTATAGCATTTTATCTATATATCTAAAAGGATAAACTGACTGACTGATATACCAACGCACAGCTGAAACTACTGGGACTAGGAGCGTGATTATATGGACGTGTTTTGCACAAAGCTTCCTTTTAAAGACATAGAGCACTGAGAGAGGATTTTTCAAAATTGCCCCCCTAAAAAGATGAAACTGAAGTCCAAAGTTTGTATGGAGAACCCTACTTTCACGCGGGCGAAACTGCTGGCAGAAGTTAGTACCTACATAAAGTTTTAATAAACTAATCTATCGTCTAACTTTTTTTATCACAATTTTCTTCATCGATCCGTTATTCAAGCTCCTAATCAAACATAACAAAGAACACGTCATGAGCACGTGTATGAAGGACCAGATTTCGCAAGCACACCTCACGCACATGCACAGCTAGTTTCACGTCCCGACGTCATTTTACGACCGTTAATATTATAATATGCGCGCGAATGACCCTGTTCTTGTGTTTTGTTTGGAAGCGAATTTTTGGTAGCGTGTGCGCATTGATGACTCCATTTTACGATCGTGACGTCATATGATGCTGGAGGTAAATCCGATTATATCTTTATATTGATCTGCTTATTTACCTTTTATGACGAACCAGATCCAGAGTGACCGCCAAGATTTGAAGAAAAGAGATTTGTTGAAAATTTATACGTTTTAATTATTAATTCTTTAACAAGTTTAATGAATAAACAAGTAGGTATGGCTTTGCCGAATACGTCCAGTTCAGCATATTGCCAGACAACTAAGTAGTCATAGGGCCCAAGAGTTCTGGAGTGGCGACAGCGTTCCAGGTGGACTGATACGGATCACAAGTGTCTGTGTACGAGAAGCACTGCACCTGTCTTTGTGGAGACGGTTGGGAGACTATGTCCAGCTGAAGAGGCATCAATTATATTTTCAGGGCACATCTTTGCACAAGAATAATCTATCTGCTCATATACAATATTTCTCTCTCCAACTAGTCGTTCAAAATATTCTTGCTGGGGTAACGTTACTCCAGCAGGAATCGTTTTTTTAATTTTTTTTTCCAAAACGACAACATACACTAATTTTATATGCGGCGCAAATTTACAACCGATTAAGCACTAATTATACGTTTCACTCATATCGCACTACGTGCAACTTTCCTGTTGGGGTAACGTACACGCTGTCGATGCTTTTTAATTGAAATCATGTTGATAATAAATCGTACATAATTTTAGATTCGATCAAACTCAAAAGACTTTTCTTTAAGATATAGGATAGCTAACCATCTTATTAAAGCTACATAAGATGGTTAGCTATCCTATCGAAATGTGGTAGAATACCGCTAACCATCACCGTTTCATCATCGGACCACCAGACTACACCACCGATGTTTGGTGACCATCCCACTGATACGCACAAAAACGATTTGGGAATAGTCATTCATCGTGCATACAGCTAAGTAGTGGAATTCTCAGCTGAAATCTGTATTGTCATCATCATTATTTCAGCCGAAAGACGTCCACTGTTGGACATAGGCCTCCCCCAAGTGTCGCCACAAAGAACGGATTCCCGCAGTCCTCACCTGAAATCTGTATTAGGTAATAGCTCCCGAGCAGTACGATAGGTTTGAAAAAAAAATATTTTTTCTATAGATTCATTTACACCATTATCAACATAATTATGATAGTTTTTACCCAAAATAAAATTTTATATGTCATGATAATTATAGTCAAATAAATCATTTTAAGAGTTTTACCAAGTTCTACCTACCAAATCTGAAGTTTAAAACTGCAAACTGTCCAAAGATGAAGTCATCCTTATACAAACTAAAATCAACTGGAATCCAATAAGACTAGGTTAAACAAAATTTACAAATTCAATACCACTTGTAATGTTACGCCAGAAAAAAAATAAACTAACATATGTTGTGAAATTACTAACAGAAGCGCCAGAAAAATATAGTTTAAATGTTCCGGTGTAATTTTATTATTATAAACAAAACAAAAATAATGATTCACAACGTGTGAAGGTAAAACATGTTACCACAAAATAGATTCGTGCAGAAAATACACAAAACTCTACCCGTGATAACTTTCTAAGTTCTAGACACCGTAAAACGGGGTAAATAGACACAAGGGTGACTAAAAACAAAACTTTGGTTTGGTTTTTCACTTTGATACACTATATATACTACATTATCGGCTTCTAACAAAGCATCGACTTTTTAAAATAACAATTAATTAATAACTTGATATGGGTAAATGCTGCAAAAAATATTCAAATATCGTGAAAATACCCTTTGGAGTTTTGTTTCTATTCACCCCATTTGATTGTACTGTGATGACAGCCGATGAAAGAGTCAACGCGACCCTGGAACGCAAAGAGCAACTGAAGGAACACGAGTGGCTTTTAGTCAATGAAAGTCTGACATTCCCTCTCGCTCCACCCAGATCGAGAGATGTCACTTAATGATTTTCCACATTAAAAAAACCTGTACCAACTGCTTAACCTGCTTACCGAGACACGGAGAGTTCTCGGGGATAAAGTGATTAGTGGATGATGTCCCATCTACGGACAGACTTTAGCAAGGATTGCTTTAATTGTTAATGTTATTAACAAGCCAGAGTCCTCGACTGCATATGTGTTCCTGCAATCACGAAATATTTCTAAACAAACCTTTTGAACACGTTTGTATCTTGACATCGCACTCTTTGTGTAGCCACTCGGTCATTTATAATTCCTATCGTACTAATAAGTACGTTAATACGCATAACTACAGTTAAGTATCTACATAAAGAATTCGCGGAAGTAAACGAGCAGAATAATTTTCAAATGCTTAGAAAATAAAATCCATTTTAGATGGGGTGACAGGTCCGGAGTGGAGCGGTTGCGGGGGCCCTAAATATGACAGAAAAGTAATACATAATAATAATATTCCACAACTATCACACAACACCGTCTAGTCCCAAGCTAAGCAGAGCTTGTGTTATGGGTAATAGACAACTGATAAACATACTTATATATTTCTAAATACATACATATATAGATAAATTACACCCAGACACAGAACAAATGAACGTGCTCATCACGTAAACATTTGTCTTGGGTGGGAATCGAACCCACGACCTCCGGCATAGCAGTCAGGGCCACTAACCACTAGACCAACAGGTCAGTCAAATACAGGAATATAATAGTGGTTTATGCGTTTAAAAGTTTGATGTAATGCTACTTCAATCTTGGGAGCACAGTAATTTCTACACTAAAATACGAATATTGTATGAGAAATTTGAATTTTAGTAGTCCTAATACATAGTCAATAAGAAAAAAAGTTCACGGATGTAAATAGCATACCATAGTATAATCAGCCTTATAACGTTCCCGCTGTTGGGACTCAGGCTTCATCTCTAGGAGAGGAAATGGGCCGTAATCCACCACGCGGGCCCAGTGCGGATTGGTGAATGTCACATGTCTTCGGATTTTTGGTTCTAGGACATGCCAGCTTCCTCACGATGTTTTCCTTCACAGTTTTGTGAGCAGTGGTGATGAAAATAAATTAAAATAAGAAAGAAAGAACGTTACCACTCGGCCACCACTGCTCCAATTTTCAAAAACTTAGAAAACTATACTCCATTTTTGATGGGGTAACAGGGCTGGTATGGGGTGGTTGCGGGTGCAAAACCCTGGTGAGGTGAGGCCCTAAATATGAGAGAAACAAAATAAAACTGGACTTAAGTAATAATAATAATAATATTCCAGAACTATCACACAACGCCGTCTAGTCCCAAGCTAAGCAGAGCTTGTGTTATGGGTACTAGACAACTGATAAACATACTTATATATTTCTAAATACATACACATATAGATAAATTACACCCAGACACAGAACAAATGATTGTGCTCATCACACAAACATTTGTCCTGGGTGGGAATCGAACCCACGACCTCCGGCATAGCAGTCAGGGCCACTAACCACTAGACCAACAGGCCAGTCGATGGTGTTGATGGTGGAAGTGGTTTATCTGTCATAAAGTTTGATATAATACAACTCCAACCTTGGGTGCAAAATAGTTTCTAGTACTAAAGTACAAATTCAATTGTAACAGTTCTAATAGTCAATAAGGAAAAAAGGCTAGGAAATTACAATTAATTAATTTTAGTATCGTTGATTACTAGAGGAAAACTATCTATTTTATTGCCTTCATTAAGCAGAATAGTAATAAATACAAACGAGTTAATTTTACTCCCGGAAAAACTATATTAATTAACTTATCGAAGGCTTCAAATCCTCAACGATTGACCGGCGATAGGTATCGTTCAATGACTTATCTTGTATATCTATTAATATCACGGAAATTGATTAGAAAATAATTGAAAATTGCACGTGCAAAATATATGTTATTTCCTTTATAGGCACCTAAATTTGTTTGTGAAACTGGTCACGTTTGACCACCTGATGGTAAGCAATCTCGTGGGGGCGTTCGGCGCCAACGACCTCTCGCGTCGGGGCTTGGTACAGGCCTTGGTCCGGAGCGGGGAGGAATGGCAGGTGGTCGCCTTCTTCTGCGAAACAATAATGCTAGCGAAGGAGACGACCGCACGCGAGTGGAAACAGACTTCCTTACAACTCAGCCGCCGGATCTCGAACCCGATTTCCAATAATCGTAGGTGTGGGTTTACGGCGAGCTACCCATTACTCGCCGTCCAGCCATCTCTAATCATCCAGACCGAGTCCAAGTCGTCGATGGCGCATAGTGTTCCAAGCGCGCCTTAAAGAGATGTCAGCAAAACCGTAGCGGCTCAGCAGGGCCGAAGCCTACGGGGCCATAAGTTCGCTTCTGAAAGGACAACCCGTAGTCCTGGAACGCAAGGCAAAAAGATACATAGAAGTGGGTTTTAGTCAGTAAAAGTCGATGTCCACGATGGAGAGACCACTTTCCATAAAATAACCTTTACAGTTTGGATTTAAGGCCCTAACTCCCGAGCAGTGCTATAAAACAGTGACTTTCTGAAGCCTACTCCTCGGTAAAGGCTGTGTCAACAGTTTTGAAAAATATACATGTTTATTATAGATTTATGTACAATATTATCAACATATGATTTTTTTCGTATTCGAATTAATTAACGACATGATATTTTTTCGCTTGCTTTCCCTACTCATTTCAAACGGCTTTGATCTTTAGAAATATGTTTACACAAAGAAATTGCTGGTTGAGTGTTCTTCAAAATATAAATAGAAAATGGATTTAAAAGTCACCGGGGCTCTATCCGACCAGATGTTCAAGGGGACTATACACCTTAAAGAGTTCCAGGTAATTGCTATTAGAAAACTGAGACTACGGAAGGGAATTCTACTAATACGCTTAAAATTCCTATATTGCCAAAACGGTTTTGATCGTATGCAATAAAGATGCAATGCTTGTGTGCCAGAGGTGTTTAACTAACGATATCAAAGTACAATATTTACTAGAACTAGATTAATTTTGTCTTAAACTATGTAACGATTTGATTAATTAGTGTTTTTGCTGTCCGATGACAGATTTATCAACACAAAATAAACTATTTCAACGGAACCTACATCAATTCGTAAACTGATGTTGTTCCGTTCGTGAATACACAGCTGTTAGCATGACATAGCATAATAAGCCTTTTAAAGTTCCCACTGCTGGGACTCAGGCCTCTTCTCTAGGAGAGGGAATGGGCTATAATCCACCACGCGGGCCCAGTGTGGGTTGGTGGATGTCACATTCGAAATTTTGGTTCTAGGACATGCCGGATTCCTCACGATGTTTTCCTTCACCGTTTTGAGAGTAGTGGTGATGAAATAAATTACACAAAGTAATCCGCCTAGGTGGGTTTGAACCCGCGACCTACAACTCGTAAGTCGGGGCCTTTACTACTCGGCCACCACTGTTCAATACACAGCTGTTAATAGAATATATTTTAAATTTACAATAACTAATTGTTAAATAAACAGAGAAGCATAAAAAAATATTTGAATGTTCCGATCACACAAATATAAAAAGATTGAGATTCATATTAATTTTAATTAGTTGTAAGAACGATGACTTGTCAGGATGCACTTGTTTTCTTGTGACGAGGAAGCGAGGCAGTGAAATATCGTTAGTGCAACGTAATTCATTTTATGACCTATGGCCTTATGACCGTTACGATTGTTGTGTCACATATTTACAAACAACTTTGTTAGGTTCATCATTTATATACTGACTCATTTATTTTAAGACTGAAATCATGGACGTCTTCCAGCTGAAAGAATGACAAAGATAATGTTGTCATAGAGCATAACAGTAACTATCGTTATATCACTAGTTAGAATGTTTTTTTTAATTGATATAAACCAGTGCTTGACTGCGATCCCACCTGAAAGATTCAATGAAAGATGTTGTTTCGGATAATAAGTTGATTATGTCTACGTTTTGTTATACCCATCCAATGCACCCTTCCACCCTTCTGGCTTGCCTAGTATTTTCATCAGAATACTGATAAATCACTCCTCAATTCCTTAATCAATCCATCTTACTCATCTAGTGAGCTGTACTCGCGATAATTCATGTAAAAGTTGAAAAAAGTGTATTTATTTCTCACAGCCAAAAGTATTTCCATTTTTAAAAAGTGACCTAGACTAGTTTCTAACAGTATGCACTAAATATTGACCATAATGTTGGCCGAAAAATTGTTACGTCCAGCCCAGCCAGTGACACCTTAGTTTGACCCAGATACTTGATCATACACCCAACATGTCTACAAAGTTTCGCTAACTATTTTAATTTAGCGAAAGAGATCAATAAAAGCCTAACTCTTGGCAGATTATATTGTTAAATATAAAACTCACTAACCTTTTCAGTTGACTTTATTTTTAGCTGTTGCTGGGCAAAGGCTTTGCCCATTAGCGTAAAGCCTTTGCTTTTTTTTGTTTGAAAGTATTAACTTTCAAACATTCTTCGATCACGTCTTCGCAAACCAGCCTTTTTGATAGTAATTCAAAACATCTCGTCTTTCTCAGCCGATCCTAAAGGCGCTTTTCGACTTCAGCCCTCCTAGCCAAGTTACAACCGTTTCGTTTCGATTCCACCAGACCACGTGACTGAGCGTTAAGATGACGTCAGAATAAAGGAATCGGAGGCGTGGCCTACTCGAGACTATCGACGAAAAGAGAATCGAAACGAAACGGTTGTAACTTGGCTAGAGGGCAGGCACCCACTGCAAGCTTATCCAGCGGCCAGTATGCCTGCAGCTGACGTGACCTGCTTATACTATTTGGGCAAAACATTTATTTTGCCTCTGTTATGCTGGTGTCTTTTTAAATACAGAAAACTCTGATTCATAGGTCTCTGGCAAACCCACGGTAAAATTATTAATCGACACACATCAGTTAAAAAAGGGTTGTACTTTTTCTTACTGAGGGAAGTTACATTCTGTTCCGCATATACGTGTGTTATTGTTAGAAATATTTTGATTTTGTTATCCCACATTCACTATGACGGCAGTACTAACCCAAAAATTCGTTATTGTGGTGAAAATCCCATGGACGTAAATTAATGCAAAATAAATTGAAAATAATGCATCACTGCACACATTTGTTTACAAACATGCTTGGGACAATTTGAATGAATTATGACGTCACATTTAAACAGTAAATTATTATTATTTTAATAGTAGTTACCTTCGGGACAATTGTATTGTTATAACAAATACACCTCTTCCTTCCTTAATTTAATTCACATTATAATACAATAATAACGTCATGACCACGTTTGGAAAACATTTGTAGCTCTTTCTGTGAAAATTATTATTATCAATTTATTGAAATATGCATTCCCATTAACAAATGACTTCATGGGCATAAAGATAACAATAAAATTGGTAACTTTTTAAAATCAATACAGTTGCACCTTTTGAGCGACCTTAAATTCGACCCTGGCTCGGACCACAAAGAATATGTCAATTAAAAATTGATTGAGTTAAGATTACTTTTTAAGGCGTTATTTAAACGTTGAACTTTTTGCTTTTGTTAAATAACGGAGTGTTTCATTAAAACTTGCTTTTTCAGCGTCTAGCTGATCTGCCCCCTTAGCCAAGTTACGTGACTGAGCGTTGAGATGCCGTCAGAACAAAGGAATCGGAGGCGTGGCCTACTTAAGGCGTTCAACGCAAGAGAATCAAAACGAAACGGTCGTAACTCGGCTAGGGGGCAGTTAATAAGACCAGCGATCGCCTACATGTGTCTTACATATTTATTTTTATACCTATATAATTCGACGCTTGAAGGAGGCCTATGTCCAACAGTGGACGTTTTTCGGCTGAAATGATGATGATGACCTTATATACTTATACGCAGCAGCAGTATTGGCTTAGTAGCAACGGCACCGACTTGCAAGTTGTACGTCATGAGTTTAAACCTAGGCGTGCGTTTTACTATTTCTAATTTATTTTATCAGCACTGCTCTGAAAATGGTGAAAAAAAAAACATCAAGAGGAAAGCGGCTCATGATTCACTAACGCGCTTTGGGCCCGCGTGTTAGATTACGACCTATTCCCTCTCCTAGACAAAAAGCCTAAGTCCCAGAAGAGAGAATAAAGACTTTGAAACCATCCAACTGATGTGCCCCAAACCGATTACATTAGAGAAGCAATAACAGTTTTAAACCATTAAAACAATGCGTTCAAAAATATATTAAATTTAAAAACAAAATTCATTACTTTTTTAGGGTTCTGTGCTTCTGTCTATCACCAGGCTTTTGAACCATGATAACTAAACAATTTAAATTTTTAGAGATGATGTATTTCTATTGCCGCTATAATAACAAATATTTAAAAAAAAATATTATACAAATATTTAAGTGGGGCTTCCGTACAACAAACGTGATTTTTTTAGCCATGTTTTGCTACAAACGGTACGGAACCCTTCATGCACGAGTTCAACTCGCACTTGGCTTGTTTTTAGTGTAGAAAATGTATACGCTAGGTATCCGTCTACCATGGTTACTATTGTAACACTTCTTGAAATGTTTGGTACCTTACTCGAATACTCGACCGACCTTAGTACAGCCCTGTCCTTCATTCCCATGAGTTATGTTGCAATAACACTACCGTCAAATTATAAACAGACTCGATAGAGTTCTGTGTGTTTACATCCGCCTGCCAAAAAGAAACTTGAGATTTTTAATAGCCAAAAATAAGATAGCATAAAAGTAATTTCTGCTTTTTAAAAATCTCGAATACATTTACAGTTGAGATTCAGAGATGAGACTAAACCAGTTCTGATGAGCATTTATGTTGGTTTTAAGTCAGTGAAAGTCTGAAGTCCCTTTCGCTTCAGAGCTTCCAAGGATGATGATGATTTGATGATTTCTCATTTAACCCTTAACCACAGACGTACGTACGTATATGGTACGTCACCCAAACGATTTTCCGTTCAAAACTTCAGTTACCGCGGAAATTTCTGCGAGTCCTTTTTGGTAGTTTCCTACTTGCCTATGACGCGTGTGCAGCGGTAGGGATACGTTTCTAAGCAGGTGAGTTTGACCACCCGACGTATGTGATACGTAGCGTCAGTGTTAGTGTTACTTTAAAAAAAAAAAATTATTTATGTTTGTCGGCAGATAAAATGAACCATAAGTGGCTAAAAAAACAGCGAAGAAATTGCAGAATCTTGGCTGAATGAATCTGACGAATCATCGGTGGATGAAAATTGGCCGTATCTTAGGCAAGGACAAGAATAATAAAATCGGTCAACCAAGCAGCGAATTTCATATGAAGAACTGTTATATGTGTTTGAAACAGAAACGTCGCTTGTCGTAAACCGGTCTGCTTGCAGTGCTCGAAGTAGACCTGGACCTGAAACAATTGTTGTTAAAAAGTGCTTTATATTATGATTTATGGCAATTATGTTTTTTTCCTAATTAAAGCCATCCTTAGTAATTAACAAAACCAATAAAAGAAGTTCCTATTGTTAAAAAATATTATTGAGTATTTTTTTTTAAATGTCTATTTAATTTTGTTTACGTGTTTGGTTATTGTTTAATAAATATTTTTCTATGATTAATAATACTGTTTTTTTATTATTTATATTTCATTTGAACGTGTCTTATGTTGTTACACTTTATTGATGCATCAAAAGGTCTTCAAAGTAACGTACGTATACCATACGTACGTCAGTGATAGTGCAACAAAATGACACGACAATGGTTGAGGGTTAAAAAACCTTTATTCCCAAAAAATTCTACAGTACCTACGGGCAAAATATTTTGACCGTTCTCAACTTCCAACAATTGGCTGAGCAGTAGTTTTTTTTTTTAAGAATATGGCTTTTTTAACTATATGGCGAATGCGTCTGTCACTTTGTTGTCCGTCTGTCTGTCTGTCTGTCTGTCTAGACCCTTTATCTCGGGAACACGTGGAGGTATTGAGTTGAAATTCAAACCATATACTCAAGTTTGAGGTCCCTTGAGCTGTGAAAAAATCAAACTTCTGAGTTAAAGAAAAAAAATATATACGGCAGTTTATGTCGCAAAAAACGTGTATTTCTACACTTTCAAGAGAATCAAAATTCATAGGACCTAGAATCCTAAAATTTGGCATGAAGCCAAGTCTCATAACACAAATACAGGAAAAAGTCTAAAAAATTTAAATTTGTAAATACGTCACAAAAAAAAAATTTTTTTGTAATAATCTTCGTAACTCAATTCGGGAATTAAACTGTTTTCATAGGTAAGTGGGTACGGAACCCTTAGGGCCCGAGTGCAAATCGCACTTTTCCAGTTTTTTGATAATCCTTCCATTCAAGACGTAAGTATTGATAGTGAAAATCGTTCGTTTTGTCCACAGTAAATCTAACTAAACACACGACGTTTACATTCAATAAACTATACGGTACAAACGTCAACGGTACACTTAAAACAATACACGTATTTACCGTTATCCGACTGCAGTCCTGCACTTTATCAATCACATGTTAATATATAACAAAACATTAATTGATTACACGTTGTTACGAATGATTGCCCAATACCGGCGCGTGTTACCTTATCACGTGTGAACGGTACCATTTTTACTTTGGAAAAATCGTTTGTTTGTGTGTAATGTGACCGCTCTTGACCTCTGTTCGCCTGGTGAAAACTAGAAAATTTTGAATGAAGTCTACAATTGGCGACGATGCTTATTGGCTCATCATTTGAAACCTTGGGTTTTTTTTTTCGGTAGGAAAATCATCCAATGACAACCCACGCTCTTGGGCGAAGCGAGAGGTTAAGTCAAACTTTTACTGATTAAAAACTAACTCCTGTTCCTTCGTTGCCTTTCTTACCAGGGCCGAGTCTTTCTTTCAGAAGCAGACCCTTGGCCCCAGTAGGCTTCCACCCTGCTGGGACTCTACGATTTGCTAACATCTCCATGAGGCGCGCGTGGAACAGTACACGCTGTCGACGACTTGGGCTGGACGATCGGACGGCGAGCTACCCATTGCTTGTAGTCGGCCGGAAACTCGGGAAACTCGCTCGCGCATGCACGTGCGGAGTCCTCCTTTGCTAGCATTACTGCTTCGCAGAAGGATTCAGCCGCCTGCCATTCCTCCTCGCTTCGGACCATGGCCTGTAGCAAGGCCCGGCGCGAGAGATCGTTGCTGCCGATCTCCCTCACGAGGACATGGCGGTGCTCTGCCCAAGCGGGGCACACCTCTACCGTGTGCTCCACCTTGTTCTCCGGGCGGTCCACACATTGGTGGAACCCGGACGTTACTTCCGCATGAATCCGATGCAGGAAATTCCCGAACTGAACATGTTCAGTGAGTGATGACGCAGGTTTCATGCGGAAGGTGAGGACGTCGTGAGATCTTTCCAACCACTCCTCAAAGAGGGGACTCACTGCCATAATTATGGCGTGCCCAGCACTGGCTTGCGATAGTCGCTGTCGCCATTCCACCATGAGATCCCGCCGGTACACTGTCGACAAGCAGCGGAGTTTCCCCTGGCGTTGCATATCCACGCGCGAATCGTGCTTGCGTGCAAGGACTGTTGCCTCCAGATCCCACGCTGGTAGGTCAGCAAAGAGGCACGCCGCTTCGCAGGAAACCGTGCGGTATCCCCGCACCATCCGGATGGCCAAGACCCTCTGGCATGAGTTCAGCTGGGCTGCCGGTCGCTTTCGCAGCAACGGCGCCCACACCGGCGCGCATTGAGAAAACGTCTTGGTAATACATTCATCTTACGTACAACTAAGGAGTGGAAATCTGTGTTTCCTGATATTTACAACTTGGGGGTTTAACCAAGAATAAATCGGCTACTTCTAGGCAAGCGTGTTTCATCGTCACATGTCATTGGAGACAGTAGTCAAGCGTGAGCCTACAGGCATTAAAAATAAATTTTAAAAAATAGTTGGAGAGCTTTAGTTGGTAAATAAAGTATGGAAGAATAAGAAAAGCTGCGCGGTCCTCAAATACGTTGAAATACGGGTGGCAAGAATGTAATGATAACCCTAGACTTCGTTGCCAGAAAAAAAAAAAAAAAATTGAAAAATATCTACTCTACCATAATAGAAAAACTGGCCAAGTGCGAGTCAGACTCACACTCAAAGGGTTCCGTCCTATTAAAATCGAGCAAGAAACGCCGACCAAATAACGTTTCTTGTATGGGAACCCCGTTTAGTCTTTAACTTTTATTTTAATTTTATTATTTGTTGTTTTAGCAGCAATAGAAATACAAATTCTGTGAAAATATCAACTCTCTATCTTTTTTTAAAAATGTTTTAAAAATTTAGTCCTTGACTGAAATCCCAGCTGCAGGCCTAGCCAAGTTACGACATTTTCGTTTCAAATGTCTTTCTACAGTCGGTAACGTCTCTAATTCTTTTGTTCTAATCACGTGACTTAACGTTGAGATGAAATCATTCCCATACATTTAAAGTTTTCTACTAGTGTTAACGATTGTAGATTATCAACTTGGCTTATCCCTCTGATGGTAAGCAGTGATGCAATCGTTGATGGAGAATCATACTAGTTTATTATGCGCCTATTTACTCTAGCCTTATTATAATCGGACGGGAAGACCGCTGCAGGCAAAACCTCTTAAGTTTTATGAGCTATACAGACCGCAGTCAGACGGACATACGGACGGACGGACAGTGGACGACTAGTAATAAACCTATAGATTTATTCATGTTAAATAAATGCGATTACTTTGAAAAGGTTTGCAATTACACGGCAAGGTCTTCTCCTTGGTCCACATTGAGGCAGGCTTAATGATCACTTACTTGAATCCAATTACATCACAGTGACTTATTGTAATAAATAAATATCGTAATTATTTATGTTATTTTGTAGTCATTTATATCAAAATAACTAGCAGTAAGAGAAATATCATTACTAAATACTTTTTTTTAATTGATAGATGACTGATTGATTGCGCTTGACTGCGATCCCACCTGATGGTTATAACAGTGATGCAATCGATGATGGTGAAGTGCACTAGTTTATTAAGAGCCTATTCATTCTAGCCTTGAAATTTCCTAAATTATAATCGGACGGGAAGACTGCAGCAGGCAAATTGCTCCAGTCCATCGATGTGCGCGAACTTTGCAAAGTTAAATAAAATTTTTTTTAATAAAGGATTCTTAAACCAAAAATGCGAACTATATATTTATACAAAAGATAGAACTCATATTACAAAATAATGCGAGTTTTCTTATATTTCATACAAAAATAGTTACAAGTACTGAGATATTAAAGAAAAAACCAAACACAAAGAATCCAATAAATACCTAATTTCGGAAAAAGAATAACGTACCTTTAATATAAAGTTTATTTGAACTTATAATTATTCCAAGTCAATCCAAAGATATGACACTTCAAAGCAACCCGTTTTAAAAAACGGCAATTTCTTAGTCGGACCTGTTCTAGGGGACTTCTAACTCCTCTATGAACGTGTTCACATTATTATTATTTTTTTTCGAGGTTTAAAGACTATCTAAGACAAAATTGGTTAGGAGTTTAAGCTATATACTTTTGTACATTTTCGTTACTAAGGTATACATTAAAAAAAATATGCCACCAAAAGGAGATGTTTCATTTTCGGCCATCAGATGTACATTTATCGAAAAAGCGAAAAAAATACCACAAATTGGGAAAAAACACTGGTGAATTTGAGCCCGATTTGTTGTGTGCAAAAAATAATAGTTTTTCAATTATTGCCATGTTTTAATCAACATGGCGTCTCGCTTGCTTGCAGACTTCATTCGTTCTGAAATCATGTCTCATCAAATCAATGTTACGTAGAAAATAATAAAAAAATGTGTGTATTCTTGTAGTGTTAAAAATAAATTACTATTATTCTCATATACATATTTTTGAGTAAACATAATTAAATGTGACCATTTCATCGTTTTACGAAAATCTTTAGTCGCCATTTTTGAAGTGTGTTTCTAAACGAATTCAAAATAACCGCCCGAACGCTCAAAGTGACTTTTGTCCCTTTTTATTTAAGAAATGATTCAAAGATTTGATGGTGCTTTGGTGAGCCACTTTTGTCTAATATTATATTAGAAAGATTTGTTTTTAGACCATTTATGAGTTTAGTTCTGAACACAAAAACAAAACAATTCTATAAGTTAAGTAAACGTCATCTCTACGACCTGTCATGGCTGTCATAACTCTTAGGACAAACGTCATACATTTTTAATTTTTATTTTCTACACAAAAACCATTTGATATTATGAAAAAAATGTTACTTTATTCTATTCAGGGGTAAGTTTCCCAACTTCGCTATTTTAGCGAGTTAGTTAGAGTACGTGTTATGGCCGAAACCCCATACAAAAATGAAACATCTCCTTTTGTACGGAAGTCCACCATTGTTCTTAACCTGTAGGCATAATTATGTTTGTATTTTAGTACAATCTCAATAATCATATTATTTTCCTGTTTTACATCCCAATGCGTAATACGAAGCGTTTTATAAGCTGGAAGTGGGCGTCTGTCATATTATATTACCCTTTCGGAATTTCATTAAATCTAACTGCGTACATGCAATTGACATTTCGATCCGTATTTACCAGATATTATTTTACAAAACATCTAAATGTGTAAGTACGTAACAAATTTTATGTTTTCTGGGTATTGTTAAAAAAACAACTTGATAATTATTCTTATCGGATATTTGTCATCCTAGGTTAGGTTCAAGTTACATAGAAGGCGGAAACTAGGTTAGTCATCATGACACACAACATATATACGTTTTATGTAGGTTCTGGAATGGCGACCACGTACCGGAAGACGTAGCTTTGGAAGGCCTCCTACAAGGTGGACCGATGACTTGGTAACGGTTGCGGGAGTCCGATGGATGCGAGACGCACAGGACCGTTCAATGTGGCGGCGCTTGGGGGAGGCCTATGTCCAGCAGTGGACGGCTGAAATGATGATGATGATGTATATGAAAAGTCTAGGTAACTGTTCTTCATCGTCGTGATTAGGTCAGAAAGGATTGGTCAAACAAGAGTCTATCAATTTAAGAGCTAAAATCACAATATAATTACACTAATATTTCACGATTTTTTGTAACGTTCGTTTTGTAACGTTCGTGTTCGTTTGTTAAGTCTGACACGCCCTAGATACTTAAACCAGACATGTTTTCTTTAGTTGCTCTTTGGTTTCATGACCGCGCGTTTCCTTTTCAGAAATTCTACGCGGCCGTAGCGTGGCCGATGGCTCTGCTGGTCTTCTACAGTTTAATATTATAAAGGATAAATTTTGATTTTATTACTTCAATAAATGTAGTTCACGTTGAAACTGAAGAACAGGCTACAGTTTCATCGTGAACTGAAAATCAGCCATTTTATATAATTTTTTTTTCGGGTAAGCTAGGAATTCTACAGATCCTGATTTTTTTCAAAGGTTTATTTAAAGGGATATGCTATGGTCTATTTTAAACACTGAAAGCGAATTATTTGTTACTTTGGTCATGGCATACATTACTAAATAAAGTGCAAAAAATTGTATAAAACCCCGACAAAAAAAAACAGAACATACATCTTATACATTTATTTTCTTTTCCACAAAAGTACCTTATAAACTAACATTAGTAAAGTTTTAAATTATTCCTTTGTGGAGACTGATATCCTAATGATATCCTGTCACGCAGATTACCAGACTCCCACAAACAGCATTTTGTTTTAAACCCTGTAACCGCCTTCGTGAGAGCAGTGGTGGCCGAGTGGTAACGGCCCCGACTTACGAGTTGTAGGGCGCGGTTTCAAACCCAGCCAGGCGCATTACTTTGTATAATTTATTTCATCACCACTGCTCTCTAAACGGTGAAGGAAAACATCGTGAGGAAACCGGCATGTCCTAGAACCAAAAATTCAAAGACGTGTGACAATCAACAACCCGCACTGGGCCCGCGTGATGGATTGCGGCCCATTCCCTCTCTTAGAGAGGAGGCCTGAGTCCCAGCAGTGGGAACATTAAAAGGCTGATAATGCTAATGCTATTGCTAACCTCCTACGTCGGATATGTCCGACAAACACGACAGGGTCGCACATCTACGACCAAATAACCCATCTCGTCAGCACTTGTGTTGTGTCACATAAAGAGATTGAAGAGCTAAACGAGATTTTTTTTAGTTGGCAAATCATCTAATGACATCCTTCGCTCTTGGGTGGAGTGGGAGGGCGTGTCAGACTTTTACTGACTAAAAACCCACTCCTGTTGCTTCTTTGCCATTGTTCCAGGGCCCCGGGGATCTCTTTCGCATCACACAGTAGTCTTCGACCCTGTTTAACCCCTACGTTTGCTGACATTTCCTTGAGGCGTACGTGGAACTACGTGCCGTTAACGGCTTGGGCACGGTCCGAACGGTTACTGGACGGTCGCAAACCCAAGCCTTCGGTGGCCAAAAATTCAAAGACGTGTGACAATCAACAACCCGCACTGGGCCCGCGTGATGGATTGCGGCCCATTCCCTCTCTTAGAGAGGAGGCCTGAGTCCCAGCAGTGGGAACATTAAAAGGCTGATAATGCTAATGCTATTGCTAACCTCCTACGTCGGATATGTCCGACAAACACGACAGGGTCGCACATCTACGACCAAATAACCCATCTCGTCAGCACTTGTGTTGTGTCACATAAAGAGATTGAAGAGCTAAACGAGATTTTTTTTAGTTGGCAAATCATCTAATGACATCCTTCGCTCTTGGGTGGAGTGGGAGGGCGTGTCAGACTTTTACTGACTAAAAACCCACTCCTGTTGCTTCTTTGCCATTGTTCCAGGGCCCCGGGGATCTCTTTCGCATCACACAGTAGTCTTCGACCCTGTTTAACCCCTACGTTTGCTGACATTTCCTTGAGGCGTACGTGGAACTACGTGCCGTTAACGGCTTGGGCACGGTCCGAACGGTTACTGGACGGTCGCAAACCCAAGCCTTCGGTGGCCGGAAATCGGGATCGGAATCCCGGCGGCTAACTAAATGAAATGGAGTATCTAGTCGCAAATACGCGACCCTGGCGAATAGGACACGAAAACACCCGACAGCCAAATCCGACGCGAGCGGTTAAAGGGTTAATATGAGCCAAAATATTTATTAATTTAGTTTAAAACCAATAAATTAACAAGAATAACTAATTAATTCAATAAAGTGTAGCTGTGGTTTATACTTGTTTAATGGATTCAGAGAAATTACATGCTGTTGATCACATTTTTCTGGATTTCCCTGAAAATCTGAGAAGGAGAAATGTGGTCAGCATTTCTTCAGCTCCGGTAAATAATAACAACAAGTTATTGTTCGTTCATTGTTGTGTATTGTAATTGTAATTGGCCTAGAAGACGGCGTGACAAGTTGAACTCCTACTTAAAGGATTGACCGGAAAAACATTTAATGACTTCTCACGCTCTAAGGCGGAGGGAGAGGGCATGTCAGACTTTTACTGACTAACCACTCTTATGTTCCTTCTTTGTCTTGCGTTCCAAGACTCCGGGTTTCCCTTTCAGATGCGAACCTATGGTCCCAGCTCCCAGTTGGCTTCGAGCATGCTGGGCCCCTACGGTTTCACTGACATCTCCTTGAGGCGCGCATGGAACACCACACGCCGTCAACAACCTGACCTCGGTCCGGACGGTTACCGGATGATCGAACGGCGAGCCACCCATTGCTCGCCGTCCGCAAGCCCGCGCCTACGGTAGCCAGAAATCGGGATCGGAATCCCGGCGGCGGTTGGGGCGTGTGGACCGTTGCCGTTGCCTTACGCGATCGGCCGCCTCCTTTGCTAGCATTACTGCTTCGCAGAAAGGGGCGACCGCCTGCCACTCCTCCTCACTCCGGACCATGGCCTGTACCAAAGCCCGGCGCGAGAGATCACTGCCGCCGATCGCCCCCACGAGGACACGGCGTTGCTCTGCCCAAGCGGGGCACACCTCCACCGTATGCTCCACCGTGTCCTCCGGGCGTTCCACACAGTGGCGACACCCGGGCGTGTCTTCCGCACGAATTCGGTGCAGGAACCTCGCACTAAAGAACACTAAACTACGATGCGACATTATATTGTAAAAATCTACAAACTCGCACGACAGATCGCAAGCACTTGCGAATAGATTCGTATCGCACATTGTATGGTCATCTGAACTGATGCTTTGCCGCACGAAATCGCAACGCAGCAATTCGCATCGCAGTTGTCTGCGATGCGGCGTCGTATCACATCACATCACAGTGTTTTGTGGGAATACATACACAAGATTTTTTTTTATTGCCATGAACAGTGCATTAAACTCTAAACCGTAACTTTGTATTTCGTAACTAAAATAAATAATTTAATTAAATGGCGATTAAGTAGTCTGGGCCACGTGTGTTTATTTCTCTGTTTTAATAAAATTGATTAGTACATCTATCACAGTCTTGGCAAATTCTTGGCATTGAATATGGCACGTTTGTATCGATAGTTGGTCTACAACATGTGTGGCAGATGGCACAGAGGCGAACAGTTCTTACGATAATATAATAGATGCCTAAAAAAGTTTAAATAAGTAGTGTTTGTGGATTGGGTCCGTGTTGAAATAAAACTGCTGATGCTGCGTAACTTGCTTGATTATTGTTTTCGCCACTCACTGATTAATCACGAAATCTCAGAAACTATAACACCTACAATTTAAAATTTGGCAGGTCCGCTAAGAACGGAATTTACGAAACTACTCCTATGGGGGTAAAACGGGGGTTGGAAGTTTGTATGGAGAAACTTACTTTTACGCGGGCGCAGCCGCTGGCAGAAGCTAGTATATAATAATAAAATACTTGGGAGAGGCCTTTGTCCAACAGTGGACTTCTTTCGGCTGATATGATGATAAGTAGATGCGTTCCTGTGGCATATTTTTTCACGCAGGTGAATCCACTGAAAAAAAACTAGTTATTTACAAAGAAACTATGCGGAATCAAAAGACAATACGAACAGAAAATATTTCTGACATATTTTGTGTCCATATTACGTCAATTTAGTGCGTGCGCGCAGTCACAAACGTCATTCATATAACGAAATATCCAAACGAAATCGACCTTTATTTTCTTAAAGACAAAGTTTAAAATAAATAATCTCAAAATATGTATGTAAAAATTAAAAATTTATTCAAAATTGAATCTTATTACTTTTTAACAAGATTTAAAATTTGATCTTTGAACAAGTGACGTAAAAATTTACATAAGGTGAGTGTACAAAACCGACACTGCCCAAATCAGAATGTGGGAAATAAAATTAATGAGACATATTAATGTTCCGGTCGCAGAGAGGATTTTTTATAAATGTAGTTTTTTCGTGGGATTGCGATAGTCTGTCTGTTTATCTTGTGTTTTTATTTTTATTTTATTTTATTATATATATACATATATATATATATCATTTCATTTATTCAGGTAACTAGGACTCATAATTACACATAACACCAACAAACAAACAACATTTAAATATTTCACACATAGTTATCGATGACTGCAGGTAACATGCAAGTCACTGCAGCGCCTTGTCTAAGGACAGTCGAGCCGGTCGGCTATCATCATCAGCACACATTATCGGAAAACAAACAATATTAACAACTAACAAAAACAACAAATTATGCAACTATAAATGAAATTAAAACCAATGACATGTTTTCGCATTTAAATAGCTATGAAGAGCATGCTTGATAAAGAAAAAAAAGTTAATTACAATGATAGTATTCACTGACACAATATTACGTCTTGCAGTGCAAAATAAAACTGTTATCGAACCAATGTTTGGTAAGCATTCGTTTGAATACACGCGGCTTAGTAGTGATTAAGTCAAGTTCAGAAAAGTCAATCAAATTATTGTAGGACTGCGCATCTTTTAAAGGACAAATCATGTCTGTAATTTGTGTAGCAGCGAGAAACTTTAAGAAGAAAAAAGGGTGTTCTAGCAGATCTAGTGGGGGCGCGGAAATTAATCTTGAAGAGAAGTTGCGGGGCGTCGATGTAAGATTGTGCTAACTTAATGAGAAAAGAGATATCTGTTTCAGTTAATAAAATATTCATTCTCTATTCTTAGTCATACTCTGTTCGCAGAGTGGTCACGGTCATTGATCGACTGATTTTCAAACCAAGTTTCTAACCCAATTTTCTTTTAACCCCTCCACAGCATAAATTTTTATAAACCCCGAATTTCTAAATACTTAAAGAAAAAATCTAGAAAGATATTATTTACATACTTACCTATGAACAAACTATAATTATATATACCATAAAACCAAAAAGGAACACTAAACTAATTGAAACTAACTAAAAACAATCTAAAATGCTAAAAAAACTCCTCTGCATCGCTGACGCCTGGTAATGGTCCCAAAAGACTCTCAAAGTCAGGACTTTACCAGTCAGTTTCTTCGTTTATTGATCAGTCCAAATTCTTGGACCTAGAACGCTAAAATTTTGCACAGAAATTCTTTTTATAACGATGTATACAAACAGTAAGACATATTTTTTCTAAATACACTCTCTAAGGGTATGAAACTTGGATAAAAACTTAATTTCACACGGGCGAAACCGATGGCAGAAGCTGGTGTTGAAATAAATAGTCAAAAAAATAGTCAAAAATTTAAAGTAAAAAAAAGAATCAAAAAATAAAGAGTCAAAAAAATAAAGAATCAAAAAAATAAAAACAAAAAAAAAAGTCTAAAAATGTTTTTATTTGTACGGGGAAACATACTTTGACACAAGCGAAGCCACTGGTAGAAACTAGTCTTTAATCAAATTAAAGGACCTTCACTCAGCTCCATATATTTATATACATTCTAAAGAAATTCTCCAACGAGTACTACTAAAACTAAATGAATTCACTTAATAAAATTCTAAATGAATCCAGAACATTCAAACAAAAAAGTAAAGCCACAAAAAACGACCAGTCTTGTCGGACAAAACGTTTACTTCCTGTAAGAAATTGTTTCGCTCGATTCACGAACAATTAAAAAAGTACATGTAACTGTCAAACCCTTATAAGGTATTGTGTTGTTCCTTTGTCGTAGGGGTGTTATGGAGCTCCTTAACCATAACCAAAAGAAACTGTTGTATATTCGAAATAAAAAAACCCGAGTGCAAGTCGAAATCGCGCACTAAAGATTCCGTACCATAATGTATACACGTAGGGTCGAAGGCTACTGGGGCCATCGGTGATACGAAAGAGATCCCCCGGGGCCCTGGAAAAATGGCAAAGAAGGAACAGGAGTGGGTTTTTTAGTCAGTAAAAGTCTGACACTATCTCCCGCTCCGCCCAAGAGCGTGAGATGTCATTAGATGATTTTCCCACCCGAAAAAAAAAAACATTATCTATACAACTTTTTTTACATAATTTATTTTATTCTGTTTTTAATATTTGTTGTAATAGCGGTAACAGAAATACATCTTATGTGATAATTCCACTGTCTAGCTATCACAGTTCATGAGATACAACCTGGTGACAGAAATATGGGCAGTAGAGTTAAGGTAGGGTCCCGTTTTTACCCTTTGGCTACAGAACCCTAAAAAAATCCGTAAACGAAGCCGATATAAAGTTTTGGATAAAAACGGAGTCTAAATGACCGAAAATAAGTTTACGCAACTGTGAAGTCCTGATATGGTATTTAGTTGTCCCTTTGTAGTAGGGCTGTTTGGAGCTCTTTAACCTTAAGAGCATTTATTCGTTAAAACCACGCAGAAGCCAAAGTCAATGATTTTCGACGGACAATATAACAATAATATGTTTAATTTCTAGATATGATCTAGACGTCATATTACTGGGAATTTCATAATCTAGGGTATGGTTTAAAAACATTTTCAAATGGTCGTAGTTTTTCCATTAGAACAGTTCTTATCCAAGCCGTTTTTAAAACTAGCGGTCGACGGTCTACGCAGATGCCAGATAGTACTTAAACTGTGTATGATAAACTTACAACAATTTTTACTTAAAAAAGATGATAACACAGACTAGTGCATGGATTAAAAAAAAACGATTGCTGAAAGATTTCATTCAAGAAAAGTAATCTCAAAGCTGTCATTTTAGCCATTTTTCGAGATTATTAAATGTGTTAGTTTAGGATAAAATATGAGGCCTTTTTGTTTTTTTTTTTAATTTGAATACATTTACGATATGGTATAACATTTTTTTAGTAACTTATTTATTTATATTACAATTTATCATTTAGTATCACTATATAATAGACGCGAAATCGCGGCAGCGCCAACGCGTCCGTTGGAAATCATTGATTTTGACTTCTGCGTGGTTTTACCAGATGAATGCTCTTAACTGATTATATCGAATATCTGAAATAAAAAAACATCCGTAATCGTAACCGAATTCGACATAAAAGTTTCGGATAGTTTCGAATAAAAACGAAGTCTAAATGACCGGTTACGATAGGTTTTTATTTGTTTTACCCGGCCAAGCAAATGATCATCTAGACTAGTAATAAAAAATCCTATCTATTTTTATTTTACTTTTATAATTTTATAATTATAATATCCGTAACCTAAACTATCCGAAACTAGTGGATCTGTATAATCCGTAATAATTTCATATCCGTAACCGTATTCGAAACTGGTATAATATGATTCCTGTACCGGAATACGGGTACCCGTATTCCTGTATCCGTACTTATATCAGGATCATCCCTACTTTGTAGGTCGGATGAAGGTCACTGAAGGTACCTAGTGTCCTTCAAGATGTTTTTATTCATGTTTACCGAATAAATGAACCATTAAGCAAATTAACTTTTTTTGATGGCACGTTTGACGCAGTGGTTAAGGCTATTGGCTGTTACGCTAAGTGTCACGGGTTCGATTCTCGCACGGATTAAATGTTATGTACCCACGATCCACGGGTAGTGTGAAAGCGAAACCTGGGGCCCTGGGACGAAGGAACAGAAGTGGGTTGTTAGTCAGTAAAAGTCTGACACTCGATCGATTACCGAGCGGCCGGACGGCGAGCTCCGGATGGTCGGACGTGGAGTCCACAGATCAATTAACGTAGTTTGTTGTAGATATATATACCGAATTATAGTTAGTAAAGCTAAGATTAGGATTGCAGTAAATAAAGTGTCAAATAGATTGAATTTTAAACATATTTAATTGATGTATTTCTTAATTAACATCTTGGTATTTTTAGAGAATTGTGTTCACCTTTCAAGACCTCTGTGAGTTGTAGTTGCCCTGGAGACCCCTAGCAAGTGGCTTTAAGGTGAACTTTAAAATAGATTCCCCGATGCGAAATTTCCAATTCACCATGCACTGATATCTAGATACATCTATCTAATATTTTTAATGCTGGTTTTGTCACACCGATGACAGCCCCATTTCTTGTCCAGGCAATTACTGTCCATTCCAGGTTGCCTGGAAGGGGTCGCGGAATGCGATAAGGTTGCCCATTGTATTTACGTATGTGTTTTAGTTTAAGTTTCCTTTTTATCTTTGTATTGGTGTACAATAAAGGATATAATAAAAAAATATAAATAAATCTATCCCTCTATACATGACATATATGATAAGTAAAATTGAAGTGTCTGTAATATTTTTTTTGCCACGCGCGACTCAGGAAGATGTCAGCAACCGTAGGGGCCAGTAGCAGGGGGCAGTAGCAGGGTCGGGGTTGAAGTCAGCCTACTGGGGCCATGGGTGATGTGAAAGAGAACCCCGGGGCCCTAGAATAAAGGCAAAGAAGAAACAGGGGTGCGTTTTAATCAGTAAAAGTCTGACACTATCTCACGCCCCGCCCAAGAGCGGGGGATGTTATTAGAACTTTGCCAGTAAAAATAAAAATAGTTTTTAATAGCAATTTCTTTGGCTAAAAAAAAAAATTGTCTGTGTGTGTGTTTTTAGGATTCTGTACTCAAAGGGTAACCATATTACTAAGAATCCCCTGTCCGTCCGTCCGTCTGTCACGAGGCTGTATCTCATAAACCGTGATAGCTCGACAGTCGAAATTTTCACAGATAATGTATTTCTGTTGCCGCTATAACAACAAATACTAGCATAGCATAGCATAGTCGGTCTATAATGTTCTCACTGCTGAGACTCAGGCCTCCTCTGTAGGAGAAGGAATGGGCCGTAATCCACCACGCGGGCCCAGGGCGGGTTGGTAAAATACTAAAAACATTATAAAATAAATATTTAGGTGGCTCCCATACATCAAACGTGTTTTTTTGCCGTTTTTGGACGGTACGGAACGCTTCATGCGCGATTCCGAATCTCGCACTTGATCGGTTTTTTTTTTGTGGTGGGAAGTCATCCAAAGTCTTCACCCACTCTAGGGTTTTTTTTATCGGACTTTTATTGACTAAAACCACACCTTCCTTCTTTGCTTTGCGTTTCAGGACCTCGAGTTTCCCTATCGGAAGTCAACCCATAGTCCCAGCAAGCTTCGGTCATACTGGACCTATATTTTGCTGTGATCTGTTTGAGGCGCTCGTGGAACGTTGATATGTCAGTCAGTCAGTTTTTCGTTTTATATCCCCTCACACGTATAGGGGTATTATTATTACGTAATTGCGTGTTTTTACGTAAAATCACCAAAAATAAATTAAAAAAACTTTTTCTGTTTTTTTTTTTTTTAACAAAAAACACGAAGATATAGAGACCAAAATTTTCGGCCGAATAAATTTCATACACCCGTGTGTACAAAAACGATATTTTTGAAGGTCACTCAAGTTGTACAGACGTATGTACAATTGACCTCGAGGGGATATTATACAAGATTCTGATAGCGGCTTCACCCGCGCGATTGTTCGTTTCTCCACACACTACCAACCCCCGTTTTACCCCCTTAGGGGTGGAGTTTCGTAAAATCTGTTCTTAGCAGATGTCTACACCCTATAAGGAACCTACCAGCCAAATTTTAAGTGTGTAGGTGTTATAGTTTCTGAGATTTTGTGATTAATCAGTGAGTGGTATTTTGCTTTTATATATAAAGATAGATAGAGTTTGATTGTACTACACATTCGATTGTAAAACTAACCTACCTGAATAACGGGTAAGGTAAGGTTACTCAAATTAATTAATTTATTTATTACTACTGTAAGTAATAATTTATTGCTATGACGTAATTAGTTTTCGCTATTGTTTTCGTTTTAATTAAGAATAAATCTATAATGTTGTATTTATTTACGTTACATATGTCGTAAACTGATATTTGGAAACTAGTGAGTTGTTGATTTAGGTAGTGACATTTTAATTAAAACAATTTCAAAGAAACACTAAATACTCGTAGTAACTATGAACGTATACTATATGAGGCTCTACTATTAGAGTTCCGTGTGTTCAGGGTTCCCAATGTAAGAAGTTTTTTGTCTGAGTGGATAGAAGCTTTTGATAGTCACAGGGTTATGGTCTGGTATCTTTATTAAAAAAAAAAAACATATTTCAGTCATTAAACCCCAAGCGAACGCTGACGTTAGCTCTCTCATTGTCTTTCTATTTTGTCTCTAATTACGGTATTCGAAAGGTTAAAAAATCCCAATCCCGCAAATCCCACGGGACCCGCGGAAATGCTGGCATCAATCCCGCAAGCTTGCGCGATCACGATTCTGATGCGCGATCGGATTCCCTAATTATAATGTCATTCATTTAATATTTTTGCTTATTAAGGAGAAAGGTGTGCCTGGGAAGTATGTACAGTTGATCCGAGCGATTTGTTCGTCGTTTATACCGCGTACATCGAAGGACTGGAACAATTTGCCTGCTGCGGTCTTCCCGTCCATTTATAATTTAGGCATCTTCAAGGCTAGAGTGAAAAAGCTCTTAATAAACTAGTGTGCCTCACCATCAACGATTGCATCACTGCTTACCATCAGGTGGGATCGCAGTCAAGCACTGGTATAAATCAAATAAACAAAAAAGGAAGTTAGTGATAGCATGATGGGTGATAGGACAGAATGGAAGAAAAAAACGTGTTGCGTAGACCCCAAATAACTCGGGACAAGGGCAAGAAGATGATGATTTCATATTTTTGCTCTAACTTGACGCACGGAACCCTTAGAACGCGAGTCCGTCTCGCACTTACCCGGTTTTTTTTCCGATGAAATAACAATTAAATTCAGTAGTTAATGTAATAATAAGTAATATATCCCATTACGTATGAGTTCATCAAAACAACTCGTTTATTTTTCCGGGAAGAAACTAAGAAATATTTTGCGGTTGTTTTTATTCGGTAATGGATTCTTAATTAGGTAAACAATTGAAAACAATGGAGTTATATTGAAGTTCAATAAGTAGTAACCACTAAATACAGTTGGTTTATACACATTATATACGTCATAACACGCTTTTCCCTGTGTGTAATCCTACATCGATATTTCGGTTTTCGTTCCAGGTAACTCCCGGTAAACCAATAAAAGAAAGAAAGAAAGAAAATGAATTTATTTTGTCACAACGCAAGGCATATATGTACGCGAAACAATATATCAACGCAAACAATATATGTAAACACGAAACCAACCAAAAGAGAACCAAAGAAAAATATATATATATATATATACAATTGTGTGCCTCACGGCTGCGCCAAAATAGGTCCTGTTCAGCATGATTGCTAGACAACTAGTGCCTGACGCTGGTTTTCAACTGAACCTGAGGTTGTGACGTAACGGACGCAAAACAGTTTTATAGTGTAATATATAGCGGTGATGCGTATTTAAATAATATAATACATCATAATAGAATGTCGATAATTAGAAAATGTGATAAGTGTGATAAATAATCATAAGATCTTAATTATATGTGTTTGTCGTCGTTTTTTGTCCAATAGCCCTCGCAAAGGCCCAGTGAAGGAACTCTGTGGGATTTAGTCCTTTCGTTCAGTCCATTCAAAGGTTAGATACACTTACAGACGTAAGAGATGGATATTGCCCTGCGCGATAAAACCGTTTAGTGTGCCTTCACTTGTTTTTATATTTAAAAAAAACGGGTTAATATGTGGAGTATAATAAAGTACAAGTCTAAATATAAATAATCATGTAATAAATAAATAAAAGTCTAACACCATACGAAATACTAGTTGAAAAATCCCAGTGCCGGTCCCCTTTGGTCAGCTGTGTAGTTGGCTACGTGAACACATACATATACAAGCAGAATGATGGTGATCCTCGACACCAGGATGCAGGCAGGTCAAGGAGGCCATGCCACACTTCAATAAAGTCCTCACCTAAAAACTTATGAGACTGGACAGAGGCGGCCTGCGCCTGGTGGCGGGGACCATCAACGAACACTGCACACTGAACAAACACCTCACTAGACTTGTGGTGTTTAAATAAATTACTCAAAAGCGCCGGCTGGGTTTGAAACCACGACCATGAAAGTCGGAGCCGTTACCACTAGGCTACCAATGGTGTTCTTCCCACTGTGGCTCATATTTTAGTTGAAATTAATTCCTTTAGGTCTCAATTCTAACAAATCATACTACTGAACTGTATTGTCTAAGGCTCGTGCCTCAAGGGACGCCATGGCGGTGCTGCTAGAGCACAGCCAAGAAAATACATGCAGTTCTATGGTGTGTACCTTACCTGGCTACTGTTGATCACAGTCAACCATACATTTTTGGCATCATGACCTGGCAACGCCGCCATGGCGTCCCAGTGAGGCATGACCCTAAAGGTGGGCCACGTACGACGATCTGGACGCGTCGACCTCCATACATTTTATATGGCAACTAGACTTGCAGAGCTACATTAGATCCAAGCCACGCAACGCGCCGCTACGTACAACTCAGGCTTGGTCCACGTGTGCGTCGGTCTAGTGTAATTCTCGCTTAAAACAACATATTTATCTCGATCTACACAGCTTACTACATTCTAAGTAATATATATTGTACTACAAATAAATAATTCATGGCTTGCGTTCATTCACAGCACATGGTACATTGTTATCTCAGTTCCCAGAGCTCTGTCTGCCCCACTTTCATTGATTGCGTCATGTTTAGTTCAAGTGTGCTGTTTTTGCGATTTCCGTATTGTTTTTTTTTTAGTTAGGACATCATCTAATGTGTCTGACGTCTACTGACTAAAATCCACCTGTGTCTTTCAATTGCCCTTTGTGTTCCAGGACCACGGTACCTTTTTCAAAAATTCCCGTGGTGTTTTTGTTGGGCACGCGAGATTCTTATTGCTGGCCTATGTAGATTGAAGTAATTAGTACTAGGTACCTCCCTGTTTGTTGAACCATAGAAAAATGGGCTTTCTTTTTTTGATGGTGAGATATTATTAAATTACTTCTCTCGCACTGGGTGGAATAAGAGGAAGTGTCAGATTTTAACTGACTGAGGGCCGACGCTGCGTTACGTGGTTAAATAAATGATATACTTAGGTATTAGCGGATAAATTCATCACACAAACATTTGTCCTGGGAATCGAACCCACGACCTCCGCCATAGCAGTCAGGGCCACTAACCACTAGACTAACAGACCAGTAGTAAACAGACAAAGTTTAAACATTCAAGAAAGTCTTTTTATATTGTCGGTTGTGCCGCTACAAACACAACCAAACTGGCCTGCGCAGGCAAAACTGTAGTATTTCTATTATTTAGAAAAATCTTTGAAATTCAATTACCACACTCTTGCATAGAACTTCTCAGCTATTATTATCTGCTACAGCCGTTACTGACACATCCCTTGCTATATACTTACACACGAAATTAAAAATAACTGTTTATTTATACCCATCCGGGCATCACGTTTTGGTAGGTGTGTTTCAACAGACTGACAGTCTCTTCTCACTCTTTTTTATGTAAATATTGTGGGTGCAGTTGAAGGAAAAGATTACGAAATTTATCTATTAGTCAGGGGCGCTGACTCCGTGGGTGCTTGGGGTCTCGAGCACCCATGAGAAATAAACAGTGGGTGCCGAGCACCCCTGAGAATAGACATCAAGAAACAGATCGAAAAAAATCTTACCATCAGGTGCGATCGCAGTCAAGCACTGGTTTAGATCAATTAAAAAATAAATTCAGTAATCAGGTTTTAGGGAAAGGGCGTTTTTTCATTACTCGTCGAACCATTTAGCGCCGGTTGAGAAACAAGGGTCGTGGGTCCGGTTCCCGCACAAACACAACTGTTTGTTGATGAAACAGATATTTGTGTTCGGTCTGGGTGTTTGTGGTACCTTCGTTGTTCCTGGTTTTCATAGTACAAAGGAAAACCTTAGTTTGAGACCAGGACAATGTATGTGATGTCACAATTTATTATTTATTAACGATGCGAGCAATGGATGCCAGTTACTGATCCGTTAACAAAATGTCGATCAGTGTGTATTTCTCTTCTCACACTTCGCCACTTTATCGAGTCATCAAATGAACATGAGCACCCATTATGTTTTCTAAAATCGGGCGCCCCTGCTATTAGTCATTTTGTTTTAGAATCAATCAATAGAGGTTATCAGCAACGAAGACACCACGTTGAAATACCGGCCAAGTGCGTGTTAGACTAGACTCATTGAATACTTCCAGATTGTGGATAGTGTTTAGCATTTTGCAAAGTAATTACTGTGAAAAAAACTCTAATTACTGTAAGGGTGCGGCCCTCACGCCGCAGCCGCCGCGATCCCGATCCCGATTGCCGGCCACCGTAGGCACGGACGCGGACGGCGAGCAATGGGTAGCTCGCCGTCCGACCGTCCAGTAACCATTCGGACCAAGCCCAAGTCGTTGACGGTGTGTACTCGTACGCGCGCTTCAAGGAGATGTCAGCAAACAGTAAGCGCCAAGGGGCCAAGGGTCTGCTTCTGAAAGGAAGACTCGACGGCTCTGGTATGAAAGGCAACAAAGGAACTGGAGTGGGTTTTTAGTCAATAAAAGTCTGACACGCCCTCCTGCTCCGCCCAAGAGCGAGGGATGTCATTGCATGATTTTGCCACCGACAAAAAATAACCATAGCAATTTTATTTTCATTTTTATTATTTGTTGTTATTATCTCCTAGAGAGAGGCCTGAGTCCCAGCAGTGGGAACATTAAAAGGCTGATTGATTATGCTTATGTTATGTTATTATAATAGGTACCTACAATAAAAATACGCACTGTGTAAATTTAAACTGTCTAGCTATTACAGTCCATGAGGTATAAAGCCCCGCTGACAATAGTTCGGTTAGTGTTAATATGTGCAGGAGAACAGAAGTTACCGGCATTAGGTAGGGCACATTGCTCGCAGAACAGATAGTCGATAGGGCCTGAAGGTTCTGGAGTAGCGATCGCATACTGGAAGATGCAGCGTTGGTAGGCCTCCCACAAGGTGGACCGATGACCTGATAATGTCTGTTATATTAGTAGTTTGTATTATACCCCCAGAGATCAGAGATCAGAGAACAGTGGCAAAGAACCGAGAAAGTTAGCACAGGAGGCATTTATCCTTTTTTTTTTGTTTTCGAGGGGAAACCTTCAAAAGGCGCCCGAACAGTAAATTGTAATTAAGGAATAAACGGGCTATTTTATTATTACCATACGGAGATGTCCGAAAAAGTTACCGTGGCCCTGGATCGCACAAAGCAACTGAAGGAACATATGTGAGTTTTAGCCAGTAAAACTGACATGTTTTCTTGCACCACCCAAAGCCGGAGAAATGATGCGGTGACTTCAAGTCAATATTTGGTGATAAATGCGCTTTTAAGGTTACACTAGTCGATATTTTTTCCATAGAAATTTTGGAGGGTATTAATCCACAGTTTGACTTTGTACATCCAAAATAAAATATGATATTGTTTTACCTTATTATTAATTTTGTCTGTACGGAAACAGAAAAACAAAAAAAAAGTGGCCATTAAAAAGTTATGAGCCAACAAACTTTTTGTTTTTTGATGATTTTAGCGCAACTTTAGGTGTAAAAAAGTAACAAAAATTGTACAAAATCTTCAAAACGAAGTCGGTACCGACAAAGCTTTTACCTAAGAGTTCTATACAATTTATTTGTAATAAATTTATGTAGTGGTTTTTTCATAAAACTCGATTTTCCAAAGCACTACTCTCAGATTTTACGCACCGTCTTATGTTGTTTCAGTTCGGAACGGTGTTTGTGTGATTGCGAACAATGAGTAGTGCATATAGACTAGCGTCTAACTGCTCATATTTGATATTATCGCTGTCAGACACAATATCAGCCCCCCTAGCCAAGTTACAACCGTTTCGTTTCATTTACTTTTCGTCGATCGCCTCGAGTCGGTGACGCCGATTCCTTTGTTCTGACGTCATCTCAACGCTCAGTCACGTGGTCAGAACAAAGGAATAGGAGGTGTGACCGACTCGAGGCGATCAACGAAAAGAGAATCGAAACAAAACAATTGTAACTTGGCTAGGGGGGCTGATGAGACTTCGCACATTTTGGCCTCACCCATCAGCGAGTTCGAGCCCGCGACTAGTTCAGCGTCATTTCGCTACGGTACCACAACAATTTGTCTGTAACTAGTTAACCATTTTGTTACAGGATCAATCACTTGGAGTTTTCAGCAAAAAATCACGTAAAAATAGCAGATGGTTTGTTGTGATGTGTGTTAAAAATAGCTGACGAATTGTTGTGATATATGTTAAAATTGTTGATGAAATTGTTGTGAAGTATGTTAAATGTTGAAGATGGAGTAGCAAGAAGAATTTTAAAACTATCCAGTACATTCCAGTCGCAAACGATTTGTTTATAATTTTCAGGTTGCGTTTTGATACTTCCTGAAGTAATTTCGAGGTGCGAATATGATGATGTCGATTCATTTCATACAAAAAAACATGAAAGTTTTCTTTCAATACTAAACAGCTTTACTTTGTGTGTTAAAAGATATCTGCCTATTTGGTCTTGGTGGGAGTAAGTGTTGCGCTAATCTGAGGTCCTGAGCTCGATGACCAAGTCGGGTAATTTTTTATTGAATTTATATTTATTTATTTAAATTATATATACAATGGTACATAGTCGTAATTAATGCATTACAGTGTTCGTTCACAGTTGTCGTTTCCGTTCTAAGGCCACAGGTTTCCTTTTCAGAAGTCTTCCAATGGCCCCAGTAGGCTTCGGCCCTGCTGGACCCCTACAGTTGGTTAACATCTCTTTGAAACCACGTGGAACTTGTGGCACGTGTTTGTTCCTCTTCACTGAAGAGCCGTTGATCCCCAGAAGTTTCAAGTCACAGTTGATCTGAGTTTGGATGTCACATTCCACATACCAAGGTATGATGTTATTTTATATATAAAATGTGTACATATGTATACATAAAATAACATCATACCAAGGTGTATTATGTATGAAATTTGACATCCAAACTCAGATCAACTGTGACTTGAAACTTGTGGGGATCAACGGCTCTTCAGTCAAGAGGTAAAAGGATATTTCGTATTACGTAATAACCTATAAAATTATGTCAATAAACAGTGTCAAATTCGTTCTACTCGTGTAAATATTACCTAGTTACCCAAACACGTGATATCAATGAAGTATTGATATTATTTACCTTTACAGCAAAACAAATCCTAGTAGTTTCCTTTTATGTACCTATACAATTTTGTAAATACCTACACTTTGTTGGGTAAAACACACGTTACATCTTCGAATGTCACAAAACAAGAAAGTTTTAAAAGGTTGATTTTTTTTAGGAAATGTCGAAAAAATGTGCTAGAATGCAACTCGACATACTTTTTTTCATACAACCGCTCTTATGCGATTATGACGTTATTTTCCATTTTTCATTAGATGTTTTGAAAAAACAGTATCTTGTGGATATTATCTAGGCTTCTATTGAAATCCATTTATAAATTTGTGTAAAACTAATCCAGCAAAGACGTCTGAAAATCTGCTATTTTGCATGAATTTTGAAACTTCATAATTTACTCAAAAATTTAAAAAAAATCAAAAAGTATAACAATAGAATCCTTGCAAATTTAATCAAGATTCTGAATAACGACAATTTTTTTCTAAAACTTTTGTGGGTTTAAAAAAACACGTATTTCCTGAAACAAGTGTTGTAAAATATTCGAGTAAATCACGGAATTATCGAATGCTAACAGAGTTTTCAGGAGTTATCTTTCTTTTTTCGTGTTGCCTTTTCGTCAAACATCGCGTTGGATTACGTTTGATGAAGTGACAAGCTTTTAAACCATGACGATAGGCGAGTGGAAAGGGACCCTCTTAATCAAGCAATAGTATTGTAACAATAGTTACCTGACAGCGTAACAACGTTGGTAGGCTTTCCATAAGGTGGACCCATGACCTGCAGGGTTACCATGACGTTCAAAGTAAAATTGTTTCATTCTTATTTCAGTGTGGGTAGGAGACAGAGCTATACAGGTTGTCTAGCGCCATCTCTTACCCACACTGGAAATAAGAATGAAACAATCTTACTTTAAACGTCATGGTACAGGTCCTCACCATGACAAGTTTTTTTTTTTTTTTTTAGGTGGGAAAATCATCTTATGACAAATCCCGCTCTTGGGCGGAGCGGGAGATAGTGTCAGACTTTTACTGACTAAAAACCCACTCCTGTTCCCTCGTTGCCTTCGTCCCAGGGTTCGGGTTTCGCTTTCACACTACCCATGGCCCCCGTAGGCTTCGACCCTACTGGGCCCCTACGATTTGCTGACATCTCCCTGAGGCGCGCGTGGAACAAAACGCGCCGTAGACGACTTGGGCTTGGTCCAGACGGTTACCGGACGGTCGGACGGCGGGCCACCCATTGCCCGCAGTCCGCAAGCCCGCGCCTACGGTGGCCGGAAATCGGGATCGGAATCCCGGCGGCGGTTGGGGCGTGAGGACCGTTGCCGTTGCCTCACGCGATCGGCCGCTTCCTTTGCTAGCATTACTGCTTCGCAGAAGGAGGCGACCGCCTGCCACTCCTCCTCACTCCGGACCATGGCCTGTACCAAGGCCCGGCGCGAGAGATCGCCGCCGCCGATCGCCCCCACGAGGACACGGCGTTGCTCTTCCCAAGTGGGGCACACCTCCACCGTGTGCTCCACCGTGTCCTCCGGGCGGTCCACACAGTGGCGACACCCGGGCGTCGCTTCCGCACGAATTCGGTGCAGGAACTTCCCTAACTTCCCGTGTTCGGTGAGAACCTGCGTCATGCGGAAGGTGAGGACGCCGTGAGGTCTTTCCAACCACGCCTCAAAGAGGGGACTCACCGCCATAATTGTGGCGTGCCCAACCATGACATGTTAACAGTTGTGTGAGCGAGAAAAAATGGATGGAGCTATACATGCTTATGGAGTTTTAGCTCCATCCCTTTAACAGTTCAGTTTATCTCGTCAATTGGATCTCGTTAAGAGCTCGTGGTAGAGCCGAGATAGGGTTTGTGAGGGTCGCGGGAATCCTATGGATGGTTAAACCGTCTTTGTAGCAACATTTGAGAGAGGATATCCCTCTCTCAAATGTCCAACAGTGGACGTCTTTCGGCTAAAATGAATAAATAGTGACTTTATAGTACAGAATTTTACCACGCAAGTCCAGCTCGTACTTAGTAGGATTTTTCACGGTCGAAGATATTATCATACCTATGAATAACTGATCACATTATTAATGAAAATGGTTTATTCTGTTAGAGTTATCAGCATGAATGCCCGCTAGGACCGCGGATCCTAGAAATCCTAGAAAACAAAGGACAACTGAAGGACACAGGTGTGGTTTTAGTCAGTAAAAGTCTGACACGCCCTGACGCTCCTCCCAGACAGGGAGAAGTCATTGGATAATTCCCACCTTTAAAAAAAAAAGAAGTTGCCAGACTAACAAGTTCTAGTTGAATTAGACAGGCAGTTGTTGGCTGTTGTCACACACACACAAATCTGCACAGTATCCATCACATGAAATTTATTATTCACAACAAAAAACACAGAAAGTAAGTCATAATTGTTTCTTCAGATAAAATTAAAAATCTGATCATACTGGCACTTCTGCATCAACGCCTCCTTCCCATCACGTTTTCTCAAGGTTCTAAAGTGTCTGGTGTCCACCTCCGGTGGCCTAACGTGTTACGTCAGAATCAAATGACTGAAGTCTCAATTAAAAATTCCTTACCAGTTCCTTTTTTTGAAAAATCAGCTGGTTTGTTGTTATGAGTAAGTATTTCTTTTGTTTTTGGGTGTTTCTGGCCGTGACATTTTAATTTTTGGTAATACGTGACTTATTGTAGTTGAGCAGAATGTGACCACACTGTGTTTACTTTTGTTTTGCGTCTATCCGTCTCTTTTTCTCAGGAACGCGTTTTTTTTTTATTTGATATAAACTAGTGCTTGACTGCGATCCCACCTGATGGTAAGCAGTGGTGCAATCGTTGATGGTAAAGCGCACTAGTTTATTAAGAGCCTATTCACTCTAGCCTTGAAGACACCCAAATCATAATCGGACGGGAAGACCGCAACAGGCAAATTGTTCCAGTCCTGCGATGTACGCGGTATAAACGACAAGGCGAAACGCTTAGTCCAGACCGTAGAGGTTTCAACAACTTAAGGATGGATACTCGCCGTACGTCGGGTCTTCCGATAGTAGAAATGAGATGGCGGAATCAAGTCATGCAATTCTTCAGATACTCAGGTCTGCTACCGATCGACTAAGACAATGCAATCTAAAGATAAGGCAGTTTTTACTCCGTTTAGGAGCATATTTTGACACTCATAAAGAAATCAAAGACCTATAGGCCCTATAGACCCGTTGATCTAGAATCCTGTTTGGCAAGAAGCTAGGTCTCATAGGAAATCATTTTTTTCATTATTTCAGCCGAAAGACGTCCACCGTGGGACATAGGCTTCACCCAAAAGTCGCCATAACGAACGGCCCTGTGTGTTTCGCATCCATCGGATTCCCGCGACCCTCAGCAGGTCATCGGCCGGTGGGCACAAGGTGTTGTGGGAAGCCATCCAACTTGCGTCTTCTGGTACGTGGTCATCATTACAGAACCTATCTTCCCCATCGTACAACTATTCTGCGAGCAATATTACCCACTGATTCTTAGGGCATTATGCTATACACATTAAATGTAAGGCAAGTCAAGTAGTTGACTTCATGGCAGTCTCGATCCTTCGCGAGAAACGACTAGACCAACCAAGAGTGACCCAAGAGTGACCTCTTGGGTTGTACCTGCTTACTGGGTAAAACTAAATTTGGTTGTTCCATTTATAAACTCAAATCATACTCATAAACGCAATATTATCATAGCATGGAAAATGTCTGTTGCCCTTTGCCTTCGAGGGACACGGTGCCTCTTTCAGACAATGCCACAGTCTTGACAGGCTGTCGGATACCTACTCTAATTATTAAACATAGTTACTCATATTTCTATACCTACCACGTTATACAATAATACAAGTACTTCACAGTAGGCACTATTTGTAAGTGATCCGAGTAGAATTACAAGTACGGTGACAAGTTGCATCATTGTTAAGTAACGAAAGTGACACTTGAGATAACATGACTATCAGAACGGACTTTGAGACTCACAGGATAAAACGGGGCAGAATGTTTGACCTATAAATTCGCTAGCTACAGCTAGCGGCTTCACCTGCGTGATAGCTGAAAATTATCCCAAGAGAATATACTCCTAAGATAAAACCTTGTGCTAAAAAATTGCTTATTAATTGTATGTGCTGCTTCAGCATATTATCTACCTGTGTGTTAACCCAAGTTTTATCGGAATCCGTTCAGCTGTTTGAGCGTGAAGAAGTGATATGGCATTTCCTCACGTAGGAGAGCGGCGATTTCGGACGGCGAGCTATAGGTAGATCGCGATCCAGGAACGCAAAGGGCAACTACAAGTACTAGGGTAGGTTTGTTTTAATCAGTAAACGTCTGACACTTCCTCTCACTCCATCCAGAGTGGGAGAAGATATTTGTTGATTCCATTAGCTTCCCATCTTCAATCTCTTATCCTTATCCCGATTTAATTGATGAAGAAAAAGCTCTAAGTATAGGTACTTCTTCTTCTATACTTCTCTATCTTTTCCTTGTCAATATCACAGAGTAGTCGTGGTAACCACTTCAGGTATTTGTGGCAAGCTTCACAACGCGCCGTGACTCCTCTCTGATACTTATCTATAATTTACGTATATTTTGTTGCCTGAACCAGGGCCCGGCACGAGAGGTCAGCGCAGCCTATCATTTCCACGAGGACACAGCGCCAGTGCTCCGCCCAAGCAAGGCACACATCCACAATATACTCCATCATGTCGTCCGGGCGATCCGCAGAATGTTGACACACGGGAGTTATGTGGTGTTACATAATATGCACATTAGATAATCATAATCACACAAGCACTTATTAACAAGTAGGAATAAATATCAGCAGTTGCAGATTAGTTTACCGATATCAGAATTAAACCGGTTTAGCTGACGATGATAGATTTATTTGATAAACCTGTTACGTACTGCTAAAATAACAGTCATTACAACTCTTACCTACCGAGTGATTTGAAAAAAAAAGAGAGTTAGTGTTAGCGTGAAGGGTGACAGGACAGAATAGTAGAAAAATACGCCAGAAATCAGAAATTAGCCCCCCTAGTCAAGTTACGACCGTTTCGTTTCGATTCTCTTGCATCGAACGCCTCGAGTAAGCCACGCCTCCGATTCCTTTATTCTGACCACGTGACTGAGCGTCGAGATGACGTCAGAATAAAGGAATCGAAAACGTGTCCTGATCGAGACGTTCGATGCAAAAGAATCGAAACGAGACGGTCGTAACTTGGCTACCCCTAGCCAAGTTACGACCGTGTGTAATTTATTTCATCACCACTGCTCTCGAAACGGTGAAGGAAAACATCGAGAGGAAACCAGCATGTCCTAGAACCTAAAATTCGAAGACATGCGACATTCACTAACCCGGATTGGGCCCGCGTGATGGATTATTCCCTCTCTTAGAGAGGAGGCTTGTGTAGCAGTGTGAACATTAAAAGGCTGATTATGCTATGATAAATAAAATTAATGACTTAGCAACAGCGAGTATTTACGTAAATCCCAGTAAACTATGTACTTTATAATATTGTAATTTATTAATATGCATGTCCTATTGTCAATTTGATCCACGTTTGATGTCGTAAGCAGATACAGTCTGTGACAAAACTTCATTAATTTTAGAATTTTCCTACTTTTTAAACTAAAGATGAAGGTACTAGAATTAGGGCTGCGAGAATGTTTGAAAAATTTATCACGGCTCTGGAACTCAAAGGGCAACTGAATAAACACAGGTGGGTTTTATTCAGTCAGTAAAAAATCTGACACGCCCTCTCGCTCTATCCAGAGCGGGAGAAGTTAATTGATAGTATACCACTTAGATACAAGAATTTGCAGGATAGGACAGAAGGTTGGTGTAATTAAGGGCCCGTGAGAAATTTCGGTTTTGTATCTTTTTTATTTCTCTATTACAAGGGAAGAACAGGCGTGGCTTAAATTGTGAAATAAAAAGAACTGAACTCAACCTCGCCTTTATTTCAATTAAACTTGGTATTGTTCGTCAAGTCTGCTGAGCACCTTAGTAGTCCTGAATTGAGCTATAAGAATACCGACAAATGCTTGCAGTGAATGGACAGGCCCACTCAAAACTGTGTGGTTCTTTCCTCAACAGACCATCTCATACTAATCTGCATGAATCTCATAGGATTTGACCATTACTTAATTGCTGTTTAGACTTTAAAATAGACTGACCCCTGAATTTGTTTCGGTTATTCTTATCAGGGTAGTCAGCTAGGAATCACCGGCCTCATCTTTGCGCGTCCTCATATCTCGCCTCATCTAGTTTAAACTGACAAAAAAAATAGACATGTAAAAGTGCTTTTAAAAACCTTTGTATTTGCAAAATATATCATTTATGCTCAATGCTATGCAATGTTCAAACTATTTGCATATTGCGTAGCATTGATCTTTATGAAGAAGGACGAGCAAGAAACTCCACAGACACTTCTTTTAATAAAAAAATAGTTACGAAATTATGGTTACATCGTTAATGTAGAGATTTAACCTACCTATGTACGAGAAGACGACAAACGCAAACGCCGGAAAACACAGTGTTGGAAGACCTCTCAGAAGGTGAACCGACACGACCTGCCCCCCTAGCCAAGTTACAACCGTTTCGTTTCGATTCTCTTTTCGTTGATCGCCTTGAGTCGGCCACGCCTCTTATTCCTTTGTTCTGACCACGTGACTGAGCGTTGAGATGACGTCAGAACAAAGGAATCGGAGGCGTGGCAGAATCGAGGCGATCAACGAAAATATAATCGAAACGAAACGATTGTAACGTGGCTAGGGCGGCTGGTGAGGGTCGCGGGAATCGAAGTGCCTAGTGCGAATATGTTTACGTTTCGATCGATACGTTTATGGTCCAATCGGCTCGCTCCAAGCTCTAAACCAATCAGAGAGCCAAACGCGTCAACGTTTTTATCGCGATAACGTAATAACAACTTGCACTCAGCGCACCGACTTACACGAGACGCAAAGGACTGGCCATTGTGGCGATACCTGAGGTGGTCTATGTCCAGCAGTGGACGTTGGCAGGTTTTTAGCTGAAATAATGAAGATTTTTTTTTAGGTTGGGCGTGTCCACGCCCGTCAGACTTTTATTGACTAAAACCCACTCCTATTCCTTCTTTGCCTTTGTTCCCCAGCCCCGGGGTTCTTTTTCGCACAATCATGGCGCTATCCCCAGTAGGCTGTGACAATGGTGGGCCCCTATGGTTTACTGAAATCTCCTTGAAGCGCGCGTAGATTACTACGCGCCGTCGACGACACGAGCTCGGTCCAGACGGTCACCGGACGGCGAGATACCCATGACTCGCCGTCATAATGATGATGATGATATGTAAAAACGATGTAGAACAAACGTAAGACAAAAGTTAGGATATTGCCCAAGTAGCGTTATCGCTGACTAATGCAACGGATGTGCTCGTGCGTCATAAATAAACTGCACTATTGCAGATTTGCAGATTTTAGTAATAAGTTTTAGTTAATAGAAATATCATAATTGTAAATTAGTCTTGTAGAACATTTCAAGTAATAAACATTGTTTTTATTCAAATAAATATTTTTTTATAATAATTTCGTTCGTCATAACTTAACTGGCGCAGTCGGTAGGATCGCGACACTCTTCTTCGAATACAACTCTTCGGTAAGAGTGAACGGTATCTATCGTTATCTTCGCGATCACAAATTCGAATTTACGACGACGAACAACCTGCGGGAGTTCCGGAGAATTGGGAGTCCTGCTGTCCTACAAGGCCCGGCTAGAGATGCAGAAGATACTGTGGTGAGTGCTTGTTGTATACCCAGTTTCCATGCTATATTTCCTGCCGTATTCTATAAATGTTATTTGTGTTTTGTTTATAAGCTAGAATCGCTATAGGCAAACTACATTAGTTATAAGATACATTCATGTTAATTTAGGTACTATGTACGCGTGCTAACATCGCGATAGGTATACATTTTACAACTCACAGCAATTCATCCTGTAACGCGATACATCTACTCGTTTACGTACGTGCTATAATCGCGATTCGTATAACATAATTAAAGTAACTTCAAGCTAATTGCTTAGAGAGTAGGTAAGGTCAGTTATTATACATAATCGTAATAATATCTTAAAGTGAATTAATTAATTTACTAATTTGTTTTATATTCCTATTTTTACGATCAAATCACGATGGCTATGGCAAGCATCGATCTAGCGACTTTCAGGTTTGTTTCAGAGCTGTTGCCAAAATACGATGGCAATCCTAAAACATTAAATTATTTTATTAGAGAAGTTGAAAACGTAATGCTATTACTAGATCCACAAGTTAGGGTAAATCCTGCTATTGTTAGTTTAATTAAAAGCAAATTAAGTGATTCGGCGATCAGTGCAATAGCCTCCGAAGAAACAGTTGATAGCTGGCAAACAATTAAGGCCGCGTTGACGCGTCGACTAGGCGAACCGCGTAACGAAATACAGTTGATGCAAGAATTAACGCGTTTGCGCCGTAATAAAAACGAAGACGCCGAGACGTTTGGTAAACGACTAAGGGAAATTCTAGACACACTAAACGTAGTAGGTAGGCACACGGATAAGTCATACTATGAGAGCATGGTCATAGATCAATACGTTAATAATTTGGACTTTCACGTCTCTATTGGCGTGAGAATTGCACAACCTACGACTCTTGAAGCAGCCATAGTAACGGCTAGGCAGGAAGAGGCACGTTTGGCATTTAATAGACTCAATAATAACTTTAATGCACTTTCCATACAAAACAAATCAAAAGAAATACCCAAGCCAAACCAAACGGTACCCCAAAATAATAACTTTGCCCCGCGTAATAGCTGGAACATAGATCAGAGACCACAGAGGGGTCAAGGCATGCCCCCGGGAAGACCCGCTTCAAGTAACGTAAGACCTAGCGGTTCTGGTGCTTTCAGAAACTCAGGTAATTTCAGACCTCAGCCGAATATACCTCGCCAGCAGCTGAACTCGCCGCAAAAGGTGTCTGACGTCACCATGAGATCAGTAAGCAAGCCCGAAACACCACGTTTTGCTTCCGAAGAAATGTTTTATACACAGCACAACCAAGACCAGTGTTACCCTGATTACAATACCTACTATGAAGGTGAGTATAATAATAATGTACAACCTAATGGTGAAGAGTACAGCTACACACAGGAGACGCCTGTGGAGGAGCCAAACCACCAGGATTTTCCCCAGAACGAGGACCCATTGAACCACGGCTAGTAAAGACTGTTCACCTCAACAACCAAGGTAAAGACCATCTCCCTTATATAATATTGCCGGAATTTCAAGGTAAGTTTTTATTAGATACTGGAGCTTCACGTTGTATGATATCACCTGACGTAATAGCCGGTACTAATCTTGAACACTGCGTTGAGCGTGAGCCATTCCAAGTAAAAACCGCGCATGCTGTTACTCGCCATGAACATGTAGCTATTTTACCTTTACCCCCACAGTTTAAGACAGACATATATCATAAATTCTTACTTTTCGATTTTGACCCAAAGTATAAAGGATTAATAGGGATGGACTTGTTAAAAGAATTAGGGTGTAACATAGATTTTAAAAACAAATTATTGCGAACTTATAACACCGAAATACCAATTTATTTTGATTATCCAGTAAAAAGACTTAAAATTGAACCCAATTGTGAAAAGTTTATAACAGTAAAAACGAATTGTATGGACGGTAACTATATCTGCGACGATTTTAATTGGTTTAAAGGACTCAAGTCACCCGCCGCTGTAGTAACGGTAAAAAATGGAATTTTTAAGACGTCCGTAATTAATTTAACGGATAAAGAACAAATAATCAGTAACAATTGCCACCTACCCCTTGAGCCTTTACCACCACAACTGATAAATCAAAATAAAACACACAAAATTAACACCCTTCAAACTAAAACTGACATTGGCAAAGAACTTTGCGAAAACTTAAAGAAAATTAGGAACAGCCATATGAATGACGAAGAAAGACGTGAAATTACTAAAATTTGCTACCAATATCGTGACGTATTTCACTCTGAAAACATACCGTTATCTTTCACACATACTGTAAAACACGAATTAAGACTAACCGACGACACACCCATTTTCGTTAGAAACTATAGACAAGTCCCGCAACAACGTACAGAAATTAAAAACCAAATAGACAATTTATTAAAACAAGGAATTATCCGGGAAAGTATTTCACCTTGGTCCTGCCCTGTACATATCGTCCCCAAAAAACCCGACGCTTCAGGAAAAGTTAAATGGAGACTTGTTATAGACTATAGACGACTAAACGATAGAATTGTGGAGGACAAGTACCCCCTACCAAACATCAACGACATACTCGATAGATTAGGGCGCGCACAGTACTTTACAACCCTCGATTTAGCCAGTGGCTACCACCAATTGGAAATGCACCCTAACGACATAGAAAAAACCGCGTTTACCACAGAAAGAGGTCACTATGAGTTCCTAAGAATGCCGTTTGGGTTAAAAAATGCTCCGAGCACTTTTCAGCGACTCATGGACCATATTCTTAGAGGGATAGATAACGTATTCACTTATTTAGATGACGTCATAATTGCAGCTACCTCACTGCAGAATCATAACGAAAAACTCAAGTTAGTACTTCAGCGATTCAGAACGCACAATCTCAAAGTGCAATTGGACAAGTCAGAATTCCTACAAAAACATGTGAATTTTTTAGGACATGAATTGACAGACCAAGGACTACAACCTAACAAAGACAAGATAAAAGCTGTTCTAAATTTCCCCGTACCACGAACACAAAAGGACATAAAGTCTTTCCTAGGGTTAGTAGGTTACTACCGAAAATTCATCAAAGACTTCGCGAAGCTTACAAAACCATTAACAGCCTGTCTTAAAAAGAACGCAAAAATTGTTCATACTGATGAATTTTTAGACGCAGTAAACAAATGCAAACAAATTCTGACTAATGCCCCAATATTACAATACCCTGACTTTGACAAACCATTTATCTTGACAACAGATGCATCTGACTTTGCGTTAGGCGCAGTTTTATCGCAAGGCAATGTTGGTGCTGACAAACCAGTAGCGTTTGCTTCAAGAACGTTATCAGAAACCGAGACTCGTTACTCAACGATAGAGAAGGAACTACTAGGAATAGTTTGGGCTATCAAATATTTTAGGCCTTATTTGTACGGCCGAAAATTCACCATATATACAGACCATAGACCTCTGACATGGCTGATGTCCCTAAAAGACCCCAACTCAAAGTTAACACGTTGGAAACTAAAGCTAGCAGAGTATGACTATAAAGTAGTCTATAAAAAGGGCAAACAAAACACTAACGCTGATGCATTATCTAGAGCTAAAATCTTTCACAATAGCATAGACTCTCTAGCAGTCAATTTTGACGATAACAACGACGACGAGATCATAAACAGAATATTTGAGAACGCTCGTAGACAAGCAGAGTCAGATAACGATCGACACAACAACAACGACGGACTTAGCAATAATAATAATGACGTAGAAGCAAGGAGTACCAACCATCCCCATACTGACAACGGAACAGACTCAATGAGCATTGTTACAGGTGACCCTGACCAATTAGTTTCGACAAATCATACCCAACCCGACAATGAAAACAACGGCATCCCGATTTTATCTGATGCAATAGACAGACAACTTAAACAGTTTTATATACGGTCTACCCCGGGCTTAACATATAGAGTGGAAAATAGATCAACTAACTCTAGAACGGTTATTAAAGATGTTTTTATCCCGGTCAACAATACAGAATCCGAAATCATTAGGTTCTTAAAGGAGCACACGATAGCAGACCGTATCTTCCACTGCTATTTCTACGATGAAAACCTGTACTTGGCCTTTTCTAGAGTTTATACTACAATTTTCAATGACAGGGGCCCTAAACTTATAAGATGTACGTCACGAGTTACCCTTGTTGAAAACAAAACTGAGCAACAAGAACTCATTAAGCGATATCACGAAGGCAAATCGTCACATAGAGGTATTCAGGAGACATATAAACAACTCCACAGGAACTATCACTGGCCTAATATGCTATTGACAATTCAAAGATACATTAATCAATGCGACTTGTGTTTAAGAGCCAAATACGAGAGAAACCCTTTGAAACCTCCACTAATGTTAACAGAGACACCAACAAAACCGCTTCAACATCTGTTTATGGACCTCTATTCCACTGGAGGTGTAACATTCCTGACAATAATAGATAACTTTTCAAAATTTGCTCAAGCTGTACCGCTAAATGCTTCAAGCAGCGTTCATATCGCGGAAGCTTTATTACAAATATTTTCCATACTAGGATTACCTCAGAAAATTACCACCGACTCAGACACGAAATTTGACAATGACGTCATAAAGGAAGTATGCGCTTCTCATGACATTAACATACACTTCACGACCCCGTATAACCCCAACTCCAACTCACCCATTGAACGTTTTCATTCTACTATTGCTGAAATAATAAGAATTCAGAGAATGACAAACAAAGATGACCCTATACAATTACTGATGAAGTACGCTATTATCGCCTACAATAATGCCATTCACTCTACGACAGGCTATACACCACGTGAGCTTTTACTTGGTCATACAGCATCAAGAAATCCACTAGAACTTTACTACCCTAAAGAGTTCTATCAGGACTATGTCCTTAACCATCGTAAAAATGCAGAAGCAGTACAGGAGTGTATAGCAGCCCACGTATCCAAAAATAAAGAGCAGGTAATAGAAAAGCGAAATCAGGATGCTGAAGCGATCACGTTTAAGGTAGGTGAAACGGTATATAAACAGGTTGCAAAGACTACGAGGAGCGACAAAACGAAGCCAGTATTTAAAGGTCCGTATAAAATCATTCACCTTCATCCCAACAATGTTGCTGAAATCATAGGAAGCCACCCCAATTCTAAATCCATCAGAGTTCATTTCAAACTTTTACGAAGACAACATCTTGTTCCAGGACCCTCGTCACAGGAACCTTCCTGTTCTACGCAACCGCCAACCTGACCCTTAACCCTGTAGAGAACGTCAATGGCATTCTCTTATTAAAACAAGGTCAAATCTTGAAGCAAGTAGATACGTTTAGTTTGGCCTGCGTGTATAACATATCCTATTTACACGAAACGACTCTAAAACTTATGTCCTTATATGCCAATACTAAGGCTGCTGAAAATAATGAGCAATCAAATAGGGCATATAAAGATCAAATAGATAATAGCTTAAATTTAATAGGTAAGAAAATAGTATTTATTGCACCGCACCATAGGTTTAGACGTGGGTTTTTTAACGGACTAGGTTCAATTGTTAAAACTATTACAGGTAATTTAGATTACGAAGATGCTATTAAATTCGAAAACGAAATATCAAAATTACAAAATTCAGTAAATAAAATTAATATGTCTCAAAAACAATCATTATTCATAGCAAAACACGCAGTCGAAGAGTACAGTAAACAGATTAAACTTTTAGACGAAAATCAGAAAAAACTAAATTCAATGTTAAAAAATACTACTTTTAATAATAATATTTTAGTAAATAGGTTGCACTTTCTAGATTTATATATACAAATAGACTTTAGCTTGCAATTGCTGTTAGATAAGCTAGTAATTCTAGAAGACGCCATGACCTTCGCTCAGCTAGAAGTTATGCACCCGAGCATTGTATCCCCACACATTCTTATAAACGAAATGTTAACTATTCAGAAATCATACAACTTTAGACCAGTAGATAGTATTACTATTAACAATATACATAGTTTAGAGAAGTCTATTAGCGTAAAAGCTTATAGTACAGATCACACGTTAACATTTATATTGGATATTCCTTCCATTGATACAAACCAATACGACCTAATTCATCTATACTCCATTCCCGACAAACAAAACCTAGCAATCATTCCTAAATCCAAATACCTTGTACTGGGCACCAACGAGTACTCGTACCTGGAAGAAGACTGCAAACAGATCATACAGAATACACAACTCTGCACGTCGTTGAACACTCAGCCTGTCGATAAATCAGAAGACTGCATAATTTCACTCGTGAAACACCAAAACACAAACTGCACACGTGCCAAGATAGACCTCAAACAGGGAAGAATCCAGAAACTCCAAGACAATAAGTGGCTTATCATCCTGAAGGAAGAAGAAGTCCTAAGAACCAAATGTGGAACTAAATCTGAATACAAAAGGATATCAGGAGTAAACATCGCCAGTATTACAAGTGATTGCCAAATGCAAGTACTTAACCGGACACTAACGACAAACAGCAATACTGTCGCAGCAGACGAAATCATACCACTTCCCAGTAATGTCGTGATCCCAGAAGAAAACACCCATTTCAACCTACAACTGGAAGATATATCACTGGACAGCATCCACGAGCTGATAGAACGAGCCGACAACTTACAAGCACCCACATGGCTACACCCAGTTGGTCAACATTGGGACTCTACCTCATCCTGACGACAATTCTTCTATGGAAGCTCTGGCAATGGAAACAGCGACGACCAATACAGGATCAACCTCGCACCGAGGACGCTGCGGGAAGCTGCGGGACGCGCTTCCATCTTAAGGAGGGAGGAGTTAGGATATTGCCCAAGTAGCGTTATCGCTGACTAATGCAACGGATGTGCTCGTGCGTCATAAATAAACTGCACTATTGCAGATTTGCAGATTTTAGTAATAAGTTTTAGTTAATAGAAATATCATAATTGTAAATTAGTCTTGTAGAACATTTCAAGTAATAAACATTGTTTTTATTCAAATAAATATTTTTTTATAATAATTTCGTTCGTCATAACTTAACTCAAAGCATACCAAAATTTTGTTGTTGATTCTGTCAACAACAGTACCACAATTTTACTTTAAAAGTAATTAAACACTATTGTCTTCTATTGGCATGAGTTCACATTCACTCATTGTTTTAAAATGTCACTCAAGCTACTATAAACCTTATCTCCTATAGGCATGGTCCATTTCAGCGTATCTGTATTTCCAGACTTTCTGCAAATCAGACTCCACGTGAGGCATTCTTAATGAAGATAAATAGTCGTCAATATTTAATTAGGAATTTATTTGATTGTGTTTTTTATTTTTAACAGAAACAAGAATCTGTTAGTGGACATTCCTTTTTCGACCACAAATATAATAATAGGTAATAACGAATTCCATCGCCCGAGGCGTCTCTTGTCGCAGCGGCCAGGGCGTGTAAGTGTCCGTTGCCTCACGCGTGCGACTGTCTCTTTCGCCAGTATTACTGCTTCACAGAAGGAGACGACCGCATAACATTTTCTCTCACTCCAGACCATGACCTGATCTAGGGTCCGGCGTGAAAAGTCGCCACCACGAGGACACGGTGGTGGTCAGACCAAGCGGGGTACACCGCTACCATATTCTCTACCTTGTCCTCCGAGTGGTCCGCACAATGGTAAACCGAGTGGTCCGGCCATTTCTTCCATCTGAATCCGGAACAGGAACCTCCCGCACTGGTAAGTTAGGTCCTCATTGGATATGGTAATGTCTGGTATGGACATTTGGAAGGTGAAGGCGTCGTGGCGCTTCTCCAGCTACTTCTCTATTGACTTACCACCATGATTGTGGCGTGTCCAATGTTGTGTTTGTATGAAAGTTTGTGAGTGTATGATTTACCCCTTCACACTCGAAGAACCGAAAGGATTGGAAAGAAAATTAGCACACGGGTAAATCATGTTTTTGACTGGCCTATCGGTTTAGTGGTTAGTGGCCCTGACTGCTATGCCGGAGGTCGTAGACAATTGTTTGTGTGATGAACATGATCATTTAATTGTGTTCTGTGTCTGGGTGTAATTTATATGTTTATCAGTTGTCTAGTACTCATAACACAAGTGTGTTTAGCTTGGGACTAGATGGCGTTGTGTGATAGTTGTGGAATATTATTATTATATTATATCCTGAAGTAAAACAAAATAATTTTTATCCCGTAATTATGTTCCCTTGGGACAAATTTTCCTACTTTTACGAGGGCAAAGACAACTGCCAGCAACTAGTATTCTTATAACAAACAATAAATGATTTAAACTAAGTAAGTATTTCTGTTACGTGGGAGGATTATCCATTGTTTATGGAAACTGTAGAAATAGATAGGTATTGTCTACCATTCTCTGGTAAAACGTTTTCTTTGGACGAGCCGAGTGATGACATAATAATGAGATGAATACAAAAGAATCTATAATATCGATATTGTAAACTAGCAGACACCCGCGGTTCCGCCCGCTTGAAATTAGTACTTCCTACCTTTTTATATTATTTTATTTTAAAACTATTGTTTGTATTAGACAAAAGATCATCAAATTAATTCTGTCAGTCTGGGTGTTTTGAAAGGGATAGTCAGACTTTTTACAGACTAAAACCCACCTGTGTTTATTCAATTGCCAGTATTTTAAAGCCAATTCTGGTTTATGAATTTAGAATTTAAAAGATGAGGAATTTTCAAATTTTACTTGTTTTACAGCATGACAACTTGTCAAACTTTAACAAAGGCGAGTTAGGAATGTTTATTTATTTTTATTTAACAATTTATGTACACACAATAAAGAAGAAAAGATAAATATAGGAATAGTACAAAGGTGATGCTTATTTCTAAAGAAATCTCTTCCAGCATACTAAAGGATCCTTCCAGGATTCCAGGATTCCAGCATACTAGCTACGAAAGGAGAGTTGAAGAAAAAATAGAGATGTAGACACTGTGTGTAGAAGGAAAATTGGTACACACAAAACACATAGTTAACAATGAAATAATATAACAAGCAAAAAATAAAAAAAGATATACTAAATAATATAATAAAATAATACATACTAATATGCAACTATGACGAAGTAGAAAGATAGTGTTATTTCACTCTTCTTTTAAAAACTGCAATAGTTTGGGAGCCCCTAATTTCAGGCGGTAGTAAATTCCATGACAATGTTCTTAATGTTCTTAACTTCAGATTTTCAATAATCCGTTGGTTAGCAGGCACAGCTCATCAACTCTCTGGCTGAAAAAGGCTGCAGGACCGTTCATAAGAGTCATTCCGGCCCTGGAACGCAAAGGGCAGCTGAAGGAACACAGGTGAATTTTACATAGTAGAAGTTTGACACTCCTCACTCACCCAGCAGGAAAAGTTATTTGACGATTCCCCACCACAAAAAAATCACTACACTTTTAATCTTGTCTGGTTTTATCTGGTGATCAAGATATTTTGCAAAAGAATGCAAAATTTAAAACCGCAAATAAATCTTTTACCTCTCACCCAATTACCCCTTTCCTCTCACTCCTAATTCTCATAACTTCACACCACCGTCATTTCAGCCGAAGACGTCCACTGCTGAACATAGGTCTCCGCTAAGCATCGCCACAATGACCGGTCTTCATCATCATCATCATTTCAGCCTAAGGACGTCCACTGTTGGACATAGACCTCCCCTAAGTGTTGCCACAACAAACGGTACTGAAGCCGATCTTGTGCGTCTTGAATCCATCGGATTCCCGCAACCGTCACCAGGTCGTTGGTCTATAGCGACATCACTCTAAGGTCCCTGCCCTCCTAGCCAAGTTATAACCGTTTCGTTTGGATTCTCTTTTAGTCGTTTGCCTCAAGTCAGCCACGCCTCCGATTCCTTTATTCTGACGTCATCTCAACGCTCAGTCACGTGGTCAGAACAAAGGAATAGGTGGCTTGGCCGACTCGAGGCGATCAACGAAGAGAGAATTGAAACGAAACGGTTCTAACTTGGCTAGGGGGGCTAAACCTCTCGGCCCCATCGACCATCTGTCCTGCGAGCAATGTGCCCTGCCTACTGAAGTTTGACCATTCTAAGAGTTCTATCCGTAACCTTGGTTCTTCTGCAGATATCTTCATTTCACAAATTCAACTATTTCTTTTTTTTTTCTTAAAGCCACGTGCTTTGTGCAGTTCGCCTGACCGTCTACACGTGATGCCGAAAGATAAACAACTCACTCTCGGCTTCCAATTTCACATCGATGTGGAAAATATCATAATAAAATATTCGCCTCGACTTCTGATTGACTGGGACATATTAAAAGTTTAGTTCCAAAAGGTTCAGTCTATTCAATAAGACGCTGCGTCCTACCTTACATTACGAGGCATGCCTTTTAAGTTTTGTCGCTGGAAGAAAAAAACACAACTAGAATCTTATAGTATTTTTCAAAGTATTCACCACGTAGCTTAATACACTTTTCCATTCGCTCAAACCAGTTATTAGAACATTTATTCCACTCTAAAGTAGGGGTGTTCAAAATGGCTGACTTGAAAGCGTCGACTGCTTCTTCACCGGACTGGAACCTTTGACCACGAAGACTTTTCTTAATTTTAGGAAATGTAAAAAAATCCTTAGGGCTTAGGTCAGGACTGTACGGAGGATGGTCAAGAATTTCTACTTTTTCCTGCTTTAAAAACTCAATCGTTTGACGAGCGCTGTGTGAGCTTGCGTTGTCGTGGTGCAGGATGATGCGTCGCTTTGGGTTAGATTTATACCAGTCTGCGTTAACCGTTCTATGGCCTTCAAGTGCACTAGTCACAACATGGCCGTTTTTCCGAACGAACATGGCTACCATCTTCTTTGAAGTGCTTCGAGTACGAACAACTTTAGTCGGTTTTGGCTCGTCTTGAGAGACCCAGATTGTAGATTGTTGTTTGGAATCAGGATCGTAAGCATAGATCCAAGATTCGTCACCACTGATGATGTCGTAGGCGTGATTTGACTCTCCTCGGTTGAACCTTTGCAGAGTTTTCTTACACCATCTGACGCAGGCCGCCTTGTGATCGTCGGAAAGTAGATGCAGTATCTAACGGCAAACTAGCTTTCTCACACCAAACGATACATGCAAGATCTTCTGAATGGTTGTCCCTGAGATGCCTAATAGAGCCTCTATCTCTCGATACGTCACATGACGATCTTCGAGAATTAGTTTAGCGGATTTTGGGCGTCCTTCGCGAGATTTGTCACTAACAATACTGTATCTACGCTGAAATTCTAAATACCAGCGTTCGACAGTCCGCAAACATGGGGTTTCATCACTGAACACAGATGTTAGCTCTTCAAAACACTGAAGCCGTGTCAGGCCTCTTCTAAAGTTGTAGAAAATTATTGCACGAATATTTTCCTTAGAAAGATTCAATTCCGTAGGTAACCTGACAGATTCCAATCGACTCTGTGACTAAACAATAGCATTAATCCTAATACTTTCAACTGTTTTGAGATTCAAAATTTAAACACATTCGAATAAAGAACAGTTCCATATTCAAAATTGTCAGGAAATATGGAAACGACAGAACTTAAAAGACATGCCTAGTATAAATTGGTCTGCCCTTTGTCCAGCATTGAAGCCATGGTCTATCTGTGTTCCAAATGTCATGTTGTATAGCGACCTCTATGGCGCAACGTAAGAACTAAAAAAATCGAATGCTGCATCGAGTTAGGATATTGCCCAAGTAGCGTTATCGCTGACTAATGCAACGGATGTGCCCGTGCGTCATAAATAAACTGCACTATTGCAGATTTGCAGATTTTAGTAATAAGTTTTAGTTAATAGAAATATCATAATTGTAAATTAGTCTTGTAGAACATTTCAAGTAATAAACATTGTTTTTATTCAAATAAATATTTTTTTATATAATAATTTCGTTCGTCATAACTTAACTGGCGCAGTTGGTAGGATCGCGACACTCTTCTTCGAATACAACTCTTCGGTAAGAGTGAACGGTATCTATCGTTATCTTCGCGATCACAAATTCGAATTTACGACGACGAACAACCTGCGGGAGTTCCGGAGAATTGGGAGTCCTGCTGTCCTACAAGGCCCGGCTAGAGATGCAGAAGATACTGTGGTGAGTGCTTGTTGTATACCCAGTTTCCATGCTATATTTCCTGCCGTATTCTATAAATGTTATTTGTGTTTTGTTTATAAGCTAGAATCGCTATAGGCAAACTACATTAGTTATAAGATACATTCATGTTAATTTAGGTACTATGTACGCATGCTAACATCGCGATAGGTATACATTTTGCAACTCACAGCAATTCATCCTGTAACGCGATACATCTACTCGTTTACGTTCGTGCTATAATCGCGATTCGTATAACATAATTAAAGTAACTTCAAGCTAATTGCTTAGAGAGTAGGTAAGGTCAGTTATTATACATAATCGTAATAATATCTTAAAGCGAATTAATTTATTTACTAATTTGTTTTATATTCCTATTTTTACGATTAAATCACGATGGCTATGGCAAGCATCGATCTAGCGACTTTCAGGTTTGTTTCAGAGCTGTTGCCAAAATACGATGGCAATCCTAAAACATTAAATTATTTTATTAGAGAAGTTGAAAACGTAATGCTATTACTAGATCCACAAGTTAGGGTAAATCCTGCTATTGTTAGTTTAATTAAAAGCAAATTAAGTGATTCGGCGATCAGTGCAATAGCTTCCGAAGAAACAGTTGATAGCTGGCAAACAATTAAGGCCGCGTTGACGCGTCGACTAGGCGAACCGCGTAACGAAATACAGTTGATGCAAGAATTAACGCGTTTGCGCCGTAATAAAAACGAAGACGCCGAGACGTTTGGTAAACGACTAAGGGAAATTCTAGACACACTAAACGTAGTAGGTAGGCACACGGATAAGTCATACTATGAGAGCATGGTCATAGATCAATACGTTAATAATTTGGACTTTCACGTCTCTATTGGCGTGAGAATTGCACAACCTACGACTCTTGAAGCAGCCATAGTAACGGCTAGGCAGGAGGAGGCACGTTTGGCATTTAATAGACTCAATAATAACTTTAATGCACTTTCCATACAAAACAAATCAAAAGAAATACCCAAGCCAAACCAAACGGTACCCCAAAATAATAACTTTGCCCCGCGTAATAGCTGGAACATAGATCAGAGACCACAGAGGGGTCAAGGCATGCCCCCGGGAAGACCTGCTCCAAGTAACGTAAGACCTAGTGGTTCTGGTGCTTTCAGAAACTCAGGTAATTTCAGACCTCAGCCGAATATACCTCGCCAGCAGCTGAACTCGCCGCAAAAGGTGTCTGACGTCACCATGAGATCAGTAAGCAAGCCCGAAACACCACGTTTTGCTTCCGAAGAAATGTTTTATACACAGCACAACCAAGACCAGTGTTACCCTGATTACAATACCTACTATGAAGGTGAGTATAATAATAATGTACAACCTAATGGTGAAGAGTACAGCTACACACAGGAGACGCCTGTGGAGGAGCCAAACCACCAGGATTTTCCCCAGAACGAGGACCCATTGAACCACGGCTAGTAAAGACTGTTCACCTCAACAACCAAGGTAAAGACCATCTCCCTTATATAATATTGCCGGAATTTCAAGGTAAGTTTTTATTAGATACTGGAGCTTCACGTTGTATGATATCACCTGACGTAATAGCCGGTACTAATCTTGAACACTGCGTTGAGCGTGAGCCATTCCAAGTAAAAACCGCGCATGCTGTTACTCGCCATGAACATGTAGCTATTTTACCTTTACCCCCACAGTTTAAGACAGACATATATCATAAATTCTTACTTTTCGATTTTGACCCAAAGTATAAAGGATTAATAGGGATGGACTTGTTAAAAGAATTAGGGTGTAACATAGATTTTAAAAATAAACTATTGCGAACTTATAACACCGAAATACCAATTTATTTTGATTATCCAGTAAAAAGACTTAAAATTGACCCCAATTGTGAAAAGTTTATAACAGTAAAAACGAATTGTATGGACGGTAACTATATCTGCGACGATTTTAATTGGTTTAAAGGACTCAAGTCACCCGCCGCTGTAGTAACGGTAAAAAATGGAATTTTTAAGACGTCCGTAATTAATTTAACGGATAAAGAACAAATAATCAGTAACAATTGCCACCTACCCCTTGAGCCTTTACCACCACAACTGATAAATCAAAATAAAACACACAAAATTAACACCCTTCAAACTAAAACTGACATTGACAAAGAACTTTGCGAAAACTTAAAGAAAATTAGGAACAGCCATATGAATGAAGAAGAAAGACGTGAAATTACTAAAATTTGCTACCAATATCGTGACGTATTTCACTCTGAAAACATACCGTTATCTTTCACACATACTGTAAAACACGAATTAAGACTAACCGACGACACACCCATTTTCGTTAGAAACTATAGACAAGCCCCGCAACAACGTACAGAAATTAAAAACCAAATAGACAATTTATTAAAACAAGGAATTATCCGGGAAAGTATTTCACCTTGGTCCTGCCCTGTACATATCGTCCCCAAAAAACCCGACGCTTCAGGAAAAGTTAAATGGAGACTTGTTATAGACTATAGACGACTAAACGATAGAATTGTGGAGGACAAGTACTCCCTACCAAACATCAACGACATACTCGATAGATTAGGGCGCGCACAGTACTTTACAACCCTCGATTTAGCCAGTGGCTACCACCAATTGGAAATGCACCCTAACGACATAGAAAAAACCGCGTTTACCACAGAAAGAGGTCACTATGAGTTCCTAAGAATGCCGTTTGGGTTAAAAAATGCTCCGAGCACTTTTCAGCGGCTCATGGACCATATTCTTAGAGGGATAGATAACGTATTCACTTATTTAGATGACGTCATAATTGCAGCTACCTCACTGCAGAATCATAACGAAAAACTCAAGTTAGTACTTCAGCGATTCAGAACGCACAATCTCAAAGTGCAATTGGACAAGTCAGAATTCCTACAAAAACATGTGAATTTTTTAGGACATGAATTGACAGACCAAGGACTACAACCTAACAAAGACAAGATAAAAGCTGTTCTAAATTTCCCCGTACCACGAACACAAAAGGACATAAAGTCTTTCCTAGGGTTAGTAGGTTACTACCGAAAATTCATCAAAGACTTCGCGAAGCTTACAAAACCATTAACAGCCTGTCTTAAAAAGAACGCAAAAATTGTTCATACTGATGAATTCTTAGACGCAGTAAACAAATGCAAACAAATTCTGACTAATGCCCCAATATTACAATACCCTGACTTTGACAAACCATTTATCTTGACAACAGATGCATCTGACTTTGCGTTAGGCGCAGTTTTATCGCAAGGCAATGTTGGTGCTGACAAACCAGTAGCGTTTGCTTCAAGAACGTTATCAGAAACCGAGACTCGTTACTCAACGATAGAGAAGGAACTACTAGGAATAGTTTGGGCTATCAAATATTTTAGGCCTTATTTGTACGGCCGAAAATTCACCATATATACAGACCATAGACCTCTGACATGGCTGATGTCCCTAAAAGACCCCAACTCAAAGTTAACACGTTGGAAACTAAAGCTAGCAGAGTATGACTATAAAGTAGTCTATAAAAAGGGCAAACAAAACACTAACGCTGATGCATTATCTAGAGCTAAAATCTTTCACAATAGCATAGACTCTCTAGCAGTCAATTTTGACGATAACAACGACGACGAGATCATAAACAGAATATTTGAGAACGCTCGTAGACAAGCAGAGACAGATAACGATCGACACAACAACAACGACGGACTTAGCAATAATAATAATGACGTAGAAGCAAGGAGTACCAACCATCCCCATACTGACAACGGAACAGACTCAATGAGCATTGTTACAGGTGACCCTGACCAATTAGTTTCGACAAATCATACCCAACCCGACAATGAAAACAACGGCATCCCGATTTTATCTGATGCAATAGACAGACAACTTAAACAGTTTTATATACGGTCTACCCCGGGCTTAACATATAGAGTGGAAAATAGATCAACTAACTCTAGAACGGTTATTAAAGATGTTTTTATCCCGGTCAACAATACAGAATCCGAAATCATTAGGTTCTTAAAGGAGCACACGATAGCAGACCGTATCTTCCACTGCTATTTCTACGATGAAAACCTGTACTTGGCCTTTTCTAGAGTTTATACTACAATTTTCAATGACAGGGGCCCTAAACTTATAAGATGTACGTCACGAGTTACCCTTGTTGAAAACAAAACTGAGCAACAAGAACTCATTAAGCGATATCACGAAGGCAAATCGTCACATAGAGGTATTCAGGAGACATATAAACAACTCCACAGGAACTATCACTGGCCTAATATGCTATTGACAATTCAAAGATACATTAATCAATGCGACTTGTGTTTAAGAGCCAAATACGAAAGAAACCCTTTGAAACCTCCACTAATGTTAACAGAGACACCAACAAAACCGCTTCAACATCTGTTTATGGACCTCTATTCCACTGGAGGTGTAACATTCCTGACAATAATAGATAACTTTTCAAAATTTGCTCAAGCTGTACCGCTAAATGCTTCAAGCAGCGTTCATATCGCGGAAGCTTTATTACAAATATTTTCCATACTAGGATTACCTCAGAAAATTACCACCGACTCAGACACGAAATTTGACAATGACGTCATAAAGGAAGTATGCGCTTCTCATGACATTAACATACACTTCACGACCCCGTATAATCCCAACTCCAACTCACCCATTGAACGTTTTCATTCTACTATTGCTGAAATAATAAGAACTCAGAGAATGACAAACAAAGATGACCCTATACAATTACTGATGAAGTACGCTATTATCGCCTACAATAATGCCATTCACTCTACGACAGGCTATACACCACGTGAGCTTTTACTTGGTCATACAGCATCAAGAAATCCACTAGAACTTTACTACCCTAAAGAGTTCTATCAGGACTATGTCCTTAACCATCGTAAAAATGCAGAAGCAGTACAGGAGTGTATAGCAGCCCACGTATCCAAAAATAAAGAGCAGGTAATAGAAAAGCGAAATCAGGATGCTGAGGCGATCACGTTTAAGGTAGGTGAAACGGTATATAAACAGGTTGCAAAGACTACGAGGAGCGACAAAACGAAGCCAGTATTTAAAGGTCCGTATAAAATCATTCACCTTCATCCCAACAATGTTGCTGAAATCATAGGAAGCCACCCCAATTCTAAATCCATCAGAGTTCATTTCAAACTTTTACGAAGACAACATCTTGTTCCAGGACCCTCGTCACAGGAACCTTCCTGTTCTACGCAACCGCCAACCTGACCCTTAACCCTGTAGAGAACGTCAATGGCATTCTCTTATTAAAACAAGGTCAAATCTTGAAGCAAGTAGATACGTTTAGTTTGGCCTGCGTGTATAACATATCCTATTTACACGAAACGACTCTAAAACTTATGTCCTTATATGCCAATACTAAGGCTGCTGAAAATAATGAGCAATCAAATAGGGCATATAAAGATCAAATAGATAATAGCTTAAATTTAATAGGTAAGAAAATAGTATTTATTGCACCGCACCATAGGTTTAGACGTGGTTTTATTAACGGACTAGGTTCAATTGTTAAAACTATAACAGGCAATTTAGATTACGAAGATGCTATTAAATTCGAAAACGAAATATCAAAATTACAAAATTCAGTAAATAAAATTAATATGTCTCAAAAACAATCATTATTCATAGCAAAACACGCAGTTGAAGAGTACAGTAAACAGATTAAACTTTTAGACGAAAATCAGAAAAAACTAAATTCAATGTTAAAAAATACCACTTTTAATAATAATATTTTAGTAAATAGGTTGCACTTTCTAGATTTATATATACAAATAGATTTTAGCTTGCAATTGCTGTTAGATAAGCTAGTAATCCTAGAAGACGCCATGACCTTCGCTCAGCTAGAAGTTATGCACCCGAGCATTGTATCCCCACACATTCTTATAAACGAAATGTTAACTATTCAGAAATCATACAACTTTAGACCAGTAGATAGTATTACTATTAACAATATACATAGTTTAGAGAAGTCTATTAGCGTAAAAGCTTATAGTACAGATCACACGTTAACATTTATATTGGATATTCCTTCCATTGATACAAACCAATACGACCTAATTCATCTATACTCCATTCCCGACAAACAAAACCTAGCAATCATTCCTAAATCCAAATACCTTGTACTGGGCACCAACGAGTACTCGTACCTGGAAGAAGACTGCAAACAGATCATACAGAATACACAACTCTGCACGTCGTTGAACACTCAGCCTGTCGATAAATCAGAAGACTGCATAATTTCACTCGTGAAACACCAAAACACAAACTGCACACGTGCCAAGATAGACCTCAAACAGGGAAGAATCCAGAAACTCCAAGACAATAAGTGGCTTATCATCCTGAAGGAAGAAGAAGTCCTAAGAACCAAATGTGGAACTAAATCTGAATACAAAAGGATATCAGGAGTAAACATCGCCAGTATTACAAGTGATTGCCAAATGCAAGTACTTAACCGGACACTAACGACAAACAGCAATACTGTCGCAGCAGACGAAATCATACCACTTCCCAGTAATGTCGTGATCCCAGAAGAAAACACCCATTTCAACCTACAACTGGAAGATATATCACTGGATAGCATCCACGAGCTGATAGAACGAGCCGACAACTTACAAGCACCCACAATTGATTGGCAGACTATGATGGCTACACCCAGTTGGTCAACATTGGGACTCTACATCATCCTGACGACAATTCTTCTATGGAAGCTCTGGCAATGGAAACAGCGACGACCAATACAGGATCAACCTCGCACCGAGGACGCTGCGGGAAGCTGCGGGACGCGCTTCCATCTTAAGGAGGGAGGAGTTAGGATATTGCCCAAGTAGCGTTATCGCTGACTAATGCAACGGATGTGCCCGTGCGTCATAAATAAACTGCACTATTGCAGATTTGCAGATTTTAGTAATAAGTTTTAGTTAATAGAAATATCATAATTGTAAATTAGTCTTGTAGAACATTTCAAGTAATAAACATTGTTTTTATTCAAATAAATATTTTTTTATATAATAATTTCGTTCGTCATAACTTAACTATCGCTTAAGTAAAATTCTCTGCGTGATTTGAACATATACCACAGCTCGAAATTATCTATCGGGCCATAACACCCCTCTACTTGGAGGTTCCTCCCTTTTCAACGGAGGTGTGTGAGATATTACACTCTGTTCCGCCTACCTCTAAATTGTTAGGCTTCCGTACCTCAAAAAGAAAAAACGGAACCCTTATAGGATCACTTCGTTGTCCGTCCGTCTGTCTGTCTGTCAAGACCCTTTATCTCGGGAATGCGTAGAGGTATCTAGTTCAAATTTAAACCTTATACTCATGTTTGCAGTCCCTTGAAGCTGTGAAAAAATCAAACTTCAGAGTTGACGAAAAAACAAGATACGGCCCGCTAAAAACGTGCATTTGTACACTCTCAAGGTAATCAAAATTCTCTCTTCGTAACCCAATTCGGGAATTGCACTGTTTTCATAGGTAAGTTTGTACGAAACCCTTAGTGCACGAGTCTTACTCACACTTGTCTGTTTTTTTTTTTGTCATAACTGCCAAGGCTTACCTGGAAATTTTTAAACCGACTACAAAGGCAGGTTGGCCGATGTATCATAGCAGCCCTGTAACGCAAACGTATCTGAAGAAACACAGGCGGATTTTAGTCAGTATAAGTCTGATATTCCCTCATGCTCCATTCAAAGCGAGAGAAGTCGTAATTGATGATTTCCCATCATCATCATCATCATTTCAGCCGAAAGACTCACTTTAGGACATAAGCCTTCCGCTAGTGTCGCCATAACAACCGGTCCTGTACGTCTCACATCCATCAGATTCCCGTGACCCTCAACAGGTCGTCGGTCCACCTTATGAGAGGCCTTCCAACGCTGCGTCTTCCGGTACGTAGTCATCACTCCAGAACCTTTCGTCCCCATCGACTATCGTTCATCTGTTCCTTAAGTTTGGCCATTCTTCGATGATTTCGCATAAAAAAGAACAAAGAGTTCCAAATACACATATTTTATGTTAAATCATATAACAGTAAATTCCTTTTAGGCCATTATACAAGAATTCTAATTACTTAACTTCTGCTCTTTTATCCAGCATAAATGGTCACGTGCGCCTTTCCCGAATCTGTTTGAATACACAAATATCTTATGAAACGTGAGCTTCGAGCATTTGATAGAAAACTTTTATTCTATATGTACCTACATATTATACAATACTTACATTTCGTGTAATGTATTGAATTTCAATCATGGATGTTGTTATGCACTGCTTGTCTGACGTTAGACACCAAATTGAATTTGTAAATATTATAAAAAGTTTATGAAACTTTAATATTTGTAGTGAATTGTATAATCATTGTCACCTCTAGGTTTGGCCTTGACCTTCCCAGTTTTGGAAACCAGATGATTTATTTTTACCACTATTTTGAGGAAATATAATTTTAATCTGTTTAAGAATTGCTACATACTAATAGGGGTTAAAGTATGAAATTGCCGTTTTTTAAAACGGGTTCCTTTGAAGTGTTATCTTTGACTTGGAATTATAAGTTCAAATAAACTTTATATTAAAGGTACGTTATTTTTTTTTTTAATTAGGTATTTATTGGATTCTTTGTGTTTTGGATTTTCTGTAATATCGCAGAATCCAAAGACATAACACTTCAAAGCAACCCGTTTTAAAAAACAGCAATTTCATTGTTAAAGACCTAATATTATATAACATATTTCCTTTTATGTTAAGTTTGCCATCCGTTTGTCAAGCTAGAACTGCATTAGACCGATGCACACGTGGACCACGCCTGAGTTGTACGTAGAACGGCGTCGCGTGGCGTGGATCAAAGTCTGGTTGCCATATAAAATGTATAGAGATTGACGCGTCCAGATCGCGTACGTGGCACACGTGTGCGCAGTATAGTTCTACCTTCATTATCAGAAGAATACACGAATCAAGACATAGACGGAGTTTGACAGTACAAAACATAAACTAGAGACCTTTCAACATTACTATGTTGACAGGTCTCTGTAATAGTATATGGTGTGGAACTGAATGACACACGTTTTTTTTTTTTTTTAGGTGGGAAAATCATCTTATGACAAATCTCGCTCTTGGGCGGAGCGAGAGATAGTGTCAGACTTTTACTGACTAAAAACCCACTCCTGTTCCTTCTTTGCCTTCGTCCCAGGGCCCCGAGTTTCGCTTTCACACTACCCATGGCCCCAGTAGGCTTCGACCATGCTGGGCCCCTACGATTTGCTGACATCTCCCTGAGGCGCGCGTGGAACAATACGCGCCGTCGACGACTTAGGCTCGGTCCGGATGGTTACCGGACGATCGGACGGCGAGCCACCCATTGCTCGCCGTCCGCAAGCCCGCGCCTACGGTGGCCGGAAATCGGGATCGGAATCCCGGCGGCGGTTGAGGCGTGAGGACCCTTGCCTCACGCGATCGGCCGCCTCCTTTGCTAGCATTACTGCTTCGCAGAAGGAGGCGACCGCCTGCCACTCCTCCTCGCTCCGAACCATGGCCTGTACCAAGGCCCGGCGCGAGAGATCGCCGCCGCCGATCGCCCCCACGAGGACACGGCGTTGCTCTGCCCAAGCGGGGCACACCTCCACCGTGTGCTCCACCGTGTCCTCCGGGCGCTCCACACAGTGGCGACACCCGGGCGTGTCTTCCGCACGAATCCGGTGCAGGAACTTTCCGAACTTACCATGTTCGGTGAGAACCTGCGTCATGCGGAAGGTGAGGACGCCGTGAGGTCTTTCCAACCACGCCTCAAAGAGAGGACTTACCGCCATAATTGTGGCGTGCCCAGAATGACACACGTGTGGTTTTAGTCGCTAAAAGTCTGACACCATCTTGCTCCCGCACCGATAACAGGAGAGTGAGAAGTCATTAGATGATTTCTCCACTTAAAAAAAAACCCTGGAATGCAAAGAGAATACGGGTTTTTTTTAAGGTGGGAAAATCATCTAATGACAAATCCCGCCCTTGGGAGGAGCGAGAGATAGTATCAGACTTTTACTGACTAAAAACCCACTCCTGTTCCCTCTTTGCCTTCATCCCGGGACTTTCACATTACCCGTGGAAAGAGAACACGGTTGGATTTTAGTCAGTAAAAGCTTGACTCTCCCTCTCGCTCCACCCTGTGCGGCAGAAGTTATATTGATGATTTTCAATATCAAAAATTATTTTTTTGACTTTGGAATTAAAAATAAAATTATTTCCAAAACAATCACAACTAGTAAGTACGAGCACTTACCTACTATATGTCACGTACAAAAAAAAGTACCTACTATATGAAGGTTCTCAAAGATTCGTGTTTACCTAATGTACCTACTAAGCAAGCATGATCAAGTTGATTCCGTCATGACGCTCGATGATCATCAATACAGAATACTAATCACTAGATTTCCAACGCAATCATTATCTTTATCTCCGAATTATTAAGGAAAACCAATAGCTAAACATTGCTTGAATTGATAAAATCCTTTTTTGGGTTTTCCTTGTTGACAAATAATCTTAAGAACGTGTTCTGGATCATACCATTGTTTTGTTGATGGGTAGTCTATAGTCTATTAAAAGACAACTACGTGATCCTCCGTCTTTCGTCTAATCCTTGATTGAAGGGATGAAAACTTGTGGCGTCACATATTGCATAATATGTTACCGCACCTTAGATTTAGTGTTGCATGTTAATATTTAAGTCAATATTGTTAAGTTAGTTGAGTGGCAACACGAGGCGAGGATTTTTTGCGGGGCGCTACCCTTAGCGTCTCTCGCGCTCTTCCCTTTGAACCGTCGCGGAACACGGACTAGATTATTTACCATATTACCATTAGGCCGATCTTTCAAGTTAGTTATAATTGACTACATCTGCCTACCTACTATTATTTGTTATCACCAATAGTTAATTCCATTTTTTTTTTTTTATTCGTTAGTTGTTTTTAGGTGTACAATAAAGTTTATTCTATTCAATAATTTTATAATAATAATATTCACACAACTATCACACAACGCCGTCGAGTCCAAATCTAAGCAGAGCTTGTGTTATGAGTACTAGACAACTGTAAAAAAAAAAAATATTTCTAAATACATACATATTATAGATAAATTACACCCAGACACAGAACAAATGATTGTGCTCATCACACAAACATTTGTCCTAGGGAGGAATCCAACCCACGACCTCCGGCATAGCAGTCAGGCCCACTAATCACAAGACCAACAGGCTATTCAAATTCTATTCTATTTATAAATACACATTGAACACCGCAAGTTAGATTTTTACTTCCCGCTCCGATCATCAAGCAGGGGACAGGCAGAATATCATCAATCTGCGTCCCCAAAAACTTAACGACCTCTCGCGCCGGGTTCTGGTCAAGGCCATGGTCTGGAGCGAGTCAGGGAGGTCACCAGAAGGAGGTGACCTCCTTCTGGTGACCTCGAAGAATGTTAGCGAAAAAGGTGGCCGCACGCGCGTGGGAACGGCCTTCACGCCCCAGTCGCCGGGATCCCGACATTTCCAGCAACCGTAGGCGTGGGCTTGTGAACGGCGAGCAGTGGGTATTTCGCCGTCCGGCCATCCGGTAACCGTCCGGACGCTCGCCTCAAGGAGATGTCAGCAAAACCTTAGGGGCCCAGCAGATTCGAAGCCTACTGGCCATATTCGACTAGTGGCATATTTGCAACACACGCGGAACATGTGACTTGAAGTTAATATGGAAGCATCGTCATTAATGACATTTGACATACCTGTTGGTCTAGTGGTTAGTGGCCCTGACTGACATGCCAGAGGTCGTGGATTTGATTCCCACCCAGGACAAATAGTTGTGTGAGGAGCACGATCATTTGTTCTGTGTCTGGGTGTAATTTATCTATAATATGTATGTATTTAAAAATATATAAGCATGTTTATCAGTTGTCTAGTACAAGTTCTGCTTAGCTTGGGACTAGGCGGCGTTGTGTGTTAGTTGTGGAATATTATTATATTTTATTATTATATTAATGTCCATGACAGTAATTCTCATCAACCACACGGCTAGTACGGTGAACCATATACATAATAAGATGCATATTGTAACGATGAATTCACCACCATTTCGAAAACCATTGTCCATTAACAAATTGTTGTCACGTCCGTCCTACTTAGACATGCTCTCTGTCGCACACTTGCGGAAGACGTGATATCACGATCAGGACATTCCATTGATATCATACTTTCTATTGTGTGTATGTTATTATGATTAATATCTTTTATTAAATTGAGCCCTACATCAATTGCCTGCTGATCTTGGATTCCTGGGTGCGATTCTCAGGATGGAGAAAGTATGAAAAGTAATATCGAGGGTAATCTACCTATTATAGTAAACCCAGGTTTTACCAGTATCTTGAGGACAAAAAGGCTTGGGATTGAGCTGCAAAACTATAATTGTTGTTAATTGTAAAGTTCGTCTGGCAGTTTGAATAATTTAAGTGGCCTACCCAAATATCCTTTTTGGTATGGTTCGTCGAGCAGTTAGACTCCTTACTAGTCCTAAGTTGAGTTTCAAGAATACTGCGAAATGTTTGCCTGACTGGACAGGTTCACTTAAATATTTAGAATATAATAAACTTTATTGTACACCAAAATAGTAACAACAATATGCATGCATTTGTGGTTTTTAGGGTTCCGTAACTCAAAAGGAACAAACAGATACCTTATAGGATCACTTTGTTGTCCGTCCGTTTGTCTGTCTGTCCGTCAAGACCCTTTATCTCGGGAACGAGTGAAGGTATCAAGTTGAAATTAAAACCATATACTCAAGTCTGCAGTCCCTTGAAGCTGTGAAAAAATCAACCTTTTGAGTTAATCGAAAAAAAAAGATAGGGACGTTTATGTTGCAAAAAAATATATTTCAGGATTCGCTCAAGGAAATCAAAATTCATAGGGGACTTCCCGTTGACCTAGAATCCTGAAATTTTGCATGAAGCAAGGTCTCATAGCATAGGTATAGGAATAAATCTGAAAATAGTAAATTTGTAATTACGTCATAAAGAAAAAACTTGTTTTGCTATTCGGAAAAATCTTCGTAACTCAATTCGGGAATTGAACCGTTTTCATAGGTAAGTTTGTACGGAACCCTCAGTGCACGAGACCGACTCCTGGTTTTTTTCTTCAGAAAACCATTTCAGACATTAATCGGTTCTCTAGGATTTGACAATTACAATGTTTACTGTATGGACTTTAAAAGAGACTTTGACTTCTGAGTTTGTTTCTTCTCAGGGTAATCAGCTAGGAAACACCAGCCTCATCTAGTTTAAATTGACGTGTAAAAGTGTTCTTGATAACCTGTTTGTAAAATAAACTGCATTTATTTCCAGTTATTTTAAGTCCCGTGAAATTAGGGGTGAGCCATTTTCCATCAACCAAAATCAAAACGAGACTAACGGCCAGTTTCTGAGTTCAGTACGAGTACTAAACAACTGATAAACATACTTATATATTTATAAATACATTCATATTATAGATAAATTACACCTAGACATAGAACAAATGACAGGATCATTTGTTCTGTGTCTGGGTGTAATTTTATCACACAAACATTTGTCCTGGGTGAGAATCGAGCCCACGACCTGCAGCATAGCAGTCAGGGCCACTAACTACTAGACCAACAGGCCAGTCTAATTGGCCACATTAATCTACCCATCCGTAAAAACGACTTCACAAAACACATAATAAATATTTATATGTTTATTTAGTAACGTTCCCGCATACAAAATGGTCAAAACAAAAGAAAAACGCCGTAGATTTCCACAGTCGGGACATAAAATTTAACAAGGGCCATGGTCGGACGATAAATGAGCCATTTTAAGGGCATAGGTGTATTGAACTTCGAGCAGGTATTTGGGAGTGGATTTTGTATATGAGAGACCTATTTCTACAATGGTAAGGTGATATTTTGCCTTTTATTATAATACTCAGCTGTCCCAATTAACCATAATTGGGACAGCCAAAGAGTAATAAAATGTTAAATAATTAATTTATAAATTTTCAATGAAAAACTTTTTTTTTTTCATACTAATTCAATTTTTTTATTATTATTTGAGTAAAATCTTTTATTTCTACATTGTATGTGAGGTCGAGAAATATATTCTAAAAGCTGTGGTGGCGCGTAGGTCGCGGGTTCAAACGCAGCCAAGCACATTACTTTGTGTTATTTATTTCATTGCCTTTGTTCTCAAAACGGTGATAAAAAACCTCGAGAAGAATCAGCATGTCCTAGAACCAATAAATTTGAAGACATGTGACGTCCACCAACCCGCACTTGGACCACGTGGTGAATTATGGCCTGTATTAGAAAGGATGCCTGATTCCCAGCAGTGGGAACATAATAAGAGTGATTATGCTAAGTGAAGTCGAAAACACAAATTGGTGCCCTGAAAACTTACAACGTCGGGGTCGCGGCAAACCTCGAAAGACATTGCTTTGCATTGAAATCAGCAAGAAAAGGTCGAGAGCCGGGAATAATGGAAGAAATGAAGGGGCTTTTGCCCAACTGTGGAACAATACAGGCTAGATTCTTCTTCTTCTCAGTTGTACGCTCCTGGCGGAGTGGTCGTGGTCATGGATCGTCTGGTAGTTTGGTTGCGGCTTTTCCATACTTCTCTATCTCTCTTTATTCGTGGCATTGCATGTGCATTCAATGAGGGAACACTTTGAAGCTGATTTGATGGGGTCTGTTCATCTGGTAGGTGATCGACCGCGAGAACGTTGGCCCTCTACTCTACCCTGTATCACTTGACTTTCCAAACAGGCCAGATATAATAAATAATAACATAGGTCTTGGTAACCAATCATAGTCCATCTTAATTTAAATCTTAATTTTCTCTATGTCGCAATAGTTTCTCACTAGTCGGGTCTATAGGTACTAGTAAAGCTCGTACAAGGATAACCGTCAGTAAGTTGGTACCACGTTCCGTGATAAGTGTTTAAGTGGCCTCTTCGAGTTAGCTTCGATCCCTCGTACGCCTTCCAAAGGTGCAGGACTGAGATAAATAAATACATAAAAATAATAAGTACGGTCAAGTTATCAATATTGTAAAGGTACCAGTTTTGGTAATAATTCCCAATAAATAGTAACTACACTGAAGTTATACCTTACTACTCAGTCGCATTAAGACGAAATAAATCTTGCCATTTTCAAATGTGCAAGAACATTGAACCTTACCTAATATTTAAATCATTTATGTGATATGATTTCCCTATCTGAATATTTACCTTCTACAAGGTGGACCGATGTTTTGGTGAGGGTCGCGGGAAACGCTGAAATTTTTCATCTTTTATGATATGTACAAAGAATAAAAAACTGGGCAAGTGCGAGTCGGACTCCCGCACTGAGGGTTCTGTATAAACTAACCTATGCAAACAATTCAATTCCCGAATTGAGTTACGAAGATTTTGCCCAATCGCAAGAAAGTTTGTTTTGTGACATAACAACAAATTTACAGTTTTCAGATTTTTCCCTATACTTGTGCTATGAGATTTTGCTTCATGCTAAATTCTAGGTCAACGGGAAGTACCCTATGAATTTTGATTCGCTTGAGAGCGTCGAAATATGCGTTTTTTGCGACATAAACGGCCGTATCTTTTTTTTTCGTTAACTCAGAAACTTGATTTTTATACAACTCAAGGGACTGTAGACCTGAGTATATGGTTTTAATTTCAACTCGATACCTTCATGCGTTCCTGATATAAAGGGTCTTGACGGACAGACAGATGGACAACAAAGTGATCCTATAAGATTTCCGTTTTTTCCTTTTGAGGTATGGAACCCTGTAAAGGATAATTTGTTTTTAATTTTTTTTTTTTTTTCGGAGCTTGAAGGCGTATCAGATTTTTACTGACTAAAATCCACTCATTGCCTATGTTCCTTTTTTGCCTTCATTCCAGAACCCCGGGGATCTCTGTTGCACGCCCCATGGAAATAGAAAATGATCTACGATTCCGATTATTATGATTAGACTAGAAGGTGATTCCAATACAATAGAGATGAGTCTAGATTAATTGGTTGTTTATTTTTTAATAACAATCATGACCACGCATAGTAAGTGTGGCTTCAATGATAATATTCATTCCTAAGTAGATACCTATCTTTGAAAAATAATAATATGTTAATAACCTACTTACGACCTCTATGTTTTGTAACACACTCTAAGAGAGCAGTGGCGGCCGAGTGGTAACGGCCCCCACTTACGAGTTGTAGGTCGCGGGTTCAAACCCAACCAGGCGTATTACTTTGTGTAATTTATTTCATCACCTCTGCTCTCAAAACGGTGAAGGAAAACATTGTGAGGAAACCGGCATGTCCTAGAACCAAAAATTCGAAGACATGTGACATTCACCAATCCGCACTGTGCCCACGTGCTAGATTAAGGCCCATTCCCTCTCCTAGAGAGAGGAGGCCTGAATCCCAGCAGTGGGAACATTAAAAGGCTGATTATGCTAAGTTTTATAAAATATATCCTCTTCGGAGAACAGCGCTTCGGACCAGAGACGCGAACTGTGGAGGAACAGATATCCCACTCATCCAAATTTCATATTTCCGGCAAAATATCTGCCACCGGGACCCGACCTTTGAAAATATAGGTACGTTTTTCAACTTGTATACCTACGTTAAAATGGCATCATTAAATTTTAAAAAAAATATATGCAATACTTTGGTTCATGGCCTTCAATTTTGTACAAATATTTTATTAAATTTATTGTTCTATAAACGATAAAAAACATGTCTTCATGTGTCGAGTTGAAATTAAAACCATGTCTGCCGTCCCTTGAAGCTCTAAAAAAAAAATCAAACTTCTAAATTAACGCAAAAAAAAGATATTGCCATTTACGTCGCAAAAAAACGTAATTTCGACACTCAAGGGAACCAAAATTCTAAAGTACTTCCCGTTGACTCAGAATCCTGAAATTTTGCATAAAGCCAAGTCTTATAACACAAGTATAAGAATAAATCTGAAAACAGAAAATTTGTTGTTACGTCACAATTGTTTTTTGCGATTTGGAAACACTTCAAGACTCCAATTAGGAATTGAACTCTTTACATAGGTAAGTTTTTACGGAACCCTCAGAGTACGCGTCTGACTCGCACTTGCCCAGTTTTTTACTAACTGTTATTTTTTTTTAGTTTTTAGCATTTTTTCACGACGGGTGGACGTGGACGTATGTCATTTTACTCATCAAAACGCTCCCGTATTTATCGTTCAAGTGTAATATTGGGAAGATGACGATGACCTTGAGCATTTGTCTACCCCATTTCTTCTTAGCCGATACTAATAGGAGCCCCTTAAGTTTGGCGATTCTTTGGGCTATGTCGGTAACATTGGTTCTTCTGCAGATATCTTCATTCCTAAATCGATCACGCAAGGAAACTCCGAGCATAGCCTTTTACAATAACATTATTATAACAAATCATTAGTACATTGGCTGTCTATAAAACGGATTAACAGTGATTAAAATAGATTAGTAGATAAAGACACAGATTTTGACTTTGAACTTTTAATCGTGGGTTTTCACTTGGATACAATAGAATTCTTATCTGTTTGTTGACTGATTTTCCTAATCCACTTTTGTTAAATGTTCAATTAATCTTTTTGTAGACCCAGGTATCTATACTTAATAGAAATCTGACTCTCTCGTTCCGGGATTGCGGACGTCAAGCAATGGATCGTCCGATAATTCACGGGCCCGAGTCCATGTCGCCTAGTCGCCGTCAGCGCGTAGTAATCAATGCGCTCCCCAAAGAGATTTCAGCAAACTGTAGGAGCCCTGCAGGGCCGATGCCGATACAGAATAAATGGATAACCTTGAAGTGGATCATGATGGCCATTCAAAACAAAACAAGTTGTACCAAAGATATATTTTTTTATCATAATTTATATTTGTCGTCAGTACAAGAAATACTACAACAATCAGATTCAATTAAACCACAGCAGTAGACCGAACAATTAACCTGGTTCTCTTCAATCACCACTTTAACTTTTAAGATAAGAAACCGATAAATAGTAGGTACTTCCTTTGTTTCCAATTCGGTTACAGATTACGGAAACTTATTATTATTATACTATATGGTTATGCTGTTTCGTTTCGCGTTTGTTTATTTTTTTTCGACTGTTGAATTGGAATGGAATACATTCCCATTTGCATCTCTCTCCTGCACATATCTATCGCCTTAGTGTGAGCGAGCACGCGTAAAGATTAAACAAATGACGTTTCAATTATCTATATTTAAAAAAGGAGAAACTGACTGACTGACACATCAAAGCACAGCCGAAACTACGGAGCCAAGGAGTGTAGAATTTGGCACAAGGTTTCCTTTTATGACATAGGCGAACACTAAGAGAGAATTTTCCAAAATTCACCCCCTAAAGGAAAAAACGGGTGCACAAAGTTTGTATAGAAAAACAAACTTTCACGCGGGCGAACTCGCTGACAGAAACTAGTAAGTACCCCATAAATTCAATGGCCGTCGCCGTCGATATGACTGACCTGTGAGTGTCGTGCCGCTCATCAGAATTGGAGAATCGTGTGAAAGGCATTCGTGCCTCAAAACTATGCCATCGTGTGTTAAGATGAAAATTGGCAAACGACTAGACCATGTAAAGAAATAGGACATGGGTTTCTTTTTATTCCACAGGAGTATGTTCCTTTGTCATCATTTCTAACTTTCGCGGGCGAAGCTGCGAACAGTACCTAAACATAACAATACAAAACAATGTTAAGAGATTTATTTAAACAGTAGGTTACATCAATGTAGGTACCTACCTATACCGAAATATTATTTCAGTTATTTGCAATGTACCTATCAGAAATCATTGTCAGACATTTTTATCATATCACTAAAATAATTAATCATTAATTTGATGTTTTCCGACTAAATCGGGCACACCTTTTCGCGATCATTGATTGTGATCTGGGGAATTACCCTAAAATCAAGATAAACTTGTATCAACAACCTGTCAGCCTGTTATTTTTAGGTCAAAATACCTATGTTTTTTGAAAAAGTTATTGAAACTAGACTTAGGAACAGCTAAAAACCTCACGTCCCGGCCGCCGTATAAAATGCCCTGATCATCAGGAGTCGAAGGCGATTCCCGGCCAACTTATGTGCAGGCTGGGGGTGGCGACCTACCCATTGCTCGTCATCATCAAGCCCGCGCACACTGTGGTGACTCCTGACCCCCGGGGTATGTCCTATTACGGCGGCTGGGGCATAAATAAGTAAGTGTTTTTTTTAAATTTTATAAACTAATGCTTGACTGCGATCCCACCTGATGGTAAGCAGTGTTGCAATCGTAGATGGTGAGGCGCACTAGTTTACTAAGAGCCTGTTCACTCTATCCTTGAAGACACCTAAATTATAATCGGACGGGAAGACTGCAGCAGGCAAGTTGTTCCAGTCCCTCGATGTTCGCGGTATAAATGACGAGGCGAAACGCTTAGTCCAGACCGTAGAGTTTTCAACAACGTAAGGGTGGGATACTCGCCGTTCATCGGATTGTCCGATGGTAGAAATGAGATGGTGGAATCAAGTCATGCAATTCCCGCGCACACTCTCTAAAATGCATCCTGTAAAACACCGAAAGGCTGGCTACCCTACGCCTGTGCTCAAGGCTTTGTAGACTGGACTTAACCAGATCTGGATCACCAATTAGCCTCTTCGCACGCCTTTCCACCGAGTGTAAATCTGCTAGGTGGCATTTTGCAGCACCAGCCTATATGGGGCTGTAGTACTCCACACACGAACGGACCTGTGCTTTGTATAACTTTAAAAGCTGTCCCGTTGTGAAGTGTGTCCGTTCCTTCACGCGTACGGCCGTCTCCTTCAATAGCATTACTGCTTCACTGAAGATGGCGACCGCATCCCATTCTCTCTGGCTCCGGCCATGGCCTGAATCAGGGCCCGGTAGGAGAGGTCGCAGCTACCGTTTATGTGGTTTTTCCATCGAAAAAAATAATCACAATCGGTCTTACGATACATTTTTTGCAATTCACGTTTAACTTGAGATACGGATTAAAATACATCGATAGATAAACAATGGTATGTAATTAGTGTTTTTTCCTCATGGATTATAGAAAGGTATGGATTGCAAAATGTTATCTTTTGTAATATTGTTTACATAATATATATAAGATTAAGATTAAATAACAAAAATATTCCATTACGAATTGATTTGAACTGATAATTATGGTGATGAAAAGGTAGCGAATATTGCGGCAATTTTATTGATATTATTTTTTTTTTGTAATTTTAAAATAGATTTTGTTCTGATATCAAATTGAAACGACTCGCTGTGACGACATCTGTCATGATCGGTCTCCACCGGCGAATAAATACGATCAAGCTGTTCATCGCACGGATCATGACAGATGGCGTCATCGTAAACAATTCAGCGAGAGCGCGCGTTTCCAAGTAGCCGTTCAGAAAAACTTTAATAAATCCACCATTTCTTGACTGATTTAATTTAAAAAATTGAGTGCTCAGTAAATTATTACACATACGAGGTACTTAATAAAAATCGGATTTGCTATTATGTGATTGATCCTCATTACTTATTGAGAAAGGTCTGGACTGATAATAAATTTATAATAATAATTAATTTAATAATATTATAATACGTATTCTAAGTGTTCGGTCACATCGTTGAAAATGATAGAATGAAATGTTATCGTTTCTACAATTTTCAACGCTACGTCCTTTGTTACTGTAGAACGAGCGGCCGACTCAGGCGCGTCAATTGTAGAAAACGATAAGTGGTAGCCATACCACTTATCGTTTTCTACAATTCCTGACACCGAGGCGTTACCGATTGGAGAACGGAATTCGACACGAAACGGTTGTAACTTAGCTAGGGAGGCAGGTCTGGATTGCTGGCCGAATTTTAACCAAACTTGATACACAGCTTGATTACTCCCTAAATTAGGAAATAACTATGATGCTATTCAGAATTCTGATGCGGACAAAAGCTGGATATAGGTTAGATAACGCAACAATGTCTAACTCTTCCAACTCTATATTCAAACCAACTTTAAATTGCGTCTCTCATCCCTATACACGCGACCCATATTCTGACCTCATCTGACCCCGTTCTATATAAAAACTAGTGGGAAATTACAGTATAACTGCAGGCCACCCTAGGCAATCGTCGTCTATGTCATTTTTCTCTCACTAATCATAACTTTTCCCCTCCCTAGGGCGTGGGCAGTGCATATTGACACGTGCTACGGTCAAGTCAATGAACTGTGCTCTTTTTTTGTTTACACGTGTTTTTCAAGGCTTTAAATGTAAAGGCTGGATAGTGTTGGTTTCTGTAGGCATTGCTACGCACAAAATATAGTACGTACAATACGTTTTGGGAACACATTCATTGTGCGGACAGTTAAGAAGTGGAATTCCCTGCCGCAGTCCATGTTTCCTGATAGATTTAGGAAATATTTATGGTCAAAAGTGAATAGGTTACTTCTAGTCAAGCGTGCTACATTGTCGACAACGTTGTCGCTTTCTATAAGGTGACATATTGATCAAGAGCGAGCCTAAAGCTCTATAGCTAACAACCAATAATTGAAAAAAAAACGAACGAATGAGCTCACAGTTAGATGACTTGCTAAGAGCTAGAACTGCAGCCTAGAGAGAGTTACTCGACGATCAAAATTACCACCCTAAACTATTGGTAACCGGCTGCACTAACACTGAGTTACCTTTCTCTTTCAAGTAAGAAATCATTAAATAAATTCTCTTGCTCTAGGGTGGAGCAAGAGGGTGTTTCCTGCCAGAGTAACCGTAGCCGCGTAGCGTTCTGGGGCTACGGTTACTCTGTCAGGCACCGGCCTGCTAGGGATGCGGGAATGTTGTACCAATGCTGTGGCCGATGGCCTTACTGGGCCTCTTCAGTTTTGCTGATATTTCTATGAGGCACGCGTGGACCTTTACGCGCCATCGACAAATGGGGCTAGGTCCTTACAAAAAGGCTGGACGACGAGCTACCCATTGCTCTTCGTCCACATGCCCGCAATGTACTCTACTGTTGTCTAAATGAATGGCATTACAAATGATTGTGTGATTATTATTTTATTGGGGACAAAAAGCAGTTTCATGATATAGAAAATACAAAAAAAAAAATCCTTAAAACTAGATGCACAAACATGTAACCCACTCCTATGTCCACATCTTAAAAAAAGCTTCATGTATAACAGACTAACTAATTTATATAATCATAATTAATAAAATATATAATTTAATTCAATTATTAATTATCATTAATTATGGTTGTGTGACGGTTTCTCGTTACCAGAAAAATTTTGTTTACAAAGGTCAAAGCTCTCAAAAATATTCTCCACCCGCCTACATTTTTTACGCTTACCAAACTTGAGATATTAGCCCAATAACTGGTAAAGTTTTCTTTATTTGTGTCCAAAGGACTTGGTAACAAAATTGTATTGGTCGACGCAATAATATAATCTATTGGCATAGCTGCCACTACTATGTTTTGCCATTGCCATCATGGAGATAATGCTAGTGGTCCTGTTTAGCTCTGTCTCTCTCTCCCAAAGCGGAATATTGATGGCATTGGGACATCATGATCATAGGCAAAAAGGGGGGAGGGGGCGAGTGGATACACCAGTATGGTCTAGCCCCCATCTCGGGACTTTGGGTTACCGATTCGAAATTCTATTTTGAACGCCAAAATACTGATAACTTCACACAAAAACCAGGAACCCCAGGCATCCCCCTGAATTGCAGACGGCGAGCCACGGGTAGCTCGCCTTCCGGCTATCCAGTAAAGATCGAGCTGGGGTCGACGGTGCGTTGTCTTGCACGCGCGCCTCGAAAATTGTAGGTGCCAGTTAGTGCTGATGCCTGCCTAGGCTGCGGGTTATCAGAAAGAATTACCACAGTCCTCGCAATAAACGGCCACTGAAGGAACACCGGCTTTAGTCAGTACAAGTCTGATACTACTTTCTACTCCTCCGAAGCGGGAGAAGTTTTTTGACGATTCCGCATGCAAAACAAGCCTCCTCCCCCACTTAAAAATAACCCTAGATCCGTCAATGTTCATGGTAGGGGGGGGAAGTACTTACCTACATAAACACACAACACAAAAAGTTAGCTTTCAGTTGAAATATTATTTTTCTTTTAAGTTGGAAACGAGAAATTTTCTCTCAGAGCTTATGACCCACATTTTGAGCTTCATAATTTATAAGGCAGCCAGTTAATTTATTTTGTTTCGTTAAAGATACAGTTTTCTTCGCATTTTCAGGGTTGGTCTCATAGTAAAAAGTTGTTCATACTGATGAGAACAATGACCCCATTTCAGGTGCTACGATTATCTAAATTATTTTATGTTTTTTTTTTTTTTGTTTGTAGTAGATAATCTCTGAACTGTTTTGATTCTTAAACGTACGTGGGTGAAGCCGCAGGCAAAAGCTAGTTCTGTATACATTACTAGCACTCTGCCAGCGAATTCGATCACGAGAATGTTGGTATCATCAGAACTAACCTACTGTCAAAAGCACCCCTCACCCGCACAATATGTGTACTTAATGAAGTGCAGAGAGCAGTTGAGAGAGCAGTGGTGGCCGAGTGGTCACGGCCCCGACTTACGCAGTTGTAGGTCACGGGTTCAAACCCAGCTAGGCGCATTACTTTGTGTAATTTATTTCATCACCACTGCTCTCAAAACGGTGAAGGAAAACATCGTGAGAAAACCGGCATGTCCTAGAACCAAAAATTCGAAGACATGTGATATCCATCAACCCGCACTGGGCCCGCGTGGTAGATTACGGCCCATTCCCTCTCCTAGAGAGGAGGCCTGAGTCCCAACAGTGGGAACATTATAAGGCCGACTATGCTATGCTATGCTAATGAAGTGAATGAGAGGATCGACCTATTTTCGAGTCAAGAGAGTGAAATCGTAAGACTTTTATTAAATTTTATTTGTTTTATTTAAATATTAGTTACTGTTACTGTACTAAGTCTGATTTTATGTTGTATTTACATATAGGTTACGTTAAGTTTTTTTTTTTTTTTTGTGTAAGTACTTCTTTTTTTTTAGTTAGTAGTCTAAATTGTAATAGAATTTAGTATTGTTTTAGATTTTTAAGAGTTAGTGTAAGATGATGACTTTTTCAATTATTTTTTTTTTTTTTTTGGTAATCCCTATTTTCTTAGGTTCAGCCTGTAAAGATAGTGTGTGTATATGTAATAAAAAAATAATAAATAAAATAAATCATATCAGCCGAAAGACGTCCACAAAAAAAAACCTTTAGTATGTAATGAATATTGACAGTCTTTATTATTTATTCTGATTATAATTTGTGCCAAGTTTCAAGTTTATTAACACAAGAAATAAGAATCCTTAATCATCATCATCATCATCATTTCACCCGAAAGACGTCCACTGTTGGACATAGGCCTCCCCTAAGCGTCGCCACAACGATCGATCCTGCGCTTCTCGCATCCACCGCACTCCCGCGACCCTTACCAGGTCGTCGGTCCACCTTGTGGGAGGCCTTCCAACGCTGCGAATCCTTAATACTATCATTAAAAACCACTAAATTGTTCTAGTGGGTAGTTCAGAAAACAAATAATGACAAGCTTTATCATTTGCTTAGTGTGATTATTTGTGCTAAATTTCAAGTATATTGGTATAGGGGCCCAGTAGGGTAACAAAGCCTACTGGGGCCACGGGTAGTGTTAAAGTGAAACCCGGGGCCCTGGACGACGGCAAAGAAGGACGGGAGTGGGTTTTTAGTCAGTAAAAGTCTGACATTATCTCCTGCTCCACCCCAGAGCCAGATTGGTCATTAGATGATTTTCCCACGAATAAAAAAGTATATTGGTACACGGAATAAAATTTTGCATACAAAAAAAAATCCTTCTTTTCACTCCGTTAAAGGTTGAATTTCCAAAAACGCCTTCTTAGTGCTCGCCTTCATCACAAAAGAAAGTTTTGTGCAAAATTTTATGTTCATCCAGGTCCTGTAGTTTCGGGTGTGCGTTGATATGTCAGTCAATCAGTTTCTCCTTTTATAAATATAGACAAGCTTCTAGCAGCGTCTTCGCCCGCTTAAAAGTATGTTTCTCCGTACAAACTTTAGATCGTCGTTTCATCCCTTTAAGGGCTGAATTTTGAAAAATCATTTCATAGTGCTTGCCTACGTCATATAAGGAAACCTTAAACAAAAGTTCACGAGTTTTGGCTGTACGCTGATATGTCAGTTAGTCAGTCAGTTTCTCCTTTTATATACACCTCTTTTTAAATAAGTACAAAAAAAATGGGGCTCTATACCTGCCCGTTACTGATCATATTTGTGTAGTCAAAATTAAAAAAAAACAAAATCCCTAAATTGTCCACGAAAATTTGTAATAATTGGTAAATTCATAATTTAATCAATCATTCATAACAATTGCTACTAGAAAGTATTAGGCACAGTATTTTTCCATTTTTATCGCCATTCATTCATTATCAATAGCCTGTACATTATTTCCATAAATTGAGTGACATTTTGGGATATAAACAAACGCTCATAACTTTGGTGTTTATGAATATTATTTATTGAGACTTTACTTGAATATTAACAAGACCTTTTCTAATAAGCCCTTTGAGTATTTATACTAATTACTAATTTGTGGTGTATATGTTCATAGGTATCAGTAACCACTTCCCATTAAGCAATTAGCATTTTCCTGCTTTTAAAAAAACCTACTTCGTCTTGAAAATTTTCCTAACCAATCTGGACCTTATGTCAACAAAGTCCACTTACAGAGAACCACAATCGTTTAAAACACATAAAATGAACGTAAACTGGATCGTTACACGTGGAAGATTTCACGTGATTATCTTTAACGAGAGTCGGTATTCGCCCTCGTTAAGTAAATATCTATGAATGGCTATAATACGGGAAAACCGGATGTTTTTTTCTTCTTCTTCAGACCGCAGCAAAGTGTTATAAAAATGGTTTTATAACATTTTGTTGCAACAACAACACAGACTTGAATAAAAGTCCGTAGGCGCGAGCTGGTGGACGGCGAGCAATGAATAGTTCGCCGTCCTGCAGTCCAGTAATCGTCTGAGCCGAGCCCAAGTCGTCGACGGCGCGTCGCGTCTACAAAGAAATTTTAGACATTTTAGCATTGGTAAGGTGGAACTGCACTTTTGACCCCTGATATAACTAAACTAAGGATTTATAAGAAATTAGACAGCGCTCAAGGGTACTGTCAGTTCTGTCAAAAATTCCACGAAAAGATCTCCTTTTCATGGCCAATAAAAATATTCTAATAAACGATCTTTCACCCTATAGTGTATACGAAAGCCGCCGGTAACGAAACCATAGCGCGATTCAGGAAGCCCCGCCCCCTTGTACAACGCCATCTATCGAACGTAGTTACATTGATGATTAATTCACCTTTAGATTTTGGATGGATACAGCAGGGCTATGGGAAGGTTTCATAGAGTTACCGTGGTCCTAGATCGTAAATTACAATTTGCAATATTTGCTTTGTAAAATGGTACATCTTATTTTATTATTATGAACGTGGAGACTAGTATATGTGCAGGTACTCTTTCCTTTGCCCGTAGGCAAGTTACAACCGTTTCGTTTCGATTCGCTTTTCGTGGATCGCCTCGAGTAGGCCACGCCTCCGATTCCTTTATTCTGACGTCACCTCAATGCTCAGTCACGTGGTCAGAACAAAGGAAAAGGAGGCGTGGCCGACTCAAGGCGGTCAACGAAAAGTGAATCAAAACGAAACGGTTGTAACTTGCCTAATGGCTTTTCTGTAATTTAATCGGTCATTTGAGAAACCCCATGAGTCAGGTTTTTACAGAGCTCTGGCAAATTTTTTATCAATTCAGTTCCTTTTCTTCAAAACGAACGTAATTCCGTTGAGAAACTACTTTAGCCGTATTTCGTTCAAATACAGCGAGGTTGGTCAACCATTCATTAGAGAAAAAACATAAGCAGGTGACTTGTTGTCACTCTACTGAACGAACGAAACTTTTCAAATAAATTGACATGTATTACCCAGTGAGAGGTCACTCATTTTTACCCTGCGATAGGGATTTCACGATATTAAAAAGAAAAATAAAAAACAAGAAAGAATTTACACAATAAAAGACTAAGTAGAGCCTGCTAATTTTGACAGAAAAATAATAATAATGATAATAATCAGGAGCCCTGACCACCCTACCATGGCATGGCCCCGGCCTGGCATGGACCCTGCCGATTCTATAGATTCCCGATGCCAGTGGGCTACTATTTTTTATATTTTTATATGTTTATTTTTATTTTTATTGAATGTGTTTTTTTTAAAGAAATGTTTAAAAATATAATGAGTATGGCATAATGATAATAATGAATTTATTGATAAATTCACAGTAATATGCCCAATTGCAACAGATATCCAGAATTTTAAAGATTGGTGGCCTAAATATTGTAAAAAAATATGTTATCTGAAGAGAGTCTAAGAAGAGGGATTCCAAGAGATCAAAAAGTTACTTTGACCATATCTAAATTTCAACACTTTATCCTTTCAATTGTTTACAATGGTTTAGTAATAGCTAGAGAACTCATTAACATTGACATTCTAACAAAGATCCTCATATCGTTCTGGGGCACATTTAAAGCTTATTCTGATGGTGTTGTCCCAATCAATATTAAAAAAATGGATGACTTAAGAAAATTATATATTTACCTGAAGATAGAGAGGTTCAAGCCTTTAAGAAACAATATTTAGTATTCTACTACGACCACAGGAGACAACCATGAAAATGAATATCTTTTTATTAAAAACTGAAAGTTTAATAAATATTAAATAATAATTATTTTTATTCATTAAAATGGTGTTCATTTGAGAAATAACATGTCATACGTTTTTTAAAATAAAAAAAAAATAGAAATACAAATATTTTCATTAATCATACTCCGAAAGTAGGTCTGAAGTTGCCTGAGGAGCTTGTTGAAAGTAATATTTTTCATCCTTATGGAGAATCGCTTTCAACTGACAGCTGTGAAATTATTAAAAAAAAACTAGTTCTATCTACACATTTCTATTGAACCATGTCCCAACTTTCCATACAGCCAGTCAATTGACGTAAAATTGAAATAACATAAAGATAAGTATTAATTAAAGAATAAGTATATTTTTTTCAACTACTTTTTCATTAGGAAAAATATTTACTATTTTTTCAATAATGTAAATGAAAAATAACTCCTGAATGGCCGGCCACAGAAAATAAATGAGTCGGAAAAGTGGCAATCCGGCAATCCGATCTTCATTTGTTTTTTCGAGTTTAAAGGTACAAGTTGGTAGCCGACTGCACGCAGCAGCAGCAGACGACATGTCGTCGCTGCATGTCGTCACGACACGTCGTTGCGTCATGGCAGTCATGATTTTGAACCCGACTGCAGACGGCAACAGCAGATGGCGTCCAGTTGGTTCCGAGTGCTCCGTAAAACAAGATGTCTGACGTGTTCGAGAATAATCGACGTGTCGTTGTTCCGGCGTCAGCAGCACTACTCATCTGCGGCCGGACGACACTGCTGTCTGGCGCTCGACGACGCGTCGCTAGCTTCAGGTCGTTAACTGCGGAGGGAATTTCATAGAAATACGTAGAAACCAGTAGTGTCGCTGCGACACGTCGTTTGCTGCAGTTTCCTGTCGTCCGCTACCAACTTGTAGTTATACCTTTAGAGTTTTGTTTACATTTCCGTACAGCAGAGCGATAAGTTCATCAGATTCAGATATGGATTTAACGCCTGATACCTTATGAGAAGAGGCTAAAGCAGTAGTGGAAAACCTTTTACCGCCATAATCAAAACAAAAGATACCTAACTAAGATACGACGACTCAGGTTTTTATTTTTACTTTCCTTGTATTCGTAATGAAAAGCACAGTGCTTGTCGTCATATTCACGTTGTCCAGCATGCGTTCCCCGAACGTGCTTATAACCAGTGCCAAATTCTGATACAAGTTTATTTACCTACCAGATCATATTTCAACACAGTTTACTTTTTATGCTAATAATATAATGTTAAAGAACTATATTTCTTAACACCGTAGGCACCCAACAGGGCCGAAGCCTACTGGGGCCATGGGTCAACTTCTAAAAGGGTTATCCGTAGTCCAGTAACGCAATGGGTAACTGAAGGAATATAGGTGTGGTTTTAGTCTGTAAAAGTCTGACACACCCTCCCGCAACAAAAGTCATTACATGATTTTCTACCTTTAAAAAAGCTTAAAGTCTAACCCCCGGCTAGCCAACCAGCCAGCATAGCCTAGCTGGTTGGTTGGCTCCTTTCGAATGCCGTAATTAGAGACACAATAGAAAGACAATGAGAGAGCGAACGCCAGCGTTCGCGTATTATTTAACTTGTTTCGGAATGGATTCATACGGTGCCATGACCGTATATAAATGGTGCAAGGAACTGAGCATAAGTATAAAGGATCCAATTAGAACCAAAAGTGTAAATCAATTGAAGAAACGCGCAGTTAACTCAAAACAAATTGGACTTCTCGCATTTCGTATCGCTGATATAAGAACACTTTTTCTAGACTTATTTTCTCATACAATATAATCTCGGCGTTTTTCCACGGGACATCAATTATTTGTTTATATGTACTTTATTGTACACTAAGATAATAAATAACATAATAGAATTTTAAACTAAAAGTCATATTATTTGTTGACAGAAGTAAAGTACATACTTAATCATCATCACTATTTCAACTGGTCATAAAAAAAAAAACAATCCTTCCGACCGAATTTCGATCACGGTGGCCAATTACAACCAAAATTAGCCAAGTACGTACTTAAGTAAGTAAGCGTTACACTTCGTCGTTTATACCGCGTACATCGAAGGACTGAAACAATTTGCCTGCTGCGGTCTTCCCGTCCGATTATAATTTTGGTTTTAATGCTATAGTGAATCGGTTCTTAATAAACTAGTGCGCCTAACCATCAACGAGTGCATCACTGTTTACCGTCAAGTGGGATCGCAGTCAAGCTCTAGTTCATATAAAAAAAATTATCCGATGGGACAGCATACCGACACGACGGGAGAAAGATATGTATTATATTAAATAATGTATAGTTTATTCAATTATGCCTAAATTATATTTATATTGTATTATATCTGCGATTCATTTGTACCTACATCTTTTTAATATTCATTATTTTTTTCGTCTCAGCATCACCCAAAGGTTGACTGGTAGAAAATGCCTATGGCATTAAATCCGTCTATGTACCTTTATGGGCATAAAGTATAAAAAAAGATCAGGAACACTAACGAGAGGCCTCAAGTGTCGCCACATCGACCGGTCCTGTGAGCCAGCTAACTGCCGTGACCTTTAGGTAATCAGTCCATCTTGTGGGAGGCCTTCCAACACTGCATCTTCCATTACGCAGTCGCAGTCTCTCAGCCCCATCGAACATCTGCTCCGAACAAAGTGCAACCAAAATAACGAGCAATATTATATCCATAACGTTGCATCATTGGCGCCAGATCTCTGCACTTGCCTTGAAAGTCGAAGTACACTTGATTGACGAAACATATTCGTCAGCTACATCTGTCTTCAAGTCTAATGACATTACTCATCATATTCCGTCATAGACTTTCTGGAAACCGCGGTAATGCGACCATTTCCGATATCTTTAGACCATGAAATGTCTTTAATCTCAGAATAGTTCATATGTTTTTGCACGAGGCTGAAATGTGGGCGATATAATTCATCTTGCAGTCGTAATTTATAGGATACTAGCTTTTGCTCGCGACTTCGTTCTCGTGAATGTCGGTTATTACGGACATGAAATCCATGACAACACGCCCTGCCGCTTTACCCTGCGGAGAGGAGTCATTGGATGAATTCCCACCTTAAAAAAATCCCATTTATGGAAAGTGTTAATTTTATTAGTCATCAATGGTCTTTACGTAAAGAGTGAAAAGATTAATTCTTGGCAATTTTGCTCCATTTTCGATCACAGCATCGCTTATCATACCCCCTAGCCAAGTTACAACCGTTTCGTGTCGAGATCCGTTCTCCAATCGGTAACGCCTCGGTGTCAGCAATTGTAGAAAACGATAAGTTGGTAGCCATGTTGACGCGCCTGAGTCGACCGCTTGTTCTACAATGTCGTTCTACAATAACAAAGGATGTAGCGTTGAACATTGTAGAAACGATAACAATTCATTATATCATTTTTAACGATGTGAACTTGGCTACGAATTTGTTTGACCACGTGACTTAAAGTTAAGATGATATCATTCCTATACATTTGATTTGTTTTCGACTAGCGTTAACGATTGCAGATTATCAACTTGGCTAGGAGTGTGGTGAAATAGAGGTCAACTGGAGTATGTATGTTTGTTATTTCTTCATTCTAGAACGGCTGAACAAGGGTAGACCATGTCCTAGAATAGCATATAGAACTTTATCCCGGGAGTTTGTTCCCTTGGGACAATCTTTCCGCGCCCAGCTTGATCAATACGATTAATGTAATAAAATCGTGGCGGGGGCAAGCGCGCGCATTAATCCGCACTAGTGCGAAAAACAGTAAATTGCGTGTCTAGGTAGCGATAAGACCGGGTTTTCGAATACGTGTAATGAAAAAATCTACCTACTTTTAGAACTGTCTATACATAACTATGCAGTTCCTTGTTAAATTCAGTTGATCTTTGTATATATTTCTCATGGCTGAGTTTACATCCTTGGTCTGACCTATGTGTCCATTGCTAGAACGCGGTGACTGACTGATAGCCTCGTCCACGAATCTTCTTCAATCATCGAGTTTTGAATTAGGCATAAGTAGGTATATTTGCGTCACAGATTATAGAATAAACCAGTTTTCTTTAAATTACTCCTGTATCATGGATACGTTCATAAACATTTAAATTCTTATACATACATATTTTCTATAAGGACTTTGAAAGAGACTGTAAAAAAAAGTTTCATAAATAATGGTACGTAACCCTTCGTGCGCGAATTCGACTCGCACTTTTCCGGTTTTTTGTTTGTTGTTTTAAGAGTACCAAATTTGAATTTATACCTTAATTTCTGCAATACACAATCAACAGTTTCTCTAGACTTTCAAAACGTAACCAAACCCACGTGACTAACTAGTTTCAGCATATCCAATGCCAAACATACATAGTTATGAATGGGCGATACACGAGAAGTCAATATTTCAGTCTACGACGCATATGCTTGGCAAGCGGCGTAGATAGGCCGATACGTCAAACTTCAGTGGCCTTAATCTGAAGTTTTTTAACGTATACATGTAAAGAAAATCACTATACTAAGTGTAGCTTTTCTTAACTATTTCGAATTTGCCTCCTTTTAAAGTTTAGATGTCACATTTGACAGTAACATACAAACGTCATTGTCAATTGGTTTTGTATGGAGAGGTTATGAAAAGATCGTGCAGTGATTGATCCCTATAAAAGAAATTCAATATAAAATAAGTAAAGTAAAGGCTTTAATGTTGTTTTTTTGGTTACAGGTGAGTCAGTCACTAATCTTATCGATAAATGACCTATGTTGTGTACGTAGTAAGCGATGTACGAAAATGTTTAGTTAATACTTAATAAAAAATTTTGGTTACAGAAAAACGCAATTTCGCCTTTTTGTACCTACTTAACTGAACTATCATTATAAACACATACGATCATGTTAAATTAAACATCCATCTGAACTTACAACTGTTTAAAAGCCATCTGCCCCCTAGCCAAGTTACAAACGTTTCGTTTCGATTCTCTTTTCGTCGATCGTCTCGAGTAGGCCACGCAATTCCTAGCAATTCCTTTATTTTGACGTCATCTCAGCGCTCAGTAAGTGCGAAAGCGCTCAGTAAGTGCGAAAGCGCTCAGTAAGTAAGTGAGTAAAGTGAGCGCGACTCGAGGCGATCAACGAAACGAAACGGTTGTAACTTGGCTGGTGACAACAATGAAAAACCTCTTTGTTTTTATACGATTTGACCAATACAGCTAGGAATGATGCTCTACTATGAAGTTTCAAGTTTAGGTAACAAAGGTATGTAATATAGCAACCTAAATTCGTTTAATTATAAAGCTCAATTTTCTGTGTCCTTCAGTTGCCCTTTTGTATTTCAAGACCACGGGTTTCCTTCTCAAAAAATGCGGCCGGCTAGGGTGCTACTTTTTGCTGACATTTCTTTGAGGAGTGCGTAGAACAGTACGCGCTGACTACGATTTGGGCTTGGTCCGTTAACCGAACGGCAAGAAAACGAGCTACTCATTGCTCATCATCTGCTAGACCACGCCTACGATGGCTAGTAGTCGGGGTCTCGGTGGCTACGGCGTGAGGGACATCCCTACTCGTGCGGCCGTCTCCTTCGCTAGCATTAGTGCCTCTCAATAGCAACCGACCGCTGTCCATTCCTCCTCGCTCCGAACCATGGCCTGAACCAAGGCCCGGCGCGAAAGGTCATCGTCGCCGATCCGTGGAGCACACCTCCACAGTATGCATCACCATTTCCTCTGGGCAGTCCTCAAAATGGCAACACCCAGACACCCTGCTGGGCGCCTGCAGTTGTGCAGACATCTCTTTGAGACACGCGTGGAACACGTCGCGCCTTTTCGGGCTCGGCCCTTACTGGATTACCGGACGGCGAGCTACCCACTCCTCGTTGTTCGCAAGCCCGCGCTCGTGGCCACCACTAAAAACTTTTTTGTTTTCTTATTAGATCTTCGCATCAGACCGTATGGCCTCAAGATCGTTGCCTTCAAATATCCGTGGACTCAGTCGTTATAAATGACCGCTGTACGGGAAGCCGTCGGCAACTTTACAAATTATTTGAGTCTGTAACGTTGTATCATCTTTCATCTTGGTTTATTTTGTATCATACAGTAAATTAACAGAAGAAACTGTTACAGTCATCGATATAAAGGCACTACGCACTAGATTACGCGTGCCGAACACTCACTTCAATCGACTCAGGTGTAGTGTAATCCACACCTCGAACATTACGCTATGTTGAACGAAACGCCTAAGTGCCACGAAATTCATGGCGCTTAAGACATTTTGGTCGCGAAAAAAGTATCCTCTAAAAGCTATCTTAGCGGTGTATGTTTTAACAGTTCTGTTAAACGACATAATGCCAATGTAGCGCCGCAGCAAACTTTTGTTTTAACTTTTCAGTATTTTGACAAATAGGTACTCGTATTTTCCATGAACGTGCTTGTCTATCTTTAGAATATAAGTCGATGTTTACAGTAATTTCTGGTAAATAATTCCACGTAATAATTTAGTTATAAGAAGGCTAAAGAAAATATGTATGGATTGTGTTAGGAATGTAGAAGAAAAGGGAGTGAATCATAACGTAATGGTTACCAGGAGAAGAGGTAAGCTAGGAGACTCTAATGCAGCCTGACACATAAGGTTACGTGTGTATAAAAGAAATAGCGAGATGTTCCCACCACGTCCCCACTTTTTTTCATACTTAGATTGCTGTTTTCCGAAAATATTTCTTTATTGCCTTATTTTTATTTAGTTCATAATCTCTATACTTTATACATATAAATACAATTGAAATATCTGTTTGTAACATCAAAATAACATTTTTTTATTATTAAATGCATACAAAAGTATATTCGATACCTATAACAAAAATAATCTACGAGTAATAATAATCTTAATTTAACACTTTCTTAATTTAACTTTTTTTTTTCTGTGGGAAAATCATCTTATGACATCCCCCGCCCTTGGGCGGGGCGGGAGATTGTGTCAGACTTTTACTGACTAAAAACCCACTCCTGTTCCTTCGTTGCCTTTCGTACCAGCGCCGAGTCTTCCTTTCAGAATCAGACCCTTGGCCCCAGTAGGCTTCGACCCTGCTAGGCCCCTACAGTTGCTGACATCTCCTTGAGGCGCGCGTGGAACAGCACGCGCCGTCGACGACTTGGGCTCGGTCTGGACGGTTACCGGACGGTCGGACGGCGAGCCACCCATTGCTCGCCGTCTTATATCGTCTCTTCTTAATTTAACTTACGTCCTATCCTCAATTCACCTTTATTTTTTGAAGTGGAATATCACCAAACGTCTCCTTTTTATATTCTTGGTAGGTTCGCGCTTGACCGCTATCTCACCTGATGGAAAGCGACGATGCGATCGACAAAGGAGCGCGCTTACCTCGAAGCAACCCATTTACTAAACATTTAAAGATTCCCGGGTTGTAGCCATCAGGAAACAGATTCCGGCAAGAAATTCCACTCCTTAGCTGTACGCACAATGAATGTGTTCCTAAAAGGATTCGTGCATATAGGTGGGATGTCCACTATGTACCGGTGGCGCATCGCCGTACGTATACTTACTCTGAATGGAGTGAGTGGGCGGAGTGAGCGTGTCAGACTTTTACTGAACCCACCTGTTCCTTCAATTGCCCTTCGCGTTTCAGGGCCACAGTAACTCTGTCAAACAATCTAGCAACCTCCAATCATTATTGACATTAATTTTAAGACGTCCTTGACATTTATTTATCGAATGTCGTTGGCTGTCCCACGCTTCAACTAGAAACAACATCTGAACAGGAAATAAGAGGACTTAAAGAAAGTCGCCCACTATCATTTTCCCCTATATTTAAAGACATGTGGAGAACATGACTATATATTTCCAGCTCCAACCAACGAACAATCATAATATTTACGTGGGGGTTTTTTTTTCGGTGGGTAAATCATCTAATGACACCCCCCTTTCATGGGCGGAGACTGCTGTTCCTTCGTTGCCTTTCATACCAGGGCCGAGTCTTCCTTTCAGAAGCAGACCCTTGGCCCCAGTAGGCTTCAACCCTGCTGGGCCCCTACGGTTTGCTAACATCTCCTTAAGGCGCGCGTGGAACAGTTCGCGCCGTCGACGACTTGGTCTCGATCCGGACGGTCGGACGGCGAGCTACAACGTGGGTGGTCTGAAAAATTGCCAACCTCAACGTGAAAGTGCAGCACTCGTTAATAAAAGCTAATGAATATATATCTTTTGACAGTTACGATATCAGCCATTTTGGACTAGTGTTGGTATTTGACAGTCGTTTGTGTGGGTCGATGTGAGATGCAGAAAAAGAAAATCTTGTTTCACCAAGTCAACGCGCCGTCTCACACCTCAGCGGTTGCCGGTTGGAGAAGTGTGGAGACAATGTAAAATAAAAGGACACGGTTTCAGACCACCTGAGTCGCAAAAAAACAAATATTTATTTTAATGTGTTTTAGAATCAGAACAGAATCGAGTAGAGATCCTTTAAACTGAATTGGAACATTGAATTTAGTTTTTATTAATTCCAAGGTTTAAGGCCGAGCTCGAGTTGTCGACGGCGCGTAGTGTTCCACGTGCACCTCAAAGAGATGTTAGCAAAACCGTAATGGCCCTGCAGGACCGATGCCCTCCAGGGCCATAGGGAATTTCTAAAAAGTATACCCGTGGTCTTAGGACTCAAAGGGCAACTAAATAAAGGGCAAAAGTGTGGTTCACTCATTATTATTGTGTCTATTAACTGCTTCATCTTTGTTTTAATATATACATTTTTTTTTAACATTGCTTTTGCAATATTTTTTCCTTAAATCCGTTAGTAATTTATTTTGTTAACATCTCATTTATTGATAGTTGTAATTATTCATATTTTTCTTGCTTTTTTTATATAGCCTCTTTTTATAATGTTAATGTGAGAACAGTGTCAACTCCACGAATTCTTATAGTACTTCCTATTACGACTCACATTTTTTTTAATATGATTATTTTTATTGTGTTTTTGGATACAATATTGACTGGTCTACACTGTTCTTACATAATATCTATTAATACTGTAATATGAAAATATTGTAATCAACTACTTTTTTTAAAAGAGTAACCATGGAGAGTCTTGCCGGTTCTTCTCCATAGGAAACGACCAATTTGGCACCGTGCACTACCTTCTGACGTTTTATAAGTGCCCATGTAGGCCTATGTGAAATAAAAATATTTTTGATTTGATTTGATTAATTTTGATTATAGTCAGTAAAAGTCTGACACACCCTTAAAAACATGTTTTTTTCATCGCCCACAGCCTACCAATTCTTAACACGAAGCGGCTATGGCAGGCGGTCGCCTCCTTCTGCGAAGCAGTAATGTTAGCGAAGGAGGAGGCTGCACGCGTGAGGGAACGAAGGGCCTCACGCCCTAGCCGACGTAATTCCGACCCCGACTACCAGCCACGGTAGACGCGGGCTTGCGGACGTCGAGCACTGGGTAGCTCGCCGTCCGTCTGTTCGGTAATTAACCGCACCGAGCCCAGTCGTTAACAGCGCGTAGTGATCCTCGCGCTCCTCAAAGAGATGTCAGCTAACCGTAGGGGCCCAGTGGGGCCGATGCCCGCTAGCTAGGACCGCGGAGAATTTCTGAAAGGGCAACCCGTAGTCCTAGTACGCAAAGGGTAATTGAAGGACACAGGTGTGGTTTTAGTCAGTAAAAGTCTGACACGCCCTCGCGCTCCACCCAGAGCGCGAGAAGTCATTTGGATGATAAGGCGGCTACCTTACCCACTTCAATAGAGACTGATTAATTACGTAAAATTATTCAGGTCAGTAGCTAACCCCTTTCGCTATAAACCTATTAAGCTAAAAACAATATCTCGTTGAAGAACAAATAATGTTTTGAGCCAATTACAAATGGTTTGTTGAATCAAAAGGTGAACGACCTAATTCCTCAATTACAATTATTGTCAAAATGTCAATAGAACTCAAGACTTTGTTAAAATGTTACAAAGAAATTAGAATGAGAAAATGATCGGCCAGAAGGCTCATAATCAGCCTTTTGATGTTCCCACCGCTGGGACTCAGGCCTCCTCTCTCTAGGAGAGGGAATGGGCCGTAATCCACCACGCAGGCCCAGTGCGGATTGCTGAATGTCACATTTCTTCGAATTTTTGGTTGTAAGACATGCCAGTTTCCTCAAGATGTTTTCCTTTACCGTTTTGAGAGCTGTGGTGATGAAGTAAATTACACAAAGTATTGCGCCTTTTATTGATATTAAAGGTCGTATCGCCACCTCTTCACAGGTCGGCCTCAAAATTCATTAGTTTCTATTTCACATAGGCCTACATGGGCACTTATAAAACGTCAGAAGCTAGTGCACCTCGGTGGTGTCGTCGATCTTCAGATACCCACTTTGTGGAGATTCTTGCCCAACGGTTAGAGTGCATGCTGCTGATGGGACCCACCCAATCCCATTTTAGTATGGCAGCCTTTTTTTCTACGTCTATAATCACCGTCTTGAAGAAGAAAAAGAAGAAGTAAGAAGAAGTTGGGATATATATATAGCATAGGCTATTAAAAAATAAAAATAAAAAACGCGTCTGGCTGGGTTTGAACCCGCGACCTACCACTCGTAAGTCGGGGCCGTTACCACTCGGCCATCACTGCTCTCAAGCTGAGCTGAGAGGGCAAAAGGCTGAGTCAGAACAATTCATGTTAACAAGTATTGTCATGAAGTAGGAAATACTTTAGCGACATCTATCATCATCTCCCAAGCTTCTTCCCAACTAGCATGGGGGTTGGCTTCCATTCCAACCGGCTGCGGCTGAAAACCCGTGTTTTACATAGAGCGACTGTCTATCAGACCTCTAAAACCCGATACTTCTTGGATAGACTGATGACATCTATATCATCCGTTAAATTAATTGTTGTAATTAGTTGTTGTTGAGGCTGCCCCGGTTCTGTAGTGCGTCGGAGATGTTTACGCAGTATCGAACTGACGGCTTTCATGCGATCATTCGGAAGAAGCTAGCATCTTTGGCGGCTAGAACCCGGGCCAGAAGCAACAGCACCCTAAAAACAGTCGCAGAGATTGCTTTCTCCCTTTTTTGGGCATTTTGTGAAGACGATGAAACTGTGCTGAATGCTTAAAATAGTATAAGTAGATAATTATAATATAAGACTAACTCTAGGTTTAAGGTCATTGTTTACTAACATTATCGATTTGTTGTCTGTGAAATAAATAAATTATTGTTATTATTTGTTCCTATTAAAAAACAATCGTAAAGGGCCTCACCCTTTACGAAACTTTTAGAACTATTCGAAGGTATTATTATCATTTTAGTCAAAAGACGTCCACTGTTGGACATAGGCCTCACCCAATTTCGCCACAACGTTCCTGTGCGTCTCGCATCCATCGGTTCCCGCAACCCTCACCAGGTCATCGATCCAACTTGTGGGAGAACTTCCAACGCTACGACTTCTGGTGCGCGGTCACCACTCCAGAACCTTTCGGCCCTATCGACCATCGGTCCTGAGAGAAATGAGCCCTGCCCACAGTCACTTAAGTTTAGCGATTTATAAAGATACATCTGCTTAATTGATAGGGCCGGGCGGGAGGGCGTGTGTGTGAAACATTACGCGCCGTCTACGACTCAGGCTCGGTCCGGATGGTTACCGGACGGCCGAATGGCGAGCTATTCATTGCTCATCGTCCATAAGCCCACGCCTACGGTTTCTTGATAGCTAAGTGAAGAGTGAAAAAAAGTTTCTTCTAAGCAAGCTTGCTCCATCTTCGACCACATCGTCGCTAACCATTAGCCCCCCTAGCCAAGTTATAACTGTGTCGTTTCGGTTCTCTTTTCGTCGATCGCGTCGAATAGGCCACGCCTCCGATTTCTTTATTCTGACGTCATCTCGACTCAGTCACGTGGTCAGAACAAAGGAATAGGAGGCGTGGCCGGCTCGAGGTGATCAACGAAAAGAATCGAAACGAAACGGTTGTAACTTGGCTAGGGGAGCAGGTGGGATATAATGGTCAAACTCGAAACCATAATTTAAAAAAATCAAAAATAACACGGAGCCCTACTCAGCAGCTTTCAAGCAACTACACTGGGCGCTGATATCCTAGTAATAACTGGTTTTATACCTGTACAGAAGAGGCAATACTGTATGATCCTTTTGTATCTTTCTGGCTACTATAAATCTTGGCAACAAGGCATTCTTGTTGCCAAGATTTATAGTAGCCAGATTGTGTTAATTAAAGTTGCTTCATTGGGTCACTCTGTCTGAACTAGTGACCCGTCTGAACACCGGTAGCTGTTCAATCACCCCCTGGCTAAAATTAGCTTGTATAAGGGATGTTAAGGTTTCAGTTTTGTTGCATGCATGATATATAATATCGTGCTCATTATTTGGTGTACTTTAATGTAGTCGTAGGTTGCCAATGGGTCGTGGGCTTGCGGACGACGAGCTATGGGTAGCTCGCCATCCGGCCGTCTGGTTACCATCCGGACTGAGCCGGAGTCGTCAACGGCGCGTAGTGTTCTTCAACGATGAATTTGCAGTGACAAATTTCCACGTGTATCAAACGATTTTTAATACACTTACAAATAAATAAATAAACGGGTGTTGACCGGTGACTCGATAGACGCGAAGCGACGCCCAAACTGTTACGATAATTACAATCAATTGTGGCGGGGGCGAGCTCGCTCACTTTTCCGCACTAGAGCGGAAAACAGTACCTAAATTGCGTGCCTAAAAGCTTGGTTGTCGAGTAAGTGTATTGAAAAAGATATTGCAAAATGTTATTTGTAGGATGACTTTATAATGTTCCACGCGCCGCCATGACACATAACACAGTTAGTAGTTAAGTCAATCGTACATAGCGCTTAACCGTTCCCACATAATAATAAAACTAAATAACGTCTATTGCTTTAGCCTCGTGAACGATAAAACAGATGTATGTTACCAAGCGTTATCTTCATTCTCAATACAAATGAGTGTAAAAGAAATCAGAATCAGAAACGTTTATTTCAAATAGACCAATTATTACAGGCACTTTACTTTTGAATTATCAAAACTTTTGAATTGTCGGTCCGTCAAAAAAAAATACAAGTGAAGCTAAATTGCACGTTCCAAAGCGTAGATCGATTCATTCGTTATGAGTAGGGTTATAGCCTCCTGAACGACAAAATCTGGGAATTTAAATCAACATTTTTTATGAATATAAAAACATCGAATTATCCAGACTGGAACTCACAAAAAAAAATAAAAAATAGAAACGTACATGACATGTTCTTTTTTTTTTTCAACATACCCTTGTCTGTCTCGACAAGACAAGACTTTATGATTCGTATTTTCAGGAGAATACTAGGTGTTTAGCTAAAAATCAGATTAACACGTAAAAACAGTACGTAATTGGTTTGAATGACTCTTACGAAATTAATTTTGTTGTGGTGTAGATTTTGTTGTGAGAAAATGCGGTTTAAATCTCGTCTATTTTATAACTCATTGTCATAATTTCAATCGAAAGACGTCCACTGTTGGAGAAGGAGGACCCCCTGAAGTGTCGCCATAACGACCGGTCCTTTGCGTCTCCCGTCCACCGGGTTCCCGCGACCCTCACCAGGTCATCGGCCCACCTTATGGGAGGCCTTAAAACGCTGCGTCTTTCGGTACGGGTTGCCAATAAAGAACCTTTCGTCCACATCGACCATCTGTTCTGCGAGCAATTTACCCTGCCCAAGGCCACTTTAAAACTAGAGGAATCAAATTAGGTTTATCACAAAAATATCTCAGCGAAAATATCTCGTAAATCGTCAGCAGAATAATATGCAGTCGGGAGATCCTGATTCCTGGAGACTCCCGGAATTCCGGGAGGGATCGGAACTCTAGTCACAAGTACCAGGAGTGCATGGCGCAAAGGAGTTTATTCGTAAAAAGAATGTTCTTGTCAGTGCGGTCCGGTGTAAACTTGTTATTGGTTATTTTATTTTATTTTCAGCCTGTTATATTCGACTGTAGGGCAAAAAGCTCTCTTATTGGTTGGGTTTGTTATTTATATCTGTTACGTTTTCGAAAATATGTTACATCCACCACCCGCGTAATGGATTACGGCCCATTCCCTCTTCTAGTGACGCTAATATTATTATGCTGAGGAGCTATATGAATTTCAGAAACTACCTAATTCGAATTGAAAAATTGTTTTAGTGTTGGATAGCTCAATTTCCCTACACTACATAACATTAGGAACAATAGGACTGGACTACACGGTGGAGGTGTGCCCCACTGGGGCAGAGCAACGCTGTGTCCTCGTGGGAGCGATTGGCGGCGGCGATCTATCGTGTCGGGCCTTGGTACAGGCCATGGTCCGGGGCGAGGAGGAGTGGCAGGCGGTTGCCTCCTTCTGCGAAGCAGTAATCCAATCGCCGCCGGGATTCCGATCCCGATTTCCGGCCATCGTAGGCGCAGGCTTGCGGACGGCGAGCAATGGTTGGCTCGCCGTCCGACCGTCCGGTAACCGTCCGGACCGAGCCCAAGTCGTCGACGGCGCGTGCTGTTCCACGCACGCCTCATGGAGATGTTAGCAACTGTAGTGGCCTAGCTGATTCTGAAAGGAAGACTCGGCCCTGGTACGAAAGGCAACGAAGGAACAGGAGTGGGTTTTTAGTCAAAGAAAAAAAAAAGGACCAAAGACAACACCACAGGGGACAGCTAGTGCTAAATATTCTTAATAATAATAATAAATAATAAATTTTTATTCAATAACGTTTACAAAAAAATTAACATTAAGCCAACAGTAATAAGGTTTCCCATACAATTACAGTGCCTAAAAAAAATATACTAAAACTAAAATATTATTAAAGGTGCAATTAATCCTACGTGTACCATGACGATTATTCCAGTCTGTCAGATTAAAAACAGCGTTGACCGCATACTGCAGACTTGTTATGTTTGCCTAGTATGTATAAATATCGAATCTATTGTTTTCATGCAAATGTCTCCCACATCTTCGTTATCCAACGGGCGTAGGCAACTGTCCCGTCACTTATGCACCATTACACTGTAACATAAACAAAAAGTTACGTGGTTTGTTATCAATTTATCATAGAATATTATTTTATTGCCTCAATATTATTATTGGCTGTATTTAAGTATTTTTTATGATATTATGACCTCCGGTGCTAAATTGAGAGGTGTCATCAGGCGTAAGCTATTTGATTTTAGCTTCTTCCAATCTTACGTCTAGAATTTTCCACTCAGTTTAGAGTTGTGAGTAGCCTACCTCCTAGTCCTAAACCTGCTCCTTTCTGGTTTAAATTTTATGTGTTTTTAGGTTTCTGTACCTCAAAAGGAAAATACAGAACACTTATAGGATCACTTTGTTGTCAGTCTGTCTGTTAAGAACCTTTATCTCGGGAACGCGTGGAGGTATCGAGTTGAAATTAAAACCATATACTCAAGTCTGCGGTACCTCGATGCTGTGAAAAAATTAAACTTCTTAACTTGAAAGTTGGCATATAGCACAGGTATAGGAATAAATCTGAAAACAGTATTTTTTTTGTTACGTCACAAAAAAAAATGAGTATTGCGATTCGAAAAAATCTTCGAGACTAAATTCGGGAATTGAACTATTTACATAGGTAGTTCGGAACCCTCAAGGGGCAAGTGTGCTCGCACTTACAGTTTTTTTTTTTTGTAATCTCTGTCGCACTGGCACGTTTCTTCTCCTTCGTATTCCTTGTCGCTCTTCCAGAGATTAGGTTTGATTAGGTTAAGGACCCCCTTATAGAAGAAAAAACGGTTCCTGCCAAAAACTTAAACTATCGCTTACGATATTCATCCTAAAAAGGGTCGATATTATAAAGGTGAATTTTTGTGAGTGTATATGTTTGTTACACATACTAATACTGCTTAAGAGATTTGGATCAAATTTGGCACATGGGAATACCATGGTATATCACACAGGATACTTTTGATCCCGGGAATATGTTCCCTTGGGATAACTTTTTACTATCATGCGATAAGCTACTTATTCGACCCTAATGAAAGTTAATGATTGCGATGAATGTCCAATTTGTGATTTTATATAAAAAACTTTTTACAAAAAAAAAAAACGGCTTCACTAAAAAAAAACACTTAAAGGATCAAAATAACTTTACTTTCGGAAGTCGGTGTTTCTCGGTATTGTTGGTTTCTTATGCCATTTCTGGTCTTCTTCATCAGTTCCACTTCATCAAATGTTACTTTTTGCCTGTAAGTGCTTAATTTTGCGATGGAAATACCAAAAATACTATATGGTTGCCTATAATATTTGAGGAGTTCCTTCAATTCCTCATGGATCCCATCATCCGAACTAAATTTTGTAAAAAAAAATGGGACCACTCTGGAAGCATATCCATCTACTTAAAGAGGAAAAAACAAAATTGCAAATCGGTCCATAAACGACGGAGTTCTGAGGTAACACACTTAAAAAAAACATACAACCTCTTGTTCTTTTTTTGAAGTCAGTTAAAAATGACATATAGTAAAATCGCAAATTCGACAAGCGAAGTACTTAGTCAAAAGACTACAACCGCCAGCAGCAACTGTAGTTTGTAACCAAGAAAAAAGTGGAATGAAGAATCATCAGAAATTCAAAAGGATATCGACTTCAACACTAACACAATGCCCCAAATTTCCAAGATGACTTTTACAAATTACACGAACTAAATTTAGAGAAACTAAAATGGGGTAGGTCTGTAGTTGTTTATTATCTTGCATTCTTATTCCAGCTTTGATTGATATGATTCATTATGTTTTAGTGGTAAACAGAGCACAAAAAAGCCGTTGACGAGTAAATATTGATGATCAGCTATTAATGTGCGATCTTTTTTGTTTATGAGCCAATTTTTTGGTTAATCCTAGAGGTCAGGAGGTTGGAATTTCCAGGGTAATAAACTCCTGATTAGGTCAAAATGACCTTGATTAATGAGACTAAGAAGATATTGTTTTGGTTACAAATCTTCGCCAGTAAGGGACCCACTTTTACGATGACGCGACTTCCTGCCATTCCTCCTCGCTCCGGATCATGGCCTTTACTAGGGTTAGGGGACGCTGCCACGGATCATCCCCACAAAGATATAGCGGTGATCCGCCCAAATAGGGTACACCTCCACCGTATGCTCCACTGTGTCTTCCAGGCAGTCCGCACAATGGTGACACCCGTTTGTTTCTTCAGCGCGAATCCGGTGCGGGAACTAGCCGAACTTACCATGGCCAATGAGGGCCTGCGTCATGTAGAAGGTGAGGACGCATTGACGTCTTTCCTGACTTACCGCCATGATTATGGCGTGCCCAATACTGGGTTGCGACAGTCGCTGTCGCCGTATCGCCATGAGATCCCGCCGGAACTCTGTCCACTTGTCGCGGCAACGGAGTTTCGACCAGGCACGGTGGCGTTACATCTCCTCTCCAGGCGATCAAATGAGGGTAAGGATCTAGGATTATTTTGATGACACAAAACCAACAAAACATTATTTTAGTAAAACTGGTGTCCTTAAACTCATTACGGGGAGTCAATTTGTCTGTTCGGCGTTAATTGACATTCATTAACCTCTCAAAGTTTGTACATTGGAATTTGTTACAAATTAGAGTTCCTTTAGTTTTGTTATTTTCTTTAAAATGTTCGAGCAAAAGAGGGCAACAGTCTGCTATGTGAAAATAATGTAGCTGCCGACCTATTTAAATTTTTTCTATTAGAGAAGTGGTTTTATTTTTTCTCATTAACAATTTTCCCTCTTTTAGAAAGAAGGCTCGAGTCCCAGCAGATAGTACATTAAACTGCACTGAAAGGCCTTGCATGTACCCGTAATTCAGTGGGGCAGGAAACATTGGTATAATAATATAATTATAGTTCTCGTATTTATTTTGCTAAACTTTATTTTATTAGCCTTACAATTCAATAGGCATTTAAATTATTATTAATTAATTATTTTATCATAATTGAAATTGTTATTTGACATTTTAATTTATTTTATTGTTTTCATATATTATTATTTATATCTGATGATGTACTAACATAGATATAAAAATTACTAACAGATATTGTGAACCAAATGTTGTCTCGTTAATAAATAAATTATTTATGGAAAAGATAATGAAGTTCAGTGGCTGTTTTAATTATTCGCAAATTGATTCCTAATAGATATGGTGGTGTAAAATTGGTGTAGTTTTGTATTTCAAGTATCTGCACAACTGGACAATATCGGAACCATTGAAACAGGCGCGATCTCGGTAAAATGGAGCTGAAAGTTTTATTGTAGTGTTTACTACCTCAGCGAAGTTTGGCGAGAAGGTTCACTTTGTTGCTGCCAAATACTACAAAAAAACATTAGAATGTGTACATCCATATTCTAATGGTAAACAAATTAACTATTTATACGAAGACGGCATAATATAGTATCCAAGCCAAAAGCATTAACAAAAAAAAAGAGTAAGAAAAAGTTATCATATCAAACATCTTCGTTGTCACATTAAATTCGGCCAGTGACTACCAGTATTAAGTCACGTGCGTTCACACGATGGCCAACCATTAGCCGGCCATATGACCAAAATACGACTATCTAACTATCGGTAGCTGGTTGCTGGACTAACTACTGATTAATATAATTCGTTGGAACATAGATACTGTTCACCGCTGATAGTTATGTAGATGTTGTGTTTGTTCTTTTTTTTTTACTTTATTTATGTTGTTCTGACTTATTAGTAGGAACAAGAAACATGTAACCGAAATATTTGCAATACATAACATGATGGAAATAGTGTCCTTCCATGGAGTTTCTTGCATATTCTTCTCCCTGTATGAGATGTACACTTTGGAATGTCGCATTATTTTTTCTAACTGACTGACTTCTTTACATTTCAAGTATCTGTAAATGGTTTATTTAAAATAAAATTCTTAGAATATTTGATATTTTAGAAAGTAATATACTGTTTATAGACTTTTATGTAAGACTGTCAGAGTCCGACTAGTGACGTATTAGGCGTTACGCGCTAAGTTTTTAGAAAATTATGATTATATATTGTATCTCCCGCGTAAGGCAGTTTTGTGTAATTTATTACATTACTACTGCTATCAAAACCGTAAAGAAAAATATCCATGTTTTATAACCAAAACTTTGAAGACTTGACATCCACCAACGATTACGGTACGATTTCATTATTTATTTATTTCAAATTTATGTACAGTAACTTTGTATAACAGCTTTCAATCATTTTGAATCTACTGCAAGACATTTGCTCAGTTATTAAGATCATCAATTTTAATAACTTTACGGTATCTTTAAATTTATCTGAGTGACGGAAATATTCAAAGGGCCGCCTTATTTGTAAATAAATAATGACCCTTCATACGGAATATCTTGAAGTAAGTTATGAGACTGGTGAGTGATGGTATATTTTGCACGCCCTTGGCTTTTTATATGACGTTAAAATTAAAAGGTAAAATGCCATGAATTCTACCTACACCTTTATGCATAGGTAATGTATGAACCTGCTCCTTTCTGGCTTTATTTTTATTTTTTTTTGTTAACTCTGTCCCACTGCTACTTCTCTTCTTCTTCGTATTCCTTTCGGAACCCTAACTTAACGTCTGGAAGGGTGACCCCTTCCAGAGGTCAAACTATCGCTTACGATGGTCGTCCTAAAAAGGGTCGTTTTATTGTAAAGGTGAAAGTTTGTGAGTGTGTATGTTTGTTACTAGACACTAATACTGCTGAAGGGATTAGGATGAAATTTGGCACATGAGTAGACCATGGGATAGCACATAGGATACACATTTTTTATCCCAGAAGTATATTCCCTTGGGGTTAACTTTCTAATATCATGAGATAAGCTACAAAATCGACCCTACTAAAAGTTAATAATAGCGATGAATGTCGAATTTGCGTGACATAATTTTGATGACATAAGCATAATCAGCCTTTTAATGTTCACTGTGTTCCACTGCTGGGAGTCAGGCCTCCTCTCTAGGAGAGGGAATGGGCCGTAATCCACCACGCGGGCCCAGTGCGGGTTGGTGGATGTCACGTGTCGTAGAATTTTCGGTTTCCTCACGATGTTTTACTTTACCGTTTTTGAGAGCTAAATGACATAATTATTGTAAAATCACAAATTCGACAAGCGAAGTACACAGTCAAAAGACTACTTACCGCCAGCAGCAACCAATAGTCGATAAACAAGTAAACCTTCATACGTAAGTAATATATGATGCTTCCGCAACTAACTCGTAGCATCATCATCTCGCTAGGATATCAGGATTGTTCGAAAAATTTACCACGACCCATTTGTTTAGGTGGGAAATCATCTAATGACATTTCTCGCATTTGGACGGAGCAGGAGGGCGTGTCAGACTTTTACTGACTAAAACCCACTCCTGTTCCTTCTTTGCCTTCGTTCCAGGGCCCCGAGGTTTTCTTTCGCACAACCCATGCCCCCAGTAGGCTTCGACCCTGTTGGGTTTTGCTGACATCTCCTTGAGGCGCGCGTGGAACATTACGCGCCATCGACGACTTGGGCTCTGTCCGGATGGTTACCGGACGGTCGGACGATGAGCTACCCATTGATCACCGTCTGCAAGCCCGCGCCTACGATGACTGGAAATCGGGATCGGGATCCGGGCGGCTGGGGCATGAGGGCCGTTTCCTCGCGCGTGCGACCGCCTCCTTTGCTAGCATTACTGCTGCGCAGAAGGATGCGACCGCCTGCCACTCCTCCTCGCCCCGGACCCTAGCCTGTAGCAAGGCCCGGCGCGAGAGATCGCCGCCGCCGATCGCCCCACGTGTCACGGCGGTGCTCTGCCCAAGCGGGGCACACCACCGTGTGCTCCACCGTGTCCTCCGGGAGGTCCACACAGTGGCGAGACCCGGGCGTCGCTTCCGCAACCTCTATAGCCTAATCACTACCTAGCGATTCAGAATAACCTTCAAATACAATACCATTTTTTATCTTCTAAAAGAATTCCTAAGATAAAAAGAACGGTCACTACTCTAATGATTCCTGATAAAGCACGTGCCTTCCAGGAATGAGTATCTACTTATGTATAGCAGTTTCATGGAAAAAGAACTCATTGTTTGTGAGCGATTAATGAGAGCAGTGACCGGTCCCTTACTTGTACCGTAAGTCATTTAGTAAACAACACTGACCTAGGATGGATCAAGCTCCCGTGTTTTTTGGTAAAATTTAATCCTGCATTTACATTTTCGATCCGGATTACGAGTATTTTATGAAATCCTCCATTAAAAAACTGGGCAAGTGCGAGTCGGACGTTGAATCACGAGCGTTAGCGAGTGATTCTAAAGTAGAATCCTGAGCGAGGGGAGGGATTCAAAGGCACGAGATGCAAAAAGTTTTGCTCTCGTCTTAAACACATAATTTTTCACTTCAGCAGCGAGAACACATATTACTTGGAAAATAAAATAATTAACAGTAATAGATTTAATAATGATTTCAATTAAAATAAATACTATGTCTGTCGCTAGTTTTGCTCATATTTTACAATTATTTTAACATTTTTAATCTTATTTGCCACCACTTTATTTCCGCTGTTTTTTTAAAGCACGTTCTAAAACAGTCAATGTTGAAACTAAATATAATTATTTAAAGGTTAAATGCCAGTTTTATCTGCAGCAATAAGTACTCAGGTACTCTTATTTTTGTTCAAATACAATAATACATTTAAAATTCAATAATTTATTTATAAAAAAAAAAAAAACAATTTTATATTTTACAAATATTTTCTATTCATTACGCATTTTCGAACGTGTTTTTCTTTGTGGTGTAAATTTCAAAATCGGAATGAACTTCGAAATGGCATGTTTCTCACTCGATTTTTTATAAGGGCGAGAAAGAAACAGAGGACAGTGCAGTTCGAATGTTTCGAATTGTATGGAAAACTAAAAAAAAAAAAAGTTACTTTATTTTCAAGCAGCAAAACCTACTTGTTTGAGCTGCTGTGGTGAAAAAATAAATAGCGAATATTTTTTTTTTACATACTTATGTATGTTTGTTTTGTTTTGTTTTAATTTTTGAAATATTTAAAAAAGGAACAAATGTGTAAATAGGTGAAATAAGGACATATCATAATCTAGTACCTATCCACATTTTTTAATAAATTAACCAATGATTTTCAAACTTATATAGGTATTATGGTAGATCATTGAACTTGGTTTCAAAAAGGAAGAATACAACAAAGCACTTTTAAAACTCGTTCAAATACCTTTCTCATAGCGTACAATTTTCGTGAAAATACCTGAAATCGGGCTGCAAACCTAACTCAAGACTGTAAAGAATAAATTCATGAGGATACGTATAACCTCTACGCGTCTTATCCGTCAGTCTACCGTCCTTATCTACGCCTTTATTAAAAAACTTTTTCCACAATATCCATGAGTACAAGTACAGTCAGCATCTGAAATAGTTAAGCAATAGGGAAAGTGTGTGAAAGACACTTGGTATCTAGGTAATTAATTAATCGGTAGTATCATCATACTTCCATTTGAGGGAGGACATTTGGGGGAGGCCTATGTCCAACAGTGGAGGTCTTTCGGCTGAAATTATGATGATGATCATCATACTTAATGATATAAAGGAAAGTGTACAAAAAACAGTGCGTTTGGAAAACTTGATAAAGTGATTGATATACTCATTATTGTAGATACACAATAAAAAATTCCAGTAGAAGCTTAAATTTAATAGTAAAAAAATCACTTTTAGCGACTTTTTACAAAGACAACCTTTGGATGGATTTGACAGAGAAGGAGAAAAGATACGCAGGCATTTCGTGGTGTACTATTTATATATATATACAATTCATAACTAATAAATACAAATAATATATGATAGCAGAAAAATGTATGATCTTGGTCTTCCCGTCTACCAAGTATTAAGTAATAGTAAAAACAAATCTTAATTTGTCTCACACAAGAACTTTTTTTAATATAATAATTATGCAACACCGTATCGTTTACTAACTCATTTCTAACCCTCTTTAACCGACTTTAAAAAGGATGAAGTTCTATGTTCGGCTGAATGTATTTTTATTATTATTATCACCGATTACTCGGTCAATTGGGCACCGTTTTTTTTTTTTGTTTGAACCTTTATGCTTCTGAGTTGGTCCCATAAAAATATGATCATGAACTTCGAAGATATGTAACCGTCGTACGAGTTAAATTGCTTTTTTTGTACGCGTAGTCGATGACTGATTGAAAGAAGAAGGGGAATATATCGACCTGATCTGATGATGAAGCCTGAAGTTAAGCACCGGAACTCTAATCTAACCGTGTTTGGGATTATTAGAATTGTCATGAGATGCACTCTGGCTATAAGATATTTAAGTTTGGCTGAGGGGTACTTTTTAGTGGTGGTACCAAAGGTAAAATAAAAAATAAATAAAAATACAACCGACTTCAAGGTAAAAAAAAACACTAAAAAGTGCAAAATAACTTTTATTTCTAGAGTCGGCATTAAATAACGAAGAGACAAAAGTATTATAGAAACACCGACTTCCAAAATTAAAGTTATTTTAAACTTTTTAGTGTTTTATTTTTACTTTGAAGTCGGATGTATTTTTTTTTTTGGTAAAAGTTTTTTATTATGATTATTTTTTTATTAGACTAGACATTACTAGGCTGATTATGGTTATGCTTATTATTAAAATAAAACTTGCTTTTGATAAGTTTTGGCGTTTAGGCAGGATAAAACTGGACAGTGGGATGAAGATACTAACAATATTTTTTTATTTTATTTGAGTTCTTTCGGAAATGCAAATATTACAGAAAGTGTATTTCAATACGTACTGTGCTCCTATTTACAAATATTTTCCGTTGACTGTACTGTAATGAATAGTCGCACACGATTGGCCGAGTGGAATGACCGGACAACAGTAGGCGCGTCGACGGACGGAGCTTTGTGGAAAACTTACCTTGTCTGCGTACCCGGGTATTACAAGAATGGAATTTTAATATTTTTGGGTGAAAAATTAATATCTAATAAGAATATTCCACAACATTCACAAAACGCCATCTAGTCTCAAATTTAGCAGAGCGTGTGATATGTGTAGGTACTAGACAACTGATAAACATACTTATATATTTCTAAATACATACAGTCGACTCTCGTCAATTTCAAACTCGAGGGACTCTTAAAATATTACGAATTATCGAGTGTTCGAAATATAAAATGGTTCGAAATTTTTGAAAGAGTAAGTATTGGGGAGTAAGGGGAGAACGGAACTAAGATCTTATCCGACCCTATTGTCAACCTCACCTGCACGCGCCGGATGGTGGCGGGGTGGCGTATTACTGCCCCGTGGTGCTCCCTGCTAGGAGAGACAACAGAAGAGGTTCTGGCGACCGAGCAAATGGCGGGATAACCATTCACCTGACTGGGCAACCGGTTGGAAGAGGCTAAAACGGCCTTGGGATTTAAATAACCCCTAAAAGGCTTAAATGCAGAAGGCAAGGGGAAACCACTGCATAACAAATTCCCAAGAAAGTCATCATGAAGGTACAGTCAAATACACAGAGGAGGCCATGCGACCCGCTTAGCAACCGGCGCCGTGCTGCGTCCGGAGCAGACGGTGGGAAATTGGCTACCGGCCATACGGTTGTAGGAGACCAGGCAACGTATGGAAAACATGCTACTGGAGACTCCATGAAAATGCGACATATTCAAAAGATAGGGACATGGAATGTTCGCGGTTTACTTCAACCAGGCAAACTAAAGATCCTAGTGAAGGAGTTAACGAGGTGTGGCATTAATATCTGCGGCATTAGTGAAACTCACTGGAAGAACAACGGTCATTTTCTCACAGAGACACATGCCATATACTTCTCTGGAAATGACCATAATAGCAGAAATGGAGTTGCGTTCCTTATTCCAAAAAATCTAAGGAATAGTGTAATGGAGTATGAACCTGTTAGCGACAGGATAATGAGAATAAAGTTTAAAGCGACACCTGTGAATTTTAATCTCATTCAAGTTTATGCACCGACTAGTGCTGCATGTGATGATGAGATAGAGAGCTTTTACACAGAACTGGAGAGTACCATCGAAAAGATTGCCAATAGAGAAGTTTTGATCATCTTGGGTGACCTTAACGCTAAAGTGGGAGCTGATGCACATCACCTAAGTCATTGTGCGGGTAAATTTAGCTTAGGGCAACGCAACGAGCGAGGGGAGCGGCTCATTCAATTCGCAGCTGATAACGGTTTGGTAGAATCCAATACATTCTTTGAACATCACCAGCGCAGACTATATACTTGGATATCGCCAGACGGCAGACATCGCAATCAAATTGATTATATCCTGATTAGATCGCGATGGAAAACTTCCATCAAAAATGCTCATACTCTACCGGGAGCAGACTGCGGGTCAGATCATCAATTGCTGATATCGAAAGTGCATCTAAAGTTAAGAGCAGTTAGGAAACTCGAGACACGACGAAAGATTGAAGTAACTGACAATGCGAAGTTTTTAAGTGCACTGGATCAAGCGATGATACCGTGGACGAGCGTAGACTCCAGTACAGAGACTCCAGATCAGTTGTGGGATCGGGCTAAAAACGTTATGGTGAGCTCGAGCAATGAGTCTGGTGTAAACGCACGGAAACGGAAACGGCAGCATTGGATGAGCGATTCAACGTTATGTCTTGTGGAGGAAAGGCGAAACATGAAAGCATCTGGAGCTGATATAAGATCCCTCAACGAAATGTCCGCTAGAATTCAGAAAGCTTGTAGGCGGGACCAGAACGACCAACTTCGGGACATTTGTGCAGAAGTGGAAGTCCATGCAAATAAGCATGAATCTAGAGACCTACACCAAAAAATTCGCGCCATCACAAAAACCCTGAGTAGCAAGACCTGGGCCATCGAAAACTCAACTGGAGAAACGGTGACGAACATAGAAGCAATAGCTGAAACTTGGAGACAATATTGCCAGTCTCTCTTTCAAGACCCAAAATCGGAGTGTTATGCCCCTACGGATCCCGGAAACGAAGATCTTGAGCCTGATATTCTGAAAGATGAAATACGAGCCGCTATTAAGCATCTGAAGAACGGCAAAGCCACAGGGCGGATGCAATACCGATCGAGACAATCAAGGCATCGGGCGAATATGGTGTCCAAATCTTCCACACCCTATGCAATAAGATATGGCTCACGGGGCAATGGCCAAAAGAATGGGCTCACACTATTTTTGTCCCCTTGCACAAGAAGGGTTCCACCAAGACGTGCAGTAATTACCGACTTATTGCTCTTATCTCTCACGCAAGCAAGATTTTACTGCAGGTACTGAACGAGCGTCTAAAGTCCTACTTGAGCAAAGAAATTGCTCCTGAACAGGCTGGGTTTGTTAAGGGGAAGGGAACCCGGGAGCAAATTTTGACGGTTCGACAAATTATAGAGAAAGCCAGAGAATTCAACAAGCCTACCTACATATGCTTTGTGGACTTCTCTAAGGCGTTCGATTCCGTTAAATGGCCCAAACTCTGGGAAACGCTGACGGCGATGGGTGTTCCAAAACACCTGGTACACCTCCTGCGAAAACTGTATGAGAATGGTACAGCCTCAGTACGCGCAGATGACATTCAATCCAATCACTTCCACCCCAGCGCCGGAGTCCGTCAGGGATGTATTATTTCTCCACTACTGTTCAATGTGTACACAGAGCTCATAATGAGGATTATACTTGAAGACTGGACAGATGGCTTCTCGATTGGTGGCTTGAAGATCTCCAACCTGCGATATGCTGACGATACCACTTTGTTCGCCACCAGTACCCAGCACATAGAACAACTTCTCGCCAAGATGGAACGGGTTAGCCTTGAGTTTGGACTTAAGATAAACCGGAATAAAACGAAAGTGATGATTGTCGACCGCATGAATAACAATTCTCCAGAAATTACACAAATTGCTAATTGTGATGTGGTGCAATCATACATTTATCTGGGGGCCTTAATTACGAACAACGGTGGATGTATCGATGAAGTGAAGAGGCGTATGGCAATTTCCAGGTCTGCGATGGACAAGTTGAGAAAAATAAGGAGGAATCGCAACATATATAGAGCCACAAAAATCCGGCTAGTTCGGGCACTAGTATTCCCCATATTCTTGTACGCCGCAGAAACGTGGACCTTACGGGAAATAGAGAAGAAGAAGATAGATGCCCTAGAGATGTGGTGCTGGAGGAGAATGCTCGGAGTATCGTGGACTGAATTCCGTACCAACGAGTCTATACTTCGGGAACTCGGCATCAAGCAGCGTTTATCGTCTTTGGTACAGTGTCGTATTCTCACCTTTTTTGGTCACGTATGCCACAGAGGGGAAGTGGCTATTGAGCGACTTGTAGTTCAGGGAAAGGTTGAGGGTGCCAGGCCACGAGGAAGGTCGCCTATGAGGTGGACTGACCAGATTAAAGCGGCAGTAAGTGGCTCATCATCACTGCACGAATGCACGAGGAAGGCGGCCATCAGAGAGGAGTGGCGGCGCGTTGTGAAGCTTGCCACCAACACCTGAAGTGATGACCACGACCACTCTGTTAAGAGTGATATCGACAAGGAAGAAGAAGAAGTATTGGTGAAAGAGTAACAGTAACTCAAACTTAACTAATCAAACCAATTCGTGCGGAAGTGTGTGTCAAACTAATCATTACAAAAACAAAGGCTCGTGTACGATGATACAAGTTTGAACTGGTCTCAAAATGTACTTACATACTTCTGCAAGTTCTGCAATCTTCCTCTCTGCAACTTTGAATTTGTGGTTGACGCCGATGAGTTCTAATTAACGCGTAGTTTTGTTACGCAATGATTTTGTCGTTCGAATTACAAAGTGTTTAGATATGTATTGATTTAGTTTGAAATATAAAGAGTTTTTCTAGGGTACTCGTGGTAACCTTGAATTAGAGAGAGGTTTTAACTATCGCAGGTTTGAATTAACGAGAGTCGACTGTACATACTATTTATTTATTTATTTTTTTGTTTTTAATTCCTTTTTTTTTGGTTGGGAAAATCATCTTATGACAAATTCCGCTCTTGGGCGGAGCGAGAAATAGTGTCAGACTTTTACTGACTAAAAATCCACTCCTGTTCCTTCTTTGCCTTCGTCCCAGGGCCCCGGGTTTCACTTTCACACACTGTACATACTATAGATAAATTACACCTAGACACAAAACAAATGATCGTGCTCATCGCACAAACATTTGCCCCGTAACTTCTCCGGTTTTGGATGGAGCGAAAAAGGTTGTCATTTCACATTGTCTCGTGGAGGCGATCGGGGGCCGCGACCTCCAGCGCCAAACCCTGATTAAGGCTATAGTCCGAGGAAAGAGGGAATGAGAGAGGGACGCCTCCTTCTGCGAAGCAGTAATGTTAGCGAAGGAGATAGTTGTAAAAGAGAGGGAACTTAATTCTCCTCACACCCCAGCCGCGGCCACAAGAGATACCCTGAGTATCGGAAGCTGCAGAGTGAATTCCGGCCACCGCAGACGCGGACTTACGGATGATGAGCAATTAGTAGCCCGCTGTCCGCCCATCCGGTAAAGACCAAACCCGGGTATTCGATGTCGCGTAGTGTTCCACGCGCGGCTTAAGCAGTTATCAGCAAATCGTCCAGCAGGCCAAAGGCCCAGCAGGGTCAAAGCCTACTTGGGCCACGGGTAGTGTGAAAGTGAAACCCGGGACCCTGGGACGAAGGAAAAGAAAGAACAGGAGTGGGTATTTAGTCAGTAAAAGTTTGACACGCCCTCACGCACCGTTCAAGGGCGGGAGATGTTATTAGATGATTTTCCACCTAAAAAATAGGCATCGGCTCCATAACACACTCGCCTAGGGCTCGTGCGAATTCTGCCTCGGTCGCAATGACAAACTTTCTGCGCTTGTTTCAAAATGTGTTATATCTATCGCGCATAGAAACAACGTAGCCAATAATTACGTCATACAGAAGAGCCAATACATTTAGGCAGCCAGTATTCACTGGTAACCATTAGAACTGATTGAATCAAAACACCACTTATAACCATAATTACAATGATCATACCTAAATAGCATAAGGCATATTCATTACGCGTCTTTTAACAACTCAAATTGTTTATGTCACTTAATTAGATTTATAATGGATATTTATGGTATGGCAGTTTGGAGTGTGCGGGTATTTTTAGAAATGTTTATGTTTATAGTCTTCTAGTCATGCTTTTGGGTTTGTCCAAAAATTTAAATTTAAATTCAAACAAAGAGAGAGAGAAACAATTTAGGTGACATTTTTGACATTTATCACTTTCACACTACTCGTGGCCCCAGTAGGCTTCGACCCTACTGGGCCCCTACAATTTGCTGACATCTCCTTGAGGTGCGCGTGGAACAGTATGCGCGACGACTTGGGCTCGGTCCGGACGGTTACCGGACGGTCGGACGGCGAGCAATGGGTGGCTCGCCGTCCGACTGTCCGCCTACGGTGGCCGAAAATCGGGATCGAAATCCCGGCGGCGGGCAGGTCGTGAGGACTGTTGCCTCACGCGATCGGCCGCCTCCTTTGCTAGCATTACTGCATCGCAGAAGGAGGCGACCGCCTGCCACTCCTCCTCGCTCTGGACCATGGCCTGAACTAAGGCCCAGCGCGAGAGATCGCCGCCGCCGATCGCCCCCAAGATATTTTAGTGTTGGATAGCCCATTTATCGAGGAAGGCTATAAACTATATAGCCCGGCGCTGCGACTAATAGGCGCGGAGCAATAACCAAAGACGCAGTTGAAACTGCAAGGGACAGCTGTCACTGTCTGTGTAACCTATAATTGTCACAAACAGAACGAAAAAGGAAGCCAATAATAACTATATAGACATCGAACGAGACCAAAAATACACCTAACAAAGATCTACCTCATACAGGCATATCATGCACAATATATTATCTTTTTATGCGTCCAGAAACATGACGTTTGCATTGCACACGAGGCTACTGTCAAATCAGAATCTACTCAAATGATGTATGACTGCCACGCTTCCGAAGCGTTTGAGCGGTCAAGGTGAGGGGAATCGTTTTCTACTGAGATAATTCTAAATATGGACACGGCCGATGGAGAGTTCAATTGTGTATAGTTTAATGGCTTACAATTTATAGTGATCATAAATAAATTAGAGTTTTGGCCATTAAGACTAGCTTCAAATAAATGGTAAGTAGATTTAATTTTGTATGTGCATTGATTTATACTAGACACATTAGCTGGCTTGTCTAAAGATTAGGTTACTCTGCTTCCGCTTCCACTTCTGCAGAAGTTCTGCAAGCTTTTTCACTTCCGTTTCCGCTTCTGCTTCTGCAAAATTTATAACAGAACTTTAGACGGAAGAATACAACGAGAAGCGCGGGGGTAGGGCGCGTGGACGACTGGACAAATCGGAAGAGGGGGGGGAGCGTGGGCGGTACATAAACGTATCGCAACGAGTTTCTTTAATTGGTTCATTCTGCGCACCACCGCGCCTCGTGACGATGACTTTATTACGATGTAAACCTTCTGTTATTTTTAAAAAATAAAATTGTGTTTTTTCTTCATAGTAATTAATACTTCCGTTTCCGCATCCGCAAAGATTTACTTTTGACATCTGTTTCCGTTTCCGTTAAGACACTTCCGTTGCATCACTACCAAAGAGATGGCGAGGTAGACAAACACGTCACACATCGGATTAACTCAGGATGGATGAAATAGCGATATGTCACTGGAACAATTTGTGACCCATGGATGCCCCTCAATTTGATGGGTGAAATCTAAATGTCCGTGTTAGGACCTGCAATACTGTATGGATCAGAATGTTGAGCCGTAAAGAAGTCGGAAGAAAATAAATTGCATGTAGTGGAGATGACAATGTTGAGATGGATGCATGTGTGGTGTGACGAGAATAGATAAAGTGATAAATGTGTAAATACATATTAGAGGAAGTTTTAATGTGGTGCCAGTGACTGAAAAGTTGAAAGGAAATTGTTTGCCTTGGAATTGTCATGTGAAGAGGAGGGATGAAACGCATGTTACTAAAAGAGTTATGAGTATACATATGGATGGATGGAGAGGGAGAGGAAGGTCAAAGAAAATATGGATGGATTATATGAGGAGTGTTATGAAAGAAAAGGGAGTTAGTGATAGCGTGACGCTTGTCAAGATAGAATAGAAAAAAAAAACGTGTTGTACCGATCGCCAGTTACTGGGTTTTGGAGGTCAGTTATGCAATTGGTCCATGTAAAATAATTTTAAATTAAAAAAAAAAACAAAATAACTTTAATTTCGGAATTCTGTGTAACAGGATTTGTTTCTTCATTTTTTTTGGCACTGATTCCCTCTGATTTAACTTTGATCAATTGTCGCCTTTGGCTACTATATGGTACTACTTACCTACGATACTTCTACACGAGTATAGTCCAGTTTAATTCAGTTTCTAGGAAAATGTAAGCAAGCCGTAAGTACTAGGAGAGTATAAGTACAAACAGTTGCTTTACGTTACCGTGTTATGCCGTGACGTCAATATGAATGAGGTCAAGCACACTGAACTGAACCCACCCTCTCCGTCTGCGAACATTTTGGAAAATAACAAAGTCGAATTAGCATAGAAATTTCCTTAATACTTTATAAAAAAATTGGTACAAACTAAAAAAAGTACGATGATATTTTGTTTTTCCAGAAATATTATTTATAGTCGTCAGAAAATTGCAAACGTCGTGAGATCGTAAAATATCGCGACAAATTGTAAACTATTTTTTCTAAATAAGACACGGTTATGTTGGAAACTAGTGAATTTGGACGTGATTTATCGTATACAATATGATTTTTTTTCATAGAAATTATATTCTAATAAAGATTTATTACAAACATACTAAGTCTGCAATTTTCCGGATCGTTATATAAGTAGTGTGTGTGTGTGTGTGCTCAGTCGTGTTCTTTCAAAAAATCTTTGCTTTCTAGTGTCGTGGTGACTGTTTCGAACAATTCCTCAGTCAACTTTACGTAGTCATTCATGCCCTTTTGAATCTGTGACCCTATTTTTTCAGTACACTTACTCGAAAACCCTCTCTTATCCCTACCGCTTTTAGGCACGCAATTCACTATTATCCGCACTAGTACGTCGTTTAACAAGGTTATGAATACAGCACTCAGCTCCATAACACCCTCACCTATGGCTCGGGCGAGGTCCGCCTTAGTTGCAATGACAAACTTTCTTTACTTTTGTCATCATCATCATTTCAGCCGAAGGACGTCCACTGTTTGACATAGGCCTTCCCGAATTCCGTCCTAACATATTTCTCCTGTGCTGTCCCGAACCCAGTTCTCGTCCCAATGAATACATCTTCAAATTGAGACTACTTCCATCAATTTATTAGGAAAATCGGCAGCAATGCCTAAAAAGGGACTAAGCAATGACCGGCTTGTTGTTTGCACCCTGAATATTTTGATTCTCGGCCAGACTGGAGATAACTCTGATTTCCCTCAAAACCCATAAAACGTCACAGGAACTATTAAAATCAACAGTTTACGAGAACATCACTATCGACAGGTATTAAACTCAGTATAAGTAAAATGTCTCGAAGAAACCCACACCTGGTGGGATTCTTAGTAACAGACGTAGACAGTAAGTAGTTTCTATAGAAAATAGACTTGAATGGAAAACCTTTTAGATCACAGTTAGTCGTAGTTTCTAGATGCGTCTCCTTGCGAACTCACTCAGCGAGGGTGGCGACTAGTCACAAAAAATACCAGCAAAATATAGCCTATGTCCCCTCGAAGGCCGATTGTAAATACGTCTGTATAACTTGAATGACCTTGAAAAACGCTTAATTGTCGTTTAAAATTCGTACAAAAGTGTGTACACGTTTGTACGAATTAAAAACCAAAAAAAAAATTACAAACAAAAATACAGACTTCCCTAAAAAAAACTGGGCAAGTACGAGACTCGCGCACTGAGGGTTCCGTACAAACTTACCTATGAAAACTGTTCAATTCCCGAATTGAGTTACGAAGATATATCCGAATCGCAAAAAAAATTGTGACGGAACAACAAATTTACAATTTTCAGATTTATTCCTATACTTGTGCTATAAGACCTTGATTTATGCCAAATTTCAGGATTCTGTGTCAACGGGAAGCACCCTATGAATTTTGATTTACTCGAGAGTATCCAAATGTACGTTTTTTGCCACATAAACCGAAGTATCTTTTTTTCTCGTTAAGTATAAGTTTGATTTTTTTTATCTTCCGAGACTCCATTCCGAAATTGAACTATTTACATAGTAAGTTTGTACGGAACCCACAGTATGCGAGTCCAACTCGCATTTGCCCGGTTTTTTTAGTGAAGTCGGTTTTTTTTTTTTGTACAACGTATTTTATTTCACATTTTTTAATTGCGATACACTTCTATAGCCAGAGTACCTATTTCTCATGACCGTGCTCATGGCAATTAAATTTAACCCAAACACTGTTAGGATACATTATTTTATTCTGAAGTTCCCGTGTCAAAAATAAAACCGAATTGATAACTTTTTGTTTATAACCGAATTGCAACGATTTTTGTGTGGGTTAAAAAGTGGTTACAATACCATAATATTTACTGTAGCCGCCATTTATTATGCCACTAATGCAATAAAAGCTAAAATTAGTGCAAGGACAGTAAAAAAAAATGTTAAAATGTCTAATTTTATTTCGAATGGTTAGTTTAAAGTGTGCGGTCATCCCTTAAATAAGGTGGATTGGCCATTCATGGCATATAGTGGTCACTTTACTTAAGTTTCCTCGGTAATATTCCACGAGAATATCATTGCGCCGGTCATACTCGAACGCCGGGTCTAAATAGGTACTTAACCCTTTTTTCGAAGGACATCAGTGTCACCAATACGGTAAATGTATTTATGGGTTTCTAAGAACTTAATTTAAACCTACACGCAGAAGGCGATAGGTGTATTTTTTTAAGGTGGGAAATCATCCAAAATTAATAGTTATAAAATGAATTTTATTTATTTATTTAAAAACTGTTCACAGTCAGAACGGATAGCCGTTGGGGCCGAAAGGTTCTGTAATGACGACCACGTACCGGAAGCGTTGGAAGGCCCCCTACAAGGTGGACCGATGACTTGGTAACGGTTGCGGGAGTCCGATGGATGGGAGACACCCAGGACCGTTCATTGTGGCGACACTTGGGGTAGGCCTATGTCCAGCAGTGGACGTCTTTCGGCTGAAATGATGATGATTATGATATTCACGGTCAGTCAATTGCGGGAGGGTGCGTCAGACTTTTACTGACTAAAACCATACCAATGTTCCATCTTTGCCTAGCGTTCCAGGACCCCGGGTTTCCCTTTTGGAAGTCAACCCATGGCCCCAGTAGATTTCTGCCCTGCTAGGGCCCCTATGATAGACTATAGGTGCAATTCCACGTACAAAGTGCACATTTTGCATATGGTTGAGACAAATGTGTTATTCGATCCACCCCAGTCCTTCAAGGAAGTCTAGCAGCGTATTGGTATTACTGACCGTTTCAGGAAGGGTACCTAGGTTTCCGAAGTATCTTATCCTGTATTCAGCCTCTACTTTGCAGCTTAGAAGCAGATGAGCTGCTGTCTCGTCCCCCTGCATGCTGAAGCATAAGCATAAAGCATAATCAACCGTATAATATTCCCACTGCTGGGACTCACGCCTCCTCTCTGGAAGAGAGAATAGGTCGTAATCCACCACGCAGGCCCCGTGCGGATTAGTGGAAATCACATGGTTCAAATTTCTGGTTCTAGGACATGCCGGATAATGTCTTCACTGCTGCGACTCAAGCCTAGCTCTAAGAGAGGAAAAGGTCCATAATCCACCACGTGGGGTAATACGTATTCGTCGATGTCACATGTCATCAAATTTTTAGTTCTGAGATATGCTGGATAATGTCCCCACTGCTGGGACTCAGGACTTCTCTCTAGGAGAGGGAAAGGGCCGTAATCCACCACGCGGGCCCAGTGCGAATTGGTGGTTGTCACATGTCTTCAAAGTTTTTGAGCAAGTTTCCTCATGCTGAAAACGGTAGATTAATCCTGGTTTCCGCAATATGTGTTCTATACGTGCAAAATATTGATCTGCTCTATCCGTTTCTCGTATAAAGGCCTAAAAAAACAAACCATGAGTAATTTTAAAACAATATTAGTCTGAACTAATGGTTTGTTTACCTGACCTTAGCACGTGTTTACTACTGTATTAGGAAACTATTAATTTTTAATACGGAAGAAGAGTTCAATGTCTGTTTTATGGCAAAGCGGTTAGTGTTGACGGATTTATCTAGACTTAGCCTAGGAGAGATTTATTTTATGTATCCGACAACTACCAAGTTGGATCGATTTTTAACACGTTCAGTGCGAAACGAGGTCGAATAAGCCTCGTATGTGTCTTCCCTATGGTGCGGCAAAGAAAAACATGATCGTATTTGCCGTGCGGAGGCCGTAACTTCAATTTGGTTTAATTTCACTTTTCAATCCACAAAAAGTGGTAGTTATATAGTAGACCAATATCCCAGAGCTGTCAGACAACTTATTTTTACGTGGATGAAACCTTAGGTTCTCAGTAGCGTCTCATGTGCTTTGAATACCTGTGTACTTTTGGAGCTCCCTCTTGGGGAACTTTGGCAGGTACGAGGTGAGAAAGGGAACTAAAAATAAAAAAAAATATGGCTGATTTTTATAGATTTTTGTAGAATATTTTTCTAAAGTAGTATCATATGTCAGACACTTTCCATGGATCAAAACTTCAGTTTAAAGCTCAAAAAAAATAAATGAACTTTACTAATTTTACATGTCTGATTTTTAAATATGTTATTGAGGTAACTATTACAAAGTTATATATCAGTAGTCAGACTAATTGTAGTAAAGTTTCATCCATGTGAAAATAAGTTATATCTGGCAGTTCTGGGATCTTAGTATATAGGGAATAACGGAAAGGTTTGCTTACTTTCGATATTTACAGACTACTTTATGAAGAACTTCTTATTTACGTTCTTAGATAAATACCCTATGCGGACGCTGGCGTTCGCTTGGTGTTTAACCGAACGGCACGAAATAACACGGCGTTGGCGCTTGGGGTTTGTGTGGGAAAGAGATGAAAATATGTTTATGGTGCCGGAGCCATAACAGAACTAAGATTAATAAAAATTAATCTTAGTTCTGTTATGTCTAAGTATTTCTATGGTAATTCCATCCCATCATAGTTACAAAGAAAGACTGCTTACCACTTCACCATCGCCTTTAATGGCTACTAGAAAAAGATGGGCGAGTTTCAAAAGGTACCTACTAAAAATAGCCAACTGGTCAAAAAGGTTAAAGACAAAGGTGTGTCAACGCTCACGAGTCTAAACACGTTCAACAGTTTGTAAACCGTAAGCTACTTCTGTACTGAACTAACACAAACTCAGCTTTGTGTTGGTGACACACCTAGCCTGCTATGTAGTCCTGGTACTTTGGACAGTAAGTATACTTACGTTTTGTTACCATAAGGGTAAGAAATTGTAACAAGCAAAAATGGAGTGAAAATAATTGCTATGTTTTACTTTTTTGTACATCGCATAAATATTGGTCCAAATCAGATTACTGATTAAAGAGGATCACGTGTAAGACTTGTTTGAAACTCTCACTTACCAGGGAAGCATGACACAAAAGAGGCCTCAGCTAATGGTGTTCAATGTACATTCGCCTTATTCATTCTTAAAAAGAATTTGTGGAGCGGTTAAGATATTTTGACCGTACTGTACAAAGGCCGTTAATGATGATGATGATGATATTTAAATTTTTAGGAACAGAACTTGAACTTACTTTACTTTTGAACTTACTATTACAACAGAGAACAACTTCTTCCACGTTTCCTCAGCCATGCAAAGAATCCAAAAACAAGAATCACACTTCGAAACTGATTTATAACGATTAGAAATCGATTTTGTAATCGATTACAGGAATGTAATGGTAAGCTAATCGAGTAGGTTTCAAACATCGAATGATTAATCGCTTCGCATAACAAAGATCATGCTCAATGCTCACGCGACCAGCCCTGTAGTCACGTGTTTACGAAAGGCAATGTTTTCGGGAATGTTGCACATGCTTCCCAGGGTGTCCTACTATTAATAAATGAGTATTTATAGAAGCTTTGAGGAGGGTAAGACATTCACGTGTAACTCGCGTGTGTCGACTCATGATTTTGGAATGTGTTCGAAATTTTTCGATTACGTTTTCTTTTTCCCGTGCGAGATGGGAATTAGATCTTTGTTTTTTTTTTTTAAATTCTACTGTAAACAAACTTCTTTTTTTTTGCTGGTTCTAAATTTAATTTTATAATTTATATCTTTTTTATTCGTAAACATTAATAGAGAAACATTATAGAGTAAATACATTTTGTAATATAAGTTATAATCCTAATTGTGATTAGGTTACAAGTTCACCTAATTACTATATTAGGCTTTTGACTGTCAAACTAATGCATCTGACCTGGGCCTCAAGTCTGCTATTACAATAGTGTCAGAATAGTCTATAATTGATTTCATAATTGTTGATTTTGACAAGTTTGGTAATCTACTAATATAATGGCGTCATTATGACTTTCCAATGGTCAACCACTGACACTCCATTGAAAGAAGTGGTATAGATTGGTAATCTCATACATATTGGCAAATGAATGTCTGACGTATGCGATAATCTGCTAAAATTTTGACAGTTCACTTGATCAGTGACCTACCATTAAAACGTCATTGTGCAGTCTATTACGAGACCATTGACCGATCAATGATCGATCATGAATTAGCAGATCAAATAGCAAATAGCAGACTTGGGCCCCTGTATTCCAGGTGTCAGCATTCCTTCTTGTCTATTTCCAATATGCAGCTGAAGTTCATTTCTGTTGACGTTTTACATGAGAACAATATTAAATTACAATTAATTACTATTTAATAGGGTAAAAATATCAGGCTGACTGAACCTTTTTAACCGAAGAAATTTTCAAGTTGATCTATTTTTTCCCTCCTTATTGTATTTTTTTTTAAGCGCCAGATCAATAAACCAACAGAATGGTTCGAAAAAGTTACAACGACCCTGAAACGCAAAGGGAAACTGAAAGAACACAGGTGGATTTCAGTCAATAAAAGTCTGACACTCCCTCTTCTCTCCGCTCCATCCAGAGCAGGAAAAGTTATTTGATGAATTCATGCCACCTTAAAAAATGGGTTTCCTCTGCTAGAGAAAACCATTTTCCAGTAATAATAGGTATAACTGAAAGGTTGCCTCAACCTCATCTATCGGTAATCTAAAACTCCGGCATTTATAAGCGACTAGCTTTTGCCCGCGGCTTCGTCTGCATACATAAAACATAGGCTATGTCACTCAGGAATAAAGCAGCTTTCTATCGATGAATTACCAGGTAATTTTTTGCAATCGGTCCAGTACTTCCAGAGATTAACTCCTATAAACAAAAAAAAAAACTTTACCTCTTTATAATTTAGTGTAGATATGATCGTTATCGTAGAGCAGTGGTGGCCAAGTGGTAACGGCCGCGACTTACGAGTTGTAGGTCGCGGGTTCAAACCCTGCCTGGCGCATTACTTTGTGTAGTTTATTTCATCACCACTGCTCTCAAAACAGTGAAGGAAAACATCGTGAGGAAACCGGCATGTCCAAGAACCAAAAATTCAAAGATATGTGACATCCACCAACCCGCATTGGGCCCGCGTGGTGGATTACGGCCCATTCCCTCTCCTAGAGAGGAGGCCTGAGTACCAGCAATGGAAACATTAAAAGGCTGATTATGCTATGATCGTTATATCCACTTGAGAACTTTTCTTGCCGGTTCTTCTCCATAGGAAACGACCAATTGGAACCGTGCACTAGCTTCTGACGTTTTCTAAGTGCCTACGTAGGCCTAAGAGAAATAAATAATTTTGAGTTTGATGTATTGTTTACAAACTGTTTGTCTTTAATAGTTTGGTTGAATGCGCTAATATTAGAAACTACTGGTTCGAATTAAATTTTTAGTGATGGATAACTCATTTATTGAGGAAAGCTATAGGCTATATGACACCACGCTACTACTCATGGGAGCTGAGCAATATAATCAAAGACGTGTGTGACTCCGAGAGAGATAGCAAGAGAAAGGTTGACTGGTAGAAAATGCCCTAAGGCATTAAGTCCGCCTCTGTACTTTTGTGTGCATAAAGAATTAATAAATAAATAAAATAAATAGCTAGTCCAATGCAACAATCTATGTGCTTCGTCCGTGTGAATGTCGGTTATTACGGACGTAAAGTTGAAGTCAAAGCCAGATAATAAATAGTCGTATGTCTTTCCTTGGGGTTCAAGCATACTCCGTACCAAATTTCATCAAAATCGGTTCAGCGGTTTATCCATGTAAGCGTAACAGACATACAGATACTTTCTCTTACACTTATTAGTATAGATAATAAAATAAAAAAGTTTTACTGTTTATATAAACGCTACGTTTAAACTAGTCGTATTCGAAAAAAGCTCTTCCGCTTCTTTCTATATGGGATAGCCCACGCTACGTCCCACGGGAACGGAACAGTAACCATAGAAGTGAGTGAAACCACGAGGGACAACTAATGTGGTATTGTACCTTATGTTCCCTGAGCCAATAAATACATCGTAAAAAGAAAAGTTTATTTATTTATTTAAACTTCATGTAAGTACAGTAGTTGTACATAGGCGGACTTAATGCAACCAGGCATTCTCTACCAGTCATCCTTTAGGTTAAAAAGACAACACTGTGGTAGGTTTACACAATAAACAAATAACAGATAGGTACTTCAAACAGAAATAAAGGTATTTATAATAATAAAATACATACACATGCTAAAATTATAAACTAATAAATACTATGAACAATATAAAATCAGACGAAGACCGAACTAAGGTTGAAAGGACTTCAAAGTAGTAGTTCCGAATTTTACGCTTGAAGGAAAATTTACTTTCAGCTTTACGATGCATTGCTTTTTGCAGTTTACGATGTATTTATTTAGAACTTTCCCTTATTAGATACAACTCTTTTCTGTTACTGAAAATTTGACATAGCCTGAAGAATCGCCAAACTTCAGTAGCAGTAGGCAGCACATTGCTCGCAGAACAGATGATCGATACCGCTGAAAGATTCCGGAGTGATGACCGCGTACCAGAAGACGCTGCATTGGAAGGCCTCCCACAAGCCAGACCAATGACGTGGTGAGGGTCGCCAGAATCCATTATGCGAGATGTACAGGACCGGACGTTGTGACGGCACTGGGGAAGGCCGTGTCTAACAATGGACGTCTTTTGGCAGAAATGATGATGACTAAGAGTTTCCTAAAAGCTAGTGAAACTAAAATGTCATCAACACTTTTCCTCTTTCTGGCACCTAACCTAGGACGTCAGATTTACGCGAAATGGATACCTAAGGAGACTGACTAAAAGGACTTTTAGTAACTCTAGTAGACTTAGTGGTCTTTTTAGTCATCTTCTAAGTTGTTAGACGGAGCAGTGTTGGAAAACTTTCCACAAGATGGACCGATGACCTGGTGTCGGTCGCGAGAATCAGATGGATGCGAAACGCACAGGACCGATAGCTATAGCGACACTTGAAGAAAGCCTATGTCCAGCAGTAGACGTCTTTCAGTTCAAAAGATTATGACAATTCCCTCCTGACTGAGAATTTTCTAAGAACCAGTGACATCAAAACTTCATCAACACTTTTCCTCTCTGGCGTCAGATTTACGCCAGCTGGACTACCAACGACGACTGTGACTAAAAGGACTTTAAGTAGTTGTAGTAATAGTTTTGTTAGTCACCTACTCTAAGTAGTTAGAAGGTATAATAACATCTTTATTAGTTTCCATTATGGAGCGTACAGATCTGACGAATGCGCCGCTCGCGAACCGTTTGCGAATTGCGCGCGTGCGTTTCATGTTCGTACGAAGCCGCTCGCGCGCAAGCTACACGCCGTACTCGAGTGGCGCAGTAGGTGCACGGGCGCCTCACTCGAGTCTTGCCAGAGCTGCACACCAAACTTAGGCTGTCACCGCACGCGAGAAGCACGCGCACAGCTCGCAACGGCTCGACAACGGCGCATTCGCTAGATCGGGACGCACCATTATGTAAACACATGTTTTCAATTGTTTTCCACAGATAACAGCTGGTTCTGACGGTCATGCGAGGCCGTCGTGTAATATTGATGACGTGTACCCTTATTGACGCTTAAACATTCCTGAAGTATGATAAGATTGAATTCGCACAGGTTGTTATCAGCTATCATTACTGGTAATACTTCATATTGCACATTCGGTAACACAAGAATACAATTGCAATGATTGCAATTGCACAGCAGAGCCATTTTAAGTTTTTTTTTTGCATACAGAATAAAATATGGTCTTGATCTGTATTTTTTTTTTATTGTATATTTATATATATTTTTTATTGAAAATTTATTTATTGCACACATAAATAAAGTTACAGACAAATCTTAACTTAATGAGTACGTAATTAACAGGAACTTTTCAAAAGAGCCTATATTTTTTTTATTCTCTAAAAATAGTTTAATAAAGTACTACAACAAGAAAAATAAAAACACTTAACTAATTAAAACTATATAAACACTAAAGACAATAACTCCTTGCTAAAATATGGCGTTATAAAACTCCTCCGCATCGCTGTAAATAGTTTTTTCAGAAAGAAAAATGCTGCTCATTGCACATTCCAATGCATTGATCTCTATGGAGAAGAATGTGCAATCCATAGCCAGATAGTTTTTCTAAACGTCTCTTGAGGGAGAGTTGTAGCGCCACCTATTCCACATCGGAACTAAGCTACAAAATCCTGATTTGTAGTATTTGAGTTGTCCGCACGATTAGAACATTAACAGTCCGAAGTTAACTATCGGTCAGTCTACTATCAGCCCGGATCAGACATAACATCCATTTGGTCAGAAGATCATCCCTTTTCAATGAAGGTTTGCAGGACTTTACACTCTGCCCCCCTAGCCAAGTTACGACCGTTCCGTTTCGATTCTCTTTTCGTCGATCGTCTCGAGTAGGCCGCGCCTTTGATTCATTTATTCTGACGTCATCTCTACCCTCAGTCACGTGGTCAGAACAAAGGAATAGGAGGCGTGGCCGACTTGATGCGACCAACGAAAAGTGAATCGAAACGAAACGGTTGTAACTTGGCTAAGGGGGCTGTTCCGCATACCTCTAAAGAGGCGGTGTGTAAGTACGCGAACCTTTTGAGTAAGCAATTATGAGGTGGTTGATGGATTACGCTTACCTAGAAGTAACCTATTCGTTGCGGCTCCTCGCCCATGCCTCGCAAACGAAAGGGGTCTCGCGCAAGCGAGAGCTCTTTAAGAACGAGGTTTTTTTTTATAATTAATAGGCTTGCGTTTAATCACTATTTCGCCTGATGGTAAATGACGATATGGTTAAACACTGGACATGACAGTCGCTGTCTCGTTTTCGAATTTATAAAAGAAAAAGACCTCGATGATGCACAGTCGCCCACGTCTAAATTAGTCCGCACTACGCTTCTGCCTATAGACCCAGGCCCCCCTAGCCAAGTTACAACCATTTTAGTAACGCCATCTCAATGCTCAGTCACGTGGTCAGAACAAAGGAATAGGAGGCGTGGCCGACTCGAGGCGATCAACGAAAAGAAAATCGAAACGAAACGGTCGTAACTAGACTAGAGGGGCAGGTTATATAAGATATCAGGAAAAATAAAAAGAAAGAAAGAATGAAAAAAATATATATAAACATTTTGTAGGGGAAATATGTGCCACGGGGCATATTGCCGCGGCCAAACGCATAGTGCGACGAGTTCACAGCGCTAATGGTGGTTCCTAGATTTTAGTAATGCGATCAAATTTGCAAAGAATTTTAAATGTTCTGATTATTAAGTGGCTTCATACGTGTAGGTAAATAATAGACATCTGTTACACCAGCCTTGATATTGAACAGTGCTTGAGTCGTGAGTGTACAGATAGCACATGTTTCGCCTACTTTGACGTCCTAGCTGGCCTGCTTCTTACGGCATTTACAACTGCCACAATATAAATTCCGACTCTTTAGTAGTCATGATTCTTTTTTATCATTAAACCATGTAGTAACTGATGTACAATACGGCCGACGTAACTTGGCGAGCCTGAACATAGGCTCTGCGAACTTTAGAACATGTACACTCGTAAAAAAAACTTTTATTGACATTAATTTTTTTAAACCAAATTACGAATAAAAATTTACTAATACAGGGACCAAGTACATATAAAATAAATATTAAAACACTTTGAGACAGAAAGCTACATAAATAACTTATGAATTAAAGAAAAAAACCTAACACTACACAAAAAACTTAAAAATATAATAATAACAACCAACGAAAACTTTTGTCATCGCCTGTGCTCAAGACAAACACACAGCGACACGAAAATAACACCAATGCTTACGTGTGAGTGAGACATATTACTGCGTACCGAATATTGCCGAATAAGTACGAAGCTTTATGAAGTTACCGAAGAGAAAGGTCCAATAAGCGTGTCTGATGGTGTTGTTTAATCGATTTTTTTTCAAATCGATCTTGATTTTCTATGGAGGTTTAAAATATATTTTTTTATTCATTAAAGTCGAGATGTCGTTTTTCTAACGACAACATTCACTATGTTTGTAAATCTATTCCGTTCAATATCTCATAGGAACAAAAATTAGCAAATTCCAAATCGATCAAAATCGATTGCGATATTTGATTGAATAAAGGGTCGATTGTGTTTATATAGAGTCAATCTCTAGCCTAGACCTCCGCCCCACTCACGTCGCCTCATGCCACCATTTTGTTCCTAAAAAACGTTCGTGCGCAGCCTTCTGCGGAAAGTTCGGGCTCGCCAAGATATATCGGCCGTACAGTACATTTCGATAATAATTAAAAATATGTATAATATCTTCATCACACAAAATCTATGTAATGTATATAATAATGCAAATATAAAATAAGGCGACCGCGCTTGAGCTCGCTATACCAGCGGTAGATGGTTACTTTTGAAGGTCCTTCATCCATAAAAGCAATTTGAAGTCGATCAAATGACTCATCAGGTTTTAGGCCATATTTAAAGTCGTAGAAAATCATCGCATGAAAATGTTCGTGATTTAGATCCATTTTTAAATGAGACACGATAATTTGATTTGGCTCTTGATTTCAATTCAAAAGTGCCTGTAATTGGTCTATTTGAAATAAACGTTTCTGATTTCTGATTTCTGCTCTTGAGAAAATGTGAAGGAAACTTCAAAATTCATACAATGATATTTTTACTTTTAACCAAAGTTTTAAAAAAAATTTATATGTGGCCAGTGGCTTATATATAAAAACTTTTTTCTCGCAAAACTATCTGAGTTGCCTGGTTTATAAAAGCGAAATATCACTCACTGATTAATCACAAAATCTCAGAAACTATAACACCTACAAACTTAAAATTTGGCAGGTAAGTTCCTTATAGGATGCAGACATCCGCTAAGAACGGATTTTCCGAAATTCACCCCCTAAGAGAATGAAACGGGGGTCCAAAGTTCGTATGGAGAAATCTACCTTCACACGGGCCAAGCCGCTGACAGAAGCTAGTTATATTATAAAGATAAAAGTTTGCATATATTTATGTTTGTTATTCCTTCAAGCTCAACCGGCTGATTTGGATGTAATTTAGCACAAGGGTAGACCACATCCTGGAGAATCTCAAGACTATTTGTTCCCCTGGGACCATCATCATCATCATCATCCTTTCTGCCAAATGACATCCACTGTTGTACCTACATAATTATGGCTCCCCCGAGTCCCAAATAATATAATAATGTTTTTTTTCACGCGGGCGAAGCCGCTGGCAGCAGCTAGCTCAAAATAAACTGGAACAAGGGTAAGAGGATAATGCACCCATCAGATTGCGCAAACCCAAGCAAATTGGAAACTTTTGTTAACTAACAAGCATAAAATACTATACAATATAAAAAATACTATACAAAACAAAATACAATATAATACATAGTACACACACATTTTTTTTTTGGTGGGAAATCATACAATTACTTCTCGCGTTTTTTTTTTTAAAACTCGCTCCTATGTTTCTTCTTTGCCTTTATTCCAAAGCCCCGGCATTCCCTTTCACACAACCCATGTCCTAGAAGGCTTCGACCCTGCTGGGCCCCTACAGTTTGCTGACATCTTGACGCACGCGTGGAACACTACACGCTGTCAACGACTCAAGCTCGGTCCGGACGGTTACCGGACGGCCGGACGGCGAGCTACCCATTGCTCGCCATTCGCAAGCTCACGCCTACGCTGGCTGAAAATCGGGGTCGGGATCACACTGGTTGGGGTAAAATATATATTTGCGGCTTTATTTATTTACGCAAGCATGAGAACTATCTCTTCGCTCACAAATGAACTCGGGCCCATTACTACGATGTATCGTAAACGATGTCGGCGCAGTGGCAGCCATTGATACGTTTTCGCAAGCACGTTGAAATAGAGCTGCGCCGTGACACAGCTGGCACGCTGTCAAGTATGCGCGCACGCCGTTTTGTGTGCAGCTAGAGGGTATATGATGCCGGGTAATAAAAGGGATAATGTTTTTTTTTTATTCCTTTTTTATTTTATTTTTTTGGAATTTTCTTCTTGCAAGTATATATTAGTCCGATTTATCCAATTTTATAATAGCACTCACCAATTAGTTTTCTTAAAATAAAAGTCTATACAAAAGACAACCTTCACTATATTACTTATAAAAAATAATAAATATTTCACTATTTCACTATAAAAGTTAGTGAATAAAAAAGCAAATAGGGTATTATTTAATTTATTAATTTAAATAGGGTTTTAAAGGATGTTATTCATAATTCCGACTTGTATAACATATTTGTCCAATGTTAATATGTCGTATAATTCCTCCCTCTCCGCGTGAAATTGAACACATTCCATCAATAAAGGCTAACGTTATAATAAGTAACTGACTATGTGGAAGATATAAAATAATATGCTACAACTATCACACAACACCGTCTAGTCTCAAGCTAAACAGAGCTTGTGTTATGAGTACTATTATAGACAACTGATAAACATACATAAATATTTCTAAATACATCCATATTATAGAATAAATTACACCCAGACACAGAACAATGATTGTGCTCATCACACAAACATTTGTCCTCGGTGGAAATCGAACCCACGGACTCCGGACATAGCAGTCAGGGTCAACTAACCACTAGACCAACAGGCCCGTCAGGCCTTTAATTCTGAACTTTTATTATTTTTTGTTTTAGTAGCAACAGAAATACACATTCTGTGAACATTTCAACTCTCTACCTCTTACAGTCTATGAGATATAGCCCACTGATAGACGGACGGACAGACAGAGTAGTAGGGTCCCGTTGGAGATATAAGCATCGGGGAACCCTAAACACTCCAAGATTATTAAGAAACAGTCTCAATTTAAAGTATAACTTGGTCACCGTAGTCAGGATGCACAGATCGACATATCTATTTATTATCTTCCTATAACTCAAGGTGAAATACCTGCAGGTCTGTGTACTCAGGTATCCACTGTGGTGCAACCGAAGTATGGCCCAGTTCTAGATTTATTGGTGACTGAAATAACCTGGATTATTTCATGGAGACTGTGGTAGGTATGTGTTCCTTGGGTTAGTAGTTTCTGAGAGCATTTTTCTTAAGACTTGGGTAAAGAGGGAACTCTAGATGAATATAACGCTAATATTTGTGTATTTGCCCCTTTTTTAGGGTTCCACACATAAGTCGGCAAAAGCGGATTTAGCTTCACTTTTTTGACTGACCGAAATTTTAACAATTCAAATGTGCCTGTAAATGTTCTATTTGAAATAAAGTTCCTGATTTTGGAACCCTTATAGGGTCACTTTCTTGTCCGTCTCTCCGTCTGTCAAGACCCTTTTTCTCGGGAACGCGGGAGATATGAAGCTGAAATTAATATTAAATACTCTAGCAACGAAAAAATCAAACTTCTAAGTCAACAACATCTAAAGATTTTAAAGCGGTTTATGCTCCGTTTAAGCGTTTAATTTGACATTCGCTAGGAAACCAAAACCTATGGGGTTCTTCCTGTTGACCTAAAATCCACTCACTATATGGTTGCCTATAAACGAAATCCAGGGTCCCGGGACAAAGGCAACGAAGGAACAGGAGTGGGTTTTTAGTTAGTAAAAGTCTGACACTATCGTCTATACACTATAGTCGCTTGGGCTGAGCGGCAGGCTCAGCCCAAGAGCGAGATTTGTCATTAGATGATTTACCCAACTAAAAAAAACATGGTTGCCTATAATATTTGAGGAGTTTCTTCGATTCTTCATGGATCCCATCTTCAGAACTGGACTTCGAAAAAAATTGAACCAATCTGGAAGAATATCCTTTTTTGATAACCTCCTCCTTTTTTTTTGAAGTCGGTTAAAAAAGTCAGACTCGAGATAAGTGCGAGTCGACGCGAGTCAGACTCGCACTTGACTGATAATAAACAATCAAAGATGACAAATTAACAATCCGGTGGTCAATTTGTCATCTTTGATTATTTATTATCAGTTTCAAAAAGAAACTTTATCAAAAAAAAAAAATAGCAAATGTAAGAATTTTCCAAACCCTAGAATCCAAACCCAATTAAATTAATTAAGAGTACTATTTCACAGAAGGAGGTGTCTGCATTACATTCCCTCTCACTCCGGACCATGGCCTGAATCAGGGCCATGCGCAAGAGATAACCTCCAATAGGACACGGCAGTGCTTCGGCCAAGCGGGGCACACCTCCACTATTTTCGAACCGGGGCACGAGAGATCGACGCCGCCGAGATGGAATAACCTAATAACACTTTGCCGAGGACCACGACACCTACGCTCGTACGTAAATAATAAATATTTACTTACTGACCCTTCCCAGCGTGAGCCGTCGATCCTTTATAATGGTTTGACCTATAATTTAATATTTGGCCAAAGCCATTTAAATTGTGTTTTCTTTATATTCTCGCTTCTGAAGTGGGATCGCTCACAAAACGAAGCCTTTTAGGATTTTACAAAGTAAAAGAGATCATATATTGTAACGGGCTTTTTTAGTAGAAAGTTATTAAAATTTTATTTAAGTTTTCATCACATTCTGCTTTGTATTTTTGTGAAATTATTACTTCTATAATTTTAATTCATTTTTTTCCATTGGCCTTTTTTTCAATTAAATTCAATTACCTAATCTACTATATAAAAATAAGTCGGGTTTTCCTTCCTGACGCTATAACTCCATAACGAACGAACCGATTTCCACGGTTTTGCATTAGTTGGAAAGGTCTCGGGCTCCGTGTGGTTTATAGCAAAGAAAAGAGTAGGGTAGAGTAGGGTAGAGTAGGGTAGAGTAGGGTAGAGTAGGGTATATTTTTTTTTTTACTAAATCCCGCTTTTGGGCAGAACAACGTCTGCCGGGACCGCTAGTCTTATATGTTTTATAATCAAATGTTTTGTTTTAATGTTGTGACTGTCTCTAAGGGCTATATTTCACCGGGACACCATGGGGGCGCGAACAGTTGCGCCGCCATGGTGCCCGTAAGCTACCAAATTAGACAACATACAGACACCAGACTCGCTATACCAGATTGAGACAGTAGTAAAATGGACCTTAACTGCACGCGTCCGAGTTGGTCGCGCCGCCAAATTGGTTGTGCAACCAAACGGACACCGTGAGTAACTCTCTACAGAGTTGTATACATTTTGTTGGTGGCGACTGGTCGCGCCGCCATGGTATCCCGGTGAAATATAGCCCTAAGTGCTGCAGCACTTGCATACTGTTATATAATGTAAGTACTTACCTGTAAATTCCCAGTGCCTGTAATGTTTACGATCCTAAGAAATATTTAAAAATAACTTCTCCCGTCTCTGGTTGGACCATGAAGGAGTGTAAGACTTTTACCGCCTAAAACCTACCTTTGTTACTTCAGTTGCCCTTTGCGTAGCAAGGTAACACTTTCGAATAATCCAGTCTGTAAAAAACTGACACTCCTTCTCGCTCCACGCAGACCGGGAGGAGTTATATGATGATTTACCTAAAAAAAAAAAGACGGGTACATCCTTGAATTTAATTTTCTTAGAAAAACTCTTCGATTAAATAATTAAAAAATACGCTCATAATTATTGTATGGTGAGAGAAAAGGATGACAATCAATGACTTTAATACAATGGCCGTTAATCATCGGGTTTTTCTAGTTTAGTCTTTTTGTCTAAGTGTTTTACACAGAATTATCTGTTGACTTTTCTATGAATTTATTAAATGGTCTATTATTTTGTTATGTGAACTATCTCCGTCACCAATAATAATAATAATAAATTGACATATCCGTTCCGTATTATGCGAACCTTGTTACAGCCGAGAAAGATAAACAAATCAAGTATATTGACTTGGCTCGCGAGGCTGTCGACATGTGGGATGTGGACTCGGCGATCATTGTACCGATAGTTGTGTCAGCCAATGGCTTAATAGCCAGGAGCCTCGACCAACACCTTAGGAGGGTCTCGTTAATCAAGGGCTTGCTGTACTTATGGACACGGCTTGTATAGTTAGGAGGTTCCTCTCTCTGGAGCCCTGACCGCCGTTATCTTGGACCCTGTTCCCAATACCTAAATATTAAAATATTTTTATTGAAATATTTAAAAATATAATTTATATGTATTTAAATAAATAAACGGAATAATAATAATTCATTCCCAATCAAAATGATTCATTTTATTATTTTATCGCATTTTGTTGCATAGCAATAAGTCTTAACATAATATTTGACAAACTGAAAAGACACCTTGTGCAAAATTTCACTCTCCTAGCCCCAGTAGTTTTGGCTGTGCGTTGATATGTCAGTCAGTCAGTTTCTCCTTTTATATATATAGATATAGAAAAGATAATTTTAAAAAATTGTAGCACACGTGCTAAGCTGGTGTGGGTAAGTTAACTGTCACTAATAATTTGTATGAATTGAGTGGTTATTTACAATGCCAGCAAGGATTAGATAAGAAACTCATAATGGATATTTAATTTTATCTCACAGATCTCCATTATCACTAACACGCAAGTTTTGCAGTCACGTTTAGGTACATCAATTGTAATGTGCTGGTATATAGCAACATAATGTTAACTCAATAAATTTTCTATAAATAGCGGCTATTGTGAATTTTTTGCTAGCTTTTTCTGTCAATTCCTCATGCCTCCTATCTTTAGGTGTGTCTTGGTGATAGAAAATTACAAGACCCAAATTATAATAATAATAGTCATAGTTTAGTTTAGTTAGTCATAGTTGCATATTAGTATGTATTATTTTATTATATTATTTAGTATGTATTTTTGTGATATTTATTTTATTATGTGTATGTATATAATTATAATAGTATATCTTTATTTTATTTTATTTTTTGGATGTTATATGTATTTTGTATGTACCAATTTTCCTTTTACTTCTACACACAGTGTCTACATCTCTTTTTTCTCCAACTCTCCTCTCGCAGGTATGCTGGAAGAGATTTCTTTAGAAATAAGCATCACCTTTGTACTATTCTTCTGTTTCCTTCTTTTTTTTTCTTCTATTTATTATTGTGTGTACATAAATTGTTAAATAAATAAATAATCCATTAGATAATATAATCCATAACTTTCACACAACGCCATCTAGTCCCAATCTAAGAGAATTACAACCAGATACAGAACAAATGATCGTGCTCATCACACAAACATTAGTATTGGGTGGGAATCGAACCCACTACCACTACTACTAGCCTGCAACCATTATTTGACTGGCCTGTTGGTCTAGTGGTTAGTGACCCTGACTGCTATGCCGGAGGTCGTGGGTTCGATTCCCACCCAGGACAAATGTTTGTGCGATGAGCACGATCATTTGTTCTGTGTCTGGGTGTAATTTATCTATAATATGTATGTATTTAGAAATATATAAGTATGTTTATCAGTTGTCTAAAACTCATAACACAAGCTCTGCTTAGCTTGGGACTAGACGGCGCTGTGTGATAGTTGTGGAATATTATTATTATTATATTATTATTATACTCAGTGAGCACCATCCTACTTGAGACTTGATCACAAAAATATCGGAAGGGAAGAGAGGCTGTTCCGTTTTTGAGTCTTATACATGGTGGCCTTTAAAGTAAACCTAACTACCAGATATTTCAAATGAGCAGCAAAATCGTCTTACTGTCGTTAGCGACCTGATAATATCTCTGAACCTAAAATCGATCAACTGGTACAGAAAATTTAAGCTTAAGTGTTTTAATTACCTAACAATCGATTATGATTTTGCTGATATAAAACCGTTTTAAAGTTTACTATGAATAACCGTGAATTAAAAAATAAAACTGCTTATGTGTTTATGAAAATATTAAAAGGCTCATCAATAAAAAGGGAAAATGAGGGCTTGAGATGAGAAACAGTAAGCCATGTAATCCTCAATCTAAGTACCTCTTTGTACTATACAAAGAGGTACTTAGATTGATTAACCTATTTGTAAAGGAAATTTCTGGAAGCATCGAATCGACTAAACGACAAAAAATCTGTTACTCATAGAAAGTTACTCTATCGCTTTATGTCATAGAGGTCAACCATCGAATCCGACTCGGTTGAGCGGCGGCAGCGTTTGGGAAACTGCGTAATATTTTCTTGTCCCCGTTAACACAAGTCTTAAGACAAAAGTCCAGACCAATGCGTGTTGCCGGTTACGGCATATGGCTCTGAAACGAGGTCGCTTAATATGGGTCTTATCAGAAGGTTTAAAGTCACATAAAGGACAATGGAGAGCACTATGCTTGGAGTTTCCTACCGTGATTGAATCAAGAATGAAGATATTCGTACAAAAACCAAGTTCACCAAAAAAGCCCGAAGCATCATCAAATTTAAGTGGCAGTGCGCAGGGTACGTTGCTCGGTTGAGGTGAAAGATTCTGTGATAGAGACCGCGAACCGGAAGACGCAGCGGTGGAATACCGGGTTAGGGGGTCGAGAATCCAATAGCTGCAAGATGCACAGTACCGGTGGTTGTGGTAACATTTGGGGACGGACTATGTCCAGAAGTGGACGGCTTGCGTTTGAAATGGTGATTGTGATGATGATGACAGTGTCATATGCTACTTTTCATCCCGGGAAAATTACAATCCTCCTGTGATTAGACCACATTGCTCGCAGAACAAATAGTTGGTTCGCTTGTTCGCTATCCAACCAATTACCAATTATATCATCCACCAATTTAGAACGTTTTGGTCACCCAAATGGTTCTAAATTGGTGACCGTGAATCAGAAGACGCGATAGTGAAATGTCTCTCACAAGGTGATCCGATGGATACAAAACGCACAGTGCCGGTTACTGTGGTGACACTAGGGGAACCCTATGTCCAGTAGTCGATGTCCATCGGCTGAAATGCTGATGATGATGATATCCTACCAGTATGTTGGAAAATTCTAGATAAGAATTAATAGGAAAATGTTTTTGATCGTTCTTTTGACGTAAAAGCGGACTTTTAAAAACCCCAACACAGCTGAATTACGGTAAATAATCTACAAACACAGTGAGAAAAACTCCCATAGGACCGGTCCGAGCATTTAATAAGACAATAGGCTTGTTTTTCCGTATTTTTTCTGAGCCAATTAGGTACTATAAGAAGCAAGTCCTGAAGTACCTATAATCAGTTTCTAGATTGTTCAAAATGAAAAAAGCTCACGAGGAAATACAGTTTTTGCTGACACTTGCTAGAAAATTAGATGTTGTTTACTGTTAGATTTGTTGAACATTGCCTGTTGAATATTGGCTTGTGCGTTGATTGATCTTTTCCTCATTGTCACCACTGTAGCAAAGTTGTCAACAGCCTCGATCGCCTCGGTCTGCCATGCAGTCAAAACGCGGGTCACAAGACACGGCACGCGAATATTAACGGCATCATCCGACGCACTCTTGTCACCGGCCATATTAGAACCCATGGCCTGGCACGCCACGACACCAAGAGACCAGACGGCATGTCTTTTTTTTTCGTAGAAGATGGGTAGGCCTTTAGTGTGGCCACACATCTTTATCTTATCTTATCTTTTTGTGGGGCTGGCCTTAAACCAGAGCACTTCGACCCTTCTGTGCTAATCCCCCTCCCTTCTACTCAAACCCCAGCCCTCCGTGCACCTTCGTCATGTGTCCCAGTATGGCCTTGATGGGGCTGAGCCTATAGTCCTCTGGTCTTGGAAACGGTTGGCCCAGATACTCTAGTCTTTTGGAGCCTAGTGCTGCACAGTCGCACAGTAAGTGTAGCATATTCTCCTCTGCCTCTCCATAGATCCTGCAAGTCGGGTCGCTTGCTAGTCCCATGTTGTAAAGCTGTTTGTTGGTGGCATAATGCCCCGTGAAGACTCCTGCGATTGTTCGGAGCTGTGATCTGCTGTACCTCCATAATTTTTGGGTCCATGCCTTATCTATGTCATTAAGAAATAGCTTTGCATGCTTCTGGCCTGTTGTGTTGCGCCAGTGTGTGCTGTGTATTACTAACGCAGCCCTTTTCAATGCTTAGTTGATGACCCTTGGTGAGAGTCATATGAAGGGTTCCGGTCCGTATAGGGGTGTCTCGGATCCTTTTCTTGCTAGAGTGTCGGCTCTTTCATTGCCTTCTACTCCTGTGTGACCTGGCACCCAGATCAATCTAATCTTGTTGCGCCTTCTTATCCGATTCAGTATTTTAATACAGTTTAGTACGAGCCCAGAATCCACTCTATTGCCACGGCCACACATAAACATTTACCTTTAAAATATTAGTGCGATAAACAGTAAGTTAATAAAAAATATATTAAAAAAATTTACTCAAAAAATATGTTACGAATTTATGCGTAGGAGGCATCGACTATGTTGTCTATCGTTCATTATAATCTACCCTGCTTAGTTAATGTGTACAATACATACGCATTATATATAATGCCACGTATTTTGCTAAAATGTAGTAAGTGTATACAGAGAGGGTGACCACTTGGCCCTGATAACTCTATTATACCCGTATAGAAGGTTCATTTTCCAGAATAAATCCCCTTGTCCTTTTCAGTCTACCTCAGGTTACAAGGCCAATAAAATTGAAAGCTAAGGTTAAAGTAAAGAAAAGACAATCCGATCGGATTAGCGTTGTCCAGACATTCTTCCATTGCTAAGTGAAAACCTTCGAATACTTGCTTCAAGTTCAGCTCCATCTATGTATAAACATTTATAACTATGGGTCTTTTTGAGCTGGTTTTTTTTTCTTTTTGATATAGTCCAGTGCTTGACTGCGATCCCACCTGATGGTGAGCAGTGATGCAATCATTGATGGTGAGGCGCACTAGTTTATTAAGAGTATATTCACTCTAGCCTTGAAGACACCTAAATTATAGTTGGACGGGAAGACCGCAGCAGGCAAATTGTTCCAGTCATTCGATGTACGCGGTATAAAAGACGAAGCGAATCGCTTAGTCCGGACCATTGGAGTTTCAACAACGTAAGGGTGGATACTCGCCGTACGTTAGGTTGTCCGATGGTAGAAAGGAGATGGCGGAATCATGCAATTCCCGAGCACACTCTCCAAAATGGAACCTGTAAAATACCGATAGGCTGGCTACCCTACGCCTGTGCTCGAGGCTTTGTAGCATCCCCAATTAGCCTCTTCGCACGCCTTTCCACTGAGTCCAAAGCTGCTAGATGGCATTTTGCAGCACCAGCCCATATGTGACTGCTATGACTTCTTCTGCTCTAGGGGTATCAGTAAAAATTTGGCACGAAGACCGGGAGAAGTCATTGGATGATTTGTCACCTTAAAAAAACTCCTTACTGACTTTGCTAAAATTTTACAGATATATGAATTATTAGGTAAGTGGCGGACAATAAAAGTTTGTTTAAAAAAATGTTTTATAATATTACATTATTTAAATGTTTTTTTTAGTTCCATTCGAAAATTCTTGCAGAAATTGAGTAACCTGTATTGTTTTATATACCAAATTGTATTTTACAAGCCTCCCTAATCTTTTTTTATTTTGAGATGTCATATTATCAAATGGAGTTATTTGATCATATGACATCTTCCACTCAGAGAAGAGTGAGAGGGAATGTCAGACTTATAATGACTAAAACCCTTTTTTTTAAGTTGGGAAAGTCATCATTTCATTTGTCCATCACTTTTGTTAATGTTAAATACTGTTGCAGTTCGATGACCTTGATTTTGGTCGCGTTTCATTATTAGGTTCCCAGACGGCGGCAACATGTAATGATATCAACAATGACTGATAAAGAATTATTGTGCCATAAATAATATAATTCACCTTTAACAACACAGCATTGGTGGTAATAAATTACAATAAAAATATGTATCATTCAAACAAAGGTGGAACATTTTTTGATGTTTTTTTGTCAAACATACCTATGCCTAGCCAAGTTACGACCGTTTCGTTTTGAAGCCTCCGGTTCCTTTGTTCTGACCATGAAACTTAACATTGAGATGATGTCATTCCTATACATTTGAAGTTTTCTACAAGCATTAACGATTGTAGATTATCAACTTGGCTAAGCTCTCTGACTTGCTAAAGAGAGATATTGGTTTTATTTAAATATTGATAAATTAATTATAGTTATTCCTTGGGCACTGTCATAATTATTTGTTTAAGATTTATTTGTGGCTGTTACATGTAACTATTATTTGTAAAAGATGAAATAAAAAGATTATAGAACTCTCTAACAAACACAGCTATCTTTAAGTAGTCTTTATAAGCATGCACGATTTGCTCATGGAGATGAAACGCTGGAGTGAAACTCCACATGGCGGAAACATTTCCGGCGAGATCTCCTGGCGACAGCGACTATCGCCACCCAGTGCTAGGCCCTGGTTCTAGCCATGGTCCGGAGCGAGCAAATTTGATATAGGAATAGTAGACTATCGCCTCCTCGGCTCCACGCGTGGGAGAACAGTCATCCCCACGCCTCAACCGCCGTGACCCCGACCCCGCCACAGACGAGCTACTTGCGGACGACGAGCAATGAGTAGCTCCTCGTCCGATTGTCCGGTAATCGTCCGGACCGAGCCGGCAGCGTCACTAGCCCGCAGTGTTCCACGTACTCCTCAGATGGGCACGCCATAATCACGGCGGTAAGTACCCTGTTTCAGGAGTGGTTGGAGCAGTAACACGGCGTCCACACCTTCCGCATGACGCAGGTTCTCACCGAACATGGCAAGTTCGGGAGCTTCCTGCATCGAATTCAGGCGGAAGAAATGCCCGGCTGTCACCATTGTGTGGACCGACTGGAAGACACGGTGGAGCAGTACCTCGCTTGGGCGGAGCACCGCCGTTTCCTCGGGCCTGCATCGGGCCCTGGTTCATGCTATGGTCCGGAGCAAGAAGAAATAGAAGGCGGTCGTCTCATGCGAAACAATAATGCAAGCGAAGGAGGAAGCCGCACGGATGAGGTAACGAAAGTTCTTACGTCCCAGTCGCCGTAATTCCGACCCCGACTACCAGCCACAGTAGACCCGGGCTTGCGGACATCGAGCAATGGGTAGCTCACCGTCCGGCCGTCCAGTTACTAACCTGACCGAGCCCAGTCGTCAACATCGCGTAGTGATCCACGCGCTTCTCAAAGAGATGCAGCAAACCGTAGGGGCGAGCACGGCCAATGTCCGCTAGCTAGAACGGAGAATTTCTGAAAAGGTAACCTGTAGTCCGAGAACGCAAAGGGTAACTGAAGGACATAGTTGTGGTTTTAGTCAGTAAAAATCTGACACGCCCTCTCGCCCCACCCAGAGCGCTAGAAGTCATTGGATGATTTCCACCCTTAAAAAAAGAGCGTACTCCTCAGAGATGTCAGCAAACCGTAGGGGCTATACAGCTACTCAGATCACGTACGAATGGCAAATGTTTCTGAAGTTGAACGAAGTCGGGCGGTGATGAGTGGTGTTCCTCCCATAACTTAGTTACAAGTGCAATTGCACTGTGTTAATGCTGAAGTGTCTACAATTTAGTTGTAAAAGAGGTTCATGACTAACTTAATCGGTAATATAGAATCTAAAGTATTAAATAAACTAGTTGTAGACCTTCTTTCAGTTCATTAGCATTGGTAGCGTGTAACTGCATTTTTGACCCCTGACTGTACCTACATCTCACCGTGGATGGTCGTTACCAACTTTCGTCTTTATAATAATATGATACATGAAAAGATCCCAGAGAAAACGAAGGTACCCGACGTGTCCCGAAGAAACACCCGAATGTTGAAGCAAAGCGAATATAAGGAGAGCAAAACAAGAGCTTCCGACAAATAAATATAACAGAACTTTGATCAGTCTTAATTATTCCGTGATAAATAAGCCGTCATTGATATAAGCTTACTTTTGATTTATTAATATTGATGTATACAACGCTCAAAGTATTATCTGATTAGCTGCCGATCAGACACGTACCCTATACAATGTGTCACTTCGCCCTGAAACTGGGTTTTGATAAAATGGTTAGCGCAACAAACAGATAACAGAAATGAGTATTTCTATGGCAACAAGCAATCGGGTATCGTGTTTTGGGAACTCATTCATTGTGCGTACAGCTAAGGAGTGGAATTCACTGCCGGAGTCTTTGTTTCCTGGTAACTACAACCTGATCTGTGGTCTTTAAGTCAAGAGTGAATGAGTAAGGCCTGCTGTTCATGGACACGTGACATGGTTCATAGACGCGTATACGTCACTGTACGCCTGCTCACAGCTTCCATACAAAACTATGAAACTGTTGACAAAGCGCATGTCATACGTCGGGGCGTACATCAAGTGAAAGCATGTTTTTATTTTTGTAAAAAAATTACAGGAATGTCTTCATCCTCCAACCTGATTGAAAACGTACGCGTGTTATACGCCTCGTGGACAGGGTTCAGTACGATATTATGCTCAAGATGCCTGTCGCATTTTGAAGCATCTATGAAGCTACACTTCCGTGAACAGTCTTGTTGTCTTGTCAGTCTACTTGCGAATGTACCCACGATACAGGAGTAATTTTTAGTATGGCCCAAAGTTTAAAAAAAAAACTCGAGGTCAGCCACACCTCAGTATAAAGCTGCCTCACTGTCTCCGTATCGCCTCAGCGCAATTTTCTGCCCAGATAATGCATTGAATTAGTCGCCAGACGATTTTGCTTATATCTCTTTGAGACGTACGTAGATCATAATGCGCCGTCGACTCGGGCTCAGTTACCGGACAGTCGAATGACGAGCTGCCAATTGCTTGTCATCTGTAAACCCGGGAGTCTCATAGTTAAAGCTAATAATGTGCAAGTTCTATAATAAGGTCCCAACAAAATAATACCATTAAAACCATTTATAGCCAGAGTGAAAGAAAGAAAGTAAGAAATAAAGAAAAAATATTTATTTGGCAGCAGGTAAAAAAAAAAGAAAACAAAACGCAAACAGTCAATAAAAAAAGCAATAACAATATGTGTGCTTCACGGCTGCGCCAGAAAGGTTCATTTCAATGTTGCCAGACAGAAAAATACTGTCTGACGCTGGTCTTCCGATGAACCTGTAGTGACGAGTGACGGAGTAAACGGTTTCAAACACTTAGGTACTATATTAAATACGTCGGTTCATGATGCCGATCGACTCTATTTTGTAGGTGATGAGTGAGTACCTAATGAGCGATAAACACACGATTCCAGATCACGCAACTGATATATTATGACGAAAGTTTTAGATATTCAATTCCACAAAGTTCCTAGGCAATGTTGTTCGTGCAAAGTTGTTCCAAAGATCAAAGAATAGATAGATATAATAAATATCTAAATTAATGACGGATTAAGTCAGCGTGGGGCCTGTAGCAAATTTGATCAAGGGGCCGCGTGAAAGTTTAAAGTTAAATAAAATAAAATATTTTGCAAAATTATTCAGCAAAGACATTATTTTCCTCATTTACAGTAACACTCAACAAAATTAAATTAATACTTACATAGTACTTTTCGAAAAACCTAGATGATGATGGTTTTTTGCATATACGGGATATGCAAAATACTAATCAAGAGAGCTCTTGGGGTATTGATCACTCTTTTAAAGCGAATGTCATGCCAGTATCTATCAAAGCGTCAATATATCACATGACGCTTTATCTCGTTATCAAACTTGCTTCCATACTATTGACTTCAGCGACAAATAAATATACATAGTGAACGTTTAACACGACTACCTTCCATCCTACCTTGTGGCTTCATCATCAGAAACTAACCCCAATATAGTTGGTAAAAGGTCAGGCAGATGATCATGCTAATTGATGAGAAAAATGAGCAAAACAACTTTTCTTAACGTCTCTTTTGATAGCACCAATATTTCTGTTAGAAAAAAAACAACAGCAGAACCAAATAAGACCTAATTTAAACGAGTCCATGTTCCACAATCCATCGGCCCATTTAAATCTCTTACAATATACATTTCAAAACATTTCGAAATCAAGATAATGAAGCTAAAACAGTCAATCCTTCAGAATGACTCACGAGAAGAATATAACTGAAAGCGAATTTCCAAACAACCAACGTTATAAATACGGTTAAAGCGGGAACTACATTAAACCGACGCACACGTGGGCGACGCCTGATTAGTACGTAGAGTCGTGTCGCGTCGCGTCCGCATCGCGTGGCGTGGATCTTATGTAGCTTTACAAGTCTAGTTGCCACATAAAATGTATGGAGACTGACGCGTCCAGATCGGCGTACGTGGCCCACGTGTGCCCAATGTATTTCGACCTTTAAATTTGAACTACATTAGACCGACGCACACGTTGATCACGCCTGATTTGTACGTAGAGTCGCGTCGCGTGGCGTGGATCTAATGTAGCTCTACACGTCTAGTTCCCATATAAAATGTATGGAGACCGACGCGCGCATCATCGGCGTACGTGGCCCACGTGTACCCAATGATTTCTATGTAGTTCTACCTTTACCGTTCTTAAACCGATTTGTAAATGAGAAATAGATCGTGACTAACATTTAAAAGGAAGTCTATGAGTTGGAAAGAATGTTATTATCGAGTTCTTCAGTGAACAAGCCGATCAATCTTGAGTGGGTTTCATTCGAAGTTTCGGTGGATTCCGGTTTGCAAGGTCATTACAGGAATTTTGTATTACAGGTGCATCTTTTTCAGCTGTCCATGGGTGCATTGAAATACTGTGTATTATGGTAATTTTATTAATTTATTTAATTCTTTCGGTCGCAGCAGACGGAATCCTACCCGAAAGCGGAATTTTTGCCAGAAATAAAAACCTTTTTACAAAAAAAATACAATCGATATCTATTTAATCGATTCATTGTAAAACAAGTTTTCAATTAAAATCATTTTTTCATAGCAAGCTTTTATAGCGCGGTATATTTAATAGTCATCAAAACCAAAGCTCAAACACGATAACTTATCTGAGTTCTTGTGGCCACCTTCCGTGGAACCGGAAGGTGGCCACAAGAACTAGTTCCGTAAAAAAAGAGAACCCGATTGGAGCGCCACCAAAGATTGGATCCAATTGTATTTTCAAACCATCCAAATATCCAATCAAATATACACACAAAATTACATCCTAATCAGTCAAGCCGTTTAGGAGAAGTTAGGTGAGAAACACACGCACAGAAGAATTATTGGTACACACGGTGACTTTAATAGCGTAGCAGGGCACACTAACATGATAAATGTGTGCGTAAACGCTAGCGCGTGAAACACAACAGGTATTATCGTTGTGTGATACAAAGTAACTCGTTTCTACACTCACACTCTTGAAAAAAAAAATAGTAGCCGTCTAAGTTAAGAAGCAAAAATTGGCTTCTGTTATTAATGGCGCTGTGGCGCAATGCGTATGATACTTAACTGACGAGTAAGAGGTCCCAAGTTCGATTCCAATTATCTGTTATTTTCTTTTTGTTTTACTCATGTTTTTTTTGAATAGTAATGTTATGGTTATTCTCGTAATAATTAAAATATTCGAAATATATTTTTGTAATTTTATACATATAAACTATGTATATTTACGAAATTAATTAACGAAATTTTTGTATATAACTTGTAATATAAATAATTTTATAATATATATATATATATATCATTTACATAATATAACAATACGTTATTATTAATAGTTGACAATCCTTTCATTGTCAACTTTTTTTTTTTTTTTTCGCAAACATTCACTTATGAAATTATTATAGTTATTTAAATTAGCATCAAACACTTACACTTAATCTTTGGAAAGTAATTTTGATGATATGGGTAGGTAATCAGCAATAATGTTCACAATAATCAAGTAGCTGTGGGTATCAATACAAACAGAATTAAAACCGAGCGTGCCATCCCACAATAATTCACCTATTCAAATAATATGTCTCCAGCTCAACTCGCAAACAAAATAAAACTCGTTTACTACTCGATATACACACACACACATATTTGTATATGTGTTTGCTACGAATTAGATAAAAAAATTCGCTTCGTTCATTAGATGGAAAATTAGCACTGATTATCAAGTGCTTGCTTGCCGTTATAGGTGTATCGAGTTCGATCCTAGCCATTGACAAAACATTATTTTCTATTTTATTGTAGTATAATGATAACGAAGTTTATTAAAGCTAAAACTTAGAATATTTGCTTTAAAAACTAAGTGTATGAATATTATCATCTACCCACTTTATTAGTTATTTACTAAGAAATGAGTCGGATAATAAGTTAACCTGGCATAACGCTTTTGCCTATCACGATCGTGTGTTCTACAACTTACTCCGAGACAAAAAATAATTAATCGTTGTGGAAAGTGATACTTTTTACAAGTAATAATTAACATGTCTCATTTGTCTACACTTTTGAGGGCTGAGATAGTAGTATTATATAAACAAAATGTATCCATAAGTGAAATTTCGAGGAGACTAATGCTACCGGTAAGTAACAAATCCAAACTTAACATAATGCGAAATAATTTAACATTGTTGATATTTGTTAGGTTTTAACGTAATTTTGTGATTGTTTACAGAGGAAAACTGTGCAGTTTTGGGTGCATAGATATACAGCTGAAGGGACAATCGATGCCAAACGTCCGGGTCCAAAAGCAATTGCATATACGGATGCCAACCCACTGCATCGAAATATTGTTGCTACGTATAGCGCTGACGGCTTTGCTACAACAAGAAACACTGCGATTATGCACGACGTGTCTATGACAATTGTTCGACGCCACTTACGAGCAGCAAAAATTAAATGTCGCAAGCCTGCGAAAAAAATTTTACTGACGGCGTTGCATAAGGAAGAAAGGATGCGGTTTGCAAGAAAATTTATAGATTTTGATTGGTGCAATAACATAGTTATATTTAGTGATGAAAAGTGTTTTAAGTCAGATAAGGATGGGCGTAAAATATTATGGAGAAAAGATGGAGAACGTTACCATCAGAAAAATATTCTCCCATGCAGGTCTAGTGGTCGCATTACGTTAGGTTATTGGGGCTGGATGTCATCGATGGGTCCCGGTGAGTTAGTGGAGGTAGGGGGTCGCAATAACAGTCAAGGTTACTTGGACATCTTGCAAAATGTTATGTTGCCTACCGTGCGCGTGGCATACCCGGACGAGCATATTTACTTCGTGCACGATAACTGCTCGGTGCACCGCGCACGAATGGTGCAAGACTGGTTAAGTGTCCAAGAAAACTTGACTGTTATTGAATGGCCCTCTAAAAGTCCCGATTTGAACCCCATAGAAAATCTATGGGGTCACATGGTGCTCAACTGGGATTCATCTGATGTGAGATCTAAACGTAATTTAGATAATTTAGTGTCATCCATGTGGGAATCGTTTCGCGGCACTGACCTGTGTGAAAATTTGGTGGCTAGCATGAGAACGAGGTTACAAGAAGTAATCGACAATGAAGGTGCACCAATTAGATATTAATTTTGATTTAAATTGAATCCAATTATAAATATTTTTAAAAAGCTGTATTACTGTATGCTGTTTTTGTTGTTGTTGTTTTTATCATGTTATTGTTATTGAAATCAAGAGTTACGATACCTATCATAGTTTATTTTTTAAAACATGTTGATTGATATGTTATAAGTAAAAAAAAAAGACTAAGAAGTAAGCTGTAGGTAATTATACTGTTGTTGTTATTATGTGACATGATGTTATTGTTATTGAGATCAAGAGTTGCGATATCTATCATAATTCATTCTTGATAACATGTTGATTTATGTCACTAATAAAAAACTTAAAAAAGTGACGTCCATCCTTGTCTGACTTAGAATATTTTCACTTTATATATTGTATTAAAGATAATCATGAACAGATTCGTTAATTGTGACCATTCCGTTTAATGTATGTAATTAATAAGTTGTAATAAACATAGTTGGATCGTTATCGCAGTTTTCTTTGTCACAATATTTTCAAAATATTTTAATTATTATGAGAGTAACTATAACATTACTATTAAAAAAAAAACAGGGGTAAATCAAAAAGAAAATAAAAACAAGCAAACTTTTTGTTACATCAGACGATTGGAATCGAACTTGGGACCTCTTACTCGTCAGTTAAGTATCATACGCATTGCGCCACAGCGCCATCGTCAACTATTAATAATAACGTATTGTTATATTACGTAAATGATATATATATATATATTATAAAATTATTTATATTACAAGTTATATACAAAAATTTCGTTAATTAATTTCGTAAATATACATAGTTTATATGTATAAAATTACAAAAATATATTTCGAATATTTTAATTATTACGAGAATAACCATAACATTACTATTCAAAAAAAACATGAGTAAAACAAAAAGAAAATAACAGATAATTGGAATCGAACTTGGGACCTCTTACTCGTCAGTTAAGTATCATACGCATTGCGCCACAGCGCCATTAATAACAGAAGCCAATTTTTGCTTCTTAACTTAGACGGCTACTATTTTTTTTTTCAAGAGTGTGAGTGTAGAAACGAGTTACTTTGTATCACACAACGATAATACCTGTTGTGTTTCACGCGCTAGCGTTTACGCACACATTTATCATGTTAGTGTGCCCTGCTACGCTATTAAAGTCACCGTGTGTACGAGTATTTATGAAGTTGTAACATAATAATCACACATCCACGCTCAGTGGTAACTGCCCCGACTTACCAGTCGTAAGTCGCGGATTCAAAAAGCCAGTCGCTTTACTTTGTGTTATTTATTTCATCACCACAAGTTACAAAATGGTGAAGGTAAAGATCCTGAGGAAACTGGCATGTCTTAGAACGAAATTATGTCGAAAAATAGAATCATCTTCTTCATTCATCAAGGGAATCATAAGGGGAAAAGTCATAGGGTACTTCCCGTTGACCTAGAATCCTGAAATTTGGCATTAAGCAAGGTCTCATAGCACAAATATAGGAAAAAATCTGAAAACTGTAAATTTGTAGTCACGTCATAAAAAATAAACAGTTTTTTTGCAATTCGGAAAAATCTTCGTAACTCAATTCAGGAATTGAACTTATTTTCACAGTTAAGTTTGTACAGAACCCTCAGTGCGCGAGCCTGACTCGCACTTGCCCAGTTTTTTTTTATCTTAAAACAGAATAATTTTAAGATAAAAAATATAATTTTAGGATAATAATAAATCTTGATTACGTCACTAGCGTCAAGCGTGTTTGTGTGTAGGTACATACGTAGATACCATTACCGATGTGTAGTGCGTCGATTCCTATGTTTTTTTTCCTTCAATTAGGATGACTAAATTTGGTTAAAAAACTGAGATTTGACTAAGAATTAGGATTGTAACTTAATTTTCTGTCGTATTTTATGTCGTGCCGATTTGCTCTGCATGCAGAAAATTTCAAAATACCCAAAAAAGCGTGCGTATTCCACGCATTACAATAAATACTTGTATGAAATGGACATTTGCGGAGGTTACGCATGCGGAGCAATCCCGCATACGTGATGAAATCCGCACGATATTAAAAACACCCTGAGGGCACATTGTTCCAGTTACATATTGTGTAAGCACACCAAAGCCTTATTTAATGACTTAAGTATTCATAAAACAATGTCAACAGAATGTTACAATATTTACGAGATGATCCTGTGCCACACTAATATTACAAAGGCGTGTGAAAGTAGAAAGCTGCCCCAAGAAAACATACTCCCGGTACCGTGTACCCATGTGCCAAAATCTATGTTATGTATGTTTGTTACTTCTTCACGCTCGAACAGCTGAACGGATTTCGATGAAACTTGGCAAACATGTAGGCCATGTCCTGGAATAGCACCCAGTTTATTTTTTATCCCCGAAGCATGTTCCCTTGGGATAAGTTTTCTACTATCACGCGAACAAAGCCGCTGGCTTACAGCTACATAATAATGAAGAAATAAATAAATCACAATCCTTAACCACAAGAACAGATTTCGCCTCCGATTAATGGATCAACCCAATATTTGCGTTCGCCAAATCCCCACACATATTTGTACCTATTCAGTCTGGCTTGATATTTAATTTGCGGCAACGTGGGCATTAATTATAATGTACGTAGACGTAGTATTAACTATGTCTGGGAAAACTCATTTATACTCCAATAATAGCAACATTACATGTATTTCTCACCGGACACGGTAAGTTCGGGAAGTTCCTGCACCGGATTCGTGCGGAAGCGACGCCCGGGTGTCGCCACTGTGTGGACCGCCCGGAGGACACGGTGGAGGTGTGCCCCGCTTGGGCAGACCAACGCCGTATCCTCGTGGGGGCGATCGGCGGCGGCGATGTTTCGCGTCGGGCTTTGGTACAGGCCATGGTCCGGAGTGAGGAGGAGTGGCAGGCGGTCGCTTCCTTCTGCGAAGCAGTAATGTTAGCAAAGGAGGCGGCCGATCGCGTGAGGCAACGGTCCTCACGCCCCAACCGCCGGCGGGATTCCGATCCCGATTTCATATTCCCGATAGCAAATTGTAGGGGCCCAGTAGGGTCGAAGCCTACTGGGGCCATGGGTAGTGTGAAAACGAAACCCGGACCCTGGGACGAAGGCAACGAAGGAACAGGAATGGGTTTTTAGTCAGTAAAAGTCTAACACTATCTCCCGCCCCGCCCAAGGGCGAGGGATGTCATAAGATGATTTTCCCACCGAAAAAATAAAACATTACATGTATCGTTCTGTAAGTGATACGTGTGTATTTGGTATAATTTAAAACATTAATCTGAGCACATCTTTGCACCACTTGGTATGTTTATAAATAGTTAAGGAAAACTTCACCAAAATACCTTTTCTTTAGATGAATAATCATCAATGGACTCTCACGCTCTAGGGCGGTGCGAGATGAAAAGTCAGACTTTTACTGAACTACAAAACCCAGCTGTGTCTTTGAGTAGCCCTTTGTGTTCCAGGACCTCGGTAACTCGTTCAAAAATTTCAGGTGCGCGTGGAACACTACGCGCCGTCGATAACGAAGGCTCGGTCTGTAACGGTTGATAGCAAAGAACCTCCCGAACTGTCCATATAAAATTAGGACCTGCGTCTGGTGAAAGGTGCGGACGCCGTGACGCGTCTCTAGCCATTCCTCAAAGAAGGTATTTACCGTCACGATTGTGGCATGTGATATTACTATATGGAGACAAGCAGGCTTCTTCTTTTTCTTTACCACGCGAACGAAGCCTTCTTCATCTGCCTGTCCTTGGCTTGCTGCCGCAGGTAACGAGTTTCAAAGGTGGTCGGAGCGCCCCTGGGTACCCCTCACTTATTTTGATGGCCGCTGATTTTTCGCTAGAGTAGCAACAACGGCAGCAGAGTAAACATATGGGACACGGAGAGAGCGGGGCGCATTTATGCATCACTTGCGACGACGAGTCCAATGTTGCTGACTCGAAACACCGCTCTTACATAATGTCTATTAATACTGTAATATGAAAATATTGTAAACAATCACTTTTTTAAAAGAGTAACCATGGAGTTTCTTGCCGGTTCTTCTCCATAGGAAACGACCAATTTGGAACCGTACACTAGCTTCTGACGTTTTATAAGTGCCCATGTAGGCCTATGTGAAATAAAAACTTTTGACTTGACTTTGACTTTGACCGCTGTGATCCTCCGGTGTTGATGTTGGTAGGTAATTAGCTTGTGTGACCTACCCACCTAAGATATTCCACCTGAACTACTCAATGTAAGTGCGGTGCCCCTGTTCAGAACTGATACGTTGGAGTGTCCCAAGTGACCATACACCTGTACTTTGAAGGACCTAATGAGTACCACCGACGCTGCAGGTAATGTAGCCAACCATTGGACTCAAATAATAATTTAAAGATAAACTCCTTATATTACACATGTTTAAAAATACAGTGATATTCACACAAGTTAGTGGTTTCTGCAACAAGGCTAAAAAAAATAGGAGGCTTATTTAGATGCTAATGCCATTTTTATAATAAGCTTCCCAGTCCTATTCAGGAACTTAGCCTTAATAAATTCAAATCATTTGTTAAGTGAAAACTTTGCCAGAAGGCTTTTTATACTGTAAAAGAGTATCTTGAGGACAAAACGGCTTGGGATTGCAGTACCCACTATAATTGTTGTCATTTCTTTTTTTTTTCTTCTAAATTACCTTTATTATTTATTTATTTTTTATTTGACGATTATTGTTATTTTACAATTATGAATTTGTATATATATATATATTTAAAATTTGTCAGACAATTACTTTTAGAAATATATATATATTACAATTTGTAATATTTACATTTTTTGTAAATTTTATTATTGTGAATGTGGGGACTATGTGGATTACTCTTTTTTTTAACATCACGTCTGGCAGTTTTGAGTACTTTTTGCGGCCTACCCAAATGTCCTTTCTTTGGTATTGTTTGTCAAGTCGTTGAGCTTCTTAGTAGTTCTGAGTTGAGCTACACGAATACTCACAAATGCTTGCACTAACTGGACAGGTCCGCTCAGAACTGTGTGGTTTTTTCTTTAAAAGATCATCTCAGACTCCAATCTGCATGGTTCTCACATGATTTGACCATTACATGTTTGCTGTATGGACTTTATAAGAGACTTTGACCCCTGAGTTTGTTTCGGTGTTTCTTCTCAGGGTAGTCAGCTAGGAAACACCAGCTTCATCTAGTTTAAATTGACAAAAACAATGGACATGTAAAAGTGTTTTTAAAAAACCTACTTACAAAATAAATTATCATTTTTCATAATTATTATTTGAGTCCAACGACTCGAAAATAAGAACAAGATACATCTTTTGTTCTGTAATTGGTTACTTAAATCATCAAAGCTACCAACAGCGGTGCGGTCCAGACAGATAGTCTAGAGATCTGAATTCTTCAATGTTCGTGGAAACTGCGCCCAAAAACCATGAATCATTTTACAGGAAAAATCAGGTGAATGTTGATATAAACATTTTGCTAATAAAATCGCATTCCCGAGATGTAGCGTAATAGACTATGCATATAAACAGTTTTTTTATTTTAAAAAAAATGGTTACTCTACGCTAGGAATTACCTCTAAATCGTGGGTGCGTTTACAAACATAAAAATATTTAACACACGCTCGAATTTGGTTCGACGGACTAAATCTGCCGACCAAATCCATTCTCGTAACAGACTACCTAATCGGACAGTTGGTTTGTATACAACGTCAAGTGCACGCCATCTGCTAGCGGACCTACCTTACGGCCTACTTACCTACCGCATGACGCAGGTCGTCACTGGACATGGTAAGTTCGGGAGGTTCATACGGAGAGGAGCATACGGTAAAGGTGTGCCCCGCCTGGGCAGAGCATCGCCGTGTCCTCGTGGGGGCGATCGGCGGTAGCGATCTCTCGCGCCGGGCCTTGTTACAGGCCATGGTCCTTGGTCCATGGAGCGTGGAGGAGTGGCAGGCGGTCGCCTTCTTCTGCGAAGCAGTATTAATGCTAGCAAAGGAGTCCTCACGCCCCAACCGCCGCCAGGATTCCGATTCCGATTTCCGGCCACCGTAGGCGTGGGCTTGTGGACGGCGAGCAATGGCTAAGCTATCTCCCGCTCCGCCCATGAGCGGGGGATGTCATTAGATGATTTTCTCACCAGGAATAATAAAAAAACTGCTAGCGGACTTAAATAAAAATTATTATGGTCACCGGATACTTTAAAGATGGACAGATTTGGTTCGGAAGCGAACCAACAAATTAAAACCAATCGCAGTCCGATCTTATAAAATCTCTCTCGGAATATTATATTACATTAAGATAGCCAAGCTCAGATTTAATAATTATAGGCCTCTGTAATAGCCCTTTTTTGAAGTGGGAAATCACCACATAACTCCTCTCGCTCTAGGTGGAGTGAGAGAATATACCAGACTTTTACGGACTCAAAGCCACCTTTTCCTTGAGTAGCCCTTTGCGTTCCCTGGGATTTCGTAATCGTGATTTTGAAATTACATTTACAAATGTAATGGTAATGTATCTAGACTTTATGTAATGGCGTGATTTTCAATTACGCCGAAAACCGAACCCATGTCTTCCCAAGTGCAACATAAAATTCTACTTATAGATACAATTAGGGAGTGTACAATGACCTCCAAGCGTGAACAGAATTCATTAGGTAATGCTACGATGCGCTGTGGGAGAAATACCTGCTGGTTTTTATTTGAAATCGTACATTGAAACTTTGTTATTGCAACTGAGGATAAATTCGCACGAGCCTCAGGCGAAGGCGTTATGGAGCCGAGTGCTGCAGTGACAAATTTCCACGTGTATCAAACGACGTTTTTCAGTACACTTACGAAGAAATACTTTCTCTGAAAATGATGGCGCATTTTTGTTCATTTTATTACCTTCTTATTTATTATATTCTTTATTGTACACCGCATAAACAATAATTACAGGACAAACATTATTAAAAATAAGTACCTACAATGGGCGGTCTTTCCACTGAAGAAAACTTTTCCAAAGTTGCCATAAATTTTAGTTTTGATTTAGATAACAACCGGGTATCGCAAGCATTTTCTACCTTAATCACAATATCTAGCGGCGCCGTAGCATCCAAAGTCTTCAAAATTCAAAAGTCATCAAAGTCTTTAAAATTTAAATTGTTTATTTTTTTTACATATTTAACTAATTATAAGGACAAATTTCTCGCGTTTAACCTTCGCACGTTAAGGAGAAGCAAAGGTATGAACAAATAATATAGCATTACACATCCTAATTTTTAAAACGAAGAAATTCTAATTTATATAATATAATAAAAAATATTCAGAACGCACCTAGATGTATAAACAAATTATTGTATAAATAATCATGTTTATTTATGATATTTTGTTCACAATTTTTTTTTTTTTAAATGTACTAGTCCAATCAAATTAGACCAAAAAGTAAGGGTAAAAGTTACAATAACTCGCACCTAGCTGAAATCATCGGGCCAGTGCTTTCCTCATAATGTCTCAGAATCGTTTAGATCCCACATCCATTTCAAAATATTCCTCAAACCACAATTTACTTCATGATTTGTTGTCCAAACATCAACGTTTCCTCGACGAGATTTCCACGACATAGTTTACACAAACAGATTAACAGAATAACATTGCGATCGACCACTGAACCACTCGACATTTGGCCGACATCGATTATCGACGGCGTCTTCTGTAATGGCGCTTTTATCGACTAGTAATGACCACTTGTCGATGGTTTTTAACATTTATGTGCAACAGTTGTGAAGTTTTATTTTTAGTTTAGTTAGTTAGCGTTAGTTTTAGGCATTTACTTAGGTATAACCATCATAAAGGTTTAGTCTCATCTCAGCACCTTCCCATCTCTGAATTCATATGAATTTATAAATCGTACTTTCCTATCAAAAATTCCCACCTCGAGAAGTTTTCGTGACTGTCATAATTATTGTGGTCAACTTTCAATTGAAAATTTAAAAAAAAACGACACGTAAGAATTATTTCTTTATAATTATAGGTACTATTTACGATTTCATAATTATAATAAAAACATCTACCAAATCTTTACCTACTTGCTGGCTATAAAGTTGTATACTTACATCGGATTTGGTCAATATAATATTAGTTTTGTTGAATTTTGCTACTTTTAAGTTTTATACAAAAAGTTCAGCAGTAGCGTGACATCTATGTAAAAAACAAAATGGTGACCCAGACAAAGTGTAATTTCTTCTTAGAAATTGATAATTGATATTAATTCTATTATCATAGAGGAAATACCGCTACAATCCTACGACGCATTCTTTTTTCTATGTTCAGTATCTACTTTCAGACTTAACTTCCTGCAATAAACCACTTCGCGTTTTTAAATTATTCTTTTGAAATACATTTTCAATTTATCGACATATTTGAGTCAATAGTTCACAACACTATCGATATTTGGCCGCACTCAGCCTCGAGGTTGAGACAAGGCGAAATATGTAACAGTACACTAAAAGTCAGTGTTTAACTGATTTGTACTAGCATTACGTATGTTTGCAGTTCAAATAGTAAATAGTCTAGATACGAGAGACTTAAAATATCTGGACATGGCCGAGGACAGGTTTATTTGAAGTAAATGTTTGTAGGAAATAATGGGGGCCATTATCTATCAGTTTTGGGCTCGATGCCACGAAGAACTGAGCAGTTTTATACTTTATGGATTATTAAATATGTCATACGTAAAACTAGAAGATTCAACACCCTGCCGGAGTAGTGTATTTTTTTTTAGCTAAGGCTAAGCTAGCTTGACGAAGGTTTTTAAGAGAATAAGGTTATTTTTAAGCAAGCTTATTTTATAACCACATCGTTACTTTCCATCAGGTGAAATAGCGGTCAAGCGCGAGCCAATCGATAGTAAAAAAAACTGGGCAAGTGCGAGTCGGACTCGCGCACTGATGGTTCCGTACAAACTTGCCTATGAAAACAGTTCAATTTCAGAATCGAGGACTCAAAGATTTCTACGAATAGCAAAAAAGTTTTTTTTGTGACAGAACTACAAATTTACAGTTTTCAGATTGTTTCCTATACTTATGCTATGAGACTTTGCTTCATGCCAAATTTCAGGATTCTAGGACAACGGGAAGTGAATTTTGATTCCCTTGAGTGTCGAAATATAAACGGCCGTATCTTTTTTTTTTCGTTAACTTATAGCTTCAAGGGACCTCAGACCTGAGTATATGGTTTCAATTTTAACTCGATATCTCCCAATCCCGAGATAAAGGTTCTTGACAGACAGACTTACAAGAAATTGATCCTATAAGGGTTCCATTTTATCCTTTTGAGGTACGGAACCCAAAAAACAGGCTAGAATGCAGCCCAAAACAAAGTACTTGGTAAAAGACAAAGTAGATCGATATGGGATTACAGTGACACGTCTGCGGTGTTCCAATAGCTAATTAAACTTGACCCGGCTTAAATAATCGCAACACTAACATTACCTCACATAAATAAATAAAACAAATGAGCTCTACTAACATTGAAAATAGAAGGAAACACAACAAAGACTTACTGTCAAAATTTTACCATAAAGAAACATCTGTAACATTACCATAGACAATTGAAACATAGAGTGGAATACAAACGTGAAGAAATAGCATTGACATATATTTTGATAATGGTAATAATTTGTTCTCTTTACTTATAGTACAGAAGGACACAAAAGTTCTTTGTAAAATTTTAATAGAAGGTTCTACATTATCTCTTTCATCAAAAATAGCGAAAAGTTTGTTTTACACCCTAATCTATATCTGCAATATTACCTAGGTACTTCAAAACTTTCGACTATGGTAAGGATATTACATAATATCCTTACCATAGTCGAAAGGTGGGATGTTATACAATATATTATATAACATCCCACCTTTTGACTGGCCTGTTGGTCTAGTGGTTAGTGGCCCTGACTGCTATGCCGGAGGTCGTGGGTTCGATTCCCACCCAGGACAAATGTTTGTGTGATGAGCACGATCATTTGTTCTGTGTCTGGGTGTAATTTATCTATATATGTATGTATATAGAAATATATAAGTATGTTTATCAGTTGTCTAGTGCCCATAACACAAGCTCTGCTTAGCTTGGGACTAGACGGCGTTGTGTGATAGTTGTGAAATATTATAAAAAAATATTATTATATATTATAAAACCTATACGCACGAAACGTTTTGGGAACACATTCATTGTGCGTACAGCTAAGGAGTGGAATTCCTTGCCGGAATCTGTGTTTCCTGATGGCTACAACCCGGGAATCTTTAAGTCAAGAGTGAATAGGTTACTTCTAGATAAGCGCGCTCCATCGTCGACCGCATCGTCTTCCATCAGGTGAGATAGTGGTCAAGCGCGAACGAATTAAGAATAAAAAAGGGTTTTTTTAAAGGTGGGAAATTATCCAATGTCTTCTCCAGCATGTCAGGCTTTTACTGACTGCTCCTGGCAAAGAAAAAACAAACGTTTTTTTGTTTTTTCTTTGCCAGGAGCAGGCAAGGTGTGGTACATTTATTAAGTAAATATTTAAAAATAATATAATCTCTATAATTTTTTTGACTAGCCTGTCGGTCTAGTGGTCGGTGGCCCTGCCTGCTATAACGGAGATCGTGGGTTCGATTACCACCCAGAACAAATGTTTGTGTGATGAGCACGATCTTCGATGCAACAATGCTCAATGAAGCCCTATGTCGCGTTGTGATGCTGTTTTTCTATTGTCTGAAATGATGAATATCTATATTATTTATTTATACTTTCTTTATTGTACTCCAAGATTAGAATTTACAAAAAGAAACCTAATAATAAAAAAAAACATACAATTGGCGGTTTATAGCATTTGGCGACAACCTTGAACAGCCACATAACTGAACACCTTAACAATGAAAAAAAGGACCGATAGTCCAAAAATAGATGTCCCAGAAAAAAATATTACATCATACTTTTTCTGGGACATCTATTTTTGAATTATCTGTCCTATTTTTTGGATAGACGCCTGTATTCTGTAAGCTAAAAATATGATCACTTATTTAGGAATGCTGGACTTATTTAGGTATTATGGAAATATTCCATAAACTGCTAAACAAATAAAAACCGGCCAAGAGCGAGTTGGACTCGCGCATGAAGGGTTCCGTACCGTAGCAAAAAAACGACATAAAAAACCATTAACCATATTTTTTAGTATTTGTTGATAAAGCCGCAACAAAAATAGGTACATAATCTGTGTAAAATTCAACTGTCTAACTACCACGGTTCATGAGATACAACCTGGTGACAGACAGACGGACGGACACCGAAGTCTTTGTAATAGGGTCCCGTTTTACCTTTTGGGTACGGTATAACCCTAAAAAAATAAAGACATAGCACAAATGGTACGGTAATGGTATGGTATGGTACTTTTATGGTGTACAATAAAATTTATTCTATTCTATTCTATTCTAAATGCTGTTTGACTCAAGTTTTTAAATAACACCTAATTGAGGAAGTCGCAAGAGTGATTTAGGTTCTGCCTTCCTTTTTTGACGATTGGTTTTAAAAAATATTTTATACATTCTTCAAACCGTAGGGGCCCCTACGGTTTACTGACATCTCTTTGAGGCGCGCGTGAAATACTTCGCGCCGTCGATGACTCGACCTCGGTCCTCATAGGAAAAGGGGACGGCGAGCTACCCTTTGCGTGTCGTACCTTTACATTGTTGTGGTGCAGCGTTTTACCTCGTCGTTTCAGTCGTGTCGGCGTACATCGGAGAACTGAAACAATTTGCCTACGCTACTGCGGTCTTCCCGTCGGACTATAATTTAGGTGTCTTTAAAGCTAGAGTGAATAGAAAAGAAAGAAAGATAATTTGTGCCTGACACAATCGTATTATAAACTAAAAATACACAATAGAAAAAGAAAGTTATAATCAATGCGAGGTCAAAAAGGCGCCTAACTCAGCATAGTATGCTGCGATATTTAAAACGATAAATAATGCAGCGCTGGTATTCTAAATAGGATCTTAATAAGTACTAATGCGATTGCGATAAAGATTGCATCACCACCAACCATCACTTGGGATTGCAGTCAAGCAGTAGCATAAATTAAAAAAAAAATTGCCATAATTATTTAGAAATCAACGGGAGCATTTGAATACACAAAAAAAACTTTTTACAAAAAAAAAATAACCGATTAAAAAAAACACTAAAAGGATCAAAATAACTTTAATTTCGGAAGTCAATGTTTCTCGGTATTGTTTCTTATTTAATGCCGACGATATTTTTGAGGATTTCCCTCGATTCCTCGTGAATCCCATCATCAGAACTGAATTTTTGAAAAAAACGGGACCAATTTACAAGCATATCCTCGAGGGTTAAGGGCAAAAGAAATATTTGCAAATCGGTCAATAAACGTCGGAGTTCTGAAGTAACAAACAAAAAAAAACATGATAAAAAAAATACAACCGAATTGATAACCTCCTCCTTTTTCGAAGTCGGTTAAAAAACGTGTGTAGCGTGCGGGCATAGAGAACGCGATTACGTGACACCGTTGCCCGAATCGTATCGCTTTTGCGAGTGATAGTACCCACCCTGTAAAGGTGTGTCTTACGAGTGCCGTCTCGTGGCCTGTCAAGGTTGTGTCGTCGTGTTTAGATCAAGGCGCACGTGATGGCTCCTGACCTATTTCGAATGATACATTGTTGATGGTGAATATTTTGATGTTCTCATGTTTGTTAAATTATGTGTTTAGTTTTATTTGAGTTGACAACCAGTCTCGGAGAGAGGTACTGCGGTGATGACATATGGCTCTAAAACGTGGTCGCCCACAATGAGCCTCATGTAAGGCTTAAAGTTACCCAAAGGGTAATGGAAAGGGCTATGCTCGGAGTTTCCTTACATGATCGCATCAGGAATAAAGATATCCGTAGAAAAACCAAGGTTAACTACATAGCCCGAAGAATCTCCAAACTTAAATGGTGGTAAGAAGGTCATATTGCTCACAGAACAGATGTTCGATGGGGCCGAAAGGTTTCTAGATTGACGACCACGTGAGTAGACACAGCTTTCGAAGGCTTGAGGGACCGATGACCTGGTGAGGGTCGTGGGAATCCGATGGATGCGATACGCACCGGACCTGACGTTGTGGCGAGACTTGGGGGAGCCCTATGTTCAACTGTGGACGTCTTTCGGCTGAAATGATGATGATGATTGCGGTACCCAGTTTATATATGGAGTATTATATATGGAGGTCAGATAGTCAGTCGCTCTACGTAAGATATTGGTATTTGATGAACGTATTAAATGTAGCATATACAACACTAGTTTTTAATTAGTACAAATATTTAATATTAGAAAAGGTCTTGTTATTATTTATGTAAAATCTCAATAAATAATTTTCTTAAACAGCAAAGTTATTAGAATTTGTTTATATCCCAAAATGTCACTCAATTTATGGAAATATTGTAGTCTATTGATTATGAATGAATAAATGACGATTAGAATGAAAAAAACACTGCGCGTAGTATTTTCTAGTAGCAATTGTTGTGAATGATTGATTCAATTATGAATTTACCAACTATGACAATTTTGGGATTTGGTTTCTTTTTACGTTTGACTACAAAAATATGATCAGTAACGGTTACGGTTTAGAGCCCCATTTTTTTGTACTAATTAAAAAATAGGTCTGTATAGATTCTAAAAGGTTTCGAAGTATTTTGAGGAATTCACTGTGGTATAATAAATTTATTTCTAGAAGAAAGAACAAAAAATTAGTTTATTGGCGTCAAACATGGCGCAATGTGGTGTAGCTTTCTAATTTATAATTAGCTTTCGACGATTTCTGTCTGATTGTTTTGGTTTCTCTAATCGTCTCTTATATTTCGGTCTACTAAGTTTCCTGTTAATTTAAGAAATGTTACCCACGTTTCCGTCGCAGGTCTGTTTTAAGAAATTTGTTTTCAAATAAACATCACGTTTTTTTTTAAGATAAGATTCATCAAATAATAACTTCTGCTCTAGATTGGAGCGAGAAGGCGGGTGAAAAATCTGATATTCCCTCACGCACCACTTTTCTAGTGTCACACTTTTCACACGCCTTCTCGCTCCACCCTAGAGCATGAAAAATAAGTCTTTCTTTGAATTTGATGATTTCCCGTCTCAAAAAGGTAACGTAACACATTTTTACCCGACTGCAAGAAGGGTTATGTTTTTCGCGCTTATCTTGTATGTATGTATGAATGCATTGATGTATATAATATCCTTTATTACCTCATATCTTTCAAACCGCTGAATGGATTTACATAGGTAATTAAGATATCGTTAGATTTGTCGGGACCCATATTATATAGAATGTTTTTAGTCTAGATTAATTTAATGGATCCCGACTGTTGCAGTTTTGTTTTAATTAAATTGGTTTCTACGCTACTGGACTGAACTAGTTTTTATTATTTTTTCATATATGAGAATTTGCACACTGCATCGTGACCCCAGGCTAAACGAATCAAGAAGGAGACTATTTATTCATATCAAACGCATACGTTACAATTTACGCAATGAATAACTGTTTCTTTAAAACCTAATTTAAATAAGAAATATGCAAAATTTCAATTTTATACGTATATTGCACTCTGAGAGATACCTACACGTTACACGTGAACACAGTACTGATGTAGGATTATTCCTTTTTAATATTTAATACTAGCCTGGCTTTTTCCACTGCAGGGCAACAGCCTCCGCTCTGTCCTTCCACTTAAGTAGATATATATCTACTGAACTGGATGGATATGTTTTCTCTTCACTACCTTTGTTTTGTTGTTGAAGTTTTAATAAATAAATAAATTTCTATACTCCATCTGTTTAGGTAATTAACTAAAGGTAAACAATCTTGACATGTCTTTTATCTAAAAGTTGTCTATAATCTAATATATAAAATTCTCGTGTCACAGTTTTCGTTGCCATACTCCTCCGAAACGGCTTGACCGATTTTGATGAAATTTTTTGTGCTTATCCGGTATCTATGAGAATCGGCCAACATCTATTTTTCATTCCCCTAAATGTCCCTAACATTTGTTAGTAGTAGTAATAGTCCACCCCTAAATTTTTTTTTTAAATATTTATATGGCAAAACAACGTTTGCCGAGTCAGCTAGTTTTTATCTAAAAATGTTTACAATTTGTTATTTACCTATACTGATGTTTGATAACTAACTAAATTTAAATAATCTTTGTATGTCTTTTATACGATTTTTTTTTAATAAAAAGACATATTAAGATTGTTTACGTTTAGTTAACTACCTAAACCGATGGAGTATAGGTCCATTATCTCCATTTTCGTCCACACCTGTAGAGATCTCCTTTTTTATTGGTGTTGACGACGACAATTCATCAATTTTTTATTTTTATTTTTATTGTTTTTCGCCTTTCAAAGGTGTGCCCTTTGAAAGGCGTACGATGAGCCGAAGCCAACTCACAGATGTCTCTTAGACGCTATCCATGGAATGTGGTGTTAATCGACGATTATCCTTGTAAGCGCTATGCTAGTAGTAAGTGGCAATGGGCAGGGCACATTGTAAGCAGAACAGATGGCCATTGGGGTCGAAAGGTTCTGGAGTGGCGACCGCGTACCGGAAGATGCAGCGTTGGAAGGCCTCCGACAAGGTGGACCGATGACCTGGTCAGGGTCGCTGGAATCCAATGGTTGCGAGACGCACAGTACCGTTCGTTGTGGCGACGCTTGGGGAAGGCCTATGTCCAACAGTGGACGTCTTTCGGCTGAAATGATGATGATGATAGTGCACCCAAGGACTACCCTCGGTTGATGGGAAACTATTGCGACATAAATAAATAGAAGATTTAATAGAAGGTTTACGGAAACTAAAGTAGACTGGTTACAAAGAACTACGCCAAGACTTTGGCTCCTACCAGAACAAAGAACGACTGGCCTGTTGGTCTAGTGGTTAGTGGCCCTGACTGCTATGCCGGAGGTCTTGGGTTCGATTCCCACCTAGGACAAATGTTTGTGTGATGAGCACAATCATTTGTTCTGTGTCTGGGTGTAATTTATCTATAATATGTATGTATTTAGAAATATTTAAGTATGTTTATCAGTTGTCTAGTACTCATAACACAAGCTCTGCTTAGCTTGAGACTAGACGGCGTTGTGTGATAGTTGTGTGAATATTATTATTATTATTCCATTTATTTATTAAAAAAAAAAAAAGTTATTTATAAACATTCATAATAAGACAAACGGAGATTATTATTAGTTCTAAAAAGCTCCTTTCACACGCTATTTTACATCTTTCTTATCCTAATAAAATCCAGGACTTTTACACAAAATATAATCCTGCCTAACAGACGTAAATAGACATTTACGTGTACCTACAGCTCCTGAAAATCCCTTTTTAGGGTTCCGTACCTAAAAAAAAATCGGAACCCTTATAGGATCACTTTGTTGTCCGACTGTGAAGACCCTTTATCTCGGGAACGCGTGGAGATATCGAGTTGAAATTAAAACCATATACTCAAATCTGCGGTTCCTTGAAGCTTTTTTTTTTTAAGATGGGAAAATCATCTAATGACAAATCCCGCTCTTGGGCGGAGCAAGTGATAGTGTCAGACTTTTACTGACTAAAAACCCACTCCTGTTCCTTCGTTGCCTTCGTCCCAGGACCCCGGGTTTCGTTTTCACACTACCCATGGCCCCAGTAGGCTTCGACCCTGCTGGGCCCCTACGATTTGCTGACGTCACCCTGAGGCGCGCGTGGAACAATACGCGCCGTCGACGACTTGGGCTCGGTCCGGATAGTTACCAGACGGTCGGACGGCGAGCCACCTCTTGAAGCTGTGAAAAAATCAAACTTCAGAGTTGACGAAAAAAAAGATACAGCCGTTTATGTTGCAAAAAATGTATATTTCAACACTCTCAAGGGAATCAAAATTCATAGGGTACTTTCCGTTGACCTAGAATTCTGAAATTTGGCAAGAAGCAAGATCTCAAAAAAAAACTGAAAACTGTAAAGTTGTAGTTACGTCACAAAAAAGAAGTTTCTTTCGGGAATTGAACTGTTTTTATAGGTAAATTAGTACGGAACCCTCAGTACGCGAGTCCGACTCGCACTTGTTAGATCCTCGTTTCCATCACACTATTTCTATTATTGAATCTTAGGTAGGTACTCGAAAACTTTTAGCCTTTTATCAAACTTACCAAAAAAGTTACCTACTTTTTTAGATTTTCGCCCACTTAGATAAGTACTTATCTTAATTTCGAAACTACCACTTTCTTCATAATGTTTTTTCATCATAAACACTTTTGTTCAACCCTCGTTTTTCCTTAATCTGGCATTTGACAGATTATCTTACAGAGCAAGGAATTACCACGGTAGCGGAGACGCTAAGCCATCTTGTTGTTGTGGGGCTGGCTCTAGGCCAGAGCACTTCGACCCTTCTGGATCTGTTGTGCTAATTGCTATTGCTATCATTAAGCCATTACTTAAAAATTTCTCGCGATCCACCCTAGCTTCACACAGGTGTTAGAAATCTTAAAAATTCTCAGCTTTTTCTACTTTTAACCTTTCGAATACCGTAATTAGAGACACAATAGAAAGACAATGAGAGAGAGTTCGCTTGGGGTTTAATGAATTAATATGCATGTATTATACACTTAATCCGGAAAGATTAGAATGAATATAAATATGAGTGATTCACGAGGAATCACTCATATTTATATTTATTCACTCTGTCTAATGGACTGGAAGACTCAGCGTTGGAAGGCCTCCCTAAAACGTGAACCGCAGACCTGGTGAGGGTTGCAGTAATCAGATGGATGCGAGACGCACAGGACCGTTCATTGTAGCAACACTTGGGGATAGCCTATATCCAACAGTGGGCGTTTTTCGGCTGAAATAATAATAATGATGATGATGATGATGATTGTCTAATGAAAAAAACTGCAAGATAATCCATCCAGTATATTTAGAGTTTATCGCATTCATACAAACAGACAGACAAACACACGTCGGAAAAACTCTGTTTTATAATATATTAAGGGCCTGTGAACACCACAACTTTTTAAACGCGCCGTTGTAGCGCGTTTATAGCGATAAAGATGCGATACGTACGCGAGTCAGACGCAGCGTGCAGACCTTTATTAGGATAAAAGCGCGCCGTCGACGCACGTTTGTAAAACGCGCGTCAACGGCACGTGTAAAAAAACGTGATGTGCACAGGCGCTTAGCCTTTTCTATTTATGCGAAAATATGTCATTTGTCAGTTTTATTACCTTTCCACATCTTAACCACTTCATTTAAACTTGGCGCCAGGGGTTGACCGTATCCTCAGAGCTGCGAGATTGTCCGAAAGAATTACTGCGGCCCTGGAACACAAAGGGCAACTTAAGGAAGAGGGGGGTTTTAGTCTGTAAAAGACTGACACCCTCTTTAACAATTCCGCAGCCAGCGCTCTATTCTTTTGGACTACAATTTTAATGAACAAAATACATATAGAGAGAAGAATGAAATCAAAAGCGAAGCGCGAAAGGCAAGTCTAAGCGGTTGTGTTATATTTTTAAACGAGGACGACCAATATCTTTATGCCTCAACTATCCAGAATGACCAGATGAAATCTTCTACGCTGAGCCGTCATTCATACACGGTTTTTTTTTTGTCTGGGGGGAAATCAACTAATGACATCCCCCGCTCTTGGGCGGGCCGGGAGATAGTGTCAGATTTTTACTGACTAAAAACCCACTCCTGTTCCTTCTTTGCCATTTTTCCAGGGCCCCGGGGTTCTCTTTCGCATCACCCATGGCCCCAGTAGGCTTCGACCCTGCAGAGTACACGTTACACGATTCATACACGGTTGAATTGAAATAGCTAGTGAGAGCCTTTTTTATACATGGGAAATCATGAAATGACTCCTCTCGCTCTCGATGGAGAGAGGGAGTATCAGACTTTTGCTAACTATAACCCACCGTGTTTCTTCAGTTGCCCTTTACGTTCCAGGGCCTCAGAGGATTCTTCCGAACAATTCCGCTGCCTGTGGCTAATCCCCACATCGTGGTATCATTTCCTAAGCTTCCAAAAAGTTATATTAGGTACTCTACTTATCTGACATTGAAGTCCTATCTGGGACATTATCTGAACAGCTTCTAGCCTTCGAATAAAGTGCCTTTGACATATTGACCTGTATATTAGAGGAGCAAGGCTGAAAGCAAGCTGTATACAAACTTTTGCTAAGGTATTAGAGTAAGTAATGTGATGTTTTTAGTTTTAGTTGCTGTTGGGTCAAGTTTTTAGATCGATTACATATCTTGGAAGACCTCCAACCACAAACTACCTCCACCACACCACACCATAACGACTTCACATCACACAACAACCAGTTTTTAGTTTAACTATTTTCTTTTGCCGCTCCTCTTTTTTTTGTTTTTTTTTTTCCAAAGGACCTTATTTTTAAATACAAACACAGTCTGTGTGACAGGATTCTCTAGTGCAGATTCCAGTCTCCTACAAAGGAATACTTGTATCTACTTAAGTAATGTTATTTTTTAAGGCACCTTTGTAGAAGAGAATTAAATAAATAAATAAATATATTATGTTATTATAATGGATGTAGTCCAAGAAGACCGGAAGACGCAGCGTTGGAAGGCCTCCCACAAGATGGACCGATGACCTTGTGACCCGGGAATCCGATGGATGCGAGACGCACAGGACCGGTCATTGTGGCGACATTTGGCCTTTTCTTTTTTGAATCGTTCCTAAATTAATGTACCTATTTGGATTTCGCCGCTGCGGCCAGCGTTGCGCTCAAGGCTGTTTTCTTAGAGAATAGCACTGCCGTTGCCGTTTCCGTTCTAGGACCATGAGTATCGCTTTCATACTTTTCCCCATGACCTTAGCAGGCATCGGCCCTGCTAGGCCCCTACGGTTAATTGACATCTCTTTTAGGTGCTCGTGGATCACTATGCGCCGTTGACGACTGGGGTCCTATTGCGCGTCGTCCGCAAGCCCGACATAACTTTTATCTGCATCGTAGTTTTCACCTATAAAAAATTTTGCTCATACAATCTACTTTTCTTACTTTCAATTCATGTTTCCTTTACTAGCTGACCCGGTGAACTTCGTACCGCCTAATAGTAAGGATAACGCCATCTACTGGTATTACCAGAACAGCATAATTCATTTTATAATGACATTTTAATTAGAGGTGGCGTTGTATTCGGATTTTTTTCGTAATTATTCCCTCTTTTTCTCACTATTTAAACCTTACCTGACTATCTCGAATATTTCAAGACCAAAATTAGTCAAATCGGTCCCGCCGTTATCGAGTTTTAGTGAGTTAGTCTCACTCACACACGAACAGCATTTATCTTTATAGATACGATTGTAGATTTTCTATTCTTAATACAACATCGATACAATATGACCCTTACACAACATAAACAAATAAAGCAAAGCTATTTACATATTCTAATAATAACAAGGTTCAGGACTGTTCTCATTACTCTTTTCAAGTATTCCTCACTCAGAATGTAATCAGGTCAAACCGATGAAGTAACATTATGTTGTGCAATCGGGAACTCCATGGGTTTTCTAGTAAAATAGCGGATTTTAAATAAATATTGTAAGTAGAGACCGACTCGGCCAAAAAACTGGCTTCGGCTAGAGTTTCGGTTTCGGCCGAAAAGAAGCCGAATATTCAGCTCGACCGAAACTAGCGCCTTTGAGCTGATGATAGTGATAGTTACCTAAAAACTGATTCTTTTGTCTATGTATGTTATAGTTTTCATGTAACCGACGCCATCGATTTATTCGATTATTCATTAATAAATTTATAACTATTTATAGCATTCGTGAAGCTGCGCGGTATGTTTTCTTCCAACATACCATAGTGTCTCATGACGAAAGTCTACCAAGGCATGTTGCAAGTGATGACATACGGGTCTGAAATGTTGTCGCTTACAATGGGCCTCATCAGAAGGTTTAAAGTCATCCAAAGGGAAAGGGCTATGCTCGAAGTTACCTTGCGTGATCGCATCCAGAATGAACATATCCACAGGAGAACTAAGGTATAGATAGCCCGAAGAATCGCCAAACTTAAGTGGCAGTGGGCAGGGCATATTGCTCGCAGAACAGATGGTCGATGGGAACGAAAGGTTCTGGAGTAGCGACCACGTACCGGAAGACGCAGCGTTGGAAGGCCTCCCAATAGATGGACCGATGACCTGGTGAGGGTTGCGGGAATCAGTGAGTGCGAGACGCACAGGACCATCCAACAGTGGACGTCATTCGGCTGAAATAATGTTGATGACGATAACTAAACTACTGTACTTAAGTAGTTACTTTTAATTTTATTGCTGTTTGACCTGTGCGAGTCTCAAATAAATGTTTTCTTTGTTTCTTTCTTTCTTTTAACTATTATAATATTAAGCATAACATAACTGCATCGTAATATTATTTTTATTTTTGTCATGTTGTCTGTTACCAGTTTCGGTATCAAACATTCAGTAAAGGTTTCGGTTTCGGCTACAAATGGTATTTTGGTCGTTCACTAATTCTAAAGTGAATTGATGGCGAAATCATTTCCTATTTTAGGGGTTTTTTTCGTGGAATTTTGGCTAATTATAGATTTGGAGAGCACGTAACTAAGTAATAACAGTCACAAACAGCAACACGGGTCGATGTCGATTAGGCTGAAAGACGACCCTAACTATTGGCTACTCGGAGAACCAATGTTTATTTATATCATTTGAGTTTCTAGAATAATACCTGGTTTAAATAAAACTGTATGGCGAATTGGTAACAAAATTATCGTTTTATTTTTCAGGGAATATTGGCCATTAATAGATGTGACATATTTTTATGTTTTGTTCATTTCGGAGAAAAGTTATGTAACTGGTTCGCTTTCAGCAATTTGTAGATTTTTTTTCCTTTAAGGAAAATATTCAAGTAACGTATTTTAAGAATTACGTGAAATGTGTTTCAATTTGATTGAATGTTTTAGTCGGTTTTGAAATCTTTTCTATTAATTTTTCTGGACCTTTCTGATAAGCAACTTTTATAAGTAATTTCGTGTTTAAGGAAAATGGTAACTTAATGACTTGTTTAACGATTTTTTTTTAGGTGGGAAGTCATCAAATGTCCTCACCTGTTCTAGAGTAGCGTGTCAGACTTTTACGGACTAAAACTCACCTGTGTCCTTCAGTTACTCTTTGCGATCTAGAAACAAGGGTTTTCTTTACAGAAATTCCCCTTAGTGGGCATCGGACCAGCTGGTCTCCTGCGGTTTTGCTGACAACTTTTTGAGGCGCGCCTGGAACAGTACACGCCATCGACAACTCGGGCTCAGGCAGGGTAGGTATATTATATTACAGTGAACGCTGCTGCGAGCTTTACAAATCTTCGGTATTCAGAGCGTACTGGCGTGATGTTATGTCATTAAATTATATTAACAGTAAACAGACATGTGGTTACAACATTTCTTGAAGATTTGCTATTTGTTGAAGTATTCCATGGTTTATCCAAAGTTCTTCACCAAATTTTTGTCCAAAAAATATATCAAAATCGGTTAACCTTTGACTAAGATATCACTGAACATTATCCGGAACGATAAAGAATAAAAAAAAAACAATTAGACGAATTGAGATTTTCTCTTTTTTTGGAAATCGGTTATTTTTAGAAAGTAACTAAAAAAAAAGACAGATTTGAAAATAAAAACACGCATTTTAATGGTTTTATTAATATCGTAATTGAACTTGTGTTCAATACCGTGATCACGGTATTGATCACACTTATACCGGTATTGAAAAAATCCGGTATTTGAAAGCCCTAGTCTGGACGGTTACCGGACGACGGGACGACGAGTTATCCTTTGCTCGTGGAAACTTTTTTTTTCAATCAATAAGCACTCAGGGATAGTAAATGGATGATACAGTAACATATCAGTGAAAGAATTTTCAGAATTGGTTTATAGGTTTAGAGATTACTAGTTTACCTACCTACCTTCATACAAAGTTACAAATCGTCCCTTAGCTAATAACACCGCATAAGTCATTTTTACCAACTTTACAGGAACCGAAAAAAACTGTGCGGTGTTGAGAGGCCAGCCGACTTGCACGCTATCACTACTTTTCGAATTATGGCTTCTGATTGGCTGTAATCAATATCATCTGACCAATGGTTAGACGCGCAATGAGCGGCTCCATCTAAAGGCATTCAAATGTGAAAACCGCCAATTTTTGACTTGAGCGATGTTGTAAGCTAAAGGGCGAAATATAATATTACTATAGATCAATAGCAATTAACCCTGCGTAATTCCGCAATTTTTTTATCGTTGATAGGCTCGCGTTTGACCACTATCTCACCTGACAGTAAGCGATGATGTGGCTGACGATGGAGCACGCTTGCCTAGAAGTAACCTATTCACTCTTGACTTATTCAACCCCGTATAATATAACTGTTAAACGCTTGCAACACTGGGTTAAATATTTTAACACCGGCCTGTTACGCATCATGGTCATCGCTCTCTCGGTATGCGCTTGAGATCCAGAAATAAAAACCATCAGTTAGCTATTTCCTCGATAATAACATCAGTCATAATCATAATCTTATGAGTTATTTTAAAAATACACATTGTATTGTAATACCTTCTTGCCTTTAAATAAACGCACTCGGCACCGCTGACTGAACGCATGTAAATTGAAAAAAGTTCACTTTATTTTACACCTATCACCTCCTAAACGTGGTAGCTTACAATGGGAGGTCCATTGGAAGCGACCTAAAAGTATGACACTCCATCTCGTCCGCCCAGAGATTACCTTTCTATCTTTTATTTTCTTGTGTTACTAAAATAATCGTTACCCAGAACACCTATTTGTAGACCAAACAAATATTTGTAATAATATCGAATCCACGACCCGCAGCGCAGCAATCGTGCGGTTCACCACTGCGCAAACCATGCCGACAAAAAAAAACTTCAAAATAGAGTCTTATCTACGAATTACTTTCTTATAACTTCTAAATTCTACTGACCCCAGAACGTTTTCGAAAAATTTCTGCTCTATTGAAACTATAGACACGAGAAACTCTCATAATTATTAAATACTTACTAGTCGACCAGGCGAAGTTCGTACCGCCTAATAGTAAGGGTAACGCCATCTACTGGCATTACTAGAACAGCATGATTCATTTTACAATGACATTTAAATTAGAGATGGCGTTGTAGTCGGATTTTTTTTTCGTGATTTTTTTCAATTTTTTCTCACCGTTTAAAACTTCCCTGGAGTATCACAAATATTTCAAGACAAAAATTAGCCAATTCGGTCCAACCCTTCTCGAGTTTTAGCGAGACTGACGAACAGCTATAAATTTTTATACGTAAACATAGATAGATATATAGACTAAGAACCCACAAGCATACCTATAGGTATATTCCAGGTTATAATAAAATAATAACAATGTAAACAACGAAGATGAGGAGATGCTGCGTCGAAGCTTATAAACTCGTAACCGCATCGTTACAAGAATATGAGCATCCATATATTTAGGTACTTTCCACGCATTTTAAACTAACTTCTGACAACGACTTCGACTGACGTGAATACAGAAAATTATCTCGGGGAGAACATACTTCCGTGATAAAAAAAATCCTATATTACTGCTATTACAGAACGTAGTCTAAATAGAAAGTAAGAAAGAAAGAAAACACGTTTATTTGGCACACAGGTACACATAATGAGATAACAAAAAAAAACATCATCATCATTTCAACCGAAAGATGCCCACTGTTGGACATAGGCCTCCCCCAAGTGTCGCCAAAACGAACGGTCTGGTGCGCCTCGCATCCATCGCATACCTGCAACCTTCATCGCCAGGCCATCGGTTTACCTTGTAGAAGGCCTTCCCACGCTGCGTTTTCCGGGACGCAGTCGGCACTCCAGAATATTTCGGTCCCAACGGCTAGCGGTTCTGCGAACAATATGCCTTGCCACTTAAGTTTGGCGAATCTTCAGGCTCAGAAAGTAACCAATTCAAGGCTTTCTAAAGCTTTGATAGAAAGAACAATAAACCAAATAAAGAATAAACAAAACCACTGCTTCTAAACGACATTCGCGTTAATTGTCAACATAAAACTCAATCAATACAAAACCCAACCAACCGTGAAACGAAATGTCACGGCGAATTAAACAAATCAATTTCACTAAGTACCTATCTATCTACTTTTAAAATAAAAAAGCCGTTAACGGGAAGGCCTAAAATACCCCACATTGTTTAAGCCATCGTGTATCTTCAGGAAGCCTGGCAAGGTCGCCACGGTTGATTGAAAAGAAACAAACAGAAGGAAAACAGTACACGAGCCGCATTAGTGACCATAGACAAAAAGTTTATTCGATAAGCTTTTTTTGAAGCCCTTGGTCGCTTTTTACGTCAAATTAATGATGACAAAAGAAGTGCGTAAATGCTTAGTTTTTACTCGATTAAGGCGAATTCAAAAGGGGGGTTAGAATATTCCAGAGGTTTAGAATATGCAGGGTTAGAATAACAAAATAGACTAGTATGAGCAACACAGTTTTAATAAATTGAAAAGAACATACATACACAGCGTGTTTTATTTGTTTATTAAAACTACGCACTAATTAAAAACAATGTGCAAAAGAAAGGCTAGTATTTTAGCTTGTTGCTTGTTTGCTTGTTGTTGTTGTTGTTGTTATTTGATCTTGCCAGTTCTCGTAACCTAATTTGACAAATGAGGTATCATTAGAATTTAGAAGCATCTTGATTGTACTCTGGGCTATACATATAAGTTCTGGGCTAGTCTTAGCTTAAATGGCTCAGACGTCATACTAAATTAAAATAGGCACCCTCAATGTAATTCTCAATTGTAACGATTTTTCATGCTTTGTACGGGTAAGGTTTTGTTTTTGTCCAGACTCCAGCTGCTGAAATAGCTAGATACCTTTAGAGTTAGGAACATGAAAAACACCTACTTTTGTTTCATAAAATTACATTTCAACCGGTCCAAAGCGAAAAAAGTTATCTGTAATTTTGAGATTGTTTGATAATTTATTGCAGTAATTTACTAAAGAATATAATTATTTTATTTGTTTTATTTTTATTTTATTTATTTAGGTTAACCAACAATTGTTTACACATATACTTTTCAAACTTAATTATTAGGGTAACATTAACAAGTGCAACAATTAATTAAAGGTTAACACCACATGCACACAAAAAACAGCTTCACATAACTAACATATTTATAATATCTTATCTTATTTAAAACTAGAAGTTATTATATTTAGGTATAATAACCTCTAATTTCAAATAAGTTGATATACTTACAAAAAAATAATTAACAATAATAATTAGAGAAAAAAACATTGGCATAAAAATGACTGATTAAATTATATAATTATAATTGATTAATTAAACTATGAATAAAATTAAAATGATTATAAATAAATAAGAAGATTAAATTAAAAGAATAAACTGAATACATTGAGAATAATTGAAAAATATAATAAAATGAAATCGTTGGATTATTTATCCCATGACATGCCAAAAATAGTACTGTAGCGACATCTATGGCGTCACATAGGAACTAAAAAATTCTAAATCCTGCATCGCGTTCTCCGCGCGATTTGAACACATACAAAAGCCCGAAATCATCTATTATGCAGTTGCCCGGATCAAAGTTCAAACATAACACCCGTCTGATCGAAGGATCCTCTCTTTTCAACGGATGTATGTGGGACTTTACACTCTATTACGCATTCTTCTAAACTACTTATCGTTTTCTTGGACTTTAATTACCCTCATTACTCTGAATTAATTTATTCTCAAGAGAAACAATATCATCACAACTCTCCCCTTTTAAATCTCCTTGACTTTTCATTACACCTTACAAAATAATTATACAGAACAGAGATAGCCTAAACAGTCACCACAAAAATTTAAATTATATTTGGATACTGTTCATAAATTCACTTAATTTACAACACCATATAACTCAACGTGACACTGGCAGAATAGTCGGAACCGACTCAATTGCCATTAATAAAAATAAAACATTTTATAATTTAAAATTAAGAATGTCACACCAAAATAAATAACAATGGATCATTGTCCAGATAAGTGTGAGCGGTAAATAAGGCTTTTAAAAACATATCCATTAAGTTTTGAGATGCGGAAAAGAGGTTTCATTTAAACTTTTAAAGTATGATGTTCTCAAAATAAAGTGTCTTCCTTATTCAAAAGATATGTTGGAGATTACTTACTTGACAGAGTCCGGGTTAGTTGTAAAAAGTAATTGTCATTGTTTATGGGATCGACGAGATGTCGAGAATACCAGTTTTGTTTTAATGTTATGGATTGCTTTACAAAGAATAATATGGAGCTTTGTTAAAATAAATTAAACTTACCAAGTCTTTTTTTGGGTTGGGGAATGATTAAGTATTTTCTATCGCTCTGGGTGGAGCGAGAAGAAGTGTTAATTTTTTACTGACTAAAACTCACATGTGTCCTTCAGTTATCCTCTGCGTTCCAGGGCCACGGTCTCTCGAACAATCTCGCAGGCCTAGCAGACATCGGTTCCATATCAAATACAGACTACTCAGCCGTATCCGATTAGATGGTGTACCTATTGTTGTTGTATATTGTCTTGTTTATTTCATCACCACTGCTCCCAAAACGGCGTAGGAAAACATCGTGAGGAAACCGGCATGTCCTAGAAACAAAAAATTCGAAGACATGTGACATTTACCAACCCGCACTGGGCCCGCGTGGTGGATTATGGCTCATTCCCTCTCCTAGAGAGGAGGCCTGAGTCCCAGCAGTGCGAACATTAAGCTGATTAAGCTATGCTATTGTCTTAGGCTAGATAGATCCACCGGCCATCCGGTAACCGTCCGGACAGAGCCCAAGTCGTCGACGGCGTATAGTGTTCCACGCGCGTCTCAAAAAGATGTCAGTATAACTGTAGGTGGACCCCTAGGTACCTAGGACCCCCTGTAGGGCCGAAGCCTTCTAGGGTTGGCTTCGGGAAGGGATACCCAGGGTCCTAAAACGCAAGACAAAGAAGAAATTTAGAAGTGGGTTTTAGTCACTAAAAGAACATTCCCGTTCCAACCTAGAGCGGGAGTAGTCATTGGATGATTTCCCACCTAAAAAAAGGCTACCTACATAGATTAAGCTTCCAAAATACCTAAAATTTCATGTGCTACAAGCTCTATTTTTTTTCGGGTGGGAAAATCATCTAATGACTTCCCCCGCTCTTGGGCGGAGCGAGAAGGCGTGTCAGACTTTTACTGACTAAAATACCACTCCTATTTCTTCTTTGCCGTTGTTCCAGGGCCCCGGGGATCTCTTTCGCATCACCCATGACCCCAGTAGGCTTCGACCCTGCTGGGCCCATACTTTGCTGACATCTCCTTGAGGCACGCGTGAAATACTACGCGCCATCGACGACTTGAGCTCGGTCCGGTCGAGCTACCTATTGCTCGCCATCCATTCATGTGCTACAGCTACAATTTCTTGTAAACAACTAATAATTAAATAATAATAATTCAGTAATCTATAAGCTGCTTTATATGTTATTTTACTCTTATTGTTTTTAGGGTTCGGTACCTAAAGGGTAAGGGACCCTATTGCCATCACTCGACTGTCGGTCTGTCTGTCACGAGGCTGTATGTCATGAACCGTGAAAGCAAAACAGTGGACATTTTCACAGATGAAATATTTCTGTTGCTATAACAACAAATATTAAAAACAGAATAAAATCAATATCTAAATGGGTCTCTCATACAACAAACGTGATTTTTTTGCCGTTTTTTTTTTCCTTAAACCCCATGTACCCTTTGTGCTCGCCGCGCAATTGAATGTTTTTTTTTAAATAATTTTTTGTTCTATTTGAGACATATAGGTATAAACAAATCATGTCTCAGTATTTTTCCTTAAACCAAGCTACAAAACCTTTCCCCTAAACATTCCACGTGTTACTCTTCCTCCCCTCCTCAATTTGCGTCATACCAGCTGTCAGGCACAAAGAATTTATTAGATGTCTAAACCGGCTCTATGGCGAAGTCGGGGAGTGTTTTTTACAGATTGTAAACTTGTAGACTTTCAAACAAATTCAATATTTTCACTGCATTTAGCTTTTTATAATATACAGAGGCTCTTCAGGAAGAATCGTAAGCGAAATTAGCATATCTCACTTTTTTTTTTTTTTTTTACGTGGGAAAATCATCTTATGACAAATCCCGCTCTTGGGCGGAGCGAGAGATAGTGTCAGACTTTTACTGACTAAAAACCCACTCCTGTTCCTTCGTTGCCTTCGTCCCAGGGTCCGGGTTTAGTTTAGCATTTCTCACTTGCAATTATAGTAACACATATGGATGTAGACGTAAGATTCTAAATTAAATGATTATTATTATTACAGAAAGGGATTTTTCCTTTCCTAATCAAAAATATGTATGATACTAGACCAGTAATTAGATGAACAAATCCTCTCTCGAAAATATCGAGATCTCGCGAAATTTAAATTTTTAGTTAACGAGATCTCGAACTTGCAATCTCGGGCCGAGATTACTTTCTCCAAGGTCTTTTTATTTATTCCATTTTTCGGTTTTCCATGGCAATATTGTGTAATTAGGCATATTTCATAATAAAAATAATATTAATTTTGAGCTTTACCGCAATCGGGTAAATAAGTAGTCGCATTTTTTTATCGCCAACAATCGCCAAACTTAAGTGGCAGTGGGCAGTGCACATTGCTTGCAGAACAGATGGTCGATGCGGCCCAAAGGTTCTGGATAGGCGACCACTTACCAGAAGACGCAGCGCTGGAAATCCTCCCACAAAGTGGACCGTTCAACTGATGTGGGTCGCGGGTATCCGACGGATGCGCGACACACAGGACCGGTCGTTGTGGCGTAACTTGGGGGAGTCCTATGTCCAACAGTGGACATCTTTCGGCTGAAATGATGATGTTTTTTTTATTATACAGGCCCCTTAGAAAGAAGAAAGAAAGAAAACATGTTTATTCTGCCTGAATAGGCGCACAATTCGTTACAAAATTACAAAAACCAAGTTCCCTGACAGGCGTGGTTTTTTTTTTTCTTTGGTGTGAAAATCATCTTATGACATCCCCCGCTCGTGTCAGACTTTTACTGACTAAAAACCCACTCCTGCTCCTTCGTTGCCTTTCGTACCAGGGCCAAGTCTTCCTTTCAGAATCACCAGTAGGCTTCGACCTTGATGGGGCCCCTACAGTTGCTGACATCTCCTTGAGGCCCGCGTGAAACAGTACGCGCCGTCGACGACTTGGGCACGGTCCGGACGATAACCGGACGGTCGGACGGCGAACTACCCATTGCTCACCGTCCGCAAGCCCACGCCTACGGTGGCCGGAAATCGGGATCAGAATCCCGGCGGCGGTTGGGGCGTGATAACCGTTGCCTCACGCGATCAGTCGCCTCCTTTAGAATGAGGCGACCGCCTGTAACAGGCCATGTGTGTGTCTAGCACCGCCAAAACTGACTTACGAAATGTTAGAACTACACTAACGTTATGCATGATTGCTTAAACTTTATATAATTTGATTGAGTCATTTCAGACTGAAATCATGCCGTTTGTTTACAAACATTTAATTCGATGCACGTGGAGATTTCTCATTTCCTGTTATAATGAAGATAATGGGAGTCAGTAAAGATTTGACGAGCAAATGTTTCATTTCGGCGGGTTTCGGTACAGTTTTACAATCCATAAAACTGTAGTACGAGTATATACAGGTAAGCTTTTTTTGCAGTCATTGCGTACTAAGTCCAGCTGATTTTAAGATTGAGCTAAGAGTAGAGCAATAGGGAATTAGTTATAAGGTACAAGTTGGTAGCCGACTGCACGCAGCAGCAGCAGATGAACTGTCGTCGCTTCATGTCGTCACGACACGTCGTTGCGTCATGTCGCTGCAGTCATGATTTCGAACTCGACTGCAGACGGCAACAGCAGATGGCATCCAGTTGGTTCCGAGTGCTCCGTGAAACCAGATGTCTGACGTGTTCGAGAATAATCGACCTGTCGTTGCTCCGGAGTCAGCAGCACTACTGATCTGCGGTCGGACGACACTGCCGTCTGCCGCTCGACGACGCGTCGCTAGCTTCATGTCGCTAACTACGGAGGGAATTTCATAGAAATACGTAGAAACCAGTAGTGTCGCAGCGACACGTCGTCTGCTGCTGGTGCGTGCAGTCGGCTACCAACTTGTACCTATAAACTACTAGATTCTTGATGACAGTAAATAATTATCCCAACGCATAATACTAGAAAACCAGCGCTGGGTGTTAGGACGTTGGGTGTTAAATGTTATACGTGTTAAAACTTCGTTTATTCTTATTAATACATACAAACAAACTTTCGCTTCTATAATATTCGTGTGATATGATGAACACAGCAAACACCTTGTTTCTCAAAAGTGGTCTACCAATCTGCTACACATTAAATTGACAAACCGCTTAGAAAACATTACTAATTTATCACTCGTAAAACAAACAAGACTAATTAATCACACTTCAGAACTTAAGCAATTATCTAAACATTAGGCATAAGTGTTATCAAAAAAAAAAAACTTTTAAAGGACAAACACATATATCTCATCACATCATTAATAACAATAATTTAGCCTAAACTAATTTTTATTTATATAATACAAACTAGTGCTTGACTACGACCCCACCTGATGGTAAGCAGTGATGCAATCGTTGATGGTGAGGCGTACTAGTTTATTAAGAGCCTATTCAGTCGAGTCTTGAAGACACCAGAATTTTATTCGGATGGGAAGACCGCAGCAGGCAAATTGTTCCAATCCTTCGAGGTACGCTTTACAAACTATGAGGCGAAACGCTTAGTCCGGTCCGTAGAAGTGTTAACAATGTAAGGGTCAACACACTCGCCGTACGTCGGGTTGTCCAATGGTTGAAAGGTAATGGCGGAATCAAGTCATGCAATTCCCGCGCACACTCTCCAAAATGCATCCTGTAAAATGCAAAAAGACTTGCTACCCTACACCTATACTCCAGGCTCTGTAGATTGGACGCAAACCAAAATTTGGGAATATTGTAACAAAATCTTTCAAAATACCCAAAGACCTGAGAACACTAATAAATAATGCTTATTTATAATCTTAAAATTTATATTACATAACTATATTGCTTGGCGTGTTATTCTCTAAGAAAACAGCCTTGAGCGCAGCGCTGTCCGCAGACAAAATCAAAACACGAATCTAATGCACCTATACATTGGATTATGCAAATATACCTATTTGGATTTCGACGCTGCGGCCAGCGCTGCGCTCAAGGCTGTTTTCTTAGAGAATAGCACTGCTGGAGCAGTGGTGGCCCCATGATAACGGCCGCAACGTACAAAATTACAAATTGTAGTTTGTAGGTCCAAACCCTGGCAGGCGCTTCACCTTGTGTAATTTATTTCATCAACACTGCTCTCAAAACGGTGAAGAAAAACAACGTGAGGGAATGTACTAGAACCAAAAATTCTAAGACTTGTGACATCCATCAATCTGCGCTGGACCTGCGTGGTGGATTACGGCCCGTTCCGTCTCCTAGAGGGCCTATAGGCCTGTGTCCCAATGTTCCAACAATAGGAACATTATAAGGCTGCTTATGCTATTTATGTCCCAAAGACCCCATTATTAGTAGCGTAGCGACATCTATGGCGCCATATAAGAACTAAAAAATACGAAGTCTATATTCTATATAATAATAATTATATAAAAGGAGAAACTGACTGACTGACATATCAATGCACAGCCGAAAGTACAAAGACTAGGACCGTGAAATTTTGCACAAAACTTTTTGTAACGTAGGAGGAGAGGACTAAGAGAGGATTTTTCAAAATTCACCCCCTAAGGGGTTGAAATGGAGGTCCAAACTTTGAATGGAAAAACCTAATTTCACGCAGGTGAAGCCGCTGGCAGAAGCTAGTCCTGCATAATATGCAAACGTTTCATCTATAAACTTGTATCAAAGTTTTGCTTCAAGAACATTGATTATCTAATTATGTTTTCAAGATCGTAATTAAACGGATGAGTCGTCGAAATAAACTGTGGTTAATAATATAACTGCAATTAGTAATAAAACCAACGGCAGTTAGCGTGGTGAATGAACTGGGTAACAAGGTGACCGCCGAGGCTGCCGCGGTTTACTGCGAGTAATTATAATTTTAACGTTGTCACAATCTGCGGATACTCAGCTGAAACCGGATTTAAAATTAATGTGTAAGTATTGAAAGTTTCCACCGTGATCCCACATAATAGTAAGCAGTGATGGAATTGCGCATTACTTTATCAAAAGCCTATTCAATCTAGTCCTAAAGACACCTAAATTATAATCGGACGGGAAGACCGCTGCAGGCAAATTGTTCCAGTCTATCTTACATAATGTCTATTAATACTGTAATATGAAAATATTGTAAACCACCACTTTTTTAAAAGAATAACCATGGAGTTTCTTGCCGGTTCTTCTCCATAGGAAACGACCAATTTGGAACCGTGCACTAGCTTCTGACGTTTTATAAGTGCCCATGTAGGCCTATGTGAAATAAAAACTTTTGACTTTTTCTGATTTTTTAAATATACGCGGTGGTAGAAACGATGAGGCGAAACGTTTCGTCCAGACCGTAGAAGTGTTAACAATGGAAAGGTGGACACTCGCCGTACGTCGGATTGTCTGAAGGTAGAAAGGTGAAGATGGAATCAATTCATGTAATTCCCGCACACACTCTCCAAAATTCATCCTGTAAAATACCGAAAAGCTGGCTACCCTACGCCTGTGCTCCAGGCTTTTAAGACTGGACTTAACCAAATCTGAAAACCAATTAGCCTCTTCGCACGCCTTTCCACTGAGTCCAAAGCTTTTAGATGGCATTTTGCAGCACCAGCCCATATAATATGTCTGCAGTACTCTACAACACACGATCGGACCTGTGTTTTATATAACAAACATTCGTTTTAGTTGATCTCGATTTTCTTACGCAATCATCATAATTTCCGCTGTCCGTCCGCTACTAGGAAACTCCCTCAAGCGTCGTCACGTTTGCCTCTTATCCAACAGATTCCCGTGGCCTTCACCAAAAGGCCAATTTTCATCCTTAAAAACTTTCAAATTCAAGTTGACAACTCAGTAGGATTGTTCGAAAAAGTTACTTGGGCCCTGCTGGGCACGCCATAATTATGGCGATAAGTCCCCTCTTTGAGGAGTGGCTGGAAAGGCAACACGGCGTCCTTACCTTCCGCATGACGCAGGTCCTCACCGGACATGGTAAGTTCGGGAGGTTCCTGCCCCGGATTCGTGCGGAAGAAACGCCCGGGTGCCACCATTGTGCGGACCGCCCGGAGGACACGGTGGAGTACACGGTGCAGGTGTGCCCCGCTTGGGCAGAGCAACGCCGTGTCCTCGTGGGGGCGATTGGCGGCGGCGATCTCTCGCGCCGGGCCTTGGTACAGGCCATGGTCCGGAGTGAGGAGGAGTGGCAGGCGGTCGCCTCCTTCTGCGAAGCAGTAATGCTAGCAAAGGAGGCGGCCGATCGCGTGAGGCAACGGTCCTCACGCCCCAATCGCCGCCGGGATTCCGATCCCGATTTCCGGCCATCGTAGGCGCAGGCTTGCGGACGGCGAGCAATGGGTGGCTCGCCGTCCGACCGTCCGGTAACCGTCCAGACCGAGCCCAAGTCGTCGACGGCGCGTGCTGTTCCACGCGTGCCTCAAGGAGATGTCAGCAACTGTAGGGGCCTAGCAGGGTCGAAGCCTACTGGGGCCAAGGGTCTGATTCTGAAAGGAAGACTCGGCCCTGGTACGAAAGGCAACGAAGGAACAGGAGTGGGTTTTTAGTCAGTAAATGTTATGACATGTCATAAGATGATTTTCCCACCGAAAAAAAAAAAAAAAAAAAAATGTCGCAAAAGAAAACTGAAGGAACACATAAAAGTTTTAGTCAGAAACAGTGTGACACTCTCTCACGTTCCACCCAGAGCGGGAGGGGGGACATTAGATGACTCCCATTGAAAAAACGCAATGTGAATGTAAATGTATAAAACATAATATATTCAGCCTTTTAATGTTCCCACTGCTGGGACTCAGGCCTCTTCTCTGTAGGAGAGGGAACGAGCCGTGATCCACCACGCGGGCCTAGTGCGGGTTGGTGAATGACACATGTCTTCGAATTTTTGGTTCTAGGACATGCCGGTTTCCTCACGATGTTTTCCTTCACCGTCAATGTGAATCTGAATGTTCCAAATCCGAGAATTACCCCTCTAGTCTAAGTCCAAAAAAATTGAATTTGAAACCAGCGGGTAAGTAAATACAAATCAAATAAACTCAGTAAGATACCTAGCGAAAAGAATTGAATCTTTCCAATGATCCCAAACAATAAACAAAAACAATTTGTCCTATTACCTGTTGACCTTACTACGCTATTTGATCCTCAAGAATGACGTAAGTACCTTTTCCTTAACAGTCACGTTTGGTTAAATCAAGATTATGTACAAAAATAAATCGAAATTCGATACTACCCATCTCGTCGACGAGCCAAAGGCATATTTATCAAATTTGTTTTCTAATCCCTGGAAAAATATGACGGAATTTTTCTTTGCATAACCAGCCTGTTCTGCGTTGGAGGCAACTGAAGCCTCAAAGAGCTAACAGCATATTTAATTGGGCCCTCCGGGGTTGATGCCTGCCAGGATTGCGAGATAAAAAGAGTTGGCACGGCCCTGGAATTTTTCTGGACCTGATCATGTGGAGTACCAATACAGTTCCTTGCACGTTCTTCTCCATAGAGATCTACGCTTTGGAACGTGCAATTTAGCTTTACTTTTTGACTGACCGACTTTTTCATAATTAAAAAGTGCCCGTAAATGGTCTTCTAGGGCTTCTTCTTGAGCCCTGTCGAACCAGCCCTTGCCCTTTGTTTCCTCTTCATTTAGTCAGTAAATTTACTTATGAAATAAATCTTAAATGTACGCAATTCATTTTCAAACACTTCCTTTTTCTGACTCTTGGGATCGTGTCCAACATTAATCTCCTTGACATTTCCTTTTTCGTATATAAGACCACTTTTACACTCAAAAACAAATGAATATCATTGAAAAGACAATTTAAAATTAAAAGCATTGACGTAGACGCGTAAACAGTTTTTTCAGCATCCGACGATATTGTTTTGTCTTCCAGACAAAATAATGTACCTACATACCAATATTTGAGTACCTATCGTGAGTTTTGGTGGGATAATTTCGAGTAAAGTTCAATAGCTGTTTTGATTATTCACAAATTGATTCCTAGTGGATATTGTGATGAAAATTTGGTGTAGTTGTGTGTTTCAATTGTCTACAAAACTGGCCAGTTTGTGGAATCATTGACACGGACGCAATCTCGATAAAATGGAGTTGAAAATTTTGCTGCAGTATTGACTGCCACAGGAAAGCTTGTCGAGACGGCTGACTCGACACATTTGCTACCACATTATATAAATTATGTTTTTATTTCCTTTTTCTATCCAAATCTTTTTGTACACTGCACCGTTCCTGCGTCTTTATGTCGACACCGCCACAGGCCCACGCTGAAAACCAGCGCTGTGGGGTCATCGCATTATGCGTGAGGCCGTAGCTTTATGCTGAGCATCTGCCGTTTTGCGCGGATGTGACGCATATCTTCCCTACCTATTGATTATGTTTGTTAGCTAGTTTTAAGATTGCGTCATTTCGCGTAAATAAACAGTTTTCTTTCTTTCTTTCTCTTCTCACTTATTGCAAAAAAAAAATAGATTGTGTTACGACCGCATTCTAATAGAAAATAAAGGGTCAGTTTCTGAATCAAAAACTATTTTTAATTACTTTCTGTATTTATCACCGGTTAAATATACAAACCGTATTGTAGGATATCAATAAATCGTTAAATATTAAGGTGACATGAACTGGGTCGTTAAATTATCCACGCATTTCAATTTATTTCCAAAAGAATTTAGTCGAAAAACGTTCCAGGTTTCATGACTGAAGTAGTATATTTTGTATTTATTACATTAAGTTGTACATACGAGTGGAGAGAAGTTTGTTATTGCGACGAGCTGCAAGCGACGGTGTTTTGGAGCCGAGTGCTGTAGTGACAAACCAGGTGCATCAAACGACATTTTTCAATATACTTACGAAATAGTTATTTGTGCAACAAGAGACCAAAGTTGTTTTTTGCTGCGAGTGCTAATTTTGAGTCCCGAGCAAGCGAAGGATTCTTTGATTGAATCACGAGCGTTAGCGAGTGATTCTAAAGTAGAATCCTGAGCGAGGGGAGGGATTCAAAGGCACGAGATGCAAAAGTTTTGCTCTCGTGTTACATACATAATTTTTCACTTCAGCGGCGAGAACACATATTACTTGGGAAATAAAATAATAACAGTAATAGATTTAATAATGATTTCAATTAAAATAAATACTAACTCTGTCGCTAATTTTGCTCATACTTTACAATTATTTTAACATTCTTAATCTTATTTGCCACTATTTTATTTCCGCTGTGGGATAAGAGCGGGTTTTCGAGTAAATGTATTGAAAAAATAATTATCGTTAGAGGTGTATTTTAGAAAACCTTACTACATAACTTTCAGTGCCAGCTCAGCCCGGGGACGTTTTGGCCTCTTTAGAAGACAAACGCTTCACCTTTCCTTATCCTACTGAACTAAATACGTCACTTAGCTGTGTTTCTAGCTAAATATATTACACGCATAATTTATTGTGAAATAAGATATTTTATTGTCTATTCAATGAACATTTTGAGGAAAAATTAATGACTATTTTACAGATAGGTAGATTGTGTAATATTTTCTAGGCGTTTCTTAGCTAATTTATAAATAACAAAAATGAGAAATGTCGTGTCATTGATGAGAACAAAATTGGTCTCCTACAATGAAATAACAAAATTAACGTGAAAAAACTTTATAATCAACATCGTCAAACGAATGAGAATATTATTAGTCTTTCAAAATCTTTTCCACACTGGCCACATATTATATAAAAATGAACACAACATTTCAAAAAGCGAACAAGCAGGAAATAGTGTCCTGGTTTTTTGGTGGGATTTTTATTTTTTCGAGTGAAGATGACTGGATTTTTCGCAAATTGGTTTATGTAAATATTGTGATGTAAAATTGGTGTTGTTTTGTATTTCAAGTGTCCATGTCACCGGAAAATGGCAAATATCAAATATATTGGAAACTAATGAATTTGAATGTGATTTATTGTATACAAAACGATTTTTACATAGTACTAGCGGTCCCGGCAGACGTTGTTCTGCCCAAAAGCGGGATTTAGTAAAAAAAAAAAATTACCCTACTCTACCCTACTCTACCCTACTCTACCCTACTCTACCCTACTCTACCCTACTCTTTTCTTTGCTATAAACCACACGGAGCCCGAGACCTTTCCAACGAATGCAAAACCGTGGAAATCGGTTCGTGCGTTATGGAGTTATAGCGTCAGGAAGGAAAACCCGACTTATTTTTATATAGTAGATATCGAGAAATTATAATCTAATAATGATTTATTACAATCATAAAGAGTTTGCAATTTTCCAGTGACATCTACACAGCTGAACAATATATCATTAAAAGATTATTTATTTATATAAGTATATCATTGAAAGGCGGAATTTCGGCGACCTCAGCGAAGCTTGCCGAGAAGGCTGACTCGATATTATATTTGCTGCCAAATACTGCAATAATATTAGAACGTGTTACATCCGCAAAAACGAAATACTTTCTTTACTTTGACACTGGCTAAATGCAGAAACCGTGCCAAAAGAAAAAAATATATAATGTCCTTATGATCGAAGTCGGTAATGTATAGCGATGACTATAATTCTGAGCTTAAAATTAAGTAGGTAAGTTTAACCTTTTTAACTGACTTAAAAAAGAAGAAGGTCCTATGTTCGGCTGAATGTTTTTTTTTTTTTTGGTTAGTTGCTAAAATCGACTTTTACATGCTTGTATCGCAACCATCGTGTAGTGACACGACTGTTATCTGGTGTTTTTCCTAGTATACTATAATTAACCGGGTTCCCTCGCACCTACTGTCTGTTGGTATAGTAATAAACCATCTAATTTATTATGTGCCACAGAAAGGCTGGTGTTACCGAGACAAATAATTAATTAAACAGGGTACCAGGTAAATATTGTGAAATATTAATATGTTTGGTCGTTCCTAAATTTATTTTAAAATGAAAGAATATGTAAAGATTGTTCTGACTTTTTTTTCGATGGGATAATCATCCAATGACATCCCCCGCTGTTTGGCGGCGCGTCAGTTAGTGTTAGACTTTTACTGACTAAAAACCCTCTCCTGTTCCTTCTTTGCCTTCGTTCCAGGGCCCTTTGGTTCTCATTCGCATCACCCATGGCCCCAGTAGGCTTCGACATGCTGATTCGTTATGCTGACATCTCCTTGAGGCGAACGTGGAACACTACGCGCCGTCGACAACTTGGGCTCGGTCTGGACGGTTACCGGACGGTCAGACGGCGAGCTACTCATTGCTCGCCGTCTGCAAGCCAGCGCCTACGGTGGCTGGAAATCGGGATCGGTATACCGGCTGGGGCATGAGGGCGGTTCTCTCGCGCATGCAGTTACCTCCTTTGCTAGCATTTATGCTTCACAGAAGGAGGCGACCGCCTGCCACTCCTCCTCGCTCCGGACCATGGCCTGTACCAACGCCTGGCCCTGACGCGAGAGATCACTGCCGCCGATTGCCTCCACGAGGACATGGCGGTGCTCTGCCCAGGCGGGCAGCGGACACCTCAACCGTATTCTCCACCGTGTCCTCCGGGCGGTCCAGACAATGGTGGCTCCCAGGCGTTTCATCCGCACGAATCCGGTGCAGGAACCTCCCGAACTTACCATGTCCGGTGAGGACCTGCGTCATGCGGAAGGTAAGGACGCCATGTTGTCTTTCCAGCCACTCCTCAAAGATTGGCTTATGATTATAGGATTTTGGCTGAAATCATATTGCCAGCAATATGAATAATTCCCTGTAAATGTTACACGCAAGACTGATCCTCGTCATGTATAAAACCTATTAGTCTTCTAGTCCTCACTAATAATATTGTAAATGCGAAAGTTAATCTTTTTTTTAACGTGACGTATCGTCAATTTACCCCGCTCTAGATAAAGCGAGAGGGAGTTTCAGCCCTTTGAGGTCCAGGGTCAAGTTACCTTTTTCGAACAAGCCTGCGATCCTGCCAAGCATAAGCCCTAATGGACCCCGTCAATCTTGCCGACGTTTCTTTGAGGTGCGCGTGAAACAACATGCACCGACAACCTGGGCCAGGTCTTTATTGGACGGCGAGCTACCTATCGATCGCCGTCTGCCAGCGCCTACAGTGGCCTGGAATCAGTTTGTAACGTTTTTACGCCGCATTTTTTTGATATACTTAAATATTGAGTCTTAGAGTTGGACATTGGATACTTTATCTCGGGATCACGTTCGCTCAAGTCCAATTTTAAAACGGGCGAAGCTACATGCAGGAGCTAGTACACTGAAATCTGGTGTTTTCCCTAGTAAACTATAATTAACCGGGTTCCCTCACACCTACTGTCCTCTGCTAAAGTAATAAACTACCTAATTTATTATGTGCTACAAAGAGACATCGGTTTTCCCCAAACACAATTTCGTAATTTAAATTGGAGGATACAAGAGGCGAATTATTTCAAAAGACGTATTGAAAGATGTTAATTAAGTTTAGAAGCTAATAATTGGTTTTGGGATGTCGGCTGAAGGTCCGAGCCCCTGATGTATTCCACCAGAGATTCTACAAGGACCTTGAGTGTGTCAGTCAGAAAAAGGACGATTGTTTGACGTTAATCTATATATTTATACAAAAGCGAAATACCACTCACTGATTAATCACGAAATCTCAGAAACTACTACATCTACAAACTTAAAATTGTAGATGTATGAAATAAATTGGCAGTTAGGTTCCTTATGTTAAAAGGCAGTATGGTTTCCTAGTGGTGTAGACATCCACTAGGAAAGAATTTTACGAAACTCTACCCCTAAGGGGGTAAAACGGGGTTACAAAGTTTGTCTGGAAAAAGTTACTCTCACGCGGGCACAGCCACTAGCAGAAGCTATATTCTATATTAAAAGTATATAATAAATAAATAAACACAGGTTTTGAGCTCATAAATGAATGTAACTCATAATGGATATAACCGTTTGTGGTTTCATTGCGGTCCTTTCATTCAGTCCATCCTAAGGTTGTCTGTAACAGAAACACAGCTCTTTGAGCTGTGTTTATTTATTATATACTTTTAATGTACTTCATAATGGAGTCAGAATAAACATTTGCAAAAATAAAGTGTACAATTGGTGGTCTTATCGTAAAGGGAAATCTCTCACCGACAACCTTTTTTTTCCTTTCAGAAGCAGACCCTTTGCCCCAGTAGGCTTCGACCCTGCCGGGCCCCTACGGTTTGCTGACATCTCCTTGAGGCGCGCGTGGAACAGTACGCGCCGTCGACGACTTGGGGTCGGTCCGGACGGTTGCCCGACGATCGAACAGCAAGCTACCCATTGCTCGCCATCCGTGCCTACGGTGGCCAGAAATCGGGATCGAGATCCCGGCGGCAGGGGCGTGTGAGCCGGAACGTCGCTTCGATATGATAAATAAAATATATTGTTGCGGGGTCGAACTCGCGTACTTTTCTGCACTAGCGCGGAAAACAGTAAATTGCGTGCCTAAAAGCGGTAGGGATAAAGTCCCCACTTTATCCCTACCGCTTTTAGGCACGCAATTTACTTTTTTTTCGAGTAAGTGTTCTGAAAATAATTTTTAAATAGACAGTTTTGACAATGTAGTTTACAAGAGTGGCCGCCGAAGTGTCTCGCTTTATGATTTTGTTCAAAATACAAAAGTACCTACATAAAAAAATCCTGTAATATTTTATTCGTATTTTTTGTTTGATCTATTTATTCATTCAGCTTAATAAAACTGCTATTAACGTCATAAATGTCACATTTCCTCTTACTAACCGAAATAAAAAGAATCTAGGCTGAAAAGTTTTATTATTTGTTATGTTTTTCATAACCTTGCCCTCGAAACGATTGAAATCAGTTTACGATATTTTCTAAGAAAATAAGTCACAAGGTGTTTACTTTTTATTTTATTGATGATATAGCAGCTTTTTCTGAGATAGGAGCTTCTTTGGCTTCGGGTCGCACAGGTCTTTTTAGGGTTCCGTACCTAAAAAGGAACAATCGGAACCCTTATAGGATCACTTTGTTGTCCGTCTGTCTGCCTGTCTGTCTGTTAAGAACCTTTATCTCGGGAACTCGTGGAGGTAATGAGTTGAAATTAAAACCATATAGTCCAAGTCTGCGGTCCCTTAAAGCTGTGAAAAAATCAAACTTCTAAAGTAACAGGGAAAAAAGACATTGCCGTTTATGTTGCAAAAACATACATTGCGACACTCTCAAGGGAATCAAAATTTATATTAGGGTACTTCCCGTTGACCCAGAATCCTGAAATTTAGCGTAAAGCAAGGTCTCATAGCACAAATATATTAAAAAATATGAAAACTGTAATTTTGTAGTTACGTCACAAAAAAAAAATCTTTTTTACGATTCGAAAAAATCTTTGAGACCCGATTCGTGAATTAAACTGTTTTCATAGGTAAGTTTGTATGCAACCCTCAGTGCGTGAGTCCAACTCGCACTTGCCCGGTTTTTACTCCTTCATCTGCTACTAAAGGACGATGTCGTCGAGGTCGACAGTGGTGAAGGTTGTATGACGATCTGATCATGTCTGTGGGACAAACTTGGCCAGAGATCACCCTATACAGAGAGGTTCGGTAGAAGGGGAGGCCTAATACAGGCTATTAAAACAAAAGTCTCATATTTTAAAATAAAAATACAGCATTTGTACACCGTTTGTGTAGTTACGACCGTTTCGTTTGCGTCGAACGCCTCGAGTAGGCAACGTCTCCGATTCCTTTGTTCTGACCACGTGACTGAGCGTTGATATGACGTCAGAACAAAGCAATCGGAGGCGTGGCCTATTCGAGGCGTTCGACGCAAACGAAATGGTCGTAACTTGGCTAGGGGGGCAGGTGTAAATACGGTAATCATCAACATTACACACTTGTATCATAATGTAAAATCAAATAAAAAAATTGCATACATATTCACTATTATGTAACCGTTTGTATCCAAAATTGTCGGTGTTATAATACAGCACAAGTAATTTTATTTTATTTTATTTTTTATTTGTCTCTTCAACAATGAGTACACTATTAAATATAAAGGGAAACAATTCGAACTTAAGTCTAAGTGCCCCATCACTTAAAGAAGAGCACTACATGCACTATTAAATACTAATTAAAACACAGAAAAAGAAAAACACAATAAAAATAAATATCAAAACAGAACAGAACAGAATGAAAATAACATTAAATTTGGACAAACATAATTTTAAACGTTAATTGTGTAACATACGTTTTTTTTCGCACAGATGTATGGTACAAGTCGATATCTTCATCATGTTGTTTGTATAATTCATACATTCTGTGCAGTGAGCAATGTCGCCTTAAATTTGATTTGAATTTTAATTATAATTTCTTCATCTACATCGTCATTAAAATTAAAATCAGGTAATGCAATTTCGACCTGGGAAGAGGTGGCCAGACGACCTGGATGCCGACCGTAAGGACTGGTTCGAGGTGGCTCAAGAAAGGAATACCTGGAAGAAGTTGGGGGAGGCCTTTGCCCAGCAGTGGGACAGTACAGGCTAATAAAAAAAAAAATACAATTTGGTCCATCTATTTTGTAAATGAACATAATAGCTTGTGAACTGAGTTATATATTTAGATCAGCCTTGTCCCTGATACTAACGCAAATATCGCAAATCACATTATAACATATGAATATAAAGTATTTTGTGTGATCATTAGAGCAATTTTATTTATGTTATGAAATGGTTTCCAGATGTCATACACGTGTAACGATATTTCAAAGGAAATTCTAAACAAGCAAGACTACAAAGAAAGTTAGATTTAGCTGTAATAATTTTTGGTAGTGGAAGCAAGAAGCAGAGGATCGGTCGATATGGTGACGTTTCATCATCATCATCCTCATCATTTCAGCCGAAAGACGTCCACCATTGGACATAAGCCTCCCCCAATAAGTGTCGACACAACGAACAGTCCTGTGCGTCTCGCATCCATTGGATTCCCACGACTCTCGCCAGGTCATCGGTCCATCTTGTGGACCATAAAGTATTGGGAACACATCACATCACATGATTGTGCGTACCTACAGTTAACGAGTGGAATTCCCTGCCGGAGTCTGTGTTTTCTGATGACCTGGTGTAGCCATCAGGAAACACAGACTCCGTACTTCGGCTGAAATGATGATGAATAATGATGATTATGAAAGTTCTGTAGTTACTACCTAACCCATCGAAATAATGGTGTGAGTTTATTGGACCCCCGTTTCATCCCCTTAGGGGGAGAATTTTGGGAAATCCTCTCTTAATGCTTGCCTACGTCATAAAAGGAAATCTTGTACAAAATGTCACGCTCCTGCGCCCTACAGTTTCGGCTGTGTGCTGATAAGTTGGTCAGTCAGTTTCTCATCTATACCAATATTTTATAGAGGAAAGATTTAATTTTTTGTTTGTTTTTATGTTACGATTTAACTTAAAAACTACTAGACCGATTGTCAAAATTCTTTCACCAGTAGAAAGCTACATTATCACTGAGTAACATAGACCTATATTTTCTATTATCGCGCGGGCGAAGCCGCTGGCAAAAGCTAGTTGTATATTAGCTATTATATAAGTATTTGAATCAAACCGACCCAATATCCCTCACATTCAAATCCATCACTCAATGTTAAGCTAGTCTGTCACTGTCTGTAACATTTACCGCATATTGGCCCCAAAATTATTAATATATTATCTAGTCTACACGCGCACCTCAATGGTCTATTAATCTACATAGGAGTCATCTAACCTAATTTGTTTATATGTCACTGTTGTGTAAAAATCTTGGAGGAAAAATGTCGTGATACTCTCATTTGGGGACATAATAGCTACTTACTTAAGTATGAGATGATTGGTTATAGGCACGTGTATGATGAACACACGTGAACGAAATAAAAAGGGGATGTCTGGGTAGGAATTGTAGCATGTATTGTCATGTCCATGTTAGGTGATAAAGAAGTGTTATTTTTTTATCTATTTTGTTTACAAAACCGGAGTAATGGCTTGACTGTATGGGTGTAGAAAAAACTATCCTCGGGCGATGGGAACGCACAGAACCCGAGTCGTCGACGGCGCGTAGCGTTCGACGCAAGCCTCAAAGAGATGTCAGCAAAACCGTAGGGGCACAGCAGGGCCAAAGTCTACTGGGGTCATGGGTTGATTTCTGAAAGGGATACCTAACCGCTACCGAAGGGGTTCTCCTAGAACGCAAAGAGCAAAGAAGGAAAAAAGGTGTGGTTTTAATCAGTAAAATTCCGATACCCTCACCCGGTGCGCCTTAGAGCGGGAGAAGTCATAAGATGATTTTCTCACCTTAAAAAAGGCACTCCATTGCCCGATTGTTCGAGAGAGTTACTATGGCCCTTTTTATAAGATAGGTAATCATCCAATGACTTCTCGCGCTCTTGGGCGGAGGGCGTTTCAGACTTTTACTGACTAAAACCCACTCCTGTTCCTTATTTGCCTTTGTTCCAGGACCCTGGGGTTTACTTTCACTTAACTACTGTGGCACTGGATTGCAGAGCGACTATAACCCACCTCAAAATGAGTCTAACCCGTTGAGAAATACCAGCGTGATGTTATGATGTGCTGCAAGGTGTGTAAACATTCAAGCTTATTACTTGTATTATTAGCCCGTCTGAATCACGATCGGGAAACGCCTTGCGGTCTGCCAGGGCTCTTGTTTATCGGCTCTTGAAGGTAAAACATTACACCAATATTATAAAAGCGAAAGTACAATAATAATAATATTCCACAACTATCACACAACGCCATCTAGTCTCAAACTAAGTAACTGATAAATATACTTATATATTTCTAAATACATAAATACTATACATATATTACACCCAGACCCAGAACAAATGATCGTGCTCATCACACAAACATTTGTCCTGGGTGGGAATCGAACCCACGACCTCTAGCTTAGCAGTCAGGGCCACTAACCACTAGACCAACAGGCTTGTCAGTACTTATGTATTTTCGTTTGTGTGTGTATTGTGTGTATGTTTGTTTCTCAATTATTATTTGATACGGATTTTAATGAAGTTTGTTTTTTTATTTATTTATTTAGTACAGCAAAAAAGGTCATTAAAACTAAAATATGTAAATTCTTTTAGTGTCTGCTTATGAGCAACCCGCAAACTTTCTAATAATATCGCCTTCCATTCATCAGCAAACAAATCTAATCCAGGTTTGGTCTCCACGAGTGCGTTAGGCATAGCATGCGTGGTATAGAGGAGATGGATCGAGCTACAGTGCGACAAAATGGGTAGGCACTATGTCTGTGTGATAGCACGTAGGTTATCTCTGGAGTATGTATCTTGGGATAATTTTCTACTTCGGGTGAAGCTGCTGGCAGAAGCTTTTTTTTATTATTATTAATGATAGGCTCGCGTTTAACGACCATCTCACCTGATGGTAAGCGATGATGTGGTCGACGATGGAGCACGCTTGTCTAGAAGTAGCCTATTTACTCTTGACTTAAATACTCCTAAGTTGTAGCTATCAGGAAACACAGACTCAGGCAAGGAATTCCATTCCTTGACTGTACCATGTTCTCAAAGCGCTTTGTGCGTATAGGTGGGATGTCTACCATGTACCGGTAGCGCAACGCCGTACGTTTAGTGGTCCGATGATGGAACGGACTTGGCGGAATTAGCTAGTACATAATATGACAAATAAATAATTGAACTGCAGGTGCAGTATTCCCAGTGAAAAAGAGCTGGCCATTTTCTTTAACTATTTTATTTTCATAAGCATTTGAAAAGAGATGATCCGAATTTCCCTACAAGCTTACGTCAATTTCTATATTTGTTTGCCAATATGCAAAGTTGCTTTCGTGTTTTTCGCTTTAGTTAAGGTTAATCCCGAAATTTTGATGACGCAGCGCCTGAACAATACACCCGTCGCGCGTCGTACCTTCACAATGGTATTTCACTAGGCCTTCGGTTATACATACATACATACATGGACGCGTAGCTTTATAGACGTGTATTCTCCATTATAATATGCTTGGGGTACGCCTGCTCACAGCTTACTTACAGAACTATGAACTTCTATCGATGAAGCGGCAGCGTCGTGCTGTCCGCCGTGTCGTTGCTTTATTTGAATTTGGAATGCTAGAAAATTATCAAATTTTGAAAAACAAACTCTATGTTGTACTACTATTAATTTATAAGTCAATTTAAAATACACAAAAGTGAAGAACTTGCAGTTATATTGAATGCCAGTGCCGTAATTAGGGCGGTGCCAGCGTTACCCAGGCTCAGGGCGTAGTCCCTGGAAGAGCATATTTTTTTTTTATATTTGGACTGGTTGTATTGTATACTAATTTTTGTTTGTATTGTACTTTTTTCTAGGGGCGTATAGAAGCGTTGTAGAAGCTCGCACCGGGCGTATATAATGCTATAGTTACGGCACTGATATTAACTTTAAATAAAATGAGATCTAATAAAAAATTCGATGTTTTCATTCATGACCCACCTGTGCGTCCAGTCAGTAACAAAATGTTTAGCCAACATGACCAGGTTAATTGGCCGTGTTTCAGAATTTGATTGAACTCGTGCGCACGTGTCGCCAATAAATCTGAATTGAACTCATATTTAATGTGCAACAAATGTCAAGGGTACTGGACATTGTACTTAGGTACTAAATTTCCTACAGATGAAAAGAACATAGAGGTGAAAGAAGGCTGGCAGTACTACGACGGTTTGTTGCCATCATCATCATTTTAGCCTAAAGACAAGAATCAAGAAACATTTTTTTTTTATGGTGTATAATAAAAAGAAAATAAAAAGAGTTTATCTATCTATCTATCTATCGATTAAAGCGCCACCTTACGAGTTCAATTGTTTTTTCAAACGTTACAGGTATCCACTCAAATACACACACTGAAGTTCATTCAAATCGGTTTAACCGTATTGGAGGAATAAGTGACAAACACACGTACAGAAAAATTATAAAACTCCTGGTACTAACTCGTACCTTTTTTGTTGGATGGGAAATCATTAAATAAACTTTTCTCGCTCTGGCTGGAGCAAGAGGGAGTGTCAGACTTACTGAAACCCACCCGTGTAGCTTCCATCTTTGAGGAGTGGCTGGAGAGGTGCCACGGCGTCCTCACCTTTCGCATTGCAGGTCCTCACCGGTCATGGTAAGTTCGGGGGGTTCCTGCTCCGGATTCAGGTGGAAGAAACGCTAAAACAGTCCGGAGGACGCGGTGGAGGTGATCGCGCTTGGGCGCACAGGGCCTATGCCTGCTAAGGCCATGGGATTGCTTCTGAAAAGTATATACTCACGGTCCTGGAACGCTAAAGACAACTGAAGGAACATAGGTGTGGTTTTAGTCAGTTAAATTCTGACACGCTCTCTCGCTCCACCCTAAAAGGGGAGAAGTAATAATAGAATGACCCCCTCAAAAAAAAACTCGTACTTATTTAACAATCTTATCTCTGGCTCTGACGCTGCACGGAATTAGTCAAAGCCAGTCATAGCATTAACGATACGGTATAGTCCCAAAAACTCTTTATTTGTAAACAAAATGATCTTACTAAGAGTCGCTTTTAACCTCATTCAAACAACTTCACAGACCAACAGGAAACGATCGTAAAATTAACCTAGTTTAGAAAAAAGAAATCGCAATCATTTTTAGCTGTTGAACATTTTGTGATTTTTTAGGGTTCTGTACCTAAAGGGAAAAACGTGACCCTAAAACTAAGACTCCGCTATCAGTCCGTCTGTCTGTCTGTCTGTCGGTCCGCCTGCACCAGGCTGTACCATTAACCGTGATAGCTAGACAGATGAAAGATTTTAAAAGATGATGTATTGCCGCTAAAACCACAAATACTAAAAACTGAATAAAATAAATAAGTGGGGCTTCCATACAACAAACGTGACTTCAATACCGTTCTTAGGATTCCATAGCCAAATGGCATTAAACGGAACCCTTATAGATTCGTCATGTCTGTCTGTCCGTCCGTATGTCACAGCCACTTTTTTCCAAAACTATAAAAACTATACTGTTGAAACTTGGTAAGTAGATGTATTCTGTGAACCGCATTAGATTTTCATACAAAATAAAAAAAAAACAATCAATTATGGGGTTTCCCCATACTTAGAACTGAAACTCAAATAATTTTTTTTCATCAGACCCATACGTGTGGGGTATCTAAGGTCTTTAAAAATAATATTGAGGTTTCTAGTATCATTTTTTTCTAAACTGAATACTTTGCGCGAGAGACATTTCCAAAGTGGTAAAATGTGTCCGTGGGGGACACATTTTACCACTTTTAAAATAGTTACACCTGTAACTTTTAAAATAGGAGAATAATAAAACTAAAAAAAAAATATATGATGTACATTACTATGCAAACTTCCACCGAAAATTGGTTTGAACGAGATCTAGTAAGTAGTTTTTTTTTAATACGTTATAAATCGTAAATCGCAATTTACCTCTCAAGCTTGTACGGAACCCTCAATGGGCGGCTCCGACTTGCACTTGCCCAGTTTTTTTTGCTACTGACGGTACGGAACCCTTCGTGCGCGAGTCCGATTCGCACTTGGCCAATTTTCTTTTTCTTCGTCTAAGTAGTTCCTATCACTCATCCTGTTGCGAAAATAATAAAAAGAGGAAATTGGGGTAACCAATAGATTCAGATCTGATTAAAATTCCATGAATTGATTGTGATCTCCTTTTTCTAAAATTTCCACTAAATAATGAATATTTTATACGCTCCAATAGAAATTATTACAGTTGCTCCATATTTATATTAAACTAGCTTCTACCAGCGGCTTCGCCCGCGTGAAAATTAGGCTTCTCCATACAAACTTTGGACCCCCGTTTCAACCCCTTATGAGGTGAATTTTGGGAAATCCTCTCGTGCTTGCCTACGTCACCAAAGGAAACTGTGCAAAATTTCACGCTCCCAATCCCATTAGTTTCGGCTGTGCGTTGATATGTCAGTCAGTCAGTATCTCCTTTTATATATAGATTTTGTTTTTATGTGTCAAATTTGTATTTTTGCTAATAAAAATCTTATTAATATATTAAAAAGCTGGTACATATTCACCTGCATCCGGTTAGATGGGATGACAACCTCAACATAGTTCGGAATGGTACGCGTCTATGAGGAGTAGCTGGAGAGGTGTCACGGCGTCTTCGCCTTCCGCCTGACGCAGGTCCTCAACGGATAGTAAAAGTTCGAAAGGTTCTTGCGCGCAATTCAGTCAGAAGAAACGCCCTGGTGTCACTATTGTGCGGACCGCCCGGAGGACATGATGGGGCATACAGTGGAGGTGTGCCCCGCTTGGGCGAAACACCACCGTGTCCATATATGTGAGGCGATCGGGCACAGCGACTCGCGCCGGCCCTAGTTATGGCCAAAGTCTGGAGAGGGAATGGGTTGATGAGGGTGGTCGCCTCCTTTGCGAAGCAGTAATGCTAGCAAAGGGGACGGCTGCAAGACTAAGGGAACGTACATCCTCACGCCCTAGGTGCTGCGACAGGAGAAGTTCTGGACATCGGGAGTCGTGCCATAGGGAATTTCTAAAAAGGAAGGCCGTAGTCCTAGAACGCAGGTTCTAGTCAGTAAAAGTCTGACACGCACTCTCGCTCCACCCTTGAGCGCAAAAAAACATAGGAAAACACTGGACTAGGCGATGGATAATATAATTCACACATCGGGTTCAGACGCAGGTTTCAGACAGTGGATTTTGAAAGTCAAACTCGGCTACACCAATTGATCTTTCAGATTTATTTCGCAGTCACCGTATTTACGCCTAAATCTAGAACTATATTGTACCTAACAACCCGTCTTCACCCATGTGCCATTTAATTTCCAGTAGTTTTCCTAAATAAAATATTTTATGTATAAATTACTAACAATTACGAACAAAACAAAATAGTCCTGGAGTGATATTTCATACATAACAATCAGCCTTTTAATGTTCCCACTGCTGGGACTTAGGTCTCCTCTCTAGGAGAGTGAATGTATTTAAATGGCTATAAATATATGGCTATATTTCTTATATTCGGCAATTATATTTTTAATTAAAGAAGAAGATCACGACTAACAAAGAATTATGAAAGAAAAAGATATGCGCAAACTCAAAGAAAATAACGATGAGAAGAGGAATATTACCGATTACTAATAATACTCTCAATGAGGTAACTCGGTAACGGTATCTACCACATATTAGGTCTATTTATTCAGCTAGCGGTTCTCCAACGCACAGCGACGTTCTATTTTTAAAAGTAAGAATTTGAATTTCGAATCTATCCACGGCGACCATTCTTGCGCTAAATATTCAGTGGCCAGTCCTATATGAATCCAAAAAGTTTTCTTTGTATTTTTAGTAGATGTTAAGTAGGTGTTGTTCTGTTATTTTGATGTACAGCAGGATCTGTTATTTATTTTTTCTAAAATAATAATATTAAATTTTAATATTGGAGTGGTTCTTGAATCTTTTATTTAATTTATATGTATTAATTGGGCTATCGCCAAATAAATGCTTTGTTTTTTGTCTTTTTTCTTCCAGTGAATTGTAGATTATTACTTTAACGTCATATTATCAATACAATTCCTGTAAAATTGAGAGTTGGAGTTATACAAAACGAATAGCAATATAAATCAAAATAAAGCAAAACGTTCCTAAATCGATACACGACTTACACGTGTCAACTTTATCTGTCTTTATTTCAGCTTCCATTCAAAAGAATAAATTGTTTGCATGCCATTAAGTATATTAAGAAAATGTGGGAGAAGGAAATCAGCTACATAATTATTTATTTATGTACGATGATCGTTATATTTATGATAAAAATGTTAGATACCCGGGTATGATCAATAAAACCGGCCATGTCATGTATAGGTACAAGAACCATTCATTTAGTTTTCTTAATAAGTGCAGGTAAAGGTCGCGCGTATGCAAACGCTAATATTTCTTCTAAATTATCATCGACTATAGTCCATAGATCATCGTTTACAATCAGGTGGTATGTGGTCAAGTGTCTATCAATGATCTACACTAATAAAAAATAAAATAAAAATAAACAAAGTTTACCTCTTTTTATAAGAGGTAAAGTTTTTTTTTTGTTTTTTTTTTATTTGTAGGAGGTAGTCCATAGAGTAAAGTAATATTATCGGGTAAGGTAATCTCTGAAAGTACTGGTCCGATTGCTAAAATTTTTTCATCGATAGAAAACTGTTTTATTCCTGAGTGACATAGGCTATATTTTATGTACGCGAGTGAAGCCGCGGTCAAAAGCAATAACATAAAATAACGAGCTAACCTGGAAACGTTATTTTTTCATACTTATAAATTATCAAGAAATGGGGGTATTCCTTTCGTGGCCGTTTGTGTTCCAGGGCCACGATGACACTTTTGAACAATCCCGCTGCCAAACTTATTGTAACCAAATAAGATCAAAATTAAATACTTATTCCATACTAGCTAACCCGGCGAACTTTGTACCGCCTAACAGTCATTGCGCCTAACAGTCATATTATTAAAAATGTTTGATGATATTTCAATCCTAATTTGGCCATATCATCGATGTAGGATTTCTACGTTAAAAGTAAGAAGAAAATAGACCAAACGAGGTTTGACATATCATCAAACTTTAACGTTTAAAACGATCTGGCCATTTTTACTTGGCTATATCATGAAGTGTTCAATTTCTAACATTTGGCCATGACATACACATTAACATAAATGAATGTTTTTTTTTGTGATCAATCTACTTTATTTTCAATTATTTAATTGACTACCTCATAAATAAATTCCTTCACAAATAAATAAACATTTCTTCTTTCTTTTTCTTTCACTTTGCGTGGGTTCACAAAATTATTGAAAGCTTTGTCAAATTATAGACACATATTAAACAAATTAAGTAATAGGCCAACATAAGCGAGTGAGAGCGTAGGATGACACAACCTAAAAATTAACCGTAATAGTCAACGTAGATATTGGTCATTCTATTATTACCGGGTCAATTGATATTGTAGGAAACATTGACCCACGCAGAAATGACTTATTGACTATTCTTTGAAGCCTGAATGAGATTGTATAGTTTACTAAAATAACAGTTTTTTCAGACTCTACATAATTCAAATAAATTTGAATCACTGCATGATATCATAGAACAGTATTTTGTTAACGGTTCTTATATTTTGCAGGTAAACTAAGTATGAGAATTTTTTATCAAGAGTTAGTAAATATGTTGCAGCCAAATAACTTGATTGGTCATTCGGTTAACAGCCCAGCCTAGTCCAAAAAAAAAAATATTTTCAACATGCAACAGGCATGACCAATAGGTATTTCGTTAGGGTTAAACTATGAAATCGCCGTTTTTTAAAACGGGTTGCTTTGAAGTGTTATATCTTTGGATTGACTTGGAATAATAAAGGTAAGTTATTCTTTTTTCGAAATTATGTATTTATTGGTTTCTTTGTGTTTTGTATTTTCTGTAATATCTGAACGGATTAATTACAACTTGCCACAGCCTCTTTGATTTGTCTCGCCTAGGCAAGTAATGAAACATTAACGAACCACGCTTTTTAGAAAAATAAGTTATTTGCCCAGGTGTTTGTATTTAATAGCTAAATATTATTCGGGTGGCTAGTGGAATGGAGCTTTTAGTAAAAACTGAATGTCGGATCAAGCTAGTGGGCTGTGACATCCATATAATTATTTAGTAGGTACCTTGGTACCCAGCTTTTACATTTTTATTAGATGAAGATAATAGCCATGTAGATTATAAATTCGCACTTTTTTTTATCAAATTGCACTTAAAACTTCACTTCAAGCGCATTCACGTAAAGTCAACGATCACGTTTCAATTTCTCACTGTGTCTTTTTCTTTTATGTTTAAACTGTCGTTGCTTTACAGAATTAGACTTCAAAATCTTCTAACTAGCAGCTAGAGCTAAAATAAATATTATAAGAGTGTCTGTGGTTAAAAAAAAAACAGCAACTATCTTAAAAATAGAACGCATCCTTTGTAAAGGATCAAACATGTATTTGGAACAACTCATGAACGCACCTCTTTCGAAACAGTCACGGATTAATCGAACGTTTATTTGAATTCATAACTAGAGTTCATTTTGTTCCAACGCCACCAAATCAAGTGTCGACTTTAGTGTTATGTCTCTAAGTTTATATTTATGTAAACATGTTTGTTAAAAAAGACCTGTAAAAAGTAAGAGTTTTAATGGAATTTGAACTTTACTGTCTACGAAATAGTATCTGTTCCAAAATTTGATGAATTTCTCCAACTGTAAATTCAAATATAGAATTGTAGAGCGGCGACATGTTTACTAGAAAATTCCAAATTTGAATATCAAATAACCGTTAGCTGTACACAGATGCAATTTTTGGACGAGTTACATAATAGTACCATTATTTTCTTTCAGACCTATTTAAATACTATTATTATCTTTGGAGAACTTATTACAATTTGTAAACAGAACTGTGCTTTTTTTAAAGTCTATTAAGTTTACTGTTAGACTTGGTTATGGAGGTCAGATAAGTCGTTACATGTAAAATACTGTATCTAACTGCATTTGGTTTGACTGGAAACTACTTAGTTGGGAAAAAGGCTAAGCAGTTTAAATTATACAATTTAGGCCTCGAAAAGCCTATTTATTCGTGTAAATAAATAGGAATATGATCAACACCTGCTTCAATACCTATGACAGTGTAGTCATAAATATTGGCATAGGAGTTGAAGATATTAAAGTTAAATTAAAACTAGCTGGATATTTCTTGATTTAGATTTAGTTACTCTTCTTCTTCTTCTTTCTGCCCTTATCCCATATTACTTGAGGTCGGCGCAACACGTTATTTTCTTCCATTTTGTCCTGTCACCCATCAAACTATCACTAACTCCCTTTTCTTTCATATCACTCTTCACACAATCCATCCATCTTTTCTTTTTCCTCTCTCTCCCTTTCCATCCATCTACATCTATACTGAGAACTCTTTTAGTATTATGCGCTTCATCCCTCCTCTTCACATGATCATATCAAGACAACCGATTTCCTTTCAACTTTTCAATCACTGGCGCCATTATCTTCCTCTAATATACTCATTTCTCACTTTATCCATTCTAGATCTAGGTACTATTAAATTTAAACCTAAATGATTATTTAATAAAACAATATTCGTGAAAAAATAAGTTTGTATAAATTATGGTATTAGGATCAAAAAAAAAACTTTATTTCTTAACAAAATAGTTTACATTAGTAGTTGATTGGAGCCTCCTTTTAAGCATGTAATGCCTGTATTAGGAGACTCCGCTCTTCCACATCAATATAGCATAGTCGGCCTTATAATGTTCCCACTGTTGGGACTCAGGCCTCCTTTCTAGGCGAGGGGATGGGCCGTAATCCACCACGCGGGCCCAGTGCGGGTTGGTGGATGTCACATGTCTTCGAATTTTTGGTTCTAGGACATGCCGGTTTCCTCACGATGTTTTCCTTCACCGTTTTGAGAGCAGTGGTGATGAAATAAATTACACAAAGTAATGCGCCTGACTGGGTTTGAACCCCAGCTCGTAAGTCGGGGCCGTTACCACTCGAGTCGGGGCCGTCCACATCAATATACAATTATATATATATATATATATATATATTTTTAATAATTAAGATATAACGCATGCTCGTGACTGTGTTTGCGTGCGTGTGAGGGTGTGTTCGTGTGTGTGTGTGTGTGTTTGTGCATGAGTTTGCGGGTGTTTGAGTAAAAATGTATGTTCGTGTTTTATTTTATTTGTTGTAATAGGGCCTCAGTGTCTTAATTTAGAGTTTTTATCCAATCAGTAATAATTTTTTTACACTCGTGTAATGGTTTGTTGTGTATATACGTCTTTCTATTTATCTTATTATAAAGTTGACATGATAGTTTGTTGTACTGAATGGCAGCAAATATAGTTTTAGTCTGTGGAACCTTGGCTACGAGATCATTCCGTCTTCTTGTTGGTTTATTTGGATCATATGGTAGATTTTTATGTTTTTTTAAGACGGTATATATGATATATAACTTTCTAACGGAAAGTACTTAGTCCACTTTCCAGATACTGCCTTTCAGTAGGGTATCTAATTGTTTTAAAATAGGTACATTATTTTTATAACAGCACGTTGTCCACGTTCAACATGTATAAACTGTGATTTTGCTGCACCACCCCATACAGTGGCTATTACTGATTATGCCAGAGCGATATATATTTCATTTAATAAATTTCTGTGAGAGCTTGATTACTTTTTTATATTTTTGCTACTAATATAGGACATTATAAAGATGTCTATAACTAGACTATAAAGCAGAGATGGTACGGTAGGTTCGATTCCAATTTCGAAAGTTCTGAACTTCCGATTAATTGTGCGCCTCCGATTCCGATTTCGGTTCCGATTTTTTAATCGGAACTTATATCGGAGGTACAAACAAGTTTATAGATACTTGTCGCGCTAGGAACCTTGCCCCCTCCTCCCGTTTTTTCTGTCGATTACTCTTTCACTCGTTATTTTGTTTCGTATTTGGAATGTTGTGAACAGTTTTAAATTCACTCTTCATCTATACCTTCATAACGGAGTTTTTGATTCGTTTAAGTAGTATTTCATTTGAATCTCCTGCCTTCGCTACCACCTCCAATTTCGGCTCCAATTCCGATACCGATATACCACTTCCATTAAAACCCTACTATAAAGTTCTACTATTACGAATATTACAATACATCGTGATAACTTTTTTTTTAGGCAAAAGCAAAATCAACTCCAACACGTGTTGACACATAAAGAAAATCTTTCTTATTTCCTGCTTCCCATAAACATAAACCCTTATTAGAAACACATTCAGCTCGCCATAATTGTCGAAAGAAAACATCTATAAATTGATGGAGTAGGCGTCTTATAACCCCTTCGTTAATGAGGGTTTTTGTGGGGTTGACCATGTTTCCTCCACGTGTATGACGTTTGACATCATTTCCGTGGTTCCATATAAGTTTGAATGTCTTCCTGTGTTGTTAGGTTAAGTGGTCACAGTTACCAATTTCTTGATGCTCAAGCATTTATTTGAATTAAACTATTTACCTACAGGCACTTTTGAATGGTCAATTTAACCCTTTACCCAACAACTCGGACTACAGACAGGCTGTTTGCACCCACTTGGAGAACATAACAACGGGTTCCTGAAGCTCCAAGATTATCAGGTCCCTATCGAAGCTGGGTACTATCACTTCATTGCCTTTTTAAACTCATCCAAAGGTTATGTGGTCAGGCGGAAAGTAAGGACGCTGGTGGCGCTTCTGTAACCACTCCTTAAAGAGGGGACCGCTGGGTTGCGACAGTCGCTGTCTCTATATCACCATAAGATCCAGGCGGAGCTCTGTCCGCAGTGCCGCAATTTGTCGTGGCAGCGAAGTTTCGCCCGGGCGTTGCACTTCCACACGCCACTCGTGCGTGTGTGCAAGGACTGCTGCCTGCAAATCCTACGTTGGCAGGCCCACGCACATCCAGATGACCATGACTCTTTGGGACACGTTCAGCTTTCGGGCCGGTCGTTTCCACTGCGACCGCGCTCGTAGCGGCGCCCACACCGGCCATAGAACGTACGATCCCCGCGTAGAGCCTCTAGCAGGAGACGTCTGAACCCCTAGATTTGGCATAAGCCGTTTGAGGGCAGCCCCGGTCCGCTTCAGTCTGGCAGCCAGACATCGGAAATGCTCATCGAAGTTCCAGTCCCAGGTACATCATTGTCGACTTTATTTAGTTAGTTATTTAGAATCCCGATAGTAGCTCGTTCAGAGGTTCATGAAAACACATGGCTTCGGACTTGTGCAGGGCCACCTTAAGCTCCAAAAACCGGATTTTCTCATCGACTGTCGCAACCTCGCGTGTTGCTAGTACAGCTGCCGCCTGGTGCGAGCCCCCCAATGCCAGAACGAGCTTATCATCATATATTATATCCTCTGCGTACTACGCTGAGGCTGCTAGGGAGGTTGCCGCGCAGCACATAGTCGTAACCGAAATTCACAAGTGCGGCCTCAGAACCGATCCCTACGGGACACCGCACGACACCTATCGCCGCACTCACTAGGGAGAGTAGAACGAATTCCAAAAATGTTGCACTTCCTCTACTGTGCAACAGAAGACATTATTCTAATAAAAAATCACCCACTATTTGACCTGCAAACCAATCGATTTCAGGTTAACATGTTTAAAAAACAATAACAGTACAAAATGAAGGATTTATTTTCCATGACTGATTGGCAGCTTGTAAACAATTTGTACGCGCTAGTGTGGGCAGAGTAATTTTAATATCAACAATTAAACACAAATATAGAAGGTTCAAGCACTTGAGTGTTTTATTTTGTATAAAAAAATTGGGGTTAACGGTGAGAGTGTCAACAAACTCTTATTTGTTTAAAAAAAAAAATCTGTAAATTCATTAACTTCACAATATAGTTCGAGATTTTTTGTAAGGTTTTTTTTATTGGGTGGGAAAATCATCTTATGACAAATCCCGCTCTTGGGCGGGGCGGGAGATAGTGTCAGACTTTTACTGACTAAAATCCACCCGTGTTCTTCAGTTGTCTTTTGAGTGAGGATGTCCGTACCCTCGCGGATGCGGTGCAGACATCACCTTCGCTAGAATTACTGCTTCGCAGAAGGAGGTGGTGCCACACCATGTCTCCCTAATTTGCCATGTCCGGTGAGGACCGGCGACATGTAGAAGGTGTGGACGCCATGACATCTGTCCAGCCACTTCTCAAAGTTTGGACTTATAGCCGTGACTGTAGCAGATAATTATAATAAGAGACGTCGCTCTTAATAGCTATAGTATTTTTTTTTATTTAAGCTCCTGCAACCGAAGAAAAAGGGCAGACCTAATAATAATACAGAGAACAGAGGAAGATTAATAATAAGGGGTAGACAAAATTTACAAGTAACACACATTGCCGTCTAGTCTCAAGCTAAGCAGAGCTTGTGTTATAAGTACTAGACAACTGATAAACATACTTGTATATTTTTAAATACATACATATTATAGATTTGTGACCCACGGATGCCCCCCATGTAGAAGGGTAAAATCTACAAGTCCGACATAAGACCTGTCATACTTGTATGGATCAGAATGTTGGGCTGTGAAAAAGACGGATGAAAAAAGATTGCATGTATCGGAGATGAGAATGTTGAGATGGATGTGTGGTGTGACGAGAATGGATAAAGTGAGAAATGAGTATATTAGAGGAAGTTTGAACGTGGCGCCAGTGACTGAAAAGTTGAAGGGGAATCTTTTGTCTTGATAGGGTCCTGTAAAGAGGAGAGATGAAACGCATGTTACTAAAAAAGTTATGAGTATACATGTGTATGGGTGGAGAGGGAGAGGGAGGCCAAAGAAAAGATGGATGGATTGTGTGAACGAAAGAAAAGGAAGTTAGTGATAGCATGACGGTTGACAGGATAGAATGGAAGATAAAAACGTGTTGCGCCGACTCCAAACAAGACGGGATAAGGGCAGGAAGATGATGATGATACATATTATAGATAAATTACACCCAAACACAGAACAAATTAATGATTATGCTCATCACACACATTTGTTCTGGGTGGGAATCCAACCCACGACCTCCGGCATAGCAGTCAGGGCCACTAACCACTAGACCAACAGGCCAGTCATATGAACAATAAAGGTATACTATTTTCAGTTCTGGTAGATGAGCCAGTTCTTACAGATTTTTTTTACTTCGCACGGTTTGTTTCTAAACCTAACACTGCCGAATTGGCAGTGTTGAGTTTAGAAAGTACAAAACAGCAAATTTAAATAACTCAATATTCACTAGGAATCAAATTGCTTATAATTAAAACAGCGACTTAACACTCAAAGCTCCTTCCAGACTTATTAGGCCGATTACAAACAAGATGATTTTGCAGCCAAGAATGAAAAGATGAACTGAGCTAGAAGATTACCATAGTATAACTTAGGTAAACAGTATCTTCTAGTAGATTAATATGACTGTTTACTATTATAGTTTTCATATGAAAATTCTAGAAATTCCTTCCATCGATTGATGCCAAGCCAATTATAAATCCTCTAGCACCAAATAATCCAGTTACTTATTTACTATCAAAATAAACGCCTAAAAGTTGAATGAATCATGAAGTTTTTCAATATAACGGTTTGACTCCATTAATAATATTTTATCTTCGTCAGGCCATGCATAAAAAATATTTGTAAAAAAATATTTTAAGAATATCTGCAAATCGTCTATATACGTCAACAGTTTAATGAGTAATAATTAAAAGGATAAACAGTTTTTAATTTTTGTTATTGTTCGTTTAATGCTTAGAGAGGAAAACAATAAGAATTTTTCTTTGAAATTTGAAAGTATTTTTTATTACTTAGAAATTAACATTTTGTGCTGCAAAATAAACCAAAATAAAGTAGGTACTTAACATCTTATAATTAAACAAATATTTACACTATACTACATCTGCTGTTATTAGTACTAACGTAGGTGTAATTTGTTAATCATCCGAATTCTTTATAAAGGAGGAAACTGGCAGGCATTTAAATTGAAAACATAAAAAACACTGGTACGAAACCATTCCAAACTCAAATCCTTACATCACTTTTTTTTAAAACCATCATAACTTCAAAAGGAAATCCAAACTCCACCCAAGGAGGATTAAACAGAAAGAGAAATTAATCATCATAATGGCGGCACGTGCAAATATTGAGGGCAAAACGATTTTTTGCTTGAATTATTTCTATTTTTATATCAATCGGCCACCAGCTGCGATGATGTGGTCGAACCTTGAGACGATCCACGTGGAAAAAGGGACACGAGATTCTCATTCTCGTGAGTGCTATTAAAGTGTTTTGAAAAGTTCATGCACATAATTTTCTTTGAAAAGATGTTTATTTACGTTTGTAATTGGTACCTAATGTAAGAGTTGCATAACTCTATGTCGAGGTGTAACCGTGTAAGGTTTTGGAATCTGGTGTTTATGAAAGTAAACTCAGGGTACAGTATTTCAATACTAAGTATTATATTTACGGCATAGGCTAGTAGATATTGTGTAAGTAGTTTTATATCTCAAGTGTTTGTACAACTAGACCTGGAAAATAAGTGAAATCGTTTAAACTGGCACGATCTCAATAAAATGGCGCTGAGAATTATATTATACTCGTACTAATGATGTATTGATCAACTCAGCGGAAATTACCGATAAGTCTGACTTGATACATTTCTTTTATTTTTACCTGATGGTACCTAAGCGATGATTTGGTCGACGATGGATCCTTAAAAAGTCGCTCAATAAGGAATTCTTACATCATTAATGGCTTTTTCGGCATCAATGGAACCTAGCTAAAAGACCTAAGAGGGCAAAAAGAAATTGCGAAATAAATTTGAACGTTTTCGATCCATTGTACGAGAATTGACCTCTTGAATGTCAGTGATCATGAAGGCCATCAATGACAGCATATTTGTGTAGATATCTAGTAACTTCTGCCAGTTGTTTCGCCCACGTGACAGTGGAAAATTAAACCAAAGAGAACACTCACGGGATAAAAAGCCTTTCATGTCCATGCCCAGAGAACACTTACAGGATATAAAGCCTTTTATGTCCATGCCCAAAGTCACACACAGGATAAAAAGCCTTTTATGTCCATGCCCAAAATCACACACAGGATAAAAAGCCTTTTATGTCCATGCCCAGATGACACTCTCAGGATAAAAAGCCTTTCATGTGCATGCCCAGAGGCCCTACTAATCGATTTTACGATCTAAAGTAAACTGTTAAAGGGATGGAGAATATACAGGATATATAGCTCCATTCCTCTTTCTAGCTCGCACGACTGACATTTGAACACGTCATGCTAAGGCCTGGTCTTCTCGTGTTCCATCATGCCGTTTTAGTGTGAATGAGTAACAAACATACGCTTTTAAATATTAATATGATAAAAGTGGGTATTTGTGAATTTTCAAGCTCTCCATAAATCCTGAAAGCGGTTTCAAGAACAGCTCTCTAGATCGTTTGTCATCATTTCATATTGAATCTCTTAATGACATGTAGGTATGTAAGTAAAATTTTAAAATAAAATGTAAAGACGCGTAAAAGCGTATATATATAGGTATATATATAGTTGGGGCGTAACGTACATAAATATTTAATCAAGATCAAGGTTTGTAGTGAGTGATCGGCTCTTCATGTTTACCTGAAACTCTTGCCAAATCGTTGTTTTTTAAATATAAATAATAAAAGCTTAGTTTGTCACTTCTCTCGTTTAAGACTTTTTTATGGCCGCTTATAAACATACAACATTATTTTTAGTATATGCGAAACCTGATTATAGTTTGTTCAGAATCAGTAACTGAATCAATTCTAATAGTTTTTACACCATGTTATATTTTTTACCAAAATATTTAAACAAGTTAAACACCACCGATACTAAGTACGACACAGGTCACGGCACAGCTGGGTGCGGGAGCAAAACAACCCCTCAGTCGCCCGGGTATCCTGGTGACCATGTATTTGTGTGGACAACTAGGTAACATAACAAGCTTATAAGTTTGTGATTTTTCATGATACAGTTATGAAATTTTGTACATAGATTTTTTACCGAAAATACCAGACACGTGTTTCAGGTTTCGCATAAACTAAAACCAATATTGTATAGGTACGATTTAAAATAAATGTGCACGTCAGACATGGGCGGGACTGACTACCTAAGATGTGCCGAAAATAAGAAAGTAAAATATTCCATTTTATCTGGTCTAGTCATCGATATATATGATAAGTCGATGGGTCTAGTCAATAAGTTAGGTTATAAAAAGTATATAAAGGGTTTTTTTAAAGGTTTGATTTTTAAATTGGCAATTTGTGATTAGTACATTTTACCATTTTACAATGAATAGACCTACTTCAGGACAACGTTTGCAAATAAAGCAAAACTGAAAATCATGGTCAGTTCGCCAAATTTACTGTGCGCTGCGTCCATTACCGTCGACATAATCGTCTGAGACAGTTATTCAGAAAAACATGGATGGTTTTCCACCACGCACACTTTATACGCATCCACAAAGATGCAATACATTGCGGACAGAAGTTATTACTGCTGTAAAGCCGAGTGTTGAAAAGAACCCGAATGAGTCGATTCACCATTGTGCACAGCAATTGGAGCAGGATGTGTAAAGTCACTCTTCTACGCAGATAAACTATAGGCATTACCACAAGTCAGAATTCGCCGCGTTATTGCCGATATACGGTCCCAGTTGCTCGATAAAGTGGTTAAAAATTTGACATCTCGGTTACGCCTCATTCGAGCGAGCCCGAAATCAAGTTTAAGTTTTAATGATATAAGTTTTTTTCAATCAGAGCCATTTAAAAACTAAACCTCTAAAACAACAGACGTTGTCCTGTTCAAAAACTGGCATTTCGTCAGAATAAAAATTTGAATACTTGATTGCAGTGCCACCTACCGGTTCCAGTTGTATTTTCAAACCATCGAGGGATTACTCAAATATTTAGTTTCTTCCAAATCGGTCAAGCTGTTTAAGAGAAGTTAGGTGACAAACACACGTACAGAAAAATTATATAATATAAAAATAACTTTTCAAAACCATATTCAGGGTGGTCAACTCGGATGTGCATGTGTGGATCGCTTTAAATTAATGTTATTTTTTTATAAAACGAATTCTCAATATTCTGCTATTAGTGTTCAAGATTAACCTCAAAACGTCCTTTTAGAGAATGAACCCAATAGAAAAACTTAGGATTTGTAGAATCTCGTGAGTCTGGCGGTATATTGATTCGCAACTTAAAAAAATTTGCTAATGAAATTAAGTTGTTTTTTAATTTAAATTGGGACTTTACAATACAATGTAAAACCTACTGAAGTTATAATAGGGATATTTAAAAAAGTAGCCACAAATTAAAATACATAGTAGCAATAAAAAGTTCTATACATCAAACATTGGTAAATTACTTTACAATTTCAGCATTTTATATAAACTACAAGAGATATTATAAAAGAATAAAAAGATAAAACAATTTCGAATTTTTACTAGTCAATTACATTAGGTACTAATTATTTTATATTATTCATTAAGCTATTCACTTACATAAATATTACCTCTATGACTTACTAAGATACTTCCAAATTATGACTATTTATAAACTAATATGTATTTAATATGCTACTGCATAGTTATCATCCGAATCTATATAATTGTTATTATTTGAATCTCTATATTTATCACCATTGTTATGTATTTCTCCATCATTAAAGATCTGCTGCATTTCATCAGGACTTTCATCGTAATCCAACGGTTCTCTCTGATAATCAGGCCTCTTTTGATTGTCATCTTCATAGTAAACTTGTCCTCCGCTTAAAAATGGCCTTATGCCGTCATAGTTCGAGTCAATTCTGCTACGAATAACACTCGAAGCTTCGTTATCTTCCTCGAAATCATTTGGTACAGATTGAGCTAATTCTGGGCTTATTTCTTCATCATTATCTGCATCATCAGTGTCAATACCTTGGACTTGGAAATTAGAATCATCAGTTTGATCTATATCGTCAGTGTACTCCTTGTGTATATCTTTTTCAATACTTTCGTTGACAGCTTCATTGACGTCACTATCCGATTCTTCACTATCATCATCTTCAAAATCTAATTCATCGTTATTATCATCAGAATTACGGTTTTCATCGTTACTTTGTTCCGTCTCTTCGTTCTCAGCATATTTGTAAACATTTACTGATGATTGCATCACTTCAGCGTTAGTACTTTGAGCAACACTTTCACTTTGAAAACTGGTGGCCTGTGGACCATCATCACTCATGTCTTCAGCACTGTTATTGGCATCTTCTTCAACTTGAACATCACCACCGCTGCTGTTTGGATCATACCCAATATTCGGTATATTAAACGCTTGATCATTCGCTGTTTGCACTGTCACTACCGCATCATATGGAACACCTGGGTTACCCATCAATACTAGAACAGCGTATTTGTAACCAGGTCCACCGTCAACTATATTCGCTTTGAACGCCGTTCCGAAGTCGATGCTGCTTACTCGAAGATGTCCTATCGTGTTACCATCGCCAATTGCTGGGTATCTTAATGCTACAGATCCTCCGGGAACGGATACTCTAATCTGTTCAGTATTTGTCTTCTCCAGTTCTTCATTACCGACATCGAGTAGGAAAACAGTGGGATATTTGTGAAATGGATTCGCGACTACAAGTACGAACAGTTGAGTAACGATGAGTGCAAGTAGCATCTCGACTGTTTGGACTCTAATGTTGGGTCATGGTACGATAATCAGATTCTTATATAACACTGTTTCACGGTTGATTCCGTTCAGTTTTTGTGTGGCCCTGATTGAAGCGTGACGCGTCCAATGTCAATTGTATCTTCAATAATAATTGGAATCAGGAAAAAGTATATTCAATCATCAGGTGCCCACTGTTTCTTTGTTATGAAATAAGATAGTTAACGTATGCAACTTGCCTTTAAAATTTAAGATTCGTTGTTTCAATTAAAGAAATTGGCGTAATGCAGGCTAAACTTAAATTAGTTTTCTTTACCAATAGTGAGTAGCTGCTCTTATTTCTATATAATATCTACCTTTTGCTTGCAGCTACGTTTTCGTAGCCTATCCCACCGGATCAGAGCCTTTTCCTGGAATAGAAGCCTGGTACGTCTGAGTGCCACAGCCAATTCCACCTATCAGTTTATAACTGAATTTTTTTTTTGATCTGTACCACAAGATATTCACATACTTCTTTATTATACTATGAGCTTAGATGGCCGATGGAAGAAGCCTAAAAGCCAAAAATGTCATTTTATGTAGGTCAGGAATCACGGGATATAGGGAAAAAATATAAGTGTTTTAGGGTGTGTTTCCACTGACGCGGTGCTGGGCGCAGTGAAGAGGAGCGGACCGTTAATTGGCCACTCACAGCAGAGCTCGAAATTTCCACTCCGCATGCTGACACGGAGTTTTTTGAATTGGCTTACACTGTTGGCACTGGGCAAGTGGAGCGGAGTGGAGGTGAGTGGATATTCAATTATAACAAATAAACACGCAGCCCCAAGACGGATAGAACGGAGCCGGCTGTGGCTGTCTGTGTCGTATGGAGAGCACGAAGCGAAGGGTAGCTCAACTCCACTCCACACCGCTTGCGTATATTGATGCCACTTGCCACATTTCACTGCTCTTCTTCGCTCCACTCCGCACAACTCCGATTCAGTGGAAACGCACACTTAATCTCAAACGCGAGTATCATTGTCGCGCGTAATTAGTGACGCACGCAAATATTCCCAAAGTGGATACGTTTGTTGGTGATTTTGACTACGGAGTATTTTTAAACGGACAGAAATAAAAAACATGTTAATCACAGCTTGGTTTCTTTCAATAATGCTATAAATCATAAAAATACAACATCTTTCGTGTCTGACACTAACAATATATCACAATGCTAAGAATTCTGCGAACGGGACAGATTTGAAGATCAAGCTTAAATAGGGTAACAAGAAGAACTGGATTCTTGTCAAAATCGTGCGCAATGGGCTTTTGAAAGCTTAGTAACATAAATTAAGATATACATATTACTGGTTCACAATTGGTAAAAAAGAACTTTTTACAGTACGTTTTGTAGGCAATTAAAAAAAAGTAGGTTTCTAGAGAATGCCACAAGCATACCATAACACAAAGAACTTACAAGCTTATATTAAAATAAACAGGCCCTCTTAAAGGGCTGCTGAAGGAACACAGGTAGGCTCTGTCGCTCCACGACTTTTACTGACTAAAACCACACCTATGTTCCATCAGTTGCCCTTTGCATTCCAGGACCACGGATCTCCCTTTCAGAAATCAAACTAAGACCCCAGTAGGCTTGTGCCCTGCAGGCTGGCCCCTACAGTTTTGTTTAGCATACAGGTGTAAGGCGACAACTGACTCTGCGAACTTGTTCAAAAATTTGTCTAAGAGAACAATTTCTTTTTATCTGACAGCCATTAAGTCGATTAAAAACATTAATTAAATGTAATCATCAAAGAAAAGGTTAATACAGCTATTTCTATTACAATCACGTTTAGACCTACATTAAATAATCGCTCTACATAAGCCTACTTTATCACCCACGATTTCGACATTAACAACATTGAATGGAATATAAGGATTAGTTAAGATAAATTTATTGGTTACTGTTATACGTTTATAAAGGATTACATCAAATACAGATAATATAATATTGTCAACTAAGAGTTCCTACACACGCGGCATTTTGTCAACGGCAGACGTAACTGCAGCCGTCGACACGTTGGCGGCAGCTGTTGACGCGTCGCCGTCGACATTCCATCTTTGAAGATCAGCCCCCCTAGCCAAGTTACAACGGTTTCGTTCCGATTCTCCTTTCGTTAAACACCTCGAGTCGGCCACGCCTCCTGTTCCTTTTTTCTGACCACATGACTGAGCGTTGAGTTGACTTCAGAATAAAAGAATCGGAGGCGTGGCCGACTCGAGGCGATCGACGAAAAGAGAATCAAAACGAAACGATTGTAACTTGGCTAGGGAGGCAGCGGCAGCCGTCGTATGTGTCAAGTGTCTCTATGGGTCGACGGCTGCAGATACCTCTGCCGTTGGCAACATGCCGCTCGTGTGTACGAGCTCTAATGCAAATTCATGATCGTTATTACAATCACACTCTCATTAAAAGCACCAATTTCTTAATTTTATATAATTTTTTTTTCTTCTAAACACGAGTAATTTATAGAAAAAGTTACAGCACACTACAGTATCCATGGAAAGGTATATAATGTAGTAAGGACAATAATTTACTTATTATAATAAATAGTTCATTCGTTATGTTCATAAAATAAATATAATATGGTGTTTAGGCTGTTTCACCACCATGGATATACAAGGTATGGTAGTCAAGTGATCCTAGACTATCAGCGATAATGATGACCATGAAACCAATATGTGTGGGAATAATCAAGTGACATTTTCATTTTGGATGTTGCAAAATAGTGAATATTTGTTAACTACCCAGTTAATTAAAAAATATGTTACCGGCAATCTGTATAATCCAGTATTCTATAGAATACCTAGACAATGTATAGAATACTTAAAACGTGTAGGTAATGTATGAAATATTATTTTATACTTTGTTTAGGTATTTTATACACTACCCAATGCACTACCGATAATGTATGTAAAAGACGAGAGCAGGAAACCAAGTGACGTAATTTTAGGGCACACCGACACGGCCGGCTTAGGCTAGAAGGCTAAGGCGGGTGCGGAGCTCCGGCTCTTGCCTTCTTGTCACCCTGAAATAGGAGTGTTACTTTAAACCATGCAGACAATATAATAATAGTACCTAGTGACATTATAAAATTATCGTGCTATTAATAATTCTTCTGGCTATAAGTAACATAATGTAATTTGCTCACAAGTACTCAGGTTCTGTCTGCGGGGCTTAAAATAAGGCTAATATTTCTGGGTATATATATATAAAAAACTACTTAGTTTTCTAAACTAACTTTTGCGTGTCGGACTCGGAGTGCCCTAAAATTACGTCACCTCCTTTCCTGCTCTCGTCTTTTACACACATTGATTTTAAGTAAAGGATGTTCCTTTACTCAATTTAATTTGCCCGTCATTTTATAGGTAGGTCGGTTAAAATTGATAAATATAGCCCAAAATCCATTTATTTTACACATTGTCGGTGGACCAGCAGGTATTCTATACATTACCTAGGTAAATTATATAATGGACAATAATATTCGTAATATTTCATACATTGCCTGGACGCCCCAGGTATTCTATACCTTGCCTAGGTGTTGTATAGAATTCCTGAATTATACAGATTACCAGTAACAAATATACAAAAACAGAACTAATTGTGAAAACAATACACAGTTGGTAGAAGACTATACGAGGTATAACAATTTTAAACAAATATGTGTCTCTTTCGCCAAGACGCCGTTTTCTATAGCGGCTATACTAGTGTCATGGCTTTTGACGCCAAAGACCATGTCGGACAACTCTTTCATAATAGCAGCTTTAAAGTTATAATAAACTTCAAAGCTGCCTAAATATATTTTATTACTATTTTTATTTTTCATATTCGGTTGCCAGAGCTAAAAAGATACCTATTTAATTTAAAAAAAATAAAAATTGTATACACATTTCTCATGATCGCTGATTCAATGTCCATTTGTCTTGAACTCAAAGCAGCTTAGTTTATAGTTTATCCATCGACTGTGAAACACGCCCTTCTATTTAATGTAATAAATTATATTTTTGGCATCTCGATATTTGTCTATTTAAAATGACTGAACTGGAACGCAAATCACTAACGGTTGGAGTTGAAGACACAATGGGGACACAAAACAAGTGATTTTAAACATTATATTATAAGTCGGGTATATTATATAGACATTACTTATTATTACAATAAATATAATACACGTCGTGATCAAACCAGAATAAGCAGTGCTTTTATTTTTTCCTTAAATTTTAAACAAATTGAGCATTCGAATCATAGATCTCGCTAATACCAAAAAGAACATTAGATTTTGGTTTTTTTTCACATATGAAACAGTATGATTTTCTCTTCCATACAATCAATTCTTGGCTATTTGTTACTAAGAGACCTATGACAATCGTAACAGATAGAAACACGACACCCCTTCTAGAATATAAGTCGATGCCTGGGTAGGACTTGCGAGACCAGTCACCAAGGGGCATCATGTTACCCAGTAAGTCTTCGTTTGTGAAAGTCAAATACGAAGTAAAAATACCATCCGGTGAAACTGGAAGCCATCCTCAACATATTTGGAAAAAGGCGAACGGTGATTTATTTTACGTGACGCATTTACAATAATGGAGAAAGAATAGAAATAAAAAACTCGCTATTCTTCTGTCCGAAAAAATAACGAATCGGGAGGCAGATTGTGGGTACATGATCGAATCATTGTACGTTCTTGGCACCAGAGGCATCAACATTTTTCAGGAAAACATCCTGTAAATAAAGGTGACTTTGCAAAAAATCTCTGAAGTCTGACTCAGAGACAGTGTGACACAGAGGTCATTTCCCGTCGTCACCCACCGCTAGTCTTCCTCAAGAGTACCAATTCACAAAAGCAAAATCAAACAATACTGAAAATTGTATAAATTGAATGGAAGCTGTTTCCTGTGCCTTTATTTCCGTCTAGTTTGAGTACTATAGGTGCTAAGCTTTGGAGACCGGAGAGGTAAAGTCATAAGACAAAAAAGACCTGGGTTTGTGATTAAGATTTTCTTTTTTTTATTGTTTTTTTAAATCGTTGCGCCACACTAAGATTGACTTCTGTATCGTAGATGCGTTAACAGACATGTCATCATCATCTTCCTGCCCTTGTCCCGTTTTATTTGGGGTCGACGCAACACGTTTTTTTCTTCCATTCTGTCCTGTCACTCGTCATGCTATCACTAACTCCCTTTTCACAGACATGTAAACTCTCATGTACAAAACACTCAGGTCCGGAACAACTATTAGAGCATACAAATGTTTGTTCCGTACTGGAATCAAAACCGCGACAGCGCAGTAGCCATACATACGGATCGTCCGAAAGCTAAGCTAAAATAAGCAACGCCTAAGTCCGTCAATGGGTGACCATCTTTTTTAGCCCAAGACCCTTCCGTACCTCGGAAAGTACGTTAAGCCCTTGGTCCCGGCTGTCACTGGAAATGGATAGCCAAAAGCCTAGAAGTTTAGCGAAATCTAATCAAGTCGTGTTCAAGGTCAAGTAAGCAGTCGTTCCGAGTAACATACCTATTGGTAGTAACTGTTACAGCTGCAACTGGTATTTGTAATGCAACTGTGAAAAAATCAGTCAGATAAGCATCGTTGGCAAACAATTCGATTTCCAACTTGGTACTATACACCCTCATTTTCTGTAGGCTTCAATATTGTACAATAAAAAACACGGTTCTTCACAACATCGTCAAGACAAGATCAAAACCTTCATGAACACAACAACGGTATTTCGGTCTACATCAAGTAAGAAAATCTCTAAATATTTACTTATCTACACGAGGTCTCACGTTTTTATACCGTTTAGAGAAATCCTTAAAACCCGCTTTATCTACATCATCACACCATTTTATCTTTCCCATTGCTAGTGTAAAATTGAAGAGGGCCATGGACTGCGTAACGAAAAACACATCGTTGAAAGATAAAATGGACTTCTCGTATTTGGTGAGGGCCACGGGAGTACGATAGAAGCGAGAAATAAATCGATGTGACGACAATCGGAGGAGGCGTAGGACTTCGTTCACATCCCTTAATGTAATGTATGTGCTAGGCTAAAACTGTCAGTTCGTGAACTTTAGTAAGATGAAAAGAGCCAACCAGCACCCTGCACGAATTGCACCTGCCTAATTTAGTGCTACTTTCAATTTGAGTTAGATTGCTCTGCGATTTATTTCAGGCGGTTTAAAATTCGTGTTTTTTTACGTCGTATTAAATTAGCAGAAAACCCGCCTGGTTATAGTGATCAACGCTGTCTATAGACATAATTAGGAGGTCCGCTTTTTGCAGTATTTGATGATTATTCGCAGTCTGCACTTGCTAGAACGGTGTTTTTGTCTGGCATTTGTGGCTAAGCTTGGATATTCATAAGTCTCAAGACAATATAATATTTACAATCGCAAATAAATTACTTTACATTCCATCTTAAAAACTGACTTCAAATTAATTCGTTCATTCTTCTTTTGAACTTATTTTTTCGCTAAATATTGCAAGAATTATGCAACATTCAAGTTATTTGATAGAGAAAGCAAATCAAAGCTACCACCAGAGAAAAAACCCACAAGTAACTATGCAGACTTATACAAGGTGCAGCCAGGATCGCATGAGGCATGAGGAGGTATTTTGAATAAAAAAAATCATACAATTACAAAATTACCGTAAAACAGTCCGCATTTGCTTATTCTGTTTATTCATCGACGCTTGAGCCCTATCTGCCTGAAGAATCAACTGATCCAACTTACTAATTTGCGTTGTCACCTGCTTCCCAATATCTTTAACGGCCGCTTTACCCAACAATGAGGTATTCTCCTGGTCCATCTTTTTTAAGTCGTCTAAAACGGTGTTGATGTCACCGCCATTTTGTTTTGATTTTCCCGCCCTCGGTGACATCTCGTTGTCTTCGGGACCAAGGCCTTGATTTATAGAGCCTATGTCTGAAGCAGGTGGGATGTAATCTTTGTCATAATTCGTCTGTCCTACGTAGCTTGGTTCGCTTGAATAGGATAAATTATCTTTTGCTGACATTTTCACACGAAAGAAGTTTGTTATAGTTCCACAAACACCCTGAAAATATACAATGTTGCAATTATTAAAAAGAAAACTATAAATAAAAAGTTCATACTTCTTTTTAGTTGAGAAATCATCAAATGACTTCTCGCGGTCAAGGCTGAAGCGAAAGGACGTGTAAGACTTTTACAGACTAAAACCCACCTGTGTCCTTCAGTTGCCCTTTGGGTGCCCCAGGGCCACGGTAACTCTTTCAAAAATTCCTGCGACCCCAGCGGGCTTTGGCCGTAGTTGGCCCCTACGGCCTCTCTTTGAGGCCCGCGTGAAACACTACGCTCGGTCCTTACCGGACGACCGGACGATGAGCTAGCTACCTATTGCTCATCGTCCGCAATCCCGCGCTTACGGTGGCTGGGGCGTCTCCTTTGGCGAACGCTAAGTTCATACAGTTAAGATTGCTATTATAACTTAATGTTAGAACTCCTACAGAAAGCTAGGTACCTACTTAGATAAATCTCGAAAATAATATGATTTTATTTTTTTAATCTAAACTCAAACTACATACTAAAGAACAGTGCTGTCATAATAAAGTAACCTACCCTTAGTTTATTAATTTTAGTCTGAGTGGAATCCAATATTGTATTTAATTCTGCAAGCCCTCCTTTGCCATCTTTTAACTGCTCATCTAGCATGGCTGTGTTCTGGAAAGAAACTTCATTATGTAACAAGAAAAAACATTCGTTAATCAATCAATACCTACAAAACTAATTACAATATATCTAATTAAAAAAGAAAAACAAAAAATAATTGGAAAAGGTTCCCCTTTTTTAACCTTCAGCCGAGATGTCAAGGATTGCAATTACCAACTTTAAACAGATTTATAAAAACCTTGACCTATTTGGCCCTCATTCCACAATAATTAATTTAAAAAAAATATAACTTCACTGAGCAAAAAATTGTCTCTTTTAATTAAGAATAAAATGTTTTTACCTCTGCCGTCCGAATTTCCACTTCCTCAAATTCGACGACATCCAAATGTTTATGTTTTGATAAAAAGTCTTCCCGATCAGGCAAAGGTTGGCCAAATAACTCAGCTCTGGTGCAAGCATCTTCGTATGCCTTCAACGACATGGTTAATATCCACCAATAAAAATAGGCACTTTTTAGTCGAAAAATCTTATTATAAATGAATAAATTATTAGAGGGAAGAAGAACTCTATGACAGGAATACGTTTTTGGTGCAAGTGTCGTCTTAAAATTAGACCTTCAGTTTGTTGGAGTTATTGATTTTTCAAGACACAGCTAACAATAATTTTAACTATGCTTGTATTGATAAAATACTAATACAGAATTGTCGGAATGTATGATAACTTTAATTATTATCATTTCATAGCTTTTTAATTATGTAGCCTATGTTATTAATAATATTTCGTTTGTTCGTTTCCGAAAAATTAGTTTTTGAAATTCGCGCTAAAATTTAAATGTTACCAGACGTTAAATTATAAAAATACACTTCATCAAGATAAATAAATGTTTTGCAATAAAATGAAACTTATTCAAAATGAAAAAAAAAGACTTTCTGATATGTAATAATAACAACCAAAAAAAAAAAAACAATTCGACAGACCACAGATCGATGTCTATGGTCTCTCAAATCAGCTGCTCGTGGGGTCAATAACCGAAAAAATGAACTTTTGAACCACTTTGAGACAGGTTAATGAGTGAGTTGGAAAGAGATAGCAGTGTTTTCTTACTCGAGCATGCAGCTACTTAACTAGGGTATTAGTAATTGTTATGACTCTTATTACAAGGGCATAAAGATTAAATTGTTTATGTTGCTGCTGCCACACGGCATCGGGAAAATGGAAATCCTTTGTTATTTTTTCCGTTAAATTAAGTACTCTGTGGTTATCTTGGAAATCATTTAAAACTAAATGCTTGTAAAATCACTTTCAACAGTGTTGTTCAAGTTTCGGACGCATCATTTGTTACGAATAACTTCTGCAACCATGTCGACAGGTACCTGAACCTTTTTTTGTTTGTTTTTTTTTATAAACTCAAACTCAAACATAACCTCCTTTTTAGTAGGTAGCCAATAATTTTGGTTTCAACTATTTTTATTTTCTAAGTTTTTCTTTGTGTCAGTGATAATTTCTATTGAGAGTTTATTTTTAAATCGTACAGTGAATAAGCTATAATTGACAGAACAGAATGTCAATGTTGCTGAATGCTGTGTCATTTCAACCAAAGAGTATGTATTCTTTTTCAAATGTTTAGCATGCCACATAAATTATTCATTATATATGTACAAATATTAAAAAATGAAAGAAAAGAACTCAGAAATAAGTAATTAAGTGCTTGTATCATTTGTGTTCTTATTTTACGGGTTGTATGGATAACCTTTTCGTAACAAATCTTATTTTACAAATCGTCAATTAAAATAGTAAAACAAGGCTGTATTTTTTTATAGACCACGCAGGTTAGGTTGAATACCAATAAAAAAACAATAAATTATGTCAGCTTATTTGCCAAATTCCTGTACCATTTCGTGTAAATTCAAAATATGTAATAAATACAATATCCTCTCACCATGAAATGAATAATATAATCAAGTTACCGGTACATAATGGTTTAATCGTAAAATTGTTAAGATATAGCACACAAATAGACCATAAAAGTGAGTTTTACTTTGACAAAATTTTTGCTATCAAAATTCAACATTCACCGTGGAAGTCTTTAGTGATGACCCTTGTCAATCAAACAAACTTAAGGCGGGTTGGTATATGATGTACACTGTCTAACTTGCCTATATGGTGATCTGAAAATAGACCTGTAAATGGAAAGAGTCTGGAACAAACACACTCGTTTTTTTCATTATTTTCGCATGTGGTTTTACTTCTTTATAGAAGAGGATCAAGTCATCCACCATAAACTGACAGAGTGTTGCTAATTAAGAATTTGTTCAATTAGGTACCTATCTATTTCACAAGAAACATAACTAGACAAGAAAAGTTTTTTTTACCTTGTGTTCCTCTGGGAATAAAAAGTAGCCAATTTCATTCAGCAATATTGTAGCTTTATATTAGGAAAAGAAGAAATTATATAAACAAACCTAAAATTTATCCCCTTTATATTACTGTAGATTTCATAATAAAACATTCTTTTTCTAGTTCCATTGACCTTGGATACTCTGTCCAAGTACCGCAATGACTTCTATTCTGATCCCAAAAATGAACTCGCACAGAATGCTTGCACAAGATTTGATCCGTTCGAGGTTGCTATCAGTAGAAAGAAGACAGAGACCACCTTACATGTCTACAACATCAAAGTAAGTAATTGGTTATTTTTTTGTTTTTATGTGTACAATATTTTATACTGAACATCAAATAAAATTGAAAAGAAATATTTTAATGAAAACACCATTAAAATTGTTTATTATATAGAGCAGCAGTTAACATTTAAAATATGGTTATTATGAAGAGTGCGGGGTGGTGGGGACATCTCATTTTCCATTTTGTTCGCACATAACCTAATGGCCTAATGGTAAATAATAATAATAATAATATTCCACAACTATCACACAACGCCGTCTAGTCCCAAGCTAAGCAGAGCTTGTGTTATGAGTACTAGACAACTGATAACACCTACTTATATATTTCTAAATACATAGGTACATATTATAGATAAATTACACCCAGACACAGAACAAATGATCATGCTCATCACACAAACATTTGTGCTAGGTGGGAATCGAACCCACGACCTCCGGCATAGCAGTCAGGGCCACTAACCACTAGACTAACAGGCCAGTGCAAATGGAGTGGTAAATGGAGTTATAATTATCTTAATATTAATAATGATAGGATTTGAAAAATTCTTTCTATTTGTGAAGTTGGATAATTCTATGGTATTTTTTAGGTAACAATTACAATTACAGTTCACTTAAAATGAGACACAATTAGCTTATAAGTTTTGCAATATTCGTATCTGGTGTGTTGGTGATGTCATAGGTTATAGACATGTTTTTTTAATTTACATTTAAACATATTAATATTTTCACACTTCTTTAATTCTTTGGGTAAATCATTAAACAGCCGTGCTCCTTCAAACAGTATTATTTTTTTGCCATAATTAGGTATCTCATGAGCATGCTGTCATTAGTTGAATCTTGTTTTTTGATACAAATAATTAAAAAACAATTGAGTCCTTATCAAGCTAAGAATGTTTAACAATTTCAGGACCACTCTAATAATACATTAATTGTCCCGCTCTGGGTGAAGCTAGGAGCTCCACAGTAAGAGGAGACTGTCAGATTTTTACCCATATAATAATAATAATAATTAATTCATTTATTTCAAGCTTGGAATACCTATAGTTACATTACAATTACAATACAATTTGAAAAAGGTAAAATTTAAAATTAATAATTTCAGGTTCATTAAAAATAAAAATGTCAAATAAATAGATAACAGATTTCAATTAACAATAATAAAATACTTAGATGTCATTAAAGTGTTTCGAAAATCGTGGTAACAATATTGTTTTTCATCAGTCTTGCATGAAAGGATGCTATGTCTCCTTATTACAGCATAGAAATCGTGAAATCCATTTGTGTTCCTTCACCACTAGCCTTTTGCATTCCGGGGCAACCATTTGTACTCTTAACTGTGAAGACTAACAGTGGTAGTCCAATAGAGCTAAATATGGTCTGAGAAAAATGTAATAGTACAACTTAAAAATCGCCATAATACCATGTTTATTTTTCTATTTTGTTTATATAACTTACTTTGGAGTTACAAAATATGCTAAAAGTAAGATTCAAGGTAGAACTACATTGCGCACACGTGGGCCACGTACGCCGATCTGGGCGCGTCGGTCTCCATACATTTTATATATGGCAACTAGACTTGCAGAGCTACATTAGATCCACGCCACGCGACGCGCCGCTACGTACAAATCAGGCGTGGTCCACGTGTGCGTCGGTCTAGTGTAGTTAGTTACTCTACTTTTAGATTTACAGATTTTTCTGGAACCTTGTAGTCCCTGCTAAAACCAAATAAATCATAGTGATGTTCTAATATATAAAAAATCTTGTGTCACGGTGTTTTTTATTGAACTCCTCCGGCTTGAACTTTTTTTATGAACCTTTTTGTGTATATTTGATAGGTCTGAAAATAGATCGTAGGTTTTTTTATACCCCTAGATTTTCACGCGGGTGAAGCTGTTGATAGCAGCTAGTAGTCTATAATAATGTAGGAAACAAATAGAAACTTTCCAGCAAATCGGGCAGTGGATTGCAGTATGGGCGCGGCTACAAAACTGCGTTAGGGCATCGCATCGGCGGCGCACGAAATAACGCTATCAGTTTCTAGTGGAATATGGACTGTCCTGGACGGACGGGACAATCCGCCATCTTAATTAAACACGTTCAAAGTCATCATCATCTTTCTGCCCTTGTCGCGTGTTATTTGGGGTCGGCGCAACACGTTTTCTTCTTCCATTCTGCCCTTTTCTTTCATATAACTCTTCACACAATCTTTTCTTTGGTCTCCCTCTCCCTCTCCATCCATCCACATGTAAACTCATAACTCTTTTAGTAACATGCGTTTCATCCCTCCTCTTCACATGACCATACCAAGACAAACGATTCCCTTTCAACTTTTCAGTCACTGGCGCCACTTTCAAACTTCCTCTAATATACTCATTTCTCACTTCAAAGCAGCCCGTTCAAAGTATGGACACTAAATAGAAGGTCGCGCGTCATCGCATCGCAGATTTATTCGTTGCGGCAGCGCACCGGAAATTTCCACGATGCCTTGTGTGACGCGACGTCGCAACGCAGTCTTGTAGCCTCGCCCTTTGTTTTTATGGCAGAGACATTCTTGACCTTACTACGTGTGATTGGTACCTATTTAGTCTATGTATAACCTGAAATAAAATCTCCTGACTGCAATTGATTGAATTAAACTATGTTATTAAAGTAATTTTTTGATTGACAGCTCGACTCTGAAGCCAAACCGGTGACGAACCAAGAGAACTCGGGTCGCTGCTGGCTGTTTGCTGCCCTCAATGTTATGAGACTGCCTTTCATGAAGAAGTATGGAATTGAGGAGTTTGAGTTTTCGCAGAGGTATGATTCGTTTATTGAAGCTTTCGTTGCCTTATTTGAAGCTAGATTTTTCCTTCGGCTTCGCTCCTGCGTACTCGTAGTTGGTTTATTATTTAAATAATTTTTGTACGTATATTTTTCTAATTTGTTAAGATTTACATTATACAGGTAGTATTTGAGCCTCTTCTAGCTCCTTACAATGCTTTCTTACTCTGGCTTTGCGAATTAATTGATTTTATAAAAACGTTGTCATACACGTTGTGACAATTCGCCAGTGTGATAAGGCTCTAACATTACCGTTTGTAGTCAGAATACACAGTTACACACGAAACGTATTGGTATTATCTTGTTATGTCTACCTGCGTATTCACAGCATACAATGTTAGTAATTGTATGAACATAAAACTCGGCTCCATTGTCGATTAATCTTCTTATTAACAATGAGAAACTCAAGCCGCGAGTTTGGAAACTGAGTACATACTCAAAATACTGTATAAACACGTATTAGTCGCCATGTCGGACTTTGGTGACCGACAAAACATCCCTTACTTCGACTTACATTTGCAGGTGATTGGTCGCATTCGCATCTCATGACAAAAACTGCGGGGCGCCAAACACGAGCGTGTCCGACAGTGACCCCTGTGGCGCTATTCAAATAATTTTGCTCTAAATTATTATGTATATTATATGAAGCACTTTTAAACAAAGTTTCTAAAAAAAAAGTTATTTTTTTCCTATCAAGCATAAACCTTTAAAAAGTATCAGTTTGCAAGTTAATAAGAGCTATAGCAGTATGCAACCTCTTTAGATGTCACAGTACCTACTGAGTGCACTATCGCCCCTTGTCTACCCCTTGTCGATGTCATATCATGTAATCATTATGTCCACAGCTACCTATTCTTCTGGGATAAGATCGAGCGCGCCCACTACTGGCTGAACAACATCGTCGCCACCGCCAAGCAGGGAGAAGAACTCGAAGGAAGACTGGTTAACTTTTTGCTGAAGGTAAGTTTACTAATGGATCAGTAAACTCAACCTATAGCGCAGCTCATGGGCCTTACCATGACGTGTTAAAATGTCATCCGTGCGAATGAGAAAGAGGGTTACAGCTATACCTATACGAGTAGCTTCATCTATTTAACAATTCAGTTTAGGTCGTAAAATGGGTCGCGTTAGGAGCTCGTGATAGGGCTTCGTGAAACGATATATTCTTGTAAGCGCAATTTTAAAGTCCCATAACATTTTGATTTGTCGAGATATTTTAATGATTCTTTCATATTTTTCTTTGTTTCAAACCATGTTTCCAAATATACAGCAACTAACTAAACATAATAAAAATCACATTAAAACCCATTATTTATTTTAGCTTAGAATCAATTTATTACAAAGCAGTTATTAAGTACTTAATTATTATAACCGGACATAATTTTATTACACTATTGTTACCCATTAAAATAGTGCAATAAAACGTGTACTTGACGTATTTATAATTTACTGGGTATTGTTAAATATAATTTCAGAATTTAATAATATCAGTGTCCTATAACTTAGTTGAACTCGTTCATAGTTTTGCATCACATTTAAGTTTGTCTTGACCTTTTTTGTCGGTGGAAAATCATAAAGTACTCTCGCTTTGGGTGGAAGGAGAGGGAGTTTCAGCCTTTTACTGACTAAAACCCACCTGTGTGTCCTTCAGTTGCCCGTTGCTTTCCAAGGCCCTAGTAACCTTTTCGAATAATCCCGCAACCTTGGCAATCCTTGGCTCTGGCGTGCCCCGTCAATGTTACTGACAGCTCTTTGAAACACAACTACAACGCGCTCTCGACCCGGGCCTTGGTCCTTCCCGGACGTCGAGCTACAAAACCTTAAGGAGATACAACTCGACATACATTTTCACTGTTTTTCATACAACCTCTCTTACGCGATTATGACGTCATTACACATTTTTCATTCAATATTTTGGAAACACAGTATCTTGTGGATATTATCTAGGCTTCTATTGAAATCATTTTAATGTAAAACTAATCCAGTAAAGACATATGAAAATCTGCATATTTTGTATGAACTTTGACACTTCATAATTTACTCAAAAATTTAAAAAGTCAAAAAGGTATAATAATAGATGCCTTGCAAATTTAATCAAGGTTCTATATGACAATTTTTTTCAAAAACTTTTAAGGGTATAAACGTATATGTTGACGATAGGCGAGTAAAAAAGAACCTTTTTATACCTTCAGCTTCGTCCATACCAACGTTATCTAACTTCAAAAATATTTTAGTTGTAACACAAGTGTTTTTTTTTTAATAACTGCAGCCTACTCTCAAAACAATCATATAACATAATTATATTATAGGGCTTATTTAATTAAATACCAGATAGGAGTATATGACTCCTATCTGAGTTGGTTTATTTGCGTTGATAAGACATACCTAATATCATAGCAAATAATATGAAATATGTGACTGTTGCTACTTGTAGAGATAAAATGCAAGTTTATAATCTCACTTGAAACCTGCTGTAATACCTTATACTTGTAATGTTTGTGGATTGCGTACATGTACAAATAAAACTGCTGATGCTGCGTAACTTGCTTGTTTTTTTTTTACTCGCTTCTACTGTAGCCACCACACAGCACATCACTTTTACCACGCAAGAAAGAGCAGCCATTGTACTCCAAGGTCGCCACGTGCGTTCTTGCTACCTGCTACCACAGCTGTTCGAACAAAAAGTATTCCCACGCCAGGGACAGCGCGCCCGAACCGCGTTGCTAGCAACACCACTTGGAATGCGCTTGAAAGAAAAAATCTTCTTTATTTTAAAACTTAATAATTACCCCGTCCTTCCGTGACACACGTTCAAAAATCACCATCTATGCTCTCTATCTCTTTCATAACCTTCCTTTATCTCTCTTTTTCTCTCTCTTCCTCTTTCTATAACACCTTTACGCTTCATTTCACACATCGTACGTTTCTTTTATCCATCCTATAAACTTTTACCTATTTTTTTTTTCCAATTAGTCTTCTTCTCTTTCTTCATTGCCTGCTCCTTTGGGGTCAATCCTCTTCATTCTAGCGTCGCGGGCGGCGGTCGTCGGTCGTGGAAGTCGCACGTGGCGGTCGTGAACGACCGTTCCCGAACAGAGCATATAGAAGCCGCAAGCGACGGACCGCCACCCGCCGCGGGGAGTGGGTAAAACGACCGTGGCCTTAGGTGCCAAGATAGTTTGTCCTGGGATTTCTGAATGTTTAGCTGTGTTCGTTCTAAATCTTTGGTAACGCTGTCCGCCACTTAACCTAGAACTTGGCTTTGATCTGCCTTTTTTTGAGGCGTGAAATCATTGTGAATGCTCCCGCTCTAGGGTCGAGCAAGACAATGTGTCAGACTTTTTCTGACTAAAACCCTCATTGGCCATTTGCGTTGTAAGGCCACGGGAACTTACAAAAGTTCACGCAGCCCACAACCCTTTTTCTTGGCTGGGTTAGGTAGTACTTAAAAATACAACACATTTTTCGTCGCGCCATCTCTACATTTTGTTTTTGTCCTCAACGGGTGCCTCTTTGAAAGAGCCTCTGATGAACTCATTACGTACTTTACCAAGCTTCGTGGCTCCCGCTGCCCACTCATTTGTGTTTATCGTCTATTTATATATTTTTTAACGACCCAGCATCGTGGCGAGTCTAACTGCCGTTTTCTAGAGTTCACCCTTTTTTTTTACTTCAATGAATAATTGATCAACGCCTTCCCCCGACCGCTTTGAACAGTACGCTGAAATTTTCTATAAAACGGTTACCTTTACGATGTCTATAAAGAATAAAACTAGTTGTTCTAAAATAAGACTAGTTATTCTAGAATGAGACTAGTTATTCTAAAATAAGACAAGTTATTCTAAAATTCATAGTAGATGACATACTAGCTGCTGCCAGCCACTTCGCTTGCGTGAAAGTAGAAAATTGTACCAAAGAAACATGCTCTCGTAATAAAAATATCTTATGTGCTATTCCAGGGCATGGTCTAGCCGTTTGCCAAATTTTATTCAGATCCGTTTAGCTGTTTGAGCGTTAAGGAGTAACACACATACACATATCATTTCTCCATTATAATATTAGTGTGATAGGGCAAATGAAGTCGAAGTCGCTGGTTAAGCGCTAGTAATACTATAAACACCCATACGTACAAAGCGTTTTGAGAACACATTCATAATGCGTACAGCTAAGGAGTGGAATTCCCTGCCGGAGTCTGCGGTTCCGGATAGCTACAACCTAGGGGTCTTTAAGTCAAGAGTAAATAGGTAACTTCTAGGCAAGCGTGCTCCATCGTCGGCCACATCATCGCTTACTATCAGGTGAGATAGTAGCCAAACGTGAGCCTATCAATAATAAAAAAAAAACTTCCTATATCCCACTAATCCTGCAAAGTTTCACCGCTTTACATTTTATAAAACCGGTAAATTAGATTTAATTTAGTTATTCTTTTGTTTTTTTACAGGACCCAATCAACGATGGCGGCCAATGGGACATGATAGTGAACTTGGTCAACAAATATGGCGTCATACCGAAGAAGTGCTTCGCTGAGTCGTTCAGTTCTCGACGCAGTTTGCACATGAACGCACTTATTAAGACCAAGGTATGTGTAACATCACCATTTCAGCCGAAAGACGTCCACGGTTGGACATAGGCCAAGTGTCGCCACAACGACGGGCCCTGTGCGCCACGCATTTGTCGGATTACCGCTACCCTCACCAGGTCATCAATACACTTTTGTGGGAGGCCTTCCAACACTGCGTTTAATCAATCACCTAGTAATAAAGTATCTAAATCTGATGGTAATAAAATTCACCAAAAAAACCTGACTGCGTAAAAATAACTTTGAATAAAAACTGAAACGAAAAAACAAGTTGAGTCTAGAAGTATAATGAATATAATGAAGAAACTATACCATCCCCACAGCTGGGACACAGTCCTTTTCTTTTTAAGAGGCAGTGGACTGTGCAGGTGCATAGACTATTCGCTACTGTTTGGTGGATGTTACCTACACGTTTTTGATTTTTTGATCTTGTGCTTCACACATCCAGCGGATTCCGACGACCTTTACCAGGTCAGGCAAGTCATTAGTTCACCTTGTCGTTCCTGGCCACTCTAGTAGGTATGTTTAATCTTATCGGCCGCATACGTTCTGCAGTCAATCAATTATCTGTGGTAATTTTTCAGGGCAAAAGAATTAATAAACAATAAATTACGACTTATCCTTTTTGGTTCGTGATATTATGCTATGCTTGCTGTATAGGCTGTTCTATCTGTTTATATATGTCAATGATGATCCAGTTAGTCTATAATTCCGTTAGTTTAGTAGTTACAAGGGCTACAGCAGAGTATGATGTTCTGGTTTCTCTTTCGGACAATCCCGCAGCCTTATTACAATTACATATATGTGTACTTGTTTCAGCTTCGCGAGTACGCCAAGGAACTGCGCGACATGGTGGCCAACAACGCGTCTGATGAGAAGATACAATGCGCCATCAAGCAGCAGATGGCTGTTATATACAACATCGTCGCTACTTGTTTAGGTAACTGCTTTAACTGTCTCTGCAGCGCTACTGCTGTGGTAGGGCCTATTAGACGTCCTAAATTGAACTTTTAAAGGGATGGAGCTATGTAGGGTGTATAATTCTGATAAGGCTCAAAATACAATTATTTGAGCCCTAATTCCGCAGAAAATTCACTGCTGTATCTAAGTTAGTACACAATACCACGATTTTCCGCGTCCTGAAGCCCTATCACGAGCTCTATCTATCTATCTATTTTTAGGTTTCCGCACTTAGTCCTATGTGGACTATTGTACGTGGGTCTATTGTGCGTGGTTAATGCAATCCATTTGACGAACAAAACTAAACTGTTAAAAGGTTTCAGCTATATAGGATGTATAGCTCCATTCCTCTTTCTCGCTCGCTCGCTTGTCATTTTAAGACGTCATGGTAAGGCCCCTGTTAGTCCCTGCAGTTTCTTTAGTCTGGCTTTACATCATCATCATTATCATCATTTCTGCCGAAAGACGTCCACTGCTGGACATAAGCCTCCCCCAAGTGTCGCCACAATGAACGGTCCTGTGCGTCTCGCATCCATCGTACTCTCGCAACTGTTACCAAGTCATCGGTCCACCTTGTAGGAGGCCTTCCAACGCTACGTTTTCCGGTACGTGGTCGCCATTCCAGAACCTTTCGGACCCGACGGCCATCCGTTCTGCGAGCAATGTGCCCTGCCCATTGCCACTTAAGTTTGGCGACTCTTCGTGCTATGTCGGTAACCTTGGTTCTCCTGCGGATATCCTCATTCCTGATTCTATCGAGCAAGAAAACTCCGAGCATAGCCCTTTCCATTGCCGTTTAGGTGACTTTAAGTCTTCTGATGAGGCAAACAGTGACAAACAACAATGAGTAAACGGCTTTACAAAGATTTCAATAATAATTATTATTTTTGTCCCCATACAGGTACCCCCCCAGAAAAGTTCAACTTCGAGTACTACAACAAAGAGAAGGCCTACAGGAGCTTCAGTATGCTGAGTCCGCAGGAGTTCTATGACCAACATGTCCGTCCCCTCTTCGATGTTAATGATAAGGTAGATATTATAATTATAAATAAATATAAAAGGAGAAACCGACTGACTGACATATCAACGCACAGCCAAAACTACTGGGACTAGGATTTTGAATTTTTGCACAAGGGTTCCTTTTATGACGTAGGCGAGCACTAAGAAAGGATTTTTCAAAATTCAGCCCCTAAGGGGATGAAATGGGGGTCTAAAGTTTGTATGGAGAAACCCATGTCACGCGGGCGAATCCGCTGGCAGAAGCTAGTTATAAATAAACATCAACAGTTTCAGCAGCTAGAAGTTCAAAGTCTATGTCCACGTAAAATGTCAATTGTGTATGTTTTGCCATGTTAGCTACGCGATTCATCTGCTTTACTTATTGTTTATTAAAACTTCATGCAGCACAAAGGTGCAAAGGCGGACTTAATGCCTTAGGTATTCTCTACCAGTCAACCAAGGTCCACTCAAACAAGGGGTCTACTTAAACTGGAACGGTCTTGTGTCTGCGTTTCACATCCATCGGATTCCTGCAATTCTCACCGAGTCATCAGTCCACCTCGTAGAAGACCATCTAACGCAATTTTTTAATTTACATTTTTTAGATAAATAAGTTAAATTCCAAAAAAAAAAATTCATGCTTATTCCCTATTCGAGATTTCTTATGTCTATCGTCACCAACTCTAACATCGACTTTAGCTATGTGTATTTTTAGTTGATTTTTAACCGACTTCAAAAAGGAGGAGATCCTTGTTTGGCTGTATGTTTAAGTGATCGTTTTTATTTGAAAGGTCCTACAAAAAGTATGGGTTGCAATGGAATTTGATCAAATATAATTGTTATGTACAATGATTTTAAGATACCATATTTTTTAATAATAAATACATAAATCTAAAAACATGTCTCACCAGTAGGTTACGCACGTACAAAGAAGATAGCGAGATGTTCCCATCACGCTCGCACTCTTCCTCATACTTACCAATATTTTAAATGGTAATTGTTGCTTCATTTAATAACCAATTTTAATGATGTTTTCCGAAAAAAAGTTTTTATTTGTTGTTTATATAAGTTTTTATATATAAAATGAGAAACTGACTGACTGTCATATCAACGCACAGCCGAAACTACTGGGACTAGGAGCGTGAAATTCTGCACAAGGTTTCCTTTTATGACGTAGGCGAGCACTAAGAGAGGATTTTCCGAAATTCGCCCCCTAAGGGGATGAAATGGGGGTCCAAAGTTTGTATGGAGAAACCTACTTTCACGAGGGCGAAGCCGCTAGCAGAAGCTAGTTTAGTATAAAATATTGTACAAAAATTAACACAGGCAATCGCCTTATTGTATGTGTCTCGAGTATTTGAAGCAACCTCTGTATTATATTTTCCAGGTGTGCCTAGTATCGGATCCTCGTAAATCCAACCCATTCGGTCAGCTATACACGCTGCACTGCCTCGGCAACGTGGTTGGAGGACGACCGACCGCGTACAACAACCAGCCCATTGAGACGCTCATGAAGTTAGTACTTACTTACTTAATTTTTCAATGTATATTGAGTTCTGCTTCCAGTCCTATCGGATGCAGCTTTTCATGAATGTCCTGTATAAAGTGACTACCTTAATGACCTCCACACTCCAGTAACTGGATAACATATGATACCCCTCTAGCCAGACTGCTGGACTGCTGTATAACATTCTGGTTGGTGTAACTTTAACATCAAACAAAGTGAATATATGTATAGGAACGCAAGGTTCGTTGCGATCAGCGGTTCGTGGAAGCCATGCTATGTGGAGCCAGAGGGAATGGGAAGTCATCATCTCCTGCGTAGCAGTAATGCAAACGAAGCAAGTGATAGAAAACAGTGACGAAGAGGAAATCCTCATGCCCCTGCCTCCGCAGGCGCAGAGTGATTCCCGACGGCGAGCAATGTCTAGCTTACCGTCCGAAAAGGACCAAGCCCAGGTCGACGCGTTTTGTTCCACGTGCGCCTCATAGAGCTGTCGGCATAATTGACTAGGTCCACTAGGGTATCTATCCTAGGCCCGCCAGATATCTGCCTGCCAAGGCAAGAATTCCAAGAGTTACCGCAGCCTTCCCTCGCAAAGGCAACTGAAGTACACAAGTGAAATTTTGTCAATAAAAGTCTGAAAAGCCCTCTCGCCCCACCATAGAGCGAAAGAAGTCATTTGATGATTTCCCATAACAAAAACAAGCACAAGTTTTCGGGATAAAAATCCAGTGCTACTCTTCCGTCCATGTACTATCTTTAATCAAACCGAGATGTATGAAATGATAACAAATCAAAGTTAGTACAAGATACACAAAATTAGGTACATCATTTGACTTATAAACTAAAATAAACAATACATCTCTGGCCCCCACACTAGGATACCCTGAGTCGTGAGGTCCAGTCCCTTCTGTAAATTTACAAATTAATTAATAAATGCAGTTTTTGTGTATATTTTGCTATTATTATTTTCGAATTTAAAAGAAAAAAAAAAATAAACAAAAGGAAAAAGTTAGCTACTGAAAAAAGAAAAATTTAAGATGCGTTTATGAGTGTGACATTTCATACTATTCATTTTTTCCAGGGTTGTAAAAGACAGTATCGCTGGGGGTGAAGCCGTGTGGTTCGGCTGTGAGGTCTCCAAGAGGTTCGAAAGGAAGAACGGCTTTGAAGACTTGGATGCGTGAGTATTCAACCCGAAAATTATTATGAATACACTCACGCCCCACACAATTAAAAATACAGCTTGTAACGAAAATTTTTAGTCATATTTTAGAAACTGCTTCTGCCAGTGATAATGGTCAATTTTCATACATCGATTTTGATTTTAAACTAGTGGTTTCGATAGACGTTGTCCTACCTAAAAGCTGGCTTTTCATCAGAATAAAAATTGACATCCCGATTTCAGCGACATCTACCGGGTCCAAGTGTACTTTCGAGCCATCCAGGGACCCACTCAAATATATACATAAAATTGCTTAGCTTAGTTCGGTGACAAACACACATACAGAAGAATTATATATATAAAGATATTTATTTCATTTATCACAGCCAAGACTACCGCCTCCTGTTCAACACGGAGGTGCAGATCGGGCTGAGCAAAGCTGACAGGCTGATGTACAGCGACTCATGGATGACCCACGCTATGGTCTTCACAGCTGTCGGCACTGATGTGAGTACTATGCAAAATCAAATCAAATTATTATCATTAACACTTTACCAGCACAAAAAAAAAAGAGATAAAGCAAAAAAATAAGCAACCGTCTTATATACAGAATTTTGCCATGTCGGACAATGATGACCGCCAGTAAATGTTCCGTTCGGGCGATGTCAGATAATGGTGACCGACACGATATCCTTTCGACTTACGTTTGCAGGTGATTTGGTCTCATGCGCATCAATGACAAAAAGGGTAGGGTGTCAATAGCGCGAGCTTGTCCGACAGAGTGGGGTCACTCTCACGCGTAGTGCCATTGAAATATCTTTTCGGTGCAGGGCACGTTGGACTTATGTGACCGCCAGTAGTAAATAAGCAATAGGTGCATACAAGTTGAAACTTCGTAAATAAGACAATTGCTTATTTTTTGCCTTCAACATTCAGCCGAAAGATAGATAAATAGATTTATTCCTTACCCTTTGGCAACTAATGTGGTTAGGATGCAATCAACGAGCTTACAGCGCCTCATGCTTGAACTAGCGCACCAAAACAATTCTGTCAACTAGCCGAGGTACTGAGAGCGGGCTGATTGGTCGAGACATCAGATCTATAAACATATGTGTTGACAAACGTGCATCGCCTGTTATTAGACGTCTAATGGCTGTAAGGTCGTTGGATGCAATTTACTAACTAAATAACGTCTATAATACAGCCTTTATCTTTACTATATTAGTCATTTGTTGTAATCATGTCTACAGGATAAAGGCAACCCACTGAAGTTCCGGGTTGAGAACTCTTACAGCGACAAGGAGTACGACAAAGGCTACTTGTTGCTGACTGAGCCCTGGTTCAGGGAATTTGTCTTTGAGGTATATATTAGCTGTCATTTCTTTTACATATTCGTAACCATTTTTTGTTGAATTCATCGGAGGACATCGGAAAAAACGCGTAAAATATAATAATAATTTTATTTTCAGACGTAGTCCATACAGTATGCACAAAATTAAAATAAAACATTAAAGTAATCAAATGAGATGTCATTATACACATAAATAAGTAAAGAAAGTGGTCAAACTTTTTGACATCAAAATGTCTGGGGACCAATTTTTTTTTTTTCATAGGTCCACAACACATCAAATTTATCTATTTGAAAAAGTTAACTACCTTTGTAATAGATAAACATGAAAACAAAATATTTTTGTTTTCTTGAAAATTGTCAGGTGTGAAAGAATTTTTTTTTTTATTGATATTTAATTTGCCAACGTTTCTGACGCTTACAAAGTTCACCCAATGACTATGAACAAATTAATTGTGTATTTTAAAAATAGCGCTAATTATGCATAAATCTGCGTAGTGTTTTACCGGTATAATAAAATTGTTTCAGGCGGAAAATCTAATCTAACACTTATTTTAAAAATAACACTTTATTCCACAGGTGGTAGTCGATAAAAAATACGTCCCAGAAGAAGTATTACAAGTGTTCACACAGGTGCCTAAAGTGTTGCCAGCTTGGGACCCCATGGGTACGCTCGCTTGCCCTTACTGCGACAAACAATAGCGCTCTGACGTGTTGGTAACAAATGTGTGTGTCCAACTATGGAGAAGTGACATATCTGTCGTTTATTTTGATCTTGTGCTTATAAAAAGCTAAGTTCTGACTCACTGACACATCAACGCCGTGCCTTTGGGCAACATTTCAGCGTTCTAGGTCCATGGGTTTGCCTTTGGACCTAGAACGCTGGAATTTTGTACAGAGGTTTCTTATATGTATACACCACTAATTTTTAATTACTACAAATACTTAAATGGCTTATTAAAAAAGATCTCGTTATTATTTAAGTAAAGTCTCAATTAATAATATTCATAAACAGCAAAGTTATGAGCGTTTGTTTATATCCCAAAATGTCACTCAATTTATGGAAATATTGTAGTCTATTGATTATGAATGAATGAATGGCGATCAAAATAGAAAAAAAACACTGCGCGTAGTATTTTTTAGTAGCAATTGTTATGAAATAATTGATTCAATTATGAATTTACCAATTATGACAAATTTTCGTGGACAATTTTGGGATTTCGTTTTTTTTTTACTTTTGACTACACAAATATGATCAGTAACGGGTACGGATAGAGCCCTATTTTTTTTTGTAATAATTAAAAAAAAGGCGTGTATACAGATTCTTCAGAATACTTACTGTTTAGGTATTCATTTTTAAACTTGACAAAAGACACGTCCATACTGTCTGAAGGACATGCACGTGTTTTTTATTGCATAAAAAAGAGTAAAATATTAATTGACATAGCTTTTAGTATAATACAAGTACAGTATTTAATTTTTTAAATAAATTTTAGTATTTTCCTTGAATGCTACAGTACATCTTTAACAGAGCCTTCGAATTAAAATTCTACAGATATGTAACTTCTCAAATTGAACATATTACTAGTATAGGCATTTTATACTCGAACAATAAGGAATTTATTTTGTTATAAAGTAGCCGATAACCAGTCATGCCTGTATCTCGTTACGCTTTTCTAAGTTAACATGTAGACCTATATAATTTAACCTGAAATGTAATTCATCTCCATTTTACTTTATTTTTTAGCAAATGCAATGCTTGTATGCTGAGTTATCTTTTGTTGTCATTATCTCAGAAATGGGAAGAGAGTAAACGGCTAAAGTGACTTGCATGCTAAATGAAATACCGCCCATACAACGACAGGTGCGTCTAATTTTCAACTTTAGTGCTGAGTAATAAGGCTCAATATTTTTAAAATTTAACTGTTCAAATTTTTACAGAAAGTGATAACGAATCTCTTACTAAAATTATGACTAAGTTGTATGTTTTTGCCCTTCCCAGTGTCATTTGTTATTTATGACAATATGACCAACCAAACGTATCGTCTGGCAACACCTGTAACGTACATCCTACCTAAATCAATTTTAAGACGGGTAACATTATAACAAAACACTTGAATGGAGGTGAAAATATATGATTTTATATTTTTACAATTTTTGTATTACAATTGTGTTCATTATGTTACCAAAACCATGTCGCTATTATTAGGTATTTTTAGAGAAAAATATTAATCTCTTTATTTTTGTATTGCCATATTCGTTTTTTTTATCGATTTTTGCTGTTAATTTAAGACGGCATCTTCGTTAAGTGCGAATAAAATATCATATTTGATAAATAAATGTTTGAAAAGTAGCTTTTGTTGTTTTAATAACTGAAGACCTTTTAAGGCCTGCGCAAACCGGGAACAGCAATGGATTTTGCCGCCAGTCAATGCACACAAGCCGCTTAGATACCGCGCACGTCGAAGTATGCCGCGTCACGTCGAAGTATGCCGCGTCACGTCGTTGTATGCCGCGTCACGTCGATGTATGCCGCGTCACGTCGAAGTATACCGCGTCACGTCGAAGTATGCCGCGTCACGTCGAAGTATGCAACAGCAGCTTCTGCTGCCCGATACACAATTATACGTCGTAGTGACATTTTACCTCGAACAAACAAGTATTTCATTCAACATAAGCAGCATGTTAGTGGGCGCTAACGTCCTTCGGCATGGTCTTGCCTACCGCAACGCGCCACGGCATCGGCACCCCGCCGCGGGAGCCCATGACGAGTCTTTCAATGCCATGCGATGATGTTCCTTTCGAAGCCACGGGATCATTTTAAAAAGCATAGGAATTTGTTCTATTTCGATTTTTGAATGCCCATTGGTAAAACTTTAAATCCTTTGCCGTACCGTCCCGGTCTGCGTCGGCCTTTAGATAATCTCAAAGCGTTCCGTTCCGTCATCGTTCCACCAAACAGATGCGCCACCGTTACAAGGTGGACATCCCACCCAAATGCACAAAACGTTCTGGAAACACACTTATTATGCGTACAGCTAAGGAGTAGAATTACCGACCGGAGTCTATATTTCTTGAAAACTACAACCTGGGGATCTTCAAGTCAAGAGTGAATAGGTTGCTTCTAGTCAAACGTGCTTCATCGCTATCAGGTATTTTTACCACATCTATACTACTTACTATCACAATAAAAAAAAAAGCTGCGCCATAACTCCCGATCCGCCGCCATCTGCATCGTTTGTCCCAGCATTTTCCAGCACCATGTTAGTTCCTTCTCCAAGAAACTCCTACTATAACGCGCTCAGCGACTAGAATTTGTAGACCAACTCAGCTATTAACGTCTGGATTCATCACGCACGCCCCTCCACTGAGCACGGCGAGCGGCGAGACGAGTCAGTTTCAGTGTCAGTTTTTTTGAAGAGGCATATCACCTACTGTGGGTGGACTGAGAAGGTATGTCACACTTTTACTGACTGAAGCCTCAGATAGATTAGGAGACAAAGTGTCCCCCCCAACATGACACGCAACGTTATTAAATTGTCCACTGACATGTCCAGTGTAAAATGTTGGGGGGCCAGTTGCGAGACACTAGGCGACGTTGCAGCCTCACATTGATTGAGAGTTGCGCGTCATTGCGGGGCACATTTTAACCTCTAATATATCTGAGTTCCCACCTGTGTTTCTTTTATTATCCTTTTCGTTCCAAGCACAGAGTAGGTACTTTGGTTTCAGGGTCGCGGTAACTGGTAACTCTTCACTTTTTCTCTCCACAGCCGTAGTAGTTCGTGACTTTGGCATTACATTTACAATTGAATTGAAATTAGCATACCTATACTCGATTCGATTTATTTAGACTTTTTAAAATGTACCTAGGTACTAATAGGTATTCCGTGACGATAAAATTATACAATGCCTATTTCTATTAAAATAGTGTAAAGGTCGTCTCACAGTCATCAGAGGCACGAGTTGTTTACATTTATTGACTTGTATTAAAACTGTAGAACCGTTAGCCCTGTACTAACAACACAGTGAAACGTAATTTGTTAGTTAACTCATTTTTTTAATTATTTGTATCAAAAGTAACTTTGTCCAAAATCGCAAACGGAAAGAATTTTTCAAATCCGTCCAAAGCGACTGCGAGATATTCCGTCCTTACTTTTTCTCATCCTCATTTTGAAATGCCAATTGCTGCTTCATTTAAAAACGACAATTGATGCTATTTTCAGAAAAAGATCTCATTGTAATGTTTATTTGTTCTTTACTACAAAACCCACCCAGCTTCTCACGGGTGTTAAGTAAAAATCTTGATTTTCTTCTGCTATTATAGGTACCTAGGTACGCATGTATTATATCTAATTACTCTGTCTATCGGTGAAAACCGCATAATTTTTTAAACGTAAGGATAAGGATATTATGCATACAAAAATAAACAGGAAAACATCGTATTATACAATCATCATCATTATTTCAGCCGAAAGACGTCCACTGTTGGACATAGGCCTCCCCCAAGCGTCGCCACAACGACCGATCCTGTGCGTCTCGCATCCACCGCGCTCCCGCGACTCTCAACTGGTCATCGGTCCACCTTGTGGGAGGCCTTCCAACGCTGCGTTTTCCGGTGCGCGGTCGCCACTCTAGAACCTTTCGTCCCCATCGACCATCCGTTCTACGAGCAATGTGCCCTGCCCACTGCCACTTTAGTTTGGCTGAAACGTGGTCGCTTACAATGTACCTCATAAGGCACCCAAATTACAGTCACCCAAAAGGCAATGAAAAGGGCTATGCTTGGAGTTTTCTTGCGTGATCGCATAAAGAATGAAGATATCCGCAGGAGAACCAAGGTCGCCGACAGAGCCCGAAGAATCGCCAAACTAAAGTGGCAATTATACAATACTTTTAAGTTAACACGATCGAGTAAAACATAAAATTTCGTGCTATGGCAATAGCTTAGCACTAGTCAGAAGGGTAAGTTAGTGAAGGTCATAATAAAAAAGTAAGAATCGAATAAATAACATTTATTTACAACACCAACAAAGGAAAAAAGGTTACAGACTATAACAGACTAAATCAACGCGTTGTTCCGAAATCAGCCTATCACATTATCATCATTTCAGCCGAAAGACGTCCCTGCCACAAGCTTCGACACATCCGGACCTGTGCTTCTCATCATCAGGTCATCGGTCCACCTAGTAAGAGATCCTCCATCGCTGTGACTTCGTATAATCCTTCTGATTCGATTCGATGAGGTTTTTAGAACCACCAGGAAACTTACCTAACTGCCACTTAATTTGTCGGGCCACGTTAGAAAAAAAACTTAAGTGCCAGTGAGGAGGGGTACAATGTGCGACGGATGGTCGATAGAGCGAAAAGGTTCTGGAGTGGTGATCGCGTATCAGAAGACGCAGTTTGGTCCATCTTGTACACTAATAGTAAAAACAGGTTCGTTTGCCTTAACAGGTTGACTGCCACTTGCAAAAATTGAAGGTCACCGGGAGGCCAAATATTTTTTTTTGTTTGATCGACTTTAAAAGTGATTATATAAGATTGTAATTATACTTAATTATCTATATGATATTTTACAGTATTTTAAATGAGGAGGGCAACTACACCGCACCGGTGCGTGCTAGGCACTGAGAATGAAATTTTCATTCTCAGTGCCAAAGAACGCACGGGTGCGGGTTATGAATTTATTACGTTTTTATGGTTAATTAGGAATAATTCGCTTTTATTTATTTAAATGTGGTTTATATTAGATACTTCTTGCATTTTTGTAATGAAATAAACTGCAAAATCAACATTGATTTAGAGAAAAGTAAAACAAATAAATATTTTCTAATTGAACTTTACTTAGAAATGGCATTACACTTTGGCATCAATGTGAATAAAATATCTTATAAAACAAAAACAATCAGAGAAAAACGCAGAAATTATCAATCAACAATGTCATATTTAAAAAAGTTATAAAACCATGAATTATAACATTTACAGAGGAAGTTCTGAGTGGTAATTTTCAAAACATTCCACACAAAGTCCAGGTTTGTCAGGACAGGTGTCACAATACCAAGGAGAGTCAGTACGCTTTTTATTCTTGGTGCACTGACGGCATGTCTTTCGTTTGAGACGCCCATTTGAAGTAGTTTCAGTGGCTTTCTTTATTTTATGAGTTTGGGTATTTGAAGGTCTATTTCCTGGTACATGTTTCGGGCAGCAGAGCATTTATGACATTCATGCGATAATCATAGAGAGACATTTTACGTTGCCCTGAATATTTATTGTACATCTTCATTGAATTCAAGAAAAGTAATTGGAATGTGTGGATGGCTAATTTCAGATACCAGCGTAAAGTTTTTCTTTCGCAAGGATAGTACGCTAGAAGCTGATCTTGCATGTCTACTCCTGACATGTAATCGTTATATTTCGAGATAGCTTCTGGCTTTTGAGTAACTTGGCCACGTTTATTTTGGACTGGAACCATTCTGTCTTTATACTGGGTAGTAATATACGTCACAACGCGTTTATCTTTCCACACGCCAACATGCACTCCTTCACGAAACATTGAGATATTTTCTCCTTTCTTAATATTTTTTTTCCTGATTTCCTGAGGATTTTCTTTCAAGTCTTTACGTAGAGTGCCCGTACAATAGGTGTTGTGATCAAGCAGCTTCTTCGCCAAACCAAAACTATTATAAAAGTTGTCCATGTACAATTCGTGGCCATTATTTAGTTTTCCCTGAAGCAGCTCCATGACAACTTTCTCAGCGTGACCCTTCCCAGATACGTCTGTATCTTTTCCACCTGCATAAACACGGAACTTCAATACCAATCCATCTGGTTCAGTTAGCATATATAACTTTATGCCGTATTTGTGGCGTTTATTTTTGATGAACTGCCGAAAACTCAGTCGCCCTCTCCATAGCACCACACTTTCATCCAGAGATAATTGTGCTGCAGGATAATAACATTCAGTCATTTTGTTGTTGAAGTAATCAATGACACTTCTAACCTTGAACATTGGATCCTCACTTTCTTCCTCTGAGGTAAAATGCAAACATCTCAGTATGAGGAGAAATCTGTTTCTGCTCATTTGTTTCCCAAAAATTGGAATTGAAAACAGCCTATCTTTTTTCCAGTAATCCTGTAAACGACTGAGAGGGATAGTTCCCATGTGGAACAGCAAACCAAGGAAAATTTTCAGCTCGCAGACAGTGACCTGTTTCCATCCAGAAATCCTGGCAAAATCTCTACTTCGTCTGCTTGAAACTTCCTGATTATGTCTACTTATCAACCTATGTGCCTGTGCATTTGTCTCAGTACAAATCATCGTCAAAAAATCTTCAGTAAAAAAAAAATTAAAATAATCAATAGGATTTGCTCCTGCAATTTCACCATAAAATTCGTTTGATTTTGTAAAATAAATTTCTCTCATCTCGCCAGTTGTAGTCCATTCAGCGGTTGAGCCTACTGCAGAGGGTTGGTTCAGCTGGGCTTGACCTTGAGTGTCTGATACAGATGGTGAGTTTGGCTGCAGGTCTTGATCCTGAGCTGTAGGTGACACTAATTGACGTGCTGGAGAGCGTAATTCGATATCTAAGGGGTGCTCCTCACCTTCACTCTCTGATGCTGACTCCTCGTCACCAGGCTGATAATCGTCTTCAGAATTATCAGAAAACAATACCTCTTCTATATCACTGTCGTGCATAATAGAAAACAATTGTTTTCGCTGCCTTTTAGGCCTAGAAGGGCCTTCTTCGCAATCCATTTTACTTGATATTTATTTCTGCATAAACACTCAACCGTCAAACATACGAAAAAACCAAAAACACGTTACGAAAATTTAAAATTTCAAGCGCAGTGCCGCTTCAAACACAACGTTCTTGGCCCAGTGCCGGCGCCAAACTGAGTGTATGAATCTACTAAGGCGCGAGACCGCACCGGTGCGTGGTCGGCCTCTCGCATGGACACCCCTCCCCGCACCGGTGCGGGGGTGGCAGCGAACTTGTTAAGGTCTATTTTCGTATGCCCCATTAAAATCTATTATCAACTCACAATATCAGTGTAAATTTATGTTGTTGTCTGCGGAATTACTCGAAAATGTTACCACGGTCTTTTTTCAGATGGGAAATCTTCTCACTCCAAACTAGAGCGTAAGAAATTCTCTGGCTCCTGTGTAGAGCGAGAGAGGAATAAAACCCATCTGTGTACTTCAGTTGTCGGTTCTGTCCCGGGGCCATGGTAACTCATTAAAAATTACGGAATGAAAAGAGCAACTGAAGGAACAAAGGTGAATCAGTAAAAGTCTAAAGGTGAATGCACACTTACCCGAACTGAACGCGCCGAACGAATCGAAAGAATTTTTCTTTATGCTGGAGAAGGATTCCAGCCGTGAAACATGTTGCGCCGAACGAATCGAAAGAATTTTTCTTTATGCTGGAGAAGGACTCCAGCCGTGAAACATGTTGCGCCGACCCCAAATAACACGGGACAAGGGCAGGAAGATGATGATGATGCTGGAGTCCTTCCAGATTCGGACGATTCGGCGCGGTTATGTGTGCGGGGTTTCATCGGATTCCATATAAAGAATTTTTGAATTCTTTTCTTTCGTTTCGTTCGGCGCGTTCGGTTCGGATATGTGCGTTCACCTTAACACTCCCTCTAAAAAAAAGTTTATATTTGATCTTTAATTCTAATTACTGTGACGTAATGCTTCTTAATTATTGTGTCTTTACCTATGAGGCTTTCAGTATATGTAGGTGTGTGTTTATTATTCTATTATCGATATATTCTCATACTATTTAAATTAAAATTGCCTGTATTTTTCTTAGTAAATGACCAATTAATTATATTATTTTGAATTCCAATGATTATTATGTATGAAATTTTACATTATATAAAATTAAATTCATATGAATGTTGGTCAAAAATGTTATACACTACATCTTACTCCATTTATTTGTTCTCACTTTGATTTACCTATAAGGCAAAGGGCCATTTTAATATGAGAATGCTGAAACTGTATTCTTCATTATCATTTCAGCAGAAAAACGTCCACTGTTGGACATAGGCCTCCCCCAAGCGAAGCCACAACGACCGGTCCTGTGCGTCTCGCATCCATCAGATTTTCGCGACGCTCACCAAGCCATCTGCATTATTTGCACAACTATTCATGACTTATCTCTAAGGTCGCATAGAATTAAGCTTTCTACAATCAAAATAAGAACTGGATTGAAGTTGAGCAGCAGGACAATGAAAGAAAAAAAATGAGAAAAAGAAAGAGAAAAAAGGCAGAAGAGGTTTTAGACAGTAAAAGTCTGATACACCCTCTCGCCCATCCAATGTGGGAAAAGTTATGTGAAGGTACCCAACAAAAAAAAAATATGACGAAATTCGAAAAACTGTGACTGATTTTGACTAACAATCAATAAGTTGAAACTTAACAGTTGTCAATTTCAATCCTTATTCTTATTTTGACCACATAATACAACCCTTGTTCAGTTCCAATATGGCAGTATAATATCTATTTTACATAATATTACTGGAAATTATAAAAGAATTCCTTAATGCAACAAGTAGTCCCACAAAATTATGCCCTTATTATTGTTTCTTGAAGAAATGAACTCTTAACCTTTTACCTGCCTACATCGGATATATCCGACCAACGACTTATATTCTAGAGATAGACAAGCACTTTCATGAAAAACATTTGTCAGAATACTGAAAAGTTAAAACAAAAGTTCTCTGCGTCGCTACATTGATATTATGCCGTTTAACAGAACTATTAAAACATACAGCGCTAAGATAGCTTTTAGAGGATACTCTTTCGCGACCAAAATGTCTTAAGCGCCATGAATTTCTTGGCACTTACGCGTTTCGTTCAACATAGTGTAATGTTCAAAGTGTATTGATTATACTACACCGGAGTCAATTGAAGTGAGTGTTCGGCACGCGTAATCTAGTGCGTAGTAAATTTATATCGATGTATCCCACAAACACTCTCGCGATTATACCGCTAGGGTCGCACATCGACAATCAAATACTTCATCTTGTCAGCTCTTCTGTCACCTATGAGGATTGAAGAGCTACACGAGATGGAGTATTCAGTCACAAACACACGACCCTGGCGTACAGGAAACGAAAACACTCGTCGGACCAATGCAACGCAAGCAGTTAAAGGATTAAGATCACATGAAGGGATTGAAGCTTAGACATATGGAACTACAGGCAGCAATCAACATTTGGTTCAATTCGTCACAGCATTCAGTACTTTTCCATTCTTGATATCACAGTCTTTACCCTGCTCTATAGCTTCATGTTTCAGAGATCTCAAGTACTTGAGTTTGGCCCAAACCCCATGACACATACGTATCAACCGTTTATCATGCGTATCTCTTGCAAAGGCTGCTACATTTCTCACAATGTTCCGGGATGCGTGTAGGTTCCCTTTCTGAGCTTGTGAAAGTGCTGAGTAGAGACGGCTTCTTGCTGCTAAGCCGTTGTCACCGAGCATTAGTGACAGCTTGTATTGTCTTACAGATATCCTGCCTGCTTCCTCAGCCTGGAAGATGTTTAGTTGTAGTTAAGTTTTTGTTCAATATGGCTATTTAATGTCCAGATAAATAAGATTAAATAATTTTATGCATTGCACATGAATAAAAATACTGATCAAAATTACCATAAAAAATACTACACTACTGAACTTTTAGCAACAACAACCCATCCCGACCCTATCCAATTCTCATTATAAAAACCATGCATACTTACACAGTGATCAAAGTAATCACCTAGAGCTGAATAAGCACCTCCAAGAGTTGATAGCCATGAAAATGCATTTTCTATTTCCACTCTAGTCCAAATCAAGCGCAGAATCCTTTCATTCCTGAAATTTTATAGACAAAGTATATATTTGACAGCAAGTTTGCTATGGAAAAATACAATGGAGAGCATTAGTTGAGCCAGAAAATAGTAGAAAGATTATTATTTACTTAAATTCTGATTAATCATGCTCATAATACCTACTGTGCACAATATCTGCCTTAATCAAACAAATGACAATAATGTAATAAGGTCAGTAAAATTCCAAAGTAGTAATTTGGTTTCAGGTTACAGTTGGCCTGTATCATACCACAGTTGGGTAAAGGCCTACCTATGTCTTCCTGTTATTTTAGACCAGGGATAATAGTGATTATTGGTTGTTAAAATATTGGTTTAAAGATTGTAATAATTACCATGCATAATCAATGATTTCTGTGTCTGGGGGTTCTAAAATCAATTTCAAAAATACTGTCCCACACTCAGGATATCCGCCAAGCCGATTCAAATGTGATACCACATTGGATCTGTACACATCAGAATTCACACACTCCCTTACAAATGGTTGCAAAAATAATGCGCTAGTTTTGAACCTCAGCTTCTTTTTAACCTCATCTTCACCATCTATCTCCAATTCACAACAGTCTCCAATCTTCACACCAATGGATTTGTAGTATTGTTCATCAGGCAAGATACTCAGGTCATCGGTAATGAAGAATATTGTGTAGGGACTGCGAAATAAACGAACTCTTGCTACCACCTGCATTTCAGCATTAGGTTATATTTTTGAACTACAAATAATTTACACCGGCAATGATGAGTCGCAATAAAATCAATAATTCTTAGTAATTGTATTGGAAATCACGTGGTTTTTGCTGTAAATTTATTCACAAATTTTGATAAACTATCACCTCTGTTGAAAATACAATACAAGTGACAGTTTTAGTTTGTCATTTGTCAATGTCAATTGTAACATGCATGCATGTCATGTTTTGTTGATATTTTATTATTATTTTTCTAAATGGCAATTCGTCACTGTGCCAGTCATAGGGGTAGGCAGAGCTCATTCAGGGAATCCACATAGCTTTGTGTATTATTGCTGTACACCAACACCATGTTCCCAGACTTCAAAGCAATAGGCACTCCATAATAAGGCGGTAAATCCCCTCTTTGAGGAGTGGCTGGAAAGACCACGGATGGCGTCTTCACCTACCGCATGACGCAGGTCCTCACCGGACATGGTAAGTTCGGGAGGTTCCTACACCGGATTCGTGCAGAAGAAACGCTCGAGTGTCACCATTGTGTGGACCGCCGATAGGATACGGTGGAGCATACGGTAAAGGGACATGCGGCGGTGCTCTGCCCACCTGGGCAGAGCACCGCCGTTTCCTCGATCGGTGGCAACGACCTCTCGCGCTGGGCCCTGGTACAGGCCATGGTCCAGAGCTAGGAAAAATAGCAGGCGGTCGCCTCCTTCTGTGAAGCGGTAATGCTAGCAAAGATGGCGGCCGCACGCGTGAGGGAACGGCCCTCACTCATAACTCAAATCATCTTATGACATCCCCCGCTCTTGGGCGGGGCGGGAGATAGTGTCAGACTTTTACTGACTAAAAACCCACTCCTGTTCCTTCGTTGCCTTTCGTACCAGGGCCGAGTCTTCCTTTCAGAATCAGACCCTTGGCCCCAGTAGGCTTCGACCCTGCTGGGCCCCTACAGTTGCTGACATCTCCTTGAGGCGCGCGTGGCGCCGTTGACAACTTGAGCTTGGTCCGGACGGTTACCGGACGGTCGGACGACAAGCCACCCATTGCTCGCCGTCCGCAAGCTCGCGCCTACGTGGCCGGAAATCGGGATCGGAATCCCGGCGGCGGTTGAGGCGTGAGGACCGTTGCCTCACGCGATCGGCCGCCTCCTTTGCAAGCATTACTGCTTCGCAGAAGGAGGCGACCGCCTGCCACTCCTCCTCGCTCCGGACCATGGCCTGTACCAAAGCCCGGCGCGAGAGATGCCGTGCGTGGGTTGTGCTATAGTGTACCCCGGGGCCCTGGAAGAAAGGCAAAGAAGGAAAAAGAGTGGGTTTTAGTCAGTAAAAATGTGCCGCACCCTCTCGTCCACCCAAGAGCGGGAGAAGTCAATGGATGATTACCCACCTATAAAAAAGACTTCAAAGCAAAACTAAATCGATAAAATACCGAAACACGCATAACTTGGTAACGATTTTCAAGGCTCTAAAACCTGTAGTCTTGTCCCGTACTCTTTAAAACTAAGAAATCGTAGTCTTGGCAATCCAACCCAATGAATGTTCCCACAAAACCTGCTTCCTTCCTTCCTTTTTTTCGATACAATAGACGTCGGTACGCTAGTCATTGTAAACTAATACTCAGTTACGAGATTATATAGGGTAAACCGGGGATAGTTAAAACACGTCATGGTTAAAACATTTTTTTTTTATTAAGTATTTAGAACAAACGATAGGACACCAAGCACTGTTCACATCACATACGTTAGAAAAAATCTTCATCTTTTTAGCAAAAGAGGCGATAGACATAATTATGTTACAAGAAATAGGGACCAATTAGTTCAACCAGGTTTCAGACTGGCTAAAGTGGCCTCTTCTTTCATGGGGTACTGTTTGAAATGTTATAACAAAATACCTCCACAAATATTAGAACTCAATGAAACGAAATTTAAATCTTGTATTAAACGCACACTATGCAGGCAAGCATATTATAAGTTGGAGGATTATATTCAAGGTACAAATGCTTGGCTCAATGCTGGTCCAGCTCCACTACCACCGGGGTGTACAAATTGATTAGTTTTGAAACTATTATCATTATTATTCTTAAATGTTTTTTTTTAATTTGTAAAATATTATTGTTGTTAATTATTATTGTATTTATTATTGTATAATGTAGAAGCATTTTTTTTCAAAGTTTGTAAATGTGAGTACCATGGAGCTATTTTATGGTTTTTAGGTTATTATTGGACTTATTTGACATAAATGAGCATGGCAGTTGAGACTTTGTCCGATTTCCGGCCACCGCAGGCGCGGGCTTGCGGACGGCGAGCAATGGGTAGCTTGCCGTCCGACCGTCCGGTAACCGTCCGGACCGAGCTCAAGTCGTCGACGGCATGTACTGTTCCACGCGCGCCTCAAGGAAATGTCAGCAAACCGTAGGGGCCCAGCAGGGTCGAAGCCTACTGGGGCCAAGGGTCTGCTTCTGAAAGGAAGACTCGGCCCTGATATGATATGAAGATACAGGAGTCGGTTTAGTAAAAGTCTGACGATGAGAGAGATGATGTTCTCACCGAAAAAAAAATTAAGTTAACAATAACAATACTGCCACAGTTTGCACCACTCTACCCTACCAAGCGGAAAGAAGTATCAAATAATTCACACCAAACAGAAAGTAAGCCTATAAACAAAATGATCGGAACAGGAACAGTGTATCCGTAAACAGCGAGATAACGTAAACAATTTCATTCAATATCTAGTCGGACTTTCCTCAATGGGATCTAGTAACGACTCAGCAGTGGCTGAAAAATTTGTGAAAAAGGAGACGAAATTGTATTATCAAGATCAACTGCACGAAAATATTCAATATGGTGAATTTTAGAAGTCAGAAGATTGTGTTATTTTTACTAGCAATTCATAGTAAGTTTTGAAAGTTTAATTTTCAAGTTTGGTATCTAAAGGTACACCCCTTACCCCACCCAACCCTCAGCGGGAGCTTACAGTTTTTAATTGTCAGTCACAAGGCTGTGTTTTTAGAAACCCGGTACCTAGGTCCTCATATCTGCCCAAGGTAGATAGTCTGCTGTTTCATTCATTAATATAATTTTCGGCCCTGAGTGCCAAATTTTAGGAATGAATAACATTTATCTGCAATCTACTGATACAGCTGTCCTCCGCGGTTTCACCGGTGGATTTGGTTACCTACTGCTCTGCTCCTATTGGTCGAAGCGTGATCTTAATCGTCATAGCCTTCCTCGATAAATGGGCTATTCAACAATAACACAACCTGGTTTGAATTCAAAATATGTATTTTTTGAATTTCACACTAGGAGTTTCTGATTTTAGCGAATCCAACAAAGTCTTCAGCTTTATAATCTAAAAAAAAGTAAGTACTTAATATATAAATATCGGAATCAGTAACACGTCTTTATCTACGTTCCTAATTAAAAATTAAGTGGTTTGGAAAACATTGTTCAATCAACACATTTACCATGACAATTCAAAAGTGATGAAATATTAGGCTTTGAGTTGTTTATGTTAGGTATCTTCTAAAATGCGTCTCGTTTTCTAATGAAAGTAGAATAAAGGAGTCCAAAGATGGTTCCCTTGAGGTCAACCTCTTTTCAAACTCATTTAGATCGATGATTGCGTTTTGTTTTTCAGCGCCTAACATCGTCGGCGTGCTGTGGGATCGCTTGCACTGTTCAACGGATGCCACACAGGAGATGCCTGAAGGCACCGTGGCGGACATTGGACGCTTCCCCTGGCTGGGTATCGTGCAACACACCTTCTGTTAGTATAACACAAATCGCATTTATTTGCATAATTAATGGATATTTGACAATAGCTACCCCAGAGATCCTGGACACCTGTTACAGGATTTTTCCATTAGAAATTCAGTTGCAGCTCGGAGTTTGTAAGTCAGTGGTGTGAACTCGTGCCTCGAAAAGCACGTATTTGAAGCTGCTGCTCGTATACCTGGGCCCCCTAGCAAAGTTACAACCGTTTCGTTTCGATTCTCTTTTCTTTGATCGCCTCGAGTCGGCCATGCCTCTTATTCCTTTGTTCTGACCACGTGACTGAGCGTTGAGGTGACGTCAGAATAAAGGAATTGAAAGCGTAGCCTACGCGAGGCGATCGACGAAAATAGAATCGAAATGAAACGGTTGTAACTTGGCTAGGGGCGCTGATCTCTCATGTCCATGGATCATGAGAGTAAAGAAACAGAGAGTGCAACTGTGTTTGCGCACACATTTGTGTACTATAATATCTACAACAAATAATATCTAGTACAAGCTATTTGAATAATCTCAATTGAGATTGAACACCGCGATCACAGCGATTCGGGCGAGAAAATCATCAATTCATATGGTATTTAGTATTTACGGTATTTATGTATTTATCAATGGGCCTCATCAGAAGGCAAGTCACCCAAAAGAGTCAATGGAAGAGTCAATGTTCGGAGTTTCCTTGCGTGATCGCATCAGAAAAGACGATAACCACAGGAGAACCAAGGTTACCCACATAGCCTGAAGAATCGCCAAATATAAGTGGCAGTGGGCAGGGCACATTGCTCGCAGAACAGATGGTTGATGGGGCCGAAAGATTCTGGAGTGGTGACCACGTACCGGAAGACGCAACGTTGGAAGGCCTCCCACAATGTGTACCGATGATCTGGTGAGGGTTATGGGAATCCTATGGACGCGAGATGCACAGGACCAATCGTTATGGCGACACTTGGGGGAGGCCTATGTGATGATAGCTGTTTATGTTGTAGATATATTTATAGTGAGCCATGAGCTAAGTCAATTAGTTACTGATAAATATTTTCAAATATTATAACAGTGCGCCCACCAGTGTCCTGTTTTTTAGATATTGGCGGAAAAATTCAGCACGCTGTGACCGGGGCAATACTCATTCACCCTGCATTCGCCATAGCCTCAGCTGAAGACATGGCTAAGATAAGCGCTGACCAGGTCAGGTAAGTCGTGTCCATGTTTGATCCATCTATAGTACTGGAAAAAAGAAATGAAAAAAAAGATTTTTTTTTTAAAGAATAAAGGTTATTTGGAGGTATGCAGAACAAGGTGAAACTTACCGCTCACATCCATTCAAAAGGGAGGATTCTCCGAACAGACGGGTGTTATATCTGATTCGGGCAACTGCCGTTACTATGTGCTGCTGTAGATGTCGCTTTAGATATCTAATAGCAGTGGAAACATTATAAGGCTGATTATCTATATGTAAGTAGGTATATATATAACTGGAGAAACTGACTGACTGACATATAAACGCTCATCCCAAACAATTAGGACTAGGAGCGTGAAATTTTGCACAAGGTTTCCTTTCCTTTTATAACGTAGGCGAGCACTAAAAGGCCACATGACATACACGGTACGATTTGTCTATACGATCCGTCGCTTCAGACCGATCGTAACGACGAATCGATAATGTTTGTCGAGTTAAATCGTTAACGATCTTGACATACACTATCGATTCGTCGGATCGCACAGACAAATCGACTGTGTATGAATTCACCCCATAGGAGGATGAAAAGGGGGTCCAATAAAAATAATTATTTTTTTATTTAGACTACTTTAGGTCCACGGGTTATCACAAAGAGACTTTTTTTTATGGTTTATTCAAGAAAATTTAAATAAATATTTTCACGTATGCCAAACTGCAGTACAGTTTGTCGGCAGTTTTCGTGGATAGTCTTCTTGATTAACTAACAAATGACTTAAAAACTATGTGTGTTTGTGTGCCGAAACCTACCTTCACGCGGGCGAAGCTGCTGGCAGAAGCTAGTACTTTTATAATAAGCCTTATAATGTTCCCACTGCTGGGACCCACTTCTCTCTAGGAGAGGGAAAGCGCTTTAAACCACCTTTTCTTGCCAGGAACAACACCAAGTTGATACTTTGGGGCGGCAGGACAAAGAAGTATGCTTTAGACGTTAAGGATTACGTTCTACACCCGGAGTACCAGGACAAAATAACTTCTGCCACCATTGCTCTAGTGGATCTCATCGCTTGGGGCGAATCTCAAATGAACGATTGGAAAGGTGATATTTTTTAGTTTTAATGGTTTATATCTATTGATACAAATTAGCTTGCACAACAATAAATTTTGTTGGTTTTTTTTTTTGACTAAAAACCCACTCCTGTTCCTTCGTTGCCTTCGTCCCAGGACCCCGGGTTTCGCTTTCACACTACCCATGGCCCCAGTAGGCTTCGACCCTGCTGGGCCCCTACGATTTCCTGACATCTCCCTGAGGCGCGTGTGGAACAATACGCGCCGTCGACGACTTGGACTCGGTCCGGACGGTTACCGGACGGTCGGACGGCGGGCTACCCATTGCTCGCCGTCCGCAAGCCCGCGCCTACGGTGGCCGGAAATCGGGATCGGAATCCCGGCGGAGATTTGGGCAAAATTAAAAGGGTGTTTTTTTTTGACAATCCAACATCGACTATGTGTTACGCAGTTATCTCACTGAAACAGGAATAGAAAAACTCAATACTTCATACGTTACATCGTTTACTATTTATTCATGTTGTTATTGTTATTTTTAGTTTTTTTTTTTATATTATTGTTTTGTTATTATTTTTATTTAATTCATTGCACGATGGTTTTTAAAATATTGTTTTTCTCATTTAAGTATATTCTGTGGCCAATGCTGCGGGTTACACATTGAGCCACCTTTTATTACTGTTTCATACTATGTAATTCGTAATGTGTAATCTTTATTTTCCCAAATAAATAAAATAAAAATACGCGAGCCGAGAATCGATCCCAGGACCTCATCCTTTGCGTGATGTTCAAAAACGCTTGGGGCCGATGAGATAATATACCTACTAATATATATTATTTGTTTTTTGCAGCGCCAGTTCTACCGATCTGTTTGCCAGTCAAGGGTTCCGGAACGTTCGAAAACACTATGTATGCTGCGAAAATGAGTGACGGTCAGTATTGAAATCATAATCTAACTTTTTTTAAATTATATAAACTAATGCTTGACTGCGATCCCACCTGATGGTAAGCAGTGATGCTGATGTAATCGTTGATGGTAAAGTAGGTACACTAGTTTATTATACATATACCTATTTACTCTAGCCTTAAGGACACCTAAATTATAAACGGACTGAAAAACCGGGGCTTGCGGACATCGAGCAATAGGTAGCTCGCCGTCCGGCCGTCCGCCAATTAACTGGACCGAGCCCATTCGTCAAAAGCGCGTAGTCGCCATGTCAGCAAACCGTAGGGACCCAGCAGGGCCGATGTCCACTAGCTAGGACCGCGGTGAATTTCTGAAGGGGAAACCCGTAGTCCTAGAACGCAAATGGCAACTGAAGGACACAGGTGTGGTTTTTGTCAGTAAAAGTATGACACCCCCTCCAGCTCCGCCTAAGGGCGGGAGATGTCATTGGATGATTTCCACACGTAAAAAAAAGCAGGCAAATGGTTCCAGTTTTTCGATATACGCGGTATAAAACATATACAATAAAAGGAACATAGCTGTGGTTTTAGTCAGTAAAGTCTGACACTGCCTCTCGCCCCGTCCAAGAGCGGGAGTAGTCTTTGGATACACCTCAAAAAAAGCTCGGTAGCAAAACGGTTAACTGAAAAACCCTTAACAAGGTCATTTACATACTTTCTACATAAGATTTAAGCAACGACAGTTACGACAGGCCTTTTTTGTGGCGTGGGGATGTCCTCTCCGCCAACACCTTCACTCGCATTACTGCTGTTTTTTTTTAATTGGTATAAACCAGTGCTTCACTGCGATCCCACCTGATGGTAAGCAGTGATGCAATCACTAGTTTATTACTAGTTAATCACTAGTTTATTAAGAGCCTATTCACTGTAGCCTTAAATACACCTAAATTATAGTTGGACCGGAAGACCGCAGCAGGCAAATTGTTCCAGTCCTTCGATGTACGCGATATAAACGACGAAGCGAAACGCTTAGTCCGGACCGTAGAAGTTTCAACAACGTAGGGGTGGATACTCGCCGTACGTCGGGTAGTTCGATGGTAGAAAGGATATGGCGGAATCAAGTCATGCAATTCCCGCGCACACTCTCCACCCTGTATAAGAATACCGATAGGCTGGCTACCCTGCGCCTGTGCTCGAGGCTTTGTAGATTGGACTTAACCAAATCTGGATCCCCAATTGTCCTCTTCGCACGCCTTTCCACTGAGTCCAAAGCTGCTGCTTCACAAAATGAGGTGACCGCTTCCAATTCCCTCTTGACCTGAACCAGTACCAGACACGAGAGGTCGCCGCCACCGATCGCCGTCACGAGGACACGGCAGCGCTCCGCCCAATCCAGGCAGACTTCCAGTGTAAGGCCCACCGTGTCCTCACACAACGTCAAAAGTTCAAAACCCGGGTGTTTCTTCCAGTAGAATCCAAAACAGGTACTTTTGAAACACCTAAATACGGTGAAGACCTGCGTCAGGCGGAAAGTGAGGACACCACGGCGTCTCTCTAACCACTCCTCGAAGAGAGGAATTGTCGTTGCGATTATGGCGTGCCCAAGCTACTAACAGGCCTACACTAAACTTAGACCATGCCTGAGGTAACGACAACTTCACGAACTGCAGAAGAGGTGTTATATGTCCATCAACGAATTACTGAAGTAATTCCGGAAAAAATTTGCATTCACAAAATATATTTTGACATCGATTTTTGCTAATAAAATTGATTGATTGCTACAGTATTAAGTTGGATGGCCTTCTGACCTAGTAGGCATGGGCTTGCGGACGACGAGCAATGGATAGCTTGCCGTCCGTCCGTCCGGACCGACTACAAGTCGTCGACGGGGCGTTGTGTTCCACTTACCTCAAAAAGATGTCAGCAAAAGCGTAGGGGCCCAACAGGACCGAAGGTTTTCTAGCTACAATTGTTATTGGTAACTATATTATTTCTATTCCAGCATACGGGATAATGGAAAAAGAAATTTTAAAAATGAAATACGTCGAGAACCCAGCTTGTGAAGAGTTTTACTATAAAAACCAAGTAAGTTATCCATCATCGATCATCGTCCTTCTGCCTTTCTACTTATTTAACTAAGTTATCCTAGTTAAGTTAACCCTGCAGTATGTTCAAAATTATATGTATCGGCCACTCTGAAACTATGCATTCCGAACTATTGCGCCTACTCGAAATAATACGCAATAGGTACGCATTCGCCATTACGATTTCTAAAGAATTACTGCACTAGCTCCGCTAGGCGCAGCCAATTTAATCGTTCGAAGTTCGAAGTTTGGAACGGTCAAGGTATCTAGTCTGATCAAGATATTCCGACTGTACCTACTGTAAGTTAGTGCTGGCATAATGATTATCTTCTTTTTACGCCTAATAAGCGAGTCAAGTGTAGCGTGTATTATATTTATAATCTACCGTCATCTCAGTCTTAACTCTCTTTTTTCTGTCATGGTGTTCGAAAAAGGTAGCTCTGCAATGGGCAGATGAATTAACACGGGTTGGTTTTATTCTGTAAAAGTCTGACGCTCCCTCTCTCTTTCCCTAGTGCGGAAGAAGTTTTTTGGTTATTCATCAAAAAAGAAAAGAAAATGATTAATTCTGATAAATAATTTCTCCATTAGTGATCTTTTAGGGTTCCGTACTCGAAGGGTGCCAACGGGACCCTATTATTAAGCATCCGCTGTTCGTCTGTCCATTTATCAGCGAGCTGTATCTCTCAAACCGTAAGAGGTAGAGAGTTGACATTTTCACAGAATGTGTATTTCTGCTGCCACTACAACAACAAATATGACTAGAAGAAAATTAGAATAGAGTTGCAAATTAAAGGGGGTTACTTTACAAGAAACGTTATTTTGTCACCGTTTCCTACTCACCTCTCAAAAATTGTGGCAATTTTTTTTCATACATGCCTTTTTTAATGATTTAATATTTTTATTTCAGTTGACATACCCCAAAATGAACCCGACAAATCCTCTATGTGCCGTATCTGAATTTTCGAAGAATCCTTGCGTTTGGGATGCTGGTACCGCGCTCATCACCAGACAATCGTGGGGATTCTGGAAACTGGTGAGTTAATTCATTTGGAATCTAGACGGATAGCTGTTAAGCTTTAGGGAACCGGTTTGGCCTGGCCAGTGCCATTAAGAGTTACAAGTTGAATGATAATATTGATAATAGTAGATTATGTGGGATAAAGGTATGTGGAATCCCGAACGAAACAAAGGTTGCTAAGTTTTAATCCCGAACGCAGTGAAAGATTTCTATAATTAACTCCCGAGCACTGCGAAGGAGCACAACACTTTATTCTTTTTTTTTGGTTACTGGCCAGTTTGATTTTTGAATAATCTCGTTTGATGCAGTACTCATATAATACGTTAGTGCAAAGATTTTTGCATAGGTAGGTATAAATGTTTGATCGGGTTTGTTACAGCTGGGTTTCGCCGTCCGAGGCCCCGGCTGCGGCGCTCCGACAAGGTTCCTGAACATACACGACTACATTCCTTGGATTAATGACGTCATTTCTGTGATGCCTTACGAAGAATCCGAGACCACATACAAGTTGGGACTGCGAAGACTTGGTCCTTACAAGCTCGTCATTTACAAACGTAAATAAGTTACCACTTCATAAATTGATAAGCAATTTCACTGTTCAAAGGTGCCTGCAGACCTATATCTACGAGTATATCGATATAACCTTTACAGGACTATCGTCGTTAGCGACAATTTGCGTTTTTGCGGGGATTTCACATTAAATAACACATTACATCTTCTTCCTTATCGATATCACTCTTGACAGAGTGGTCGTGGTCATCACTTCAGGTGTTGGCGGCAAGCTTCACAACACGCCTCAAGCTTCACACACTTCATAACTGATGGCCGCCTTCCTTGTGCATTCGTGCAGTGATGATGAGCCATTTACTGCCGCTTTAATTTGGTCAGTCCACCTCATAGGCGATCTTCCTCGTGGCCTGGTACCCTCAATCTTTCCCTGGACCACAAGTCGCTCAATAGCCACTTCCCCTCGGCGACATACACATTGCATATCAAATGGTAATCTTTCAAATAATACTATACAAATTCCCTTTAAAATTACAGCTAACGAAATTATTCCCAAAAGACGAGGACAGTGCATTAGGGGAAAACGAGGAGGTATCATGTTTAAGGACAGCGCAGAACTTCTGTGTAACAAGAACTTCGTGCAAGGTTTCTACTTTGTGAGTATTTCACCCTATTTTGTTTGACGTATTCGAGAGAACCAAATCAGAAGCGGCTCAAAGAGAGTTCAGTTCTCTCTTTGAGCCGCTTCTGATATGGTTCTCATTCCACCGTGTTGCAAATTCGAAACTTTTACCCTTTCTTTCTTCTCGTATCGATCTGACTCAAATTTTGTCCTACTAGTATTTAGCCACCTGGACAGCTCTGTCGTTGACCTTGTATAAGTCGTGGAAGGTGCAGGTGGTTGTGCATGCTGGGCAGGAAAGGAAGTGACGTGAATATTCTGAGAAGGGGCTCCACACTTTTACCATATTGTAATAACACTTGACATTGAAGCTTTTGTAAAAACGGGAACAATTTTTCAGACTTATATTATTACATACCTACCTACCTATTTTTAACCGACTTCAAAGAGGAGGAGGTTCTATGTTCGGTTGTATGTATGATGTAATGTGTTTTTTTTTTATGTATGTTCACCGATTTCTTGGTCAATTGTGAACCGATTTTGAAAAATTTTTTTTTATTGCAAGGTTATGCTTCCGAGTTAGTCCCATAGAAATATTGTTATAATCTGATCATGAACTTCGAAAATATGGAACAGAACTCCTCATAGGATCACAGCAGAACCGTCGTAACAAATAAAATTGCTTTGTTTGTACCTGTAGTCGATGACTGACTGAAAGTAGAGGGGGAATATATCGAACTGATCTGATGATGAAGCTTGAAGTTAGGCACCGGAACTCTGTAATAAATTAATGTAATCTAACCGTGTTTGGGATTATTCCGTGTCGGATTAGAAATAAATTTTGACAAAACAAAAGTCATGACTAACAGCATCTTAACACCAATTCTAATAAACGGCGAAAATGTAGAGTATGTTAATGACTACATATACCTGGGTAAGCAATTATCCTTTAGAGAGATAGATAAAGAAGAGGTGGAGAGAAGGATCGGCTCAGCATGGAAACGATATTGGTCATTAAAGCACATAATGAAATCTAAATTGTCTACCAAACTAAAACAGAAAGTACTGGATTCTTGTGTGCTTCCCTGCCTCACATATGGCTGCCAGACATGGTGCTTAACAGAAAAAACGGCTAACAAAATTTCAATCTGTCAAAGAGCGATGGAAAGGAGTATACTCAACCTTAAACTTTCGGACAAGGTGAGGAATACTGAAATTCGCAAGCGAACACAGATCACAGACGCATGATATATTGCGTCTGTGATCTGTAAGTGTAGTGTAAGAAAATTGAAATGGAAATGGGCGGGTCACCTGTCTCGCTGTGAGGATGGAAGATGGACTAAGAGAGTAACAAGGTGGAGAGGGCCCAGCACTGGCAAGCGACGTGTGGGCCGCCCGCTAAAGCGCTGGGCGGATGACATCCGTGCTGTCGCTGGTGGGAGCTGGATGAGGGAAGCTCAAGACAGAGAAAAATGGTCTACTCTGGAGGAGGCCTTTACCCGCACAGGGGTTCCCTTTAATTGAATGCTATACATATATTTTAACCGTGTTTGGGATTATTAGAGTTGTCATGAGATGCACTCTGGCTATAAGGTATTTATGTTTGGCTGAGGGGTACTTTTTAGTAGTGGTTCCATAACTAAAAAGTGCAAAATAAAATCTTAAAAAAAATATATACAACCGATTTCAAAGTAAAAAAAAAACACTGAAAAGTGCAAAATAACTTTAATTTCGGAAGTCGGTGTTAAATAACAAAGAGACAAAACTACTTATTATAGAAACACCGACTTCTGAAATTAAAATTATTTTGCACTATTCAGTGTTTTTTTTTACTTTGAAGTCGGTTGTATTTTTCTTTTGTAAAAAGTTTTTTTTTAATTTTACTGTATAGCGCCTATTACACCACTTGATATTCAGACAGTCTGAAAAAGAGCAACTTACGCTAATGTCGTGTAAAGGAGTGAAACAGAACGATGAGATAAATAGATAAACATAGACTAGGACTGTCTGAATATCGATTTGTGTAATAGGTGTGAGGAACGAAAGAATAATCGTTTTTTTTTTTTCGTTTTTTTTTCTTTTCTTTTTATTGAAACAGGTACATGCTAGATTAAACTAGAGGCGGTTAGTAAATATTGGTTTTGGGAAGCAGAGCAATCCGACTCGGATTGCATTCGCAACCACCACCCTGACTGTCTGTTTGTCGAAATTTACGAATGTCGAAAGTAAAGATTTACTTGAAATAGACGGTAAATTGCGAGATATTTTCACCAAGCCTCCACACCAATATTTAAAATGTTAATTGCTGATACACAGGTATAATTGATACCTATAATAACCAATTTAGAAGCCGTTTTTAGAAAAAAGTATTTTGTTTCCTTTTATTTGTTGTTAAGTTTAACGTATAGGACAAAAAGTAAAAACAAAACACACCCAATTTTATTCTCAGTTGGTGATATCGATGATGGCCGCGTTCACGTGCGCGATAGTTGAATTGGATGTGCACAGACAGAGTAACGCCGCTATTTGGGTTGAACACAACTGCCACAGAGACGCCATGGGCATGCATGTAGGGTTTAACAGACCTTCTAGAGAAAGGTAAGTCTAATACCAGAGAGATAGAGAGAGAGAGAGTATTGAGTATTGAGAGGAAGAGTGTTGAGTAATGGCCCATTACATTACCACACGCACAAGCTTCACCACAGTTTTGCCTGCGCAGCCTGGTTTTTAACGGAGCATAGTATAACTGTATTCAGAGTTTTATAAACCACACGCACGGTATTCCGTACAGGCCCGCGTAGGAAAAACGTGGTGAAGTTTGTGGATGTGGTAGACCCATTAAAAATAGTATGAAGGATTCTTAATTCTTGGGTCAATAAACCTGAATTTTGGCACAAATGCTAACCAAACTGAATGATAAAGATCGTCATTATTAGTATTTCAGGGTAGGACCTGAAGTGTCGTTTGTTTACGATGTAATTCAGTTAGAAAAAATATATAATTACATATGTCTATGCTGTTAAGGAATAAAATTGCGTGATAATGTTTACGACTTCAGTTTTTTTGTCATAGGGACCTACCAAACAGTTTCTTTCGTGTGATGTTGAAATTAAAAAATATGTATAATATAGTCTATCTTCTACAGAAGAAAAAGAAGCAAACACACAGGCCTTCAGTAAAGACTAGTATAAGATGAACTTTGATAAATCATATCAGAATTTTTTTAAAAATATGATTACGTAACTATTAATTTACCAATGCATTATCATAACATCTTTTCGGATAGTTGAAGTCTGGCTGATGTTACCACACCAACGTATTGAACAGGTGGCCATTATTATATTGATTTTCTAATTTTTTTAATGACTGATATGGAAGTATTTACGGTTCACAGAAGTGGCCGAGACTATTTGAGAATTGTTCTGTGGCGACCTGCATCAGATCTATAAGTCATATGTGTTGACAGACATGCGTCGCTAGTTATTAGACGTCTATGGGTTGTGTGGTCGTTGGTTTCTCCTTTTCTATAGATAACTAGCTTCTGCCAGGGGCTTCGCCCGCGTGAAAGTAGGTTTCTCTATACAAACTTTGGACCCCTGTTTCACCCCCTTAAAAGTTGAATTTCCAAAAATCCCTTCTTAGTGCTCACCTACATCATAAAAGGAAGCCTTGTGCAAAATTTCACGTTCCTAGTCCCAGTAGTTTCGGCTGTGCGTTGATATGTCAGTCAGTCAGTTTCTCCTTCTATATATATAGACTAGCACTTTGCCCGCGACTACGTCCGCGCACATCGCGTTTGGACTTCAACCCTTAAAACACTTCCAAACTTAAAGAGTAGATTGGAAAAGTTTATCACAATTTTATGAGATAAGGTTTTTATAAGCTTTCTTTATAAACAACATTCTTCGTAGTTCTAGAGGGCACTGCCAGAATTACCAGACTGCAAGGTGAGCTCACGCGCGAGCATGCCACGTAGAACTGCCCGTGCGAGAAACAGGGTTGGCGCAGGTCAACTCCAGCAAATTTAAGGGTTTGGCCCTGTGATTTATTTATTGTCATCGCAAAGCAAACTTTCAAAGGAAACTGTAGTCTTTTGAATTCAAAAAGAAGATCGTTCGGAATTAATGGAATACGCGGTATGAACCCTGTTTCTCCCTGGGCAGACCCGGTTAAAATAATATCCTCAACAATATTGCGGTGCAATGCTTTTACTTGCATCCTAGTACCATTACATAACTTCGCAGGCTTCAAGTTCCTGAGCAACATCATGGGTGTGCCCACACGCAGTGCAAGTTTATGGTATGGAAGGCCGGCTGGATTAATAGTGTTCAGAAACTCAACCGGATAGTGGACTGCTTCGTCTGCATTTACCACCGTGTCTATTGAACTATACACTATAGGCGTCAATATAGCTCTTTCTCTTAGCCATTCCATTGGTTTGTCTTTTATTTGAGAGATTTTTCAATCATCTCTTCGACTGTACTTACTACCGCGCATATTTTTTCTGTTATGACTATAACCCCATCTAATTCTTGGTACTTGCCGTTTCCTAATTGGAGTAAAAGTGCTGAAAATTCTCCTGCAGAGACGTCTCCTCTGAGATGTACTCTCATATTTTTCGTTAATTTAAGAATTTTAGTATAGGACCATAAGTGAGATCTTTTAATGCATGCTTTCATTTCATCCACTCGTGTCCGTTTTGGTATTGTTTTTAACTGGTAACGTTTGGCGAAAAAAGAAAAAACTCCTGCCAGCAATACTGTCATACCACCCATTAAGTTGTCGTTGCTTCGTATGTCCTGTAGACTTCTATTTAATGCTTAAATAGCTCTTTTATGCGCCATTGTGCTTTCGTCCCAGACTATTATTTTTGCTTTACGTAACAATTGGGCAAGATTACTTTGCCTGGAAATGTTGCACATTGGCGTCTCTACATTTGATAAATTAAGGGGCAATTTCAAAGCAGAGTGTGCAGTTCGACCACCTAACTAATAATGTGCGGCGATCCCAGAAGACGCGACCGCCAAAGCGATTCCGCAAGTACTTCTTACTTTTGCTAAAATTAAATTGATAAGATATGTTTTACCAGTCCAACCTGGTGCATCTAAAAAGAACATTTGAACTGGAAAGAATTTTTCTTTAATTTTTTCCACCGAGGGTTGCATAGACATAATGACGTACATAAGTCATAGTGACCTGAGTTCGCTCGTGTATGTATCTCGGCCCACCGGTGAAAAAGGACGGTAATACCACTATTTGACCCAGCTGATGAGCGTCAACATCTTGTCTACCGATAGCTATCGGAGCGTAACTTTGCCTGATTATTTCTAATGAAATTCAGTCTCTCAGTTTTTGCGTACTAATCTACCAAATATTGGCTAAAATGAGCATCAAAGTGAAGATGGTAATTTTCCTAATTTTCCCTGACTATGATGAATAAAAGCTCAATGCTGACACTGTCTTTTTCTGAAGTAATTTTGTTTCCGGGTCTCGCTGTGGAATAGCACTTGAATAACCGTCTTCTCCGTGGCTGAACATTACAGGATATTGCAAAGCATCGTATGAGCGATGTATTTCACTAATTATATCGCGACGCTCGAATTGTTGATCTAATAACACCAAAGCAACTTAATTCGTTTGTGTGGTGGTTGTTTTTCGGCATGTTCTAACTTGAAAGTTTTACAGGAGGAAGGAATTCTGTCAATGGTACTCTCTTCATGTCCCTGATATAAGGATTGACTTCGTGCAACATTTTCTGCAGTTGTTTTATTAAATTTGGTTTTAATTGCGGGAAATTACAGCATCTTAAATTTGCTTCTCTTTCATCTTGACCCACGATAAATTTGTAAAAACTGAGCTGTTTGACCGGGTTCTGACAATAAACTGGCAATTAAACTTGATAAACTTGTCCCTGTACTTTGAAGGTTGGCATTTATCCATCTCCACCAACTTGTTTCCCACCAAACGACGTCATTTGGAAACAATTGTTGTATTTACGAATGTTCGAAATAAAATGTTTGTGATCAGGATGGACATCCATTATCAAACTGTAAAGGGGTTCGGGAGGTGTACTCAATAATTTGAGTTAAACTTTACCGCTGCTGCAACACGTCTCAGGAGTTTCGTCCTTCCATTTAAACGCATTACACCAACAACATTTATGATTCATATCATCAATTGAAACTACATTATCAAATTCGTAATTTATTTCAGGTTTATAAATTCCTAAAAGATACTTGATCTTCCATGGCCGTTTAACAACACGTATATTGAAGCGGGAATGCGCTGCTCTGTGTACTTCAGGATGTGCTTGCTGGTAATTTTCAGCGGCTATTTTTCATTTGGCATTTCGGTGTGTTTTTTTTTTTGATAATTGCCTACAGCTTTCCGGTGTGCCAAAGAATTATTTTCTGAGTATATTTTCTGAGCTCGTCTAACTTGAATCTTCCTTGTTTTGTATGTATATCTGGTCCTCTTTTTTGTGATGCCGTAATGGATTGTGAAGGAATGTCCGTAGAAATTACTGAATATGAATTTAAGGAATTTAGTGGCACAATATCGTAGGTACTTCATCATATCTCGTTTTCTTCACATTTATGTTTTCCTCGTCAGAATTAACAACGCCTGTAGGATTAAGTTCTCCATATGAAAAGTAAGCATCGAAATGACCATTTGAAAGATTTTGTGTAAAGCGAAGACGTTTTATCGGGTAACCTGGAGTACCTGCATTTACATACATTTCACCGTTACGATAAACTTCGCAAAAACCATACCAACTAAATCTTACATCCAGTTACTTATCTTAATTTTATTATTATTCAAAATTTTACGTAAGACTGTTTAAAAAATACTGTTTTGTAATTAACTTTATGTTTTCGTTTGTACCAATTTGTGTCAGTAGATGTCGTTGTACGTATATAAATCACATAATTAATACGTTATTATAGGATTAGGTTATCACAATGGAAAAAGAATAAGATAGGAGGCAAACATGGATGATAACATTTCACCAATACAGGGATGAATATTGTATAATTGTTTGAGAAAGTATTATATTATATAAATTTTTTTACCCATATTTTTGAGTAAAATAAACCACTATGTAAAATCTTTCCGTAAAATTAATAATCGCTATTTGCTCTGTTAGAGCTTGTTTTTCTAATTTCTAACACCGAGTTGCGAGTAAATTAGGATGCGCAGTAAGACTTCAAAAATCCTGAACACGATAAAGAACACTTGACTCGACCCTAAACCGAAATTTGAGGGTAGTTTTGGAAAACGACTAATGCGTATCTTTATTATTTATTTAAAAGAGTATTCGTGCAAAGTTTCAAGTTTATTAACCCAAGAAATAAGATTCTCCCATACAAACTTTAACACCCCCTAAATCTTGCACTGGGGGGTTGAACTGAAAAAAAAATATCGTAAACTTTATAACTAATTTAGGTTAATATTTGTACTAAGTTTTGAGTTAATTGGCCCACGAAAAAAAAAAATGTATACATACGAAATCCCCCTTTTTTACCCCCTTAGGGGCTGAATTTTGGAAAATCCTTTCTTAGTGCTCGCCTACGTTATAAAAGGAAGCCTTGTGCAAAATTTCACGCTCCTAGTCCCAGTAGTTTCGGCTGTGCGTTGATATGTCAGTCAGTCAGTTTCTCCTTTTATATATATAGATTTAAAAGAGTATTCGTGCAAAGTTTCAAGTTTATTAACCCAAGAAATAAGATTCTCCCATACAAACTTTAACACCCCCTAAATCTTGCACTGGGGGGTTGAACTGAAAAAAAAATATCGTAAACTTTATAACTAATTTAGGTTAATATTTGTACTAAGTTTTGAGTTAATTGGCCCACGAAAAAAAAAAATGTATACATACGAAATCCCCCTTTTTTACCCCCTTAGGGGCTGAATTTTGGAAAATCCTTTCTTAGTGCTCGCCTACGTTATAAAAGGAAGCCTTGTGCAAAATTTCACGCTCCTAGTCCCAGTAGTTTCGGCTGTGCGTTGATATGTCAGTCAGTCAGTTTCTCCTTTTATATATATAGATTATATAGATTTATGTTATATGTTCTTTACCATTATTCCACCATTTCAAGTAAACATAGACATATACCTAATAAATTAGTTTAGAAAAGCATAAAGTAGGCGCAGACTGAGCCAACTAGCGGCGCGAATTCGAACTTTTTACCCCATAAATAAATTATTTACATTGAAGCTTCTGTACCTGCGCGCTCCCTATACATATGTTTATATAAGGTGTTTATAATAATAATAACTTTATTGAAACAATTAAAAACCTTTTAAACAAAGTTAAGACTTACATACATTACTTACATTAAATTTGAAAGGTATCTTCTAATATTAGGACCCTGCCTCCTAAACTAGGTAAGACCTGTGACTTAGGAGTCAGTGTTCTGCAGTTACATCGGATACAGTTCTGGTACGTTTTTTGCAAGTCTAGCCTTAAATAATATAAGTTTAAGTTATAAGTTTAAGTTTACCCTGTAGGTATAGTAAGGAAACGTAAGTGTATGTAGGTATATATATACTAATACGAGTAATGGTATTTATTTTATGTTCACAGAATGGCGTGTTTCTTATACTTCAAGACATCTGCTTTCATCGAGGTCCGGTTTTACTTTTCCTTCAAGGCAAATCTGGATATTTCGGTGTTTGGTACAGAAGAGAAGAACAGGCTCATCCCAAATCCTTTCAAGTCGACACAGTATACAACGAACTGGTGGCCCACTCCAAATCGGCTCAAGTTCAGTGCTTTCACTCCTGGAAAATTGTGGTGGTGGTATTTGTAAAATAAAAATGCCATAAAATATAACGTGGAATTTTTATTATGCCTGTATTGAACTTTTACATGTATGGCCAAGGCGGATCCAGGTTTATTTCTGCGACCCTTAACGGGATATGTGCGCCTAATAAGAGTCATGCACCCATGTGCCCCTCTGGATCCGCAAAAATTATAATAGCGGTAACAATATGTATATATTTATCCAACTATACTCATTGAAACCATCATTAAAACTCTTTAACTTAGGGCGGAAATCACCAATAAAACTAATCGCGTTTTAACGTTTAGCCGCTGTCACTAGTGTCACTTATAAAAATACAACAAAAGAAAAATACAAACAAGTCACACTAGTGAGTGACAGCGGCTAAACGTGATTGTGCGAGCCAAACGTTAAAACGCGATTAGTTTTGTTGGTGAATTCCGCCCTTAGAAACATAGTAAAACGTCATGTTTTTATTAAAGTGGCACATTTTAGCTCTTCTCTAAGTTAGGATGAGTATATTTGTGTAAATACTAGGACGTTCCCTAGGAAATAATGTGATTTGAATTTGGAATGTTAACATTCCACAACAAAAAATACTTTGAAAAAAAAATTAAAATGTACATGTATCTAACAAGTTTATTCAAGAATCAAACTGACCAACAAAAAAAGAATGTGGTTACTGACAAGTCCGTAAAAAAAGTAATGAAACTAGGCTTGCCTAACTATCGATAGTTGATGTATCGATAGTTGACCTCGAAAAATAGTCATAATATCGATAGCCCTATCGATACTATTGAAATTTTACAATACTATCGATACTACCGATAGTATCTATCCAAGAAATTGAGCAATACTATTGATAAAGTGCAATACTATCGATAGTATCGATACTATTGGGTATAGATACTATCGATAGTATCGATACTATCACTATTATGGTGTATTTTACTGCAATCACTGTCGATACTGTCGATACTATCGGTACTATCGATAGTTTTACTACATCGATATTTTACCAAAATTTAATAGTATCGTGTTGGATTCAAACCTTTATTAGCGTTTTATGCACAAAAAGTAAAGTAAACCATCGAATTTACTAATTAATAATATTATCTTTGTCACTGACTGTTTTTTTAAATGGGTAAGTAGTAATAATCCTTGCAACATTGTATGTTTACTTATAATTAATACAATAAGAAAGGCGGCATTTTGTACGTTTTTTTCATATTACAAAGCTGTTTTAAGTTGTAAGTTCATAAAGTAATAATTGCCGACTATATTGTTGATATATAATTTACTTATTAATAATCATGAACTAATAATGTTGACTAAAATTCCGGTGCAATACTATTGAACTTTGGGTTAATATCGATGTAGTATAACTATCGATAGTACCGATAGTATCGATAGTATCGACAGTGATTGCAGTATAATACACAATAATAGTGATAGTATCGATACTATCGATAGTATCTATACCCAATAGTATCGATACTATCGATAGTATTGCACTTTATCAATAGTATTGCTCAATTTCTTGCATAGATACTATCGATAGTATCGATAGTATTGTAAAATTTCAATAGTATCGATAGGGCTATCGATATTCTGACTAATTTTCGAGGTTACGATAGTATTGACAACCTATCGATAGGATATCGATAGTAAGGCAACACTAAATGAAACAGCGGAAGCTACAAAGAAAACTAAAATTATAAGTTTTTAAATCTTAGAGTAGTGAATTTTTTGTTTAAAATCTCAAAACATGTTCAATGATAGTTAACATTATTAACTTGTAAATAATAACTATATTTCTCTAACGTATATAATTTATTTCAGTATATTGTGTTTTACACCACCTGCTCGATAATGCCCTTTTGTATGTCATACAACCCTCACCTAAAGCAAGTCATTCTGTCCCTAGGGATCTAATGTAGTTTGAGCGTTCCCTAGGGAATGATCTGATTTGAATTTGGAACGTCAAAACCATTTGAAAAAACTAATTTATACACCACTAATTTTTATTAGTACAAATATTTAAAGGGTTTATTAGAAAAGGTCTTGTTATTATTTCAGTAAAATCTCAATAAATAATATTCATAAACAGCAAAATTATTATTGTTAATATCCCAAAATGTCACTCAATTTATGTAAATATTGTACAGGCTATTGATTATGAATTAATAAATGACGATCAAAATGGAAAAAACATGCGCGTAGTATTTTCTAGTAGGAATTCTTATGAATGATTGATTCTATTATGAATTTACCAATTATAACGAATTTTCGTGGACAATTTTGAGATTCCGTTTTTTTATTTTTGACTACAAACTATGGTCAGCAACGGGTACGGATAGAGTCACATTTTTTTTTGTACTAATTAAAAAATAGGGTGTATTGTTAAAGTTATTATATAATTATATTATATTATTTAATCATATAATTTTATTCAATTAAAATAAAATATTAAATAACAGCAGCAGTAGAATAAAATATCGCATTAGAAAAAGAATTTTGAAGGTAAACATTGTTGGGAAAACACAAGTTAGGTTACTTCGTCCAATGCACCGAGCAACGATAAACATAAACATGATCTTCGTAGTGGATAAAGTAACATCGCTTAATTCACACCAGCCACACACAGCATCTAATGCCTTGAATACACGTTACGAGTAGTCACTGAGAAAAAATCTTAAGATTTTTATAATTCCTAGCCCTGACTTTATCACTGCTGGGCAAGTAGGTACCAAAACTGTTGTTGCGACATACAGGAATACTTTTATTGTGGAATCGTCCAACTTTCACCACGGAACCTTCAGCCATCTTCTGTATAGCGTCTGATGAAGTGCAGGCGATCCCACAGCACGCCTACGATGTTATGTGCTGAAAATCATCATCATCTTTAAAAGGAATTAATTGCGTGCTGGTGCTGACAAAAGATAGTGACCAGTTTTCCTTTTTTTTTATTTTTAGGGTTCCGTACCTCAAAAGGAAAAATGGAACCCTTATTGGATCACTTTGTTGTACGTCCGTCCGTTGTTGTCTGTCTGTCAAGACCCTCTATCTCGGGAACGCGTAGAAGTATTAAGTTGAAATTAAAACCACATACTCAGGTCTGCGGTCCCTTGACGCTGTAACAATCAATCTTATAAGTTAACGAAAAAAAAGATACGGCCGTTTATGTCGCAAAAACGTATATTTCGACACTCTCAAGGGAATAAAAATTCAAGGGTTGACCTAGAATCCTGAAATTTGGCATGAAGCAAGGCTTCATAGCACAAGTTTAGGAAAAAATCTGAAAACTGTACATTTGTTGTTACGTAACAACAAAAAAAAATTGCGATTTTAATAATCTTCGTAACTTAATTCGGGTATTGAACTGTTTCCATAGGTAACTTTGTACGGAATCGGAACCCTTAGTTAGTAGTTTAGTCGCACTTGACCTTTATCTAACCTGACGGTCAGTTTGATGGTTGAACAGTAGCGATAGTGAGACAGTCGAGTGACATGTCATGTTCGGCAGTGTTACCGCGGCCCTGGAGCCTTATTACATGTTAAAATGTCAGCGTGCGAGCAAGAGGGATGGAGCTAGACACACTATATAGCTCCATCACTATAACAGTTCAGTTTAGGTCGTAAAATGGATCGCGGTAAGAGCTCTTGGTTGGGCCTCTGAAACGCAAAGGGTAACTGAAGGAAAACAGGTGGGTTTTAGTCTGTAGAAGTCTACACGCCTTCTCGCTTTAACCAGAGCAGGAAAAGTTATTTGATGAATGCCCACGTAAGCCTAAGGCATTAAGTCCGCCTTTTTACAGTGTTTCTTACATAGATTATAGGTATCTATGGTTTCTTACTAGTGCATACAGTTCCCTATATTTACTATACTCTTTGACTTTAACTTACTATACATCTCTATTGACATGTATATTTTTATTTTTTATCAGATCTTCTAAAAAAAAACTTAAATATTAACTAAATTATACTAAAACCTAACTATGTATATAAATAAATTACAAAAACTATATATATAATACAAAGTACACTCAGCCGTCGAAGTACTCCTCCAGATCGCTGTCATCCAGAAATGTGCTCAGAAGACTGGCAGCATTGCCACGTTGAATGGCAATGCTGATTCTTTAAGCGAAGAATGAACCAGCCCTCATAAAATTTTATTAATAAATAATAAATAAAAAGGCACTGTCCCGCCACTGTACTCAGTCCGTGTAACCAAGACACAAATTAAGTCACAGTCAAGGCAAGCGATAAACAACTCGGTGGGAAAAAGACCCATCTTACCGTAAACACGAAGATATCGTAAACATACACAGCCTATATCTAGTCCGTCCTTTCTCGTAGCCAGCCGTTGTTCTTCAGTTTCATTAGTGTGTGAGAGTGATACCAGAAGATTGATGATCCCTGGAATTTACAGAAACCAACATGGCGGATTTTAAGAGTCACCTTATATTACTGTTACTCGCTATTCATAGTAAGTTTTTAAGCTTAAGGTCAAAGATAGCCCGCGAAAATCAAATTTTCTTATTTATATGCGTTTTACAGGTCAGCGTCAAGTTCAGAAGTCAGAAACGTTTATTTCAAATAGACCTTTTACAGGCACTTTTGAATTGTCAAATTGTAGGACAGTTAAAAAAAAGTGAAGCTAAATTGCACGTTCCGTAGATCTCTATGGAGAAGAACGTGCAAGAAACTCCATGGACACTCTTTTAAATCCTGTCTATTATGAGTTACATAAACCTTGGTTACATAGTAGTATGTTTGTAAAATATCATATGACCGACAGAGGATTGTTTTGAGGATTTTAATGATTATAACTCAGTAAAGCCACATTTGTTACGGCCGCGAATCAGTTCGCCTTACAACGAACTGTAAATAAAAAAAATCTTACGCGTTACCCTGGAGCTCATTGAAGTTTATTATGTCTAAAGAATGGATGTTACTTATTATAAGTTTTTCTAAACCCTTGTATACGGGGTCAGATTAATTAAACTAGCCGAACTCCGCAGATGTGATAGGTACCAAATTTTTGTTATCTAACGACGGTAAAGAATAATCATAAGAGTAATCATAGTGGGACTCAGGCCTCCGCTCTATGAGAGGGATCGGGTCATAATCCACCACGCGGGCCCAGTGCAGGTTGATGGATGTCACATGTCTTTGGTTCTAAGTGGTTCTCTATGGCAAACCGATTTCCTAACAATATTTTTCTCCATGGTTGTGAAAGCATTGGTGATGAAATAAATTACATAAACTAAAGTGTTCGCTTGGGTTTGAATTCGCGACGTAAGACATTGTAAGTCAGAACTGTTAGCTGCACCACCACGGCTCAAAGAATAAATAATGTTAACATTACAGATATAGCCTTTTTTAGGGTTCCGTACATCAAAAGGGAAAACGGAACCCTTATAGGATCACTTTTTTGTCCGTCTGTTTGTCTGTCAAGACCGTTTATCTCGGGAACGCATGGAAGTATTGAATTGAAATTAAAACCATATACTTACTCAAGTTTGCGGTCTCTTGACGCTGTGAAAAAATCAAATTTCTAAGTTAACGAAAAAAAAGACACGGACGTGTATGTCTCAAAAAACGTATATTTCGACACTCTCGAGGAAATCAAAATTGATTGGGTACTTCCCGTTGACCCAGAATCCTGAAAGTTTACATAAAGCAAGGTCTTGTAGCACAAGTATAGGAATAAATCTGAAAATGTAAATTTATTGTTACGTCACAACAAAAAAAAAACGATTCGGAAAAATCTTTGAGACTCAATTCGGGAATTGAACTGTTTACATAGGTAAGTTTGCACGGAACCCTCAGGGCGCGAGTCCGACTCGCACTTGCCCAGTTTTTTTAAATAGTCAGATAACTTTTTAAACTGTTGGTTGTTGTAAAGAATGAATAGGTTACTTCTAGGCAAGCGTGCTCTATCGTCGACTACATCATCGTTTACATATAATATATTACATATTACATATAATATGTATAGCAATTAAAATACACTATTAATTTTTAATTAGTACAAATACTTATTAGAAAAGGTCTTGTTATTGTTTAAGTAGTCTCAATAAATAATATTCATAAACAAAAAGTTATTAGCGTTTGTTTAGATCTCAAAATGTCACTCAATTTATGGAAATATTGTACAGGCTATTGATTTATGTATGAACTAGCTTCTGCCCGCGGCTTCACTCGCGTGAATGTAGGTTTCTCCATACAAACTTTGGACCCCCATTTCATCCCCTTAGGGGGTGAATTTTGAAAAATCCTCTCTTAGTGCTCGCCTGCGTCATAAAAGGAACCCTTGTGCAAATTTTCACGCTCCTAGTCCCAGTAGTTTCGGCAGTGCGTTGATATGTCAGTCAGTCAGTTTCTCCTTTTATATATATAGATAAATGACACTCAAAATGGAAAAACACTGCGCGCAGTATTATATTTTCTAGTAGCAATTGTTATGAATGATTGATTCTATTATGAATTTACCAATTGGGACAAATTCTCGTAGACAATTTTGGGATTTCGTTTTTTCTACTTTTGCCTACAAAAATATTATCATTAATGGGTACGGATAGAGCCCCATTTTTTTTTTGTACTATTTAAAAAAAGGGGTTATAAAAATTAAAACTGGTCACTAACTTGTTTTGTCACTCATCACCAGCTTCTAAATTCATTCCTTTTAAAGATGACATCTTATTTTCAGCACGAAACATCGTGGGCGTACTGTGGGATCGCCTGCACTGCTCATCAGACGCCACACAGGAGATGGCTGATGGCTCTGTGGCAAATATTGGTCGGTTCCCCTGGCTGGGCGTCGTGCAACACAGCTTCTGTTAGTACTTATACTCCATTTCAGGGATCGTTAACATTTAGTGTGCAAGTAACAAAAAAAAAAAAAAAAATTAATTGAGTTGTAATCGTCAGTGGCGGATTAGGCCAGCGCGGGGTCTGTGGCAAATTCGATCAAGGGGCTCCCTGCGTAGACCTTTTTTATTGAGATAGATTAAATATTTTGTGTAAATTTAGATTTCATGTAGTATATAGATACTTTGACTAATTTTGGTTACCATCCATTTGGTTTGGATCCCCAAACGCGCGGCCCCTGAATGTGTGGGGCCCGTAGCATTTGTTGTTGTTTTGTTACATGGCTAATCCGCCACTGGTGTATGGTGTAGGAAGAATTTATGATACTTTAAGTTTATTTCAACAGTTATTGTTGATTTTTTTGCCGGTTACCGGCACGCAAGCAGACAAGGTGGATGGCCCAAACTATATTCCTCTTTGTTTTGTCTATGTGACATATCCCTAAGTTACCTAAGAGGTTAAATGGACCGTTATCATTTCCCCATGTTTTAGACATTGGCGGAAAGGTTAATTACGCTGTCACCGGGGCGGTACTCATTCATCCTGCATTTGCCATCGCCTCGGCTGAAGATATCGCCAAAATACACCCTGATCAGATCCGGTAAGTAATATATCAAATTGACTATAAGCATCACCTTCACTGCAGAACAGGCCTATTTCGGCCCTCCGCGGTACTTCAGCTGGTGTGGACTAAAAATATATATCCCTCTTGCTTGTGCGGAACGCTTATCTCAGGTGTTTGTAAGAGTTCGATAGAGAAAAATATATATTTTAACTGGTAGCCAAAATTGTAGGTGTTCCCATCAAAACATCATGGCAGGCCTTTTTCGGCCTACTTACTACGCACTGACGCGTGACAGTGAAATACATTTGCTTAGTGAGGCAGTGGGCCTATTTCGGCCCGCCGTCCCAACAGGCAGCAACCAACCCGACGCCGCACAGAGCGCGCATCCCGCCAGATTGTGCTATCTAGCTGATCTAACGTAGCGTTCGTTTGATATAATCAACGATAAAGAGCAATAAACAAAAATACAAATTTTGAAAAAAAAACTGAGTTAGTTCTGTTATTGGTAGTAACAGCAGTGATGGAATATTTTCTTCGGTAAGTATTAAATTAGCCGTTCGCGAGCTGCTTGCGAACTGCACGCGTGCATTTAATGTTCGCGCGCAACTCCCTCGCAAGCTACGCGCCGTACTCGAGCGAGAAAAGTGTGAAATAAAAAACTTTTTACAAAAAAAATAACCGACTTCACTAAAAAAAACACAAAAAGGGTCAAAACAACTTTAACTTCGGAAGTCGGCGTTAAATAAGAAACAAACAATAGTGAGAAAGACCGACATCCGAAATTAAAGTTATTTTGATCCTTTAAGTGTTTTTTTTTAGTGAAGGCGGTTATTTTTTTTTTGTAAAAAGTTTTTTTACGGAATTCTCAACGCGCGAGGCCAACTCGAACTTGACCGGTTTTTTATCTCTAACGTGTGTGCAAAATTTCTTGATGATCAGACGATTAAGTAATAAAGGTGTGAAAGCGTAACAAACTTATATTCGCTTTGTGTAATATTTTATTATCAGTTTGAGTTTTTCTTCCAGGAACAACACGCAGTTGATTCTTTGGGGCAGCAGATCAAATAAGTACGCTTTGGACGTTAAGGATTACATTCTACACCCGGAGTACCAGGACAAAATAACTTCAGCCACCATTGCTCTAATAGACCTCATTGCTTGGGGCGAATCTCAAATGAACGATTGGAAAGGTGAGATTATTTATATATTTACAGCGTAATCTTGATTATCTAAGTAGGCCCTGGAAACCTCTGCTGCTGATAAACCATGAGTTCCCGAGAATTTTGGTTTGAAATGCATCTATTACTGAGAATAATAAACTTCAATATCCGAGATATCTTTTTGAAATTTTTCTGTTTAATTTTATACTTGGGACTTCTAAGTTTAAAGCTTCAGTAAGTGAGACGATAGCACATCACACTATCATATCATATCACACTAATATTATAAAGATGCAAGTTTGTGAGTTTGTGTGTATCACAGTACTTGCTCTAGGAAGTGTGCAGGGACTAGAGACTTTAGAGATGTGTACCACAGTACCTACTTGCTAAAGGGAGTGTATAGGGACTGAAAAGTTGTGGATGGCAGCACAGAAATGTTTTTTTAGGGTTTCGTACCTGAAAAGGAAAAATCGGAACCCTTATAGGATCATTTTGTTGTCCGTCTGTCTGTCTGTTAATCTGGCTGTCTGTTTGTCAAGACCCTTTATCCCGAGAGCACGTGGAGGTGTCGAGTTGAAATTAAAACCATATAATTACTAATTAAGTCTGCAGTCTCTTGAAGCTGTGAAAAAAACAAATTTCTAAGTTTAAGAATTGAACTATTTACTTATACGTAAGTTTGTACGGAACCCTCAGGGCGCGAGTCCCTTCTTCCCCTAGTTGCTCCTTCTTTCCAGTGGCCGCGGTAACTCTTTCGATTATCCCACAGCCCTTGCAGGTATAGGTCTTAACTCCCAACTAGCCCCGTCACTCATACAGACATCTCTTTGAGACGCATGTCGGACATGACGCACAGTCTCTCTTTACACTCTTTTAACAGTTTAGTTAAAGTCGGACGGCGCGGCGAGCTACCCATAGCTCGCCGTACGCTAGCCCGTGACCCTTATCCCTAATAATGATTTCTATCGTTTTATCTGTGTAGCACCGGTTCTACCTATCTGCCTGCCGATCAAAGGTTCTGGAACCTTCGATAAAATGTTCGCAGTAAAAATGGGGGACGATGGTAAGCAGATATTTACTTTACTAGTGTGAGATTGTACGGAAAGCACGAATGTACAGCTTTGTTGTGCTCCATGAGCTAAACTAAAGGTAGGTCTTCGCTAGAAGAGCCGAGCACGAGCCGAGCTCAAATTCTTGTAATGTGGACCGACTCTAAGGAGCCGAGCACCAGCGACACTACTCGAATTTTCTCTGGCGTCGACCCACCTTAAGCATTTACGTTGAATGCTCCAGAGTATACCGTAAAATTCAAATTTTCGAAAGTTTTTTTAAATTTGCCGATCAGTTTCGGATATTATGGTAAAAAATGTGTATTTTCGGTAACGACATGTATGTATTAAATAAGAACTATTCTCATTATAACTCTCTAACTTAGAGACACTACTCAAAAAACGTACAAACGTAACATTTGAATTTTGCGAGCTACCTTAAAGCATTCACCTTAAAAGGAACTGCTATTTAGTGACGATTTCTAGGACAATTTACACAAACCACAAAACTCGGATTATCTCGAAACCTATGAGTTTCAGTCAAGGATTCTTCGGTAGCTTGATTGGACAAACAATGAGTAAAATAAAAAATAATGAAGTCGGTTAAAAATGTTATCCACAATCTTCGTTTGGCCTACTTTCTCTAAACTTTTTATTATCATTGAAATCCTACATCAGTGATATGGCCAAACGAGGATTGACATATCATCAAATGTTAACGTTTAAACGATCTGGCCAGTTTTAGTTGGCCATATCATGAAGTGATCAATTCTAAGATTTGGCCCCGACATAGGTTCCTTGTCTAACTATTTACCTAAATATTTCTATTTCAGCATACGGCACAATGCAGAAAGAAATTTACAAAATGAATTACGTGGAAAACCAACCTTGTGAAGAGTTTTACTATAAAGCCCAGGTATGTTTAGCATAAACTTAACATTGGCTTTATAGTTTATATAATTGTGTACTTAAATCGATAGGTAATACTATCGAAAAAAAAATTCGATCGCGGTGGCCAAACACAACAGAGATTAGCCAAGTGTGCAGATGGTATTATAGTGCACAACTTGCACAAGCGTGTGTACAAACATAAATACACTCTCAGTACCTAGCTATTTCACGAATATGACCACTCATGTAAGACCAAAATTATCATGAAATGGTAGAACACATCATGAAATGGCCACATCTGACATCATCATAATTTCAGCTGAAAGACATCTCTCACCAGCTCCCCTAGCCAAGTTACAACCGTTTCGTTTCGATTCTCTTTTCGTCGATCGCCTCGAGTAGGCCACGCCTCCGATTCCTTTATTCTGACGTCATCTCGACGCTCAGACACGTGGTCAGAACAAAGGAATAGGAGGCGTGGCGGACTCGAGGCGATCAACGAAAAGAGAATTAATACGTAACGGTTGTAACTTGGCTAGGGGGGCAGGTCATCGGTCCACATTGTGGGAGGCCTACCAACGCTGCGTCGCGAGGTGCGCAGTGACACACAACTTTAAACAATTTGCACCCTTGCAAAGCGAAACCAGGGAAATCGCCTAGTACCTACCGTTTAAATATATTATAATCTATGTATTTCTTTTACTATTATCTATATTTACAGCTGTCTTTCACCAAAATGAACCCAATAAACCCACTGTGTGCGGTTTCTGAGTTTTCCAAGAAGCCTTGCGTGTGGGACGCCGGTACCGCGCTCATCACCAGACAATCCTGGGGATTCTGGAAACTGGTGAGTTAGTTCATATAGTTTAGGATGTCCTATTTTTAAGCACCATAATCATAATCAACAAACAAACACAACACAACGCGAACAAGGGTGGATCTGATATTGGTAATTGATAAAGAATTAATCCCTGTCCAGACAGGCAGCAGGGTCTAACGGGGCCAGGGCACAGGCAGAAAACCTTGCAGACTAGTAACAGGGAAAGGATCACCCTGTTATAAATCCTGGATCCACCCTTGAGCACTTTGTTTACGACATAACATCGCATTTTACAAGACGTCACGCCACGACATATTTGTGTTTTGACTCTGTTCACGATTTACCATCACATTACTTTACAAAAAGTTTAAATAAATAATAAAGCTTGTAGGTATGATCAGGGGCGCCGACTCCGTGGGTGCTCGTGGGCTCGAGCACCCATGAGAAATAAACAGTGGGTGCCGAGCACCCCTGAGAATAGACATCAAAAAACAGATCAGTAATCGCCTTTTAAGGATGGGCGATTTTTCATTACCCGACGAGCCATTTAGCGTAGTGTTTTATAGCACCGGTTGAGACGCAGAGTCGCGGGTTTGATTCCCGCACCAACACAAATGTTTGTTGATGATACAGATATTTGTGTTGGGTCTGGGTGTTTGTGGTACATTCATGAAGCTTTTAACCAGCTCGGAACGTCAGGGTGACACGAACAATCCTATAATATAAGTAGTTAATGTAGTTATTTAAATAAATTCTTTTTCTTTCTTTCTTTTTTTCTTTCTTTCGTATTTACTTAAATTTTATTATATTTTCTATTTTCTTTCGACTGTATTAAATTTTTCTGTTTTCTCGTTGAATTTGGATAATAGTTCACTTGTGTCTTGTATATTTTCAAACTTGTACTTGTTTTAATTTAATTGTTAAATTTTTCTTTTTCTCAGTACTGTGCACCTCTGTAAGTGACGAATTCACTATGTCTAAAAATGTTTGTTATTTTTTTTCTTTTGTGTGTGTTTTAGTGAGTAAGTCGTTGAGGTGCCTACTCAATAAACAAAATAAATAAATTCGTTGTTCCGCAGTATGTAAGTAGGATATTTATTTATTTGTCGGTCGATCACTGTATATTTCCCTTCTCACACTTCGCCACTTTTTCGAGTGATCAAATGAGCATGAGCACCCATGAGGTTTTCTAAAAGCCGGCGCCCCTGGTTATGATAAAATCATTCTTCGTTTCTAAGAATCCGTTCCTAGGGTTTCCACAAAGATTCTAAGTTCTTAAATAATCTCACGATCTATTTGTTACAGCTGGGTTTCGCCGTCCGAGGCCCCGGCTGCGGCGCTCCGACAAGGTTCCTGAACATACACGACTACCTTCCTTGGATTAATGACGTCATTTCTGTGATGCCTTACGAAGAATCCGAGACCACATACAAGTTGGGACTGCGAAGATTGAATCCTTACAAATTGATCGTGTATAAAGGTAAATAACTAAATAAAACGGGCAAACAAGCAGTTTAGGGTTCTTGTAGTCGATTATGAGTTTACGAGCCCTAATGTATAACTATAAAAATGACGAAACACTCAGGGCGGATTCACCAATAAAACTAATCGCGTTTTAACGTTTGGATCGCATAATCGCGTTTAGCCGCTGTCACTATGTGTCACTTGTCTGTATTTTTCTTTTGTTGTATTTTTACAAGTGACACGAGTGACAGCGGCTAAACGCGAGTATGCGAGCCAAACGTTAAAACGCGATTAGTTTTATTGGTGAATTCCGTCCTTAAGCAGATAAAATTTTGCAAAGGTTTGCGCCATCTTGGATTTTGATTTCCAGCTATTATTTTTTAAATCATACTTCATGTACAACAGTGGACTGCTGCCGAGTGGATTGATTGATAAATACGAATACTAAATTAGTAGGTTCAACACGCTATGATTTCGGGTTTACGGAAGACAAGCAATAGGTAGCTCGCCGTCCGCCAGTTTAATAAGGACCGAGCCCGAGTTGTCGACGGCACTTAGTTTTCCACGCGCTCCTTGAAGAGAATTCAGCAAAACGTGGTAGTGGCCCAGCTGTAGGTCTTATGGCCACTAAAGGGCCACGGGAAATTTCTTAAAAGGAAACCCATGATCCTAGACTTTAAAACAAGAAACATAGGTGGGTTTTAGTCAGTAAAAATCTAACACGTCATTAGATGATTTCCCACCTGCCAAAAAAAAACACTATGATCTTCTAACCATCTAACGACATCGAAGCCCATCAAATCTACGAAGTTTTACTCTACATTTCTTTTTTAAATTACAGCACAGCAAATTATTCCAAAACGACAAGGTAGTTGCGTAAGGGGAAAACGTGGCAGTATCATGTACAAGGACAGTCAAGAACTTCTGTGTAATAAGAACTTCATACAAGGATTCTTTTTTGTAAGTATTTCAAAATACAGGGGCCGCTTTAACGTTAAGAGGCCCCGGGAGGCGGATCTTTGCGAGGCCCTTGTCCTTTACGCCACAGTTTAGAACTGTGTTTTTGCAAAGTGAGTTAATCAAAAATACTTCTACATACAACATATTTCTTATGAAAGGTTAAGATAAAAAGTTTGAAACACTATCTTATCTAACTGAGTTGTAGCGCGAGGCCCCTACAAGAGCGAGGCCCCGGGCCTGATTTTTAATGAGTATAGGTGTGTAAATACATACACAAATATATTTTTTGTTACCATACTATCCGATACTGCAAATTGCAAAAAAAAACTATCGAAAATTTCGCGGAAATTTCCTTTTCTGAACAAGGATTTTTCGCAGATTTGTCTTCAACTACAATTATTTTCCTAGGTTATGAAATGAGTCTATGTCTGTAACCTTGGTTCTCCTGCAGATATCTTCATTTCTGACGTGATTACGCAAGGAAACTCCGAGCATAGCCCTTTCCATTGCCCTTTGAGTGACTTTAAGATTTCTGATGCGGTCTTTTGTAAGCGACCACGTTTCGGATCCATATGTCATCACAGATAGCGTTGCCAGGCGTCCGGATAAAGCCGGACAGGGTCAAGCTTTTTAGTTGCCTGTCCGGACGGCTTTTGTTAGGCTTTTTAAATTAGACATTTTTTTTTTAGATTTTTCATGTCTTCTACTTTATCTTGTATCGCATTGCGGAGTGGACTAGAAATTATAGCAGCCAATTTTATTGTGTTGTTTCATTAGAATTAAAAAATAGTCAATAATAAAAGAGTCGAGTTTGATTTTAATAAAAATTGTCGGCCATTTTACTTAAATGTCCGGCCGATGGTCGATGGGGACGAAAGGTTCTGGAATGGCGACCACGTACCGGAAGACGCAGCGTTGGAAGGCCTCCCACAAGGTGGACCGATGACCTGGTGAGGGTCGCGGGAATCCGATGGATGCGAGACACACAGGACCGGTCAATAAGGCGACATTTGGGGGAGGCTTATGTCCAACAGTGGACGTCTGTCGGCTGAAATGATGATGATGATGATGAAATGAAGTATATTTTCTGATGCGGTTCGCAGGTAGTAATAACGGTGATGGCCGCATTCACGTGCGCGTTAGTGGAGCTTGAAGTGTCCAGGCAGAGTAACGCCGCTGTATGGGTAGAGCACAACTGTCACAGAGATGCAATGGGGCCTCATTGGGGCTTTGACAGACCCAGTAGAGAAAGGTAAGTTCAATCATGCAAATACAATCAATCAATTTTATTGGTATTTTTTTTTTTCGGTGGGAAAATCATCTTATGACATCCTCCGCTCTTGGGCGGGGCGGGAGATAGTATCAGACTTTTACTGACTAAAAACCCACTCCTGTTCCTTCGTTGCCTTTCATACGAGCGAGATAGAGGAATGGAACTACCCTATATAGCTCCATCCTTTTAACAGTTCAGTTTAGGTCGTCAAATGGATTGCGTTAAGAGTTCGTGGTAAGGTTTCAGTTAGTTTGATATTTTCGCGTAAACTCTTGCGGTGCGGTGGCTTATTTGAATTCGCGTGAACTGCATCGGATCGTTTCACAATCGCATTCGCGTTTCGCTTCGTCGTCTCTATACCGCGTACGTCGAAGGACTGGATCAATTTGCCTGCTGCGGTCTTCCCGTCCGATTATACTTTAGGGTTCTTCAAGGTTAGAGTGAATAGGCTCTTAATAAACTAGAGCGCTTCACCATCAACGACTGCATCACTGCTTACCATCAGGTGGGATAAAAAATAAAAATTGCGTTGGATTGGCCACGTCATCGCATGAGTCTACTTAAGCCGTACATCTTCCCTAGTGATTTTAGTGGACAAAACCCTTAGGTGTCATGTGTGATGTCAGCAACCGTAACCACCCAGCAAGGTCGAAGCCTCCTGGGGCCATGGGTGATGCAAAAGACATCCCCGGGGCCCTGGAACAATGGCAAAGAATGAACAGAAGTGGGTTTTTAGTTAGTAAAAGTCTGACACGCCCTCTCGCTCCGCCCTTGGGCGGGGGATGTCATTAGATCATTTTACCACATAAAAAGAAACCCTGTATAGTTAACGAACGTAATTGTATGTAGGTATATAATGTACTTTTACGAGTCATCATCTTCCTGCCCTTGTCCCGTGTTATTTGGGATCGGCGCAACATGTTTTTTTCTTCCATTCTGCCCTGTCACTCGTCATGCTATCATTAACTTCCTTTTCTTTTATATCACTCTTCACACAATCCATCCATCTTTTCTTTGGTCTCCCTCTCCCTCTCCATCCATCCACATGTAAACTCATAACTCTTTTAGTAACATGCGCTTCATCCCTCCTCTTCACATGACCATACCAAGACAAACGATTCCCTTTCAAATTTTCAGTCACTGGCGCCACTTTCAAACTTCCCCTAATATACTCATTTCTCACTTTATCCATTCTTTACTTTTTTATTACTTTTACGAGTAATGGTATTTATTTAATGTTTACAGGATGGCGTGTTTCATGTACTTCAAAACGACTGCATTCATCGAATTCCGGTTTTACTTTTCCTTCAAAGCAAACATTGATGTGTCATTGTTTGGTACAGAGGAGAGGAAGAGGCTAGTCCCCAATCCATTTAAGTCTACACAGTATACAACGAACTGGTGGCCCACTCCTGACCGGCTTAAGTTCAGTGCTTTTACTCCTGGCAAATTGTGGTGGTGGTATTTGTAAGACGAAATATCTTGGATAGGAAACAGCCGAAGTTCAAGTCGCATATCGTGGCAAACGTATGTCCAATGTGCTTGTCATTTTCGCAGTGTCTAATGCGGGTCGTTCGTCGCTCCGATTGGCCCGCTCCAAGCTCTTAACCAATCAGAGAACCAAATACAAGTTGCACTCAAAGCACTATTTCGGCGTTCCAACTGTTTTAGAATAATACGTGAACGATTGCAAGATACTATAAGGCCAGTTCTTGTCCTTTCAAACCTGCCTTTAAAAACAACTAGAAAGCTATAAACAAGATTACTTTTCAAGCCAGTGGCGGGCTTAGGGAGTGACGATCAGGCACTTTAGATAAATGACTTTTGTTTTAGTATTCCCGGCATATGCTTTTCTACAAATGTATGGCAATGACATTACCTGCAGAGAAGACACATGAGAAGTGGTGTGACAGGCATTGCCCATTGTTTGGCAGCAATAATTATACAACCAGCAGGAACGCTAGAGAAAAATCATTTGTGTAAAGCGCAAAGCAACTTCTGTCGCCTTCAAAGGCGCTAGGCCCTTAAAAGGCGACAGAGATTGCTACAACCCAAAATATTTAAAATTCAAACCTAAGACCCCTCTCAAAATATTTAAAATTGAAACCTAAGACCCCTCGCCCACAGCGACTTTTTGTAGTGATGCTTGCGCTATACTATACGCTTACGAAACGCGCGACATCATCGCTACTGACGCGCTTTAGTCGCATTTGTAAGCGCTAGTAGAAAATAAGTATACCAACGCGCTACAACATTGTGACTGTTTCGATGCGAACGCGCTACAGCATCGCTACAAAAAGTCGCCGTGGGCGAGGCGCTTATGTATTCATTTTATACTTAGCTGATAACAATAAAATAAAGTTGTTTATATATAAATAAGATGTTCATAGTAATATATATGACATAAAATGTGAGGATTTTCATGACACAATGGAAAATAAAGCAGCACATTAATTCGCCAACATTATTTTAAATCTATGTAAAATACCTATGTACATAAGTAGTTACTTAAGTTCATCATCATAGCTTTTGTTAACTTTTATAAATCTTCGAATAAACATAATATTTTGAAACATTTTATTTTATTTACAATGAGAGTGTTCAGAAAAAATCACACCACCAGTTGGCGCCACTTAGTCGTCAGGTCTTTTCCGATGAAAACGTATACATGACGTTGATGTTGATGTCTAACTAACTTCATTAACATAAGCGTTTTGACAGGTGCCTGGACCTGAGGCCTCAGTGCTACCACCTGGTGAACATCATTTTAGAACACCCTCATTACTTATTATATTTCTCGTCTATCATCAGATGTTCTTTTTTTTCAATAAAAAAAATACTTTACTAAAAATTTTTATAATCTGACATTCACACGTTCATTTCCCAGTATACACCTCTCCTCCATCGTATAATCTCCCGTGAAGCGGCCAGCCTCCTCACCGGCCTACCGCTGTGGGATTTGGATGCAACAGTCCTTGCACACATGCACGACCTACAGATGCTGTTGCAAGTATTGAAACTCTGCTGCTGCGACAAGTCGCGACATGGCGGACAGAGTTCCGGTGGGATCTCATGGCAATATGACGACAGCGACTGTCGCAACCAGTGCTCTGTACGCCGCAGTCCTGGCGCCTCAAAGAGATGTCAGCAAAACCGTAGTGGCCCCATGGGCAGCAAGGCCGACGCCCGCTAAGGCCAATGGAAAGGAAGCCCGTGGTCTCAGAATGCAAAAAGCAACTGAATGTACATAGATGGGTTTTAGTCAGTAAAAGTCTGACAAGGCCACTCGCCACTCCACCCTAGCGCGCGAGAACACAATGTATGATTTCCCACCTTCCAAAAAAAACCTCATAATTTTAAATCACTAGCCGATTTTGATGCCTCAGTTACAAACCCACTTATCGGTTAAAGTTACCTTTTCTGCATAAACAATCATAACACACCTTTTTACGAATATTTACCATACTCTTTGTTTTACAAGAAAGAAGGCTGAATCAGCAAAGTGTATTTAGCTTCCTTTTCAAATAAAAAAAAAAACTACTGTCATTAATTATTTATTTGGCATTTTGACTGTGTCTGTTTTTGGCTCATTTTTTTTTTATTTCGTTTGCGAAACAGTAAGCTCATTTATAAGTATGTACCTCATAATGATTTTGGAGGTTAGTGCATGGTTAAGTAGAAGCTGCGTGGATTGATAGATTTGCAAGTTTAGGCTGTGCTTGCCGAGGTCCAAAAATGGGTGATCGTTTTTTAACATATCTAAGTAGATAGCCCTCGATAAGAATACCTCCCAGGTCCTCTTGGATTGCCATCCTATCAGACAATGGGCACCATGCCAACATCAAAAGGAAACATTAGTTATGTCAGTAGGTAAACAAGCCCGCGAAATTCGTAATTACTTTTTTTTAACTTTCAGCGTTTAGGTAATTGATTAGATAACAACATATTTTCACGATATTGTTCTCCTCCTTCTAATCCTCCCCCCGCCCCTTCGGGAATTGTCAATTTGATTGTCGAGTAACATTAGCTATCCGTCAGTGAAAGTCTTGGTAAAATAAGTCCAGCCGTTTCGGAGACAAACAGTAAAATCGCACGCGCATTGCAATCGCATCTATCTCACGCTCAGTCAATTTCAATTCGGCTGAATTAAAGTACGCCGCATTGTATAGGTACACACTACGGTGGTCAAAGCGGTTTAGAAACGTTGAGCCCGCATACAAACGAACGCATCGTCGATACGCCGCTTTTATTTATTTTTTGTTTTAATAATCGCCGAAGAAGCGCTGCAAAACAGCAGAAATGGCGTCCACGGTATCACAACAAAAATCTACAATCTACTCAAAAAAAGTACCAAGTCACGGACAAAACTAACCAGGTTAGGGATTATGGGGACTAGAATGAGCGAGCAAAGCGAACGAACGAAGTTGCCGCTATCCCCTACGTGTTAGGTTATATTAAACCCCGCAAACAGAAATAGGAGGCCCCGGTCGACCTTAACCAATCTTTTTTGGACCGATTCTTCATAATTTACAGTCACCCTACAGTGACAATAAAGCTAAACGTTGGACGCCGCTTTGTACATCGTATCACACCACAATACGGCTGACTCACAGCCGCATCATATTACAGCGACGGTTATAAGCCGGACGCACCTTCTTGTAATACGGCGTGTTATTTACATACTATAAGACTGCGACATTTACACAAAACTTCCATACGATGAGGTTAGATAAAGTAATCGAAAAGACAGACGGGGGTTTGTTTTATACCTACACACTGCATGGATACAGACTCAACCCGAGCAAACCCGGGGTCATAATTAAACATACACATTAATGATATCTTATTGTAAATATGCACGGTTTCAGTGTCATCTACGAAATTTACTACACCTACCTACATAACTATTCAGTAATGAAGGAATTATGACCTCAATAACATTGTTTTTTTTGGTGATGTCCGTTGCAGCAGCTAGAGAATACGACGGTAAGATTTTTTTATTGTTTATGGACAGTTCAAGGGGTCAGGCAATGATATACTGGTTGCACTCGTCGAGTCAATTAAGTTTCAAAGTCTTGGGCATCGACGCCGAGTTGCTAGCCTGTCGGTTTTCTACCGATTGCATTTCGGGGAGTGTGCGTCGGAACTGCATAATTTAAGTCCACCAAGTCCGTTCCATCATCGGACGGCGTTGCGCCACTGGCAAATAAATGGTGGACAATGGATATCCCACCCACACGCACAAAACGTTTTGAGAAAACATTCATTATGCGTACAGCTAAGGAGTAGAATTCCCTGCTGGAGTCTGTTTCCTGATATCTACAACATGAGGATCTTTTAAGTCAAGAGTGAGTAGAAGCAAGCGTGCTCCTTCGTCGATCAGGATTCAGGTGAGATAGTGGTCAGCGTGAGCCTAACAATAATAAAAAAAACGGTATCCGGAGGAGGGTACTAGGGGGTGCACTTGCATGTATTTAATTTATATGACGTGGCCAGGTCATAGAAATTGATCACTTCATGATATGGCCAACTAAAACTGGCCAGATCGTTTTAAACGTTAAAGTTTGATGATTATTGGTCCGAAGCGAGGAGAAGTGGCAGTCGGAAGTGAAAGGAGGAGGCCGCACGTGCACGCGCGAGTGCGCGGCCCTCACGCCCCAGCCATTTTGAAAACACCAACCGTAATGTACTCGTAAATTAAAAAATAAAGAAAATATATCAGATAGAAACCTTGCACATTTAATTAAGATTTTCCAAAACACTTAAAGGTTTTTTTAAAAAACACGTAAATATTTTCTGAAACAAATTTTGTGAAATATTCGAATAAATAATGACAGAATTACCGAATAACAACTGAGTTTTCATGCGTTATTTCTTTTTTTTTCACGTTACCTCTTCATCAAACAATGCGATGGATTACCTTGGATGAAATAACAAGCTTTTAAACCATACTCACGTTGACGATAGACGAGCGGGAAGGGACCTCTTAAAGACACACAGCTACTTTACAGCGGGCTTCATTCCTTCAATTCATCTAAAAGCAAATCATTTCCCTCATTCTTAGCTGAACTGTAATCAAAACAAAAACTTTTTTTTTATGCAAATTCTATGAAGAGTTTTAATTTCAGACAAAGACCTAGCCAGTTTACCAAATCTGTTCCACCTGGATGAATATGAGCGATGCCTGGCGAGGCCCGATGGTCTGTACTGTCTCGGAACCTTCGAGCTCACCCCGACGGCAGTACCACACCCTACTTACGAGTTGATAAAGGTGGGTTTTTTTTTTCGCTAGATGCTAACCGCACTGGAACGGTCGATGTGATGACACTTGGGAGAGGTCTATGTCCAGCTGTGGACATCTTTCGGCTGAAATGGTGATGATGAAGTAAAAAGCGACAAAGAATAGGGTCATTGATTGCGGTAATTTTGATAAAACCCTTTTACTTCGGTGGGAAATCATCAAATAACTTTTCTCGGAGCGAGAGGAAGTGTCAGATTTTTACTGAATAAAACCCACTTGTGTTACTTCAATTGCCCTTTGCGGTCCAGGTCCACGGTAACTCTTTCAAACAACCCCGCTGCCCTGGCAGGCCCTAGTAGGCCCCGTCCGGTTGCTGACATCTCTCTGAGACTCGACCCTGACCTAGCCCTTAGAGAATAGCGAACGATAATCTTTAAGACATTTTTTTGTTTCCAGGCATACTCAGATGAATCATACCGCCATTTCAACCGAACGCTCATACATCGCGGCTACTGCTTGAGCTTACGATGTCCTTTGGACTTGGTCGCCTCGTACAACGCTACCCTACTCTTCGAGCGGTGCGCTGACCACTACTCACAACGAAGCAAGCTCCGTGCTTCCCTCCGCACCCTTCACTATTGCCGGACACACGCTGATTATAGAAAAAGAAAACCCGAAACGACTGCTGAGCATATTTTGAAACAAGTGCTCTATGCGTTGTTCCTCGCCAATTTAGTTGGGACCATATATGACAGCTATGTTGCAGAAACTCCTGAAAGAAAAAGTAAGTTGGTTTTTTCATGTTCTCTTGTTTACTTATTAGCAATGTTGTTGTAGTCTATGTTTATTGTCTATGGTTAAAAAATATATCGTATTGTCTATTTCACTTGAGTATCGGCTCTCGCAATCATCATGCAACGACGAGTGGGCTGAAATATAGTCTAAGAGTTCTTATACAAGTAAGTAGTAACTATATATGTAAAAGGAAAACTGACTGACTGATATCTCAACGCACAGCCAAATTTAAACGACTTGGACTAGGAGTGTAACATTTTGCACAAGGCTTCCATTTATGACGTAGGAGAGTACTACCTCTGAGTTTGTTTCGGTGTTTCTTCTCAGGGTAGTCAGCTAGGAAACACCGGCCTCATCTAGTTTAAAATGGCAAAAAAAATTGACATTGAATTTTAAAAGTGTTTTATAAACCTATTTACAGAATATAATTTATCATTTATCATACTTTATCACTAAGAAAGGATTTTTCAATACACTTACTCGAAAACCGGCTGTTATCCCCCCGCTTTTAGGCACGCAATAGACTGTTTTCGCACCAGTGCAGAAAAGTGCGCGTGCTCACCCCCACCACAATTTTATTACATTTATCGTATCAGGCTGGGCGCGCGTCGAACCCCACGAGTCGCCGGTCAACCCCTGTTTATTCATTTTGTAAGTGTATTGAAAAAATTCGTTTGATACACGTGCGTCACTGCAGCCCTCGGCTCCATAACACACTCACCTACGGCTAGTGCGAATTCCGCCTCGGTCGCAATGACAAACTTTCTGCACTTGTATATGTATTGTTGTAAAAGTACTATTCCAATATTCAGCCGCTAAGGAGAAACGGGTGTCTAAAGTTTATATGGAGAACATACTTTCACGCAGGTAAAGCCGCTGGCAGGAGCTAGTTTGAATAATAAAATATCCCACGTCTCACAACACGACGTAGGTACTTCAATTCTACAGGAAGAACTGATAACTCCAACTGTTGTACCAGTGGCGTAGCTACCGCCGTATCAGCTGTGTCAATAATACGGGGACCCCGAGCTACAGGGGCCCCGACATGTACCAAAATCCGTAATATGTTATCCATAACCTTAAATTCTCTTATTGATATAAGGCCAGTAGTTAATGAATAATATATTTATATGATAGGCTGTTCTAAATAGTTTTTAGCTCGCTCCGCTCGTTCTGGCATTTTCTACGTAAGGTGACAATAAAAATTCAACCTTTTCTAGTACCTACAGAATGCTACAATAAACTAACTCATTTTCATTTTTGCGGCCTCTCAAGGCACTAATTCTGTGCAAGTAGGTCCTATTTTGAATAAAGAAAAACTTCAAAAATAATTTAAATGGGGCCCCATTAGTCCTAGCTACGCCACTGTGTTGTACTGTATGTCTATCCGTTTTTCCTGTCAGTTATAACCTGTTCTTAAAGTGAAGAGTACTGAGGCCCTTAACGCGATCCATTTTACGACTTAAACTGAACTGGGATGAAACTATATATATATATAACTATATAGTTGTCTCGTATTGGACATAAATGAAAGCCCTCGGATATGTTTTAGCTTGTATTTCAATATTAATTGAATTTTTACAATAAAATTTGTACGGAGCGATATCGAATACGTTTTTTTCTTGTGGATTTATATAAAGGGTAATGTAGGTAGACGTACCCACATATTAAAAATAATAAAACTCCCTATAAAAGTTGGCTGCTTGCTAGTGATGTGATATAGGCGCCAACATCCTCCCACCGTTGAAATCTTCCATGGTTTCAACCCTTTAATTCATCTGCAGTAGGCAACGGGCAAAGACGAACTAGAGGTCGACGAACAACTCCACGCTGCGTTTTCACGTCAGCAACTCTCGTGACACCATCTGCACCAGGAAATAATCGCTGGATGCGTCCAAGTCTCCAATATAGGGGTGGCGTGTTGTCTTCCTTCAAGAGTACTAAGTCACCGATGTTCAGGCTTGATTTGTCGGTCCTCCATTTGCTACGTTGCTGTAAGTCTGCAATGTATTCCCGTTGCCACCGACGCCAAAAGTGTTGATGAATTTGCTGTATTCTTTCGTAACGTTGTAAACTGTTACAGTTGCGGTCTTCTAGGTTAGGTGATGGAAGAGCAGTAAGGGCCCGACCAATGAGAAAGTGACCAGGGGTGAGGCATTGTAGGTCATCAGGAGAAGAGGATAGGGGACAGAGCGGACGACTGTTAAGGATCGATTCTACATGTGCAAAAAGAGTAGTTAATTCTTCAAATGTTAGGTGGGAATTTCCCATTACGCGTTTTATATGGTATTTTGCGGATTTAACACCGGCTTCCCAAATTCCACCGAAGTGAGGGGCGTAAGATGGAGAAAAAATAAAATTAATGCCTTCTTCGCTTGCAAAATCCAACAGAGAATCCGCGTTTTGTTTAAAAAAGTGATTTAATTCCCTTGCACCAGATACAAAATTGCCACCATTGTCACAGAATACTTCCGAAGGCCTTCCTCGTCGTGACACAAACCGTCTAAAGGTAAGGATAAATGCATCCTTGGTCATATCGCTTACGGCCTCAAGATGTAAGCATTTGTACGTCAAACAAATAAAGAGACAAAGATAACCCTTCACTAATTTAGAGCCGCGACCCTTCCTATTTAAAATAAGAAAAGGACCGGCATGTCTATACCGACAGAAGTAAATGGGAACGTTGCCGTGATTCTTTGTGATGGTAGGTTACCCATCATAGGTTCTAATGGTTTAGCTTGAAATCTCCGACACTTCATGCAATGCCGAACAGTTTGTCGAGCGAGTCGTCTACCATTAACGGGCCAAATATAGTCTCTAATTATGCCCAACAACAACTGTGGCCCAGCATGCAAGTTACGAATATGTTCGTTTTTAAATATTATTTTTGTAAAATGATGAGATGCGTTGAGTAACACAGGGTGTTTTTTATCGTAGGTATATTTCGAGGAATCTATACGACCGCCTACTCGAATTAGTTTGTCGTTGGGACAAAAAAAAAGAGATAATGATAAATATTTAGATTTAGAGTTTAATAAACGGCCCTTGGCGAGCATTTCATATTCATGTGGGAATGTCTGTTGCTGCGCTAAACGACACAAGGTAATAAACGACTGATGCAACTCGCTTGTTTTTAATGCCCCATAGACTACAGGTTCTTTACAAGATCTAAGTTTTAGGTTTTTAATATAACGTAATACGTATGCAAATGTTCGTTTTAAATGTGAGTAACTTTGGTAGCTTTCAAAATTAATAAATAGTTCCGTTACTACTTCTACATTAACAATGATTGTACAATTTTGTTTTGTTTCAGGTAAGTTATTTAAGTTTAATTTATTATTGTTTAAAGTAGGCCATGAGTCTTCCGATTGCAGCAAATATTGTGGGCCTGACCACCAAAGATTGTTGTCCTTGATAAGATTCGGATGGACGCCCCTGGAGATGAGGTCAGCTGGGTTAACTGATGTTGGATCGTGACGCCATGAGTGTACTTCTGTCAGTTTAGAAATTTCTGAAACCCTATTTGCAACAAAGGTTTTAAGGTTGTTAAAACTCGAATGAAGCCATCCCAGTACAATACTGGAATCACTCCAATAAACTTCACCACGTATCTTACAGCGCAAGGAGTCTCTGACCGTCTTACACAATCTGGCACACAATAGCGCGGCACACAGTTCTAAGCGCGGGATTGTGGTAGGTTTCGTGGGTGCGACCTTGGACTTAGCACACAACAATTTTACCGTGACTTCACCAGTAGATTTTATTGAGCGTGCATATATGCAAGCTCCATACGCGCTCTGTGACGCATCACAGAAGGCGTGTAGTTCTATAGCTACTGGTTCGTCACAAATCACATGTCTAGGAATCCTTAAGGCCTCAAGAGCTGATAAGGAATCATTAAACTTAGTCCAAGTCTTAGAAATATGTTCGGGAATTGGATCATCCCAGCCTAATTTCTCCAACCAAAGCTGTTGTATTATGACCTTTGTTTGTATCACACAAGGACTGAGTAAACCTAAAGGATCAAAGCTAGCAAACAGCTTGGATAATATTGACCGTTTAGTAGGGTGATTGTTATCAATTGGGAGTGGGAATTGTATTGGAAAATGCAATGTATCTGTTACTGGATCCCAACCTAAACCTAACGTGCTAGAGGACTCGCTGAGTGTTAATTTTTCATTAATATCTAACGAAGACGTATCAAATATACTAGGTAAATTAGTTTTAAGTTTTCTTAGATTAAAACAACCCAATTTGAGTGCTGCAGTAACTTCTTGCAAAATGTATTTTAATTCTTGCTTGCTGTCACTAGAGGTTATCATGTCATCCACGTAAAAGTCATGTTGAATAATGTTTTTAATAGTCTCATCATGATGTTCTTCACCAAGCTGCCGCAAACAGCGCGTGCTTAAATAGCTGGATCTTGCCATACCGTAAGTAACAGTATTCAACCTTAGCGTTCTGATAGGTTGGGACTCATCTTCTCTCCACAATATGAGTTGTAAATTTCGGTCCTCCTCATTTACTTGTATCTGACGATACATTTTTTCTAGATCGCCAGTCAGGAGGTACTTATGTTGTCTGGCTCGTACTAAAATGGAGAAAAAACAGTCCTGCATATTTTGACCTTTCATGAGTATATCATTGATGGACAGTCCAGATGAGGTAGGAGAAGAACCATCAAAAACAACACGAATTTTAGTAGATTCACTGCTTTCTTTAAATACTGCATGATGACACAAGAAGTATGATAAATCAGGCCTTAATATATTTGATTGTGAAAGATGACCTAACTGTTCATATTCTCTTATAAAATCAACATATTGTATTTTAAGTTGCGGATGTTTACGAAACCGTTTTTCTAAGTTATAAAACCGTTTCTTTGCTAATGTATAAGATTCACCGAGACAATCAGGGGAATCTATAAGTGGTAATCTAACATTAAATCTGCCCGTATTTAACCTTGTCATGTGACTTACGAAATGTCTTTCACATAACTCTTCATCATGGCTTAGCGGGGATTTTGATGGAACTTCCTTGAGCTCCCAAAATTTTGTCATTTTTACATTCAAGTCATTGTCTAAATCCTCTGAAATCAAAGAATGATGACATTGAGTGTTAATTTTATTATTTGAATTATCTATTTTGATTGGACCTGAGATAAGCCAACCAAATTGAGAATTTCTAAGTGACGGATTATTAGGGCCTAAAGAACGCTGCTCGCAGCCTAGTATATCCCAGAACAAGTCTGCTCCGATGAGCAAGTCAATAGCGGAGGATTTATTAAAGGTAGGGTCAGCAAGGTATATTTCAGAAGGTATCTGTAGTTGCTGAGTGTTTAAAGTGTATCTGGGAACGTTGGTAGTTAACTCCGGTAATATAAGAAAAGCTATTGTGACTTGAAACGGTTTGATTAAAGATTTAAGTTTCGCCACACAACTCTCAGTTACCTTGTTATTAACTTGATTGCCGATACCGACAATATCAATATGTTTAAATAACGAAGAAGCTGACAATGATAATTTGTCTCTAAGTGATTGTGTCATAAATGACAGTTGACTGCCACAGTCTAATAAAGCGCGAACCTGTTCAGTTTTATTTGTTGTAGGGTTAGTCACCTCAACTATGGCAGTGGATAATAAAATATGTTTTGAACACGGTGCAGTATGATTAGCTATCGTCCCACATGATGACGTGGTAGCCGCCGCAGTGGTTTCATTTACAGTCGGAATATGCAAAAGAACGTTGTGCTTCTTCTTGCACTCGCGACATGGTCTAAGATAGCATTTACGCGTAGTGTGCCCAGACCTTAGGCAGTTTGCGCAAAGATTTAATTTATTAATTTCAGCTATACGATCTTCCACACTCTTGGTCTTGAACACAGGACAATCGTAAATCCTATGCTCACCTTGACAAACAACACAACCTGAAGAGGAAGAAGAACTCTGATTCTTAGACTGACAAGATAATTGACATGTAACAGATTGATTGTGGTGATGCTCATTTTTATTGTTTGAGCCTTTAGATGATGTGGAAGCTGAGGGTTTATTATTATGACTATTTGATGAAGACTGGTTAAGAGATACAAGGATATCTGCTCGCTCAATTAAAAATTTATGAAATTGTTCTAAATTAGGTACGACCTCATCCAAAGTACCACGCCACTCTTCCCACTTGGTACGTGTGCGGTTATCTAGCCTTGAACACATAATATGTATAAGCAAGGCATCCCAATTATCAGTAGCTAAACCTAGGCTAGACAACGCTCTCATGTTCTTGGTCACGTGATCCACCAAAAAACGAAGGGACTTATCTGACTCACGATTCATTTGATGTACACTCAACAAAGAATTTAAATGAAAACTAATTAATTGTCGCTTGTTATCATACCGGTCGCATAGCAATTTCCAGGCAATATTGTAATTAGAGTTGGAAACCTCCAAGTTACTTACTATTCTAGCTGCATCTCCTTCCAAATATGATAAAAGATAATGAAACTTGTTGATAGGTGCAATGCGATCGTTATTGTGAACAACAGACTTAAAGGTATCGCGAAATTCCAGCCAACGGAAGTATGTACCGTTAAATTTAGCAATTTGTATCTGTGGTAATTTAAACCCTGCCTCATGATTGTCAGCAGCGGATGAGATATGGCTAGAATTATGTATGCCAGATTCATCGTGACGTTGATGACCTTGAATAAAACTTTGAGCATTCGCAATGTTTGATATAAATAAGTGTTCAATATCATCGCGCTCATCTAGTTCAGTTGACAAATTATTCGAATTTAGGACCTCAATTTGATTCTGAAAGTCATCGAATCTAGCGGACAGTGACTCAAATTTACTAAGTTTAAGTGTTAACTCGGCTAATTCAATGCGCGTAACCGAGTCATTTCTCATTAAATTCGTAAAGTAATTCTTGAACTTAGTAATTTGGCCCTTTATCGAACTACGTTTGACAAAAAGTTCTTGTAATTCTTGCACGTCGTTTGCGGAGTTATCATCTTTGCCCATTATAACGTTTGTAACAACAAACAAGTAAAATAGTTAACTAAATATGTGGCAGGTAATGAACCTCTAAACTTACTTAATATTTCCACAGTAAAACTATGCAAGAACACAATTAAACGTTAATAAAAATGTTTATCTTACGTCCCTCAATCGATGTCACCTGTGAAGTGGCCTCGAAGTACAGGTGTTCTAGTGTGTGTTCAGTGGTAAACCCGCTGGAAAGTCTGATGAGGACGCTTGACCTTAACACTATTGTAGTAGGGCGCTGCGATTCCTGGAATGTTCGGCGAATAATGTGAATGACTTGCGAAAAATATTGCAATTATGTTTGATCTCAACTATATTTAATGGTTTCAATTTAACGATTGGGTAGACAATTAATCTAGCAAAGTATTTTAAACTATAAAACCTAAAATATCAAGTAGATTCTCTTCAATAAGGATGAAAACAATAAAAGGTCAGAAGGTCAAAGAACAAAATATTGATGTAGGTGGTAGTAAATGAGTTTTGAAAAATACGTAATTTAGAGATTAACTGGGTATATTTTTGAGTTAATTTGTCACTAATATTGAAATAAGCACGTGTAAAATCGAGGGGTGTATGGATTAATAAGGATCGGTGTAAAAAATCGATATTTACGGAAGGAACAAAGAAAGGTTATAAAGGTCACTTAGCTGCATTGGCCGGCTGCTGTACAGCGACTTTAGTATTAGGTATATGCTTGTCGAAACTGTCACACCAGATGTTGGCTGCAATGGCTATACCTCCAGGTAGCCCAATCTTGTTTCTCCAGGTACGGTAGCTCAAATGGTCAAGCTGACCGGGCTTCGTATTTCTCGACGATTTTCGATTTACAGACCGTCCTGTCACGGTCGCCACTTTTTATGTCTCGTATTGGACATAAATGAAAGCCCTCGGATATGTTTTAGCTTGTATTTCAATATTAATTGAATTTTTACAATAAAATTTGTACGGAGCGATATCGAATACGTTTTTTTCTTGTGGATTTATATAAAGGGTAATGTAGGTAGACGTACCCACATATTAAAAATAATAAAACTCCCTATAAAAGTTGGCTGCTTGCTAGTGATGTGATATAGGCGCCAACAATAGTTCTTTCTCGCTCACACGGCTGATATTTTTCAAAGCTCCAGGTTAGCTTCTACAAGGCATTATTGTAATTTATATTTTTGACTAGACTATCGCATTGGGTTGGTCTGTAATGATAGCTGTATGTATGTATAATAAATAAAAAAGGTAAGCTTCGTCATCCAACACATCATAGCTTACCACCAGGTAAGATAGTGGTGGTGGGGTTGATGGTACTGGTAATATTGAAAAGACAAACATTCAGTTAGTATAATCTCTAATTTTTTACCCTTTTAGAAAACAAGCTGATCACGGCCTTCTCAATCCCAGCCAACTGGCGTCGCCTGACATTTATTCGAGAAGGTGGTGATTCTCGGCAGACAGCCCTGATCCCCATGGAAGGTGTCAGGTATTTCTATACTCTCTTCATTTTTCATTTGATTTATTCTATTTTAATACCAACAACTAATACCACTGGTATTTCTTTAGACTCATATTTTAAAATTTATTTTGATTAGGGTTAACTAAGCTGACTGTACCAAATTCAAGTTGTAGGTATTCGTTCAGAATCGAAAATAATTATGATTTAAAAAAAATACAAGTGGTATTAGTTTTTGGTATTAGAACGGAATAAATCCTTCATTTTACCAATTTTATTCTTCAAGTACAAGAGTAAAGATTCTCAGTACAAAGATGTGTACTTATTAGTCCTTTATGGACGACGTACACTGTTCCAGCAAGAACGGTGCTCAGCAAAATCTAGATAGATGGTCCCCATTGGTATAATAAATCTACTTGTCTTGTACGTAAACTAAGAATATTATATTCTTTTTTCATTAGGAATTACTCCGGTATCGTGGATGCGTTCACAAACATTAAAATTCATGCACAAGACAACCGGTATAATAATCTGTATGCCAAAAAAAAATATTTGTTCCATACAGGAATCGAACTCGTAAACCATAGCGCAGCCAATTACTAAACCACTGCGCCAACCGTGGCGTCTATTCTTTGTTTAAGGGAATATTTTGCCTTTTCTATTCTTTTAATGAGCCACATTTTGCATTTTTGATTCTACTTACGAGTTATAATAATGTATGTTTTCAATACACTCAGGCCACTCACCCCTGGAGTTGCGTATCAGCCCCTGTTTATTTATTTCTTTTATTATTTATTTTAGAGTCCTGGCACTGGGTGTCACAAGTTATGCACACGCCAACGTGTTCCATTTTGTGTTCTACACAATTAATCCAGAACATTTAGAACAGGTACGTATCCCCTTCATATTATAAAACAAAGCCTCCCATTGCATCTGTCAATATGAAGGCGATAAACTCAAAAATTACAAAACGCATTTTTATGCGCTTTTCGCCAATAGACGGAGTAATCCATAAGAAAGGGTTAGGTGTTTAGTCTTAGTCAGACATCAAAGGGCCGACTTTCAATACTACAAGCGTGAATTATTCTAGCACGGGCGTAGCTACTCCCGTATCAATGATACGGGACCCCCAAGCTACAGGGGCCCCGACATGTGTAAAAATTAGTAACATATTATCCACAAACTCCAATTGTCTTATTGATTAGAGGTGTGAAGTTATTGAATAATTACTATTGGATGTCCCATATTTATATCTCGCTCCGTTGGTTCTAGAGTAGAGCATTCTTTACATAATATCACTCTATTCCAGAATGAACGAACGAATAAACGAGCTCATCGGTCTCGGTTTTACATAATAACATGGACGAAATCTATCCAGTTAGTCTGGTCATCTCTGGCAGGGCCTATCGCGACTCCGTCTCATGTCTCTGTGCTAGTAGGGCCTACGGTGTAAAAAACCTCGACAACTTTTGTTATGGGGCCCCTTTGGGATTAGCTACGCCACTGGATTTTAGTTCAATTAACTGTCGGCCTAGGCATCCCATTGGATACCGGCGTTTAATGAACAGCCTATAGGCATCAGCTGGCCAATTTAACCAGACGATCACGACATACATATCGCTAGATTCGCCACAAAGTCAGCCGAAACTTTTGTACCTAACGTCTCAATTCCCGTCAATGCAGATGACACAACGAATAGACGGCATAATCCTGTCCGATGGAACATCGCTGATCCAAGCTTTCATGATGATGTCCTGCTTCCTGACTGCCTACAACCTTCTGATATATTCTCAGAAACAAGAGCTTGGCATATATCTTTTACCGCTATGCATCATAAAACGAGTAGTAAGGTGCGTATTGTCTTTGGCTTCGTGCTGAAAATACTATGTTGCCAGATTTGAAGTACAAGTTTTTTTAGGCTTCCATAGACCATACCTCAAAAGGAAAAAACGAAGCCCTTATAGGATCATTTTGTTGTCCGTCTGTCTGTCTGTCAAGACCCTTTATATCGGGAACGCGTGGAGGTATCGAGTTGAAATTAAAAACATATAATATACTTAGGTCTGCGGTTCCTTAGAGCTAACCGTGCAATATTAAGGTAAACGTAAACGCACACTTATCCGAGTCGAACGCATCGAACGAATAGAAAGAAAAGAAATTTAAAATTCTTAAGAAATCCCTATGAAACCCCGTAATTTTCCACCAAAACAAAGACTGTTAATTGCTGCCCTGCATATGCACGCTGTTCCGGCGGAATAGGACTTATTACCCAATTAGGTTTTGAACTACCTATACTTCTTTCCAGGATAACCCCAGTACACCTCTTGATCGTTGGCTACGGAGCGACCTGGTGGGTGTACTCCCGGGACGGCCCTCTGGTCCCCATCACGATAGGCTTGGAGAGCGCAGCCTGTAAGACAAAGTTCTGGTCTCACTTCTTCTTTGTCAACAACATTGTTGAACCCAGTAATTTCTGTGTGGCTCCAACCTGGTAAGAAGTAAAGGTCTAAGTATTCATTTCTTTTTTTATCTTCTTTCCCTTTTAAATATTTTTGCTAAAACATGACCCTCGTAGCGCATGTCTGTCATGCTCTTTGGCACATCATTATCTTTTCTTTATTCATTTCTTTATTTTTTCTAACAAGCTGTATCCTCAGGTTCCTACCCGTCAATATGCACATGTATATCGTGACTTGTACCTTTACGCTTCTTCTCTGGCGACGAAGAAAGTTCGCCCTCATACTGTACGCAGTTCTATTTATCGCTTCCTGTGTGATGACCGGCGCCATTTCCTATGTCAGAAAATATAAAGCAATGACTTTCGTCGCGACGCCTGAGTGAGTACTTCATTGCTGTCATTTTATTGGAGACGTGCGAGGTAGACAAGGTAGATGAGGTGTAGCTGAGCTATGAAACGATTAATGGTCCCGTTCCACTAGAGCTATGCTAGTAAATGTGGGCGTTAATGCAGATGCCGCGAGTTAGGTATGCACGGTACATGGCTAGATCAGCAGGATCTGGTGAGGGGAACGGAAGGACGTGATGGAGAACCAAACTAGCTCGCGAGTCCTTAGCTCGCATCGATATCACGCATCCTTAGCATGCATCTGTAGCTCGAATCCGTCGCTTTAACGCTGGTTTCTAGTCCATGAACTAGCCAATGTTATTATCATAATATAATTTACATAAGAGATTAGTGTGGTGTAAAAATTTCTTAAAATAGCGCATATATTTTATTTTTTATTTATTGTTGAAAATGTTTGCAATATGTTAGTCTTAGGTTTGCGCCTTTTCCGGCAAATAAAAAGTTTTACTTACTTTTTTTCATTCTTTCTTTCTAAAGAGATGTCAGCAAATTTGTAGGGGTTCAGTGGTGCCGATGACTGCTAGGGTTGCGGAAATGTGTGAAGGAGTAACCGTGGCCCTGGAACCTTAAGAGCAGCTGAAGGATACAAGTGGCTTTCAGTCAATAAAAGTCTTATTCGCCCTCTCGTTTCGCCCTAAGGCGGGAGAAGACATTTAATGATTTCCCACCTTAAAAAAAAGTCCAAAGGGTATGAAATTAGTATTCTACATTTCAGAGAAACCCATAGGATATTCCGAGATACTCCCTCGTTCTCGGAGTTCTACGTTTCGTCATGGGGAGCTCTGCCGGCTTGTTTTGTTGGTCTGATTTTCGCTCACATACTATTTGAGCTAGACGAGAGAGAAATCAAGCTTTGCGATTATAAAGTAAGTGTAACAAATCAATCAATACGCCGAAGATGAAATGATTTGCGTCTCTGCTAGACAGCAATTCTGTTCAGTTCAGGGGCGTATCTAGGATTTTTTCTGGGTGAGCACAAGGAGCAGGCTGAAAAAAAAACAACAAAAACTGTCAGAAATAAGATGGAAATATTATGGTCTTCAAGTTTATTTCTATAAATTTTTATTCATATTTTAACAACTCTGATTTGCTTCTAATCTTGAACTGTGATAGAATCTCCACAGTACAAAAAAATATCGTCTTGCACGTGCCCCCCTTAAATCCGCCCTTGATTTTGTTCATTGTTGACTTAGACCTCCCTCAAGTGTCGCTACAATGAACGGTCCTGTGCGTCTCGCATCAATCAGATTCCCGCGACTTTCACCAGGTCACCGGTCCACATTGTGGGAGGCTTTCCGAAGACTGTCAAAGATCTAAGAATGACAACCGGGACCAACGGCTTTACGTGCTTTCCAAGGAACGGCGTGTCAGTAATGTCCTAGATAAGCTTAGAACAGTACATATGAAATGAAAAATTCACAATGGTACTTACCCGGTTTATAACGACAACCTCATGCATGAGAGGCGGGTGTCTTATCCACTGGGTCATTAAGACACTCGCTTATCTATTATAGGTATACCTACTAATAATTTTCCATGTTACAGTGGTTCGTTTACCTGCATTACACAGGCTTTCCTCTCCTGTTCCTCTGGTCACTGACTGGCATGTTTGCTCGCACACACAACTCGGCCTTTTTGATGGCGGTGTACATAGCTTTCGACAGACCTTTCTACTGCATTCTTATGGCCATCGGACTGATGGGACTTTTTCATATCGATGGTAAGGAAACAAGACAAACTAACCTAATGGGCTTACCACACGCACAGTTTTGCGGACGCAGGCCGGTTTATACTTACACTGACCTTCTTGCACGTTCTTCTCCATAGAGATCTACGCTTTGGAACATGCAATTTAGTTTTACTTGTTTTTTGGACTGTCCGACATTTGACTATTCAAAAGTGCCTGTAAATGGTCTATTTGAAATAAATGCTTTTGATTTGATTTGGTGGAACACCGTACCGCGTATACTTGGTTGGTAAAACTCATACAGTTTTAAACGATATTCCGTGTGCAAACCGGCCTGCGCGGGCAAAGCTGTGGTGAAGCTTGTGCGTGTCATCGTGTGATAGGCACATAATGTGGTATATAAAAGTGTCGCTAGTAATTTTTAGGGTTCCGTAACCAAATGGCAAAAAACGGAACCCTTATAGATTCGTCATGTGTCTGTCTGTCCCTCCGTATGTCACAGCCACTTTTGTCCGAAACTATAAGAGCTATACTGTTGAAACTTGGTAAGTAGATATATTCTGTGAACCGCATTCAGATTTTCACAAAAAATTGAAAAAAAACAATAAATTTTGGGGGTTCCATACTTAGAACTGAAACTCAATTTTTTTTTTTCATCAAACCCATACGTGGGTGTATCTATAGATAGGTCTTCAAAAATGATATTGAGGTTTCTAATATAATTTTTTTATATACTGAATAGTTTGCGCGAGAGACACTTCCAAAGTGGTAATATGTGTCCCCCCCCACCCATAACTTCTAAAATAAGAGAATGATAAAACTAAAAAAAATATATGATGAACATTACCTTATAAACTTCCACCGAAAATTGGTTTGAACGAGATTAGTAGTAGTTTTTTTTAATACGTCATAAATCGTAAAACGCAATTTACCTTTTAAGTTTGTACGGAACCCTCAGTGCGCGAGTCCGACTCGCACTTGCCCAGTTTTTTCCTCTACTAGCAGCGTCCAACGGTTATAGAAAGGGATTATTTTTATATTCGTACTTGCTGCTATCAACGGCTTGACTGATAGTAGAAAATATCACTGCGCCTCCCTGCTTGTGAATTAGACGTTACTTATTTGCGTAAACGACACACTTGTAAAACGTTCCTAAAAAATGTTACTTAATTTTAAAAATAAACATCTAAATTATCCAAACGTCTATTCATTTTTTCTTTAAGATTCTTACGTAATAAATATTAAACAGAGATCGTTCTATTCTTATTTTTTTTTATTTAGGGGGGGACGTCAGGTCAAAACCTAATAAAAATAAATGGCCCTTGTTTTAGAGATCAAGCTGACCCAAATATATAGAAAAGTACATAATAACATAAATCCATATTTTTTTTTAGGTCCTATTAGAAGGTTCTTCTGCTGGGATGGTTGGCGTAGCTTGGGCCGCATGTCTCTAACAGTGATGTTGCTGCATTGGTGCATCAATATTACCATCGCGGCCAGATCAATGGCTTTCAGCACTTCTGTACTTGACGTTGTTAGTTTCTTTGTTCTTAAGGGCCTATTTACACTACGCGATATTCAGCACGCGATATTCAGAGTCTTATTTTTTGTTTCGAGTAAGACTGGTCTAACCCTTATTACACTACGTGACATCGACTAAGACTGTCTGAATATCGAGTAGTGTAATAGGCCCTTTAGAACTGTCTATTTGTGTTTAAAACATCACCACACCACCACACCACACCACACCTTTTAACTCGCCTCAATTCTCCGATCATTTTTTTTTTGTTATGTTAGTCTCGCATTTGACCTGATGGTAAGCTGTGATGTAGATGACGATGGAGCACGCTTGCCTAGAAGTATTCTATTCACTCTTGACTTAAAGGGTTGTACCTATCAGGAAATAGAAACACAGCCTCCGGCAGGGAATTCCACTCCTTAGCTGTACGCTCAATGAATGTATTCACAAAACGCTTTGTAGGTGAAACCTACGTACGGGTGGGATGTCCACCATGTACATTTAGACCGAAGTGTAGGTACTACTTATAATACCTACTAGCACATTTTCGTTGATTTATCCCATGATATGACGAGCTTATTGTAGTAGCACCCGAAATCTGGTTTCAAGCGGGATGCTATTATAGCTGGTTTATATTAACCGGTCAAGAATCAAGGCACATAAGTTACCACCTAACTTACAGGCGGCTTAAGTTGGTATTTTTAATATTTCATATGATTAAAAATATATTAACAAGAGATTTCTCATAGATTCTACTAGTATTATAATTTGATTAATCGCCAAAATTGTTCCAGTTCGTGGACTGGAGCGCAACTCATGTGTTAACATACGCTGTCGCCGTACCAATCACGGTCCTGGTAGAATTTCCTATGCAGAAATTCTTAGAAGCAGTAATTTTTTAACTGATTATTAAGTGTATGCGAATGTAATAAAAAATCAAAAAACAAAAAAAGTATTTCATTTATAGAAAAATTAATAGCAATTTCCTTTTTAGGGTTCCGTTGCCAAATGGCAAAAAACGGAATCCTTATAGGTTCGTCATGTGTCTGTCTGTCCGTTCGTATGCCACAGCCACTTTTTTCCGAAACTATAAGAGCTACTGTTGAAACTTGGTAAGTAGATGTATTCTGTGAACCGCATTAAGATTTTCACAAAAAATAGAAAAAAAAATTTGGTGTTTCCCAGTTATTGCTGCCTTATTTTTTCTATCAGTTGGTATCTGTTTGGTTTGTTGGTATTCACCGGTAACGACGGCACTGACATCAATGGACGGCCAATTAGGAAATTCCCAGGAGTTAGTGGATTAGTGTCCGTAGGATCCGAAGAGAGAGGAGAGATTGGACGAGAATTGAGGATAGCTTCTATGTGACAGAAAAGCGTTGCTAATTCTTCATACGTAAGGAAAGCATTCCCAGCCACGCGTTTTGAGTGATACTTGGCGGATTTAACGCCTGCCTCCCATATTCCTCCGAAGTGTGGTGAGTAGGCAGGGCAAAACATAAATTTAATCCCTTCATTGGAGGCGTAGTCTGAGACAGACTGACCGCTGGACCTCACTATTCTCCCTAACTCATTGTTCGCACCTACAAAGTTTTTTCCGTTGTCGCAGTAAACTTCACGTGGTTTGCCGCGACGTGATACAAACCTACGTAATCATAGTATAAAAGCTTCAGTGGTTAGGTCACTGACCACTTCAAGATGTATTGCCTTGGTGGCTAGACAAATGAATACGCAAAAGTAGGCTTTATTAACGCGGTTACCACGGCCTTTTTTAGTTGAAATCATGAATGGCCCAGTAAACCCAAAATCTTGAACTGAAACTCAATTTTTTTTTTCATCAAGCCCATACGTGGTACCTATATATGATATTGAGGTTTCTAATATAATTTTTTTATATACTGAATAGTTTGCGCGAGAGACACTTCCAAAGAGGTAAAATGTGTGTCCCCGTAACTTCTAGACTAGGAGAATGATAAAACTAAAAAAAATATATGATGTAGATTACCTTATAAACTTCCACCGAAAATTGGTTTGAACGCAGAACGAGATCTAGTAAGTATTTTTTTTTTAATACGTCATAAAACATAAACCACAATTTAGCTTTTAAGTTTGTACGGAACCCTCAGTGCGCGAGTCCGACTCGCACTTGCCCAGTTTTTTAACGGCGGATTGGTGCACTTTTTTAAAAATCATTTATTTATTTTTCTAAGCTAAAATTAAACAGCGTATGCTTAAAGACTTAAATGTTCAAAAGTTGCACTCGCGCATTACACTGATAATTATGCAAAAAGACTAGATGTCCAATGCCGTTTCGCATATCATGTTGACTTGGAAACCAAATAAAAAAAAAAAGTTAGACATGGGCGATTTTGGTTTTGATCCAAACGGATATTTATCCGATTTTAGACTTCGATATTTCTAAATCCGTTTTCACATATCAGAATTCTGTAGCGCCTACCACCTAGCCTCACCAATTCGCTTGCTTACTTAGATTTCGTTTTATGAGCTAACGATAAACGCACACACAACACAGTACTTCTAAAATAAGACACAGTCTTCTGCGATTTTAATTAAAAATAAAGATGATTAATCGCATATTTCAATGTGCAATAAATATAATCGATATATATCGTGTATATTATGATAAATTTCAGAATCCGCCAACCCGAAATCTAAATCGTAAAATTATTCCACTATGTTACGTTTGGCTAGAAAAAGTGAAAGGGGGCTTTCTACACATGTTTACGTTAAAGTACTCTGTGGTTTACGTTAGGATACACACAAATCTTTTGATGATATCAGTCAGTGATTTTATTTATTGATTCGGATTCGTCCAGTGCTATAGATCTGAATCTCTTGGTACGGTTAAGGGCCTATTACACTACGCGATATTCAGCACACGATATTCAGACTGTCTTAATTTTTGATCCGAGTAAGACCGGTCTAACCCTTATTACACTACGCGACATCGTTTAAGACTGTCTGAATATCGAGTAGTGTAATAGGCCCTTTAGGTCAATGTTTGAAACGCCGTATTCCATTTTATGAAAACGATTATACTCGATTTGTTTCTGAAATCGGATACCAAATTCGTTTTGATATATTAGATGGACCATGCCTAGTAAAGGTGAAGTGAAGCAGCCATTTTGATTTCTCCTGTCTCTTGACAGGCCGGTGTATGGAGAATATTTCGATTTTAAATATTGTACACCACGTTTTTGAGGCCGAAATTGTGTTGATGAAGTGAAAAGTGTAGTGTTCACCATGGCGCGATACGGTCAGAGACCGGAGAATGCCCTCAAACGGGCCAATGGTTTGTACTAAATTCTTATGATTATACATACCACGTTGCATTTAAGAATGACCTTACGTTACGCTTCCCATCACCAGATTATACACACATTTGGCTAAAAATAACTTATTTTATCACTGTTGTAGTTAAATGCAATAATATAAGTTGTTATTTATTTTTTCCTTAATGTTTTTAAATCATAACCAAAAGACAATGCCGCTTTTTTTGCGTAACAGAATCCCGAGATAACCTGGACATTTTCGAATAAATTGTGTTGAGTTATCTTGCTTATTATAACGCTCATCTACATAAAAAGCACAGATTCTATCTAACTTTTGCATTCATAAAATTCTAAGGAACAATAAATAAAAAAAAAACAAAATCACTAAGAACAGCAGTTCTTCCTTCAAGCTTATCCACAGGTTGTTGTGAATATTGCGTTATGCCCTTTTTAATATTTTTCATAACTTCAAAGTGTAGAACTTTGTTAGTGTAAAATAAAAGTTATTTAATTTTACATCTATATTAGGTTATTAAAACAGCTGATGATGAAAGAAATAGATTTAACTACTTTTTTTTTAAACAATTCACCAAAATAAACAACCAACTCCTCAAGTTGAGACAGCATGCAACAGGCTCCCGGAAAGTGTTGTGAAAGCTCCTACATTGAACTGCTTTAACAATTGGTTGGACAAACTTAGTCTCCAAACTATTTGAAACACTTGCATCAGCTAATAGCTGCTAATTTGCCTTACCAAATAATAATAACTTGTTTACTCTTTTCGTTCAACAGAGTTTATGGACTTGGACAAGCCAGCAAGAGCTTTAGATACTCTGCAAGAAGTGTTCCGCAACAAAAAATGGGCGTACAACTGGTCCGAGTCGGTGCTGGAGCCAATCATGTTCAAGTACTTGGAGCTTTGTGTGGACTTGCGCAAGTCACACATTGCCAAGGAAGGCCTGTTTCAGTACAGGAACATGTTCCAGTCTGTGAATGTTGGGTCGTTGGAGCAGGTTATAAGGTAAGGGAGAATTACTGTTAATAAAGATCCTAAGAAACACTTTGAGCCCGTGTCACTTTAAGATGGCAGTCTAGTGAGAACCACTGTTGAACTTTGAGGTAGGTGTTAGTCTAGTTGAAAGAACATAAACATAACATTTGTTAAACATTAACAAATCTCTCGATTTAATCAGGTGAAGTTAAATGTCCCTTAAACATCTCTAAAAATAATAAATATTCTAAAATTAATTTCTCAAATTATGCATAGGTTCATTAGAGAAAATTCTCAAAATTACAGTCAAACACTAGGTTCATAAAGGTCAAAATGACTGTGAAATGTACTTCTCTTTCAAGAAGTTATAAATAAATTGAAAAAAATTGGTTGCCTGTAAAGTCGGTATACGGGCGAAAGTTTTACGTGACAACAACTTTGAGTGGTAAAATAATTTTAATGTGAATATTCATTCGTATAGTAGGAAGAAGGATGAAATAATAGATGTCTGTCTCTCTCGCTCTTAGGCGGGCTAACCATGCCCGAGTGGAAGGGACGCGTGCCTCTCACTCGCTCTCATTGTGAGCGCATAACGTGAGCGGAGCGTAACGCAGTTTCTTGAAGTGTCACCCGGCAAACCAATTTATAAGACGTTGTCACGTCAAAACAGGCACAATGAATTTAGTTCAAATAAATTTCAACACATGGCATGTATCTATTGGTATTTTATTGAAGTTTATGCATTAATATGATTTTGGATAAATTGCTGCTTAGAAATATGTATGTTTTTTTTAACAAAATCTCTTAAAAACAATTTTTTGGAATAATAGGTTCCTAATTCAAATGTAGACTATTATTAGATACTATAGTATAAAAAATCTTGAAATGAGTATATTAGAGGAAGTTCGAATTTAGCGCCAGTGACTGAAAAGTTGAAGGGGAATTGTTTGTCTTGGTATGGTCATGTAAAGAGGAGGAATGAAACCCATGTTACTAAAAGAGTTATGAGTATACATGTGTGTTAAGTCAGGACAAGGGCAGGAAGATGATGATGATGATGATGAGTATAACAAATCTTTACTTGTAAAAAAAGTAAGAAAATTCATTCAACTTGCAAGCCATGATTGCAAACACTGTCTAGTGAGGTGTGACAGGTCTGAATGTGGAAAAAATTACTTACTGCCCGCAGAAAAACCTTAGTTATTTTACTGATCTGGATGGTGGGAGAGGGAGTGTCAGACTTTTATTGACTAGCTAACTAACTCTTTCCCCTACAACCTTAGCAAGCCTTACAAGCTCAACATTTTATTGTCTCTAAAATTACAAAAACATCAAATTGCCACCTCACAAAAGTGTAAATATTATTTATTACACATACAAAAGGAAACTAAAACACATACATACAATTCGCGGGCTTATATTAATCAGTTATATCACTTTCATTTTCTCAGAGGATACCTACGCATGGCAGAAGAGAGAACAGAGGCAGCTCGAGAGCAATCCACTGCGGCAGTCATTGAGACTGATGACCTGGACAACCTTGCCACACCTGAAAGCATACTGCTCAGTGCTGTGTCTGGCGAAGATGCACAGGATCGTTCCGATAGGACAATACTTACACCATGGGTAAGATATTGGATTAATTTAGTCATTCAGATTTTAAAAGTGGTCTAAAGTGTGATACACTCTCTTTCTGATAATACCCTTAAATAAAATAGGCTTAGTATATTTCTGTATTACTGTATACTTGCCTTCTGCAAATATTATCACAAACATCACCAGATTAAAAATACATCCAAATCAACTGGCAATGAAGCTTATGTCTAATACAATGACTTTCTCGAGACTGAAAAATGGGCCAGGCAGCGACTCCATACTATGCAAGATCACTAATACCACCATATACCTATTGCTACATATCCTAGGACAGATTGCATTACGAAAGAGAAATAAAAAAAACTTGCCTTATGACAACATAGGTTATTATCGGTTCGCATAGTAAATAAGTTATTATTTGAGTCGCTATTTTAAAATATATATGTGTCACGTCGCTTCGCTTCCCGGTGTGAACTGACACTTAGTCTTTAGTATATAAAATAAAACCAATATACATAATTGTGTAAATAATTAAAAACACCATCCATTTTCTAGGTGAAATTCCTGTGGGAGTCATACTGCCAATGCCTCGAGCTCCTCCGTACGAACGCGCACGTGGAGACTTTGTACCATGACATAGCGCGCATGGCATTCCAGTTCTGTCTCAAGTACTCCCGGAAGACTGAGTTCAGAAAGCTATGCGATAAGCTCAGGAAACATCTTGAGGATATTTGCAAGCCCACGGTAAGTTTTGGTGGTTGATTAGATGTATTTGGAGATAAGTAGTTGGTTACATGTAGGGTATCCAATCTTGCATGAAATCCTGTCGATATTCATTCATGTTATAAGTTTGACATTCCTTTACAATATGATTTCACTATCTTAAAAAAAACAGGTGCAACAGTAAATTTTTGCTAGAATAACTCAACAAAATGTGGGGTAATGCTGATTTCCTTTTTTCGAATAAATTGGTGCGGTATTCCGCGTTTGCGGGATTGTATTCTGTAGCTACAATCGACTTCATAATATATTTGATAATGCTAACACTTCGAAATCGGGTACTTTTTTACATTAGCATGTCAAGATAGCCGATTTGCTGAAATAATTTAGTCAAGCAATCACAGTTATTAACAAGGCTTGCAATACTTACCTGTTTTTTTTTACTTTTTTCCCCTTAAAGTACTTTATTCTCGTAAAGTATATAACTCAATTTTATGTGTAATTATATATATTTATGTTATAATAGGTGCAAACTGGCAATGTGAGCATCAGCAAGCCAGAGACACAGCAACTCAACTTGGAGACTAGGTTGTTCCAACTGGACAGTGCTATACAGATGGAATTGTGGCAGGTTTGTACATATTGAACATTCATAGACTTGAAAAATTCTGCGTCATATAGGCTATATAATCCACGTTGGTCGAAATAAATTATTATTAATTATTTATACATAGACAATTTTAGTAAATGCCCAACAATCCATTTGGTTTACTAAAGAGATAAGTAAGCCAAATGGATTGTCGGGCATTTCTTAGCCAATTACAGAATGTCGAAATACTCTCACAGGATGACTGTATATTAGTGGCCCATTTTGGAGTCACAATCTAAACGACCATAAGATAGGCCATGTCAGTCTCTACTTTACATAATTCTCCTTTTTTTGGGATCTCAACTGAAATTTCCATGATACAGGAAGCCTACAAGGCCATCGAAGACATTCACAACCTAATGAACATGTCTAAGAAGACGCCTGTAGCTAAGACTATGGCCAATTACTATGGTAAGCTGGCTCTGGTGTTCTGGAAAGCCGGCCACTGCCTGTTCCATGCCGCTGCTTTGTTGAAGCTGTTCCAGCTGTCCAGAGAGATGAAGAAGAATATTACTCAGGAGGAATTGCAAAAGTAAGTTTTAACTATTCACCCTTTCTATTTAATGTACTAGGTAGTGAATATGGCACTTCGGGAGTTTAGTTATTTTAGTCAACCTAGGGGTGCGATTTGGACTCGCGCCCTGAGGGTTCCGTACAAACTTGCCTATGTAAACAGTTAAATTCCCGAATGAAGTCCCGGAAGATTTTTCCGAATCGCAATTTTTCTTTTGTGACATACCTACAGTTTTCAGATTTATTCCTATACCTGTGCTATAATACCTGCTATAATGCTTTATGCAAAATTTCAGGATTCTGGGTCAACGGGAAGTACCCTTTGAATTTTAATTTCCTCGAGAGTGTCGAAATATACGTTTTTTGAGACATAAACGGCCGTATCTTTTTTTCGTTAACTTAGAATTTTATTTTTTCATTTTCAAGAGACCGCAAACTTGAGTATATGGTTTTAATTTCAACTCAATACCTTCACGCGTTCCCGAGATAAAGGGTCTTGACAGATAGACGGACAGACGGACAACAAAGTGATCCTATAAGGGTTCCGTTTTTTCCTTTTGGAGGTACGGAACCCTAAAATAAGTGAATAGATTACTTCTAGGCAAAGATCGTCCACCATATCATCGCTTACCAACAGTGGGCAAACGCTTTATACGCCTTTATACTAATATTATAAAAATGAAGAGTCTTTTACTACTGGTCCGATTGAAACTAGTTCTTATGTGGTGGTATTGATGTTGAAACGATAACTGAAACTCAGTGTGCCATATTTACGGTCTTTTCTTCACTGGACACCTCCGAAATAAATCCCACGACTATCTGCCTCTATAGTCAGTCGTGGTAGGCCTCGGAGGCACATCATATGTTCGACTTGACGCGACAGAGTGCGCACACATACGCACTCTGTGTTAATTAATGTCGGCACAAACTATTATCAAATAATCTTAAATCAACCGCAAAATTCTAAAATGTTGTTTGCCACCATATTTGTCGGAAGCTAGTTCCAAAAATGTAATTAAAAGTCTGAACACACAATTTGAAGGTAAGCGCCTTAACGCCTTTTTCATCACGTCGACACCAATCCGCACTAGGCCCGCATATTGGATTACGACCCATTCCCTCTCCTCAGAAGATATATCTCAAAAATATATGTCTGATTATTATACCTCAACGCCTTTTTCATTACGTTCTTTTTCTATGAACCAACACGCACTGGCCTTTGTTTTTTACTCTTTAACCGTTTGCGTCAAATTGGTCCGACGTGTGTGTTCGTGTCCAGGGCCCTGTGTTTGCGACTGGGTACTTACTCCATCTTACGACTAGAGCGGTCGAAATGGAGTATATTTGTTCGTGGATTTTCATATCTGGCGGAATAAACGCGAGGCCATTAAAAGGTTAAAACGAGGCACTGAGGTCTGTTTCAGCTGTATCATTAATATGCAATGCCTCACAAGAGTATTTCACAGATTGACAACCCATCTATCATTCCAATTTACACCTTATTACAAAGTAATAAGAGTCACTGCGACAAATGTTGCATTTCACGAACGGACCATCGATCATTTCAATTTATACCTTATGTCAATGATATAGAGTCACTAAAATGAAGTAAAATCTCTATAACAAGGTTTCTTTTCCTCCAGAATGGCATGCCGCGTGCTTGTAGCCGTATTATCGGTTCCTCTACCGTCCCTGCACCCGGAGTTCGACCGCTTCGTGGAGACCGATAAGAGTCCTGTTGAGAAGGCTCAGAGATTGGCCGTACTGCTCGGCCTTGCCCAGCCCCCGACCAGGGCTAGCTTGTTGAAAGGTAAGATATACGATAGTCTCACATCCGTTTTCTGATGATGATTCTGATCGCGACTTATGTGGCTGTTTCAGTATAATGATGTTGTGTATGTGTGTTCCTGTATTAGAAAACATGCCTCGTTATCTAGACATAGGGAGTGTATCAGGCCAAGTTCAAGCCAAAAAATAAAAACTAGCGAGCATAATAATTTACATCAAATTGATTCCTGCACCTCTACTTGAGTTATTTAATCAATTTTTAATTTGCAAGTCTCATCTCAAAAATATGTGAGATGTACCTAGATTTAAAAATTACCTTAGATTACCTTCCGAAATAAATATAATGATATAAATGGACAAAGCTTATCATTGTGACCGAGGTGAAATTCGCACGAGCCGTAGGTGAGGGTATTATGGAGCCGAGGGCCGCAATAACAAATTTCCACGTGTATCAAACGACGTTTTTTCAATAAAGTTACGAAGATAGATAAATAAACGGGGGTTGACACGTAGGGTTCGCGCCGCGCCTTGATACGATACATGTAATTAATTGTTGTGGAGGCGAGCACGCTCATTTTTACGCACTTGTATGCCTAAAAGCGGTAGTGATAAGAGCGGGTTTTCGAGTAAGCTTATTGAAAACAGTCTTAGTATGCCTCCGAAATAAATCCCTCGGCTATCTTTGTCATAGTCAGTCGAGGTAGGCCTCGGAGGCACATCATATAATCAATTTGACGCGACAGAGTGCGCACACATTCGCATTCTGTGTTAAATTATGTTGGTACAAACATACAAAATAGACTTGTATATGGCAGAGCGCGTCACTTATTTTATAAAGTCATAAGTAGAAAAAAAAATGTGGCTGGATGGAGAGGGAGAGGGAGACCAAATAAAAGATGGATGGATTATGTGAAGAGTGATATGAAAGAAAAGGAAGTTAATGATAGCATGACGAGTGACAGGGCAGAATGGAAGAAAAAGACATGTTGCGCCGACCCTAAATAACACGGGACAAGGGCAGGAAGATGATGATGAAGTAAAAAAAATAATATTTTTGATGTTTATAAACTAAACGTTCTGGTTTTTTTGGCACAATATACACAGTCATAGGCGCATTCACTGTGGTTATTTCAACTTGCCAGATGTTATGGTTTGTATTTGTATTTTGGGCTGGTATCAGCAACTCCACGACTAAAGCACGTATTTTGCGCACGGGTGGGACAAATGTGTCATTCGATCCACCCCAACTCCTCAAGGAAGGCCAGCAGCGCCAGTGCCTTGAGGTTACTGACCATTTCGCGGTCGAAGTACTTTGTCCTGTATCCAGCGACCACTGGGCATAGAGGGTTTTAAACATACAGTCACCTCTGTCAATTAAACACATAGTGTAAGCTGCTTAAAACGTCCATTTCACTTTTATATTTTTTGCTCTCCAGACGTGGTCCGCCTAAACGTGGTGGGTCTAGCGACTCCTCAACTGCAGCAGCTGTACTCCTGGCTGGAGGTCGAGTTCGACCCGCTGACGCTGTGCAACAACGTCAAGAGCGTCGTCAAGTCGCTGGAAGAGGAGCCTAGTAAGTATCTTTACTAGATGACGCCTGAGGTACAGATAGCGTTATCAACTGGTTATCCCCTTTTCTTAGGTTTTTTATTGTGAGAGGGTACCAAATTGATGCTGCTGTCTGTACCATCCTTTATGATTCGAAGAACCGCATTTGGAAAATTTGGTCTGGCTATCGACCGCCTCATTTGTAGTAGGTTTACACCCTGGTTCATATCTTCCTTCACAATTATCATCTCATAATTTTTCAATCTTTGAACATTATACCTACACTCACAAGTATAGTATTTCGGCCTGGCTAGTGGCCGTTAGTGTGACTACCGAACATAGGGTCTGGGCACGATCCCTAATTTAGTGTTTTAATATGGAATTTATCAATAACAGCCCAGGCTATAAGATTGTGTCCTGCTGAATGGCCTGAACTATTTAATTAATATGTATAATAAAGGCTTCACTTTAGTACAAAATATTGTATTTTATTAGGCCATCTTAAACACATTTATACGCAGTTTGCACAAGCAATATGAGCGTATTAGTATGCCTCCGAAATAAATCCCACGACTATCTACCTCTATAGTCAGTCGTGGTAGGCCTCGGAGGCACATCATATGTTCGACTTGACGCGACAGGATGCGCACAGATACGCACTCTGTGTTAATTAATGTCGGCACAAACAAATTTTGTTTTGTTACAACTCAACTTAGCCCAAACACTTTTATTTATTTATTAAAATTGTATGCACTAATAAACACTGTACAAAGACGTACTTAATGCCTTAGGTATTTTCTACCAGCCGACCTTACCTTCTTCGACTTCGCACCACCCGTGCAGAAACATAACATTCACTTTTCTTACAGACTCTCCCCTCGCCCAATACACGGTCGCCCTGAGTGACGTGGCGCTAGTCCGCCTCATCCGCCAGGTGGGCCAGTGCTACGCCTGCATCCAGTTCTCCCGCCTGCTGCAGCTGGCACATACCGATGACTTGTTCCACCTGGAGCGCCTGCTCGTCGACTGTGTCCGGCATAACGATATGCAGATCAGGGTTGATCATGCTAACAAGTTAGTATTTTTGGTTCATTCTTTATCATGACATACTCATTGCAGTTCAAATGATGTATTTATTAATATGTGCTTAAAGTAAACAGTAGTCCATTGGTATGGAAATCAAAGGAGTACTGTTATAACTATTTTTTATAGTTGAAAACTTTTTTCCATTGTTGTAATTAGTGTCCGACTGAAACTAGTTTTCAAAGTCGAAAACGAAACCGTTTTCGACATCTTAATCAGTCAGTCTTTTCTTATTTTTAAATCACATATTATGTTATACTAGCTTTCGCCCGCAGTTTTGCCTGTGTACATCAGCCTATGTCATTCAGGAATAAAGCAGCTTTCTATCGGTGAAACATTTTTAGCAATCGGACCAGTACTTTCAGAGATTACCTCCTACAAACAAAAAAATACAAAGGATAATGCCAGATACTCTATAGACCTTTGCCCCACTCAATAAAAGTCATTTACAAGCATGCAATATGCTGCATCTTATTGTATATTTATTACTGATAACTAAACATTTGTCCTGAAACCTGTAAAACTTGCGGTTTTCGTTTAAAACTAAAAACAATAATGACATTGATTTGTAGGTTAGGTGGTGTAGCTATCTAATTGTTAAAATAAATGATTTAAGTGTTAGAATTATAGTAACCTAGGAGGGATTCTGTTATTAAGTAACAAAGGTTAAGAGTCACTCTTACTGTTAATCAGTATGACTACTTGATAACTAGCACAAAGTCGTCGGTAGGAAAAACAAAAAAGCAAAATATAAGAGTGAGGCGCGAAAACACAACGGAAACGCAGACAGAGAGCGAATGAATGATATTTTATTATTGACACTGACAGCTGACTTGAGCGCTTCAAAACGTTTCGTTACACAAAATTCAAAACTATGATTGTAATAGTGTTTTGATTTTCATAATTATTTGCACTTTTATCTTTAACGATTTAAACATCGAATAAACGTTACGCATAATTATAATTTTGATATAATATTTTATGTAAAATGATATTTGTTTTACAGTTACCTACTTATTTTTTTTAGTTTTGCACATGCGTTTTATGTAACGCAGATAGTTAAGAGAAAATAGGAAATGGCAAAAAATAATTTCCGGGATTAAATTCCTTTTTTTATAAAATTGTAAACCGCAACTTTTAAAGAAAAACGATTTATTATGAAAAGGTTCCTTATTCGTCACAATTATTTTCATAACCTTACTTTTTCTGTAATTGATAACTATGACAGGGTCAGGATCTGGCATTGTTATTTATTTCTTTACAATATTAGTGTAGATCAATCATTCAGTCTCGCCCTTCAGAAAGTACGGACGCGTCTTATGTCAATTTTATAAATAAATACCACACCTAATCACAATAATAAACGGGAAAATTCTAACGATTATGTTTAAATTTTGAAATAATTAGTTAGGTATTAATAATATTTGAAAATACTGTGTAATAATTTTTTTTTATTAAATATTAATTATTCAATTTTTACTCCAGTACGAATACGCCTTTACTTTGCAGTAGCACTGACGAGTCACTATTTTCTTAACGTGACCAATATTTTAACTCGTGCAAACTATTGCTTTAAAAAATACTACAAAATGTTGTCCAAAAATAAATGTCAAATTACAGAGTAAACAACCATACAAAATATTTGAGAGTTTCAGCAAGTACTATAATAGTTTGCCTCCGAAATAAATCCCTCGGCTATCTTTGTCATAGTCAGTCGTGGTAGGCCTCGGAGGCACATCATAATGTTCGACTTGACGCGACAGGGCGCGCAATCATACGTGCTCTGTGTTAATTAAGACGGCACAAGCAATTAAACCTAGTTGCTATCAAGTTCCATAAAAACATCCATTAAGGTAAGGGCGATTTTACACGAGTAATTACGAGTATCTAATTAACTTTCTTCTTCATCACTTTGTTATGGCGACTATCCGAGTATTTAAGCATAATCAACCTTTATAACATTAGAGAAAGATGTGTATATGTTATATGAATGTTTGTTACTTCTTCTGAACCGATTTCTTTTCTGGAATAGCACATAGAATGATAGTATGTTACCTTAGGATAATTTTCTAGTATCTCGCGGGCGAAGTCGCTGGCAGTAGCTAGTTTATCCGAGCTTGCATCCGAACCGGTTCACAACTACGTTCATCATTGTAAAAAATATTGACGTACGTATTAACTTACAGGTGCGTTCACTTCGGCGTGGAAGCCGGTGGTGGCGAGTGGTGCTCCACCGCCGATGAGGCGTGTGGCGGCGCTATACTGCAAGCTACGCCTGCTGAACAGGTAAGCTTATGATCCTACTTCTACTAGTAAATTAAGAGGCCTAATCTGCTTCTGGAAAGAGGTGGGCTGGGTGAAATGTAGGCCGCGACGACCCTCGACCAGAGGTCAATCATGGACTGAGTGCAAAAACCAAAATCGGCCGCCTCCTTGACCGCAAGAGTAAGAAAAGAAAACCCCTGCGAAAGGATAAACCCCGTGAATCGCAGGCACGGGTTTGCGGTTGACCAGCAATGGGTAGCTCGCCAACGGCTCGTCGTATATAGACCGTGGCCGAGTCGTCGTCTGCGCGTATCATCCGCACGCGCCTCAAAGAGATGTCGATATTTATGCAATATTTATAGATATTTTTAGTAGGCACGTGTATCTATGTATCTGTTTCCTTTGGTAGCATCAAGGAAAAATACAGAGGCTAAAGCCTTTACCCAAGAATATAATCAGATTATTTTAAGTTTCTAAATTCCATAAGTGGTGAGATGACCTGGACGCCTACCGCTAGCGCCGGTTCCAGTTGTCTCGAGAAAAGGATTTAGGGGAGGCCTTTGCCTAGTAGGAGGTAAGTGAAGGCTAAAAAAAAAGTTTCTCCGAAATAAATCCCACGACTATCTGCCTCTATAGTCAGTCGTGGTAGGCCTCGGAGGCACATCATATGTTCGACTTGACGCGACAGGATGCGCACACATACGCACTCTGTGTTAATTAATGTCGGCACACAAGAAAAACATGGTTTGCAACTTTTTTTTGTTGATATGCGGTTACTAGCTTCTGCTAGCAAAAAAGTACGTATAAAAATACCAAATCAACTGAACGCGTCCACTTCGCTTCGCTCGTCATCATACCACACTCACGTGCGGTAGGTAGGCCACCGTAATTGAATCAAATAGAACCGCGTAAATAATTCAAAATACTATATTTAGCAATTGTTCCACTTCGACCTATCTAAAAGCTGCATGTGACATGCCCAGGTCCGCGAGCAGCTGGTCCGCGCGGCCGAGGTGCTTTCGCGCGCGGCCGCCACGCTGTTCCCGGCGCGCCGCAAGCAGGAGCGCGAGCGGTCGCGCCAGCACATGGTGCAGCACTACCACGAGCACAAGCACGCCGAGCACCACCGCGTACTGCAGCGCCACAAGATCATCGAGGAGAGGAAGGAATACATCGAGCGGCTCAACACCGTGCGCGAGGAGGAGGAGCTCAGGTAGGTCTTATGAACACGCCAAACATTACAAACCCGTAGAACGTGTCAGGTGGTTGCGAGTTTAGGTTTAATTACATCTGGCCACGCCGAATCGACCTTCCCATTGTTTCTGTCCTTGTGCCGACGAGCCGTAGAGTGTGTTCTCGACCGCCTCGTTGATACCGCTGCATACGGTCGCCAAACCCGCTATCTTTCTCTCTCTAGCAAATAATGGCTCTAAGTAACAGAAAAGGATTGAATCGTAAAAAAACGTTCATTGATTCGCTTGCTCATACACATTTCTGGTATAATCTCAGATAAGCTCAAACATTTAGCCCTTTTTAACGCCAAAATGACTCCACCCCAATAGTGTTAACATATAATTATTTCCGCAGGCGTCAAGAAGAAGTCTCCCGCGCAGCAGCCGCGGCCGAGGCCCGCCGTCAAGAGGCGGAACGCGAAGAACGCGAGCGACGTCGCCAGGAGTCGGAACTGGCCGCCATGCGGGAGAGACATCTGCGCGAGAGAGTCGCGCACATCAGCCAGACTGCGCACGGGCAGAAAATGTTGTCCAACATCAACGAGGAGGTATGTGTGTTGTATGTAATACAACGAAAAGAGTAGAAATTCCTGCTTCCGTCGGGATCGATCCATAGCAAACATAATGTGTCTAACATTATGTTTATTTACAATGTTTTACTAAATAAAGTCATGTCTTTTAAAACAGGAACTCAAGAAAATGGACGCCGAAGCCATCGCGGCGCGCGAGGCTGAGGAATTGATGAAAGAACGCAGAGAACTGCAGGCTCGACTTAAATCGCAGGAGAAGAAGGTAAGATATTTTTGCCACGTCCTCGTTGCAATTTACGGAGCACTTGTTCTCCTAGAAACCTTCAGTTTATAAGGAACCTTTGGAACCAGAAGTAATATAAGTAAAAAGTAGTTTGTCATACAATTCTATAAACTATGTTGTTTTATTAGGTTGACTACTTCGAGCGAGCCAAGCGCTTGGAAGAGATCCCATTGCTGCAGAAGAGTTTGGAAGAGAAGCAAGTGCAGGACAAGGCCTTCTGGGAGACTCAGGAGAAGGAGCGCATACAGCAACTTATTGGTGAGTGCAACACATGCACTTTTTTATTGTACGCCTTTGTTCGACTTCGTTCGCGTGAATGTAGAAAATTATCCTATGGAAACATACTCCCGGGATAAAAAGTATTCTATGTGTGTGTGATCAGATGGTTGCGTGTTCAAATCACGTCGGGGTCACCAGTTTGGAGGTAGGCGGAACAGAGTGTAAAGTCTCGCAAACCTCCGTTGAAAAGGGAGGATCCTCCGAACAGACGGGTGTTATGTCTGGTGGACTACTGCCCAATAGATGATTTAGTGCTGATCTACAAAGTTCATTGCTCAGAACTTAACTTGCGCGATACAGGATTTGTTCTCATGTGACGTCATAGATGTCGCTACATGTTATTCCAGGACATAGTCTACCTGTGTGCTAAATTCTATCCAAATCCGTTTAACCGTTCGAGCGTGAAGGAGTAACAAACATGCTCACAAACTTTCGTCTTTATAACGTTAGTATAGAATAGAATATCGTTTATTTATAAAAGTGGCACATTTAAAGTAAAGTACATAAAAACAATTAACGCACACTGTTGCATTTTTGTCTGAACTAAGTTGGACCTGTATTTCAGGTTAGAAAGTCCTAAGAACCTTAATAAATTCACCACATAGCTCGTCTTCCCATCTTCTGCCTAGGTTGAAACCAAATACATACCTAAAAGAGATAAAAAAGATACTCCAAATAGGGTGCCGTTATATATCCTATTTATGGGCGATATCGCAGCATCTTCGTTAGACTTTAACATGTTCATCCCATTAACAGAAGTATCTTCCAGTGCCCTTTGTTTCTTGCCAAGATGTGTTAGTAGCTGAAGTCGTTATTATTCTTCTCTGCATCGTCACAAACTACCCAGGCTGGCATAGAATACTTGACAACAGGCTTTTTCATTCTGAGTAGCATTTATAATTTACTTACTCTGGTTATTTTTTTAATTGATATAAATTAGTGTTTGACGATCGTTGATGGTGAAGCGCATTAATTTATTATGAGTCTATTCACTCTAGCCTTGAAGACACCTAAATTATAATCGGATGGGAAGATCGCAGCAGGCAATTTGCTCTAATCCTTCGATTTACGCGGTAAAAACGACGAGGCGAAATGGTTAGTCCGGACCGTAGAGGCAACAATGTAAGGGTGAACTCTCGCCGTTCGTCGGGTTGGATTTGTAAATAAGAAAGTATCGTAACTAAAGCACGTTTCCCCCTACAGAGGCCCGCGCGCGCGACGTGACCACGGCGGCGCGCCTGTCCCGCATGGCGCAGCACCGCGAGGCCTTCACCGTCAAGCTGCGCTCCGAGCGCGGCGCCGCGCACACGCAGCGCCTGGCCGCCTTCAAGGAGAAGCTCACTCTCGAGCGCGACAAGAGGCTGGCGGAGAGGCGCCAGCAGAGGATTGAGAAGAGACGGCAAGAGGTAAATCTATAAAAGACTGACACTCCCTCTTCACGAATTATTTAATGATTACCCAACCCAAAAAAAAGTGTCAGTACACATAGCATTTCAAAAGCACTAATCAATCTGATACATTTTGGTATGTTGGACAATAGTTATCTCTGTTAGTAAGCCCCTAGTCTAGAGCTCCGGGGCTCTAGACTCAGTATCTTAGAAATATATATAAATATATATTTGTCTGACGACCGCTTCGCAGCACCGCTATAGGAAAAGTGGCTGCCCTATTTTCTGGCATCTTTGGACGTTTAAAGACGGACAACGCATTGCATTGATATCGTTCAGTTTTACAAACCATCATTGCTTTGATTTACTTGTGCGCGAAGACAAGATTCCAAATGAAACTATCTACTTCAGCTTTCTTAAACTCTGCTCTCTTCCTCAGTGGCTGGACCAGAAGCGTTGCGCAGAAGAACGTGCCGCCGAAGAAGCGAAACGCATCAAAGAAGAAGAGGAACGCAAAGAACGGGAGGAAAGGGAGAAGAAACATGCAGAGGAACTCGCAGCCGCTAGAGAGAGGAAGGAGAAAGAGGATAGGTAATGTTTCACTACAACTCTCTCTTAGTTGTACTCTCTTAAAAGAGTGGTCGTGGTCATGTCTCGCTAGAGTCTCGCACCACCGCTTCTCTCGCGATGTGACGCCATGCAGCTCTGTGTTTGGCGGCTTAAGAATCGTCATTGATGTGTGTGTCACAGATTTGTTGATATTAGATATTATGAGAATCAAGTCCAGAACACCAACAAGCAATAGTTACCCGAGTAGTTTGAACTTATGAGGTGCGATTGACATTTCAAGTGTTTTCTCTTATGATCGACTAGCTTTTGCCCGCGGCTTCGCCCGCATACATAAAATATAGCCTATGTCACTCAGAAATAAAGCAGCTTTCTATAGGTGAAAAAACTTGCAATCGGACCAGTACAAACAAAAAAACAAACTTTACCTCTTTATAATATTAGTGTAGATATCGTGTGCGTAAGCGATATCGTCCGATATAAAAAAGATTAATAATTCTTAGAGATTTTGTTGTAAGGCTCAGCCAATCTTAGATTGTCATTTTATGGGAATCTGAAATCGATTTTAAGACACTTGTAATCGAGATTGGTTTTTTTTTTTGAGCTGAAAGCACCCCCTTTGCTCAAGTAAATTTTTATATTAAGGTTTAAACATCCAATTAGATACTCAATAGTCATGAAACACATGGACATTGTATTATCATCTCAACCATACTAATTAAGACTCGATCCATCGAAACAAGATCGATCATCTCGGGGAAGAATCCGCCATCTCTAGATTAACAGCTGCATAAATAATGTTTTTTTTTTCAGACTTTTTTTCTGTTTTTTTTAATTAATATCATTCTCGTCGAGTCTTGGATAAACCTTGATATAACATAATAATTCTTGCTCGTGCAATCTAATAACTTACAATTTTTTTTTGTACTAACAGAGAACACCAAGAAATGTTAGCCCGTGCCGAAGCGAAGATCCGTGCAAAGGAGGCCGAAATCCAACGCAAGTTAGAAGAACAAAAGTCTCAAACCTCTTCGTCTTGGCGTGACGGAGGGTCCGGGGCCAGGCCTGCACCTGCTAGGGACGATGTGTGGAGGGGCAAGGAGGCTGCTAAGGACGACAAGAAGCCCGCCACGCCTGGGGATACGTGGAGATCTAGTCAGTATATTTTTTATATTTGTATTTCGGGGTGATGTCGGCAACTCCACGTCTAAAGCGTGTATTTCGCGCACGTGTGGGACAAATGTGTCATTCTATCCACCCCAGCTCCTCAAGGAAGACCACAAGCGCCTTGGTGCTACTGACCATTTCGCGGTGGGTACTTGGGTTCTCGAAGTACTTTGCTCTGTCTTATTATTATTATTTTTTTCTTTTGTTTTTATTTTCAATTGTGCTTTTTATTATTATTATTATTTATTACAATTTGATATTGTAGATTATTTTTATTAAGCAATTTGACTTTTTTTTTTCTCTATTAATTTTTGACTTCAATGTTTACTTTGCTAAGTATTACATTTTGTAAACTATATTTTTCCTTTTATTATTGTGAACGTGAGGACTATGTTGATTGCATTTTTTTTTCCTTTTCAGTAATTTTAACGTATGTCTGGCAATTTGAGTATTATCTGCGGCCTACCCAAATGTCGTTTCTTTGGTATTGTTCGTCAAGTCGTTGAACTCCTTAGTAGTCCTGAGTTGAGCTTTACGAATACTGATAAATGCTTGCACTGACTGGACAGATCCACTCAAATCTGTATAGTTCTTTCTTCAAAAGACCATTTCAGACAAATCTGCATGGTTCTCATGTGATTTGACCATTACGTATTTACTGTATGGACTTTAAAAGAGACTTTGACCTCTGAGTTTGTTTCGGTGTTTCTTCTCAGGGTAGTCAGCTAGGAAACACCGGCCTCATCTAATTTAAAAATGACGAAATTTTTTGACGTGTAAAAGTGTTTTTTTTTTTAAATCTATTTACAAAATAAATATCATTTATCATTCACTTCTCTGGTTGTAATGGATGAGGCTGCCAGGGAAATACCCAAGCGAGTGCTTAACAGTGTTCCTGGCTGAGTAGCCAGGAACACTGTGTTTTGATCTGGTCAGTATATGTGAGACTTAAGAGTCAGTATTCTATGAACATCATCCTTTTGGCACGATGGAGAGGCCGGGGTGAGGCCTGCTTTTGCGAGACAATGCTTGGAGAAGTACGTTAAGGACTACAAAAAGTCCATTACATTAGGTTAATTTAGTGTGTATATTGTTCAGGTCGTGCAGCCCGCGATGTCGCGCCTCGTGAGGAGCGTCCTCGCTCCGGGGAGCGGCGCCTGCGAGACGAGCGGCCTCCCGCGCGCGACGAGCGGCCCGCGCCCCGGGACGAACGACCGCTTCGAGATGACAGGTACAACCACATCATACATTACAATAACTGGCTTCAGCTAAAAAGTTCCCGAATGGCTCGACTAATACCAAATATCCTTGAGTTGACAGTTGTGATTTTCTTCTTTTCATATCGATGGGCTCGAAACTAAAGTTTTTCTGACCACCATTAGTTTTTGACAGTTGTGATGACATTTAAGAATTGACTGTCTCAATTTTGATTGAGTTAATTGTGGGCTTAATATAATAAATCGCATATTATAGTTATGGTTCCGGGTTAAAATCGATTGATTCCTAACTATAAGTTTAGTTATACTCTGCCTTAGCCTACATAACTTTCACAGACACTGCGTTACATTGTTTCCGTTATTGTCAATTTGAATTTAAAAGCCTAAAAGGTAACAAAGATTATAAAAGGTATGTTATTAAACTAAAAGCCATCGATCTAATAGTACCGTGTATTACCAGACGCGAGGAGCGCCCCCGCGAGGAGCGCCCCCGCGAGGAGCGCGGCCCCCGCGACGACGCGGCGGGCTGGCGCTCGGCCGCGCGGGACGCGCCGCGCGAGCGGGACGCCGACAGGGACAGGTAGCTGCTTTTATTACTTTCTAGATAGATAGGAAACCAAAAATTCCACCTGTACTGCAAACAATGTTCCCTACCCACTGCCACTAAGTTTGGTGATTCTTCGGACTATGCCATAATCTTAGTCCTGCGGTATCTCCATTTCTCCGAAAAATTCTGGAGTGACAACCGCGTACTGGAAGACGTAGCGTTGGAAGACCTCCTACAAAGTGGACCGATGACCTGGTAATTGTTACGGGAATCTGATGTATGCGAGACGCACAGGACCGTTCGTTGCGACGAGTGCGACAACCGAAAATTGCATGGACCTTTTATGGGTCATCCAGGTGTGAAGCTTTTCACGCCTCGTGATATATACTAGGATTACCATAAATCTATGTTAGGCTATCGCAACTTGATGCTAAAAAAAACTTTATAAAAAAGATTCAGTTAGTTTTACTGGTCTGGAGAGTATTTAGATCTTGGACATGAAAAAATAGAACATCATTAAAAAAGCAACTTTCTTATTGTTTTCTAATTTAGAAATCAGCGTGTGTGCTTCATAAAACTAAACGTATAGTGAAAAAGAAAAAGGATAAGAGTATGTTCGGAGACCAACATAATTGATATTGTAATTGTTCCAGGCCTCGCTACGGCGGGCGCTCGAGCGGCCCCGAGGGCGGCAGCTGGCGGCGCGGCGCGGCTGACCCGCCCCCACCACCTTCCGTGAGTACACAGCAACTAACTTAGCGAATAACTGATTACAAAGTAGTTAACATAAAGGACGCCTTCAATTTAGCCTTCAAAGTGCAATTTGAAGTTGCCCTTAATCCACAATACACACAGTTACTCTCATCCAATTACTTTTCCCGCTCTATGAGTCACTATTATCTTAACGTGAATATACTATTATGATTGAACCGAAGTATTAAAAGACTTTTTTCTTCATTAAGCTTCGTTTTCAGCGTGGCTTGCGCTAAAGATTGACGTGCGTTGTCCAAATCTGTTAGTGTTGATAAAACCATCTGAATTATTAAAACTTTTTGCAGTAACATTTCCTTAACTGTATCAGTGATGGTCGTAGTAAATTAATGTAAAACCTTTCCCTACAGGAACGCTCATCGACCTGGCGTTCTAAAGACGCCCCGCCGCGCGAGGACCGCTTCCGGGACGCGCCGCGCGATCGTGACCGCGGAGAACGCGACGGAGGCTTCCGCGACAGAGACCGCGATCGCGACCGCTTCCCGCCCAGGAGGGATGATCGGTGAGTGGGACTAATTGCAGCCTAATACAGTATGTGACTTGTTTATTCCGCCATGGTCGCACGTCCACGACCAAATACTCCATCTCGTCAGCTCTTTTGTCTCCTATGGAAATTGAAGAGCTAAACGAGTAGGACGCGAAAACACTCGTAGGACCAATCCGACACGGGCGGTTAAGAAGGGTTAATTATATTATTAATTTTCTCATAACCTAGAAAAAAAACCCCCTACTAAAGAAAAATAAGTTACTAGTTTTAGTACCGGAGACACTCGCTACGGCTGACAGCGCCAAAGGGGTGATATCAAACGGGCACAAAAACACTTTAACAGCCGCCAGTCCAGTGTGGTATATAGTAGAGTTCAGTGCTTTAAGCTCTAGACAAAGTGTTGACTAGAGGCGTTTTTATCTATATTTTTAGCCAAATATTCAAAATATTTGGGATTGGCCACTTCAAATTTTATTAGCGCATGTTCAGTCCCATACATTTTAAACTTTCTCTAGATCCATTTATGCTCTCTTCGTCTTCCACATCGCTTACAAAGTAAATCCTCTTGTAACAGGGACGGCCCCCGGCGCGATGACCGCGACGGTCCCCCCCGGCGTGATGATCGCGACGGGCCGCGCCGTGACGATCGTGACGGCGGGCCGCGCCGCGACGATCGCGAGCGGGACGGGCCCCGGCGTGACGACAAAGACGCGCCGCGCCGCGCGCCTCCGCGTCGGGACGACAAACGTGAGTACTACACAACAACAGCTAGGGACACGAAAAAATTATCGATACTTTGTGGTATCGATTATTTTCCATTCGATACCGATAATTTTGTACCCGATACTGCATAGGTTTAAATAGGGGGAATGCGAGTAAGTTGTGGGCCGTTGAGTGTCAACTCTGCTTCAAGGCATCAGTCATGGCCCCTGAAAAAAACCCCTAGATACTCCTATGAGTCTCCACCTACCCAATTGAAAAAAGACATTTTACGTACACACTAATTTCAAACATGGTTGTTTTGCTACAGCTCGTGACCCGGACGGTGATGAATGGCAGCCCGTCACTCGTCGTTAAACAAGCGAGCATCATACCAACATTTAACGCATTCTATTCATTTATAATAATTATGTATTACGTTTTACTTTGTCGCGACGAGTTCAGCAGGATACGTTTTTATTACATGTATCTTATATGTATGAATTACTTCAGTTTAAAAATATTTAAAATTACCTTTTTGTTATCATAGGATCCATTTTTCCTTGATACAAAGTTACCTCTCAGTGGTAACATCGACTCATTGAGCCGACGTTAAAAAGCGTGAACCCGTAGAGTCGACTTGAGTTGAGGTCGGATTTAATTCGTAGTTTCTGGGATATCGCAGTTTTTGTGAACACGGAAAAATCGTGCGATTTCGGCTGAGTGCACCGTTATAGACAACACGGGAGGGAAGCGCTCAGCGATAATGTAGTTATAGTTTGTATGGTTGGTTGAACGCGCTAATCTCAAAAAAAATATATTGAAAGTGTAATCTACTGAGTATTTTCGCAAGCCTATCTGTGCGGTACGAAAACTAAATTATCAATTTCATGTATTTCTTTAGAACGTCATATTGTTTGGTAAATTAGCAAGAAGTTTATTTTGTATATCTCAAGACCCTGGATTCCTGGACGTTTGGAAGGCGTTAGAGGCCGAAGCCAACTCACAGAGGCCCCTTAGACACTTCGTGGAACGTGGTACTAACCGACGATTATCCCTGTATGCACTATGCTAGCGCACCCAAGGACAACCCCCGGTTGATGGGAAACTATTGCGACCTATAGAAATGTTATCATTAGTAATGCTGGTCATTCTATCATCTTTAGTAACCTGCTGAACTCATTTTTGTTTTGTCACCAATATAAGTTACAGTTTGACATAATATATTATTTTAAAGCGCAAGTGTACCGCGCTTATGTAATCCTTATTGTATATGGGAAAAGGGCTTATTTACTCCATACACGAGAGGATGCGAATCCGTGCCCTTTATAACCTATTTCGAAAAGAAACAGGTTATAATGCTTTCACCCCGATTTTTACACTGAGCTTGACGTAAATAAGTATTTTTTCATATATTTTGTTTTATGTAAAACAGCTTCAGAACCATGTTTCGGGTAGATAGTGACTATTAACTGTGTTTTAATTCAAAATATACATTATTTTCTACAAATTCTTGCTTTTTTATTTTCTTGTAGATGTTTTGGACGCGGTTGGAATTCTCTCGTTGCCATCAACCATCTAGTTAATGCTTTTTACTTTAGTTTGCCCGACATAGCGATGAAGTATAAGTAAACGCTTTTTAAACTACGTTTGGACTACAACACAGAATCGTATTTACTTCATTCTTATTTAAAACGAGTGAAACTTCACGGATGCGAAGCTTTACAAAATTAATTTGACCTTAACAATTTGCACACATTCGATTTTAGATAAATCGTAGCAAAAAAAAAAGTGTCTCAAACTCGAAATAAATGACATAGTTTTTAATAATGTAACAGATTGAATGATTTCTAACATGGGAAAACAAAACAGCTGATAAAGTTACATGAAGCAATGTTTTATCCTTTGGGCCCATAAACACTGTGTTTTAGTCTAAACTACGCGTCAAAACAATAGTGAAAATATATATTACAAAATCCAAGTGTCTTACAGTTTGAATAATACTCATTATTGGAACTAACCGGTGCCTCAATTTCATATTTTATGCTGTAGTTAGAGCTTGTCTACTTCTGTATTCAATAAATCATTGAAATTGGAATATGGGTTTCATTTCTTTTACAAAAAAATACGTGGCTTACTTATTGTTCTAGCCACGAGCTCCTTTAAAACACAAATGATATACGAGATAAAAAAATGTTTCTAACATATTATGTTTTCATTGAAAGGGTCTATTCAGACATGCCACAATCACAAACATACCACAACAAAAACACGTAGTTTGGCACTATTTTTTATAAAAATAAATAGTTTTAGGGCCGAGTCACAACGAAATGGCAGCGACGCGGCGAGCACTTTTAGCGTGAAATAATTTTAAACTTTATCTACATAATTAAAAGACAAGTATCGCTTGAAATGCATGAAAAGGTCGCAAGGCCGCGAGCGGCCTCGCGCCGTGCGCCTCTTGTCGGTAGTTCTAGCCTAGCCAGCCGCTGCCATTCCAATGTGACTCTGCCCTTATTCACACTGATCACATTTTGTCGTTGACAGCAACCGTTTAGGTAATATCGACTACACCGCTACCACATTGCGAATTAGTCTGCAAACGCTGATTAAAACGCAACCACTTCGACATTTTGGGTTACTACAATGCAACAGCAAGAAGCTGCAGCGTCACTATTCACAAGAACAAAAAAAAAGCTCTTGTCGCTGCAATGTGGTGCGTAGAGCCTAAAAACATTTTATTGAAGCCAGAAACAAGAATTTTCCAAACAAAAGCAATCTTATTTCAAGCTAATAAATTTTATTGTTGGCATTTAAACTTGATCCATAATATCGCATTACTAATCCGGCGAAGTTACTTTAATCATTGTTGGCTAAACCTAGCCGACATTGCAAAAGCGATAGATAATATCTAAATACCAAGTTGCGCTCCATTTGAAGTAAAACTAGTCTGTGAACCTTGGTTTATGCTAATAATCGTAGGTACTTTGATTTTCGTGGTAGATAAGCCGATTCCCGACACTAGGGGGTGTGAGAACTGTGAATCAGATTTAACGTTGGGATAAAAAGTCGCAAAAGTTTCTAACGATTTATGCAGGTAATGAAAAATAAACCACCTAAGGAGCAGCCAATTGTGGGAAAGAAAAGTATCCATAATCCACGACGTCGTGAAACCCAGAGAACACCCCACCAATTTACCACATTTACACCATGTTATATATTTAGGGATATACTGGTGCCAAATAAAAGTCCCAATAAAAAGCGAAATACAATATATTTTTATAAAGGTTGTTACATGTGCCTCAGAACAGGCAAGTGAAGGTGGCAGATGGCCGATTTAAATATAAATACAAAACCACAAAAGCCTGTGGTGAAAATCATAGCAACAAGATGCGTGGCGTATGTTTTGGCGCAACTAGAAGGCGTCAAGCCTGAACATATTCCCGGCCGTTGAAATATCAATTTCAACAATCGTTAAGCTCTTCGTTCGTGGGAAGTTTGCAGAGACGAACCAGAGAACGCCGCACGCTGCCCTTGGTTGTGAGGACGTCTGCTGCTCTGGCTATTCCGTCAGGTCCGGTGATGAGACGAAAGACACGGCCAAGCTTCCATACAAGCGGGGGGGCGTTGTCATCAGCTAAGAGCACCATGTCACCAACGTCCAGTCTTGATATATTTTGTCGCCACTTCGTGCGTTGCTGCAGCTCGAATAGGTACTCCTTTTCCAATCGTTTCCAAAATTGGCTCCGGATTCTCAGATTGGACATCAGAAATCGATTTTGGGTAGGCAGAGCTGTCAGCGGTCTCCCAATGATGAAGAGAGGGAAAGGAAGTCAACAGGACTGGATAAGAGGGGGCACAAGGGACGGCTATTGAGAATGGCCTCCACTTGTGCAAACAAAGTTGAAAGTTCTTCAACAGTTAAATGGCTGTCACCAACGACACGCCTTAAAAAAATTTTGATAATTGATTTAATTTTTTAACGTGAATTGGATACTTTCCTGCGTTTATTTTTGTACAATATTGTATACAAAGAAACTTTGTCCTAAAATCGGCATCAAAATGAGTAATTAATTGAAGCAGTATAACATTTCAAATATTGGTAGAAATAAGAGTGAGGGTATAACGGGATCATCTCGCATATACTTTACGCGCGTAACCTAATGACAGTGACGTCAAATCTCTTTGTGGTTTTGTGCATCCTTTGTCTGTTATTTGGCAGTTTCCCTTGAACTTGAAACAGATATGAAAGTCTCTTTTCGAGACCAAGACTAAATAAAAATTAGTCCACTTCCCAGAATCTACAATTGTTCCCATATAGACCGCTACAACCAGTGGCGCCGACTCCGTGGGTGTTCGGGGGCCTGAGCAGCCATGAGAAATAATCAGTGGGTGCCGAGCACCCCTGAGAATAGACATCAAGAAACATCATTTTAGGGATGGGCGTTTTTTTTTCATTACTTGACCACCCATTTAGCGCAGTGGTTTATAGCGCCGGTTGAGACGCAGGGTCGCGGGTTCGATTCCCGCACCAACACAATTGTTTGTTGATGAAACAGATAATAATTATGTTGGGTCTGGGTGTTTGTGGTACCTTCGTTGTTCCGCAGTATGTAAGTAGGACATTTATTTATTTGTCGTCGATCACTGTGCATTTCTCTTCTCACACTTCGCCACTTTTTCGAGTCCTTCAAATGAGCATGAGCACCCATGAGGTTTTCTAAAAGCTCGCGCCCCTGGTTACAACCATAGTTTGGCAAAATGGGAATCATCGATTTAACCAACACCCAGTAGGTACAAGCCAGATGCTCTTGATGCCCGTCCACCTGCACCATTGACAATCTGAACAACGCCTCTGGTGTCACAAAAGAATGTACCCACCTTATAGGCCAAAACAGTATTCCTAATTGGAAGTACCATTGATACGCAAAGAAGCTGACTATATCTTTCTAATTGCCTCTTCGTGCACCTGATTAAGAGTGAGAGATCCTGAGACTCCTTTTATTAGGTAAGAAATAATCAAATAGCTTCTCCCACTACATTTTGGTGCGAAAGGCCGTGTCAGAATTTTTCTGACTATAAAACGCGCCTATATTCTTTCATTTGCCCTTTACGTACTAGGGGCACAGTAACTCTTTGATGTTCTGTTTCTGTCGTTTATGTGTATTTGTGTTAATGTTGTATGTGTGTGTTGTGCGAGTGCTGTTGTTCTTTCTTTTTATCTTTTAAGCTTTTCCGCAGCCTTACTGCCTACTAAGATAGTCGTCGTTGCCCAAGTTACAATCTACGTTCAAGATTACCCTAGCAGAAAAAGAGAAACACCTTATTTGGGATTTTTTTTTTCTGCAGTAAATATAGCGAATATTGGGTTCAAACCAAACTATCTTTAATATACTTATGTTTCTTGTAGCTGAAAATGTACCTAGCTAGCTTCGAGATCAATACTCCGGTTACATTCCTAAAAATAATTTGAGATGAACTGAGGTGACACACACACGTGTCACCATTGTTTCTAAATCAACCTGGGACCATTGAACTGAGTTATTTTTGTAGTAAAAATGTGTCAAATTTCTAAACAGACCGACAAAAGAGTTGTTCAGACACTTCAAGTGTCCACCTTAGAAAAATATTAAGCTTGCGTAGACCAGGAACCTTTTAATATTGAAAATCTAAGTAGGTACTAACAAAATCGCTTTCTACGTCTGACTATGTCCTTGGTGATCTGCCACAGGAGAGAGTGCAAAAACACATAAAAATTTTAATTAAAAAAAATATCAGAGAAGCACAATAGAACCTAGCATATCCGAAGTGAGGTGCTAATTTTCGAGCACTCCTAGTTCGGCCTTGCATCCGTCTTCTTTATATACTTCTCAAGCTTTTGTTGAACAAGCATTATATTGACAAAGATATATTATTTATGCAAAGTTTCTTGAATACCTTAGTTCTATTCTATCTCCATGTAACTATTTAATAATAGAATAAAAGAAAAGTTATCCTGTTCGAGGTGGGGTTCTGAAAATATACCTACCCCCCTGAAAATAGTACAAGTCTCAGTACAGTGGGGTACATATTACAAGGTATCCGAATGTACCTATAAGTAGAATGGTCAATAACGCATTAGTTAATTAAATTGCTTAATTAATGCGTGATAAAGGAGGTTAGAGGAAATTATACTCGGTCAACATCCGCCCATGTGGTACATGGACAGACCGGTTTCTAAAGCCGATGAGAATATGAGATATGTAGGTACCATTGACATCATGCATACCTTATCTGTATATATATAAAAGGCAAAGTCCTGACTCACTGTCTCGTCAACGCCCTGCCCAAACCTTTGAACCTAAAACGCAGAAATTTTTTAGAGGTTCCTTTAATGATGATTCCAAAGAAGAGGATTTCGCGATTCCGTTCCACCCCCAGTAGACGGTAAAGGTGAGACGGGGTCCAAAGATTATAAGGAGAAACCTTTTTTCACACGAGTGAAGCCGCTGGCAGATGTTAGTAATATACAACCGTTCGTGCATTAGGTACTTGAGCTATTTCGTAGTTTCTATAAAAACTTGAGGTGCCGATACTGGGATCCAGTCAGTTAGAAGATAAACATGAAACGTCGACCTAATTCGTTCACCCGCTAAGTTCATTTCTGCATAGTTTAGGTACAGGAACAAGAAAAACCTGAATTGAGTATAGCATTTCATTTTAGAAATCAAAATACAACAATTCCATTTGTTCATATGAGATTTAGCTGTTCTTTGTGTATTTGTCGGAAAGCATGTTGTTAGGCATTGCCAAAACTTTTTAGATAGGTTAAAGATATAGTCGTTGTATTGCTTTACAATAAGAAAGCTAACGGTATAAGAAGTAAAATTTTCTAAAAATTGACTAAGCCGGTATAGATAGCGGCACGAATTTTGATCGCTCGTCGAAAGAGCGGGGATCGTTCAGCGCATCGTACAATATCGGCGAGCCTATCACTGTACAAGGATTTCACTCCCCGCCCCCGCATCTCTCTTCATACCACTAAAGAGACCTGATATTTCACTTCTGCGTGCTTCTGCGCACGTAGAACTGTAGAGGTCAGCGCTCAAGATTTATGGGCACGCTACAATCGTGGCGGTAAGCCTCCTTTTTGTAGAGTGCAGGTTACAGAGGGGCAACAGCAACCTCGTTTTTCACTTGACGCATGTTCTCCACCGGATTCGGCGGGAAAAACGCCCGGATGTCAGCGCACAGGCGTTCTCACTTTCCGCCTGACGCTGGTCCTCACCGGACATGGCTAGTTTGGAAGATTCCAATTTTAGATTTAGGCGGAAAACACGCCCGTGTGTCACCAATGTGTGGATCGCCCGGAGAACACAGTGGAGCTTACGGTGCAGGTACTCTCGCGTCTGGCCCTAGTTAAAGCCATGGTCCACCACCTGCATCATCTCCTCTTGTAAAGTAGTAATGCGAGCAAAGGGATGCCACCCAGAGCTGCTGGATTGATCAAACGAGTTCTCTACCAACGAGCCCACCCAGAGCGGTAGTCAACGAAATAATAAAAAGGTAAAATATTTGTTTTTCACTCATTTTAATCATCAATAATCAGAGTAGTCTTATTTCAGTTGGTTTCTGATTTCCAGAAACATAATTCTCGTACACTTATTGAGAAAATCGAAGAGCATTTATTTAAAATGCAATCCTTCTATTTCTCTCGGTGATGTGCTTCTTGATAACCATCCAAGGCGTCTCGCCATCTTGACATCCGGCAGATATAGCCTGTACAGTTCTACTTCAGTCTAGCTCCTCCTCCTTGCGTCGTATTCCTCAATGCTGAGGGTCGTGACCTGCTTCATCACTTTCATTTTTATGATGTCCTCCATCTTTTCTTGTCTCTGGCTTTCAGTCTTGCAGCTCATACCCATTTTTATTGTCATTGTTTTTTATTTGTTCCCTATGGTTCATACTCCATGGGGTTACTCTTAATATGAATCATAAAGGTGTTTGCTGGCTTGCCAATCCTGCGAGCGAAATGCCGAAACCACTCCATCAAGGGCACCTGTAGTGTCCTATGTACCTACAATATATACATTTAGGCCAAACTTAAATTTATCTCACGAGATATTCTCATCAGACTCCTCTAACTTCAAATCATAATCCGTTGATTTCGTAGGAGATGAAGACCTCGACGAAGGAACATCGTCATTTAAGTCAACATTTATACTGGAGTTTTCAGCTGTAAAATGTTCTTTCGAATTATAAGACTTGTTCAGCCTTTGAGGTTTATCAAATGCCCCTATTTCAGCTTTGTATAGGATGTTGTTGATGTGATACTGGGCCGTGGATCGAGCATATGAATTCCCAATCTTCTTCAGTTTCATGGCTACAAGTTCCCCGTATGTAGTGTATTCATCTCTCTCTTCGGTTCTGTGTTCCCTTTGTTTTATAATATTGATTCTGTCTTTGATTGTTGGTTTCTCTAATCTTAGTCCAGCACTTTGGAAATTTGGTTTGCTGCTTTGTTTTTCTCGGTCTTGTTCCACAGAAACGAAATAAGTAGGTCTTTGCCGATTCTGAAAAGGAAGTACTCGTATTATAATCAGTGTGGAAAGGAATGGAAATAATTATAGTACAATGCGTTCCAAATAAGAATAGGATCGATTGCCATGTTGTGACGTCACGTCATACTGTAATTATCCGTACTGAAAGTATCCACGTGTGCGCAACCCCATAGAGCGCAGTTACGACTGCCGCGCTTATGTACTTGTACTGTTTCTTATTCTGTGGCTTAGGCAAATATACGTTGACATATTTTAATAATGTTCACCTCGAGTAAGTATCTACTTACTTATACCTAACAGCAAATTATGGCTGATCTAGCGTCTTCCCCTATCGAAGAAAATTGATAGCATATTTTTTGTATAAACAATAGAAAAGAATTTCTAGTGTCGATACATTTTTACACTTCCGAAATCTCTAAGTATCTTTCCGATTTTATCGATTTCGGCGTCATCAAAATGTTTGTCAACACTGTATCCGTAACAAAAATGTTTTCAATATGTTTCGCTACTTATCAACGAACATCATTTTGTGCCTAAACAACCTGTGCACGAGTTTATTGACCCGTTTTGCTGTAGAATTTGAACATTATTTGTTTTTTCTTTCGTTTACGGGCAATTATTGGGCATATACCTACATACCTAACTGGTGATAACATCCCGAAATTAAAAAACAAAATAATCTTACCTTGTGTGACATAGCTATTTGCCGCGTCTTCAGAAACGATAACCTCTGAAAGGCGAACCATTTACTATTGCGTTTTGTAAATAGTTCTCTTCGGTACTGGCTCACGAGCATTCTCATTTTTCTTTCAACTGTGCTGACTTGTGTGTCCATCGCATTAGCTATTTCAAGCCAAGCTTCTTGCTTCTTCTCTTTATTTCTAAAATCTTCCGATGAAGTATCCCACAGCTCAGGTTTTTTTTCGACCATTCTGATTAATTCGAAAATTAATTCGTTGTTCCAATTGAAAGTGGCCATGTTTGCAACAGCGGAAAACAAAAAAATGTAAACACGTGAACGCGGTGCGAGCGTATTCACAAACTAACATAGAGGCTAAAACTGGTGAAACAACCGGAGCACCGCCCTCTTGTGAGAGTGAGACAGCGATACACAGGCTATGCGTGTGCGAAAGAAAGATAAATACTTGTTTGTACGTGCAGTGCAGACGTTCCAGTTTATCGACATGTTTATAAACTTTGTTGTTCGGAGTCGTCATTTGGTTGTTTATGTATGTATAAACGCTCCGGATCCAACAGCTTTGTAAAATTACTTTCTGTGTTATGAAACGAAAAGGTAATATGCATTCGACTGAAATTAAATTAGAACATCTTACTCACATCATCCTGAGATTGATTATATAAGATTATTTTAAGATTTTAATATTTAAACTAGCTTTTGCCAGCCGGTTTTGCTCACGTGAATATCGAATAATTGTCCCAAGGGAACATATTACCGGGACAAAATTATCCTGTGTCCTTTTTCAGGATACGGTCTACCCGTATGCCAATTTTTTTTTTAACAATATTTAAATGTCGTCCTTCGCAGAGAACTATTCATGCTAGAAAAGTTGAGTAGGAATGTTGTTGATTTTTTGACTAATGTTTTCCTTCGATTCATATGGATAATAGATATATGTATTATCCATTAACCGTACGGGTTAATGGATAACTGTTGTGCACGTTGGCAAGAGTAAAAAAAAAAGCAGATTTTGTAATTTTATATGGGAATAGACTATGGTGACCACGGATATCGATGGAGACCTATTTTTATTGGGGCAGGGGTAAAATCTACAAGTCCGTTATAAGGCCGGTCATACTGTAGGTATGGATCAGAATGTTGAGCTGTGAAAAAGACGGATGAAAAAAGATTTCACGTCGCGGAGATTAGAATGTTAAGATGTGTGGTGTGACGAGAATGGATAAAGTGGGAAATGAGTATATTAGGGGAAGTTTGAAAGTGGCGCCAGTGACTGAAAAGTTGAAAGGGAATCGTTTGTCTTGGTATGGTCATGTGAAGAGGAGGGATGAAACGCGTGTTACTAATAGAGTTATGAGTTTACATGTGGATGGATGGAGAGGCAGAGGGAGACCAAAGAAAAGATAGATGGATTGTGTGAAGAGTGATATGAAAGAAAAGGAAGTTAGTGATAGCATGACGAGTGACAGGGCAGAATGGAAGAAAAAAACGTGTTGCGCCGACCCCAAATAACACGGGACAAGGGCAGGAACATGATGATGAGACGCTAACAGCGAAAAAAAACATCCATTATCAAAAATCGTTTCTACGTGCTCAGTTGCTCACCATTATGGATTCGTTAAAAAAGCTTTCAATAAATTAAATAATTTCTAAAGAGGTGTTAAATAAGAGAAGAAAGTTCTTAATTTGTAACCTAACGTAATCCCATCGAGTACATCGCTTCTGGGGCCATTGGTCGACTTCTGAAAGGAAAACCCTTACTTAGTCCTAGAATGCAAGGATAAATGAAGGAAATGATGTGTAGTTTAGTCAGTAAAAGTCTGACACGCCCTAACGCTCCGCCCTAGAGCGAGAGAATTCATTAGATGATTTCAAATCGAGCATACGGCTTCAAGCCTAACAAACTTCTCTTTTATTTTTATCACTAGCTTCTATCAGCATCTTCGCCCACTGAAAGTAGAAAATTATCTGTAGGGAACATACTCCGGATCACACATGGTCTACCCGGGAGCCAAGTTTCATCGAAATCTGTTCAGCCGTTTGAGCGTAAAGGAGTAACAAACACACAAATAAAAACTTTAGCCCTTTTAAAAGTAAGGTGATTTTTATTTACCTATTGAATATTAGATTACACTATAGGTACATACGTTACAGTTACACACACCACATCACCCCAGGCATGTTGATTGATATTTAAACAGAATTACCAGTCCTTCCTACATCTGATAGCATTGAGTGACCCGGCAACCAACAATCATCTCAGTCATCTTTCGAGTTTTTAATATTAATTTTTGTAAATTTTATTTCACAAAGGACAATAAAATCCACCATACCAACTTTATATACATATTCACAAGACTAATAGGTAGATAATTGATTATGTGGATGCGCCTGAACCTATACACAAGTACAGGTCCAGGGGCAATTAGCATTTACTCAATCTTCCGAATCTTATCTTAATAATATGCAGCACATTATCACAACGAAATAATAAGAATTTAACTACCAGTAATTATGTAAGTAACCGTTAACTGCAGTACCTAATAAATAGCAACCAATAGGCAGGCTAAAATCGCGGTCGTTTGGGAAAGTTTATTTTTTTTTAACCGTCGCGCGCCAGTCGCCAACCCGCCATCACACCGCGCGCATGCGCGTTGCTTGTCAAAACTAAAAACCGGTTCCGTAATATCAACATAGTACTAAAATTCTTTTGAAGAAAGTCAGTGTTCAGTGATTTATTTTGATGGTAATCTGAGGAATATTGGACGTTTTCATAATGAATGTAAGTGGTTCATATTTTTTTACTTTCTTATTTTCACTATTGTTTGTTATTCAGTAAGATTTTTATTGCATTGGCTGTGTGATTGTTGCCTTGCCTCGGAGTTGGATTTAATCGGTCTGTTCTGAATTCAAAAATAATTTGAGTAGAAATCCTTGTACTACAATTTTATCAGCATATTACAATTAACAGTAAGCGAAGGTTTTAAGATTTTTGTGAGTAAAATCATTATCAAAAGTACAGGCGTAGAGAAAAATGTACAATTCCATATGCAGCATTCAATCTAGTAGGTATCTACTAACTACTTGAAGTAAACTTCTACTAGGTAATCAATAATAGAGTAGGTATGACAGTCCTGCCCGGAGGCCGTTGCACTTTCAAGCAGTTTGCTGTGAACTAACTGCTCCCATTCATAAAATAACACCTTGAGTAGGCTCCATTTTTCATTTCGATACTCCATCTGTTTAGGTAATTAACTAAATGTAAACAATCTTGATATTTCATTTATTTAAAAGTTCTCTAAAACGTTTATCTAAAAATGTTTACAATTTGTTATATACCTATAGGTAAGTATAATTAACTAAATTTAAATAATCTTTGTAAGTATGTCTTTTATACGATTTTTTTTAATAAAAAGACATAGGTATCAAGTATCAAGATTGTTTACCTTTAGTTAACTACCTAAATAAATGAAGAATAGAGACCAACAAAAAATTAATATTCTTAAATAAATAGTGGGATTACAGTCAACCAAAGAAGTGGTAAACGCACTTATTTATTTTTATTTACCTTGAAGCGAGAATATACCTGCTTTTATGTATACGCTGCCTGCTACTTTTCTAGGTCATTCTTCTATGCAAATTATGACGGTCTTTAGGTCAAAGAAAACGAAAATGTCTTGAAATTTTTTTTAACCGTGATTTAAGCCTTGTTAATTAGCTGTGGTACATAAAAAGATAAATGTGATCGATGGGACAAGGAAATGATGATTTAAAAAAAAATATAGACCAGATATAGACCATAACTTAGAAAAGGATATCAACTAGAGCTGCGTTTATTAGTTTTCCAAAAATTTAATTATCGTACTAATGCCATACATCCAATGAGATTGTAAACATTGAAAAAATATAACTTTAGAAAGGCTAAATTGAAGAGAGAAAGAGAAATACTTATTTATTTATTTAAGCTTTTACTTTATTGTACACCAAGATAATAAATAACATAATGGAAACTATAACTAAATACAAATAATTGGAGGCTTTATACCGTGATATCTTCCAGGCAACCACTTCGATACTTTAGTCACAGAATAAGAACTAAGTAAATAAAACTGTAACCCTAATCTCATTCTTATATTCCCAAACATTCAATAGGAATGTGAACATGTAGGTACGTACTTACGCATGTTTTTTTTTCTCACTTTCGACTCAGACAGACCATGTCTCGAATAAATATCTAACATTTAACATTTTGACAAAAACAGTGAAAGTATTCACTAGAAAACGACTTTACACGTTGTATTTAGCTTACTTTTACTAAATAATTGTCACTATACTGCACTGGCTAAGAAAATATCTCTTTAGAATTTTCGCGAGTGAATCATTTGAGAAACGTATTTGTTTTGGATCCTTCGGTTTTTGAGCTTCGGCTTTTTGGACCGGGACCGCAGACCTAACTTCCACCTATTAAAAATAACTATTTTTTTTTGTAGCATTTTGGGATCACAAGGAAAAAAGCCATGAAATTACAGTTATCAAAAACTCAATACCAGAAACATTTCCAACCAGTTTCAAGTTATGTCATCTGCCAGTACCTCGAATTTATAATTCAATATTTAAAAAAAAACAAAATGTTTTTATTTCACATAGGCCTACATGGGCACTTATAAAACGTCAGAAGCTAGTGGCACGGTTCGAATTAGTCGTTTCCTATGGAGAAGAACCGGCAAGAAAATGCATAGTTACTCTCAAAATAATTTAAAGTCATCGGCAACATCTCAAGTATCGATTTTAGCTTCGTTTTGGTCATTTTAAGTCTATTTTGAAGTGACTATTCGTGTTAAAAACGTCGCAAGACAAGGATCGTTTACAATCTAATTTAAACTTTGTCTTGTATAACATAGAGTTTTTAAATTGTATAGAATAAGGGGTATAAAAAATGACCAGCTGCAGGTATAGAACAATTTACAAGGATCTAGTCAGAAACAGGTTTAATTTAGTAAAATGTACGAGTATTTTGTACTGTGCTCTTTGAATGTTTGGTTCGATTCAGCCCGTCCTTTGCTGTCCTCTCTAATCTGAAGTCCATTACCCAAATGGGGTGCTCTTAGCGTGTAGTCGGCTATTCGCTTAGTTTTTAAGTTTTGTTAGCCCTGACTCGGCCTAGTCCGGTTAAGTAGACGACAAACAAAACGAAACACACACGTCGCGTCGCTGCCATCCGGAAAGTGCCCAGAAAACTGGCAGCATTGTCACGTTGAATGGCAATGCGTGAAAGAGTAATAACCTTCCATACATACATCCTCACTAACTTATTAGTAAGATAGGATTAAATAGGTGCTACGTCGATTAACGGCATCAGTAACATGTACCTACTCTCTCACATAAATTTATCATTAAAAGAACTTACGTTACATTCACTATACACTTTCACATGCCTTAAATTATACTAGTAATTACATTTATCGACCAACATGCTCCGGCCATTTTGATTTTTAAACGCGAAGCCATCATCAGACTTCTTCGCTTCGTAACGAAGTACACGCTATGTCTTCTTTCCATTACACCAATTTATTGCGGTTATATGTCAGAGCCGCTGATAAAAAGCAATGTTATGTGTGGAAAATTTTCTTTCGAACTTTAGTTGGTGATGAGAATTTTCGATACGTGAACTAGTAGTGTGAGGTTATTAAGGCAGGGACACGAAACTACCCTCAAGATGTCAAGGGAAACCGGTTTCTGGAACACAAGTAATAAATTCATGCTAAGTGATGTGTTTATAATATCTAAGTGAAGATATTCACCTCATGAAGTAAAGAGCTTGACAAGTTCGCAACTTTAATTTTTCAATCTGTCTAACTGGTGACTTGACTATTGCATATTTTATAATCGCATGCACTTCCCACCATCGAACCTTACTAATCAATGGTAAACAATCTACTAAAAGCAGCTGTCCAAAAACGCAAACTTGAGTTTAAATGTAGTGCTGAAGAACGCATTTATCTCAGGAACTACTAGTTCGAATTAACAAATTATTTTAGTGTTGCATAGCCCATTTATCGAGGAAGGCTATAGGCTAAATAACATCACGTTAGACCCACGGGAGTGGAGCAGCAACCAAAGACGCGGATGAAACCGCGGGGTACAGTTAGTATTGGCTATAGGTTTTTAATAGTGCGCTCATCACGTAAAATTTACGAAATCGACGTAGATAACTTTTATACATTAAAATTGTGTGTAACTTTTATATTATTTAGGCTTTGTTTCATGGCAATCGGTTGACTATATCGAAAGATACTAATACATTCATTGACTGTTAGGCGGTACGGTGTTTGCCAGCTCAGCTACTCTATTTTAATTATCAAATTGCTAGACTCATACGATTGTTTTAAGCTTCAGCTTTAAGAATACAATAAACAACGTTTTCCTCTTATTACTTATAAATAAACATGATTAGTTTTCTTATATTTACGTGAACTCTGGTGACCTATGTCCTTATATTCGGGGAACTATATTTCAATCGACTGGTATCGAACCACATACCACAGTGAATCATTCGCTTCGTCAGACATTATTTGCCCGCCTGTAGCACTGGAAAACGTGCCTAATTGCATTCTCATCGGTTCTCTTTTTTATCGTAACTTAAATAACACTAACTTAGATTTTACGATAAGTAGATACTAGTAGATAGGTATTTAAGTATGGATTTGAAAACCAAGAAATAATAAGAATTAAATAATGATTTCTGGAATCCCGACCCCGTTTTCCAGCCACCTTAGGCGTGGGTTTGCGGACGGCGGGCAATGGGTAGCTCGCCGTTCGGCCGTTCGGTAACCGTCCGGACTGAGACCGAGTCGTCGACGGCGCGTAGTGTTCCACGCGCGCCTCAAGATGTCAGCAAAACCGTAGGGGCTCAGTAGGATCGAAGCCTACTGGGACCATGGGCTGTGCGAAAGAGAACCCTGGGAACCTAGCCTAGAACCAAGCCCTGGAATGAAGACAAAGAAGGAAGCCTGAAACGCCCTCTCGCTCCGCCCAAGAGTGGGAGAAGTCATTGGATGATTTCACACCTAAAAAAAATTAGAGCTGTTTTTTCTTTTTTTTAAAGTTGACCTCATCTAAGGATAACTACTGTTTCGTGGGTGTAAGCAAAAATTTAAACTCACCTATACAAGGCAGTCAGACCCAGAACAACTATCTGTTGGACCACAGACTAGCTAGGTATGTGTAGGTCTGACTAGTGAATGCAAACCGGTTTTACTGAAAACCGAAAGACCGGTTTTTCGGCATATTTATAATTGTTTAAAAACCCGAGTTTTTTTTATTATTATTGATAGGTTCGCGTTTGACCACTATCTCACCTCGATGATGTGGCCGACGAGTTGTTTTCAAGTTTCCGGTTTTGTGTTTTATTTTTATTATTGCCAACACTTTAGTTAACGATCCTAAAAGATCAGTCCAGCCGAGTGTTGTGAGGATTCAACAGGCAAAAAGTGAATACTGTGAGGGCCAGAATACGTCAAAATCCATTGAGGAAAGAAATAACCTTATCTCCACTGACTGACTATCTGTAGATACCCACCAGAACGCTCTCGCGTATTGTCGAAGAAGACCTGAATCTACCGTACCTACTGACGATATACGGGGCACACCGAAACCGATTCGGTTAAATCAAAAAGCGCGTGGAAAGATCAAAACGTTTGCTTGTTCCTTACCTACGCTGATGGAAAACACAGGGATATTAAATTACCACAATCGAGGAACATTACAATAAGTGATCGGGTGTATGCTCGTAGCTCCAAAGAAGGTTCTCCAACTGATTGGCAGAGTCCTAAGTAGTCATCATGCGGAATCAGTAACAGTTTGATGCGGGGTATGCTATACGTATACAGTACAGTGACAACGGCCCATTTTTGTGGAAAAAAAATATGAAAATTTTAGTTGAAGTGTATCAAGATACTGTCTTAGATGGCGTAAGGATATCCTTTTTGTATACCATACAGACTTTTCAGCAAGATTCACTACTCAGGTTTGGCTTGCAGCTAATGTTCCAACTTCCAGGCTTCGTTAAGACTGACGATTGACCATCGGCTAGCCGCAACCAGGAACTGAGGTCTGGGCAAGCCGAGGACTACCAAATGTGGTCTGTGTTAACCGTCACAATAATTTGAAATCCTTGATAAAGTTCTTTACGATCAGCAGTAGACAGCTTTCTAATGAGTGTTTAATTAAAACGATAGACGCCTGTTTTGAACGCCTGTGTTAAGGCTAAAGAAGGACATTTTGAATAGAGTAGATATATATTCATTTCTTGTTCAGATTTTTAAATTTTTTCGCTATCTTCAAGGCTGTGGCAAAAAAATCATGAGGGAGTTTGGATTTGATTGATTTGAATTAAGTTGGTACATGCATGTACAAAATTATTTTAAGAATATTAAGTACAGTCAAATGGGGCGAACAGAAATTCAGGGGTGAACAAAAACAAAAATTAAAAAAAAAAATAGGGTTGAGAATACCCTATTTTTTTTTTAGATATTTAATTATTTTTTGCAGTATTAAACTATATCAATTTTTATTAAGGAATTGTTATTCTTAAAAGTCGATGCTTTGTTAGAAGCCGATAATATGGTATGAAAGTGAAAAACCAAACCAAAGTTTTGTTTCTATTCACCCCGTTTTACGGTACAATCGTTTTTATGAAGTAATTTATTTTTTAGTTGTAACAGAATTGGTCATACACCTGTTACTGTATCATAAATATTTCTTTTAAATAGATAAGTTTCTATTTAATTTTTGACGGCCTGTATTTCACGTAAAGTCTGATACTCCTTCCCGCCCCACGCTGGAGAACTTATTTTAATAATTTATCCAGCTCAATGTGGAGCGGGACGGAGACTCCAAAAACAGTTTTGATAAGCAAATTAAATAGCTCACCACAAAAACCATTATTATGACGACGTAAGTACACTATGTAAGACATACATTTCTAACACTATTACCTATAAGGTGCACAAAAACAGCAAAAACTTAAGATTAGCTCATAACTAAGCTTCCTGATGACCGAAGCAAATCCATCAACATTATACAATAAGTATAAAGTATGCAACCAAGTAAAAACACTGTATCTACCTTATTTGGGAAGTGAATGCTTCAAGTGCAGTGGAGTGTGAACCTGAGAACTATTAGTCGTAATTTTAGATGGTTACTGATTGATTTATTGGTTTTCAGGAGTTTTGGCGGATTAAGAATGACCACCTTAACTTTATTTTGAATTTTAATTATGTGCAGTAGGTATACTGACAGTGGATAATGCCCAGCTGTCAATGAACAACACAACAGCAACAACGCGACAGCAACACGCAACACACGCAACGTGACAGCGGGACATTGTTATAGCTGTCACTTTGGTCCATATAATTAAAAATTATGGTATCTATTAGGCAATGATGGTGTGGTGTCCGAATCGTCAGCAGCTCGTTTTATGCAGGAAGGGGTAGGCATTTTCTTTCCTTCCCGCCCCAGCTTCGCAGGTTTATTAGGATTTTTTGTGATTCTCGGCTTTTCTGTACTAAAATATGCATGTATTACTTATACACATAAAAGCTTGTTTTTCATATTTGTAAGAAGAGTTCTTCGAATTAGGTAGGTTAGGACCTATAAGGAACACGACTTTTCATTCATGTCTCTGGTTGCTCGTCCTAAGTGGAATTGTGGAAATAACAATCGCATACAATAATCGTTTAAACTCATTTTTCAAACGGACCCTCTAAATAAACAGAAATATAGCTGTACCTACTTAGATGTTCTTATTTATTCAGTTTTAAAACATCTGTCTGTTTTGTATATTGTTTTCTCAAGAACATTCAATGTAGTACCTACTACTACAGCCTAAATAAGACTCAACCTTGTCACTAAATTACTCAACAGATAATAAATTGAATGTTTCAAACATTTCAAAGTGCATTTAATTTTGTAATGCAATGCAATTATGTATTTATTCGAATTTATATTTTCCGATTGTTATCTGCTACTAAGTATTTAGTTTAAATAAAGGTAATATTCTGGAGCGTGTGGGGGCTCAACCTAAAACTTTGTTGTCTAAGACATATTTTCTCGCGCATTCCATTTTTCAAATACGGTTTCTTTTATGGGCAACGATTTAAAATTTACTCAGCCTCATGTCTCCATTATATTGATAGTGAGCTTGTTGAGGTGGCTGTGTGATAAATTCTATCAAAGATGTTTTCACAGTTGCTATTCCATAGCCATAACATTCCGAAAACATCCGGCATGGAACGCAGAGAGGCAGATGCTATTGAAAACCTTTGCCGGTAGCATGCATTCTAATTTCTAGATAACTGTCAATGTCAAATCATACTTGTTGCTCTACTAAACTACATTTCACAAACACGATAGTGCTAAAATCATTTTTTTTTACTGCAGTCATTGATCAAAATAGACTTTCGAAGATTTAGTGAAGTTCCTGCATCAAAAATTTTAAATAAATTTCGTTGTAAAATATATCTCACTTTAGCTTTTTAGTAGCTTCCGGATTATTTAAAACAAATTAAAAAAAGAAAGAAATAAATAAGAAATTTTGTCGAGAAAGGTTTTAAAATTCGACTGTATTGATGACTATGATTATCACATCCGTAAGTGAGAAAATACATTAATTAAATTAATTAGTCACGTCCTTAACACTTTGGGTTTATAATATGACAAGTATCAAGTACAATATTAAATTTTTAGCATCCGTCAGAATTTAACTCGGTAATGTTACAAGGCTAAATAAATCGTGACTAGGTTACTGGCAGTTTTTATTGCAAAATGACTTCATATGCGGGCGAATGTCACGAGAATTTTCTGATATTTTATATTTTACAATACCTAGGCTATGTATAGAATGCCTAAAATGTGTAGTTAATGTATGAAATATTATTTATTTTATACTTTGCCTGGTACAGGTATTCTATAAAATACCGATAGCGCAGCCGGTAATGTGTAAAAGACGAGATCAAAGGAGGAGGTGATGTATTTTAAGGCACCACGACACGGGCAGGTTCGGTTAGAAGGAAAGTAACCACAAAGGCTATATTTCTTTTAAAACCTCTCGGAAATAGAAGCCTTACTAACCTTACCCACAAAAAGAAATAGGACCTGAGTACTTGTAAGCAAATTACATTATGTTATTGCCAGAATAATTTTTAATTTCACGTTAATTTTATTATGAGGGGCTTAAGTATTAAAGTAAAGCTCCGCTCCGCTCCCGCCTTAGCTTTCTGACCTAATCTGTCCGTGTCGGGGTGCCCTAAAATTACGTCAATTTCTTCCCTGCTCTCGTCTTTTACACATATTGATTTTAAATAATAGAACATTTTTAATTTGCCCGTCATTTTTAGGTAGGTCAGTAAAGATTGATAAATATATACCAAAATCTATTTATTTTACACATTACCGGTGGACCAGCGGGTACTCTATACAATCCCTAGGAATTGTATACATTCCCTAGGTAAAGTATGTAATGGACAATAATATTCATAACATTTCATACATTGCCTAGACGCCCCAGGTATTCTATATATTGCCTAGGAAATAACCTATAAATAACACCTGAATTATACAGATTGCCAGTAACATATACAGATCAGTGTGATCACAGATTTTCTTTGAATTTGTAGAAAGTTGGTAATCAGACTGCGCTGGATTCGTTTTTGGGCCAATATGTAGGACATTGTTTTTGTCGGAATCTAAATAGAAGCCATATATGTTCTTATCTACAGTTTAGTAGGATGAATCACATTTTCTAAAACTATTTCCAAGTTCATAAAGATGTTAAACGACGTTTTGTGTGTCTTAAATCGGCCACAGCCAAGCCTATATTAGGCACTCAAGATTACTTTCACTGATAAAATGTTGCCAGACTGTAATAATTATGTTGTATCTTACTGAAAGTTCAAAGAGTCACTTAAAAGGGCATTACATTTTAATCTTAACTTAAAATCACATTCATTTAATTGCAATAGGGAATGTGATGAAAATTTTGAAGAAAACGCAGTCCATGAATGAGAATAGGTAGATATTTAATGATAGCTTTTTTTTTTTTGGCTTCGCAGTGTTTGTGCATTTAACCAATGTCAAGTTTAGAAAGTATTAAGTTTTCAGTCACTTTAAATTACTTTGAGTTCCATTAGAAAACCGATTTAACACATTCTTATGTTTTAGCAGTAAGTATTTGGCAGCAAATGTGTCAGGTCAGCGTTCTGGGTAATCTTTGCTGTGGTCGTCAATACTGCAACAATTCTTAGCTCCATTTTAGTGTCCGACCGAAACCTGTTTTTACGACCGAACCCGAAACTGAATTTCGGCAACAGTCTCAGTTTCGGCCGAAACCGAAACTTCCTTACAAGGATCATGTTTTGAGTGAAAAATAAAGAAAACGTTGTTATAATCAGTCAGTCTTTATTTTTTATCTTTAAATTACAGTAATCTTCGACATTTTCACTCATTATTATCACCACTAATGAATTATAGTAATTACCAAGTACCTAACTAATGTTTGTTTAGGTATAGTAATAGCGAGAGAGTTAATCAACCAACAAAATATTTAGATAGTAAGGTTAAACTTGATTCTACTATAATCTATGTATTAGTTTGTTTTAATGTATTATTTTTTTAACTTTCGTTTACTACCTACTCTTATGCTATATCAGGCAATAAAACTTACTGAATTCAAAATAAATCACACGAAAATTCACAACAATCAAAACGAACTGCAAACACAAACCAATCACGACATGAAAAGGCACGTGGACGCGGAAAATGTCTTCGTCGCTTACTCGCTTGAATGGAATTGAACGCGCCGAACATGACCGATCACAGCGCGATAACTCGCAAATGCAGTTTCGGTTTCGGTCGTAGTTTCGGCAGGATTGCCGCCGAAACCGAAACTCGTTTTTTTGCCGATACTCGACCGAAACCGGAACCGAACTTCCGGTCGGACACTACTCCATTTTACAGAAATCGCACCTGTTTCAACGATTCCTCATATTGTCCAGCTACGTAGACATTTGAGATACAAAACTACACCTATTCTACATCATAATATCATCAGCCTTTTACTGACTAAAACCCACCCCGAGTTCCTTCAGTTGCCCTTGTGTTGCAGGGCCACGGTGAGTCTTTCGAACAATCCCGCAGCCCTGACAGGCCCGTCAACGACGGAAGCTAGAGATCGCTGCCGGCGATCGCTTCCTTGAGGTTACTTTAAGGAAGTGATCAACAAGCAGTTAAAAAAAATAGAACCGAATTGATAACCTCCTCCTTTTTTTTTGAAGTCGGTTAAATTAATCGAGCTTCGATGCGACCCAACCAGAATCATTTTCAAAAATTTGTTTGCATTATCTAAATATGTAATGTGTGAGGTGTTACAAATAAATAGAAATCAGCAGTAGCGGCTGTTATGAATATTTATTAGTTCCAAAAATAAAATGATATTATAAAATTACATTTTAAAAACACCAAAAGTACCAGGGTAGCATAAACAGCAAAGAGAACACCATTAATTTGTTTGAAAGGAAACAAACGCACAATTATTAACGTCATACTAAGGTCGCTCACTCCTTGATCGCTTCCGAATTTGAACGTGATCCGCATCCTATATCCGATTTCTATTGTACTGCGAGCAAACCATTGTTTTAATAAGTTTTGTTAAGATACCTCGTAAGGTTATAGGAGTGCATAGGTAGTTTAAATAGCTTCACATAATTAGGAAGTAGATATCTAACTAATAAACGTATTTTTACATTCCTTTTTAGGAATTTTAAGGCTGAATTAGTTATATTTCATTGTTTAATATAAATAGAATCGTCTGTGGACTGGCCATGCTTCCTAAATGACTCTGTCCCGGGTGTTCGAAACACAAATATATGTAACGTAAGTAGTGTTGCCACTGTCATCTTCGAAATAACTTCGTGGGAAAAATCAGCTTGAATGAATGCATCTAGATTTTAATCTTTCTGGTCTAAAAACTGGTGTGAAATTAACACATTACGTAATTTTTCACACACATTGTCTCGCCCTAATAATCACTCTGGTAATGGCTGAAATGTTAGTCACAAGCTCACAAATAATTAATTTATCTAATGAAAAAGGTGACAACTGATGATGTAAAAATCTAATTAAATATATTCACTAACTTTTGTAAGTCAAAATGTTTCATAACAAATCGATTACCTAACCAATTTGTCTGTCGTCGATTCGTGCGTGCGTGCATTCGTGTGGTGTTGCCAAAAAAACCAATAACATCAGCTCAATATTTCCGTTTTCCACAAAACGGTTAGCCTGTTGTGTGTTATTTTGTGACGACATTCTTCCTTTCCTTGTTTCCACATGCCCAGTGAGAGTGCAGCACACAAGGAAATCGCAAATATCGTATTAGCCTGCAGTGCCGTGACCGACCGTCACCGATTAATTGTGCAACCAATGTGACTCTAATCATAACTTGTATAGGACCTATAATAGATTGCACAAGTATATACGCAATTTTGTCAAGCCTTTCAACCGTATAGTCGACAGTTGGTCGTTTCTCTTTTGAAATGTTCACACAAAGGACTTTTTGAGTAGTGCCTTTGCTTGGTTTTAAATTAGTGGTGTGTTTATGGTTTGTTGTTTTTAATTTGCTCTAACTAAATCACCTTTGTTAGGCAAAGGTGATTTTCTATTCAGTTTCTGCTTTGTGTAGGACTAAACTAATATATCTATTAGCTCTAATTATTATTTGTCATCTGCTCGTCTCATCTTGTCTCTACTACTTACTTGTAATGTGTGTAAAATATTAATAAGTCTATTTTTACTCATGCACTGACCCGGAACTGTTTATACAGCTTGCTTATGCGCTGTTCGACTGCTAAACATTAGCATAAGGTCAGGTCCACCGCAAATTTTATGTTATTATTGATATGCTAAACTTTCTTACAGCCAGGCACTTTCATATTCATAACCACGGTAGTACTATTTTGCGCAGTTGTAGGAACTAAGTTAAGACCCAGTTTTTAGAAAGAAAAATTGTCGCAATATTAACGCTGTGATTGGTTGAATGAATTTATGAACAGCCAATTGTAGCTGTTGCTTTGCATTTGTGTGATGTGACGTGTCAATAAATTCTTTTCAGAAAATCGCGCGAAATGTCGCAGTTACATTTTGACATTTGGAACATGTTTTGACAAAGGAAATCTTGATTTGAAGTAGTGAAATAGATTCGTGACTTCCCTGAGGCGAAGTCGCTTAGAATGACCGATTTAAATGAAATCAAGTTGTTACTCCTTCCACGGAAGATATGATTCAACAAGGTGAACCAGTGAAGGGCTAATGCGAAAAGTGCCTTCCTAGAGCTTGAGCAATTGGTTACTATACGTTTATCTACGGGTAACTAACGATCTATTCAATTACATACTTGACAAGTCACACTGATTGAATAGCACCTACATAAAGTGTCATAATAGCATAGCATAATAATCAGCCTTATAATGTTCCCACTGCTGGGACTTACGCCTAGGTAATGGGCCGTAATCCACCACGCGCGAGCCCAGTGAATGTTGGTAGATGTCACATGTCTTCGAATTTTTGGTTCTAGGACATGCCGGTTTCCACACGATGCAATTTTATTAATTGAACAGTTTCAATACCAATACACACGCAAAAGACAGGATAAATATTACCGGTACCAGCCCCTCTAGCCAAGTTACGATCGTTTCGTTTACGTCGAACGCGTTGAGTAGGCGACGCCTCCGATTCCTTTGTTCTGACGTCATCTCAACGCTCAGGCACGTGGTCAGAACAAAGGAATCGGAGGCGTGGCCTTCTCGAGGCGTTCGACGCAAACGAAACGATCGTAACTTGGCTAGGGGGCAGGAAAGACACTTCCGTTTACGTTTCACCATATATTTTTGATATGTAACGAATCACATTTTGCTACAGACCGAGCCTTTATTACAGTTATGTTTTTCTCACAATTATTGTCAACATTCTCAGGAAGTAGCACGATCTTTTCTAACAATCTTTAATTATTAGCTTAGTTTTAGAATTTTTTCTCACCTTTCATGCGTAACATCCGTAAGACAATTGGGTAACTTTCACCTGCTAGGGCTACTGCCTACCTGGTATTATTATACAATAATAAAGTATGTTTATTTTTTATAATGACCAACGGTGAGGAAAATTGACGCAATTTCTTCTTTCTAACGCTCGCCTCGTGAGGTAATTATAACTGTATTACTTTTCGTACATAACAACAGTTAGTATAGTAAAACAATCACATAACTCTAAAAACATGTCTTTGAAGATTGAATCATAACACATAATGTTTTATGGTTCAATTTTACATACTTCTTTTTTGACTTAGCTCTCCTTATGATTAAGCGAGTAACAAATTAAAGGCCTCCTACATCCATCCACAGTCGATCGCCTCTTCGCATTTGGATGTAGCTAACCTTTGTGGTCAACGACCAACGACAATGGGTGTTTCATTTTCTATACTGTTTTCTATTTCTCCGATTTTTAAACTAGACCTAATAACATCTTTTGATGTTTACCAACTATATTTGGGTTGGTTTCCAGTGTAACCGTAGCGACTCCCTTATTCTGACATTCGCAGCTCAAAATAAGACAATTTTTTTATAGATTGTAACTGTAACTATATCTGAAGAATGGCATGCATGACTGACGGATACAAAAGAAGAAAATTAAAGAAAAAGTGTACCGGTAATGCCAACATTAGCAACACAAAAATTACATTTGCCTGATTCATATCAACACATCTTATCGCAAACAACTGTACAGTACAGTCGCCACTAATTTACCACAACGCATCTCATCAGCCCGAAAAAGTTGATAGTATGATTTTAAATGATAAAACTGCATAATTAGAAGAGTTCTACGCAAATGCTAATGAAGCTAACATAATTGATTGCTAATAGATAGGATAATGAATTTATTTAATGACAGATTTTAAAATGCAAGATTAAAAGTGAAAGTAATTTTATGCAGTGCTAGTATATGTTTAAGATGAAGATTATAGATTGGTTAGTGTTGTGATTAATTGATTACTTTACATTGTATTATTCAAATCACCCGGAAGCGGAACTAACATCCTTGGAGAATGGATCTGAAAGTAGAATTCAAAACTATTTATGGATTTAAGAATGTGATGATTTCAATAATCCACTCCAATCTGTGTGGTTCTTTGCTCAAAAGATCATTTCAAACACTAATCTGCGTGGTTCTCATAAAATATGATTTGACTAGGCCAGCGGCTTTTCTCCCGTGAAAATCGGTTTTTCCATACAAACTTTGAACCCCCGTTTCATTCTTTTAGGGCAGTGGTTCTCAATTTTTTTTTTCTAACTAGCCCTAGCCCTTAAATAAGAAAATAGTTTATGGGTATTATATACATTAATGAGTTAACGTGATAACATCGATTATTTCCTCTATAGATCGTAAAATCTAATGTGAGGTATGACATTGCTTTTTTTTTTTAAATTAAACAACAATAGCAATAATGATGAAAAAAGTCTAAAGACTTTATACTTTCTTCCTCATTATAACCCCGCAAAGTGGCTAGCCCTAGGAGCACAGTTTGAGTATGACTGCTTTAGGCGATGATTTTGGAAAACCCTCTCTTGGTGTTCACTTACGACATAAAAGGAAACCTTGTGCAAAATGTTACACTCCTAGTCCCCGTAGTTTCGGCTGTGCGTTGATATGTCAGTCAGTCAGTTTCTCCTTTTATATACATATATAGATATAGATTATGTCATAAATTACTGTATTTATGAGTTTGTTTTGGTGTTTCTTCTCAAGGTCAGCTAGGTATAAAACTGGCCTCATCTAGTTTAGATTAACATTTTAAAGTGTTCTTTGTAACCCATTCGCTAAATAAAAATATTTAGATATCACTTGTAACTAAAAATTTAAATGACTACAAGTAGCCTGCACTTACCCTCTATAATAATATGTATGCCACTTGCATACGTTTGTTCAAGATACAAGCACGTGTATTTCTGCCTTCATCATCATCATAATTTGAGCTGAAAGACGTCCACTGTTGGACACAGTCCCCCAAGCGTCGCCACAACGACCGCGCTGTGCGTCTTGCATCCATTGCATTCCCGCAAATCTCACCAGGTCCATCTTGTGGGAGGGGAGGAGGCCTTCCAACGCCTATTTCTGCCAGTGACTTCGCCCGCGTAAAAGTAGGTTACTCTATACAATTTCGAACCCGCGTTTCATCCCCTTAGGGGGCGAATTTTGGAAAATCCTCTCATAGTGCTTGCTTACGTCATAAAGGCTTCCTGCCTTTTGCAAAATTTCACGCTCCTAGGCCTTGTACTTTCGGCTGTGCGTTGATATGTCGGTCAGTCAGTTTCTCCTTTTAAATACTTACCTATTTAGATTTAGATTTCCTTTTTAACTTTTCTAAGTATGGAGAAACTCCTATCAACCACTAACTTTTGCCCGTGGCTTCGCCCGCGTATATAAAATATAGTCTATGTTACTCAGAAATAAAGCGGGATCAGAAATAAAAAAAAACTGTGTTTTCTATTTAATTCAAATCTTGCGTCAATTTTGGCACACCCTATAGTTTTCTATACACTTTAATGGCTGTCGTTTCCTCTGAAACCACAAATTATTAGTTGTTAACTACATTTCTTGTTAAATAAGGTACCTACCTAACGGTATTCGAAAGAGAAATTCTAAACACTACGTTTCTCGCAGACTCTCGCAGACATGTAAGTATTTAAACAATTTAAGAAAAGATAAACTTGTTTACGATTTTTAAATTACAGTAAAACAACAAAGTAATCAATCAGGCATGATTATTTATGATCATATCAAAAGCTGTTTACAAACAAAAATACTTACATACTTCGCTTCAGAGTCAATCTACAGACGCAAAAATCTTGAAGACTATGTAACAGTACATATAATATAATTTAATAAAATTAAAAAAAAAATAACTTTCACTCGAACGTAAGATACTTTCGATTTGTTACCGCTGTCAAGAAATTAAAAAAGATATTTAAGTCGTTAGATTTAAAAAAACAACCGGTGGTCACGAATTCACGTTTACCGATCATTCGATTTCATTTCAAAGTAACGGGTGACGATGTCAATAAACAAAAAAATCCTAAAAAACAATTGTCTATGGTTTTGACCTTCACTGGTTCGGAAATGCAATAAAAGGAAGGTCAAAGAAAGTTGTCATCGATGACGATAGTAGTCAATCATGATAGACTTAATAGAGAAAATTAAATTTATAATAGGGCTAATGCGTATCCAATCACTGATCATGAATGAGAACGTGGCCTCTAACCTTGAACGCAGTCTAGCTAAAACTTGACTTAAAAAAAAATGAGAAAAAACTGTTCCGAAACGCAATAACTAATGTAGCTACGCAGAGATTTTTTTTCTTAGCCCATAATGTGGGTGTACCACAGCTAAGTAAAAACCTCCCCAAGTCCTTCTAGGAATTATTTTCTACATCTCACTAGTCTATGGTACGCATAGATCTTCAAGAGTTCAAGCATTAACATATATTACAATTGTAAGTGAAAAATTTATCGATTAAGTTTATTACGCTATAGTAAGCCACGTCAACTCAAATCAAAGCATTTTAATTTTAAAAACCTTGACCAAGAAATCCAAAAATAAGTTAATTAAAATCACAACTTCCTGTATGTCAAATTCATCTAAATAATGACCAACCTTGAACTGATGCCCTTTATAGTCGATGACGATATTATTGATGAGTCATAACGATGATTGATTCGCTACTAACTTAGGGTCTACTACCAATCTACCCAGATGCGGCTAAATACCCAGTTTCACATGGAACGACTGCCTATCAGACCTCCACAACCCAGATACCTACTGGGCAACAAGATACTCCTTGGATAGAATGATAATGTTTGTCTGCAATTTGTTTACATATCATCAAATAACTTCTTCTGCTTCGGTTTGAGCGAGAGGAAAAGTCCAGACTTTTACTGACTAAAACCCTCCCGTGTTCCTTCAGGTGCCCTTAGTGTGCCTGGGTCGCGGTGACTCCATTCCCGGTGGTCGAGGAGACAATGCTGTTTAATTTGTTTTTTCCGTTAGCTCCTAAAGAGTCTGAGCACTGGCGTCTGACTGGGCACGCCATAATTATGGCGGTAAGTCCTATCTTTGAGGCGTGGCTGGAAAGACCTCACGGCCGGCGTCCTTATCTGAAGCAGTAATGCTAGCAAAGGAGGAGTCCGCACGCGTGAGGCAACGGTCCTCACGCCCCAACCGCCGCCGGGATTCCGATCCAGATTACCGGCCGCCGTAGGCGCGGGCTTGCGGACGGCGAGCAATGGGCCGAGCCCAAGTCGTCGACGGTGCGTACTGTTCCACGCGCGCCTCAAGGAGATGTCAGCGAACCGTAGGGACCCAGTAGGGTCGAAGCCTACTGGGACCAAGGGTCAGCTTCTGAAAGGAAGACTCGGCCCTGGTACGAAAGGCAACAAAGGAACAGGAGTGGGTTTTTAGTCAGTAAAAGTCTGACACTATCTCGCGCCCCGCTCTTGGGCGGAGCGCGATGTCATTAGATGATTTTCCAACCGAAAAAAAAGCACTGGCGTCTGACACTTCATTAAAATCGTCATTAACAGGTCGACGATCTTTAGTTGATTGCTAGTCATCGTTAGTCACTAGTCACACACACGTTAAACGTAGAAAAGTTTTATGAATTGACTAGCTTCTTGCAGCGGTTTCGCCCGCATGAAAGTAAGTTTCTTGGCACAAACTTTGGACTCCCGTTTAGCTAAGGGGGGGGGGGGGGGGCCTTAGCACCTGAATTTTGGGAAATCTTTTCTTATTCTTTGCATATGTCGGGGCCAGATCTTAGAAATTGTTCACTTCATGAAATGGCCAAGTAAAACTGGCCAGATCGTTTAACGTTAGCATTTCATGATATGTCAATCCTCGTTTTGCCATAACTTTTTAGTAGGAGTTCAATGATAATAATAAAAGGTCTAATGAAAGTAAGCCCAACTAGTATTGAAATATCATCAAACTTTAACGTTTAAAACGATCTGGCCAGTTTTGCTAGGCCATTTCATGCAGTGAACAATTTCTAAGATCTGGCCAAGACACCAACATCATAAAAAGAACCTGTTTCTCAGCGTTCTTGGTACAAGGGTTTAGGCTGGGCGCTGATGAGTCAGTGAGTGAGGACTTTACATTTTACACATATATACAGATGATACATGTTATTTATGATTTTAAATTTTAATATATTTCATGTTTTTTTTTTAAATTTTCGATTTTGATTTTGATTTGCCTTTGCTCGAATTGTTGCACCACTCATGCACAGTGTTCATCTAACAAAAATCACCATAATCGATTAATATTTAGAGATTGCAATGGTTTTAAAACGCCAATACGATTAAAATGACAATATTATTATTTTTTACAGAGGAGCGAAGTAAGTTCTACTAGACACAACAGCACACTAGTAATACTTGCTACCCTCCACTGTAAAAAATAATAATATTAAAAATTGGGGAATTATAAAACAAGCGAATAAAAAAAGTTACGACCGATGATGAGATACTGTTTTAATAACTTGAGCGGTATGAATTTGAGTAGATAAGCGAAAAATTAACTAAACTAACGACAAATATTGATGAATAATAAAATCCAGAACGAGCATACTAAAAGTGGGTTGTGATTAATCCATTTCAGATATTTAAAATTCTAGCCGTGCGACTAAATTACTTAGTGAGTGACTAGAAATAAAATTAAGGTTTTACATAATGAACTACTAAAAAGTTCACTTTAAGAAATGTTTTCACCATTGGCTAATTATCTAGTCGCAGGCAGATTCTTCATTTTGAACTGGGTGAAATAGGTTAGGTTAGAACTCTGACGTGCTACGTACAAGTCCCTCGCAGATTTTATTAGTCAGTAATCGTCAGTGTATCTCAACGCAGTAGTACTACTTGAATACCTGCACCACAGTACACATTGACTGAATGGAAACTCTCACTGGATGGTGTAAGTGCAAGTGTTGCAATGTAGACCTGGCTTATTACTTTAGCTATCTCGACCTATGCGCAACATTCCATACTAGCTACATTTCCTATGATTTCTACATTCAAACAGTTCGTTTACCAACTTCTTTGTAAAACACGCGCTACTGTAACAATAACAAGACATGTGTAAGAAAAGAAATTCATTAGATACTTTCGTGACACACATGTCTTCAAATGGTTGGTATCTTTTAATTGAAGGGAGGAAGCAATGGGACCTAGAATAGAGCTTTGAAGTAACCAAGGTCTTGTCCGTGGAAAAACTATCTCTTCAAAAAAAAGTATTCACATGGACGGCTTTTGGCAGCTTCTGGCATATTTCTATTAAACCGTTTGAAAGAATGTGATGCGAATTTCATCATCATTTAGACCTACTATAAAGTTAAAAGGGGCCGTTCAAGTATTACGTAAGCAGGTTTTTTGCAAATATTAACTAATCCCCCCTCCCCCTCGTCAGCAAAAGTAAGCAAAGCTCTCCCCCCTTTTTCCATGTGTTCTGGTTTTGTAGTTATAAGTCTAGAAATAGGAATAGACTTGTAATAAATGAACAAAACAAAAACATTTTGGCATATTCATTCAAATTAACAGTCCGCGGCATGTCCGCATTCTATGACACACAAATCCATGACTAAGTCTTCAATAACATTGGATTTTTGCTGCTCAGTGATGATTTTGCTCCCATTCGTGTGATTTTGGAACATCGACATCGTCCTCTTAAAATACTAAAAAAATTATACTGCTGACGTAATCACCATCCAGATCCTTCATACCCCATGTCATCAAAAATAAGCAAAGTAAAGACCCCACCCCACTGTAGTAGCTTACGTAATACTTGAATGGCCCCCAAGGATCATTGGTTTAAAAAAGATATCAAAATTTTTTAGGAACTTCGTCATTATCATCATTCACAGCCCGACTTCGCCCTCTGCTGAGCATAGCCTCGCTTTTCATGTGCTCAATCCTCACGCTTCTGTGACAGTCTCATCCACATTCTACCCAAGATGGCTACAAGGCCGTTTGCCCATCTCGCCGGACAACCAACATTTCCACTTCAGGTCCTTGAACGCTAATCGGTCACCGCCAATCTCCACCTATCATCACCGCGCCTTGCCAGGTATCTTGCCCAGCTCCAATTGAATTCAATTTTTTTATTTTTTTTATTTGTTACGGCACTCCAACGAATTATTCGTTTTCTTATATCGAAAAATTCGTACGTATTCGGGTCTCGGACAGTATGACGTGACGTCACATGGCAATCGATCCTATTTTTATGGAACGCATTTTAAGTCGAGCATGGAACCCTTCCTGGCTTTCTGTGTAACTCTCAGCCTGTACTCAGCCTCCTGCGCGAGCGTGCACCTCTCAGAACCGTATGTCATGATGGGCAGAACGCACTGGTTATAGAAGTAGGTTTTCAAATACTGTGAAATTTTGGCTGATTTCAGAATGTCGTCCATTTGCTAAAAGCGCCCACCCAAGCTGTATTATGATGATGTTCTATGTAACATGAAAGAATAATGAACTTTGGTAGGTACCAGATAATAAAATACAAACATTATCCGTTAGCCTACTCCGGCAAAACAGCTCAACGGAACCAAAGTGAAGGCAATCGTGAAATATTACCAAAAAGTTAGCGAAGCATCGTGTCGTGTTCTCTATTACATGTACAGGTAGTAATTACATAATTAAAACATCGAATAACTTTACTAAAATTAACGCTGCCAAAGGAAATTGAAAATTGACTAAGCGAAGTGCGTGTCGGACATATTATTTATAAGTACCTAGTAGCCTATTCGGAACGTTGCATATAAGCAAGCTGTATCTAGAAAATATTTAATAAAATGACTTAACTTGGACCCAGATTTTGTCGTAATCTAGGATCAGTTTTCTGTCTTACAGGATCAGATGACCACCCACCCTTCTACTCTTGTCTTGATTTGTTTGTAGCCGGCACACCATGTCTTCATTCTTTCAAATGTCTCACATAATTACCATCAACTCAACAGTTACCTGCATCAGCTAAATAGAACACAATGAATAGTATCCAATCATTGATTAAGAGCAGTGGAGTGGTACGTCGAGTCCTGCTGCTAGTGGTTTCACCTGTGTGATAGTAGAAAATTACCTCATGAAAACTTACTCCCAGGATAAAAGTATATCCTATGTGCTATTCTAGGACATGGTCTACGCGTGTGCCCTTCCAAATCTGTTCAATCGTTCGAGTGTGAAGAAGTAATATACATACACTCAACACTCACACATCCGCACTCACAAATTTTCGCCTTTAAAATATTAGTGTGGTTTATGAAGAAAAACATCGTCAAAAATTCGAAGACAACTTAGAGAGGAGGCCCGAGACCCAGCAAGGGGAGCATTATAAAGTTGATTATGCTATGCTAATTATTGATTAAATCCTTGTTTCATTAAAACTTTCAACTTGTTACGCAACGTTAGAATTAAATATTTCCATAAAGACTGAACTAGTGTTTATAATAATATAGCTAGTATATACATTCGTAACCATACTTTCACCTGTCTCGGCATTCTCCGCAGTTTATTATGCTCTTGTAGGACCAGTTAGACAGGCAAGGGTTCCTTCCTCTTACTTTCCCTACGATTTAGTTTAATTCGTTTGATGTCATGTAAATTGGTGTTATGCCACTTTAATTGACTCATCAATGTGTTGCGTAGATTGTGTTGTTAGTTCAATAAATGAATATTTAGTTTCAAGTCATTATCAATTTTATTTATCTACACGAATAATTTAAATTTAAAAAATACTATACTAACTATAATTAAAGTAAAATCAAAAAATAATAATAATAAAACCCTACACGAATTATTATATGACATTATCATAATTTTCATTGCTATCAATGCACGATATATACCACATATGTTGAAAATATTTTTATTTCTCACGTAACAACGTAATTGCAATAAAAATATAAAACACGTGCTTACATCGTGCGGAAAAACGCATACCATTGTTTTCTTACTAAATTAATTGAAGCAAAGAAAACTGCTTTGTTGGATAGCTATTTATTATCAAATCCTTATCTACGCTCTGTATTATTTTGTTACTCATTTTGATATAATGGAGAAACATACAAATCATCTACTTAATTGTTTAACGTATATCGTAACCTAATTCGTTTAACGCATCTGCTCATAGTTGTTGGAAGGACTGATAACACGATTTAATATGAGAAAAAAAAACTCGCGCGTTTTTACTCCGGTCAACTTTTTGTTATTGGGTCTTTTTTTGAGGTTCTGGTATCTAATGACTTCTTCCCTCTAAGGTGGAGAGGGCATGTCACACTTTTACTGACTAAAACCTCACTGTGTCTTTAAATACTCAGATACTTTAGGGAACAAAATGCTGTCAAACTGTCCACCAACATGTCCCACACCACGTGAATGCGATGTAAAAATAAATGTTGGTTCACTGAGCAACATTGTTTTAGTACAAATTTATTGCGCGAAGTCTGTTTCCTAATATCTTACCACCTTTTAGGTCTTTAAGACCCTTGCTTCCATTTAGTGCCATAAAAAAGTGACTTTCTGAAGCCTCGGTATATATATTTATTATAGAATCATACACTTGGGAGCAAATAAATCGAGCCACTTCCTTTTTCACGCATTATGGTAATTATTTTTGGTATTAAGGAACGCATCGATTCGAAACATATATCGCCTAAAAGGGTATTTAATAACCTTTACAATGAGGGTAGTTAGTTGTCAAAATTTCATTTTTATTAAAGTTTAAAGGGTAGAATAAAATTATCGCATTTAATTTGCTTATGACATTTTTATTGTACTCTGTTAAGAAAAGATTAAATTTGAGGTTTTTGTTAATCATACCCATATTACTTGTTATTGTTGTCTTTATCTGTGTCTGTGTAATCAAAATAACCTGATAAAATGGATACTACACCGACGGAAGCTGCCCAAGTTGTAGCTTTACTTGAGGTTGGACACGGACAACGTGAAGTGGCACGCAGACTTCATTTGAGTCGTTCAAAGGTACAGCGGGTATACCGCAGGTATCTGGAGACTGGTGCTTTTGTTCGGCGACCTGGAACTGGCCGACCACGGGCAACAACAGAACGTGACGACCGCTTTATTGCAACCAATTCGTTGCGCGACCGTGGACTTAATGCTGTTCAGCTACAGCAAGCGTTACGTGACGTTCGAGGAGTCGCAATCAGTAGGTGGACAGTGAGACGAAGACTAAAAGAACGAAATTTAACATCACACAAACCAGCAACTGGCCCAAAATTGACTGTAGCTCATCGCCGATCTCGCTTGGAGTTTGCTCGAGAACACATTAATTGGACGTTAGAAGACTGGAGGTCAGTTTTGTTTTCTGACGAGTCAAGAATCTGTCTTTTTAGCAATGACGGGAGAAACCGAGTGTATAGACGTCCTGGTGAAAGATTTGCCCAATGTTGCATTCGAGAAACGGTGAGTTTTGGTGGTGGTTCTTGTATGGTGTGGGGAGGAATTTCTCTAGACGGAAAAACGGAACTTGTCTTCGTCGACCCCGCCAACGATGGCAGTGGTAGACGTGGATTAACAGCTGACCGATACATAACTGACATTCTTGAAAACCACGTAATGCCGTATGCTGGTTTTGTCGGAGAAAATTTCTTGTTTATGCATGACAATGCGAGACCTCATACCGCGCAGATCGTTACGGAATACTTGTCTGCGATCGGGATTCAACAAATGGTATGGCCAGCACGAAGTCCCGATTTGAACCCGATCGAACACCTATGGGACGAGCTAAAACGGAGAGTCCGAGCCAGGGTTCCCGCTGTTTCATCCATTCCCGAGCTTAAAGTCGCTGTGCTTGAAGAGTGGGAGAACATACCACAATATGTCATCGTAACGCTGATCAGATCGATGACTAATAGGCTACAAGAATGTATCAGGGCCCGGGGGGGTAATACCAGTTATTAAGAATATTTTTTTTGCAATAATTTTGTTTTTTATTGTTTTTATGGACTGTTTTAGCCCTACTAAATTTTCTATCAAAATTACCATTTTTCTTGCAGAGCCAATAATTTATCATTCAATAAGGTTATTATTCAATAATTTACCCTCATTGTAAAGGTTATTAACTAAACTTTTAGGCGATATATAGTTCGAATTGATACGTTCCATATTACCAAAAATATTTACCATTTTACGTGAAAAAAGGTAGTGGCTCGATTTATTTGCTCCCAAGTGTATTATATAACGTGATTTTTTCGTATGGCTCATATTAATTTACCCAAAACAAAAATTTTATCATCATTAGTTATATTTTTTCGCTTGTTTTCCCTACTCCTTTTAAACGGCTTTGAGCTGAGCGAGCGGAGCTCTATGCTGGCGCACGCGGCCCTACGAGTTTGTGTGCATTTAACTCCGCCCAGATGTTCAAGTGAATTTCTAGGGAAGCGTGCCCCATCGTCGACCACATCATTGCTTACCATCAGTTTATTGTCAGTAAGTTGAGAAGCGTCAAGCGTGAACCTGTCAATAATAAAAACAACATACTATATAGCTTTCACTATATCACTTTGTGTTCTTAAAAAAGTGCACTCAATTTAGGAAAGAACACTACTTCCTGATTTGCCCGATTTAGAACGAAATACGTATTCGATTTCGTCATCTGAATTGGGTCGATAGCTCAGCCTCTCACGTCACATTATCCACGTTTATCCGATAAGTTATTATTGGAACCAGTTCGAATGGTGTTACGAAACCTTTTCACTCTTGTTAGAGTAATTAACAATGATCGTTCTTAGTTTGCGTGTCACCAACAATAGATCATAACTTTAAACCACGTACTGAAATAATATTAAATATTTAACGTTTACTGCGTTTGGTTCTCTGATTGGTGGAGCTTGCAGCGGGCCAATCGGAGCGCCGAACGATAACGTGTCGATTGCGTTAACGTAAAAGTTAAAACAAACTCGCACTAAGCACTCTGTTTTTTTTAGTTGGATAAATCATCTAAGTAATGACATATCACGCTCTTGCGCGGAACGTGAGGGAGTGTCAAACTTTTACTGACTAAAACCCACTCCTGTTCCTTCGTTGCCTTTCATCACTCTGGAGTCCGAAAGAATCACCGTGCCCTTGGAACGCAACGGTCAACTGAAAGAACACCGGGAGGGATTTTGTCAGTAAAAGTCTGTCACTCCCCGTCGCTCCAACTAGAGCGTGAGGAGTTATTTGATGAATTCCCACCTTCAAAAAAAAAAGTGTTTTCCATTTAAGTAGGTAGGCCTTGGAACAAATTCTTAAAATATCAGTGATACTAATATAATAATAAAACTATATCTGAACAGATACATAAAAGGTACTGATCAACGTTCAGCCCAAGCCTTTGAACCGCTAGAACGCTGAAGTGTTGCACAGAATCTTTTCATCTTTTCTTGTCATAAAAGGAAATAATAAGAAAAAATCCCCAAAATTCACCCTCTAAGGGGCTGAAAAAGGAGTCCCAAAGTTTGTATGGAGAAACCTACTCTCTCGTGAGCGAAGCCGAGCTGGCAGACACTAGTCTGCAACAATAAGTTAGGATCTATGAAGATACTCCCTCTCGCTCCACCTAGAGCGTTAAAACTATTGAATGATTTCCCGATTCAAAAAAAGGCCTACTTACTTATGAAATTTATAAAAGGCCAAGTCTTATTTTATTGTATCTGTGGGCCAAGTGATAATAAAATCCTTGTCGTACCTTCAACCATGGCCGTGTCCAGCATTTGCTTAGAAGTGGAGCAAAGATAAGGAATCTCAATAAGTTGTAGGAATTTCTATGGTTTACGAACACTATCGGGATGAGAGTAAGAGTAAACTAAGAGAGCTCAAAGCTTCAAGTCAAGGGTGGCGGTGCAAGTGCCTGTCCCACCGAACCTACCCAACAACCTGCAGTCTCCTCATTTAGCCACGATTTCACTACCGTTTCTTTTTCTCCTTCTCTGACAAATCCATCCAAAGGTTGTCTGTAAAAAACTATGTCAATGGTGAAAGTCGTCGACAGCGCGTAGTGATCCTCGCGCTCCTCAAAGAGATGTCAGCAAACCGTAGGGGCCCAACAGGGCCGATGCTCGCTAGCTAGGACCGCGGAGAATTTCTGAAAGGGAAACCCGTAGTCCTAGAACGCAAAGGGTAATTGAAGGACACAGGTGTGGTTTTAGTCAGTAAAAGTCTGACACGCCCTCCCGCTCCACCCAGAGCGCGAGAAGTCATTTGGATGATTTCCCACCTTAAAAAAAAAAATGTCAATGGTGAAAATCGCTTTTAGCGATAAGACCGCCCATTGTGACACCTAGATTACGCGTGCCGAACACTCATTTCAATCGACTCAGGTGTAGTGTAATCCTGGATACACTCTGAACATTACTGGGGCCACGGATAGTGTGAAAGCGAAGCCCAGGGCCCCGGGATGAAGGCAAAGAATTAACAGGAGTGGGTTTTTAGTCAGTAAAAGTCTGACACTATCGAGAGATCTCACTATCGAATGACAAATCCCGCTCTTGGGCGGAGCTCTCGCTCCGCCCAAGAGCGGGATTTGTCATTAGATGATTTTCCCACCTAAAAAAATCCTTGAACATTACACTATGTTGAACGAAACGCGTAAGTGCCATGAAATTCATGGCGCTTAAGACTTTTTGGTCGCGAAAAAAGTATCCTCTAAAAGCTATCTTAGCGCTGTATGTTTTAATAGTTCTGTCAAACGGCATAATGCTAATGTAGCGCTGCAGCGAACTTTTGTTTTAACTTTTCAGTATTTTGACAAATATTTTCCAGGAACGTGCTTGTCTAGTGAAACCCTATTAATTTTAAGTTCCTATTGTAATTTTATTATTGGTGCACAATAAAGAATATATCTATCTATCACTACCATCACTTAGTCATACCTTTAACTAAATGCTAAAAAGGTCAAAAAGGAAATCTTTGATTACCCACTATAAGGAACTAACCTACCTAATCTGCATTGCAAAATATTCCAGAGAAAGCTCAAAACGTTTCTTCCAACTTATGTCATTGTCATTAGTGGGTCTAAATCGGCGTAATTAGAGAAAATAAAGAATGATGATGCAAACGAATGTGACTGATCCAACCATTTGTAAACTCAGTTTCAACTCATTGACAACTTAACTAATTCAAACTACTTTCCTTATTGGTGGTCACATTGAGGTTAAGCTGTCATACATACATACATAATCAGCCTTTTAATGTTCCCACTGCTGGGACTCAAGCCTCTTCTCTCTAGGAGAGTGAATGGGCCGCAATCCACCACGCGGGCCCAGTACGGGTTGGTGAATGTCACATGTCTTCGAATTTTTGATTGTAGGACATGCCGGTTTCCTCACGATGTTTTCCTTCACCGTTTTGAGAGCAGTGGTGATGAAATAAATTACACAAAGTAATGCGCCTGGCTGGGTTTGAACCCGCGACCTACAATTCGGAAGTCGGGGCAGCTACTACTCGGCCACCACTGCTCTGCAAGCTAAAGCTGTCAGAGAATCATAATATCTGAGGTCCTACCACGAGTTCTTAATGCGATCCGGATGACCTAAACTGAACTGGTAAAGGGTTAAAGCTGTATAGGGTGTATAGCTCCATCCCTCTGTCTCGCTTGCTCGCCTGACATTTTAACACGTCGTAGAAAGGCCCCTGTTATGTTAAGTAGGCGTGTGTAACTTTTTACTGAACCGACTCACCGTTCCCAAACATTTTAGTGTTCCGAAAGATTGGAACAGCAGTAATGTTTTAAATGCATCATTTGGAACAATTGGAACACTGAAACACAAAGAGTGTTTGTTTTGTCTTTAAGTGACCTGCGACGTAACAGGTCACGATTCATTTGAGCCGATATTCCAAATGTTCTGTTTGTATCTTTTGAGCCGATGTTCCAAATGGTACATACCACTGTTCCGGAACATTTCAGATTTTCAGTGATTCAGATGTAAATGTTCCAATCACAAAGATGATACTCGCCTAACATCCAACATATTTACATTAGGCGACGAAACGTCCCCCAACAAGACGCGGAACGCTGACAAATTGTCGAACATCGTGTCCCGTGTCACGCGAATGCGTTGTAAAATCTTGAGGGGTAAGTTGCGGGACGCGGCTGGGCATACATTGCAACGCTCAATCAACGTGACAACGTTACTCAGTGTAACTTGCCCCCAATATTTTACGATACTTCCACGTGATACGGGACATATTGTTAGATAATGACAGGACCTAAATGCTAGATACCTAAATGCTGACTATAACGGTAAGTCTACAATAGTGTTGGATGTTTAAAACTTGCCCTGTTGATGTCATAGTCACTAGTTTGACTTGTGAGCTTGGGGTCCCGGATTTTATTCTGGACTCGGGAAAATTGTTACTGGGTTTTCCTATGAGGCCTTTCTGGGTATGGGCTCCCATGCCATCAAAAACTATTAAATCCGTTGGTCCTGTGCCTGCTTCGATCGTGTCGGATTGCTGTCGCATCGCAATATGAAAGTAAAGGAACAGAGAGTGCAGTGCAATGACAAACACCAGCAACAACGCTCAGTCACGTGGTCAGAACAAAGGAATCACAGGCGTGGCCTACTCGAGGCGTTTGACGCAAGAGAATCGAAACGAAACGGTCGTAACTTGGCTATGGCTGTTGAGATCGACTTTCGTGGCTGAAATACGGTCGGAAGGAATATTTAGTCGGTTACGAGTAGAAGGCATTACACAAAATAAAAAGTATTTATCTCAGGCAACCAATAGCACCCATACAGTATGGGTGCTATTGGTTGCCTGAAAGGTACAGTATGGGCCATACTGTACCTAACCATGTTTGAGCAAAAGTAATGTTGAAGTCCTGTCAAAAATTAATGATGATTCTTGTACATTTTCGCATCTTATTCTATCTTATCTTTTCCGATGGTTTAGATATACAAAGCACTTATACCATTATCAGGACAAGATGGTGCGGGTGACATCTATCGGATTCATAAAATGTAGCTACCTATCCTTTTCTCTCATCTTAAAGATGCATATTTTCGTCCTGGTATCATCCTACCTATGTAAAAAAGACCTTAAAACAAGCTCTATAAATATTACATTTCCATAGCGCTGAAACTATAAGCACCGAACTAGACAGTCATCTGTTTAACACCCGTCAACACCAAGAAACCGTAAAGGAAAGTTTATATTTACATTACTTACGGTCCGCAATGATATTCATAATGGAGCTGTAACACTCAAAGTAAGTGCTTCCCCATTACACGCCAGCTTAGTGCAATGGCGAATATACCATAACAATGCAATAGTCCGAAAGTTTCGTTGCGCATCTTTCAAAGCGTTTTCACTTTCATCTACGATTCATTTCACGACAGTGACACATGCTTTTGTGCATACTAATCGATTTAGCGATGACCGTTCGAAGCACAGCCATATTTCCCAGCGGCCTTGGAGTTCCATGTTTGAAAAAAGAAAGGAAGGGACATAGGTATTAATTCCATAGAAGAACCATAGATATAAGTCATTGATAAATGACTTCTTCTATCTTACTTATTCTTTTTTTAAACATGAAACTCCAAGGCCTGCTGAGCTTGAGATCTTGGGTTCAATACCTAGATCGGGTGACTTGTTTATTGGGTTTAATGCAATACCTAGTAATTTTGAGTAGCAGCCTGGAATCTGGATTTATTCTCGATAGTGTCATAGGCGTTGTTTTGTCACGACCGTGCAGTACGGGCTTGATGTTACACGTCATACCTACATGTTCCTAAACCAGATTAATTCAAAGACTAAAAATTAACAGGTAGATTTTTACCTAGCAATTCGGAATGCCATCAATTCGGAACTGGACACATAGCATCCGCACGAACTGGTCGAAATTGCTTCCCGGAGACCTTGACGAACCTTTTTAAAAATAAATTATTTATTTATGCATTTGTTTTCCGACAAATCAATGTTACTGGAATATTTAAAATTGTAATGAAACTAAAAAAAAAATAACTCTTATCATCATAGACCCAGTAATTTGACCTCTTTACAAATTACTCATCGATATTTACATAAAACTACCATGAATCATTTAGAGGAATAATAAATTTTATTGTGTGGTGACCATTAAATTAATATTGAAATGTCCACCTGAGTCAGTGTTGCATGCATCTCACGTCTGCACTGCGGATTGCTAAACAAACAATTGTTTTATTTTGTGTGGCAACACTTGCGCAAATGACCTTTGGAAGTTTGGATACATTTGGGCAATATTCGGCACATGTTCGGGGTAGTTAAAATCAAGTTTGGAAATATTAATCAAATAAGTAATTGCTAGCTCTTTGAGCCTAAATATTGCTTCTCAACTATACAATATTGAGTCTACAAAACCCGCTAAAAACACCATTGATTCTAAAACTGGTTTTGATTTCTGAAAACTTTGAATCCCGCCTTTTTGTTGTGACTTGTATCGATTCTTATCATACAATTACCTGTTTGTTAGCCGATGAATCGATTCTGAATATCGAAATGTTTTTTTCAGTATTCAGAATCGATTTCTATTGCCGATTGTTCCACAAGCCGCCAGTTGCCATTGAAGTCGCTTCATTTGCTGAACGTAAATACAAAACATGTCTGTAACTCTGTACCTATACCTGTTTGGCGAACCTAAGGTTATGCTAGTGGAACAGACGACAGCGATAACGTTTTTCAAATAGCTTTATGAGTTTATTTTTTAGTGGTTGTAGGTACTGGCTGGTCTGTCTCAGTTAGCCAGTGTTACCATACACGTCTTGAATTAGGCGACCGCTAAACCGCGCTCTAACCTTATTTTCGTGTGTAAAACCTCATGGATAACCTTTTTGGGGAGAATGGAGGGTCTAATTGGACTCCTTCCGACTACAATCCCATCGTTCCTACCTGTAAGTAAATGTCTTTGGGGTAATAGGCGGTATAGGTACCGAATTAGTACAATGCGTTCCAAATAAGAATAGGATTGGTTGACATTTTGTGACGTCACGTAATACTGTCAAATCGCAAGAAATCAGGCAAAATTAAAGAACTCGGCGATGAGCAAAATTAAAAAATTAAAAAGCCGTTCAGAGTTCGTGAATAAATTAAATAAAAAAAAAATCTTATTTGCTCACTACAATAATTCTTCGATTTGACAGTATGAAGTCACAACATGGCAATCGATCCTATTCTTATTAGGAAAGCATTGTAGAGCACCTTATACAAATGTTAAAAGCTCGCTCATGAAAGTTTTACCAGGTTCATCATCATATCCACTTCTGGCTTTAACTGACAGACTGCCTGCCACTCAGTAGTTTTGTCCCACAGCTGGGCAAAGACCTCCCCTTTCTCCTTCCAACCTCTCTGTCTAGAGAGATCTCTGGGCAAGTTTGCCTCGCGAACATGATCAGATCGTCACACTACCTTCGCTGCTGTCGACCTCGACGGCGTCCGGCGGTGTCCATCATCATCATCATCATTTCAGCCGAAAGACGTCCACTGTTGAACATAGGCCTCCCCACCATAGACCGATCCTGTGCGTCTCGCATCCACCGCACTCCCGCGACTCTGACCAGGTCGTCGGTCCACCTTGTGGGAGGCCTTCCAACACTGCGTTTTTCGGTGCGCGGTCGCTACTCTAGAACCTTTCGGCCCTATCGATCGACCATCCGTTCTACGAGCAATGTGTCCTGCCCACTGCCACTTTAGTTTGGCGATTCTTTGGGCTATGACGGCGACCTTGGTTCTCCTGCCCTGTCAGGCCGTCAGGCATCCAATGAGTGATAATCCTCGCCTATCCATCCAGGTGAATTCGTGCGACGTAGCCAGCCCTCTCGCACTTCAGCCTGGCTGTTTTTTCCCGGACATCTGCTAGTACCTATCTATCCGGATTTTATTGTGGCATGCAATGTAGCGAGGCAAAGCAATGCATAAACGCTCCGCTACACGCTCCGCCATCCAACAAGCACACCCTAAAGGATGCGATATGCATTTAAATTGATAAACAGAATGGTATTCAGGACCGCATTCATTTCATAAAGTAGGTTTATGTAACGCATTGTGACAGGTTAGGCAATACCATGGCGATACTTCTGTCACTTGTTTATATGTAGATATTGTAATTATTGATATTATATTGCTTCATTGTTTTTATACAATCTGCCAGTGGCTTCGCCGCGTGAGAGTAGAAAATTTTGGGCCTACTTGACTCAGTGATAAAGTAGCATTCTAATTGTGAAAGAATTATTAAAATCGGTTCGTTAGTTCTTGAGTTTCTTCATAATTTAAAAAAAAAAAAACTTTAAATATTTTCCTCTTTATTGTGACGATGCACTGCCAATGTAGTGTACCGATATGTATTTTGAATGGCCTGTTGGTCTAGTGGTTAGTGGCCCTGACTGTTATGCCGGAGGTCGTGGGTTCGATTCCCACCCCGACTAATGTTTGTGTAATGAGCACTATCATTTTTTCTGTGTCTGGGTGTAATTTATCTATATTATGTATGTATTTAGAGTATGTTTATGTTGTCTAGTACTCATAACACAAGCTCTGCTTAGGTTGGGACTAGACGGCGTTGTTTGATAGTTGTGTGAATATAATATTAGTCTAAAATTATGATAACAAATTTCTTAAAACAACATTTAACCTTAATTAAGTGCATCTAAGTAAAATTTCAGTTCATAAATTATTATTGTAAGTTTACTTTTTTCTTAATTAATTGGAGTGTAATATAAGGGTTTGCCATATTCCAGTTTCATGTTGTAGGTACTCATTTGTCATCTCAAATCTCCACTTCTTTCTCAAACAATCAAATATCTCTATTTTCTTCTTGATCCCTAATGAGACTCCTTCCAATAAAACATCGACCTTCTTCAATCTCAGCACTTGACCCATCGCTTTTATTTTTATAAAAATATCTAAGTAACATTATTTTTGATCTCCATTATAAGATTCTTTACATTTTACAGTGCCTACATACGCGTATATAGAGGGGGACCGAATGGGCCGTGCCCAATGCCCATCCTACTATGGTCTAGCGCCCACCCCAGGACGTTGAGCCACCGAATTCGAAATTCGATAATAGACGTCAAAATACTGATAAGTATTCTCAAAAATCAAGCTTGTCAGGGGTTCTGAAAAATAACCCTAGATATGTACGCCTATGTACCTCTGCCTTCATAACAGAAAGTATGCAATATTCATGTGTTCTTAGTAGAAACTTTGGCGATAAAACATCAATTTGCAGACAATACGGGTCTCGGCACGTTCTCACGCAGATATCACTACAATATGATGTTTTAAATTACGAGAGATGAGCGATTGTGCTCTTGAGACAATCGCGGTTTGTTTATATTAAAGTCAGCGAAAATATTACAAATATGGCGTGAACATTACACATAATACGCAATTTTTCCACCTATCTTTATGTGGCGGACTAACCCCTGTTAGGAGGTGTTGACGGTAGCGGGTTGTACCCTGCAGCTACCGAGCCCTCGGGACAGTTCAACCCGATTTTTGACGTACGCTGCCTTACTGGTTCGCTGGTCACGTACGCCACCACGCACCCCTGAATGCGTATCTTCTATGGACGACGGAGCACGTAGGAGGACCTCAGAGCGGATACCGAAGAGAAATAAAACACGTTTTTCGACTAAAAGGTTCTTCGGAGTTCGGCTTGAAGCTTTTCCTTTGTGTTCTTGACTCTTCGGTGGCACGTTTTCGACTGACCTCGGACCGAAAAACGGCCCGTCTTATATACCCCGCTAAGTTCGGTTAACGGGAACCGCGTATTTTACTCTAAATTTACATTCAATTTCGCTTTAATTTCGCTTCAGCCGAACCCTTTCTGACGCCGTATTTATTTATTGTTTCACAAAACCATGACAATATATACATCAAAATGTCGGTTACAATCTCTACTTTTACATGAAACAATAATATATCACATATATTTGCACATAAAAAAGTTTCTAGAACAAAAACTGTCAAATATTCTAGTTCGACCACATTCTTGAACACAAAACTTCTCATATCTTTTCCAATAAGATTCTAATTAGGATTCTAATTGCTATAATATCATTTTCTAGACAGATCCTAACTAATTACATAATGTTCTTGCTAATTAGTCATCAAATAAAAAGTCTCATTTTCAAATTCTAATTACGTAAAAGATCGCGAACATTTGAGAATTTCAACTTTATCTAAATCCTTGCAAAATGAGATCAATTGTTACTAATAGCTTCTATTAGACTAAAAAACACTAATTAATAGTAATAGAATATTATCAACAAGTAATAACACAAGTTAAATCCTTATCATTACTACAACATATAAATTTCACGATTTCTTCACCAAGATCGATTTTTCTTACAAAAACTTTTTAGAATCTTATATACATCGTTATTCCCGACCTCACTAATTAATGAAGGTGCTAATTACAGACAGAATAAAGACAATAACACAAATTGTATTCTGCCAACCACAATAAAACATAAAAATCTTTAGAAATACGATAGATGCTACTTATTTATACACTTAAATTAGCAAAACTCAATCTTTATCAATTAAACCTAATGAGTTACTAACTAATTAATCCGAATAAACATTTAACAAGTGAAAACATCCTATCCTAAGCATATAAAACATGACAAAAAACTACTTGCGTGTTAGGTGGTCTCAACCACTACTTGCGCCCTGGTGCCGACATGGGACCCTTGTCGCCGACAGTCTCCCCCTCGTGCGTCGCACCATCCTCCAGCCTCGGCGATACTCCCGGCACCAACAACACCACCCGCGAGCTCGGCCGTCGCAGCACACCGCCTCTTGTCTCGACGTCGACGATCCTGATGCGCCCGTCTGGTCCAGGATACACCCGCAGGATTCTGCCGCGTGGCCAGGTGCATCTCGGCAGGCTGTGGTCGATGATGAGCACGATGTCACCAACTCGCAGGTCCGTGGAGCTGGTTCTGCCCGTGGTCTTCCTCGGCAGCAGAGTGGGCAGGTATTCGCGCAGCCAACGTTGCCAGAAGTGGTCGGCAAGTCGCTGCGTAGCCTTCCAGGTGTCCCTGCCCACGAGCACGTGATCTTCAAAGCTGCCGATTCTCGTAGCGCCGCATGATCGCCCGATGAGGAAGTGGGTTGGTGTGAGCGCTTCTTCTTCAGGATTCTCGGAGATGTGGGTGAGAGGTCGAGAGTTGACTGTGTGCTCGGCCTCTAGGAGGAGAGTGTGAAGTACCTCCTCTCGAGGATGTCGTTCCTCGAGTGTGGCGTCCAGTGCGGTTTTGATGGATCGCACCAGACGCTCCCATGCACCGCCCATGTTGGGTGCACCAGGCGGGATGAACTTCCATTGCACGCCGATCTTCTCTGCTTCTGAGACGAGGTCTTCATTTTTCAGCGTGTCGAGCGCTTCTTTCAATTCTTTGTCGGCGCCGACAAAGTTGGTCCTGTTGTCTGAGTAGATTATCTTCGGCATTCCTCTTCTTGCAGCGAACCGTCGTAGAGCCATAATCATGGAGTCAGTGGAGAGCGAAGGAGCAAGCTCGATGTGCACTGCCCTGGTAGTTAGGCAAGTGAAAAGCGCTGCCCATCTCTTCTCGTGTCTTCTTCCCACGGTGATCGTCATTAGGCCGAAGTAATCAATGCCGGTGCACGTAAAAGGAGGTGTTCCGTGCATCAGCCTCTCAGCAGGTAAGTTGCCCGTTGGTATTTCCTGCGGTTTCGCCTTCTTCGTTTTACACCACTGGCACTGGTGCTGAACCGCCTTGATTGCTGACCTCAATCCTAATACCCAAAAGCGTTGCCTTATCTCGTTCATCACTGTCGCATGATTCCCATGATTGAAGCGACAGTGGAAATCTTCTATGATGAGTCGCGTTGTCTTGTCCTTGCTGTCGAGCACGATGGGTCGCTTATACTCTCTTGACACACCCTGTATCGCGTCGATTCTTCCTTTTAGGCGCAGGAGTCCATCTTCTAACACTACGTCGAGCCTTTTCAATTTACTGCTGCTCTCGAGTTGTTTCCCTTGCTGAAGACACTTGATCTCTTCTTTGAAGCTTCTTTCTTGGCTTCCCTTCAACAGGAGAGTTTCAGCTTGCTCTAGTAGGTCTGCGTCTAATGGAACGTAACATTTTTCTGGTTTCTTCGAAGGTCGAATATTCTTCTTGATTGTCTTCGCCTTCTTGCTTTGCGTCATTTTCCAGGTTGGGTCTTCTTGGTTGACGAGGACCTGTTTTTTCCTTCTGCAGCATTGTATGAACTGCAGTACTCTTGCTGTAGCTCGCCAGAGTCTCTTCCAGGACGAAAACCTCTCTGGGTCAGGTGATGGGTGGCTGATGCTAGCTGCTGCCGCGACGTCTGTGATCTTCTCTTCACCGGTGGTCTCCTTCTTGAAGGTTCTTGGTGTAGGCCAGTGTGCTTCTTCTCTCTTCAAGAAGTCAGGACCAGTGAACCAACGGTGATCGTGGCCGAAATCTTCCGGCACGTCGCGCGTCGCATCATCTGCTGGATTCTGAGCCGTAGGTACCCATCTCCATTCCTGTGGTTTCGTTAGATCTTCTATCTCTGCCAAACGATGAGCTACGAAGGTCTTGAACGTTCTTGGGTCCGTCTTGATCCATGAAAGCACTATGCTGGAGTCTGTCCAAAAGGTCTTCTTCTGCACCTTCAGATCCATTTCTTCTTCCACTGAGTGTGCTAGCCTGCTTCCTAGGAGGGCCGACTGCAGCTCAAGTCTGGGTATTGATACCGGCTTCAATGGCGTCACTCGTACTTTCGCCGCCACCAAGCTTACGTGGTATGTCCCTTCTTGATTCTCCGTTCTCCAATACACGGTGGCTGCATACGCTGTCTCGCTTGCATCTGTGAACGTGTGCAGCTCCCCCTCGGTGCGATGTGGCGCTAGACACCTCGGTATCTGAAGGTCTTTGAGCAGCTTCATCTTCTCCAGGTAAGTCTTCCATGTTTCATACTCCTTTTCTTCTATTTCTTGATCCCAACCGATGCCACTTCTCCATATACTTTGAAGCAGCTTCTTACCTTGGACGAGAACTGGTGATGCCAACCCCAATGGGTCGAAGGTTGACATGACAGCGCTGGTGACTTCCCTCTTGGTCGGAATCTTGAAACCCTTTGCTATCTCTTCTGGTGTGTTTCGAAGATTCGCCCTGAATCCGATGGAGTCTCTTTCTGTGAACCAACGCAGTCCAAGTGTCTTCTCTTCTTTCTCGCCAAGGTCTACTTCTGTCTTCTCCGTTGCTTCGTTGTCCGTGCCTTGCAGCAGTTCAGGTTGATTCGATGCCCATCCCCTGAGTTCGAAGCCCGCCTTCTTGTGAATGAGGTCTACCTGCGCTGTCACTCTTCTGAATTCTTCTTCTGTATGAAAGCTGTGCAGGTAGTCATCCATGTAGTGGTTCAGCTCTACTGCCCTTACTGCCTCTGGATACTGCTCCTTGAAGTCCGCTGCATTCCGATTCTTGACGTATATGGCTGTGCAGGGAGATGATGTTGCACCGAAGACCACTGAAGTCATCTGATATTCCTTCGGTGCCACGTCTCGTCGATCACCTCTCCACAGGAACCGTAGACTGTCTCCATCTTCTGGTCGGATGCGAACTTGCAGAAACATTTCCTTGATGTCGGCTGCTACTGCTAATGGTCCTTGTCGAAATCTCAGCAGCACACCGAAGAGCGATTGCAGTAGGTCTGGCCCTGGTAACAGAGCGTCGTTGAGGCTCCTTCCTTTGCACTTTGCTGCGGCGTCGAACACGATCCGAATCTTCTTTTTGAGCGGATGAACCACGGAGAAGTAAGGTAGGTACCAGGTCTTCTTATTTTCTTCTTGTTTGGCAGGTGCTTCTTCTGCATACTTATTGTCGATCAGGTGCTGAATCTGCTTGCAATATTCCGTCTTCAACTGAGGATCTTTATCCATCTTCTTCTCGATGTTGAAGAGTCGATTCTTCGCTGAAGTGTAACTCTCAGGCATGACTTCATCTTCTTGTTTCCATAGCAGTCCAGCTTCGAAACGACCATCTTCTAATCTTCTGCAGGTCTTCTCGAGGATGGCCAGTGCTCTTCCTTCCGCATCTGTCGTAGGTCTTCTTGGTTGCACACCTAATGCTTCTATTGCGAAGTGTTCCTTGATGGCTTGATGCATCTCTTCTTCTGTTGTGCTGGCATGAAGACACTTGTTGGCAAAGTGCACTGGTCGTATTCCTCCCGTGTCGAACCCATGTAGCACCCAGCCAAGTCCCGTTCTTGAGGCAACTGGTTGACCTGGTCTTCCTCTTCTTATTTCTTGAGTCACGATGAGCTCCCAGTTGTCTTGACCAATGAGCAGCCGTGGTGACTCCCCTTCATAATGTAAAGAGTCGGCGATCTTCTTCAAGTGTGAACAGTCTTCTATTCTCTTCTTGTCCAAGAACTGAGGTGTCAGCTTCAGATTATCGACGGTCCGGACTCTCTTAAGGGTCTTCCTTCTTCCTTGGCGAATCCCCTTCACCATCAGGTCCAATGTCTGCGAGTCCTTCTTCCTGATAAGCTGACCTCCCACTGTTTCGATGATCAGTTCTTCAGTCTTTCCTTGAGCGCCGATCTCCTGTGCCACCTTCTCATCTAGCAGTGACACCGTTGACCCTTCATCCATTAGAGCCAGTATCCTTTTGGATCCATGCGACCCGAAGACTTCAACTGGTACTATCTTCAGGTACGCCCTTGCATTGTTGGCCGCATTCACTGATGCCATGACACTTGCTACTTCTTGCTGTGTCTCGTTGTTCCCCTCTGAGGTCCTCTCTTCCATGTTCACATGCAGCAGATGATGGTGCCACCTCTTGCATTCTTTACACGGCGGCTTCTTGCAGTTCTCTTTGCGATGTTTCCCTTGTAGACACTTGAAGCAGACGCGACTCTTCTTGACCAATGCCCACCGATCTTGCACCGACGCCTTTAGGAACTTCTGGCAATCCAGGAGGAGGTGTTCGCCCTGACATATGGGGCAAGTCTTCTCGCTGATTCTTGATTCCTTTTCCCTGAAGTTCCCTTCCTTCTCTTTCGTTGAGTGCGTCGCTTGTCGATGAGTCCTCTTGGTCCATGTCTTCTCTTCAGAAGTCGCGAAGGCTCCACATTTGTCCGCTTCAATATTCAAGAATCTGGACACCAGCGTCAGATACGAGAACTCGCCTTCTTCCGTTGCTGCAGTGAAGTCGTACCACCTAAACTTGAGGATCGTAGGCATCTTCACCTACCGTCTCAAAGTGTACTGTACATTTACAACGCTCTGAATAATTAATCGTATTATATTGTTGCAACAAAGTTACGGTTCAGTGTTGGTGCTGCTCTTGTGTCTGGACTTGTGCACTATCAGTGAGTAGAAAAAAGTACACGTAAACTGTACAAAATAAGACTTTATCATCAAAATACTAAGTGAACTTTTATAAATGTACCCAACGGCACATCGAATACAAAATCATCGTAGCTAACGCGTAAGCGACGCCGTATACCGTGCACTTACGACCTTTTGGCCGCGCTCTCGCACAGTGTGGGCATTTGTTAGTGTGCACTTTCAACTATTGACAAAATCATCTTTGGCCGAGAGCCTTTATTAGTGTTCGTTTTCTTGATAGTCATTGGATTTACTAATCAGACTTAAAAATGTCTAAATTGCCACCGAAATGGGGATGCTGTATCACTAAACGTACAAATAAAAGCTTTATTCAATGTAAAACATGCGATAGAGCGTTCCATCATGAGTGCCTTGCCTTAGAGTCAACGGACGACCTGACCTCGTGGGCATGTTCGCATTGTTCTCCTAAAGCATCCGAAGCCAAGCACGTTGACATAACACCTGTTCGTTTCAATCCGAATACTACTATGCGCACTAACAAGAGACAAGCTTTGCAATCCCCACCAGAGTCACCAAATTCATCTACTACACCCGTTTCTGAAGAAAGTGTCCGAGCTATAATTGAAAATGTGATGCAATCGCAGATGGAATCTCTGTTGGAGAACATAACAGCAACTATGAGCAAACTATTGAACAAGGAGTTAACCGAAATACGTGAAGAAGTCGCTGGCCTCAGGGGTTCAGTTGAATTTATAAGCAATCAATATGATGATATGTTGAAGGAGAAGAGGCAGGGCGAAGAGAAAATAAAGGATCTGCTAGATAAAAATGAAAAGCTGACATCCACAATAAAATACATGTCAAGTCGCTTAAACACCTTGGAACAACACGCACGTACAAGTAATATTGAGATTCAATGTGTCCCCCAGAAGAAAACGGAAAATCTGATCAATATTGTAACTCGGCTGGGTAAGACTATAGGATGTGATATTAAGGAGGAAAACATTAGCAATTGCACACGTGTAATGAAGCTCAACAGCAGCACTAATCGTCCTAAATCAATTGTGGTACAGTTCATCTCACCCAGATTACGCGACTCTTTCCTGGCTGCTTGTATCAACTTTAACAAATCAAAGCCAGCCATCGAAAAGTTAAATACTTCCCATCTCGAGCTTGAGGGTACGACATCTGCAATTTTCGTAACGGAACATCTGAGCCCGGCTAATAAGGCACTACATACAGCTACGCGTCTTAAAGCTAAAGAAAAAGGATATCGTTACGTCTGGGTCAGAGGAGGACGTATTTATGTTAAAAAGTCTGATGATTCTGACACTAAGATTGTAAGGGATATGGACTCGCTACACTCAATATTTTAATGTACAATTTTCAACCGAGCTGTTATTATGGTTATTTTAAATTAAATTCGCTACCTTTAGTATATATTATCAAAACACGCGTGGATTACGCTCTAAAACTCAGGAATTTTATTGTAATTTAGTTTGTTCAAATTTTGACGCACTAGTGTTAACAGAAACTTGGCTCAATAATTGTATTCTTAGCAGTGAACTATTCGATCAAAGGTACATAATTTTTAGGCGAGACAGAGAAACTTCTAGTTTCCATGCTAATAAGGATGGAGGTGGTGTTTTGGTTGCTATATCTAGGAAGTACGTTGCTAACAGACAATGTTCTTGGGAGAGTGGGTGCGAGGACTTGTGGGTTACTGTGAATGTTGCGTCAGGTTTCAAAATAGCTATTTGTGCTCTTTATTTACCTCCACCTGTGCAACATTCCATTTTGGAGCACTTTCTGGATAATTATAATGCTGTAGCAGAAAAAAATGATTGCTACACTATTCTCATCGGTGATTTCAATATGAGCAATATCGACTGGAATCAAGCAGCTAGCAGTGATGATACCCACACTTGCCCTACTTTCTCAAAGACTAATTCTAAACTAAATCAGACACTTCTAGACTTTATTCATATAAATAACCTCAAACAGTGTAACAATGTTTGTAATATTAAAAATAAAATTCTGGACTTGGTTCTTGTAGACCTTCATGAATGTAAGGTGACTGAAGCACCAAATAGTCTGACAAAGATCGATCCTTATCACCCTCCTCTTGAAATTTCCCTTTCCCTCCACCTAAAAGTAAATAATTATTTAAAGCTGGAACCCAAGATCAGATCAAACTTTAAAAAAGCTAACTACACCGATATTAAATCAGAACTTGAAAATACTGACTGGCATGCATTACTCTCTGACACCGACGACCCCAGTGTAATGTTAGAACGTTTCTATACAGTACTCAATCAGATCATAGAGCGGTTTGTACCATCGACCATAGTTAAAAGTAATACACGACCACCATGGTTTACAAAAAAGCTGGAAAGACTGCTGCGTGAAAAAAATAATCTAAGACGAAGATTTAACGCATACAAAAATCCCATGGATAAGATATCCTTTCGTTGGTGTAGTAAGTGCTGTGACAGATTGGCAAAGGAATGTTACAACTCCTATATAAGAAGCTTAGAACAGAAAATTGTAACAAATCCTAAGTTTTTCTGGTCTTTCATAAAGTCTAAACGAGGTGGTGCTAATTCTTACCCAGCATCAATGTCAAATGGCGTTACCAAAACTTGTAATGGTAACGATATGTGCAATATGTTTGGAAACTACTTTTCTTCAGTGTATAGTCCAGATAACAATCCGAGTAATATGGTTCAAAATTCTCCTTTCTTTGAAAAACTACTTAAAAACTCCGACAATTTTTCCTTGATCCTAATACCTAAAGATAAAATAGTCAAACAACTTAAGAAATTAGACACATCCAAGGGTCCCGGTAGTGATGAAATTCCACCTTGCTTCATCGCAACCTGCGCTGATCAACTGGCAACCCCCCTTTTCATGATTTTTAATAAATCACTTGAAGTCGGAATCTTCCCTAAACAATGGAAGCAGGCCAAGGTGGTTCCAATACATAAAACGGGTGCCGAGGATTTGGTTGATAACTATCGTCCTATATCTCTCCTTCCGACATTTGCAAAGGTGTTTGAAGCAATAGTATGTCCAGATATCCAGAACTATTTTAAAAAGTATCTTTCTGAACACCAGCATGGTTTTACTGCTGCGCGTTCAACCTGTAGTAATCTAGTTTCTTTTGTTGAAAAAGTTGCAGTTTCACTTGACTCTAACCAGCAGGTTGATGCCGTATACACGGATTTTAGCAAGGCTTTTGACAAAGTTTCCCATAAGGTGCTCATTCAAAAGCTTGCGGCGTACGGTTTTGCTGGATCTCTTCTTAAATGGCTTCACTCCTACTTAACGGGTAGATCTTTTTATGTTGTTGCCAATGGTTACAAATCTGAAACCCTGATTATAACCTCTGGGGTTCCGCAGGGTTCTCACCTTGGTCCTGTAATATTTGTCATCTTTGTAAACGACCTTCCCAATTGCTTCATTTATTCCGCGCCATTTTTATTCGCCGATGATTTGAAAATAGTTCGCGTCATAAATTCTCAAGCTGACTCTATATTACTCCAAGATGACTTGAACCGGCTAATGAACTGGTGCGAGGATAATAGTATGCATCTAAACGTAAAGAAGTGCTCTCAAATAACGTTTACGCGGAAGCCGATTTTCATTAACTTCAATTACTATATAAATGGTACATGTCTAAGTAAAGTTGATGTTATCAGAGACTTAGGGGTCCTTCTTGATCGTAAGTTTACATTTATTCCCCACATGGACAATATTATCAAAAAAGCTTCAAAAACTCTTGGCTTTGTACTACGGAATGCAAAATGTTTTCGCAAGCCTGAAACCAAAATTTACCTCTTTAATTGCCTCGTTCGTACCGTTCTGGAATATTGTTCAGTTGTGTGGCGCCCCCATTATGCCACACATAGTCTTAGGTTGGAGCGCATTCAGAAAAGATTTTTGAACCATCTGGCCTACTCGACGAAAATAGCTAAAAAAGTTCCAAGCTATGCAAAACGGCTACAAAAATTCAAGATGACTTCTCTCGAAGTACGCAGGGACAAAAACGATCTTATTTTCTTATATAAAGTTCTTCACAGTAAAATAGACTGTCCTCAGTTGTTATGTAAATTTAATTTTAACCTACCTCACAATTATCCGCGCCATCCTATCAAATTACTACGTCCCCCATTCCGAAAAACTATTTCAGGGTCTAACTCCCCAATCCCAAGACTTTGTAGGCTTCTTAATAATTGCGATGTAAGTTTGGATATTTTTGGCACATCTTTCCATAAATTCAAGCGCCAAGTCCACCTAAAACGACTTACTACTAGCCAACATTTATAACAACGTAACTCGTAAGTGTTGTATCTGTACTAATATTATTTGTAAAATCTTTCTGTTTTAATATTGTTTATGCATGCTGTGTCTATCGTAATATATTGTACACTTGGTTTGTATAAGGGCAAGTACGTTTTGAATGCAATGTGTAACAATTGTTGATAGGCCAATAAATAAATAAATAAATAAATAAATCTTCTCAACTATTTGCTTCACTATCTCTGGTGAATGCAGGTACTGCGGCTTCTTCAATCCTTTGATGGCTGCTACGCTGTTGTTAATCTGGCTCGCGAAGACGCAGATGTCCCTTGGGTTTTCTGATATCCTTGGCAGCGTCTTGATCTTGTCCAACTCAGCCAGCACCAGCGCATCAGGTCTTCCATATCTTCTTTTCAGGGCCTGCATCACTTCCAATGGAGAAGCTTCTGAAAACAGCAAACTCTTGATGGCTTCTCTTGCATTGCCCTTCAGTGCTCTTCTTAGTCGAGCCATATTCTGTACTTCGTTGAACATTGGTGCCGTGTCTTCATAAACAACCTTGAAAGCTGTCCACTCGCTGCTGTTGCCGTCGAAGTATGGTAACTCGTGGATGTACTTCGGCTGCTCGGCTGATCCTCCTCGTGTGGCAAAGGCTTCCTTCAACGCACTTGTCAGCGTTTGCAGCTCGATCGTAGCACCTTTCGTTGAGGAGTTCTCTTCAGGCTTCACTTGCAGCTCTTCTGATGGACGCTGACCTCGTAGCTCGGGTTGTTTGTCGTTACATTCTTCAAGTACTGAAGACTGGATCCAGTTCTGCACCTGTGCTGTTCGTTCTTCCAGGTCTTCATCCACGGAGTCATCATCATCGCATTGCGCCATCTCCAACCTGACGCGTGCCAGCTTCGCTGCTGCTTGTGCTTGCTCCAGTTCCAGGCGTGCTAGTTCTTCTCTGGCTTCCAGCTCGCGTCTTCTGGCTGATGAACTCGTGGTCTTCGTGGACCTGGCTCGACGACTGACTCCCATCGGCTTCAAGGTGGCAGCAGACCTGGCAACACCCTTTGCCTGACCATCTTCTGGAGTCTTCTTTGTCGTCCCTTTCGGTGCGGCATCTTCTTTCTTCTGATCGGTAGCACCGGTCGCCGCTGTGGTCGCCGTTGTGACAGTAGCCTCCGTCGCTGAGGTATTTTCCGTTCCCGTCCCTGAAGAAGTTGTACCAGTGGTTCCTGTTGAACCCGTTCCCGTTGTTCCTGATGACGCAGACGTGACTCCTTCTGACCCGGAAGCTTCCTCTGTCTGGTCCCTCTCGGAGGGGCGAGACGTGGGGCGTGAGGGGGCATCCTTCTGCGATCTCGTTACGGGGCCCATCTTCTTGAATCTTCTGGCTTCTTCTTCTTCTGTCTTCTTACAGGGATCCGGCTCGAAGGACCATAAACTGTGGCGGACTAACCCCTGTTAGGAGGTGTTGACGGTAGCGGGTTGTACCCTGCAGCTACCGAGCCCTCGGGACAGTTCAACCCGATTTTTGACGTACGCTGCCTTACTGGTTCGCTGGTCACGTACGCCACCACGCACCCCTGAATGCGTATCTTCTATGGACGACGGAGCACGTAGGAGGACCTCAGAGCGGATACCGAAGAGAAATAAAACACGTTTTTCGACTAAAAGGTTCTTCGGAGTTCGGCTTGAAGCTTTTCCTTTGTGTTCTTGACTCTTCGGTGGCACGTTTTCGACTGACCTCGGACCGAAAAACGGCCCGTCTTATATACCCCGCTAAGTTCGGTTAACGGGAACCGCGTATTTTACTCTAAATTTACATTCAATTTCGCTTTAATTTCGCTTCAGCCGAACCCTTTCTGACGCCGTATTTATTTATTGTTTCACAAAACCATGACAATATATACATCAAAATGTCGGTTACAATCTCTACTTTTACATGAAACAATAATATATCACATATATTTGCACATAAAAAAGTTTCTAGAACAAAAACTGTCAAATATTCTAGTTCGACCACATTCTTGAACACAAAACTTCTCATATCTTTTCCAATAAGATTCTAATTAGGATTCTAATTGCTATAATATCATTTTCTAGACAGATCCTAACTAATTACATAATGTTCTTGCTAATTAGTCATCAAATAAAAAGTCTCATTTTCAAATTCTAATTACGTAAAAGATCGCGAACATTTGAGAATTTCAACTTTATCTAAATCCTTGCAAAATGAGATCAATTGTTACTAATAGCTTCTATTAGACTAAAAAACACTAATTAATAGTAATAGAATATTATCAACAAGTAATAACACAAGTTAAATCCTTATCATTACTACAACATATAAATTTCACGATTTCTTCACCAAGATCGATTTTTCTTACAAAAACTTTTTAGAATCTTATATACATCGTTATTCCCGACCTCACTAATTAATGAAGGTGCTAATTACAGACAGAATAAAGACAATAACACAAATTGTATTCTGCCAACCACAATAAAACATAAAAATCTTTAGAAATACGATAGATGCTACTTATTTATACACTTAAATTAGCAAAACTCAATCTTTATTAATTAAACCTAATGAGTTACTAACTAATTAATCCGAATAAACATTTAACAAGTGAAAACATCCTATCCTAAGCATATAAAACATGACAAAAAACTACTTGCGTGTTAGGTGGTCTCAACCACTACTTGCGCCCTGGTGCCGACATGGGACCCTTGTCGCCGACACCTTACTACCAGGGGGCTGCAAAATTATTCGAAACTCAAAAACGAGCACCTGAAGGAATACGGTTGAGTTTCAGTCAGTACAAGTCTGACACTACCTTTCGTTCACGGAGCGGAATAATTAAGTTATTTGATCCATCTTTGAACGATCCCGTGACCTGTTAACTCAGCCTTAATAGTCCGAAACTCTTTTTTATATAGGTAAAAATGACGAACGAATCATTCTAAGTTAAGAAATTAAGAATTATCAAGTAGGTCTGTAACGCTTAGTTTAGGGGTTATAAAATTGTAGACCTTATTATTATTTTTTCATAATAAATTCACATAAATATATAATTAAGTTAAAAATAAACTAATGTAAGGTAGCCTGGTAGACATCGCTGTCAGCGATAAGACCGCCATTGTACCCATAGATTTATGTATAAGTTGTTTTACTTTTTTGGTGTATAATAAAGTTTATTCTATTCTATTCTAAATTAAGTATTTATACTAAGTTATTAAGTAGGTTATCATTTAACCACAATGCTGAGAATCTGCAAATCTATCGCCTCTAGCTCTCATCTTGTACCAGGGCAGCATCATCATAAGAAGCTGATACCTAATTAAACTTTCTCAAGTGAATAAGTATTACATCACCATAATTCAATGATTACAGCTGTAAAACAATTGCTCCACTAAATCACCATGTTTTTTGGGTCATGGCTCGGATTCTGCGTATGGGAAGATTCTAACAAAGGACTGTTAAATCTGGTACTAGGTATATGGATAGTATTAATAGCCGTAATAGATTTTAGAAACAATGAAGGCAATATGCGTTTAGAGATGGACGATAAAAGCAGAGAGATATACGGTCTATTGGTCTTAGTAGATAGTGAAGGTTAGATATATTGTCTATGGGCTGTGAGATTGGTCGAAAAAGTTACCGTGGTGGCCCTGGAAGGCAAAGGGCGACTGAAGGAGTTTTAGTCAAATTCTAACACTTCTTCTCGCTCCACCCAGAGCGAGAGAAACTATTTGTTGACTTCGAAAATAAATTATCTAGTCTAACAGTCCTTTGAAGAATTTTCTCTTATTTAAATATAGACTTAGCTATGGAAATAAGTCTATGGCAAGCTTGTGTTTATGTAGAGACGACTTTCGTCGTTTTAATATGAATGACGAATTATTTTCCTCTTCATATATTTATACATATATAATGTATTATTGATTTTTAACTTCGGCTGCTTACGTAAGGCTCTAAAGTTCTAAACACTAATGCTGATGGTAAAAACCTTTATAGATATGGACGAATCTTATAAAACTGTGACGAATCTTGACGACTCACTTTCTTCACCATCCATTGAAGTTGAATTCGTTTCAGTCATTGAGTACTCGCTTTTGTTTCTCCATGCCTGGTACTGGCTTTTGATTCCAGTTGGAAAAGGCGGAATGAAAGAAGAAAACGTGATGCGCTGACCCTAAGTAAAATGAGACAAAGGCAAAAAGAGGATGATCCCTGGTAGGTACAAGTGGAAAATATCCATAAGGCATTCTAGGGGTAACTTTCCTTTACAGAAAAACTTCAATGCTTAGCTAATGACAAGTTAATGGTAGTCATAGACACAGCTGGTCAGTCCGCCTCGTTGACGCTGCTGTCCATCTCCCTTTGTTTCTGTATGCCTAGTACTTTTTTTTCTTGAGGTGGGGAATCATCAAATAAGTCTCGACTCTGGGCAGAGCGAGAGGTCAGACTTATTGATTGAAATCCACCTTTGTTTCTTCAGTTACCCTTTGCCTTCCAATGTCGTGGTAACTCTTTTGAACAATCCCGAAGTCCTGGTAGGCATTCAGCTCCGTTAATTTTGCATACAGCTCATTGAGGCGCGCGTGAAAGACAATGCCCCGTCGAATTGATGTACTCATGGTACCTGGTAGTTATTCATACAAGCAGAAATATTCTTTGACCACCTGAAGAAAAACTTAACTGCATAGCTAGGTAACTAGACTGTCGATAAGCCTCGTTGACGTTGCTGCCCGTCTCTGGGGACATTTACGTAGCGGTACAATAATATTAGGTACAGTCGCCATCATTTTAGAATTACCAAGCGAAGTGGGACCGTTCTATATAGCGGACTGTAGGCCAATGATCTGTACAAGATTTACAAGCTCGAGCTATAGGGGCTTTAATTGAAGAACGAAAAGGCTGTGATGACAATATATTCTCCGGTAGTGTTTTTATGAGGTCGTCATTAAATAACTCCTTCCTCTGGGTAGAGCGAGAGGGGAGTGTCAGACTTTTATTGAGTAAGACCCACCGGTGTTTCTTCAGTTGCCCTAAGCGATCCAGTGCTGCTGTAACTCTTTCGAAAAACCCTGCGGTCCAATCCATGCCAGTCTGTAAATGGTGCGATTATAATTTAGCCTCTATTTTTTCGCCTCGTCATTTATAACGCGTATAATTGTACATCGAGGGACTGGAATAATTTGCCTGCTGCGGTTTTGCCGTCCGATTATAATTTGGGTCTCTTCAAGGCTAGAGTGAATAGGCTCTCAATAAACTAGTACGCTTCACCATCAACGATTGTATCACTGCAGCTTACCATCAGGTGGGATCGATTTATATGGAAACTAGTCTTGTAGAGCTACACTTGATCCACGCCACGCGACGTCGTTCTACGTACAAATCAGGTGTGTTACACGTCGTCGGTCTGTTGTAGTTCTAGCGTAAGTGTATTGAAAATCTTTATTCAAAAACAGGACAAACAGGGACACCCCATTCTATTTAAAATCCTGAACACGTCCAAAACAAAAATTCGTATAAACATTTCATTTCCAAAAAGAAGGTGGTACTTACCTATGGTGTTCTATGGAAATGGGAACTCATTTCTCTATGACGGTTACTTACAAATTGCCGACGAGAATCCAGTATTCGCACGATTTGTGTGTAGATTAGAAGATTAGCATCTCTACTACGAATCCAATGTCACGACCACATAGTGTGGAGTGAATTGAATAATTAGGTTTGGAATCATTTAGTGATGTGCTTTGAGATTTGCATAATGAGTCGAGTTTAATGACACTGACGGGTTTTTTTAAGTTTAGAACGTGTCCGTCTCTACTTGAATGAAAGAATTTGAAGTTAGATATATCTATGTATTTGTCAAACTCTAAACTAGCCTGCAAACCTGTTGAACTTAAGCATTAAAGTAAAATTTATCAGGTTATGTAAAAATCGACCTTAACTCTTCTCACTAAGTAAGTAGGTTACATTAAATACCATAAAATTAATTAAAATAAATTATTCCAAAAAAAGAAGCGCAACTAAATACGAACTAAACATTGTTTTATTTGATCTTCCTAATCACATGACCATCATGCCTTTTTTGAGGGTGGAAAATAATCAAATTTCTCTTGCTATGGGTAAAGCAAATGGGAGAGTCGGATTTTTATTATCTAAACCCCATCCGTGTAATAATCAAAATAAGATATTGGTTGCATAATTCAACTCATTTACAATTTCTTGCTCGGGCTATATCGATACCGTGTTACAGAGGTCGAGACTTATTACGAGATGATTCACATCACTATGCTGAGAGAGGAGTTCTTATGTCATACCACCATTATAAAGTCGTTTACCTGTACATCGTAAACGATTTCTATTTGAAAACATTGACCATCATTTTGTGCAAGGCCGTGACTTTGCCATTGCCTTTTGTAGGTGATTTTTTTGAAGTAAATTGAAACAAAAATAAATTGCTTTAAGTTTTGTTAAAACCATGATTGTTTCTGCAGTTACTCAATACTTTATTGCAATCCATATGTCTAAATAGATGGTGTTGAATTGTCATAGATCAATATGGACCCTGTCGGGCACAACAAAGTTAGGAGAGAAGAAGAGAGCTAAGTAGTAATTTACGGAATTCAATAGAATTGTAGTTAGAATGTGATGCGTTAGGTAGGTACGTCTTCAATTCGTTTTTTCAAGTGGGCAAGTTATGTAGATATTCATGAATTACAAACAGAAAATAGACCATAATTTGTTAAATACACAAATACGAATCGGACACGAGTACCTACACGAGTAAATTCTTAATTTGAAGTTAAGAATTTGTATAACTCTAAAGCTAAATCTTGACAAGTTTGATTATCAATTTAGAAACCGGGGTTACTCTTCTTCCTATCAATAGGAATTAAACAAGACAGGTTGGGCCCAATGACCCACTAAGGATATTGACGTACAGGTTCTACTAGCGGCTTCGCCCACGTATAAAACGAAAATTCTAACAAAGAACATAGGTACTCTGGGGATGACAAGAAATACCTATCTTATGAGCTATTCTAAGACATGGTCTACTCGTGTAGCACATTTTATCCAAATTCGTTCAGCCGTTTACACGTGAAGGAGTTACAAAAATACATACCCTCACACGTGTACATAGAGGTGTGTAACCGTGTACTTACATATTTTTGCCTAGGTAAAGTTTTAGTCTAGAAAAAACAACAGTTTATGCCCATCGTAGTTTTTGCGCAACCAACTCGCACTGTTTTGACGTTTTGACCAACCCGCACTGGGCCCGCGTGGTGGATTACGGTGTATCCCATTCCCTCAAAAATCAGAAATCAGAAAGTTTATTTGAATTGTCAAAATGTCGGTCAGACAAAAAAAAAAAAAGTTATGCTAAATTGCACATTCCAAAGCGTAGAACTCTATGGAGAAGAACGTGCAAGAAACTCCATGGCCACTCTTTTAAATCATATTATGAGTTACATAAATCTTGGTTACATATTTCTTGTCGCTTCTAATATGTGAGCACAATGTAGATAAGTGGGTAATAATGCTTAAAAAAAAACTAATAAAAAAATAGAAATTGAATTAAGCCATTGGCAGCTAAGAGATGACCAGTCTCAACTGACGGCACCCGTTCACGAGCATGACGGTGCTCTCCTAGAGAGGAGGCCTGAGTCCTAGCACTGGGAACATTAAAAGGCTGAATATGCTTATGCTAATTTCTACACAACAACCATCGGATAACATCCATTGAAAAGATGCAAAAATTCGCAGGCTCCACTCAATTAGGTAACATATCCACCTACCTAATAGCGTGCACATTTTCATACAATGGTAGCCTTTAAGATGACTGATAATATCTTGAAAAGCCATGATTACCTGGTTAATTGTGTAATTAGAAAATTATCGTTAAATAAAGAGCGAGTTTTACTCAATATTGCCTGCGTTATGCGTAGATTTTATAAGCGAAAGTAAAACGCACATACTTCTAGAGTTAAATATAGATCTGCCTGTTTATGTAAGATTTTTCTCACAAAATAAAATACTTGACAGTCCGGATTGATACTGGGTGCCCATAAGTAGATACCTAAGTAGGATTGCTGTCTGCTGCAACCAATCAACGTTTTGGAAGAAAAATACCTATTATATTTATACAATAATATCTGTTTAGGTTATAGTCGGTTTAACTGGTTTTTTGCTATCTACTCGTTTTTTTACGGTTACCTATTAAGTCAGATTTAAGTTTAGAAAGAATTAAATTTTTGGAAAGGTTCACAAATCAGAATACATTGTGTTCTAAAACACCTAGGTACGGATTACGATTCAGCCTTTTCGGGAAGCTTTGTTGAGCCTTTTATTATGTCCGAAATAAGAATTTACATCTAGATCTTAAAATTCCCACCGTTCAGCAGTTCATGAAACAATTTTGCAAGCATTTCTTCAACACTGCTGTGAAACACCGCAAACCTCTAATGCTCTAATCGCATCGGCCGCCCGATACGAACCTGCATCTCAAAGATTCGCCATCTCAGGCACAATATCCTCCTCACTCCAAACGACGCCATTACCCTGCTCCAAAAGAGCCGTAGCGTAGGGAAACCCAGCACCCTTAGAAAATACAAACACAGACCAGTCCTTCCGTCCTCGCAGGCAAGGCCCGCCGCGACGCACCCGTCTAAGTCCGCCCCGGCTCCGTTCCTTGCTCGAGCCAGCTGCTCGAGCAGCTTGCTCGAGCCAGCTGTTCGAGCAGCTTGCTCAGGCGCTGACCCTAGTCGAAAATTCCTAAAATTTTACATAATCCTTGTTCGATTCAGCCTGTGCCTTGGTACCCCATAAGGGGTGCCATTAGCGTGTAGTCGCTTAGTTTTAAGTTTAGTGTAATTTCTGGCTGGAGGCTTTAATTTTTATTAAGGTCCCCACAGACTAGTCCGTTTAAGCAGTCGACAATCTCATAGGTTGACCTGCGAGAAGGAACTGAAAGAAAAATTAGCCAACGTGTCGCAGTCGGTGCTGCTGCCGCCGCGCCGTGGTACTATACTGTTTGTGAGCCGTGCAAGTTATTATTATTCTGGCCTACAGAACCATCATACATATTGATTGCATTCCCGCTTGCATAACAAAACAAATGTAACGTAAATAACAATTCATCACGAACAGTTATTAAAAAAAAATCATAAACAAAAACCATAGAGTTTGATGGCCCGTAACTAGGCCCTAACAAAACCGAATCTGAATTACGATTTACATCGGAGAGCGAAAGTGACCCATTATTTAAATAAACGATCCGTTACATGACGTAATTTTATGTAATAAATAAATACCATAAAACTTTGTTGACCGAGACGATGGTTTATGTACATTAAGTGTAGCGGTTTTTGTTAGATTAATTAGGTCAGCCGCCATTATTACATTTATTAATCAATTTAGCGAGTACCTTTAATTAATTTGACAATTATTTTGTTTTATTATTAGTGGTGAGAGGTGATCTTATTCAATCTTCCCCTAATGCTTCTGGAAAAGGCCAGAGGCTTTACCATGACATGTTAAAATGTCAGGCGAGCAAGCGAGAAATAAGGATGGAGCCTTCTATAGCTCCATCCCTTTAACAGTTCAGTTTAGGTCGTCAAATGGATCGCGTTTAAAAGCTCGTGGTAGGGACTCTGCTTACCAAACGGTTAAGGGCTTGTTGCCATCATAATGGAGTTAAGCATATAAAAACATATAGGTACATATATAGCCGCCGCATAAATAAACTCGGCCTTTTTCCCACGGGGTAGTTACACAGACAAAGTCTACGTTTATTACATGAAATAAACATCTTAGGTCAGTAAAAAATACATTACGACAAGGCACGCCATCGTCGTTATGTCCATATAAGTACATAGAAATTAGACAGCAGTAGGTAAATACAATAAAATGAACTGAGGGAAAAGCTAGGTAATTGATAAAATACTTTACTAAGTAAAAGTCGTCACTATCTCTACTTATTCATCTTGATTGAATTGATTTTACGTCAGTCACTATAATCAGTGATTGTTATATGTCTAAATCACGAAACACTAACTCGCACTTGCAACGACCATGACAGTGAAATTAAATTAATGGTTAAATAAGCACCTATTATGTTGTTGAACAAATTAATTTTGTGACCAGTTGCGTGCTTCAATGGCTCCTTCTCTGTCAAATCCATCCAAAGGTTGTCTGTAAAAAATCGCTTTTAGCGATAAGACCGCCCATTGTGACACCCTATTAATTTTAAGTTCCCAATGTAATTTATATTTTTGGTGTACAATAAAGAATATATCTATCTATCTATATGTTATTTACATATATTTCGTAATAGAGAAAAAACAAGGATGTTGGGGTGAGAATGAAAAAAAATGAGAAACGAGGATGATTTAAAGAAAGTGTAGAGTAGATAACCTTCTAGGTTTTTTTTTTTAATAAGGTTGGAAAATCATCTAAGGACAAATCACGCTCTTGGGCGGGGCAGTATCTCCTGCCCCGCCCAAGAGCGTGATTTGTCCTTGTCAGACTTTTACTGACTAAAAACCCACTCCTGTTCCTTCGTTGCCTTCGTCCCAGGGCCCCAGGTTTCGTTTTCACACTACCCATGGCCCCAGTAGGCTTCGTTACGTTACTATCCCTACGATTTGCTGAAATCACACTGAGGCGCGCGTGGAACAATACGCGCCGTCGACGACCTGGGCTCGGTCCGGACGGTTACCGGACGGTCGGACGACGAGCCACCAATTGCTCGCCGTCCGCAAGCCTGCGCCTACGGTGGCCGGAAATCGGGATCGGAATTCCGGCGGCGACTAGGCCGTGAGGACCGTTGCCTCACGCGATCGGCCGCCTCCTTTGCTAGCATTACTGCTTCGCAGAAGGAGGCCACCCGCCTGCCACTCCTCCTCGCTCCGGACCATGGCCTGTACCAAGGCCCGGCGTTGCTCTGCCCAAGCGGAGCACACCTCCACCGTGTGCTCCACCGTGTCCTCCGGGCGTTCCACACAGTGGCGACACCCGGGCGTCGCTTCCGCACGAATCCGATGCAGGAACTTTCCGAACTTACCATTTTCGGTGAGAACCTGCGTCATGCGGAAGGTGAGGACGCCCTGAGGTCTTTCCAACCACGCCTCAAAGAGGGGACTTATCGCCATAATTGTGGCGTGCTCAGCACGGGGTCGCGACAGTCGCTGTCGCCATTTATCCATGAGAACCCGCCGGAGCTCTGTCCGCCATGCCTTGCCTTCAGATCCCATGGTGGCTGGCCAGCAAGGAGGCTCGCCGCTTCGCGGGAAATCGTCCGGTATCCTCGCACCATCCGTATGGCCATGACCCTCTAGCAACCTTCTAGGAGGTGACACTAATCTATGATGAGGTGCAGTGGAATTCAAACTGCACCCGAAGCCCCCGACACCAGTGTATGAGAGAACACCGGTAGCTTTAGTCAGTAAAAGACTGATAGATTTCTCCACCCACTCCAGGGCGGCGGACATCCACGAGGATTTCCACCGCAAAAAAAAAGGATGAGGTACTTTGAGTAAATTTCTGCTGAACCTAATGTTTTGGCCTTGATGATAAGCCTTTGCTTTTCTTGGATTCCTAATTTGTTAATGCAGGAGATGGAGAAACTTTAAGATCAGATCCATCTATTGTGTAAACAGACAATAATCAACTTTTACTGTAACTAACATTTCTATGCAAGTACAATAATCGATTCCTTACACATAAATACCAATACGTCAGTCATAAAAAATGTTCGCTTGAACCACTCGTTAGCAAACAGTTTAGTACAAAAGTGTGATATCGCTAACTATTGCCAATCCGTTTCATTGACGCATGCTGTTACAATACGTGCCTAAAGTGTTAACATGGTATTTTTGGCGAACGCTAATGTTTATGTACTTGAGCAAAAATAAGAATGTTGGTAAACAAATAAATACATAAATGGCATAATCCGTCGGATTCTTATCACCCAAGTGCAAGGTGTCACGCAACCATGGAAACAGCCTATGATTATGACAGAAACCAACTGTGGAGGCAAAGTAGAAGTACTGTAGTAGTCAGTAAATACAAAAACAAAACAATTAATGTGATCTTCATCATTGTTCCAGATAATCTGGTGCTTTGCGGTGCTGGCAGTGACATGGCGGACGGCCAGCGGTCACGGCAGACTCATCGAGCCTCCCTCCCGTGCTTCCGCCTGGCGCTTCGGCTTCGACACACCACACAACTACAACGACCATGAACTATACTGTGGTGGCTTCTCACGCCAGTGGAACAAAAACGACGGCAAGTGCGGAGTTTGCGGAGACGCCTGGGATGCACCAGCCCCCAGAGCACACGAACTAGGAGGCAGATTCGGTAAAGGCGTCATCGTCCGCAAATACGCACCAAACGACTCCATAGTCATCAAAGTAGAACTTACAGCCAACCACAACGGTTTCTTCGAATTCAGAGTCTGCGAAGAACCCAAAGGAACCACCCAAGAGTGCTTAGACAAATACGTCCTAAAATTAGACGGAAGAGAAGGAACCAAATTCTATCCTAAAGACGGAAACAAAATATACGAGATGAAGTATAAACTACCGGAAGGACTGGAATGTTCCCATTGCGTAATGCAATGGAGATATATCGCTGGCAACAACTGGGGTTCATGTGGAAACGGGACCGAAGCAGTGGGATGTGGACCACAAGAAGAATTTAGGGCTTGCGCAGATATAGCTATAGGAGAACGCTTTGCCACTACAACCAGACGTCCTAGACCTACATACGTGCCACCAGTCAGACGGCCAACAGTGCCAACCCCAGAAGAATCTACTGGAAGCTCGTGGTACGGCTTCGTGATCGCTATCGTCACGTTGCTTGTTGCTATCGGTGTTCTAGCAGGACTCTACCTGTACTACTACAGAGGTGGTATAAAGATCAAGAATCTCCTGAGATCGAAGGTGCCTCCCCCAGCACCTGTTCCACCGCCAAGGCACAAAAGGGCATCTCTTTCCAGAGAATACCCACCAGAATTAACACCACCAAAAATAGGGATGCTCCCCGACTCAGGATTTGAGACTGTTGACCTACGAGCTAAATGATAGAAGAAACGAGGCTATTAGAATAAGCAGACCTACCTAAGCTGCCTTTACCTAGTGATATTAAGTCTTGTGTGACTGAAATACGTAGAGATACGACTGTGAAGTCGGTTGTTAGGAGATTAACTTAATTTTAATTTAGGTTAATTCTACATTTGTAAATTATAGATATTTATGTTAAATTAAATGTTATGATTGATACCTCGACCTTTTAATGACCTACCTTAATCCCATGGCCTTATACAAACAACTGTTGTTAGACGTGCACCATGATGCAGCTTCCAGACCAGTATGAGGATGATCAAATAACAAATTACAATTTTAAAAAATCCAGTAGAAATAGATTTCTAAAAGCTATCTACATCGAAGTTGAAACATTATGAAATTATGAGAGAGCCAAAATATTTATACAGACTGATCTATGATTATTACCATTTTGGGCAACCTCTGTCTATGATCAGCTTTTCTTTTATGTAGTTCAAATCTTTTGGTGCATGGCCAAAATAGAAATGAAAAAACCCTATTGAAACAAGTAACCATTGTTCTCAAGTTCTTACTAGTATAAATAAATAAATAGCGTACCCCTGCTGATAGCATTCAAGCACCAAACACCCTTGAAGCACTCCAGACCACAACACCAGTAATCGTCTGAATTTTGAAAATGAAACACTGCATGGTGTTGATGGCTTTTCTGGCGAGGCGTTTCGTTTAATTTATTCTACGGTTTCTACAAAACCGGTTTTGTCTATGGTTATTTTTTAATAGCAACATTCAACCAAAATGTCACTGTCAATTTTCAAAACCACAGACAAAAATCGCAAAACAAACGTGCTGTGAAAAAGCTTAAAAAGTACCGAAAGGCAAATTATTTAGCGAAAAAAAACTTTATAAATGAAAAATGGCGGTGCGGCCACAGCACATGCACGACGGTGGTATTGTGGAGCGTCGGTTGCGACCAATTTACGGTAACAAGTTAACTTGAGCAAGAGTTCAATACTTCAGACAACCTCTTCAGAAAGGCGATGTTTTTCGGTGCAGATATGTATATTTATGAACTTTTCAGACTGGTTGGACAATGGGAATAATAAGAAGGCGCTGCAAGAAGCGGAGAAGGTGCTTAAAAAGAGTCCTTTACTGCAAGCGGCCCGGGCTTTAAAAGCCCTAGCACTTTTTAGGTTAGGAAAGGCTTCTGAAGCGCACGTAGTACTGGAAGCCTTGGCTGACGAGAAACCGAGTGATGATACCACGCTGCAGGCGATGACGATCTCCTACAGAGAATCTCAACAACGTAAGTTTGATACCAAATATTTATGTTCTAGGTAATGTAGGCATGAACCAACAAGAATAGTGGTAATCTTAGGGCCTTGTCATATTAGAGAGAAGATCTACGGGCTGAGTTTAGGTTCTATAGATTATACCTGCTAGATACTAAAAAATAGTTGAACTAAGACATAATCATTGACTGTGTTTCAAATAGAACTTTATCAAAATCAATCTATAGCATTTCATTGCCATTGCACATACATACAACAATTGAACCAAGACATTAAAATGTAATCATTGTCTGTGTTTCAGGTAGTACTTTATCAAAATCAGTCTTCAGCATTTCATTTCCACTGCTTATATACTAATAGGTATTCAAATTAGATTATGATTCATGCAAACAAATCTGACATTCCAGTAGAGTGGGTACTGTTTAATGAAGCATTTAATCTCATTAAAACCTTTAATCCTATTCTTATATATATATATATATAGCACCTATTCTTATATATAGCAATCAACAGAACTTTTTATTGCTGTGTATTGCTCAATGCTTTATACACAAAATTAAGAAATGGTGTCAGTCTTGCCAAGAGGTATCATATTACTTAGTTACTAGGTTGTGGAGTTCATTGGCAGTAGCTCCCTATCCCCTAATTTGTCCAACCAGATTCAGCTAAAATACTAGCTTTCAGCGGAATCTGTAAAGACTGGAAGCCGATGCTGAAAAATTAGGGGATAGGTTAAGTAGATACTTCAATTTAACCTATTGAGTAGCATAATTAGAGACACAATAGTAAGACAATGACGGAGCGAACACCGGCGTTTGCTCGGGGTTTAATGAATTATTTAAATTTTTAAGGTTATGGCTCCATCAACGAATGTCTGATGATTTTCCCAGTGTCAAGTTATGGAGTGGAAATGGTTATGTCAGTTTTTGTAGCGATAGCATTATACTAAAAAGGATTAATTTTCATTTTTGGTTAGTACACATAAAACAATACAAAATAATATGAAAACATCAAATAGGTACATAAAACACTAGCTTCTGCCAGCGGTTTCGCTGCATGAAAGTAGATTTCTCCATACAAACTTTAGACCCTCAATTCATCTCCTTATGGAGTGAATTATGGAAAATCCTGTCTTAGTGCTTGCCTACGTCATAAAAGGAACCCTTGTGCAAAATTTTACTTGCTTGTTATTTCAAAGAGTCAATAGTTTCAATTTTATTTCTTATTTCTACTTTACTGTCGCAATTATTAATTAACCGCCATTAAATTAAATAACAGCTCAAAAAATTAGTTCCCATTTTATTTGATAGCAGGTTATATCAAATTTGAAGGTTTTTCTAATAAAAACTAATGCTTTAGAAATATAAAAAAATAAAACTTATTTTTGTATGAAGAAACACAGTCAGTGCCAGGAACATTCAATATAATTCATTTGTGTGCCCACAACTCACCTCCTACGACCTTGTACGTAGCTATTGTTCAATAATAATAATATAATAATAATAATATAATAATATTCCACAACTGTCACACAACGCCGTCTAGTCCCAAGCTAAGCAGAGCTTGTGTTATGGGTACTAGACAACTGATAAACATACTTATATATTTCTAAATACATACATATTATAGATAAATTACACCCAGACACAGAACAAATGATCGTGCTCATCACACAAACATTTGTCCTGGGTGGGAATCGAACCCACGACCTCCGGCATAGCAGTCAGGGTCACTAACCACTAGACCAACAGGCCAGTCAATGCTGTTTTAGTATCCGACTTGCGAGTCTACTTTAAGTATGCTTAGTATACTTAGATGGATTGTATAATTATTTAGTCTGTTGTATTATTTTTGTTGCAATAAATAAATTACAAAAACCTGTCGCGTCGGATTGGTTCAACTAGTGTTTTCGAGTCCTTGGGTCGTGTGTTTGCGACTAGATACTCCGTCTCGTTTAGCTGTTTAATCCCCATATGTGACAGAAGAGCTGATGAGATGGAGTATTTAGTCGTGGATGTGCGACCCTGGGGGATAAACGCAAGAGTTTGTTGGATATATTCAATGTTAATGGTTAAAACGTTAATTCTCTTTCCTTTTTTCCTCAGTACACAAAGTATGCATGTTATACGAGAATGCAGTGAAGACTGAGCAATCAAGTGAGGAGCTGCACTCCCACCTGTTCATGTCCTACGTGCGCGTCGGGGATTACCGGTCCCAGCAGCGGGCGGCCATGTCCTTGTACAAGTTTGCGCCCAAGAATCCCTACTACTTTTGGGCTGTTATGAGTATTGTCTTACAGGTTCGTATGAAATTTCCTTACATACTTTAAAACAATCCCACATTATATGTACATATTAAAAAACAATCCCCCACCTTCTGCTACTCTGTCTGCTCACTAATAACTCAGAAAATACTGAGTGGCATTTTATGCAGTTTGCACCACTAAACAGATAGATTGATGAGTAAGGTTTGGTTGTATAATACATGCATATTACAGTAGAGTAAAACAGAGAAATCCAAATATGTATAACACCCCTGTGGAGCTGAGACAAGTCGCTTGAATATAAATATAATGTGGTTCCCGCTGCGGGACCTTTTAATTTACTCCATAACTATGCTTAGGATAAATTTGTTTCAGCCACTCTAAAGAGACTATGGCATGGAGCCATATTCTTCAATTAAAACATTTAATGGCTTCCCTAAGGAAGCAATATAAATAGTCACTGTAATGCTAATGCTGTAATGCTGTAATGCTGTGTTAATAAAATTTTGAACAAAAGACAGTTTGGTTATCAAAAAGGTGTTGGCACTTCAGATGCCATATACACTTTAATGGATGTTGTGACAAGAAAAATAAATCTTAAAATGAAAGTTGCAGGGATTTTTCTAGACCTAAGCTCTGCATTTGACACTATAGATCATAAATTGCTTCTCACAAAAATGAGTCATTATGGTATAAGAGGTAAGGCCTTGCAACTGTTCAGTTCGTATTTAAAAAATAGAAAAATGTTTGTAGAAATTGACAAAATTCAAAATGGCTTCATAAAGTCTCATAGATCACGAATCGTAAACTTGACCTCAGGTGTCCCACAGGGATCTATACTTGGACCTATTCTATTTATTATATTTATAAATGATTTGATTAATTATATAAATTCAATTTTACCTGACCTTGACATAGTAATTTTTGCTGATGACACAAATGCCATAGTAGCAGATAATGACATAACTAAACTGACTAATTTAATTAATGTGGCATTACAAGCCTTCCATGTGTGGTTTACTATAAACAAATTGTTAATCAATACTTCAAAGACCAAGATTATGTTATTTAGAACCACTGCCCGAAATAAGGACAATTTAGATATAACTTTGAACAATGAGAAAATTGAACTCATAAAAGACGTAAAATTTTTAGGTATTCATTTAGACGAACGACTGAATTGGAAACCAGAATTAAAGGCAATTGATACGTCGATATCATCTGCATGTTATGCTCTGAGAGCCTTAAGAAATCAAATCAGTATAGAACAACTGAAAATGGTTTATTTTGCGTTAGTAGAATCTAAAATTAGATATAGTGTACTTCTTTGGGGTAATAGCTACGACTATAATAGTAAAAGAGCCTTCATATTACAAAAACGTGCAATCCGGACCATGGTACGAATACCACAAACTGAGAGTTGCCGACAGCATTTTAGAAATCTAGGTATCCTTACAATGCCGAGCATTTATGTCTTCGTTCTTTTGAGTAACATGGCCAAGCACATTCATGAATATGAGACTACAGAACAACGACAAATTAGGGAAGGTACACGTAGAAAAGATATTAAATATAACAAAATACAACCGAATTTCAATATTGTGGGACACAGTCCACAATATCAATCAGTTAAGTTATTTAATAAGTTGCCTTTAGATTTAAAAAGCACTATCTACACTAGTACTTTTAAAACCCAGCTTAGGGATTTCCTGTTGAATAGGTGTCTATATTCTGTTGATGAATTATAAATTTATCTTAATTATTATTAGTATTTATATTATTAGTATTTAAATTATTAGTATTGTAATTATTATTATTGAAATTGTTTGGTTGAATTATTATTATGGAATTGAAAATGTTTAATTTATAATTTAATTATGTAATTCAGATACAAGCTTCTTGTTATTGAATAAATGACTAATGACTAATGCAATTTCCAATTCTTAAAAATTGGCGAGAAGTGGTTCAGAGCCGGGAACAATGAAAGGAATTTACGGAGGCTGAGACAGTATAGACTAGATATGATAATAATAAATTAAAAAATAAATTTTGGGCAACAAAATTCCATTTAAATCTTTGGGACTGAATCTGAGTTAGATCCTTCAGATTCAAGCACAAAGGTTTCCACAATAGATAGTGAAGCTGAACCTAATCAAGTTGGGGAAGACTGAAATGTGAAAGTAGTTTCAAGGCAGAAACTTATTCTGCATCAAAACCTCTTTACATTGTTCACAAGTTTTAAACTATGTTATTTATATCAACAGGCCAAAACATCAGAGGACAACACGAAACGAGGCATCCTACTCGCCCTCGCTCAAAGAATGGTTGACAACTTCATATCGGAGAACAAAATGGAAGCCGAACAGGAGGCCCGCCTTTATATCATGATCTTAGAACTGCAAGAAAAATGGGAAGACATCTTAAAATTCATTGAAAGTCCACTTTACTCGCAACTAGTCCCCGGAAACACTGCCCAAGCCTGCATCCCATACTTAAAGAAACTCGGTGAATGGAAACGGCTGAACATTGTCTGTAAAGAACTTCTATGGGACAATCAAGACCGCTGGGACTACTACGTTCCATATTTCGACTCGGTCTTCCATCTGATAGAGGAAAATGAGGAAGACTCTGAAAGTGCAATCGATAATAGTGCAGAGAAATGCCATGAGTTTATTTGTTCGCTGGTTGAAAGTATGACATCAGGGAGGACATTGAGAGGTCCGTATTTAGCTAGGTTGGAGCTGTGGAAACGGTTGGCTGTTGATGGAGATCCAACATCCTTAATTGGTAGCGGATTAGCATTATGTGTGCAGTACTTGCGCGTGTTCGCTAACAAGCCGTGTGCGGTGCCCGACTTGAGGCCGTATCTCGGAATGATACCGCAGAAGGAGAGAGAGGAACATTGCAGAGAGTTTTTGACGTGTCTCGGGTTTGATGAAAACAGTGAGCCTGAGTCGGTAAGTCGCCTTTATGCATCATCTTGGTCTTATTCCGTGTTAGCAGGGGTCGGCGCAATACGTTTTTTTTTTCTTTCATATCGCTCCTCCCATAATCCATCCGTCTTTTCTTTGGCTTCCCTCTTCATCCATCCACATGTAAACTCATAACTGTCTTAGTAACATGAGTCTCATCCCTCCTCTTCTCATGACCGTACCGAGACAAACGCTTCCCTTTCAACTTTTCGGTCACTTGCACAACTTTTCACACACGGTATGTTGCCTTTAAACATTCGTGAATTATAATTTCGTCAAATTTCAAAGTCACTGCTTGAATTCCAGTATTTTCTTGCGGGTATTTTATGTAATACAATGAATGACTGAATGACTTAACAAAAAAATTAAAGAATGATTAAAATATCTCAATAACTAAAAGTTTCGCTTGCAAGAATAATTTTGTTTCACGCGGCGTTCCAGTATGTGACGTCACACGACCCTTTGCTATAGTGGTGAAATAATAAAAAGATACTAATGAATCAAAACAAGTAGTTGTTTTTGATTTATTAGTACGTACAACAACTAGGAAAAGCGCGAGAGCTCATATGCGACTTAATAAATGTTGTACATTTGTGTGTATTCTAAACTTCCTTGCTTTACATACAAGTCAGATGTTGCTGAGTCATAGCTGATATCTGTAACAGTTATTAAATGAGCTATTGTCGCCGCAAACGTGTGAGCAAGCACAATAGCTGACATGACGAGTAACATTCAACTGCTACCAGTTGAATGTTACTACTATACTAAAAATTTAGTACATAATCACGTCAATATTTACTATAAGCGCTCAAAAAAAACGTACGTTTAACGTAAGATTCAAAGATTCAAAACATTTTATTTCAAATAAACCATTTACAGACACTTTTGAAATGTCAAGAAGTCAGTCAGTCAGAATAAAATGATGCTAATTGCACATTCCAAAGCGTAACTCTCTTTGGAGAAGTATGTGCAAGAAACTCCATGGACACTCTTTTCAATCATGTTTTGTCATTACCAATATCTCTGTCACATGTTTCTTGTCGCTATCATGTGAGAACAATGTAAATAAAGCAAAAATAAAAACTAAATATAGATATTAAAATAGCAACTGGCAGCTAAGAGATGACCAGTCTCAACTGACAGCGCACGTTCACGGATATGACGCTAATATTAGCACCAATCAGCTCAACCATTTCGAAGGGAACCGAATGATCCTACACATGCGCCACCATCAGTGAGACATTTGAGTGAGCATGACAAACTCTTAACTAACATAAGAATTTTGTAAAATACGTTTTTTCGTGAGAATAAAATGTATTTCTTATATCCTAGGCCGACGACATCCAACGCCACGTGTCCTGTCTATCCGCATGGCGGTTGGTGGCGGCGCCCCTGCCTGCTGACGGAGCCCTGTCGCTCGCCACCACACTAAGGGGCCACTATCTCCGATGTCTAAATAAGGGACTCATCACTTCCAGTATCACTGAGTTCTGCGCCGCTGACGCTTATGGGATACTCGCGGCGCATCACTATTATTATGCTGGTAAGTTGATATAATATTGCAGGATTAGACTAATTACTTTTCTGTTAGCTACAAAATGTATGGCAATGCCATTACCTGCGGAGAAATTACGTGACAAGTGATTTGACAGCCCCCCTAGCTAAGTTACAACCATTTCGTTTCGATTCTCTTTTCGTTGATCGCCTCGAGACGGCCACGCCTCCTATTCCTTTGTTCTGACTACCTGAGCGTTGAGATGACGTCAGAACAAAGTAATCTGACTAGAGGCGATCGACTACAAGAGAATCGAAACGAAACGGTTGTAACTTGGCTAGGGGGCAGGTAATGTAATTGTCATACATGTTGTAAACGATAACAGAAAAGTCATTTGTCTAAAGTCGAAGATTCCGGTCGCGTTTGGTTTTTTATTTGTAGCAATAGCAATGTAAATAGCTGTAACATGGACAGCTTTAATCTATGTCCGAAACTTTACGAGTAAAATAAAAAAAAAACTTGATGTCTAATGTCACTAATTTTGAATTCAAAAGTACTCAAACAATACACATCTACATAAAATTTAAATTCAGAGCCTACGCCTTATACATTTTTTTAAATTTGTATTTGAATAAAAAAATTAACTCTTATTCATAAAACAATAAAAAGTAGATGAAAAAAATCCACAGGGTATGAGAAGTGTTTAGGGGTCTGAAAGGATAGCAGATGACCCCTCCAGTCGACTATTTCAATTTGGCACACGATGCACCAAACACCCTGTAGTATCTACACGTTTTAGGTACTCTATACATTACCTAGATATTGTATAGAATACTGGATTATACAGATTGCCGGTAACATATTATATTGTTGTAATAACAATAAATTTAAGCAGAACTATCGAAATAATAATAGTTAGGAATCACTTTTTCGAAATATTATCTTTGACAGTTTTTCTGCTGTCGTCTCAGTTTATAAGGTTTCAGCTGCAAATCGTGTTTCCTAAATCAAACCTTCTTTACAGGAGTGCTGCAACAAAGTTCAGCGCCGGTGGTGGATGCTCTATGTCTTCTGGAGCTGGTCCTGCATCACTCGCCAGCCAACTTTCACGCTAAACTACTGCTCGTCAAGTTGTACCATTTGTTAGGTGAGTACACGGCCGCTTTTTTTTTTGGGAGTTTGGAAATCATCCAATAACCTTTTCCGCTCTAGAGTGAAGCGAGAGAACGTGGCAGCCTTTTACTGACTAAAACCCACTGTACAGGACTGACTGGGATTCGTGTGTTGATCTTGAAGGGTCTTCATTTCTTCAACAACTACTTTGCTCCTTCAGTTGTCTGCACTATCGTTGCGGTAACATTTGAAAGAGTCACCGTGGCCCTAGATCGCAAAGAGCAAATGAAGGAACACAGGTGGGCTTAGTCAGCAAAACCTCACGGCTCGCTACTAGGTAACGCGAGACCTCTTGGCCTCTTAGATTGACGTCTGATTTTCTGGCTTCTAACCGTCCAAAATTTTTTATAGATCATTGGCTTCTAACTGTTCATAAAGTTAGAAGCCAATGATCTATAAAAAAATTTCATTCCCTGCATATTTTTCCTTCAAAATAAGACAAAACCTAAATATTTGTTGGTCTCTTACTAAAAGATAAGTTTTCCTTTTGAAGGTAACGCGTTAGCAGCTGACAGTATATACCAACGTCTAGAAGTGAAGCACATACAGTTGGTCTCGTTAGGTTGGCTGCACTGTGCGCGCTTAGCGCCCGCCTGTGTTGCCAGCCGCGCGCTGCAGTTGTTAGCAGATACCAGGGCCTTCCTCAAACACCATGGCAAGGATGTGAGTATAAAACAGAGATAATTTTTGTTGAAAACGAAATACAGGGATATAAATTAAGGGCAGGTAGAATTCGGTAACGCGTCATCCAACGTAAGCGATGGCAAGCGACTGTGGTTGAGAAGCGATGCGGTTCAAGTCAATTCAACGCTACGCGGTGGCTGTGTCCTACAAGCACGCGAAGACACCGATTTAGCCGCCATTTCTATAAAACAACTAGCTGATTCGGCAAACGTTCTACCATATAAATTATCAAATAAAAAAATGGAAGGTATTCTCAGACCTACCCAAACTAACATTGTGACACGACATTTTATATATTAGATTCAACGCACTGCAAGAGTTCGTGTGTGCGTGGTGGAGTAAAGCGGTTTGATATTGATCAAACCGCTTCGCTTATCGCAGCACCGCAGTCACGTGCGGTTGGTCACGTAGGGGCCACCGCAATATAGTATTAATTGTGTGTTCCAATCGCGCCGCATCGCTTCGCGATCGCATTGAATATCCTACTTACGACACTGCGTAAGAGATAAAATTTATGCATGACGACGAAGATATGAATAATATCTGACAACTACCTACCTTATTGAATGTTGACCAATATAGTCGGAAACCAGAATAATGCACATCTACTCTCTCCATTTATGAATGCTGATAGAATTAAGCTTGATAGTTCGAGTCATATAAAACATTAAACCGCTTAGGTAAATTAGACTATATTCGGCCAGGTATCCGACTAGGATGTTGTATTATCCGGGCAAAATTGTTTTTACCCCCAATAGAAGTTATACGGCACTGTAGCTCTTAAAAGAGTGAACTTATTTGGATGCGGTATTTGTATTGTTTTTAGTTATGTTCTTTCGCGTGGCCGTGGCCGTGGTAGACGCTAGTTGAATATATGATGAGCTACTTTAATGACCACCTGTCCTTTTGTGCCCCTCAGAGCGTAGAACACCTCACGTACGCCTACAAGTACGGCACGTTCGAGAAGCTGGTGGAGCTGGGTGCGTGGGGCGCGCGGCTGGAGGCGTGCGCGTGGGGCGCGGCGGCGGCGCGCGAGCAGGCGCTGCTGTCGCAGCTGGCGGGCCCGCCCACGCTGCTGCACCAGCCCACCCGCCTGCCACTCACTGCCTAGTGAGTACTCTACAGAACTCCTCACGTACGAGAAGCTGGTGGAGCTGGGCGCGTGGGGCGCGGCGGCGGCGCGCGAGCAGGCGCTGCTGTCGCAGCTGGCGGGCCCGCCCACGCTGCTGCACCAGCCCACCCGCCTGCCACTCACTGCCTAGTGAGTACTCTACAGAACTCCTCACGTACGAGAAGCTGGTGGAGCTGGGCGCGTGGGGCGCGGCGGCGGCGCGCGAGCAGGCGCTGCTGTCGCAGCTGGCGGGCCCGCCCACGCTGCTGCACCAGCCCACCCGCCTGCCACTCACTGCCTAGTGAGTACTCTACAGAACTCCTCACGTACGAGAAGCTGGTGGAGCTGGGCGCGTGGGGCGCGGCGGCGGCGCGCGAGCAGGCGCTGCTGTCGCAGCTGGCGGGCCCGCCCACGCTGCTGCACCAGCCCACCCGCCTGCCACTCACTGCCTAGTGAGTACTCTACAGAACTCCTCACGTACGAGAAGCTGGTGGAGCTGGGCGCGTGGGGCGCGGCGGCGGCGCGCGAGCAGGCGCTGCTGTCGCAGCTGGCGGGCCCGCCCACGCTGCTGCACCAGCCCACCCGCCTGCCACTCACTGCCTAGTGAGTACTCTACAGAACTCCTCACGTACGAGAAGCTGGTGGAGCTGGGCGCGTGGGGCGCGGCGGCGGCGCGCGAGCAGGCGCTGCTGTCGCAGCTGGCGGGCCCGCCCACGCTGCTGCACCAGCCCACCCGCCTGCCACTCACTGCCTAGTGAGTACTCTACAGAACTCCTCACGTACGAGAAGCTGGTGGAGCTGGGCGCGTGGGGCGCGGCGGCGGCGCGCGAGCAGGCGCTGCTGTCGCAGCTGGCGGGCCCGCCCACGCTGCTGCACCAGCCCACCCGCCTGCCACTCACTGCCTAGTGAGTACTCTACAGAACTCCTCACGTACGAGAAGCTGGTGGAGCTGGGCGCGTGGGGCGCGGCGGCGGCGCGCGAGCAGGCGCTGCTGTCGCAGCTGGCGGGCCCGCCCACGCTGCTGCACCAGCCCACCCGCCTGCCACTCACTGCCTAGTGAGTACTCTACAGAACTCCTCACGTACGAGAAGCTGGTGGAGCTGGGCGCGTGGGGCGCGGCGGCGGCGCGCGAGCAGGCGCTGCTGTCGCAGCTGGCGGGCCCGCCCACGCTGCTGCACCAGCCCACCCGCCTGCCACTCACTGCCTAGTGAGTACTCTACAGAACTCCTCACGTACGAGAAGCTGGTGGAGCTGGGCGCGTGGGGCGCGGCGGCGGCGCGCGAGCAGGCGCTGCTGTCGCAGCTGGCGGGCCCGCCCACGCTGCTGCACCAGCCCACCCGCCTGCCACTCACTGCCTAGTGAGTACTCTACAGAACTCCTCACGTACGAGAAGCTGGTGGAGCTGGGCGCGTGGGGCGCGGCGGCGGCGCGCGAGCAGGCGCTGCTGTCGCAGCTGGCGGGCCCGCCCACGCTGCTGCACCAGCCCACCCGCCTGCCACTCACTGCCTAGTGAGTACTCTACAGAACTCCTCACGTACGAGAAGCTGGTGGAGCTGGGCGCGTGGGGCGCGGCGGCGGCGCGCGAGCAGGCGCTGCTGTCGCAGCTGGCGGGCCCGCCCACGCTGCTGCACCAGCCCACCCGCCTGCCACTCACTGCCTAGTGAGTACTCTACAGAACTCCTCACGTACGAGAAGCTGGTGGAGCTGGGCGCGTGGGGCGCGGCGGCGGCGCGCGAGCAGGCGCTGCTGTCGCAGCTGGCGGGCCCGCCCACGCTGCTGCACCAGCCCACCCGCCTGCCACTCACTGCCTAGTGAGTACTCTACAGAACTCCTCACGTACGAGAAGCTGGTGGAGCTGGGCGCGTGGGGCGCGGCGGCGGCGCGCGAGCAGGCGCTGCTGTCGCAGCTGGCGGGCCCGCCCACGCTGCTGCACCAGCCCACCCGCCTGCCACTCACTGCCTAGTGAGTACTCTACAGAACTCCTCACGTACGAGAAGCTGGTGGAGCTGGGCGCGTGGGGCGCGGCGGCGGCGCGCGAGCAGGCGCTGCTGTCGCAGCTGGCGGGCCCGCCCACGCTGCTGCACCAGCCCACCCGCCTGCCACTCACTGCCTAGTGAGTACTCTACAGAACTCCTCACGTACGAGAAGCTGGTGGAGCTGGGCGCGTGGGGCGCGGCGGCGGCGCGCGAGCAGGCGCTGCTGTCGCAGCTGGCGGGCCCGCCCACGCTGCTGCACCAGCCCACCCGCCTGCCACTCACTGCCTAGTGAGTACTCTACAGAACTCCTCACGTACGAGAAGCTGGTGGAGCTGGGCGCGTGGGGCGCGGCGGCGGCGCGCGAGCAGGCGCTGCTGTCGCAGCTGGCGGGCCCGCCCACGCTGCTGCACCAGCCCACCCGCCTGCCACTCACTGCCTAGTGAGTACTCTACAGAACTCCTCACGTACGAGAAGCTGGTGGAGCTGGGCGCGTGGGGCGCGGCGGCGGCGCGCGAGCAGGCGCTGCTGTCGCAGCTGGCGGGCCCGCCCACGCTGCTGCACCAGCCCACCCGCCTGCCACTCACTGCCTAGTGAGTACTCTACAGAACTCCTCACGTACGAGAAGCTGGTGGAGCTGGGCGCGTGGGGCGCGGCGGCGGCGCGCGAGCAGGCGCTGCTGTCGCAGCTGGCGGGCCCGCCCACGCTGCTGCACCAGCCCACCCGCCTGCCACTCACTGCCTAGTGAGTACTCTACAGAACTCCTCACGTACGAGAAGCTGGTGGAGCTGGGCGCGTGGGGCGCGGCGGCGGCGCGCGAGCAGGCGCTGCTGTCGCAGCTGGCGGGCCCGCCCACGCTGCTGCACCAGCCCACCCGCCTGCCACTCACTGCCTAGTGAGTACTCTACAGAACTCCTCACGTACGAGAAGCTGGTGGAGCTGGGCGCGTGGGGCGCGGCGGCGGCGCGCGAGCAGGCGCTGCTGTCGCAGCTGGCGGGCCCGCCCACGCTGCTGCACCAGCCCACCCGCCTGCCACTCACTGCCTAGTGAGTACTCTACAGAACTCCTCACGTACGAGAAGCTGGTGGAGCTGGGCGCGTGGGGCGCGGCGGCGGCGCGCGAGCAGGCGCTGCTGTCGCAGCTGGCGGGCCCGCCCACGCTGCTGCACCAGCCCACCCGCCTGCCACTCACTGCCTAGTGAGTACTCTACAGAACTCCTCACGTACGAGAAGCTGGTGGAGCTGGGCGCGTGGGGCGCGGCGGCGGCGCGCGAGCAGGCGCTGCTGTCGCAGCTGGCGGGCCCGCCCACGCTGCTGCACCAGCCCACCCGCCTGCCACTCACTGCCTAGTGAGTACTCTACAGAACTCCTCACGTACGAGAAGCTGGTGGAGCTGGGCGCGTGGGGCGCGGCGGCGGCGCGCGAGCAGGCGCTGCTGTCGCAGCTGGCGGGCCCGCCCACGCTGCTGCACCAGCCCACCCGCCTGCCACTCACTGCCTAGTGAGTACTCTACAGAACTCCTCACGTACGAGAAGCTGGTGGAGCTGGGCGCGTGGGGCGCGGCGGCGGCGCGCGAGCAGGCGCTGCTGTCGCAGCTGGCGGGCCCGCCCACGCTGCTGCACCAGCCCACCCGCCTGCCACTCACTGCCTAGTGAGTACTCTACAGAACTCCTCACGTACGAGAAGCTGGTGGAGCTGGGCGCGTGGGGCGCGGCGGCGGCGCGCGAGCAGGCGCTGCTGTCGCAGCTGGCGGGCCCGCCCACGCTGCTGCACCAGCCCACCCGCCTGCCACTCACTGCCTAGTGAGTACTCTACAGAACTCCTCACGTACGAGAAGCTGGTGGAGCTGGGCGCGTGGGAGCGCGGCGGCGGCGCGCGAGCAGGCGCTGCTGTCGCAGCTGGCGGGCCCGCCCACGCTGCTGCACCAGCCCACCCGCCTGCCACTCACTGCCTAGTGAGTACTCTACAGAACTCCTCACGTACGAGAAGCTGGTGGAGCTGGGCGCGTGGGGCGCGGCGGCGGCGCGCGAGCAGGCGCTGCTGTCGCAGCTGGCGGGCCCGCCCACGCTGCTGCACCAGCCCACCCGCCTGCCACTCACTGCCTAGTGAGTACTCTACAGAACTCCTCACGTACGAGAAGCTGGTGGAGCTGGGCGCGTGGGGCGCGGCGGCGGCGCGCGAGCAAGCGCTGCTGTCGCAGCTGGCGGGCCCGCCCACGCTGCTGCACCAGCCCACCCGCCTGCCACTCACTGCCTAGTGAGTACTCTACAGAACTCCTCACGTACGAGAAGCTGGTGGAGCTGGGCGCGTGGGGCGCGGCGGCGGCGCGCGAGCAGGCGCTGCTGTCGCAGCTGGCGGGCCCGCCCACGCTGCTGCACCAGCCCACCCGCCTGCCACTCACTGCCTAGTGAGTACTCTACAGAACTCCTCACGTACGAGAAGCTGGTGGAGCTGGGCGCGTGGGGCGCGACGGCGGCGCGCGAGCAGGCGCTGCTGTCGCAGCTGGCGGGCCCGCCCACGCTGCTGCACCAGCCCACCCGCCTGCCACTCACTGCCTAGTGAGTACTCTACAGAACTCCTCACGTACGAGAAGCTGGTGGAGCTGGGCGCGTGGGGCGCGGCGGCGGCGCGCGAGCAGGCGCTGCTGTCGCAGCTGGCGGGCCCGCCCACGCTGCTGCACCAGCCCACCCGCCTGCCACTCACTGCCTAGTGAGTACTCTACAGAACTCCTCACGTACGAGAAGCTGGTGGAGCTGGGCGCGTGGGGCGCGGCGGCGGCGCGCGAGCAAGCGCTGCTGTCGCAGCTGGCGGGCCCGCCCACGCTGCTGCACCAGCCCACCCGCCTGCCACTCACTGCCTAGTGAGTACTCTACAGAACTCCTCACGTACGAGAAGCTGGTGGAGCTGGGCGCGTGGGGCGCGGCGGCGGCGCGCGAGCAGGCGCTGCTGTCGCAGCTGGCGGGCCCGCCCACGCTGCTGCACCAGCCCACCCGCCTGCCACTCACTGCCTAGTGAGTACTCTACAGAACTCCTCACGTACGAGAAGCTGGTGGAGCTGGGCGCGTGGGGCGCGGCGGCGGCGCGCGAGCAGGCGCTGCTGTCGCAGCTGGCGGGCCCGCCCACGCTGCTGCACCAGCCCACCCGCCTGCCACTCACTGCCTAGTGAGTACTCTACAGAACTCCTCACGTACGAGAAGCTGGTGGAGCTGGGCGCGTGGGGCGCGGCGGCGGCGCGCGAGCAGGCGCTGCTGTCGCAGCTGGCGGGCCCGCCCACGCTGCTGCACCAGCCCACCCGCCTGCCACTCACTGCCTAGTGAGTACTCTACAGAACTCCTCACGTACGAGAAGCTGGTGGAGCTGGGCGCGTGGGGCGCGGCGGCGGCGCGCGAGCAGGCGCTGCTGTCGCAGCTGGCGGGCCCGCCCACGCTGCTGCACCAGCCCACCCGCCTGCCACTCACTGCCTAGTGAGTACTCTACAGAACTCCTCACGTACGAGAAGCTGGTGGAGCTGGGCGCGTGGGGCGCGGCGGCGGCGCGCGAGCAGGCGCTGCTGTCGCAGCTGGCGGGCCCGCCCACGCTGCTGCACCAGCCCACCCGCCTGCCACTCACTGCCTAGTGAGTACTCTACAGAACTCCTCACGTACGAGAAGCTGGTGGAGCTGGGCGCGTGGGGCGCGGCGGCGGCGCGCGAGCAGGCGCTGCTGTCGCAGCTGGCGGGCCCGCCCACGCTGCTGCACCAGCCCACCCGCCTGCCACTCACTGCCTAGTGAGTACTCTACAGAACTCCTCACGTACGAGAAGCTGGTGGAGCTGGGCGCGTGGGGCGCGGCGGCGGCGCGCGAGCAGGCGCTGCTGTCGCAGCTGGCGGGCCCGCCCACGCTGCTGCACCAGCCCACCCGCCTGCCACTCACTGCCTAGTGAGTACTCTACAGAACTCCTCACGTACGAGAAGCTGGTGGAGCTGGGCGCGTGGGGCGCGGCGGCGGCGCGCGAGCAGGCGCTGCTGTCGCAGCTGGCGGGCCCGCCCACGCTGCTGCACCAGCCCACCCGCCTGCCACTCACTGCCTAGTGAGTACTCTACAGAACTCCTCACGTACGAGAAGCTGGTGGAGCTGGGCGCGTGGGGCGCGGCGGCGGCGCGCGAGCAGGCGCTGCTGTCGCAGCTGGCGGGCCCGCCCACGCTGCTGCACCAGCCCACCCGCCTGCCACTCACTGCCTAGTGAGTACTCTACAGAACTCCTCACGTACGAGAAGCTGGTGGAGCTGGGCGCGTGGGGCGCGGCGGCGGCGCGCGAGCAGGCGCTGCTGTCGCAGCTGGCGGGCCCGCCCACGCTGCTGCACCAGCCCACCCGCCTGCCACTCACTGCCTAGTGAGTACTCTACAGAACTCCTCACGTACGAGAAGCTGGTGGAGCTGGGCGCGTGGGGCGCGGCGGCGGCGCGCGAGCAGGCGCTGCTGTCGCAGCTGGCGGGCCCGCCCACGCTGCTGCACCAGCCCACCCGCCTGCCACTCACTGCCTAGTGAGTACTCTACAGAACTCCTCACGTACGAGAAGCTGGTGGAGCTGGGCGCGTGGGGCGCGGCGGCGGCGCGCGAGCAGGCGCTGCTGTCGCAGCTGGCGGGCCCGCCCACGCTGCTGCACCAGCCCACCCGCCTGCCACTCACTGCCTAGTGAGTACTCTACAGAACTCCTCACGTACGAGAAGCTGGTGGTGCTGGGCGCGTAGAGCGCGGCGGCGGCGCGCTAGCAGGCCAGCCCACCCGCCTGCCAATCACCATTTCATCCATCCTGAGTGGATCCGATGTGTTACGTCTCGGTTTACCTCGACATCTCTTTGGATAGGCGCCCCGCTGTACCGAAAGTCGGAGCAGATTGGTAGGGCGTTCCAGCGAGAGCTAAGGGCACAGGACTGGATAGACGACCGAAATCGCACAACAAATTTTCGATTTTGGTTGTACTCTATTTCAGGCCAACACTCTTAACGTTACTAAATGATAATTTACTTAAATTTACCTCTTTTTTCCATATTTCAGTGACAACCGCGACCTGAACGTCATAGTAAACTTCGAGCCTCCACAATTTCAAGACGAACAGCTGAAAAGCCGGACTTTCGACCAGGAGGTAACCTACCTCCGGCTAAAGGACGCTCTGGTATCGGCCATCGCGCTGTGTATAGAGCTGGCCGACAGCCGGCCGGTGGAAGAGAAGAAAGGGCACTATGAACAGCTAAACACGTGTGTGGACGCGTTTAGCGCAGCCATGGACAAGTGCCGGCAGGTCTACTGTGAGAAGGAGAGGATTAGCATATCGGCGCCTTTCCCGTCTAGGATTATTGGTGAGTTTTCTAAATGTACTCGTCGAGTCAAAACTCCATTCTTGAGCATCGACACCGAGTTGCTAGTCTGTCGGTTTTCTATCGTTTACACTTTGGGGAGTGTGCATCATCAGTACTGCATATTTTAATTCCACCAAGCACGTTCATCATCGGACTACCAGACGTACGGCGTTATGCAACCGGTACATGGTGGACATACGCACAAAAAGTATTGGGAAAAGATTCATTTTGTATACAGCTAAGCTAATATAAACACATATCAGGAAACAGATACTCCGGCAGAGAATTAATGGAATTCTCTGCCGGAGTATCTGTTTCCTGATAGTTACAACCTAGGTGTCTTTAAGTCAGAGTAAATAGATAAGTACTAGGCCAGCATGCTCCATCGTTGGCCACATCATGGCTTACCATCCAGTGAGATAGTGGTCAAACACGATCGATAATATAAATATATATATTTGAATGTGAAAGCTAATATGCCCCGACTGTAGCCTTTTTTTGCTAAATGGCGCTAAAGGCATTTGCAAAGGCACAATTTTTTAGTTTATTTTGATTTTACTGTAATTGTAGCATTATTGACATTTTACAAAACATAGTCGAATTTTTGTCTAAAATCCACCTAATTCTGACAGTTCATGCTGAATGTTCTTTGCTATATAGGCGAAGGGTCCGTAGCTTTCTTCATAAATCGAAGAATTAGTTTTTAAATAGTCTCTATTCTTCTTAGCGAATCTATGATACGGGGAACTGACCATAACTTAACGCATCACTGGTGAAAAGACAACAAGGAACGGGCTGGATGGAACATTGATTATTTAGGGACGAATTTAAAACCACAGGGTCAGCGGCGTGGGCTGGCTCGAGCAAGGGACAAAGACACCGTTGTTATCTCATCACCATTCAATCATTCCAGCATTTGTAAATTCGCCCGTCCCTTACCGGGAGTTGTACGCGACGGCGCTGCGCCTGGTGGGCGAGCTGGGCGTGGCGCGCGCGCACGCGTCGCACGCGGCGCACGACGCGTGCGCGGCCGCGGCGCGCCTGCTGCCGCGCGCCGACGGGCTGCTGCGCGCCGAGCTGGCCGGCAAGGGGGACCCCGCCTGGACTATGCGGGACCGCCTTGAAACTTTGTCCAATTATTTAGAGGTGAGTTTACCGTGTTATTGTTTTATTCTCAATTTTTGTATATCAAATTATTGTTGGTGAAAATGATAAACAATTTTAAATTTCGTTTTTTGGCTTATTCCGTTTATCCACCCTAAATTAGCTACCTTTTGGTGGATAATCGGAATTCATTTATTATCTTTCTTCCAATTTTCTCGGCCGCCTGCGTACAGTCAATCGCTTAAACAAGATTTCATTATACATACTGATAATATGAACAGTACTTACCGTGACTTCGACAAATATTATACCTATGCTGTTTGCAATTATGATTGATAGAAAGAAAAACAGTCATTTAATATTATTCAATTTAGTAATTTTACAAATTCCTGCATGAAATCCCGAAACGTTTTATTTATCTAGGTTGGTAGAGAATAAATTTTTGGTAAAAAGTCGGAAGGACAAATTAAATTCCGATTATCCACCCTGTTCAAGGTGGGTAATCGGAAATATGCTTTTAGGGTTGATAAACGGAAAAAGCCCGTTCTTTTGCGCTACTTTTTCTAAAGGATCTAATTTCGTAGTTAATCAAGATCATTCAAATGTTTAACTGCTTAAATTCTCTAACATGATTGTGTATAGGTAAACAAAACAATTTAATTTCCAGTTCATAGGTATCATAACCTTTTTGCTGGGCGTCTGCAACGAGTTGTTCTCGCCGACCAACATCAAGAAATCTAAGAAGAAGACCAGTCACTCTCCCGACGAACTCAAAACCTCCGAGCTGCTGAACGAACTCAACCAAACCGTGCAAAATTCAATCGGTTTCCTCGAAAATATACTCGACGAGTGGCCAGAATACGAATTCGCTAACAATCTCGACGAAAACTTTGCTAAATTAACTCTAGACGACAAATACCAAAGCCCTGTAGAAAGTAAACTTAAAAACGGACGCGATGACATGCTCACTGATGTTAGAAACATTCTCAAAAGAAAATCTAAATACCTAAAGACTCTGCTACAATGATGCCTTGCAGCAAAGCGCTTGTACGAAATAATTAAGTATTGTTTTTATAATAAATATACATATCTTGTAAATACTTTAGCCTTTGCTGTTCGCGGTTGTCGGCTCGCACCGTCGGTACACTTATAGCGGATGACGTGCGAATGTCGAGTCATTCGCGCGCTATCTGCTGAAAGGAAGTTGTGACTTCAGCAGCCTTATTCCGCCACACGCTCCTAATATACGCCGATCTAGTCTGATTGACCAGTTTTTCAAACTTAGAATAAAATGAAATAAATTGACGACCTTTTATTGTTTTCTTTTTCTTGTTTATATTTTAAATTGATTAAAATACGAAATTACAACGTCATGACAAAAAAAAAAAACATTTAAAAAATTGAATATTTTTATTATTGCAGCAGGAATATTAAGTGTCATTTATAAAGGAATAGTTTACCTCGTATACATGGCCCTCGACATTCCATTCTAGATACTGCAATGGGTTTGGTGGTGTACTCAAGAGCGTGAGTGTTTATTACCATTAGGAACGTGTCACGTAATAAGGCTGCAGGTTCTACAGACCTTGTCGTCTCAATTGTTGTAACTGAATTAGTCAATAATATAAATACGACCTTATTTCATCAGGAATCTTCAAATATAATAAATAAAATAAAATTACATTTTAATGAAACAAATGTGCGATAAAAACAGTGAAATTTTTAAAATAGATTTACAGTTTTGCCTTATTATGGATGTTAAGACGTGAAATAGCATAATGTTGTAAAGACAATAGTCGTTTAGTTGATTTACATTCGGCTTTAAAGCTTAAATTAAGATAGATACTGTTAACCATCATCTGGAAGATCTTATTATACTGGCGGTTCCTAGTTCAAAAGACAAACTTAGATGAGAAATACGCTTATGTCTTTCTAAGGCGAGGCTCCTGCCAGTGGTAGTAGACCTTCAAAAGTCATTGATTGCACTTCCAATTTTATCCAGTCTGTATTCACTAGTCTTCCCGTGTCTTTAAAATGCTGATAAAATAAAAATTGTATAAAGCAATATAATCTGTAAGTTTCATTTCTATTCGAATTATATTCTTTTCTAATAAATACAATATATATTGGATTGTTTGAGAAAGCGTGCTTGAATATTTTGTCAGATAACTATAATCCATGGAATTTAATTACATACTTAAATACTCCACGAGGTTTTTGAAGGTAGGAATTCATCAAATAACTCCTCCCGCTCTGGGTGGAGCGACAAGGAGTGTCAGACTAACTGACAAAAACCCTCTCGTTGTTCTTTCAGTTGATCCTTGTGTTTCAGGGGAGCGGTGATTCTTTCGGACTCCAGAGTGAAAGGAGGCAACGAAGGAACAGGAGTGGGTTTTTAGTTAGTAAAAGTCTGACACATCCTCCCGCTCCGTCCAAGAGCGGGATATATCATTGTATGATTTTCCCAACTAAAAAAAAATAGTGCTTATTGCGAGATTGTTTTAACTTTTACGTTAATGCGATCGACACGTTTATGTCGTTCGGCGCTCCGATTGGCTCGCTGCAAGCTCTTAACCAATCAGAGAGCCAAACGCAGTAAACGTTAAAACAGCTTGCACCCAGCGCACTGATTGTTAGTCAAATATAACATTAAATATTTCTACTTATACTGGACAGAATTCGTACTGCTGTTACTTAAAAGCGAGTAATGAAATTCTCCGCCCTATACAAACTTGCTAATTAAAAATATGCATAATAAAACACAGAATCCTCGCTCCTTTACTTCTTAGCAGACTAGCTTTAGCTACTAGAATGTTTTGGGGTACAAAAATGCTCAAAAACGAAGCAAATTGACGAGGCATTAATGAATTACATATAAAATTAGTCTAATATTAAAAATGTTGTTAATTATTTGAACAAATTAATTTGCATTAGAAAGATAATCACGATTTGGTGCTCATTAATACGCAAACGGAAATATAGTTCTAAAGAAAATAAAGAATCATATAAAAGATGTTTTCTGCCTAACGGATAGTGTGTAATTAGATTAAACGGCGCATTGTTTGTACCTAAGAGTGAATATAACGATTTTGTATTAAATTATAATTTATACAGCCATTATTGTTGTTTTATTTATTTTAAGATGAAATATGTGAAACCGTTTATTTCCTAAACACATTCAGTGTCAAAGACCCTCGAGCCGGGTCGAAAAAATCAAAGTATGTTATAAGCATACTAGAGTTAGACCTAGTCGAGTAATGGGCATGAACACAAGTCAAAAATAGCTATATATAACACCGGAAGGCGGGCAACGAAATGCAAAATTATCAACATGGAAACCATCCACTAAGTGAACAATCACGCAATGTAATGTGTTCGGTGCGATGACGCTTGCGCAAAATTAGTTAGTATCTCTCCGTATCGAGTGTTGTACCAATTTTCATTATCAATTTGCTTCTTTTTATTTTATTACTGGCACGCTTGTATCGCCTCTCATTTAGGACTGGGTCCAAGTCCTGGAAGCTTGACAACGTGCAACCCGTGCCCAAAGAGAGCAGTCATGCCGATTCTGCCAAGTAAGTAACTCCATACTCTGCAAGATCATGGAGCATGTATTGAACTCGCGCCTCATGGCATACCTGGAAAGTAACGTTCTCCTCAGTGACTCAGTGACCGACAGTACGGGTTTCGCCACAATCGGTCTACTGGGGACCTACTAGTATACACCACTCACTTTTGGGGCGCGGCAATGGAGAAGAATGGGGAAGCGATTGCTGTCTCCTTAGACGTCTCGAAGGCCTTCGACAGGGTATGGCAAGCTAGCCTTTGGAGTAAGCTTCCAGCGTACGGCATTTTCCCAACTCTCAACTATTTGGGTAAAAGACTTCCTGAGTGAACGGTCTCTCCGAGTTGTTGTTGACGGATACTCATCGGAGCCCATAACGGTAAATGCCGGAGTTCTTCAGGGGACTGTTCTCGCTGCAACCCTTTTCCTGTTGCGTATCAATAACGATCTGATGTTGCCCGGTATCTATGGGTATGCAGAAGGCAGCACATTTGTCTCTCTCGCTCACGTAGTAAGGAAGGAACTAATACGGTCCGAAAGAGTGGCTATGATAGAGGGTAGGAATGTCTCACTTCAAGCAGTCTCCAAATAGGGCGAAGCCAATCTTGTGGGATTCAACGCCGCCAAAACACAGGCGTGTCAGTCTATTCGCCGCCTAAAGGTACCTGTTTACCTTGGCTCTTGCTTTTCAGAATGTATCCTTTGGAGTGCATCGACCTCCTTCAACTCTTGGTAGTTGATATTTCCTGAAACTTAAATTTTGGCCAGTTCATTGAATCCAAAACCAAGGTACTGCTAGAAAACTCGACATTATTGAAAAGGTCCGGCGGTACTTTACACCAGGACAGCTGTGGGCTTGTGCTACAAAATGCCATCTAGCGGTTTTGGAATCAGTGGAGAGGCGTGCGAAGTGACTAATTGGTGATCCAGATTTGGTTAAGACTAATCTGCAAAGCACAAGCGTTGGTTAGCCAGCCTTTCAGTAGGTATTCTACAGGATGCATTTTGGAGTATACACGAGAATTAAGGCCGAAACTGCGATTACCTGCGCAGTGTCGCTAGTTCAACTTTAACGGTATGCATGTAGTAGTGTCGATGGAGAACTTAGTATTTATTATGTAGCAAAAGGGGGCGCGGGGCCCGGCTTCCCGCAACTGAGCACTTATGTATGGGACAGCGCGGGCGTCCGTCGCGCAATTTCGGCCCTTAGACGACTTGATTTCCATATCGCCTTTCTACCATCGGACAACCAGACGTTGACATTTCTACGGCGTACATCGAAGGACTGGCCAAGCCGGGGATTTTCTGTAAGTTGGCCACCTATAAACTCTTACAACTTTTGAACCTTCTTGGTATGGACATGAGAAATGGAGTGATGAAACCCATGTTACTAAAAGAGCTATGATTAAAGTATACATATTGATGGAGAGGGAGGCCAAAAGGGATGGCAAGAAGGGCGAAAGGACAGAATGGAAGAAAAAAACTAGTTGCGCCGACCCCAAAAAGACGGGACAGAAAGATGATGGAGACTTTTATCATATTTTTATTGAGTTATCAAAATTAAGATCTCTGATGGTGACCAAGCCAGTGTCAGCCATCCGGCGTACCAGTAGATACAAGCATGATGAATGGAGTAAGTTCTTTATCAATGGGCACGCTATAGTCATGGCGGCATGTCCTCTTTGAGAATGTAATGGTGCTTTACCATTTTAATTAACTCGATTAATGTGTTGCGTAAATTGTTCTGTTAGTTTTTAATAAATATTTGGTTTCAAGTCATCATGGGCACGTCATAATCATGGCGGTAATCCCCTCTTTGAAGAGTAACTGGAGAGGCCTCACCTTCCGCATGACACAGGTACTCACCGGACCTCAGTAACTCGGGGGGTTCCTACACCTTATTCAAGCGGAAGAAACTCGTCACCATTATGTGAACACGGTAGTGTCCCCGCTTGGGCGGAGCATGGATGGGTCGAATCGATTTAAAAAAAGCGTACCCGTATTCCTAGAACGCAATGACAACCGAAGGTACATAAACGTGGTTTTAGTCAGTAAAAGTCTGACACCACCGCCGCGCCCTAGAGCGCAAGAAGACATGACATGATTAAACCTACTAACTACTTTATCAAGAGCATATATAAAACGCTAAGTTATAGTTAAATAACACATTTATTTAATAAACGGTAATACAAAGTTTCTTAGAAAAGTACATAATAGTGTGAGGTTGGTACATACGTTATAATAGGCTGCAGACAATCAGACTGGCATTATATGCTCATCTCATCGCTAACATTATAATATCACTGTAAACCGTAGTGTATGCTTGTGCGAATCGTTTCGTGTTGTGCCGTATTTGTAGTAGTAACTATTATTTCAACATTTATTACGTAAGTTAAATGCATTGTTTAAAATCTATTTTAAAATGTACTATTTATTAACATTGTATAGTTATTATGTACTAAGAATATAAAGGAGTTACAGCAGGCACAAAATATGCGACACTAGTATATTAATTTCGGCATCTTTATAAGTTTTTAGATCATTTAGAGTATTTTTTTTGGTTGTTCACGCCAAAAGTATATAATATAGGACGTTTTTTTTTTATCGACAATCGCTTATCCTCCTTGAAATATAATGTAAGGAAGAATAATGTTTACATTATAATACGCTGAATTTTTTAAGTTTCTCATTTTTCTTTGAAGGTGAAAGCTACGAGCTCAACTGTGGCCATGTTCTCACTAGATGGCGCTGAACTGAATATTTTCAGTTTATTTTGTTTTTAGTTTATGGGAGCATTATTAAATCAAGGAAATGGTATTTGCTAAAATCGGACATACCACTTCATTGAACTTGAGTCAATTATTTTTAGTTTAGGGTGTTTTTCAAGTTGTACACCCATGTGTACAACTACACGCTCGAAGGGTATATAGCTGTGGTTAGATACATAACCAGTCAGCGGTGGACGAAATACGTCTCCGTTACACTTTATTATACTGATCGGTTGTCAATAGCAAAGAAAAACGTCCTCTATGTAAAAAGTGTAGTTACAAGCTATACGTTTATACTTAATGACTAATCGAAGCATGTATATGAGTTACACAATACAGGTGTATAGTTACTAGAAAATTCCTGCAACATGCTATTATCACTAACATGACAAATAATATTTAGGCTTTCAAATTCAAAGGACGATCCTATAATTTTAGCACCTGATTAAAAGCAGAAGGTATACTTTCTTAAGATTAATTGTAAGGGCTGAAACTGTGTAAAGCGGACGCCCGCGCGGTCCCATACACAAATGCTCCGTAGCGGGGACACGCACGGGCATCCGCCGCGGGGAGCCGTTTTGCTACGTAATAATATATTAAGTTCTCCGTCGACACGACTACATGCACACCGTTAAAGTTAAACTAGTGACATAGCGTATGTAATAGTCCGGTTTTCGCGACGGGGAACACACGCGACGGTTGCCTGTCGCGGGCGTCCGTTTTACACAGTTTCGGCACTAAAGAAAAATGAACGCTTGTTAACATTAACATTCCGTAAAAATACACAAATACAGCATTCGATAAATAGTTCATTATATAACACTACATATAAGACAGTATATTAATTCCGTATATAATATCTTATTAAACTAAGCAATTGAACGAGATGATACACAAGTTTTACACTGCTCGTAGGAACGCTGTTTTTTCAAAGAAATACTTAACCACCATGACCTGAAAAAACTGATGATGAAACAATTTTTTCAAGCCTTTACAAGTTAAATTAAATTGAAAAAAGACTTAAGAAATATTAGGTTTGATATTTAAAAAAAAAAAAACTTAAAAATTTGAACTTTTCGGGTTACTCTGGCTTTCACCTTAAGGCGACAGTGTATCAACCATGTATCTCTCAGTTCGCTCTTAATTCCCAAGTCCATAAATGAATGCCAAAGTAGGTTGTTTATTTTAAAACTAGATTGTAACATCAAACCAAATTATCCATGACCACTTTAAAATAGTTTTATTTTATTTAAAAAACCGGCCAAGTGCGAGTCGGACTAGCGTAAGGGTTCCGTACCGGCCGTAGCAAAAGGCGACAAAAAATTCACGTTTGTTGTAGGGGAACCCCACTTAAATATTTATTCTATTTTTATTAGTACTTGTTTTTATAGCGGCAACAGAAATACATCATCTGTGAAGATTTCAACTGTCTAGCTATCACAGTTCATGAGATACAGCTTGGTGACAGACAGAGCGGAGTGATAGCAATAGGATCTCGTTTTTACTCTTTGCGTACGGAACCCTAACAAGTAACTGGAGTTTTTTGCCAGGAAAACGAAGGTAAAATAGAATACAAGTTTACAACACCAAAGTACATATTACCTAACACAAAATGCATACAAGACTAGAATAACAAAAGATACATTTTTGAATATGAAAACATGTATAGGATTTATTGTTTTGTAAATGCAAACGTAATATTTGAGCTGTGTATAAATATAATCATCACTTTTATTTAAAATATTATTTAGTTATTTCAAATGTCAGGTAAATAAAATATTTATATAAAAACTTACATATAGTCACACTTGTGTTCTTTTCTAAGGAATGGGGCGAGAAATATTATGCTTACTATTGTTAAGAATGCGTCTTTTTTAAAATTAATAATTAATAAATTATACAGGGTTGAACTTATAAAAGTCAGCGAAACTTTACAACCGTAGGCGCGGGCTTATGGACGGCAAGCAATGCGTAGCTCGCCGACCGATCGTCCGGTAACCATCCGGACCGACCCCAAGTCGTCGACGGCGCGTAGTGTTCCACGCGCGCCTCAAGATGTCAGCAACCATAGGGGCCCAGCAGGCTACTGACATGACATGCCTACTGGGGCCAAAGGTCTGATTCTGAAAGGAAGACTCGGCCCTGGTATGAAAAGCAACGAAGGAACAGGAGTGGGTTTTTAGTCAGTAAAAGTTTGACACTATCTCTCGCTCCGTCCAAAAGCGGGAGATGTCATCAGATGATTTCCCACCGAAAAAAAAAGCGATACTTTACAATCGTGACTAAACACAATATATTATTGGTGGGAAATCCACCCGAGTGGAGCGAGAATATCAGTTTCAAGCTAAGCGCCCACTGCGTTGGAATCGGAGCGTATGGAGCGAAAGGAATCATTGATTTGTATGGTACAACGTGCAGTGCCATTACTTTGCCAGAGATCGGTATTTCTGCCAATGACGTCATCCGCAGTGAACGCGCCATTCGGATCCCGATCGTTTCGAGTTCTGACGTGTTTGTTGCGACGATTCACGATGAACGAAGAAGTTTTAATTACACGTGCACAGGCGAACTCGCTTGTTTTAAAAATACCGAAATTGCGGATGCAAAATCCGAATGCAGTAGACGCACCCTATCCATTTTGTAAATACCGACGGCTCGTACACTCCGTACGCTCCGATTCCGACACAGTGGACGCTTAGCTTTACTGACTAACCACCTGTTCTTTTAGTTGCCCTTCACGTTCCTGGGCCACGTTACCTATTTCAAACAATCCGACCGCCCTAGTAACTTTTTTAACTCGCATTTCGGGGTCAAAGACCGCAGGAGCTAAAGTAATCATACAATTATATGAGTTTCGATAATCATGTCTTTCCGAGTTTAGAAACCAACGCCCATCACAGTTATGAAGTTTTGCTAGGTATAACAAATTAAATTGACCCGTTACTCAACTCGCCCTCCTGCTTAACAATCGAGTCGTTATTAGAATGATCGCGATTTCTGCGCGAGTGGTCCGCTAATCTCGACTAGTGGACGTCATTCTCGACTAGCAATATCCTATAGCAGACTAACCCCATACGACTACAAGAAATATGTATTCGAGGTAGTTCTGACGATCACAAGTATGCTATCATGTATTAGTAGTCAAGCAGTAAACAATATCTATAAAAACAAATCGTTTCTTAGCTTACAACACCGCTCGAGTCGAAAATTGGCGGTTTTCACATTTGAATGACTTTAGATGGAGCCGCTCATTGCGCGTCTAACCATTGGTCACATGATATAGATTTCAGCCAATCAGAAGCCATAATTCGAAAAGTAGTGATAGCGTGCAAGTCGGCTGGCCTCTCAACACCGCAGATTTTTTCGGTTCCTGTAAAGTTGGTAAAAATGACTTATGCGGTGTTGTTAGCTAAGGGACGAAATTAAATCTTCACCCTTTAACCGCTTGCATCGGGTTGGTACGACGAGCGTTTTCGTGGCCTATTCCCCAGGGTTGTATGTTTGTCGATTTGCGTCGGCAGACGCGATATTGTTTGTCGGATATATTCGATGTAAGCGGTTAAAAAGTTAATAACGGAAATATTTTAAGCTTACGATACTTAATTCGTGCGTTTAACATAACTAACACATTTTTTAAATTTTCATAAGTATAAACACGCATGCTATGTATTATTAAAAGTGGCGGCGAGAGGGGGCTGTTTTTTTTTATTCATCAGATTTGTATTATCTTTCTACTTTTGTATATCGACGTTTTGCGGTGCAAAGGGCGTAAAGAAAGAAAAAAAAAGTTTATTTAGCACGCAATGATGCGTAACGCCAAATATTATAGATTTGGTAATGAGCAACAATTGAAAAAGTTTTGCAAAGAAATGTTGTATAGCTTCAAGGTTATCGAAAGAGCGCGAAAACTGAGTAAAAGTACAGAAAAAAGTAAATTTCCCCAAAATAGTCTCTACTCCCTTTATATCACAAATATTCGATTAGTGTATCCGCTTATAAATTATGTAATTCGTTTTTCAAGTACTTCCTTGAAATCACACCCTTATTCCAATATTGTCACTACACAAAATTTTCAAAAAACCTTTTTTTTAACGCAATCTAGTTCACACACAAAGAACCTAGTTCCACATACAAATCTACAGTCATTTTAATCAAATTTGCTACAATAAACTCAACATATTTTTGAATTATAATACATTTGCACAGTCATCAAATCTTTTAAGCGAGATCATTCTTCTTTAGACCGATGCACACGTGGGCGACGCCTGAGTTGTATGTGAATTCGCGTCGCGTGGTGAGGGTCTAATGTAGCTCTACAAATCTAGTTGCCATATGAAGTGTACAAAGACCAACGCGCCCAAATCGACATACGTGGCCCACGTGGGCCCAATGTTTACCTTTACTGACTCTCCTATACAAATTATATTTTTAGTTTAGTGCCAGTATTGGAATAAGGATGCGAAATATACATTTAAAATCTATCTATCATCTATGTCTTGTCAATAGTTTTTTTTTTAATATTAAGTCTTATCGTCATTATAATAAGCCTCATTTAAGTCTGTCGAAGCGCTATTAATGAGCCATGTCAATTGGTATGACAGTATGGAACAAATAGATTTTAAGTAAGACTCCGCCGCGCGTCTTTACATTGATTACCCGCTCACGCCACCACTAACTAAAACTAAATTAGTACAAAAAGTGTCAATGTTAGAGATTCTACAATCATACAAATATTATAACAAATCCAAAAGTATATAAGTAATCCAAAAATAAAAACGAAATAAAAATATATGTAGTTGTATCAAAAAATCACTGATTAGATACTAGGGCAGCCAAAACGCTGCCAGGGCTCCTTCAATCCTCATTCCACGTTTACAACATTCCGGGACGATCGGACTCCTGATTTCCAGACTTCTCGAAGAACATAAAATCCTGGAAAGAAGTGATGGAAGTTATTAGTAAACTTATTTGATTCAATGCAGTTTAAAGCTTCAAATACACTTCAAATTGTCCGACAAAATGTCCCGCGACTCGTGAATGCCTCGTTAATATTAGGAGGCAACTTGCGGGACATGGGCAACATTGCAGCGTCACGTAGATTGTGCGTTACGCATCATGTTGAGGGACATTGTGTCTCCTAAAGCAGTGTCCCGCAAACTTTTTGTGTTCAAGGTACATCTAGGAAATCGGAAAATTTTAGTACACCATAAAATAGTAGGCTCTCATCTCTTCATCGATTGTCCTGACGCGTTCTCTTTCTTGGTTTTTACTGTGGTAAAAGTTGAAAATACTAATTCACATAAATGAGTCGTTGCAAACGGCAAAGGTGTTGCAATAGCATGCTTACAAAACAGAGGTTATTCATTTTTCATACAACATAGCCAAAAATGTTCAAAATGAGTATCTGGTAATTTTAATTAAAATGTGCAATCCGTTTTCATTTCCGACAGTTTTGTATACAACAATCAGTGAGTATCCAAAAGGAATGCCCTCGGAGAATGGATTTCGTTCCATTCCATAGGTTGTTCTACATTTTTTCCGTCTGTTCAAAGAGATAACCTTATTTTTCCGAAGCACATCAACTTATCACCACGGTACGCCTGTGTGCCGCGGCACACACTTGTCCTAATGTATCCGAGGTTTACGAATGCGTTTCCAATTAGGGGGAGAAGGTGTAGCGGAGTGGAGTAGAGCAGTGAATACTGGTGAGTGTTTCCATTCTATCCATCTCTGGCCCAGGAGCTCATAATTAGGTATATTTTTATACAAGCTTTTGCCAGCCGCATCGCCCGCTTGAAAATAAAAAACTGGGCAAGTGTGGGTCGGACTCGCCCACTGAGGGTTCCGTACAAACTTACATAGGTAAATAGTTAAACTCCCGAATAGAGTCTCGAAGATTCGAATCACAAAAAAGTTTATTTTTTGTGACCTAGGTAACAACAAATTTATTGTTTTCAGATTTATTCCTATACCTGTACTATATGACCTTGCTTTATGCCAAATTTCAGATTTCTGGGTCAACGGGAAGTACCCTATGAATTTTGATTCTTTTGAGTGTTGAAATGTACGTTTTTTCCGACATAAACGGCCGTATCTTTTTTCCCCGTTAACTTAGATGTTTGATTTTTTCACAGCTTCAAGGGACCGCAGACTCCCGCAGAGTATCTATATATTTTTAATTTGAACTAGATACCTCCACGCGTTCCCGAGACCGGTCTTGTCAGACGGACAACAAAGTGATCCACTAAGGGTTCCGTTTTTTCCTTTTGAGGTACTAAACCCTAAAAATAACCAAAGCATCATGCTCCCGGGACAAAAAGTATCTTATGTTCTATTTCCCGACATGGTCATGGTGTTACACGCAATTTCATTCAAATCCGATCATACGAGTATAATCCGGTACAATTTTTTTTTCTTTTATAATTTTAGTGTGATACACACTTTTGGTTTGCTCGCAGAACAAATGGCCGTTGGGGCCGAAAGGTTCTGGAGTGGCGACGGCGTACCGGAAGACGCAGTGTTGGAAGGCCCCCTACAAGGTGGGCCGATAACCTGGTGGAGGTTGCAGGAATCCGATGGATGCGAGACGCACCGTCGTCGGCGACCGCTCACTGTGGCGACATTTAGGGGAGGCCTATGTCCAGCAGTGGACGTCTATCGGCTGAAATGATGATGATGATGAATGTGATAATAGGTTGCCCAACACTGCTTACATTGTTGCTACAGAAGCAGAGTGGAGAATTCGACATTATGATTGATAAAATGGGACAAATGCACTTTAATCTAGAGGTGTCAAGATTAGATAGAAGAGGTATTAAGTGTACTGTTAACATCGCAAACCAAACACAATATAATCAAAGTGAAGTATTGCGCATGTTGTTCTTTGTCGTAGATATTAACTAATATAATTATTATATATATAAGATGAAATTGTATGTACTCTTTGAGTACTGATCCGATTATGGGATATGTTTCACTGATAAAAGGACTATCGCCGATTGTCATATACCTGCTTCATCAACGTCCTGCCCTTGTCCTATGTTACTTGGGGTCGGCGTTTTTAGGGTTCCGTACCTCAAAAGGAAAAAACGGAACCCTTATTGGATCACTTTGTTGTCAGTACATCTGTCTGTCTGTCAAGACACTTTATCTCGGGAACGCGTGGAAACCATATAAGTACTAAGATTTGCGGTCCCTTGAAGCTGTGAAATAATCACTTCTGAGCTAACGAAAAAAAAGATATGGCCGTTTATGTTGCAAAAAACGTGTATTTCGACACTCTCAAGGGAATCAAAATTCATAGGGTACTTCCCATTGACCTAGAATCCTCAAATTTGGCATGAAGCAAGGTCTCATAGCACTAATATAGGAAAAAATCTGAAAACAATAAATTTTTAGTTACGTCACAAAAATGTTTTTTTGCGATTCTGAAAAACCTTCGTAACTAGATTCGGGAATTGAACTGTTTTCAAAGTTAAGTTTGTACGGACCCTCAGTGACCCGCGAGTCAGACTCGCACTTGCCCAGTTTTTTTCTGTTAGCCGTCAATCTACCACTAACTCTCTTTTCTTTTATATCACTTCTCATACAATCCATCCATATTTTCTTTAGCCTCTCTTTCCATATATCTACTCACTATAGTAAATTTTATCCCAAAATAAATAAATGAACACCATTTCTGTAAAATAGGCCACAGGAGCAAAGCAGCAAGAAAAAAAAATTGTTTGCCTGTAAAGTCGGTATACGGGCGAAAGTTTTACGTGACAACGACTTTGAGTGGTTAAATAATTTTAATGTGAATATTCATTCGTATAGTAGGAAGAAGGATGAAATAATAGTTCACTTTTTATGTCTGTCTCTCTCGCTCTTAGGCGGGCTAACCATGCCCGAGTGGAAGGGACGCGTGCCTCTCACTCGCTCTCATTGTGAGCGCATAACGTGAGCGGAGCGTAACGCAGTTTCTTGAAGTGTCACCCGGCAAACCAATTTATAAGACGTTGTCACGTCAAAAGCTAGTTTACGAATGAAGTCAGATAGTTGCTGTAGAGATCAAACAATAGCTTTTCCTTGGTCTACCGCGACCCCGTCGTGCGATTTCACGTTAAAAATTGTGTTTTAAAGCCACGCCCCTCAATCGGCATGCGGCAGACATGTTCTGCCCAGTCCCACTTAAGCTGGGCAACCAAGATTTAGTACAAAATATTATACAAAAACTAGCTTCTGCCTGCGGCTTCGCTCGCGTGAAAGTAAGTTTTTCCAGACAAACTTTGGACCCCCATTTCATCCCTTTAGGAGGTGATTTTTTGAAAATCCTCTCTTAGTGCTCACCTACGTCATAAAACATAACCTTGTGCAAAATTTGACGCTCCTAATCCCAGTAGTTTCGGCTGTGCGTTGATATGTAAGTCAGTCAGTTTTATTTAAATAGATAAACACATAAAAGTACCTAATTAGGGCAAAATCTATTAATTAAGGTAAGGCCTATTTCGTCGGCACTTTGACACGCCAATGTATTTTTAGAAGACACGCCTGTCTAGGTCAATGGAACTTGTAGCTAAGTTATACAATAACAGACGCTCGGGTCGATATTCCAGGTTAAGCAACGTTTGCCGAGGCTGGCTGGTGAATGGTTGACTGTTTATTAATTAGCGAGAGTTCTCCGTGTACCGCAAATAAGCCATTGGTTAACGGTCTGCCATTTGTAGATTGATATAATGAATGGAAACAGCCAAAAAATCTGCAACCTGAATTGCCAAGGGGTATCGTATTACCCAGTTACTGGGTTGTTGATGCCAGACAGGTGAGTCAGTTTTGGAAAGAAGTTCCTTATCGCGCGTTGCGAAAGGGGACTAGACGGAAAAAATTAAGACCAAAAGTTGTAACACCTCTTTTTGCTATAGTTGTAAGCCGTGCGGCGTGCGCGTGTTTTTCTGTCTGTCTCTCTCATAGAAAGCCAGCCAGTTATTGCAATGAAGAAAAAAAAAAAAAAATACTATTCCTTCACTAATTAATCGAAAGGACCTTCGTTTCATCCGGGTGTCCCTTGACACCTCTCAAGTTTTTTTTCTACACAACACTAATATTATAAAGGCAAAAGTTTGTGAGTATGTATGTTTGTTACTTGTTTACGCTCGAACGGCTGAATGGATTTAGATGAAATTTGGTATACAGGTAGACCACATTTTGGAATAGCTCATAAGATAGGTCCCGGAAGTACCTATGTTCTTTAATATTATTATCGTTTTCAAAAATCAGACACTTTATTTCAAATAAGTATACCAATGAACAGGCACTTTTGAATTGTCAAAATGTCAGTCAATAAAAAAAAAAATTACTAAGTGCTAAGATGCACATTCCAAAGTGTAGATCTCTATGGAGAAGAACTTGCAAAAACTCCATGAACACTCTTTTAAATCATGTTATGAATCACAAAAATCTTAGTTACATATTTTTTATCGCGTGCGAAGTGGCTAGCAGACGCTAGTATCTACATTAATATCGTAAGTGCGTCATTAGGCCCAAATCAACTCAAATATCACTTACTTTTTATCCCGAAATTTGGAATAATTTTGTTGATAATTTTTTACGATCACGCGGGCAAAGCCGCTGATAGAAACTAGTTTTCATAATAAAATTAATATTTTGTTACTTACGATGAGGAAACAAGCTCCAAGCAGAACCGCTTTTATTTTCACATCCAAATCCATAGGGAAGGTGATGCCGAAATAGTCCGAGTCAGTGAACGCCTCGCGCGCCAAGCCCGACCACTGCTTCGTTATCTTGCCAACTTTGGTTTCGCCGTCCTTGGAGTATACCTGAAATTTCGCACACATTATACAATACGGCCTGTCAGGGAAACTGTGTTTTGTTTTTTGTAAAAAATTAAGATCAATCACATAATAGCAAATCCGATTTTTACTAAGTAGGTACATCGTATGTGTAATAATTTTAAGAAATTGTGGATTCATTAGTTTTTGCTGGCTACTTGGAAACGCGCGCTCTCGCTGGACTGTTTACGATGACGTCATCTGTCATGATCCGTGCGACGAACCGCTTGATCGTATTCATTTGCCGGTGGAGACCGATCATGACAGATGACGTCACAGCAAGTTGCTTCAATCTCGGGCGCGTTTCTGAAACTAATACACTAAAATTGCTGTATCTTCGTAATTTTTGGTCCGATTTATATAATTTCTTCACAGTATTTACTGTTTTTTTTACGCTATTGGTCTATCTCATTGTGCGTCTAGTCGAGCACAATAAACCTGTTTTCTTTCTTTCCTTCTTTTTCATTATGCAAAGTGAAAGTGCAAGGATTGACCTCGAAATTTTAAAATTTTCTTAAGACTTGCTTTTTTCAGGTCAGTGTCTAAATATATGTTGATGAAAATATGATTTGCGACCGTAACACGTATTTATTAACAATATTATAATCATTAAAATCATCTATACAACCCTTTCAGTTAAGACAGTCACTCAAAAGGGCGCGCGCGGAGAGTGGGGGGCGCTTCCCCTTTAGGCCCGCTTGTGTCAAAGAGATTAAACTTTTTTTTTAATAAGCTTCACTCTAGGAATTACTCCTGTATCGTGGGTGCGTCCACACACATGTAAACTCACATACACAAGACACCCAGACCTGGAACAACTAGTTGTAAGCCATTGAATTGCTGACGACCTCATCTAGTTTAATAAACTAGTGCGCCTCACCATCAATGATTGCATCACTGCTTACCATCAGGTGGGATCGCGGTCAAGCACTGGTTTATACCGAATAAAAAAAAAAAAAAACAAAAAAAAAAAAACTGACAAGAAACTTGTCGTTGAAATGTTTTTAAAACCCATTTGCAAAATAATAATAGATTATTGTAACGCAGTGTCTACAAGTCACGGGTTGTATTATGCGTTCCAAATACGAATAGGAAAGTCAATAACCTCGATCTATCAAAAGTTAAGACAGTCACTCAAAAGGGCGCGCGCGGAGAGTGGGGGGCGCTTCCCCTTTAGGCCCGCTTGTGTCAAAGAGATTAAACTTTTTTTTTAATAAGCTTCACTCTAGGAATTACTCCTGTATCGTGGGTGCGTCCACACACATGTAAACTCACATACACAAGACACCCAGACCTGGAACAACTAGTTGTAAGCCATTGAATTGCTGACGACCTCATCTAGTTTAATAAACTAGTGCGCCTCACCATCAATGATTGCATCACTGCTTACCATCAGGTGGGATCGCGGTCAAGCACTGGTTTATACCGAATAAAAAAAAAAAAAACAAAAAAAAAAAAACTGACAAGAAACTTGTCGTTGAAGTGTTTTTAAAACCCATTTGCAAAATAATAATAGATTATTGTAACGCAGTGTCTACAAGTCACGGGTTGTATTATGCGTTCCAAATACGAATAGGAAAGTCAATAACCTCGATCTATCAAAAGTTGATTGAAAAGTACGGTTTGCAAAGAAAACTTATTTGCGTATCAATAATGTTTTTTTTTTGCTTTGTATTACTGAGTCTTAGTTAAATCTAGGTGAAGTAAAAACGTTATTGTTTAATCTAAATTAGCTAAATATATTGTTTAAGTCATAATTACTTTAAAAAATGATACTATTTTCTTTCTTATTTTCATTGTCAGAAACAATTCGCCTTCTTCTATTTGCCGTTACTCAGACACTTCACACAGTGACGCAGAGATGAGCAAAATTGAAGAACTGAATTCCGATTAAACTTATTTCGTTCACGATTCGCAAATAAATATTATTTTAAAAATTTCTTGTTATGTCATATCGAAGAAATTGGGTAGGGTGACTACCCAATTTCTTCGATTTGACAGTATGACGTCACAACATGGCGTAAAAATGGATCTTATTCTTATTTGCAACGCATTGTGTATTGAATTCCAAACGGAGCGAAGGTTACTAAGGTTAAATTCCGAACGCAGTGAGGTACCTATAAATTAACTCCCGAGCAAGCGATGGAGTTAAGGATTCTCCTCTTTTCAATGAAGGTTGCGATAATTTCAACCTGTCCCACATAACTTTATTGGCATATTCTATATTCAAATAAATATACTCACATGAAATTCAATATCTCCACAAATGGAGAAAGTGCAAATCGGCCCCTTAATTCTGAGGACAACGTCACCGGCTGCATTCTTGATGCTGTAGCAGGGCTTACAGATGGACCACTCCTGCTCAATGGAGCCAATCACCGTGCCTGGCGGGGCCGACACCTCCATGCTTTGCAGCCAGCATGGGCACCAGCACGAGTCACAGGCTAATGGACGATGGAGATGGATCACCTGTCATTGGAAATAATTATTAATTACACAGTTTTTAGACATTAATGTGACTCGCGAAACAACTCTTAAAAGATTTTTTTGTCAGAATAGTATCAAATAGATATCTATCGTACGTGCCAGTTCTGTGTCAAAATCATAGTAATTTGAGCGCTTACTACCGTCTACTTCAACCAAAATGACCAAATGTGATATCTGAGGCAAAGGAATAACCATCAAGTCGCCAGGACTGTAATGCAGGACCTGTGCCAAGATTGATCATGCAAACAAAGCCTGCTCTGATAGAACCGTGATAGCCTAGACTGAATAGGTGACGAATTTGCACACAGCTCATCCACCCGAAGAGGACGAAGAGCATGGAGTTATAACCAAGGAAATGGACAGGCATAGGCGTATATAGAGACGGGGCTGATTGGGCTGTGTCCATTCCAGTATGGTCTAGCGACCACCCCAAGAAGTTGGCTACCGATTCCAAATTCTATGACAAAATAACTTCACACTAAAATCAGGCATGTCAGGGGCTAGACGCCCTAGAAAAATAATCCTAGATACCAATGTGGACAGGTTATAATTTTGTTAAGAGACAAAAAGGAACGACGAGATTAATAACAGAATCGTGTTCAAGACATGCAAAAAAAAAAATAAAGGAGTTCAGAGTACCCGGCGGGAAGATGAAAAAAAAGGTAGCCGATCCAAAATGGACAAGAATAGCAAAAGACGAAAAATTGATTAATTAATTTTTTTTAATTTCGTTTTTGCTATTCTTTTTTTTATCTTCCCGTCGAGTACTCTGACCTCCTTTTTTTTTGCAGACTCCATTCTGTTATTAATCTCGTCGTTCATTTCTGGCTCTTTTGTCTCTCGTCGGTCCTCTTTAGTCGAAGGACAAACTAAACCGGTTCCTGATTTATTCCAAATATAGATTGTTATTAAGATAATAAGTGTTTAAATATATTTTTGTTTTATTAATACATTTACATAATATTATAAAACAAAGTCTGGACCACCGCGTCTGAGTGATTCATGACTAATTTATAAGTATAAATACAGAAAAGTCGAGAATTAAAAAAAATTGCAACACCCGAACATATGAATCTGAGGCAAGCCGCTAGTTTATAATCACATATTATATACAAAAAATATTATAAACAAAACACAACACACACTAAACAAATAATATTTATACATAATTATTATTATTTATAAAGTTTGTGAGTACATGATTGTGTTTGTTAGTTACTTCCTCTAAAACGGCTCAACGTATTTGAATGAAATTTGGCACATGGGTAGATAGACCCTGTCCTGGAATAGCACATAGTATACTTTTTATCCCGGGAGTATGTTCCCTTCGAACAATTTTATACTTTCACGCGGGCGAAGCCGCTAGCAGCAAGCAGCTAATATATAAATAAAGGTCTAAATTACTATTTGTTTTATACATTAACGTGATAAAAATTCAAAACTGAAAATAACCTTGACAAGTTCACAACGGGTCTAAAACTATGTATTGCCTCTATTTAGATAAACTTACACAGAGGACAAATTACAAAGAGGTATTAGTTATTTGTGGTTTGAGTAGATGTCTAATGTATGTTGGTTATTGTTATTTTAATAATTGGCATGGCGATGATGTCATGGTCTAGATATTTAGAGCCATGTGTTTTAACGAATATAATGAGTGGATCCTGATCACATTCATTTCTGTTGCATTTTCTGGAAGTATAGCTGTAATAAATGGGTATTTTATTAACATTATTGCTTTCCCTAGTTATTTTTAGTCAGCAAGAATAAAATCTTGGAAAATAGTAAACCAATTATAATCTTTATGTTACCGTTTGAACTATGTATCTGCAAATTAACGGGTACAATCCGTTAAAGTGCGAAATTTCAGTTAAAGTAGCAGATTATCTCCACTATACTTCTGGATGGTTATAAAAAATATATATTAAGTAATCTAATTTGCACTCGAATTGATTTACGCACATTAGCGGTAACACATATACACCACTAATTTTTAATTAGTACAAATACTTAAAGGGCTTATTAGAAAAGGTTTTGTTATTATTTATGTAAAGTCTCAATAAATAATATTCATAAACAGCAAAGTTATTAGCGTTTGATTATATCCTAAAATGTCACTCAATTTATGGAAATATTGTGTATGCTTATTGATTATGAATAAATAAATGACGATCAAAACCGAAAATCACGGCGCGTAGTATTTTGTAGTAGCAATTGTTATGAATGTTTTTTTTTTTTTACTTTTGCCTACAAAAATATGATCAGGGTACGTATAGAGCCACATTTTTTTGTACTAATTAAAAAATAGGGGTGTATTTATGTATATACATATAAAAGAAGAAACTGACTGACTGACATGTCAACGCACAACCGAAACTACTGGGACGACGAGAATGAAATTTTACATAAGGCTTCATTTTATGATGCAGGTGAGGATATTCTAAACTTCACTCCATAAAGGGATGAAATGGGGGTCCAAAGTTTACATGGAGAAACCTACTTACATGCGGGCGAAGCTGCTGGCAGAAGCTAGTTAGACTATAACACAACACTATCGTCCAAAACTTTGGCAGCACATCTGTTTTTAAACATAACAAAGCATCGCCGACAATATGCGGTCAAAATTTGCAATAAAATTAAGTTTTACGATCTCTTACAATTGTTTACACAAAAACGGATTATCATCCGACATTCTTCTAGTTTTTTTTAAAAATTCCTATATTTTGATGAACCACATGTTTTATGACTAAATCCGTCGGGTGCTTTCTTTTATGCGGTACTGGTGATGTAATGGTGAGGATGAATGATGATGAAACCCCCACGCAAAATGAGGAGTGTTATAAGTGTGTGTCTGTTTGTCCGTAGCACTGTAACTTTTAAATGGGTGAAGCGATTTGGATGCGGTTTTATTTAATTAAAAGTAGTTACATTTTCTAGCGACGATTCTTACACTTCTTTAATCAAAATCGGGTCAGCCATTTACAAGTTATGGGGATGAAAGTAGGAATGAATAACTGAATGTTTGCAAATATGGTCAAGTGGGGTTTCAAATGAGGGGAATAAGATGTACATTACAAAACTGTTTAAAAGTTATAGGACACGATTCGTTTACATAAAAAAAATTAGGACAGGGTTTTTTAATTTTTAAGAATTCTATCATTTAATTTTTTGGGGTAATTAGTCACACTAAAGCATTGGTACAAGTTGTAATAAATTGTAATATTAACGTCGTCTGTATTCGAGAGATTTTGCTATTGCTTTTGTCATACCCTCGGTTTCTGATTAAAGCATTCGAAGTTGAGAATTACGCAAACTCTACTTTGCCCTAAAAACCTGTCAAAATTTGGCAGTTAAGTATGGTTTGAGACGTTCTTAACTCAAAATACTCAATTCAGAAATCCGCCCTTACTATTTTTTCTGATTCTCAATTGGCCAAATGAAACCCAATCACACTTGAACAGCGATGCGCTAATTGTAGGTAATCTACGTGAGGACGGATATAGTGAACGTCTAAGCGCACAAAGGCTCGGAATTGCTTGTAAAAACGTCAGCATCGCTACAAAAAGTCGGCGTAAATAACGCCAAATTTTGACAGGTTTTCAGGCTGAAGCAGAATTTGAGAAATACTCAATTTCAAATGCTTTGTTCCGTTTTTACCCTTTGGGTACGGAACCCTAAAAAGGTTATTTGAAAATTCTTAAATATCATTTGGGCGGCTAGTTAATAAGCGCCGTTTAATAAACATCACAAGGCTGTTAACTGAATGGCTAACTAAGCTACACATAAAGAAATTAGATTTTTTTTCAAATATTCGTAGGTGGTAATGCAGCATCTTATAATTCTTACCCCCTATCACTGTCTGCCTATCCCTTTGGGTCAAAAAAGCTCGAAGCATGTTACATAGTAATCAAATAATTAGCTAACTGTGAAACAGAATCGTCTAATTGTATATTCAATGATAAAATTAACCCAGTGCCATAGCGACATGACCAGAACCAGCTCGTTACGGCCAAGGCCGTGTCACTTAATTGTTATTTGAATGTATAGAGCCATGACGAGAATGACCTTCCACTCAATAAAAACGAGACAATAGTACTGTAGTTTTTTTTTTTTTTTTTATTTGATCTAGCCAGTTAGTAGATAGGGCAATGAGAAGCTGAGTTACGTTAACATTATTTTAGAATGTTATCAGAGTATTGTTTACATAATATTACACAATCTAATACTAGCAAATCGCCTTAGATTTTAAATATTTGAAATACTCGGTTTTTCAATACTACACTCGCGAGCTGTACACTTGTACAATGCATTCCAAATAATAATAAGAAAACAAGAAATGTTTTAAAATTTAATTTATTTACGAACTGTGAAGGAAAAAAATTTAATCAGAATCCAGTTCTTTAATTTTGCTCATCTCCGAGTTCTCCAATTTTGCCCAATTTCTTGCGATTTGACAGTATGATGTGAAGTCACAACAATATGGCAATCGATCCTATTTTTATTTGGAACGCATTGTACGTGTACAGCTCGCGAGTGTGCACTTGTACTTCGACTCGATTTGGTTGCTCGCAAGTGTATAATATGCATGTAATATACACCTAAACCTTCCTCATGACCTTTCTGTCTTTTGTTGAAAACTGCACGAAAATCTAGTCGTGAGTTTTTGAGTTTATCGCGAACATACAGACAGAAAGACGCAGTGGAGGACTTTGTTGTATGATAAATAGTATATAATACCGAACGTCTGCATTTATTGATAGAATAGATTTAACTATTATACAACATGTACGAGTATTAGACGATCATGTCAGTATGTTTGGAGTTCTGTGAGATGAGTATATAAATTTTGTGTATAATAATAGGTATTCTTTGACTAATGTAATTGGCGGATAGCCGTTTTTTGTTAAAGTAAAACAAATAAATATATACAAAAAAGTAACACAACTTATAAACAAACTTAAATCTATGGGTACAATGGCGGTCTTATCGCTTACAGCGATGTCTACCAGACAGCCTTTGGTGATCAACCTATTTGGATTTTTTTCATCCTCAAATGATAAACTGATATGGATGAAACTTGCAAGCATATTAGGGTTTGGGTATAGGACAATTTTTTATCTCAGTGGTACATTTCCTTGGTATGTCAGAAACTTTTTCATGCAATTAAAGCTACAGTCAAATGGGGTGAAAAGAAATAAAACTTCAAAGGGAATTTTCACGATATTTGAATATTTTTTGCAGCATTAAAATAAATCAATTTATTAATGAATTCTAAAAAATCGATGCTTTGTTAGAAGCCGATAATATGGTATCAAAGTGAAAAACCAAACCAAAGTTTTGTTTTTAATCATCCCTGGCGTTTCTATTCATCCCGTTTTACGGTACCTAGGAAAAACTTTTTATTTTGTTACCTCTTACCTCATTCCTAAAATTATCCATAACTTTCATGTCGAATGGTCGCATGGGTCCGCAGCAATTTCTAGTGCAGCAATCGTTGTCTTCAACAGCATAGTATACTTTTTGACCGACACTATTTTTTACTGTGTACTTGTTATTGGTCTCAAAACCTACGAATGCCTCCAACAATTCCACTTTCTGATGAACCAGGAGTCCATCGATCATAGAAAGGTATTCCAAGCCTGGTGGACAGTTGCTGAGCCCTTGCGGAATGCTCATCCATCCACCTGTAACAAATATTTCTATTACAACTTATTCTATAAGAGACTTATGTGTTAAATAAACCTAAATACTTATTATTAAGGATAAAATTATTGTGTATATTATTTGTTAGTGATCCAAAATATATAGTGTATATATATATATATATAGTGATTTCGGGATACTTTTGCCCCAGGGTATAACTTCGGGCCAAGCTTATTAAGAGCGTCTAACCCGAGATACCTTTTCGTTTTTATTTCATACAACTTTCACACGTAAGACCGTGATTATGACGTTATTACACAGATCTTTTTCTAGATATTTTGGGAACACAGTTATCTTGTGAATATTATCTAGGTTTCTATTGAAATCAAATAATAAATTTGTGTAAGATCATGGATTGGTTTTACAAAAAGACTTCAGTGAAAATCTGCTATTTAGCATGAACTTTGGCCCCTCATTATGTACTCATAAAATTAAAAAATAACGCAAATATATAGCATGGACTAAATATAAAAACCTTACAAATTTAGTCGAGATTCTGAATGATGAAATTTACAAAAAAAAAAACACGTATTTCCTAGAACAAATTATGTGAAATATTCGAGTGAAAGTATTACCGAATGCCAACAGAGCATTCACATGTTATCTCTGTTTTTTTCGCGTTGCCTCATTATCAAACATTGCTTTGGATAAACCAACAAGCTTTTAAACCATGCTCAGGTTGACGATAGGAAAGGATAGGTTGGGAAAGGCTCTCTTAACAACACAGGACATTAAAAGACTTTACGGTAAATAAAATAAATAAAGTAAACATTAAAAGTCGTGTTGTATTAATATAAAATAAATTACCTGTTAATAAATTGTATGAACATATACGACACACAAAACAAATAAAAATAGAGTCAATAAACTATCAACTATACTTAACACCTTTATGTACATAAGAGATATGATTAGTAAATACCCTCCACCAAACTATAGTCTGTACTCAAGTTAAACCTTTTCTCTTCGTCTGATAAGAACTTCTCATAACCACTGGAGCGGGATTTGAACAATTTTCTACAAATTCTATTTAAACTCCTTTTGACGCTGGAAACACTGAGAGTTTCAAAATAAACTCTCTTATCCCTAATATCACCAATAACAACACACTTTTTTTTGTTCGAATAATATTTGTACTTAAGCCACTTTATACACTTTTTACTTTTCTTGTTATCAGAATCATTTGAGAAAAGATCAATAGTTGTTTCATTTTCTTTTAACATAGTAGCAATTTGATATAGTTCAATAGAGGTAAGGACTCCTTGCTCAGTGAAATGCTACTGAACGTAATGCAATGCTAACATGTTATCAATATTCTTGAAACCAGGGTATCACTGCATAAATAGTAGTAAACAGCCTTATCTTAGTCGATGTCAACAACTCCTATGTCTGAAGAACAAATAAGACAAGGCCTAAAGAGAATGAACGACGATATAAAGATTACTGTATCAAATATTATGTAATATTAGATTTGAATCTATCTTAAGCTTATGGTTTTTCATACTGGCATTGATGAGCCCAACAGGGCCGAAGCCTACTGGGGCCATGGGTTAATTGCTGAAAGGGAAATCAGGGTTCTGGAACGCAAGGCAATGAAGGAACATGGGTGGGAATTTAATCAGTAAAAACTACACCTATGTTCCTTCTTCCTTCCTTGCTTCTTGATGATGATTGCTCTGGAGCAGAGCGGGAGAAGTCATTGGAGATAATCGATACAAAATCTATTAAACTTTAATATTTATTCCTTCCCAAGATACAAAAAAACTAAGTTAGCTGATGCTCTATGTCACAGCAAAAAAATTAAAGTGGGACTGGGCCGATAACATAGCGTGGCTGACAGAAAATAGACAGATGCACAGATAAGGGTTGTTCCAGCAGGATCTAGGAAGAGAGGCAGACCAGCTGCCTGATGGATTAATAGACAAGTAGCTGGCAAGCATTAGATGGATACAGCAACTGATAGAGATACATGGGAATCTGTAGAGGAAGCTTTTACCTTCGATTAACAAGGGGTAATTGCTGTTTAGTTATATATATATATATATTTCTTTTTTATAATTTTCTAATAAGAAATAGAAGTTTTTATTTTTGATTTATTTATTTTTCAGGTAAATATATAAAAAATAAGAAAATTTTTCCCTAAACAATAATTTAAAAACACTAGAGTTTACTTTTAATTTTATGTAAAACTAGCTTCTGCCAGTGGCTTCGCCTGTGTGAATGTAGAAGATACTACATAACTATTTCTTTTTTCATTGGGCTGTTTGAATCCTGAATAAATACATAACTAGCATTCATAAAGTAGCTTGTAAAACATAAAAAAGCATTCTATTGGATATCATTTAAAAAACAATCACATAGTTTTTAAATCTGTAACATACAAAACAAAATATAAAAATACAAATCTTTACTTTTAATAACATTACTATTACATATACTACATTCATTCATTTTATTATAGTAGACTACATTCAGCCAAGCACACCGCACCCAGACAAACTTGATGACTGAAAAAACCCATGTTCTAATTCCACTTGCTCAATTCTATTATAACATAATCGAACATGGATACTATCGATTTTTAAATATAAAATAAAAATCATAGTTTGGGCAACAACAAAACCATTTTATAGTAGTATCAGTATGGCATGTCAATCAAGTTTAGTTTGAAATTTAAAATAAAATACCAATGGAATAGATTAGTATTAAGACTAACTAACTATTTAAACTAATATCACTGATATAAATGATTTTATAATAGATTCTTACAATACTTATAAATAAAAAAACTTATTTATTTCAGCACATAATAATTATTATGACAGGATCATTGTTATTGTGGTTGATTTATTGGTTTAGTTTGATTGCTATAATTTAAATAAAAATGTCTTCTTACCTGGTGGTATCTGAGGTCCTGGCTGTTGCACTACAGGACCATGGCCTGGGTGCGGGTAGCCAGGCTGGGGATATCCTGGTTGTGGGTAACCAGGCTGAGGGTGGGGGTATCCCGGAGTGAACCCTTGTTGGAAACCAGGTTGAAATCCAGGCTGGAAACCAGACTGCATCCCTGGTAGAGGTTGAGCTCCAGGGGGTAGTTGTGGGCCTGAAGGCGGTGGGCCAGGATAACCGCCTTGTGGGTTCATCGGATAGCTTTCACCTTTACCATCCGGCGGCGGAGCATATCCTTGAGATGGAGGGAAGTTCGGAGAATAGGGCGTTTGTTTGTGAGACATTTTGAGCTGAAATATAAAATATATTTCAGTCACTGATTAAATGATATCAGTCTATATGAATAGATCTACACCGATTTAGCAGCTATAGTTGTGTTAGTGTCCATAATGACCTCGCTCGTAAGTATTAATTTTGAGAGTGCTAAATCTTCGCCGGCACCGCGCCTAGCATGAATCAGTGAATACTGTCAAACTATTCATGTTATTCTATTCTAAAATAAGCTCTACCCAGTAGCCACTGAAAATAGTAGCCAATAGAATAGAAATTGAAGTAAACGTGATCAGCATAGTAAAAGTAACTTAATTCCAAAAGTATGAATTATGAGAAAATGTTAGTAGGAAGCCACTCACAAGTTTATGTTAACAGTTGTTATGGAAAGGGTTTCAAAACATATTTTTCTTGTATCCAGATAATACTTTTCGCTTACTTCCTAGATTTCTCCGTAAAATTGTTTATTTTTTCGGAATATTTTTCGGCCATAGACCACAGAAAACCTCAGCTCCACCCATAGACAACTGGGGCCGAATATTTTTTTTACAGCAACACAATTAAAAATAATATTAACTAAATAGTAGGTTATTGGGCACGGTATAATAACGGATTTTTATGAATTTAATATTATAATGTTTGTGTACAGACCAATGACTCTCCCAGTCCGTGACAGTGTACAAATCCACTGACACTGACTGGATAGAACGTTACATACCCCGGGCGGCGACAAGTTCTCATCATCATCTTCTTGCCCTTGTCCCATCTTATTTGGGGTCGGCGCAACATTTTTTTCTTCCATTCTATCCTGTCAAACATCATGCTATCACGAACTTCCTTTTCTTTCGTATCACTGTTCACACAATCTATTCATCTTTTCTTTGGTCTCCCTCTCCACTCATTCACATGTATACTCATAACTCTTTTAGTAACATGCGTTACATCTCTCCTCTGTACATGACATACTAAGACAAATGATTCCCCTTTAACTTTTCAGTCACTGGAGCCGCTTTCAAACTTCCTCTATTAAACTCATTTCGCACTTTATCCATTCTCGTCACACCACACATCCATCTCAACATTCTCATCTCCGCTACATGCAATCTTTTCATCCGTCTTTTTCACAGCCCAACATTCTGATCCATACAGTATGACAGGTCTTATCGTTCTCACTTCTAAACCCTTCAGAACTTGATTTATTACGTCACCAAAAGAAAGCTTCACCTGGACAAGGTTATGTGTTGGACATCTAAGCTACATCATAACATATTGCTGAGCCCAATTAAATCTTAGATCTCTTGTTTTCGTAAAAAAAAATGACAATCTTCAGAGTAATAGCATAAGGAACTAAGGACCTAAATATAGAAGATAGCAGCAATAGGTCATCATTTCAGCCGAAAGACGTCCACTGTGGACATAGGCCTCCCCCAAGTGTCGCCATAACTACTGGTCTTGTGCGTCTTGCATCCATCGGAATCCCGTGACCCTCACTAGGTCATCGGTCCACCTTGTGGGAGGCCTTCCAACGCTGCGCCCTTCAGTATCATAGAATTGTAGAGTTTACCCTTCAACTTGGGGGGCATCCGTGACGGGGCAGACCTGTCGCCATTTCATCCATCCTGAATTGATCCGATGGCGATAAGTTCTAATAATGTGTAATTCATATAATTGCAAAAAAACTATTTTCAAAAAGACCTAGCGATTCAGCAGACATTAATCTATTGATTATTCATTTATAGAGGCATACTAATCTGGGTGTGTAAAGTCCCACAACCTCTCTTGAAAAGCGAGGATCCTCTTACTAGCTGAGTGTTGTGTCTGGTCTAGGCAACAGCGCGATAGAGCCGCTGTAATTTCGAAACTTCGATACTTGTGTTGAAGAATTTGTGTCCCCTTCGGAGACCGAAGGTATGTCAGGATGTGTTATCTGTACATAATGTGATGCGTACCGGGGCAGTAGAAGGTTTACTCCGTTCCTGTAACTCCGAACCGGACGCCGTACCTAAAGTTCTCTGTTGTGCTGTGCGACATAGTGGCTTGATTACTTGCATCAACTTGGAGAGGGTTTTCTTGGTCTTCATGTGACAGACTAAATGTTTTGCCAAAGTTGCTTATGACCTCATTAGCAACTATGGCTTCGAGTTGAGGGTAATAAAAGAGGCTGAGGATGTTGACTAGGAATGCACGTCCGTCGCATGCTGGTGGTCAGGATACCCGTAAAGCTGTGGGTAGTGTGGGTACTAGCTGACTTTATGTCTTACTGCTTGAGACACTTCCTTAATGATGTTGACGTCATGATGAAAAGGCTGCGCTGACGTTTATAGTTGTGGGTCATCAGTATAGAGGTATCCAATGCAAAACAAGGTGTAAAGGCCCGCAAACTTCAATTGAAAAGAGAGAATCCTCAGACCAGACGCGTGTTATGTCTGATCTGGGCAACAGCCTAATAGTTGTTTTCGGACTGCTGTTTACCGTCAAATAGCGCGAAGAACTTTGAGGCCACGATGTAGTATTTATGTGTCATACACTTGGGTAAGGGTTTTTACTTCGTACTTTTGTAAATGGCGACACGGCATTATACATATTAGTTCTTTACCTATGAAATTGCCGTGGTTCATGAAATAATTTAACGCCCTTTTTTCTCTATTTTGTTATTTTTATTAATTAAATTAATTCCCCATGCAATCAAAGCATTTTTGCCAATGTAGTGGTAGCTAGCTTATTGATGCCCTTTTTGAAAAAGTCTGCTGGACAACAAATTCTTCAAAGGCATTTTGAACTGTCTCTCGGTTATTGAATTTTTTCTCCGCCAAGAAGTTATCTAAATTTAGAGAATTTAGAAGTCTGTAGGGACAAGGTCTGGTGAGTACGGTAGATGACGGAGAACTTCCAACTCCAGCTCTTGTAACTTTGAGACAGTCTGCTGTGCAGTATGTGATCGCGCGTTGTCATGCAGGATCAGCGGAGCCGAACGATTGACCAAAGCTGGTTGGAAATGTGCGAGCTTCTCCATTATTGTATTCAGCCCCCCTAGCCAAGTTACAATCGTATCGTTCGCGCTGCACGCTTCGAGTAGGCCACGCCTCCGATTCCTTTGTTCTGACGTCATCTCAACGCTCAGTCACGTGGTCCGAACAAAGGAATTGCACAACTTCAAACTACCACAACTTCAAACTCATTTGAATGTGCCATTTTTATCTCAAAATAGGCAATTTTTATTAATTTATTTTAAAATATTTATAGATTTTATGTGTCGCTAGTTGTTCCACGCGTTGCTGAATAATAATAAATCATTAATAAAAGGCATATTGGCCCATAGATACATACCTTTCAGACTAACATTAATAGAGTAAATACAAATTATCGGTCAGGTACTGCTCCGTTCCTTTTGGTTGTTGAGTGATGCTATAGCTTTCCTTGATAAATTGACTATCCAAACTAAAAGATTTTACCTATTCGAACCGGTATATTAGGGGAAGTTTGAAAGTGGCACCAGTGACTGAAAAATTGAAAGGGAATCGTTTGTCTTGGTATGGTCATGTGAAGAGGAGGGATGAAACGCATGTTACTAAAAGAGTTATGAGTTTACATGTGGATGGATAGAGAGGGAGAGGGAGACCAAAGAAAAGATGGATGGATTGTGTGAAGAGTGATATGAAAGAAAAGGAAGTTAGTGATAGCATGACGAATGACAGGGCAGAATGGAAGAAAAAAACATGTTGCGCCGACCCCAAATAACACGGGACAAGGGCAGGAAGATGATGATGATAGCTCCATCCCTCTTTCTCGCTCGCACACCTGACATTTTAACACGTGATGGTAAGATCCCAGGACTTTCCGCAGGCCGGAAACCCAAACGAATTGGTATTCACCTTATAATAAATAACGCTAACGCGGCCAACGCTACTATGAGCGGGCGCACGTGCGATCGTCCTCGTAACGGAAACCGGATTATTACCTGCGTAGTGTCGCTATTTCAACTTTAACGGTGTGCATGTAGTTGTGTCAATAGAGAACCTTAATCTATTATTACGTAGGAAGATGGGCGCGAGGCGTGACAGCCAGTGCAGTTATGAATAGGACCGCGCGAGCGACCGTGTAACGCGCAGTGTCGGCTCTAAGGCCAACATTTTCCGGCCTTGGTGATGACAGCTGTGATGAGGCACAGCTGTTATCACGTCATCCAGGTATAAATTCATCATCCAGGTATAATATACGCAGATACGTGCACTGAATACGTCTGAACACTGACGTCCTCTGCGTCGTGAGACGCCTTAACTTTACAGCAAAGGCACGTCTCCTTGAGGTCCGCTATCGCCGTGGATCTCCAGTTTGACAGCTCCATAAACCTGGATGCCTGTCGTAATGTCGACGTCACTGAGCTAAAAGCCTTCCTTCATTAGTATGTACAGTGACCTTAGGGGCCGATATTTTCTCATCGGTCAGGGCGACGTTTGACCCAAAGAGATTTGCCCTGGGTCACTTTCGCTTCTGCAATTGTATCGCGAAACTGACCCACCTACTGGCTCCAACAATCCAATTGATTAATTATTGTCCACCACTAGGTAAGCCTAGATAGGTAGAGTGCGACAGGTTCTCTACAGGATTAGATGATCCTTCTGAAAACTTCGTAATGAACCCAAATAAAGTACAAAACAAATATTTTATATTAAATATTTATTAATTTATTTACAACTTGAATATTGCAGCGATATGAAACTCTCAGCCACAGTACAAAAATACTCATGACATTCAAGAATTTACCTTTTATACCATAACAGTCTGCGAAACGGAATGTGATGGAACTTGAATGGAACATTTGACGAACCCACCATTTTGTAAAAGACTATGATCAGTGGCCTTAGTGTTATTTACAGTTACTCGATCCCGTCAAGGCAACATATAAAACATTTTTTTTAAGTGGATAAGCGCTGGTGACAAAATAGTGAAACACAATTATTATTCGATAAGATTCGTCATAGGGTTTTCAGGAAAATTCACACAACCAGTCGGCGCCACTTAGCCCTGCCCACCAGAGACTAAAGAGCAGTAACAGCCCTTTTGTGATTTTTCGTTTTATTAGTGATTCTGAAAGCGGGTTTCTTAAGCTTTCTATTGAATTAACTTACTTATTTCTAAGACTATTAGAATGGTTTTTATTTAACAGTTTTCACTTACTGCAAACGAAAAAAATTAACAATTTGGCGTGATTTCCCAACTAAAATACAGTATAAATTATACTGCAGATTAAATTTTAAGGTTTCATAACTAAAATGCAGTAAGCAATATAATTTTACAGTTCTTTAGATAGTTTTATATTTCTGGAAAAAAATTAAAAAAAAAAATTAATACGCAGTAAAATTTACCGCCATACAAGCTATTTTTACTGCAAATTAAGAAAATACAATTTATTGTCACGAACTCCCAACTAAAATGCAGTAAAATCAAAGCTTGTCGCATTTTAATTGTGAATACTTAACATTCTTTTATCATTATAAACTGACTAACACGCAGTAAAATACAGCATTACTGCAGATTAGTTTGGATAGCATAATGACACAGATATGATTATTCCTAGCTAAAGTGCAGTTAATGTTTTAAATACTGCATTTTAATTGGGATCAAGTTTAACAAATTATAGTAAATTAAATACATTAAAAAAAAAAAAATTAGATACATTATGTTATATATGTTAATATTAAGAGAAAACTGTCAAAGGAGGTTGTGCATTCTGCGCAGGGTCCTTTATTAATTAGATGTTTTTTTTTATTTTTGATATGTAAATTTTACATAAGTGAGTTGAATTATTGTGATTAAATAATAAAAAATAAACGGTCTTTAAAATGTGAACTAGCTATTTTTCTTACTGCACTAGTAAATTGAACACTTTTTTCTTAAAAAACTAACTAAAATGCAGTATTTTTTTGACCTTACTGCATGTTAGTTGGGTTTCTTGACAAAATAACTGATCCAAACGCAGTAATAGGGCTTTTTGCTGCATTTTACTAAGTTTAAAATGGTATTTTTTACAAAAAAGGCTATGCAGTAATAGGCACCAAAAAGAATAAATGGCCATAATAAATTCAGTTATTAAGATATATTTTTTTTTATTGCTTTAACGTGTGAACCTATGCCTTTACAACCTTTCTGCATTCAAATTTTTTTGCTTATACATTCTGTTGATTTTTTAAAATCAATTCTTAACTTTAAATGCGTTTTACTCGAAATCGTGATTTTGCTGTTACTGCACTTTAGTGTATGGTGGGCAGAGCCGAGAGATCTTCTACTTTTGAAAACGTATACATAACATTGAAGTCAATTTAACAAATGTCATTAACATTAGCGTTTTGACAGGTGCCTGGACCTGACGACTCAGCGCTGCCACCTGGTTAAAGTAAAGTTTAGAAAACCCTCATTAACGAGATCGAGTAAGTGTAAAATCTCGTTCTAGGCCCTTAGTTGTGGTTACATACATTTGTGCTGTGTAAAGTACCTATTTGCCATTTTGTGCGAGACTACTTTGGCACACTATATAGGGTTGTAAGATTAAGACTATGATAAAGTGCAGTGTGCAAGTTCTATTAAAGTTTATGATAAACTGACTCTTAACATAATATTTTTTTTTTAATGGCTTTGACCTCACTGACTGATGGATCAATACAGCCTAAACCGGTCGATGAAACGTGAAATTTGGAGGTATAGGTATTTCCTTACACGGTGTAGGCATCTGATAAGGATTTTTGAAATTCCTCCTCAAGAGTTTTGAAAAATGTAGTCTCACACTTTTTATTACAGGCAGGTATTTTTAGGGATCACGGTACAATCTAAATAATCCTAGATAATGTCGAAACTAGCAATAACAACAAATAAAATAATAATAGTTACGATCTATGCAAATATAACGTTGAATAAAAAATTTCAATGAAAAATAAACAAAAAAAGTTCACACTCACGACACCCAAAGTATTAGATCACTTTACATTTTGACGGATTTTATACAATTTGTTAATTTCAAGTAGGATTTGTTTTTTGTTGAGCCCCCGTCATCCCTTTCCACACAGGGTCTCGGTCCAGGTAGGACAATTTTTTCGATATCCTGTTCTTGTTAGATTCAGACTACATAGCTTGAAAGTACCACATTACATTGCACTTAAGTTAAACAATCCCAAAGTGTATATACTCTAAAATTTCAGTATATACTCTAATATTTCAATAATTATTTATGTCCCTGATCACTCAAACTCCAAAGATTCAAGCTCGTGACTATAATACTAAGCAATACTTGAAATTGAACCGACGCAGTAACCGATATTTATAACACATCATCAATTGAATCAGTGGGCTAAATGAAATAGTGGTACGCCTAGAAAAGGATTTAATGAAAACGCACGCAATGATCTGAATTTCGCTGCTATCTCTTTCCGTCATTTAAGGGGAGATTCACAGCAAACTTTCACTTTGCAAAGTAAACTTTTTGATTCATTAACCGACTTCAAAAAAAAGGAGGAGGTTATCAATTCGGTTGTATTTTTTTTATCATTTTTTTTTTAAATAGGGTTCATATTCGTACTAAGATTTATATTAAAATTCAAATACACATACTTGTTTAAAAAAAGTGATACAACACAGACTTTTAAAACAAATTATTTCGAATTTGAAATTAGAATTCTCTCCCTGAAACATTTAATAAATTCGATATTGTTTTGCCATCTTGAAAAGTGCGCGCAGTTACGCGACCCTATTTTATTTGTTTTTTTTTTTTTGCGATGGGAAATCATCTAATAACTTTTTGCTTTGGGTAGAGCCCACCTGTGTTTCTCCAGTTGCCCTTTGCGTTCTAGGATAACTCTTTCCGCGTTCCTAATTTTTATTTCTTACGACCCCACCACTATATCATTCGCCAGTTCATCGGTTACTAGTCGTTGAGATAATAAAATAAGAAAATAAAACATTATGCACCATCATGACGCATGTGCGCGAACTTATGAACTAAATCATAGCCTACATTCGATATTTGTTTACTTATTCCATAAATTATAGTGGTAACAGGCAGTCGAGTTGCGAAGTTGAAGGGCCCTTACAGCGCGACTTTTCATGAGCTATTTTGTATCTTAAATATTAGTACACAAGATATAAAATGCATTTTTAAAAGGATATCGCTTACGATAAATCGGCGGTAAAGGCTCGTTGTAGCAAATACATACAATCTGTAGTTTATATAATCTGATTGTTATAGATTTTTGTTTCATAAGAAAGTACAGTAAATAAAGTAGTTGAGGAAGGTAAAATATGCTAGAATATTGCTGAAAATAAAAGAAGGGCCGCCGTCATTCCCGTATTTTTATAATTACATAATTTATACGTGAATTTGTGGTCAAAACTGACTTTGTCGTCCCTTCGACATATTTTACCTACGCCATATTTATACAAAAAATATTATGTTTAAATAGAACCTTTTTCTATATGATTTCTACGGTGACAGTTTATTTGACTATGGAACAATGAATAGTAAAATATAAGTTTTATTAAATATCTTGTTGAAAAATTGTAAAAAATACAGATCTCTTAGTATCATCGCTCTTGTACATATGGGTAGAAGGGAAGACTAGTGGGAATGTTTAAAAGAATTGAACATACATTATTATTATTATTATTTTAACAAAAGGTTCGCGTCACTCTTTTTTTTTTTTTTTTTTTTTTTTCGGGTGGGAAAATCATCTCATGACATCCCCCGCTCTTGGGCGGAGCGGGAGATAGTGTCAGACTTTTACTGACTAAAAACCCACTCCTGTTCCTTCTTTGCCATTTGTTTTCCAGGGCCCCGGGGATCTCTTTCGCATCACCCATGGCCCCAGTAGGCTTCGACCCTGTTGGGCCCCTACGGTTGCTGACATCTCCTTGAGGCGCGCGTGGAACAAAAGGTTCGCGTCACTCTGAATATCTATTAATTCAACACGCTTTTAACTTCGCGTTTATCCGCACATCCACGTCCAAATACTCAATCTCTTCAGCTGTTCTATCACCTTTGGAGATTGAAGAGCTAAACGAGATGAAGTACCCAGTCGTAAACACACGACCCTGGCGAATAGGACACGAAAACACTCGTCGGACCAATCTGACGCAAGCGGTTAAAGAGCTAAGGAACTTTTGTAGTTGTTATTGATAAAAAAACTCTCTAATTGCGCTATATCTTGACATTGTTATGTTGATATGACTTAATTTGACCGTTCTTTAACCTTTTGACCACTACAGTAATGTAGACAGTAAAATGTGCCCAGCACGCTACTGTCACGGATACATGACAGAATAAAGGATGAAATCGTCTCTTGACAAGAGTACGCTTTTGCTTTTTTGACATGGCGATCAAAAGGCTAAATCTTTTACTAGAATTAACCTGATTCTGATCCTTCTCACAAACAGGAAAAGACATAGAAACAGCATTTTCTTTTACCTCATTTTGTCATTTAGGGTTTTCATTAGTTAAGAGTGAGAAGACAGTTCATCAACCTTCGCATTGAAGTATAATTATGTGCGGATGCATTTCTCTCTAGTTATCTAAGCATTCGGAGTGCGACTCCACAGTCACGCAACGTAAGCGCGGTGTGCATAAAATTGCATTACTTCAAAGACGGTAAGGTTGACAACTACAACACATAGAACATTGTTATAGGAAACTAGAAGAAACATCACAATAATAATGAATTTTATTTCATACAATCACGGAATGGAAATATTTTGACTACTGTAATGCCAATTTAACAAAACTGTACTGTAAAGAAACATATTAATAATAAACTTGTTCATGAAACAAGTTTGTTATTAATATGTTTTTTATTTACACTTTTAATATTAGATATGTAATTGTAATAAATACGAATCTTATCACAATATATTAAGAATTATTTTTTGTATTATTTTTACAATTTATTTTACACAGTCTCCACTTAGTCTAGTTATATTCGGTCTACTACTTAATATGTTACTGGGGTGTATAGAAATGTTTGATTCGGCAATGAATTCATCATATCTTTGGTCATCAATTTTGTAACTGTTACTGCCTTTTACTTCTTTTCAATAGTTTTCTTTTATCTCAAAGTACTTGTGCCCAGTTGGTGGCCAAGTTTATAGCGGCTTTAGTAATTTTAAGGTCCTCCAAAGTGCACAAATGGGGACACAGCGCACACTAGTGCACATTTTTTTACTATTAACCAGACTTTTGGTGTTTGAATTTGTAATACAAAAAAAAATCTTACTTTTTTTTAATATCTTGCCCGAAAACAACATAATGTAATGTACAGTCAAAAAAACAGTGAAAATAAAGAAAAGAAAAAATGAGAGAGTGTAAATGTTCGCAATTACTTAATTTATTAGATCAACCAAAAGTTGGACCCTTCCGAACGCCGTAATATACAAACCACCAAATCGATAAATTCTTTGTGAAAACATTTCCAATTTAACCCCAGTCACAATCGTGAGCATAGAAGCTGCCATCACTCTTCTTTATATTTTTTAAGACAAAAAATAAATAAGATATCATAAGTTTAATAAAACTACAGCTAAGTAACTCACGAACGTAGAGTATAAACCCTTCGAATGAAGGTTTGAGGCAGATTTCAAATACTATATGTATGAGAAGATTAAAAGCAGGATTTGTTTCAAGGAATAATTTTAGGACTTTTTTTAAGGTTTGTAAAAATATAAAGTCGTATGGGTAAAGAGGATTAACCCCCTGTTTCTGAATTAAGAATTTGAACTTGAGTATTTTTCAAACTGTAAACTGAAAACCAGTTAAACTTTGTAACATTCTTTACTCCAAATTCTCAATTCAAAGACTGATTATGAGTTGCTATAAGCCTCGCCCCTGCTAACCAGTTATATTGTGTAACAGGATTTTAAGCTTTATTTATTTTAGTCTGGCGATTAAGAAGAACGTTTTCTTTTACTCTGGTAGCAATCCTTAGCATTTTGACTAGGTAAGGTAAGTAGGAGATGACTTAATTAGTGATATTGGCCATCAGCCCAGCGAATAATACGAAAGTTACCAGCGGTTTAGACATTGCCGATGCCTTGCTGACCAATGTCGGAAGGAGAAATTCTATTTCTTAAATAAATAAACCGTAATATACACCAAATAAGCACTGACAATACTATACAAAGTGACAATTAGATTCGAGAACAAAAACGACTATTTAATTGTTACATAACCACTCCCTTTTGAAGTCGGTTAAAAACTTAATTCTAACAATATACTATACTAGATATGCATTTTATAGAAAGTAAGGTATACTCCAAATATTTGGCTAAGTGTTGAACGGTTTGTTCTAGGAAATAATAATGCAATAAGTTATTATTAAATATCGCGAGAAAAAAAGATAGAATAGTAATAGTGTTTAACACCCAAATAGCATTAAGATTGAGTTTTCATTGAACTAAGATTATTGCTATCCTTTTCTTACGTACAGAGTTGAAAAGAGATAGCAAAAGTTTAGAGCTGTCAAACTAGTCTAAAATGCTAAACCTTCAGCATATTTTAGGCGAAATAATCCTGTAGTGTCTAAATCAAACCATTTTGTCTCTACAAGATCTTGATGCGTATTCAAGATTGGAACTGTTGCCGCCATCTTGTTTTTACGTAAAATCGGCGTTTTCGTTCGGAATACTTTTTTTTTTTTTAAATTGGTATAAACTAGTGCTTGAGTGCGATCCCACCTGATGGTAAGCAGTGCTGCAATCGTTGATGGTGAGACGCACTAGAGTACAATATTTCTGAACCGAAAAATATAAGATTTCAATCTATACATATACAGGGTGTAATCCAAACAAAACCTCCACTCCATACAAAATTATAAACTTGATTGGATATTTTGTATGGAAAGGCCAATTTTTCAAAACACGGGTATTCAGCCGCATCCGGTAAGACTGGAGGTCGACCCCAAACTAGTTGGGAAAAGGTAATGATGATGATGATAGTTCAATCTCATTTGACAGTTCTAATCTTCTGTCTCTTTTTTCCTTACCTGTCAGTAAGAGATAGCAATAAATTATATTTTTACTTCAGTCACAGCTGAATATGCCAATGGACTATAAACACTAAATATACAAAGATATACAAAAAAAAACATTTCCAAAATGAATAATTATTTATGTTACAAAAAATTTATGACATTTATTAATTAACAAGAAATTACAATAAAGTTTAGTACTGAATTTTCTTTATTTCTTTTATATGATAAATTATCTGCTTACAACAGACAGAGACAACTATAAATAAACAGTCGGTAAAATGAACATCTTATGAACTTAATTTGACTCGCAAATATGTCCATTTTACATAAATAATATATACATTGTTAATAAGAAGATTCAGTACCTAAACGTATATACAAGCTGACTTTAAATTCATTGGCAATCTTAAAAGGAATGATGATTTTTCTGAATATTAATAACTTTTACAATGACACAACTCTGAAAACGTTTTTTTTTTAATTATTATTAATAGGCTCGCGTTTGACCACTATCTCACCTGGTGGTAAGCGATGATGTGGTCGACGATGGAGCACGCTTGCCTAGAAGATGCTCTCCGATTATAATTTAAGTGTCTTCAAGGCTAGAGTGAATATGATCTTAATAAACTAGTGTGCTACACCATCAACGATTGCTTCACTGCTTACTATTAGGTGGGATCGCAGTCAAGCACTAGTCTATATCATTAAAAAAAAAAAACCCATTCACTCTTGACTTAGAAAGCCCATGCTTTTCCATTTGTGTGTTCCAATTTTGAATGAAACAGCCGATATTCTAGCTAGATGTACAAACGTTATTTAGCATTAGCTTGGTTCAGAAATGTGTCCGTATTTATCCTGCACTTCAAAGTTCAATATTGTTCGTTAATCTTAATAAAATAAATACATAACACACGAGCAATAAAAATGAGAGAAAGTAATATAGGGCATCAATAAATTCGTCCGCATCGCTGTCAACGGGAGACGTGCCCCAAATGCAGATGCTTTGACTGTATGAAGGGCCAGCCAATATGCGATGTTATTTATTTAAACTTCATGTACAGTAGTGGTACATAGGCGGACTTAATGCAACAAGGCATTATCTACCAGTCAACCTTTGTTAAAAGAGACAACACTGGTAAGTGTCCACAATAAATAAATAACAGATATATCAAGTAGAATAATAAAATATATAAATATGCTAATATTATAAAGTAATAATGTTAGTTTATTTGTATTGTTTTCAGAGTTGATATCAAAATCTACTTATACAAATTAAAAATTCAAGAGTCAAGTCATTCCTTTAAAATTGCCAATTAAGCCATTTACATAGATATTACACACGCAGCCTTATCGTAACCCTGTCAATGACTAAATTGTCAATGACACTAGAATATTATTTTACAAATATCTAGATTCATAACGTCACTACAAAGTCATATTGAACTAACAAGACACACATTTTACAACAAATCGACCATCATTCAAGTGTTTAATGAGAGACTTTCATGGTAATTACGATGAAAAGTCATTTTTAATTATTTTTTTTATTATAATCGCTAGGAGATTGAGCAAGCAAATAAAATGTGGATAGGAATAATAACTGTCAAACTTCATTGCAGTCAAGTGACAGTTAGATTTTTAATAAAGTGCGTGACTATACCGAGTGAAGTTAGCACCTATACATTTTTTTTGACATTTGCGGTGGCATGTTGTATAATAATGAACCCAGACCCAGCAATGTTGTATAATAATTGAAAAATCTATCTGGACTCGCTTTACAATGACGTGTGACGACTCGGGAGGCGGGTTGTGGGCACTTGAACGAATTAAACTAAAGATAAAGTTAGTCCTGACATCTAGACTCTTAAATTAGCTTAAAAACAGATGACTTAGAAAACATACACAACGCTGTCACACGCGTCCCACGTAAGTCATATCTTGTCAAGCAAATTCTAGAGTCTAGATGTCATAATGCGTAGCATACGTGGGTTCAAAGGACCTAACCTCGAGCTCTTAACGCGATTCATTTGACGACCTAAACTATTAAAGGGATGAAACTATAAGGCGTGTATAGCTCCATCCGTCTTTCTCGCACGCACGCGTGACATTTTAACACATCATGGTGAGGCCTCTGGGCACCAAAAGTGTTAATTTTAAATATGAACGCGATTTGCCAAATTCCAACTAATCAGTTCAAACGGTGACAGATACAGGCTCATAATCTCCTAACGAAATCTGTACAACATTTCTCGAGAACGTCCGAAAAAATACAGCTAAACATAATTATGATACAAGAGGAGAAGAAAGCTTACGCTACCGTAACCTACCCACTCAGTCGTCGGATTGGTCGTGCGTCGTTTACGCTCACTATCACAAAGCACTGGTACACTGTACTAGCGTACCTACTGTCTTACTGTCTTAGAGTCAGATGCACTCAACTTACAGAGTATTGAACAGGTCCCTAGCGTTATTCTTTGAATAACGCTTATAGGAACAGTCGCTGAATCAGCTGCCACTGGAATGAAGAAATAATTGCAATGGTTTAAATTATGAAATCATTAATTAAGTAATACAAAATATGACTTTTTCGATTGATAAAAGATTCATAGATTCAAAGACTTGGTATGAGGTTATTGCCAAGCAAGTCTATATGGGGGTTAAATTTATCTGTCCAAATATGGGGTAGCATAGCAATGTCTCTTTATACATTTAAATAAGTTTCCATAACATTTTTTTATTGCGCGTTATTGTATTGATCAAGACCATTTCCAAGAACCCAAACACGATGAGGTTATCTTGTCCATCATTAGACCAGTTCCCATATTAATGCATTGTCATCCACATTACACACTCCATTCGCAATAGGAAAGCAAAAAAAGTTTGTATTGTCACCACTTTTTTTACTTTGAATGCCATCCTTATCCCTACGGAATAGAAGTCTACATTGCTTGAACGAACAGTGAAAAAGGTTTGTTTAAATGTCTATTTTATTGCGAATGGAGTATAGTAATAGGTATATACATCAAATTTCAGCTCAATCTGTGAGAGGTAACTGTTCCAAAATCCATTTGGAAGATTTGTCCTAAACAAACATGTAACAAAGATTGTTAAAAAAAACTTGTAAAACTCAACAACATATTCACCTTCTGTTAGGCATGGCCCGCCGCCTCGCGGTCTGCCTCTGGTGCTCAAACTCGAAGTCCTCCTCTGTAAGATTGAGTCGTGTCATGTGGTACATCAGGTAGTCCTCGCCCAGGATGCCCTCTGGCGGGTGACGCAGGACCTCTAGAGTCTCGCACAAACCGCACGCGCGTTTACGGACTTTTGCGGGCCCGAGCGCACCCGCGAGGATTACTAGTGCTGCTTTGAATAGGACCTGGAAGGAAGGTAGGGCCTGGTTAATGTTTTTTTTTAAACGTTGCCCTACACTAGGAATGCAGGTAGAAAACTACACTGCGCACACGTGTGCCACACACGCCGATCTAGGCGCGTCGGTCTCCATACATTTTATATGGAAACTAGATTTGTATGGAGACCGACGCGCCCAGATCTTCTTGTGTGGCACACGTGTGCGCAATGATTCTTTACTTGGACATCGTTTTTGAACTAGTAAATTATTTTTTCATACAACATACCCAAACTTCCTCTTGGATAGACATAAAATAGTTATAGGTACCTTGACTCCCTCGCACAGGAAGCAGTCCCACACTCTCAGCAGGCTGTCCCACGGCAGGGTGCGCGTGAGGGCGCACAGGAACCACTCCGTGGCGTACAGCACGGGCTCCACCTTGTGCTTCACTAGGTGCCGGTGCACGGCGGGGGCTGTGCGCCGGAGTAAGGCGTGGAGGATGTCGCCGTCGCGTTGGAGGACCTACAAGATAATTAACAGGTATTAAGAGGAATAATCCTTTAAGAACTTAAAGAGGGTGTATACACACTCAGTGATATTAAAGTTTCATATAGGTCCAAAATTGACAGGCTGTAAACCGAAAACCACTTTTGGTCAAACCACGCTTAATATTCGCGTTTACAAATTTAGTATATGACTTAATTTTTTTTATTTATATGAAAAGTAACTATAACCAAAATCGCAAATAAAATAGAAACCTTTCAGATCTGGTGGAAGGGGAACCTCAAATAACAGAAGAGGATGCACAAACTAAAATATATCGTCACTGCCATTAGGTTACGTGCTTACAAAATAGATAGCGAGATGTTCCCACCACGCCCCTATTCTTCCTCATTCCAATAAATGAAATGCTAACTGCTGCTTCATTTGGTAACCAATTTTGATGCTGTTTTTAGAAAAAGATTGCTTTTTAGTGTTATTTGTTGGTTACTATAATATCGTTGGGACTCGAGTCTAGCTTTAAAAGAAATGTGGTGAAATATCTTGCAAACAGTTACCATAAAATGATAAATACTTAGTATATAACTTTCCCGCTGTTGTGACATATGATTAGGTCTCCTCTTAACCTGAGGTATCGGATTCGTTCCAGGACAGCAGGGTTTCCTTTAGGACTACTCATGGCCCTAGTAGGCTTCACCCCTGCTGGGTTCCTATGGTTTACGCTGTCGACGACTCAGGCTCGGTCCGGATGGCCGGACAGCGAGCTTCTGGAAATCGAGTGGCTGGAAATCGGGGCCGGGTTCGCGTGCGGCCGCCTCATTCGCTAGCATTATTGCTTCGCAGAAGGAGACGACCGCTTGAGATTGTACGTGTTTCAAATTTCTGGTTTTTGTCCTAGGACAAGCTTATAGTTTCCTCACGTCGTCGTTTACATTAACCCTTTTTTGAGTAATTATAGCAGCTTTAGTAACTCGTGGCTGTTTCTACTACTCTCGAAACCGATCGATCAATAAAAATATTACAGTTGAAGTTCATGATTTATTGATCGAAATAACAATATCATCGCCAATCAAATCAATTCACATGACATTTGAGAACCAATCATATTGGATAGGTCATTCTGATAAATAAAATTTTATAAAAGTCAGTCAAAAGTCAAATCAATTTATTTTAATTTACAGGTTAAATCAATTTATAGTGTCCACTGATTCAGACTACTTTGTCGCAATAAGTATAAGGGTTACTTCACACAGAGACGCGAAGCGACGATGCGTATAATTTTAAAAATAGGGATACAATATAGAACTTTAGTGCTACACGAAAAGGTACAAATTCCATTGAGAGATTTTAAATAAATTCGGATTAATTCTGCAGCTTGTATTCGAAATCTCATCTATTTCAAGGTTTTATTACCTCCCCCAATCCCAAGACTGTATGCTTCTGAATAATTACGATGAAAGTATATATAGGTATATATTGCATATCAATTCAAAAAAACAAGCGCCAAAGTCCACCTAAAATAACCAACCACTACACTTTAGTATTATGTAAATTGTATCTACCATACTTAAATGTTATATCTGCACTATATTGTAGAATCTTTTTAGTTTTAATACTGTATACGCGTGCTGTCTTCTTTTTTTTTGAATGGGGAAATTATCTTATGATTTCCCTCGCTCTAGGCTGGGGCGAGAGGGCGTGTCAGACTTTTACTGACTAAAACGTACCTGTATCCTTCAGCCGTCTGTCTATCACATAATATTGTATATTTAGTTCCTATATTAGCATGTATATATTTATAATTATAAAAGGCAACCATTACGGACTGACTGATCTATCAACACATAGCTCAAACCACTGCACGGACTGCATCGTTTGGCACGCAGATAGTTATTATGACGTAAGCATGCGCTAAGAAAAGAAAGATTTTCCAGAATGTACACCCTAAGGGGATGAAATGGGGGTCCAAAGTTTGTATGGAGAAACCTACCATCACGCGAGCAAAGCCGCTAGCAGAAGCTAGTTACGTATCAAAGAGGAACAATTGTAGATTGTTCAATAAATAAATACTGAAATACGTATCTTTCTTTTTGTGTAATAAATAAAGTTCTATATTGCAGTCTCTAATGAAGCATATTAAATATTGAATGTAAGTAATAATTGGACTTCAGATTTCTGTACTGTATAGTCTTAGTCTGTAGTCTGTCACTGTACTTATTAAAATAAAATAAAATTACAATTCAATAAAATCGCGCTCTATCGCCTCGCATCGCGTCTTACTGTGACCTGATCCTAACACAGTGTTGCAGTAAATACAGTACATTGCAGCTATTTTTTATCGGGCTTTATTTTCATATCTTTACTGATAAGAAAGATTTTTATTGTTCCATTTGCAGTGTTTATTGTGTGTACTTCTAATCAACGATCTCTAATGTCTGGCGATACTTTGGATTGTTTCATTGAGTAGAGAGCGTTTTTTTTTTAATGCTCGAGGTTTGACTTTAGGAGGATTTTTTACTATATTTTTTTAATTTTATTTATCAAGGAAAACTAACAATTACAACTTATATGTGGTTGACAAAAGCGTATAATCTAGGTATATAAGTCAAAATCAAAAATCAAAATATTTATTTCAAATAGACCATTTACAGGCACTTTTGAATAGTCAAATGTCGGTCAGTCCAAAAAAAAGTGAAGCTGAATTGCAAGTTTCAAAGGTTAGATCTGTCTTTTCAATCATATTATGTGTCAGATATAATCTTGGTTACATATTTCTTGTTGTTTCTGAGATGACACATCTCAACTGACGGGACCCGTTCACGAGTATGACGCGTGCATCAGCCCAACTCAGCTCAACCATAACTAACTACGTTATCCACATGTTACAAATTCTAAATTGAAAGGAATAGCATGAGTATAACATTTACTAATTAATCATGCAAATGAATGATGATGATGGGATGCTCCAAGCAGCCCACGAAAATAATATTCTTAAGTTATTTGCATTTTGCAGGTCAGTATCAAGTTGTATGTTCATTAAAATATGTTTGGCGGGCACAACACTTATTTATGTACGGAATTGTAATCATTAAAATCATTACTACCATCCTCTCAATTCTCTCACGTCTTAGGGCTATATTTCACCGGGAAACATGGCGGCGCGACCAGTCGCCGCTACTAACAAAACGACAAGCTCAGACGTGTGCACTTAAGGTCCATTTTGTTACTGTCTCAGTGTAGTGCAGCGACTCTGGTATGCGGACACGATGGAGGCGCAACTGGTCGCGCCGCCATGGTGTCCCGGTGAAATATTGCCCGAATAGGATAAAACGAATTGAGAGGGTTATTTTTCAGTCCAAGAATATAAACCTATAACATTAACCTTTTAACATAAATACACAAACACTCGCGTTTATTCCGCCATGGTCGCACATCCACGACTAAATACTCCATCTTGCCAGCTCTTCTGACACTTGTGGGTATTGAAGAGCTAAACGAGATGGAGTACCCAGTTGCAAACACATGACACTGGCTAATAAGAAACGAAAACACTCGTTGGAGCAATCAGACGCGAGCAGTTAAAGGGTTCATAAAACATTACCAAAAGCTTGCTCACCTCAAGTCCCGGATTATAGTAGCCGCTAAGGTACTTATCGCTGATGCTGACGAGGCACCAGAATGCCTGCACGGCTGGCATGTGCATCAACAGGAAGGCAGCAACGGGTGCCTGTGCTTGGAAGTAGCCCACCTTCGGGTTCAGCACCGAGTAGGCTTTTAGCACGGAGAATAGTTCTTGTTGGCTGTAATTGAAATGATAAGAAATGTTATTGAATAATGTTGAATGTCAAAACACTTGATCGATTTTGAAGTTTTTATCCCAATTAAAATTGTAAAATAAATCTGTAGAAAAGTCTCAGGTATGTGTGCATCATGTAAAATATACGAAATCGACGTAGATAACTTCGATACATTAAAATTGTGCGTAACTTGATATTACTTAAACTTTGTTTCATCGAAATCGGTTGACTATATCGTAAGATACATGAATTTAAAGTGTTCAAGAAGTTAAATATTACACAAGCAATGACTGTTACGAGGGTAGTATAAATATGTTTAAAAAATAATTTAATTGATAATAAGAGTGAGAGTCGGTGGACCCCAGACCTTCAGATAAAAGGTTTTTTAAAAGCTCACGCTCGTACGGCTGAACGGAATTGGATGAAATTTGACACACGGGGAGCCCATGTTCTAGAATAGCATATAGGATACTTTTATGGACATACTTGTATGATCGCTTGGGACAATTTTCTACTTTCTCCTAGGCGTTGCAACTGACAGCAGCTAATTAGCATGCAGCAGTAATATTATAAATTAATAACAATTTTACGAGTTCAGGAATTCCCAGTACAATATTTAAACTCACAAACAACTGCTAATAAACCTAAATAAAAAAACCATTCGTTTATTTGCATAACACCGCAACAATACTTCGATACGTCATTCGCATGACGTGACGAATGCGATAAGTTTTAGTTAGTCACTAAATAACTGTGGACAGTCCCTGACCACAAGAGCCACAGGGCCATTGAGCGATAGCATTGACAGTTAATTACGACGAGTTTGAACAATGTAGTTTTGCATCATCATCAACACTATATCAGCCAAGAGCTGACTACTGAGAGTGAGTGAGCTGTAATCCACTACTGCGGATTGGTAGATGTGACCTATCTTAAATTTTTTTAAGGTTTGGTATCTACTCGAAGGATGCTAACGGTATCCCTCCGCTGTCTGTCCTTCCGTCTGTATGTATGTCCACCCGTCTGTCAGCCCTGCGTTCAAAAATAACCAGAGTAGGATAGAGTCGTTATTCCAAACATTCAAAAATGCTTCGAGTTGCAACCCAGGGTTGTTCTTTTATAACTCGAGCTACTCTAGAGTTAACTCGACTAACTCTAACTCCGAGCAGGGTAGGTTGATGTAATCGGCCATAAATGACACTTGCTTAACATTGACAGCTGATGAACTCAACGTTCGCATTCAAAAATGCGAGTGTAGAGTATCTACTCTGACGACGTCATTAGAGTTAACTCTAACCACAAAATTTGAACGCAGGACAGTGGGCTGTATGTCATACACCGTATTAAGAGTTAAGTAATGTACATTTATGCCGCATGCCGCTACAACAATAAATAAAAATATAAAGAAACATTATTTTTTCGGTGTTTTTACTCGATTTTAATATTGTAGTACTTTACCCTGGCGACACGCACAGAACAGTCATAATTATTATTATTATAATTTATTATTATTATAATACCACGCAATTTTTTAATGGCCGTCATCCATTAAAAAATTGCGTGGTTCTAATCGAAACGTCATTCCATTTTCGATTACGCGTGTCGCATGTGCAAGAAAGGGATGGAAATAGGAATGCAACAATCAAGCGAAAAAATGAATCAGCATAACCAAGACCCATAATAAACCAAACGCGAACAAAACCGCACACAAAAAACAATAAATAACAGTTGACTAATTAATTACAAAACAAATAACCAGGCGATTAGTTAATTAATGGAAATACTAATGAATCTATTAATTGCAAGAACCGCTTAGCGAGTCGTTACCTAATTAACTGGTTACTACAGTGAACAGTTGGAACTATTTTTTTTTCCGTCGGGAAATCATCAAATAACCCGTTCCCGCTCTGGATGAAGCGAGAGGGAGTGTCAGAGTTTTACTGACTAAATCCATATGTTCCGTTCTTTTTCTTTGCGTTCCAGGGCCAGGGTAACTTTTTCAAACAGTTCCATAATACAGGCAATACTTGGACTACCTTTTTTAGGGTTCCGTAGCCAAATGGCAAAAAACGGAACCCTTATAGATTCGTCATGTGTCTGTCTGTCCGACCGTATGTCACAGCCACTTTTTTCCGAAACTATAAGAGCTATACTGTTTAAATTTGTTAAGTAGATGTATTCTGTGAACCGCATTAAGATTTTCACAAAAAATAGAAAAAAAAAACAATAAATTTTGGGGATTCCCCATACTTAGAACTGAAACTCAAAATTGTCCCCCTCCCCCCCCCCCCGTAACTTCTAAAATAAGAGAATGATAAAACTAAAAAATATATATGATGTACATTACATTATAAACTTCCACCGAAAATTGGTTTAAAAGAGATCTAGTAAGTAGTTTTTTTTAATAAGTCATAAATCGTAAACCGCAATTTACCTTTAAGTTTGTACGGAACCCTCAGTGCGCAAGTCCGACTCGCACTTACCCACTTTTTTTTTTGAGGTGAAAAATAATCCAATGATTTCGTCCGCTTTAAGGTGTAGCGAGAGGGTGTGTCAGACTTTTACTGACTAAAACCACACCTGTGTCCTTCAGTTGCACTTTGCATTCTAAAACCAGTTTCTGTTTCAGAAATTCCCCATAACCTAGCGGGTATCGGCCCTGCTGGGCCCCTACGGTTTTGCTGACATGTCTGTGAGGCGCGCGTCGAGCACTACGCACCGTCGACGACTCGGGCTCGGTTTTTACCGGACAGGCGGACGGCGAGCTACCCATTGCTCGTCGTTTCCGCAAGCCCGCGATACTTGGACTTCCTGTAGATACAATCTAAATATTTTTAGCCTTTGTTGTCGATTGCATTGTAATTGATTCCTAACAAACAAACGCAAGACAAAAGGCATTACTAATAATATTAATATTATGTTATCAGTTGAGCCATTCTTTTAAATCTGATGAGATGTGAAGAGGAGTACCGTAGAAGTCTAAAACAATGGTCAACCAGGAGTCAGAACTGGTAGTGGTTTTAAGCAGTTCCATGTGAAATACCAATAATAATATTTACATCATTGGTTTTATTGGACGGGCAATTATTGACGGTACGGTTGGCGCAGTCATTAGACCTATTGGCTGCTACGCTGTCTATGGAGTGTTCGATTCTAGCGCGGGACAAATCGCTCAATCGGAGCGACAGTGAATAAATGCTATTGAAATCGTTATCAAGTTGTGTCACTGTCGTCGCACCAAATGAGCGAAATATTTGTAAGACCTACAGGTTCATTCTGTGTATGAGTTTATATTTTAATGAACGCATCCAAAATACAGGAGTAACTTTCCTAGACTAACAGCATCCCATCTCTTCCCGTGGTTGTCGTAAGAGGCGGCTAAGGGACATATCAGAGAATGGGCAACAGCTTTCTTTGTGCATTACATATATCCTCGCAGCGAAACACGACGCCGTCACTTCGTGTACAATAGTGCAAAGAAGAAAAATAGATTAGTTATTGTCTGTTGTTAATATGTATTAGTTTATTATATTTGAGATTATTCTATGTATTCTGTCTATGGGCCTTAGTTGCCTGAAAATAAAGAACTATTATTATTATTACAACAACCACACTGCGATCGCCAACCCGTCTGCCAAGCGTGGCGATTATGGCAAACCCCCTCCAAAAATGAAAACCAAAACAAAAAAATGTGTGCCCGGCAACCCGTCCACCCTGGTAGCGGTTAAGGGCACGGCGAGGCAAAGACAGATGACCTGGTAAGGGTTGCGGGAATCCGATGGATGCGAGACGCACAGGACCGTTCAACAGTGGACCTATGTCCAACAGTGGACGCTTTTCGGCTGAAATGATGACGATGATGACCTTTCCTAGTGTCAAAGTTTTTTTTTTAAATAGAATAAAAATTCAACTTGGCTACCGTACTACACGGATTTTAATCCGAATTTGAACGCTCTAATACTCGTACCATTCAGATCTCAAAACAAAGTATTGGGCAACTAAGTTGTTGCATGAAATTATTTCTGTGATGCTGTCAAGCGTGGAAAAAACAACAACTTTCAATCATTATAGTGGCCTATATCCAACAGTGACCCATTACAAAACATGAACTGATCATACCGATGATGACACACGACATAATTCACGTCTGTTACATATAAAAAGGCAACGTGAAGATGGTTTTAGATCATTAAAAAAACCGGCAATGTGCGAGTGAGACTCGTACATAAATTGTTCCATACCATTATCTATACAACATTAGACACCATATTATAAACTTTTAAGTATTTGTTGTTATAGTGGCAACAGAAATACATCATTTGCGAAAATTTCAGACAAACTGACAATGGGGTCTTAGTATTATGGTCCTGTTTTTACCCTTTAGGAACGGAACTCTAAAATAAATAAAAAAGCAAAGGAGGAGGGTTGATAAGACGCATTTTTCGCCCATCACACACTCAAAAAATAAAAGTTTCTGTTTCCGACTATTTTTAAATGCATTTGTATAGCTAAAGATATACGTATTTTTTTATTCAGTGACATTTATGCGATTAATAACATTGTGTGATACAGAGATTAGCAAAATTGAAAAACTGGATTCTGATTAAACTTTTTTCGTTCATGATTCGTAACAAAAAATATTATTTAAAAAATTTCTTGTTTTGGTCACCCTAGCCCGATTTTTCGATTTGACAGGTATAACGTAAAAACATGGCGTAAAAATCGATCCTATTCTTATTTAGAACGCATTGTATCCGCTTGTTTGATAATAAAACATCTCTTAGTTGTGTAACTCAAAATGGCAATTGTCCAAGTTCATAATGTGTTGATGCACTTGGCAACTGAATAAGATGAGAGTGTAAACAAACAATCATACATAGAGCACGGAGAAGTATGACGCTAGTACAGGCGGCGCTAGCAACACTTTCTATACCACAGACGTTTAGATAATGCCCTAACCTGGGTACCTTTTATAATGTCTTAAAGTACTAATGGTTCTAGAGCTGTGTGAGAGAGAAAGACGACGTTATACAGGACACAGCGTTATCCCTTTTTGACAACGATATTATAATGCTAATAAGTATTAGTACAACCCTAGATATGAAATGAATACGTAGTAAAGTGTGAGTATAAAGCGGTCATTCGACTGCTACTCAGCCTTTTCTATAATTCAGATTAAGCTACTTGTTAAGCTTGCTGTGACATCTTCGTCACTATGACCTACGGAAAAGAGGCAGGTATTGGTCGCAGATTCCCTTATTCTCTTTCAACACAGGGGTAAATATGATTAAGAGTATTGCTCAAACAATTCTTTTCACTCTACGTTTGTTCCAAACAAACCAAGTGCACTGTGACTCCAGTGCACAATGATGACGTATAGAAATATGACGTATATATGACTGCTTTGAATATCAACAATGACAGAAGTAGTTCGTTCACCGTTTTCTGGGCCTATAAATCTTAGTTCTAGGTGTTGCTACCCCTCTCCGGAATTGTTCGAAAGTTTACGGTACCTCTGACACGCAAAGGCCACCAAAAAAAAACCACAGATTTTAGTCAGTAATAGTCGCTTCACGAGTGGAAGAAGTTATTTGATGATTTCCTACCTCGATAAAATGGTAACCAACGGAATCCTATTTCTAAGACTCTAAAAAAAGGTGCCGCTGTCCCAAGAATGTCGGGTGCGACGATTCTGTGTTCTGTGCAAACAATCATATTAATTGTTTCTATCTGTCGTAAAAATGAAAACCATCTGTTGTTGTTTTGTTGTGATGTGTGTTGTTGTGTTGTTTTGATTACGCGGTTGTTGTTATTAAATGGACGTTGCTTTGGACTGTTGTCGGAAACATAATTTTGTTAAGAATTAAAGTGAGCAGGTGATTATTTTCTCTGATGAAGTGAAACGAACGTTCTATAATGTTCGTATACCGCCGCGCACTGCGCGCTAAGAAACGGAGGACAGTACAGAAAACCAAAGAGACAAATTAATAAAACCATTGTTCATAAATAACATGCTAATTTTTCATTCATAAAATAATTATCACTCACCCAAGCCCCTCCTCCCGTATAAACATCTCATGGTACGGGAACTGGCGATGCAGGTCCTTCCTGATGTCCTCCATGCACTTAGGATCGCCAGGCGCCTGCAACAACTCTTCGTATTCGTTCGGGTGCTTCTCCAGAAGCAGCTGTCCACCGCACAGGTACAGCCAGGCTTTTGGGCGCACTGATGCTGGTATTCCTAGAGAGATAGTGACGGTAACCGTGAACACAATAAGACTGAGTAGTTTAAAGGACTTATATTCTAGATTTATCGAAAAAAATCGACCTTTTTATGTGTTATGTGTTCAAATTGGTTAATACATTTAAAAAAAAACTTTTTAGAGCGAGTTTGATTTTAAAATGGAAACACATTTAGGGTCGCTGCACACGAACTCCGGCCACAACCACAAAATTCTGCCACAGGCATATATTTCCTTCAGTTTTCATACATTTTACATGGACACGCCGCCGGTGGCCGCCACACCCTTTAAATCTGCACGCTTCTTGTGGCTCACACGCACCGACCACTAAACGCTGACACAAAACGCCACCACACGCCAATCGCGCATTTAAACATCCTTCATCAGAGTCCATTATGATATTGCGCACATGGGTTAAAAAAATCTGCTACCTTCGTGGCCGCTTCGCTTCTAGCTTCAGGTAGCGGCGTTTGTGGCTGTCATGTGTGGCCCATCTATGGCGACCCTTAGTATTACGTATGTAAGTCTTGTGTGGCTGAAATACTGGCGAGATGTAAGTTTGTAAATATAACATTAAGCTTATCGAAGACGCATTACCATGCCGAAATTCTTAACAAGACCATCATCTATCTACCTATGTCTGAAGTTACTTGGGTCGGCCGTGGAGGCAACAGGTTTTCTTCTTTTCTTAGCAACTGATGCTATAATTTTTTCATATTATAACGCACACATCTTTTCTTTGACTTCCTTCTCCATAGATACAGCCACATTTAAATGCATCAGTCTTTTCATCATACACATTTTATTCTTCCTTCTTAACAAGACCAAAAGAAGTAATATCTATAAAAGTAATTTGTTTCCTTATCCGTACCCACTACCCACCTTTTCGACACCTCTCCCGGACCTTCTTGTAGTTCTTGCTCATGAACGCCTCCCAGTTGTTGAGCATGCGCAGCCATTTTTGTTCCCGCTTCAGTATTGTGCTCGGCGATACAGTCCTTTTGCTGAAACAAGAAAAATCTGCAGTTAATATATGTATTATTTTCTCTTAATCACTTTCGATAGAGTTTTTAAATCATTGGTTTGAAGACTTCAATGTCAGACCACTCCCAGATTTTTTATACTTTAACCGCTTGCGTCAAATTGGTCTGACGAGTATTTACGTGTCCTATTCGCCAGGGTCGTGTGTTTGTGACTAGGTACACCATCTCAAATTATAAGCATGCATTTAGATCATGATATTTCGGTTGGATGTTCGTCTACTTTCCGATTTATTAGGCATAAACGATAACATGCTATCATGTCAATTTTTTATACAGGCATCCTTGAATCAGACTTGAATCGCCTAATCCGACTACGATCTTAGGGCTGAATTCACCACTATAACTGATCGCGTTTTAACGTTTGGCTCGCATAATCGCGTTTAGCCACTGTCACTAGTGTGTAGTTTTATTGGTGAATTCCGCCCTAAGTCCCATCAATCTAATTTGGCGTTCACAAGACTTTTCTTATAAATACCAGCAGTCCCCGTATCACTTTTCAATCAATGAATCGCTCCATTGGTCTTGTGCAATCATTATCACTATACCTAGTCACTCAATCTATATTGTTACTTAACTCAGACGTAACATTGTCCAGTTTATTGTTAAGTGCTCCGATAAAACGAAGATAACTGAATTATGAATCTATTGAGTCAAGATTAAGCTCCCAGTTTGTCTAATCAGAAGTACTCTTGTGCTTGTGCTATCAATAGTTCACTTGGTAACTCGTATTAATTAATTATCTTTGGCTATCTAGTCTATAATAACAACTAGATTCTGTACTGTAGGTAGGTTTCTCCATACACACACACACACAAACTTTGGAACCCCGTTCCAACCTCTTAGGGGTTTAAAATTTTCGAAATTCCTCTGTTAGTGCTCGCCTACGTCATGAAAGACCTTGTGCAAAATTTCAGGCTCCTCCTAGTCGCAGCAGTTTCGGCTGTACGTTGATATGTCAGTTAGTCAGTTTCTCCTTTTATAGATTGTTTAATTAATTGTTAGGTTTTACAGGTAAACTAAACATAATAACTAATATTCGAATTACACATTTCGCAAACGCTTCATGGTCAGTAAAATGAGTATTTCACGGAAATTAAAAACATTTTAAAAAGTATGTATGTAAGTAGTGGAATTTTCAAATATGCCAGTCATCCAGTCGCATGCTGGCAGGCAAGAATCCAATATAGCCATAAAGGAAATAAAAAAAGCACGTTCATAGTCGACGGGCGTCGGAATTAGTTGTGGCATGAAACGCCGGACGCGCATTTTTTACGTCGACATTCAATCTCCGCAGCTATGGAAAGAATTTTTTAAAGAAACTTTTCAAGAATTACGTACAATCTTAGGTTGATATTTTGAAGGTTTCTGTAATTTTTTATTCAGAATGATTTAAAGTGTGTACAAGTTTGATGATACAATTGTGTTGCCTAGATAGGTGTGACTTCAGTACAAAGGCAAGTAAAAAAATATCATAAGCTCTCATCATGGCCTCATCTGTGGTCTAGATAAGTGTACAAAATTAATAAAAAATATAGTGTCCGTGTATGAAGTATGTGATTTGGACTTAAGCCGTTTATATTAGATAGAGTGAAGCATTCAAATAAAGGTGTCAAAAAAAGTAGACATTGGGACCGCATGAGTTAAGAACATCTTCTTAGACATACGACCATGTAAAGCCATCAAAGTGGGAGGGTAGTTTCAAGTTAAGCCATTATTAACCAATGTCACAAGTTGAGACACTTGACTATGCATTAGCCACGCAATCCAATTAGGCGATGTACTACATAATTTGCTAATTACAACACCTAATGAGGAGTTATTTCCAGTCAAGAAATTGAATATGTCCTTGTTTTATTTATTTCTTGGTTAGTGTGCATACTAACTGTTAAAAAGAACCAGCTAGACATAAACTAGTGCTTGAGTGTGATTCCACCTGATGGTAAGCAGTGATGCAATCGTTGATGGTGAGGCGCACTAGTTTATTAAGAGCCTATTCACTCTAGCTTTGAAGACACTTAAATTAAAATTGGACGGGAAGATTGCAGCAGGCATATTGCTCCAGTTAATTCTCAGAATTATTGCAGTTTCATGATTGAGGTTCAAATTTTGCAGACGACGTTGCTTGAATCTCGGTTTCCGCTGCTCAAATTAACGAATTCTAATATTTTGTATTTTCAAAGAACTTTTACACTCGCGTCTTACGTCGGTAAGCTGTCGAAAACGCCTCTAAGTTTCCTACATTTTGACAAGTTTTTGATATTGATTGTCGCTAAGATGCGACTGGATTTTGAACGTATTATAATTCAAGATTTGGCCTTCTGAATAATATTGAAGGAAATTTCAGTTGTATGTTTGAATCATTCATCTGCCCGAATATGAATGTAGAAAATATTGTTGAATTTGTAGCGGCAGCATCTATGCTACTACATACATCATGTCCCTAGCCTTTTCCCAAATAACCGACCCCAAGGTCGGCTTCCAGTCTAACCGGATGCGGCTGAATACTCGTGTTTTACATGGACCGACTGCCAATCAGTCCTCTACAACCCAATTACTGGGCAACAAGGTAGGCTACTCTCGGAGAATTTCTGAAAGGGAAACCCGTAGTCCTGGAACGCAAGGGGTAATTGAAGGATACAGGTGTGGTTTTAGTCAGTAAAAGTCTGACACGCCCTCCCGCTCCACCCAGAGCGCGAGAAGTCATTTTGATGATTTCTCACCTTAAAAAAAAAGGTAGGCTACTCTCCTTGGATAGACTGATGATCAGCCCTTCCATGCCAACAAACGATCAATTTTTGTTGTTTTGTTCGTCTTATTTTTATAAGACTCTAATGACTTCTCCCACTCTAGGGCGAAGCCTGTCAGACTTACTGACTAAAACCACACCTATGTTCCGCTGCCCTTTGCGTTCTAGGACCACGGGTTACCTTTTCAGAAGCCATCCCATGGCCCTAGAAGGTATCGGCCCTGCTGGGGCCCCACGGTTTTGCTGAGATCTCTTTGAGGCGCGCCTGGCACTGTCTACGACTTGGGCTCCCCTAACCAAGTTACAACCATTCCGTTTCGATTCTCTTTTCGTTGATCACCTCGAGTCGGCTGGGACGTTGCATCCATTTCCTTCGCTAACTTTATTGCATCGCAGAAGGAGGTAAACATCAAACCTATACGTACAAAACGTTTTGAGAACACAGTTATTATGCTTACAGCTAAGGAGTGGAATTCCCCAGAGTCTATGTTTCCTGATAGCTACCTACTTAGGGGTTTTTAAGAGATAAAATGTTACCCAGGCAAGCGAGCTCCATCACCATCCACATTATCGCTTACCATCAGGTGGTACTACTATATTTAAAAAATAAAAATTTTCGCTTCCCTTTCCCTGTCGCTTCGGATCATGGCCTGATAACGGCCCTTATCGGGCGGGAGAGGAAGCCACAGAGGTCAGATAAAACACTGGTACTCCGGCAAGACAGAATGCCGACCCTAACATGATGATTAAAATGCAAGATAGATTTATTAATATTAATACATATAAAGCATAATCAGCCTTTTTTTAATGTTCCCACTGCTGGGACTCAGGCCTCCTCTCTAGAAGAGAGAATTGGCCGTAATCCACCACGCGAGCCCAGTGCGGGTTGGTGGATGTCACATGTCTTCGAATTTTTGGTTCTAGGACATACCGGTTTCCTCACGATGTTTTCCTTCGCCGTTTTAAGAGCAGTGGTGATGAAATAAATTACACAAAGTAATGTGCCCGGCTGGGTTTGAATCCGCAACCTACAACTAGTAACTCGGGGACCGTTACCACTCGGCCACCACTGCTCTCTTAATATTAATAGCAGTCATGAAAATAATACATCAGTAACTTATCTTTGTAGTTTAAACACTGAAATTAACAACAATTTAAAATGAGCGCCGTATCTTTACAGTATGATTTATCAAAATGGAACAGTGAGGTGGTGATGGTTTATCAACTAGGCCATTTTAGAACAACAACATTTAGTTAAGTACAATGTACATTTTTATGATGGTCTGAAAATAGTAAATCACACTAACAATAATATTATAAAGGCGAAAGTTTGTGAGTGTGTATGTTTGTTACCTTTTTACGTTCAAACGGCTAAACGGATTTGGATGAAATTTAGCACACGGGATACCAAGTCCTTTAGTATAACATAGGATTTTTTTTAATTCCTTTATATTCTGGGTATATATTCCCTTGAGACCATTTTCTATTTTTACGTGGCAGCTAAGAAAGGAAAGATTTGAACTTTTGTTTGTTTGTATGTTACGATTTAACTCAAAAACTACACAACCGATTTTAAAAATTCTTTCACTATTTGAAAGGTACATCTTCATCGAGTAACATAGGCCTGTATTGTATTTAAAAAAAATAGAGATCTTTATCTCTCACTGACAGACTGATTGACGGACGGACGGACAGCGGAGGTTTTGTAATAGGGTCCCATTGGCACCCTTCGGGTACGGATCCCTAAAAAAGCAGTGCAGCTATCAAATTAGGACCTCATCCATCAAAATGATTGATTGTTCAATCGCAACTTAGTTCGCAATTTATAAAAGTCTGTATTACAGACATGCGGATTGATAGTAATAAATCTGTAATTTTTCATTAATTTATAGCTATGATAGTTCCTACTGTGTATTTATAGCGTGAAACCACGCTATCCCGGCGTCGAATCGTGATAAAAACTTATCATTGTATCAAAGCGGTTGATAACTGATAAGGAAACTAGGGCTTTTTATTTGTTGTTGTGAAAGTGCAGATTTTGATAGAAATATAGATAAAACATTTATTTGTTGCAACATAAAACATACACCAAAGCACATAGAAACTTAAAAAAAAAAAAAACTAAGCACCAGTAATAGGTAAATAATAACAAAAAATAAAATAAAAAATTAAAAAAGTGACATAGGATGAGTACTTTTTGGTTCAAGAACTGATTTACTGCCTAAATAAAACTAAAACTAACGAAATACCTAGCTTTCACAATTCGTGATTCTTCACAAATTAATCTAAATCTTATTACATATCTCCTTTGAAGCTTCGTTTGATGCGAAATGTTCATGTAAACCGTTGGAACGTACAAAAACAACTATATAATAAGATATATAGTGTTTTTGTACATTGCGTAGTACTTAGGTACTACCTACGGATACACGAGTTTCCCCACAAACAGGCAGACTGGAGAAAATGGCCCTAAATAGCTTTCTGTAATAATTTTTCAAGTCACATTGCTCACAGAACAGATGGGGACGAAAGATTCTGGAGTGTTGACCACATACCGAGTGAGGGTCGCGGAAATCCGATGGATGCGAGACGCACAGGACCGGTCATTATGGCGACACTTGGAGGAGGCCTATATCCAACAATGGAAGTCTTTCGGCTAAAATGATGATGATGGTAATAATGATTTTATTTGAATAATTTAAATCAAAATACACTTCAAGTTCCATCAGCTTATGTGAACTATTCTCTCAATCGTTCAACTTACTCGTAATCTTATCTTTTCTTCGTATCGATAGTCATACAGACTACTACAGTAAAATTGTGGCCTAAAAGTTACCCCCTTCCGCATATCCGGTAGTTTTTACTACAGTAAAATAGTGGCCTAAAAGTTACCCCCTTCCGGATCTCCGGTAGTTTTTGCTACAGTAAAATTGTGGCCTAAAAGTTACCCCCTACCGCATATCCGGTAGTTTTTACTACAGTAAAATAGTGGCCTAAAAGTTACCCCCTTCCGGATCTCCGGTAGTTTTTACTACAGTAAAATTGTGGCCTAAAAGTTACCCCCTTCCGCATATCCGGTAGTTTTTACTACAGTAAAATAGTGGCCTAAAAGTTACCCCCTTCCGGATCTCCGGTAGTTTTTACTACAGTAAAATTGTGGCCTAAAAGTTACCCCCTTCCGCATCTCCGGTAGTTTTTACTACAGTAAAATTGTTGGGCACGCCACAATTATGGCGGTAAGTCCCCTCTTTGAGGCGTGGTTGGAAAGACCTCACGGCGTCCTCACCTACCGTATGACGCAGGTTCTCACCGAACACGGTAAGTTCGGGAAGTTCCTGCACCGGATTCGTGCGGAAACGACGCCCGGGTGTCGCCACTGTGTGGACCGCCCGGAGGACACGGTGGAGCATACGGTGGAGGTGTGCCCCGCTTGGGCAGAGCAACGCCGTGTCCTCGTGGGGGCGATCGGCGGCGGCGATCTCTCGCGTCGGGCCTTGGTACAGGCCATGGTCCGTAGCGAGGAGGAGTGGCAGGCGGTCGCTTCCTTCTGCGAAGCAGTAATGCTAGCAAAGGAGGCGGCTGATCGCGTGAGGCAACGGTCCTCACGCCCAAATCGCCGCCGGGATTCCGATCCCGATTTCCGGCCAACGTAGGCGCGGGCTTGCGGACGGCGAGCAATGGGTAGCCCGCCGTCCGACCGTCCGGTAACCGTCCGGACCGAGCCCAAGTCGTCGACGGCGCGTATTGTTCCACGCGCGCCTCAGGGAGATGTCAGCAAATCGTAGGGGCCCAGCAGGGTCGAAGCCTACTGGGGCCATGGGTAGTGTGAAAACGAAACCCGGGGTCCTGGGACGAAGGCAACGAAGGAACAGGAGTGGGTTTTTAGTCAGTAAAAGTCTGACACTATCTCCCGCCCCACCCAAGGGCGGGAGATGTCATAAGATGATTTTCCCACCGAAAAAAAAAAAAAAAACAGTAAAATTGTGACCTAAAAGTTACCCCCTTTCGCATCTCCGGTAGTTTTTACTACAGTAAAATAGTGGCCTAAAAGTTACCCCCTTCCGCATCTCCGGTAGTTTTTACTACAGTAAAATTGTGGCCTAAAAGTTACCCCCTCATGCTTTAATTGGTTTTGCGGCACAAGCACAGCACAAAAGCAGTTAAGTAAGAGGCAATCTATGATCCAATTCCACACATTTCCCACTTCAACAAATTGACGTTAGAAGATCCATCTGAAACTAGAAGCGCGGGGGTCCCTTTGACCCATTCCTACGTTCTTCCTGCTCTAGTTTTATTATACGTAGAATCATAATAAAAATATTGTATTATCAGTTACCAGTTTAATTTGTGTATCATATCTCCATATTACTGTAACAGAAATAAAATGGTCAAAATTCACATTGATATTCCGCGCTTCTAGTTTTAATCTAAATAATTTTTAGCATAAGATTTTAATTTACGCAGGAGACATTAACGTTAAATATTCTTTAAGCAACACGTGCCTTAGTGCAGTTTTAATTACCCACCAGCCTTGAACAGAGGTCGGTAAACTGATGGTATTTGACCTCTCCATTACTTGTGAAATTGCATTCGCTTTGCATAAGTGGGAAGATAGATATTATGATAATTACATTTTTTCACGCCTGTGGGCAGCCAAGCGGACGAAGGAGGAAGGGTTTTGAAATGCCTGTGTGTATGATAAGCTGTCTAAATATTTTTTTTTAGTTTGAAGTAGAGAGTCAACTGATATCATAATTTTGTTGGAATTCTAATGGATTTAAGGATTTAATTATTCCAGGCTGGACACAAGTGTGGATCCGCAAATAAGATGAGGCTCTAGGAACTGTGAACTCCTTCAATTCTCGTTACGTACGTGAATAGACAAAACCACTACTGTGCTTATTTGCAGTGCAACACTGCTTTGTTTGAGGTGGAAAATCATAGAATATCTCCTCGCTCTGGGAGCGAGAGCGAGTGTCAGACTTTGACTGATTAAAACCCACTTACGTCCTTTCAGTTGCCCTTTGCGTTCCAGAGCCACAGTATTTCTTTCGAACAACCTCGCAGCCCTAGCGGACTCCGTCCATTTTTCTGACATCTCTTTGAGGTAGCAGTTCAACATTCTAAAGAGAACTATCAACCAACATCAATAACACTGCTACCCAAATAGAATATATTGTTATATATTCTGTTTCAGCTAAAAAAAAGACTGAAGGTTACAATAAAATCTAAACAAATAAAAAAAATGTTGCTTGATCCTCGATACATCACAATCACCAACACTGTCCAGTTCTCCTAGGTATTCACTGATAGCTTCGTCAATGTTTCAATGGCCTTATCAAAGACACTGCATGATGTCATTCTGTTACGCGATACATCGACCGAGTTCTGTGCCTGGGATCGCTAAATGATGACTAAGATGTACTAGATGCTATATATTTTAACCAGGGAAGTAGATTCTAGTAGGAGGAACCTTGGAAACAACTTGGTGAAGACATAAATGTACAGGATACATTTGGAGAAGATGAACTTGGAAAAGTGCAAGATACTGCGGAAGTCGATTCCAGTTGGAAACGATCTATACTTTGAGTCAGTGAAAAAAACGCATATGGAAACTACTTAATGAAGACAAAACTTTACATAGAAGTCATTGTAGTCAATGAAGTAGACAAGCTTGCAGAAGGATAGGAAGAAGATCCTAGTAGGAGAATAGTTGGACTTGGAGACAATGAAGAAGATGAACTTGGAGCAAGATGTAAATTTAGTAGTAACCATTTTCCAATATCTAAAAATATCAAACTTCAACTGCAAATTAAATGCACAAGGGAAGTACTTAATCGTATGTAAGTGCCTCAGATACTAGAATTACTCGCATAACAACCGTTGACCAAAATTTCACCAATTTCAAAAAAACTCATAAAAACAAAAACTAGAACAAAACATTATGACTCCGAATCCGGCGTCGGAAACAATAATGGACCAATAATAACAGCAGTACGTATGATTCAGTTGTGCAAAGTAATCGAAGGCCGAAGCGTTACGACACGCTATGCCGGTGTTTCAAGCTCAATAAACTCTGTGACAGGCCACAGCGTTACGTCTGCTGTTGCCAATAATATAGTTGGAAGAGGAAAATCCTATCCTATTAATAATATAAATATGTATATACGGATTTTTGTAAAAATGTGAATCAATCACGCCTCAGTCATATAACGAGTGAAATTTGGAACAGGGTAGACCATGTGATCTGGATGGGTCATGGGTTTTTATACCAGTAGGGCGTTCCAATCCGATAACTTTCAACTTCAACGCGGGCGAAGCCGCAGGCAAAAGCTAGTTAGACATAATGGGTACATATTTGAGGCTCGCTGTCAGCTAGTTAAAAGAATCCATAGCCGAAAAATTTATAGACGTCGGAATATTTCGAATTTAAACATATTTTTCAAAGAAAACAATACACGCTGGCCTGACATTGAAACAGAAGTCTCCAAACAAAAATCATTGATAATACTTCGTGTTTATCTTGAATATAGAAAATAATAAGATTAGATTTTGATTTACACAAACAGTATGAAAACTACCAGCAAATAACACCGTTTTTAAATTGACCTCAGTCCAGCAGTAGGATACTACTGCTGGACTGAGGTCAATTTTGACCTCCGCTCCGCGTTCCGCGTTTTTTCGCTCTGAATTTTGCTTTCTCTGGCCAATCCGTCCGGAACGAGTCTTAATTTATAGAAGTCCAATAAACTAACAAAAATGAAACTAACGACTCGAAAGTCCCATAAAACCTGAACTACACATTGCGAAATCCGAGTATACTCGTAACATTACCATTAGTCTCGTATGGCACGTAATCAGTGCAATGGGGTTCATTACACCAGCACCTATTGTTATGGCGACCGAACCACTTTCAGCACATCTTTGTGAGCATTCCTTTTCATTTTGCAGCTGGGATTATGCAAGCATTTTCTTGTCGCGCGAAGTATGGTGCTGAGTCTTTCTCAGCCATTGCACTTGTTTAAGATGACATAAGTTTCTGTTAAACGAGGAAGTGTTGTTTATAGAATTACTGACTCCTTTACAGCTATTTTGGGATGTCCCCACTCGTTTTCAACATAGTTCGTTAACGAATTAGTACGCCAAACTTAAATAGCTTCTTGGTGCTTCCGAAAGGCAGTGTGCGTCCTCTTTGAGATCTTAAGCTTTGGAAGTCTCCACGCAAAGGTTATTACAGTCTTAAAGTTTTCTTCTAACTTTGTCAAAATACGGGCTTTGGGAATCTCACGTACATGTAGCAACAGTGTCTGGCGACACATATGTGTAACAATACATAGCTCTCATGTCTCATTCGAGTACAACGTGTGTTATTGTGTAATGGGGGCCCCGGGTCGCAATATGAATGACATTCGTAACTTATTTGAATTACATTTAGCTGTTTTTAACTTGATTGCAATGTTTCACGATTACTCTCGTTTAGTTAACATCTTTCTTTTCGATCTGCGTGACTCGCAAAGGGTTGTAATTATGAGACATGATATATTTGCCAACAGTTTTTCTACGTATTTTTCTCGTCATTCTTTATATGTTCTCATTTTCTTAGTAAAGGGGGTAGCTAATTGATGCAGCTGTCTATACCTACCGCGTAGTTCTGCTGTTTTTCTTTTCAATAACTTCACGATGTCTGCATGAAAGACATGTCCAAATCTGGACATACAATACATACAAATGCATTAAAAATGAAGTAACACAGTTATTCAGCTGTGTCGTAATCGGCATAATAAGCATCATTACACCTGCTATTTGGCTGCTACGGTCCGCGACCACGCAGGTCCAAATCTGATTGTATGTATCCGTTAGGAAGTAGTAAATTATGATATTTTAAGCTGGATTTATCCAGATGCCCCATTCAAACGATGTAAGATTCTTGCCTGTATCACAATAAAATATGATCAACAAAGTAATGACGTGCATCGTCCCCGTGTTTAGAGTTTAGACTGTGCGACTTGGGCAGCAGGATTATTCGAAAGAGTTACCGTGGCCCTGGAACGCAAAGGGCATCTGGAGGAATACAGGTGGTTTTGGTCAGTAAAACTCTTGACACTCCCACCTAAAAAAAACTGCAACAGCAATTGTTGCGTGAACCAAAGGTATGCTACAAACAATTCAATCGCACCTTGTAAATCAAGCTTAAGTGCGTCAAATACCTAATGCAGTTAGGATCATTGGGTGGCCAAAAATATGACTAATGGTTCGCCAGTTAAGCTTGTTCAATTAATTACGAAATTGAATCATTTCTGGTTACTGACGACGCCCCCTTAACTCTTGATACCGGCAATCAGTCATATGTGTTGTCATGTCACATAGATTTGAAATTAGCTAACGTTATCAAACACCCGCTGGGCAATCGCAAGCGAGGGATTGCGGATGACGAGCTATGGGTAGCTCGCCTTCCGACCGACCGGTAAGGACCAAGCCTGGGCCGCCAACGACGCTTTGCATTTCACGAACGCCTCAAAGAGAAGTCAGCAAAATTTTAATTCCTTTGAGAGTGTTGAAATGTACGTTTTTTGCGACATAATCGGCGGGTATCTTTTTTTTCCGTTAACTTAGAAGTTTGATTTTTTCATAGCTTCAAGGGACCATAGACTTGAGTATACGGTTTTAATTTCAACCTGATGCCTTCACACGTTTTTGAGATAAAGGGTCTTGACAGACAGACAGACGGACGGAAAACAAATTGATCCTATAAGGGTTCCGTTTTTTCCTTTTCAGGTACGGAACCCTAAAAAGAAAACGTATCATGACTAAAACCATGAAATGTGTGGCAAATAATAAGAACAATGCGTGATGCAGAAAATAAAATAGAATCACATTGCACAGTTAGAATATAACCATGGATTATAGATATATTATGTAAATAAATATGTATGAAGGTATGTTTATGTATTATTTTATTTGTAATTTTAAAACTGTGCACTGGACCCTACTTTCCATTGTACTCTCTCTATCAAAAGAAAACTCAATTTTGAGTTAAGCTCGCCTATGTAGGTATATGAACTCTGCTATCCACATATTGTAACTTTTTATGGTGTATAATAAAGAATTAAGAATTATGGATATTTGGACACTCATTGCAATGGAGTACATCATTCAATACACCTGTTTTGTGGCCGCAGTCCACAGAATCACAACCATTGCAATCTGATTGTACGTATCCGCTGCACAGTTTAATTTTATTTACGTATATCTAAGTCTGGGTGTTGGTACCTTTCAAAGCATAATACGTCCGGTTTCTGAAAGGAATCATTTGATATTTTCCCACCTCAAAAAAAGGTTATTCGATTTAGACAATAAAGGATAATTAGATATTGTCTTAATTCATCTGATATTTGAGTTTATCTTGGCTATTATTCATTTTTTTTAGAGTTCTGTAATCTCTAAAGGAAAAAACGGAATCCTTATAGGATCACTTTGTTGTCCGTCAGTCTATCAAGACTTTTTATCTCGGGAACGCGTGGAGGTATCGAGTTGAAATTTAAACCATATACTAAGGTCTGCGAAGCTGCTAACGAAAAAAAAAAGATACGGCCGTTTATGTCACAAAAAACGTAAATTTCGACACTGGGAATCAAAATTCATAGGGTACTTCCCGTTGACCCAGAATGTCCCAGAATCCTGAAATTTGGCATAAAGCAAGGTTTTATAGCACAGATATAGGAATAAATCTGAAAACAGTATTATTTTTGTTAAGCTCAACGCTCAATCAGAAAACCCATAGAATACTATTTATTCCGGGATTATGTTCCCGATAATTTTCGACTTGCACGCGGGCGAAGCCGCTGGCAGAAGTTAGTTTTAAATGTTCATAACTCATCACATGCGTTGTCGTCTCTCCTCATCAATACAAAGACAAACCAATTCCTATAAAATTTTCTATCAAGTTTAACAATAACGGTGACGTGAGTTCATCTTGCACTTAAAACTGGTTAGACCAAGACGGTATAACCGCTATTTTTGTAGAAGTAATGAATCTAGCTTACAACAGCTAAGACCTAAAGGCTACCAATCGCATTTTTGTATCGCTACGATACGTGCTAACTATTCTAATCAACTATGCAAATCGAACATTTTAAACTTCCGTTAGTCACGTTCCGTTGGAGTATCGATTGAACTGACAATTTTGAAGAGAAACTTACAATTATAAGAAGCAGCAATAACTTTCTTTCAACCCTTTTGGTAGAGGTCTTTAGCAAGAAGTTCTGCAGTCTTTGAAGATAAATAAATTGGTCTTTGTACAGGAATTTTTCCTGTCAGAACATCAGCAATTGGTAGTTTATATATGGAAACTGTCTTCTGAGGAAGATTAAAAAATGAAGAAAGACTTATATTAAATACTAGCTTTTGCCTGCGGCTTCGCCCGCATACATAAAATAAAGATTATGTCACTTAGGAATAAAGCAACATTCTATCGGTGAAAAAAATTTCGCGAACGGACCAGTACTTTCAGAGATTACCTCCTAAAAACAAAAAAAAAAACTTTACCTCTTTATAATATTAGTGTAGATGTTATAACCAAAAAGAGGGTGTCTTCAGAAATTAAGATTAATACAGAATTATGGAAGAAATTATTTTTTACCGAGCGAACGCCGGCGTTCGTCATTGTCTTTCTATTGTGTCTCTAATTACGGTACTCAAAAGGTAGAATGAAAAGCAAGAGAGTAATAATATCTGGAAATTGTCTGGTGAGTGTCGTCTGGTGTGAGCTGGTAAGTTGAATCTTTGCGACGACTATTTTTGACTACCACACAGGTACTATAGTGACTACAAAAAACATACCAGTTAGTGAGATTGCTTCAATTATGTCTGCAAAAACTGTTATATGATTGCTTCCAGCAAGTTTTAATCATTTCGAACCATTACTGTAATGGACTGCAACTTCGTGTAGTCTGATTTAATAAATCATTCATAATTTAGCTCTCGAGCTCAGATTCTCGAAGACAGCAGTAAATAGCGAACTGAAACTAGGTTCAATTAGCAGGTTTTATTTACTGCAAATAATATCGGAAGGTTTTTAATTCCGTTACTTATTTCCGATATTAGATCTCTGCAAATTGCAAATTTTCTTTTTAAATTGCACAAATTATGTATGAAGTTAACAAATTCAGATCGTGAAAACCGGCGTTGTTTGTTTATTAGACACATAAAACAAACGCACAACTTAACCTACACAGTTCACGACCAAGGCACTTTTTTTATTTGCACTAAGAGTGAGCGAGTCAGACAACTACTACAGCACTTGTATCGCAATACGAACATTGCACGAAAGAAAGAAAAAAAAGCCTTAGGGAGCTGGGAACAGGAACTCCAGTACAGTTAACTGTTTTGCCGAGACATTATTGATTTACTATTTACTTATTTTCTTGGGAACAATTATGAAATTTAGGTAAATAAGCGATAATCTGATCACTGTTAATCACCGTAGTTCGGTTGCTCGGCGCTACACATGGAGTTTAAAAAACAGTTCGTTTTTAAAACAAAAATAGTTTTTTTTTTCTGATTTCGATCTCACGATATCAGATCACTTAGTATCGGAATTATAATATCGGAACTAGTGTTCTAGCAAATATGTTTAACAATATTTTACCTAATGGGTAACTATCGTCAATAGTACTGCAGATCAAACAAAACGAATATTTACCGGCAGTTCACATGGTCTTGTAAAAATTCTCTCATGGTCGAAACAACAGACAATGCTTGAGAACACTCATCGAGTAAATAGGTACGGTAAATACCAATTAATGTCAGTACAGGTGAATTGTGGGTAAGTGCGCATCACGTAAGTTGGCGTAATTATTTTAAAGGAAAGGAAAAAAGAATGACCTTTTAGAAAATTGCAGAAGTCGCTGGCCACAATGACAAAAACCAAACAATACCAGTACAGAAAGCTATATTGAGGTTTCATGTCAAAAGGATGCGACACTTCGACAGTGTCCTCCTGTCGAACACACAGCACTAGTTATTAAAACTTTATTTTATTGGTTTATTTTATTTATGTACGCATCATCATTAATACATTTACGTCCGTCACGTAACAACCTCAGGTCCAGTCGAAAACCACCGTCAGGCGCTAGTTGTCTGGCATTCATGCTTTACTAGACCTATTTTGGCGCAGTCATAGTAAGGCACAGTAATTTATGTTGCTATTTTTTTTTTCTTTTAAATACCTTTTACTGCTTAGTTGAGTTTGTGTGCTGTGTGTTGTGCCAAATATATCAATTTTTTTTTCTATCTTAAACTAGCTTCTGTCAGTAGATCTTCTTGAAAAATTCTTAATGATCGCTTACGTCATAAAAGGAAACCTTGTGCAAAATTTCACAATTCTAGTCCTAGTAGTTTCGGCTGTGCGTTGATATGCCAGTCTGTCAGTTTCTCCTTTCATATTATATACATCTATATAGTACTAACATCTACCAGCGGCTTCGCCCGCTGAAAGGAGGTTCCTCCATACAAACTTTGGACCCCCGTTTAATCCCTTTAGGGAGTGAATTTTGGAAAATCCTCTCTTAGTGCTCGCCTACGTCATAAAAGGAAACCTTGTGCAAATTCACGCTCCTAGTCCCAGTAGTTCGACTGTGCGTTGATATGTCAGCCAGTCAGTTTCTCCTTTCATATAATATACATATATATATATATAGATATATATAGATAGATAATTAAAACACTGCACTGTACGTGAGGATGAACCTCGACCTTTACCCAAAGGTAGGCAGCCGTCATTCATATTGCACCAGAAGCAGGGGTCAGTTATTGACGGTTTCCAGAACGCTCACCAAATCTTCCAAGACGACTCATGTTATGGGCCCGACAGTTTATAATCAGCTGCCTGTAGCTATTTCTGGTGCCCCAACTATAGGAAGCTTCAAAGCTCGTTTGAAAAAATGGCTTATCGAGCAATCTTTTTAGTCTTTTGACGAGTTTATGATTTAACTTAATTTAACTTTGACGCTAATATGGAATAAAAATTATTTTGACTTTTATTTTAATTTGTAATTTGACTTCGATTATTATTATTATTTTTCCTTGTAATTTCTTTTATTTGTTTGACATTTTTTATTATTTGACATTGTTATGTACCTTATCATTTGTTGACTTATTTTATGTAACATTCTATAATGACTTGATCCCTTACCAATAAACTACTATGACTATGACTATGACTAAAATCAAATAAGTCTGTGTGGTAAGCAATTGCGGGTTAGCCATAGAAATATCAATCGCGTCAGTTTTAGCGTTGGCCAAGCTGAAAAATAGGGACGTATTTTATCATCCATTCTAAACTGGGAACAAATTAATAATCCAGTTCTTCAAATTTTTAAGCTAATTCTGTCATCATTATAAGTAATACGGTTGTTGCTATTTGAAGCACATTCTATGCTTCTCGTTATCCATAAAAGGATTACATTGGACTGAACAAACACGTCTATAAAAATACTTGTAGCTATATAATATGTATGGTGCTCACATAATCAACACTTTTTTCTTCAAATCGTTTGATCAAATTGGCACAAGCGTCAAGGTCCATCAGGTTGTTGATTTACGCCAAAACCGGATCATTAGGTAACGATCAGAATATTGCATAAATGGCGGTAAATATGGCGATGACGAACCCAGGAACAAGCACGTCATGTCCAATAACAACATGGCAACAAAACAATTTGGCTGCATTCCGTAAATTGTGGAAAGGTATACTTTTTGTTAGAGGAGCTAATTTGCAGACAAATGTACTTATGTTGGCAAATAGAATAATGTGGATGCCATCTTTCAAGCTGGTAATTTTCTAGTCCATCTCAATTTACGAGTCATCATCATTATTTCAGCCGAAAGACGTCCACAGTTGGACATAGGCCTCCCCAAAGTGTCGCCATAACGACTGGTCCTGTGCGTCTCGCATTCATCGGATTCCCTCGACCCACACCAGGTCATCGGTCCACCGGTAATCTACGAGTGCAACCAATCTTACGTTTCACCTTTTTTTTAGGTTGGGATCGAGAGGAAGTGTCAGAATTTTACTGAGTACAACCCACCCACTTTCGTCAGTTGCCTTTTGCGTTCCATGGCCACAGTAACTCTTTTGAATCCAATCCGGCAATCTTACGCTTCACCTGTGAAGAAAATCATGAATGATCGTGAAGGATCACATACAGTTCCAATTTTGGTAAATGTAATTCCGACATTAGATTTTTGGCCAACAGCACGGTTGGCGCAGTGGTTGAACGATTGGCTACTGCGCTGCGTGTCGCGGATTCGATTCCCGTCAATATCCGACAAATACAAGTTCATGTAGACTAGACATTTCGCATAAAAAAAAGATGCAAAAAGTATTACCAACTTAAGCAACAGTGCCAACAGAAAATTATGTAACGCCTTGTGAAAACAAAACCAAAGCCCAAAAACAAACTAAGCCATTATTTTAAAGCAGTGAAATTGTCTGTTTGTTATTCATACGTTTGTAAAATGTAATCTCTGAAAGTACTTGGAAGACAGCTACAATATTTTTCATGAAAAAAGTTAGTTCCTATGTAGCGCTATAGGTGTCACTACTTAACTTTGGACCACGTTTCATCACTTAAAGGAGTGAACTTTATAAAATCCTTTCTTATTCTTTGTGTATATAATAAAAGGCACCTTTGTGCAAAATCTCAGCGTTTTAGATCCAAGGATTTTGGCTGGGCGTTGAGAAGTCAGTATTTCACCTTTTATAAATGATAACTAACTTCTTAAAAAACTACATAAGTGCATTTAAGTGAAATTTCAGTGCTTAAATTCTGAATGTACGGTTCTTATGGGATATAAATAAATAGTCATGAAAGAGAAGCCGCAGGAAAAAGCTAATTCAAAACTAATGCGATAAAATGTGGGCCGAAGTGTTCAGACAGATCGTGAGGAAATGCTCAAGATAATGACACATTCCAACGCATGTGCTCACTCGTGTCATATCGTCTTTTATTGCGTGGAGAACTATGTGCAAAGTTTCATACAACGTCCGTTTCTTTTACCCAATCTGCAACAGCAATTTCAGAGCTTATCTTTACATTGCTGTATTGTTCGAAAGGCGACATTTAGGGGAGGCCTATATCCAGCAGTGGACGTCTATCGGCTGAAATGATGATGATGATTGTTAGAAAGGGTTACGTGACCATGGAACGCAAAAGGGCAACTAAGAGGACACAGGTGGGTTTTAGTTAGTAAAACCTGACACGCCCTTTCGCTCCACCCAGAGCGCCAGGAGACATTTGATGAATCCTATCAAGACCAAAAATCCCAGCGTATGCAATATAAAATATTAAAACCATTGGAAGTAATTAATTATCTCTCAGCCTACATCGTACATTTTATATAGGCACTGACTGCAATCCCTTGACACCGTAATCGCAATGACATAACGATCCTTATATAACAGAATTAAATAAGGTCTTGCAATATCACGACCAAGTATTTTCATACAGACTTCGTCGGCGGGATTTAATTTACTGTCGTTAGATTTAATTACACATTGTCTGATGTCTGACGCTCCATCGATTTGGCTCTAGTCTTTGTTAGGTGTCAACAATTGAAGATGCTAGTTAGACTTTCCATATAATTTTAGGCAAAATAAAAATTACTGACTTACACCCCACTTGTATTACACATTGTATGATGTCTGACGCTTCATCGATTTGGCTCTAGTCTTTGTTAGGTGTCAACAATTGAAGATGCTAGTTAGACTTTCCATATAATTTTAGGCAAAATAAAAATTACCGAGTAACACCCCACTTGTATTAGACTTTGTATGATGTCTGACGCTTCATCGATTTGGCTCTAGTCTTTGTTAGGTGTCAACAATTGAAGATGCTGGTTAAGACTTTCCATATAATTTTAGGCAAAATAAAAATTACTGACTTACACCCCACTTGTATTACACATTGTATGATGTCTGACGCTTCATCGATTTGGCTCTAGTCTTTGTTAGGTGTCAACAATTGAAGATGCTAGTTAGACTTTCCATATAATTTTAGGCAAAATAAAAATTACCGAGTAACACCCCACTTGTATTAGACTTTGTATGATGTCTGACGCTTCATCGATTTGGCTCTAGTCTTTGTTAGGTGTCAACAATTGAAGATGCTGGTTAAGACTTTCCATATAATTTTAGGCAAAATAAAAATTACGGACTAAAACCCCTCTTGTATTCCCAGAATTGCCTATTGCGTTCTAGAGTAGCAGTAACTCTTTCGAAAAATCCCTCAATCCTGGGGGACCCGGATCTAAGATGGTTAATCACCACTACTCTCAAAACGATGAAGGGCAATATCGCGAGAAAACCGGAATGTCAAAATTTTAAGACAATCTACCAACCTGCAATGGGTCCGCGTGCTGGATTGTGACCCTGTTCCTCTCCCAGAGAGGAAATCTATGTCACAGCAATGGGAGCATTATAGGTTGATTTTCTGTATGCTATTCAAGCTGGGATCCCCAAGGTAGTGTCGAGAAACTGCGTCAATAGATTGAGAAACACGACTTTGCGGTCACTAGTTTTATAGCTTATTGGAATACAACTATATTTCTGCGAAAAATTTACATAAATAAGCCTGTCAATAAAGTGGTTAAGAAGCGGTTGGGTAAAATAAACGTTTAGTAACCCTTATGTGGATTCCATAAGTAGAGTAGTACTGAAAATTTTATAAAAAATAGAAATTTCAAACCAGGAGCAAAGGTATTCTTGGGCGAAAAAATATCAGTCATAGACACGAAAAAACAACTGGAGAAATATATCTTAAATACCAACTATTTGGACTCTTACAAAAGACTTCACCGACTTACGGTGCCTTCACCCTTTCACGCCCTGTGTTTAATAACTAGAATTTTTAGCAATTAAAAATACTGACGCATTTTCGACTGGATTTCCCTAGTTGGCCATGACAGACATTCCCCAAACGAAATCGATTCTACCTAACATTTTGTATAATCGAGGAAACCAGCCATCATTTCATTACAATTATTCATTTCTGTTCTAGAAATATTTTAATTTGGCAATGTTCTGTTTTCCTTGGATACGTCGTTGGCATGGTGTCTTCAGCCATGTTTATTCAGGTGTCTATATTATGAATTATTTGAAGATGAATATAGCAAGGTGAGTCATTAAGTGCTGCGTTCTCCGCAACTTACTGAAAATTGCGATAAATCGTCTTTTTTCTGTAACACAAAAACTCAATCCAACATAGAGGAAAATAGACAAATGAAACAGTGGCACAAAAACCGGTTTCTTTTTATTACTTGAGTAGGTAACAACTTTCTGTAAAATGAAAAGTCAGGCGAAGTCTATTTTCTTTAACTGTTTAGAAACTCATTTTGTTTATACTTATTGGAAAATGAGACTAGAAGCCTACTATCCTACGAGGTACTGATTGACTTTCAATTACAGTCGAGAGGTAATCGTAGTTTAAGGATCGTCTTCTTCTTAGCGTATCGATGGCAAAACTAAGTAGTTAAATTCCTTGCCTGGCCCAGTACCACGTCACTGCCGTGGTGGAAACCACGGCAGTGCCGTCCGCTGATGCTGTCATTAGGTCCCTACGTGACAAGGTAACAGGGCACGTGATGCAGGATCGAAAGTGGGACATGGTCTGCGGAGAGGCGCCGCACAAACACTGAAGATCGGAACCGTCCGAGAACCCCCATCTGTAGAGATTGTCTTTGCTGCGCCTTGTACCGTAGCCCTGGAACGCAAAGAGTAACTGAAAGAACACGGGTAAGTTTTAGCCATAAAAAGTCCGACTCTTCCTCTCGCTTCACCTATTACTGGAAAAGTTATTTGACGATTTCCCACCTCAATAAAAGGTTTAAGATCCCACTAGAAATAGATTTATTTGGATGATGTCAACAAAAATTTAATAATAAGGTTGACATAAACGATGATGAAAGGCCAAAACAAATCAAAAGAGAAGGAAAATTATTCAAAATCAAAATTAATACATCATATTTGTCATATTTTTTTTCATGGTCACGTAATGTCACTATGATAAACGTATGGACGTTACAAGACTTTATATTAAGTGTCGTTGCACACGGGCCACCGACTACAACCACAAACGACGCCACGAGAAGCTAGAAGCGGCCACAAAAAAGGTGAAGCACGCGACAGCCACTTGAGCCGGTGGCTGTTACTTTTTTTAACCCACACACGCAGTATCATAATGGACTCTGACAAAGAAGTTTAGTGGCCAGTGTGGGCCACAAGAAGCGAGCAGCGGCGATCTGTAGTGTGTGGCGGCCACCGGCGGGCGTCACCGTATGCGGCTAATCCATATAAAATGTATGAGAACTATAGGAAATATGTCGGTGGCGGCGTTTTGTAGTTGTGGCTGGGGCCCGTGTGCAGCGACCCTAAGAAGTAAATACATCATATAAGTTTCCTTGTGTCAAACCAAAAAAAGATTTGATCAGAAAAATGATTTGAATGAAAAAGTTTTTAAAGAAAAACCATTCCAAAGAGCTCAAACACGGTGAGGTTAACATTTTGCGCTCAGTAGACCCTATGGTCGCTATTCGAATCTATCATCAGACCAACTTCATTATGCCATATTAACTTATTATCATCCAAGTTACATATGCAAACCAAATTTCAGTTCAATCGGTTAGGGGTAACTGATTAAAAATCCAGATGCAAGATTTGCCTTAAATAAACATATGTCGTATGGTGTAGCCAGATCTTAGAATTGATCACTTCATGATATGGCCAACTTAAACTGACAATTTAAACGTTAACATTTGATGATATGTCTATCCTCGTTTGGCCATATCATTGAAGTAGGATTTCTATGATAACAAAAGGCCTATTTTGGCCAAACGAGAATTAAAATATCATCAAACTTGAACGTTTTTAAACGATCTTGCGAGTTTTACTTGGCCATATCATGAAGTAATCAATTTCTAATATCTGGCCACGACATATACAACACAACGGAACTGATCAGTTTCTATCTTCCAAGAATCTAGTCCAAAAACGATGCATTGGAACTCTAGCCGAGCCACAGTAGCCAATCTAAAACCGTCTCAAGTAGAAACACACGCAATGATTCATACGTCGATTTAACTCCTTATTGGAGCTAGCACCTCAACGAACGTGAAGTAGCAGTCACCCTTAACAAATACATCCGGGACAACGAAGGCCGAATTACTTATTGGCTCGGCTTCATATTTTTAGACAAATTATCCTTCTTTATGTATGTATTTCCATACCAAATTATTAAATTATTTCAATAAAATTGTTTCGATAACCTATGATCTGTCATTTCAATATGAGGAGTAACAATAACAGAATAAAGAATGCGTGGAGCCGCTAAATACTCACTAAACTTTTTATCTACTTGGATTCTCTAAGTGTTGGTTGTGTGGATTTTAAATACAAAGCATAAGCTCGCTCGGTCACTTAATTATTAAGCGACCTTATTATTATTATCGTTTATTCATTTGTATATGTACATATAAATTATATTTTTAAATATTTCAATAAAAAAATTAAAAAAAAAAAACATTTAAAAATATAAAAAATAGTGTCCCACCGGTATCGGGAACAGGGTCCAAGCTACCGGCGGTCAGGGCTCCAGAGAAAGGAACCTCCTAACAATACGAGCCGTGTCCAGGAGTACCATTTTCTGAATCAAGCCCTTGATCCAGCCGCCTAACGCGAGCCTCCTAAGGTGTTGGTCGAGGCTCTTGGCTATTAAGCCATTGGCTGACACGACTATCGGTACAATGATCGCAGAGTCAATTATTATAATATATACATGCCTTTGAATTTTGGTTCTAGGATATGACAGTTTCCTCACGATGTTTTCTTTTACCGTTATGAGTACAGCGGTGATAAAATAAATTACACAACATAAAGACTGGATAAGTCGTTAGATCTTCGTAGTTATCACTAAGTTACTACTGCTTTTTATGAGACATCAGACACTAACTGCATTTTTTTTATTGCAAGACACTAGAGAAGAGTTAGTAGGTTTTGCTTGTTACTAAAAAAATCAAGCCGTTGCAAGAAACTGCCACTTTTTTAAACACCTAACGTTAAATCCTAAGTGCTAGTTGTAATCTAGTCTAGATGTTATTCAACCTATTTACTGATAACACATTTCTAGTTCTATCGCCGATGACCTCTGCTACTTCCCACTGGTAACCCACTTCCGAGGCTGGCTGTTGCGGCAGATAAGCAGCTAATGCACATACATTACATTACTGCAGTATTTAATACGGGTTATTTTGGTGTGTTTAAAATATATCCACATTCCAGGTATCATAAATTCGTTGCAGAATTGTTTGAATCGCGGCCCTGGAATGCAAATGGCAATTGAAGGAACATAGAAGGGTTTTAGTCAGCAGAACTCTAAAACTCCCTCTTGCTCGACTCAGAGCGGGAGAAGTTATTTAATTATTAAAACTTTATACACTAATAAACACTGTACAAACCTTAGGGTGGTGTAGAAAAATAACATGGTAGGTGCAGCTAAATGGTAAAGAAATAGAAAAGAAATACAATAATAAATACCTACTTATTTTTTAAATCGATAAACCAGTGCTTAACTGTTATTCCATCTGATGGTAAGCAGTGATGCAGATACATACATACAAATTAACAATGTAATTATGAGAAACGAATCCAACAAATCAACGCTGTTATGATTACACCAACTTCATGCGAATGTGTTCACGTGCCGTCACCTTAAAAGAGAAACGACTGGACGCCATCCTGATGTTTGGCGGGAGCGCATTCCAAAGAGAGATCGCCTGGACAAAGAAGGAGGACTGGATAAACCCAGAGCGATGTGAGGGACATCGTAGAAGATGATTATTTTCCACCTCAAAAAAAAATCCATAACTACCATAATCTGGTAGAATACAGACAATAATCAAAGACATAGAATAAGTTATATTTCAATATAACTTAGAATTAGAACTAAAATCTACTAAATAATACTAAGGCAAATTTGAGTAACGCAAAAAAAAATATGACACAGTAGCAGCTCCACGGACGCAAAAAATCTTAACATATTGGCGTGATGATAATATCCAATTATCCGGCAAGTATTATTTATCAATTCATTTATCATTCAGCGCTGGACAGACGCGGTAAGTGCCAACAATAACTAATTAAGTAAATAATATTACAGTTTACATACTCAGACAGTTGATTCGTATCAATAGGCCTTGGCTAGATGTAAATAGTCTAATGGATGAAGGTGAGGGTTTGATAACAAGTACGACATGTTTTTAATGGGAAGCTGCTGTGTTACATAGATGATTTACTTAAAAACATAAGCATAGTCAGCTTTGTAATGCTTCCACTGCTGCGACACAGGCCTCATCTCCAAGAAAAGGAAGGGGCCGTAATCCAACACGCGGTCCATTGCGGGTTGGTTCTGGTTTACTTGATCTAACAAAATTTCAGTATAAAGTTCGAAATACAGTGCTTTGAATAGTTGTTAGAAAGGTTACTATAGAAATCGTAGGGAATGATCAGCAGTGCATTTCTAAAGAAACTTACGTTAATTAGTGAATACCAAGTTAGCATGTTTTTCTAACTCATAATTTAAACAATTTAACGCATTTTTAACAATCAAGACCAAATCTTGCACTGTACAAACGCATGTACAAAAACATGAAAATACCTATTCAGATGCCATGAGTCTTCGCGCGATTGCGTGAGCCAATGTTTACTTAAATTATAACAAATAAATAATAAGCTATTGTGTTTGCAATTTCAGACACAAAATGAAACTCATCATCACATTATTATTATGTGGTCTCGTTTCGATTCAAGCTGGAGTCATCAAAGAAAATAATTGTTCCGGCGTGACAATAAACGGAGTATTTTTTGAGAACGAAACGCTACGAGAAGACCTCGATAGACCGTATCTTTTAGTTGTCGACAACAGCACCAACAATCTTTACTTCAGCTACAACGTCAAAGAAAACGATGACGAATTCAGGACTGCAAGACTGAACCTTAACACCAAGGAGTTTAACAATATAGAAGGCGTTACTAACGGCTTTGCCCAAACAGTAGACCAAACTACACACGATATCTACATCGGAGGAAGCGATGGAATATATAAATACGACTACGGCCAGAACAAAGCAGAAATTATAGGAGAAAGAGGTTCCAATATTTGGACTTTATACTTCAAAGATGTTCTATACTATTCCTTATTTCCTCATCAATTCCTTTACGTGATGGAAGATGGACAATCTAGAAGGTTCGCAGATTTGGAAGACACGAAAGTGGATCATTTCGTCATAGATAATGAAGATGATATTTTCTTTTCGAATTACACTGGATTATTTTCACAGAAGAAAGGAACGAAAAATGCTGTTTTGTACAAGGAATCCCCTGTGTTGAGAAGTTTGACAACAGATAAATATGGTAATGCCTTCGCTTGTCTCCAGGATGGTATATACGCTGTCAGAAAATCCACTACGTCTTTGGAAAAGGTTGTTGAAGTAAACGACGCTTTTGGTTTGGCGTTTGATAACGATAACAATATCGTATACTCGGATGCTTCTAGGATCGTCAGGCTTAAAATTAACAAAGACAAAATATGTTAATTCCAAAGTGTCTTTATACTACATTAAATTGTATATACATCTGCTAAAATAAATATACTATATTTACTTGACTGTATTTGCCGTATTGTCTTTGCTTCTAAATGATTTCTATTACAAGGAACCAAGTCTTATAAATTCGTTGAAAATCGAGTAATTTATTAGGTCACGAACAGGAATATGATGTTCTTGTGTGTCCCTATTATTTAGGTTAGCACTACACACATTTTTACATTATGTTTACATCCTTACTAACCGTCACGCTATCACTATCGTTTCTTTCGTACAATTTCTTACAATCTATCCTTTTCTTTGACATTTTGCATCTTTCCCTGGATACTCAAGTAAATTATCAATTATACTAAAACCAACTCATTTAAATATTGATTTAGATTAAATTGTGTCGCAATTTTTCTACATAATAATGTATTGCATATTTGAAAAGCGTGATCTTTATCATTATCAATTTGTTGGTAAATCAGGCAAAAATCGCGTGTTTTAGCGCACTGCACTAATTTATTAATCGAATGAGCCATCTTGTTTGTAACATTTATAAACAATATACCCATACCAGCAGTTTAATGTAAACATCACATCTTGAACGTATAACAGTTTTGGATGGCGACAACCACACATCCTCCTACCTTCCGATTGTAGGTAGATGGCCTGTAAGTTTGCCTAGGTAACTTGTGGGGGAGTGGCCATTGGCCTTAATGTCAGTCTGATGGTATTCCGTCGCCGTACTAACCTGCACTTTCAAATGAACACTAAGGTTTCTCCGCTTTCATCGATTGTAGTATTCGTCATAATGTTCGAACGTGATAAATAAGTGAAGTTGTGAATAGTAGTAGCTTTTAAAATACTATCTAATTATAATTAGATCACTAGGTTCTTCTCGTGACTTCGTCCGTGGGCTTTCTATGGCAATTCTGTGACGCTCAGCAATAGTGTAATACCAATGAAAGGTTCCACCAGAGATTAACATATATTACAAACAAAGAAATAAATTTACATCTCTTTATGGTCTTATTTAAAGCCAATGTTTGTATCGATCCATTTTTCAGGAGGTTCTAATTTGATTTGACTGTTTTTTTTTTGTCTTTATAATTTTATTTTATGCCAGACGTAATGTCTTTCTATTTGACCAAATCATCATTTATGCATGTTCGTTTCCATCCGCAAAGGGGCCACGTGACGTCTGACATTTTGTGGGACCCGACACTGACAAGCGTGTGATATTTTCCCTTCTAAAATAAAAGATAAGGAAAAGTAAATAACAGACATTCGTTTTCCTTTACGTGGGAGCTGTTTTTGTAAGTCATGAATAAGGTTTCCTTGCTAATATAATAGCCTCCGGTCTCTGTTGTAGGCCTATATCTCGACTTACGAAAACTGATCTTATTATGTTTCGTTGTTATCTTGTTTAAATGTGATTTGCTTTTCCGAAAGTGAGACTTATGGCAACGCGTTCATGATACCTTTTTCTTTAAATATAATCTAAAAAAGGTAGTCATTGGATTCACGAGATTCATTTTAGCTTTTATATGACACGGGCCTTCCCTGTCCAAGGAGCGGGCCATAATCCACGCTGGCCCGTTGCGGGTTGGTGGAAGTCATTTGTCGACGTATTGTTCTAAGTCATGCCTCCATGCCCTGTTTCCTCACAAATTTTTCACAATTCGCCAAAAATGCCTAAACTATATTTAAGCCCTTTTTTTAAGGTGGGAAATCATCTAATAACTTCTGCCACGTTTTGACCGAGCGGAAGGGACTAAAACCACATCTATGTTCCTTCAGTTGCCCTTTGCGTTCTAGGATCACGGGTTTCCCATTCAGAAAACAACCCATGGTCCCAGTAGGCGTCGGCCCTGCTGGGCCATTACGGTTTTGCTGACATATTCAAGCACTCTAGTTAGAATCAGATGTCGTAGTGTTTACGTTATTCCTTGTTGCCCCTACCTCCATTTCTAGAGACAAGACGGTTTTTTTTTATGACCGCGATGCTATTCTAGATGTTATATCAAAGTGTTTACTATCTTACTAGACTCTACTACTTACTTCTTCTAGTATTTACTATCTTTTCGTAGTGTCTTGTGGTCAAGTTCCACTCTGTTTAAAGCATTTCATCATGCACTAATACGCATATTTATCCTTGTGTATGAACAGTTTATTGTTTGTAACTGTGTTACTTACTTTAGAACCAGATTAGTATTAAGCTGAAGAAGTACTAATTCTTATTTTTTTTCAACGATTTTCCTTGTGTCAAAGGGCACAAATGTGTTAATTTTTTCGACGAACTTTCTGTACGGAATATTTTTTCCAACATTGTGCGACGCCCGCATTCTACTACGATACTGAAGCAATAATTAGACATTAGAACATCGACCTGTCAGATAACATCAATGATCAATGCTTTTGTAGAATAGGGGCACCTCCTCACTGTTTATTAATGTCGTACCTACTAAGAAAATTGACTGAATTCGAATTTCCTGTATGTAGTAGGCGGTGATAGACTGTGTGTTTTGTTGTGCACTTTAGACTTTGACCTATGACAAAAATGGCTTAAAATAGCCTACGCCTAGGTAGCAAACCCCCAAACCAGGCAGTTTGATGACTGACTGCCTCATCTTTTACTACGTCTTCGAATATTCTTGTATTTATTCGTTCTTCTACTTTTATGGGCCTAACAGACGCACAAGCTTCACCACAGTTTTGCCTGAGCAGGCTGGTTTGTACATGGAACACCGTGCGTGTGGTTGGTAAAACTCATACAGTTTTGCACGGTGTTCCGTGTAGTACAAACCGGCTTGCGCAGGCAAAACTGTGGTGAAGCTTGTGAGTGTGGTAGGCCCATTATAGTGTATATATATATATATATATATATTATAATCGAAGCCAATAAGCTTCATTTGTCTTTAAGTCACACAGCCTAGCCTGATAACTAAACTGCGCCGTTTCACTATCGGCCTGAATGGCATTCAGCGGATACGTCTAAAACAACATTTAATGAACTTGCTGGCTAATACTTAGGCCATTCATACAATAGGGTGACCATGTAACAAATATAGACTTAGGCCCCCGACGCGGACATGTTAGGATCCTAGGCAAGTAAAATGTTGTCAATTCCAGTTATATGACTGGCTCTTTGATTGAATGGCCAAATATAATTTAGGCGGCTAGTTGAATGGCCCTGTTTAGTAAAAAGGCTAGGCTGTTAACGGATACGCGAGTAGCAGAAGGCAATTTTTTTTTTCAAGAACAATTACTGCAAGCTTCATAAGAAACTTGCAAAAATAAAACTCGAACATCGGTAACTATGGCTAAGTCTTCAAAAATGATATTGAGGTTTCTAATATCATTTATTTCTAAACTGAATAGTTTGCGCGAGAGACACTTCCAAATGGTAAAATGTGTCCCCCCCCCCCCCGTGTAACTTCTAAAATAAGAGAATGATAAAACAAAAAAAATATATGATGTACATTACCAAGCAAACCTCCACCGAAAATTTGAACGAGATCTAGTAAGTATTTTTTTTTAATACGTCTTAAATCGTAAACCGCAATTTACCTTTCAAGTTTGTACGGAACCCTCAGTGCGCAAGTCCGACTCGCACTTGCCCAATTTTTAATATATACAGCTCAGTAATTTAAACATCTTATACCTACGTAAAATTTGCCGCGAAAGCGATTTTCCAAATAGTGGAGAAACGGCCCACTTATGAAAGCAGTTCAATTTCCGAATTGAGTTACGAAGATTTTTCCGAGGAGTAATTTTTTTTTTGACGTGTCTACATATTTACAGTTATCAGATTTTTTCCTATACTTGTGCTATGAGACTTTGCTTCATGGCAAATTTCAGGATTCTATGTCAACGGGAAGTACCCTATAAATTTTGATTTCCTTGAGAGTGTCGAAATAATACGTTTTATGTGACATAAACAGCAGTTTTTTTTTTTTTTCGTAAACTCAGAAGTTTGATTATTTCACAGCTTCAGGGGACAGCAGACCTGAGTATATTGTTTAAAATTTCAACTCGATACCTCCACGCGTTCTCGAGATAAAGGGTCTTGACAGACAGACGGACGGACAACAAAGTGATCCTATTAGGGTTCCGTTTTTTTTCCTTTTGAGGTACGGAACCCTAAAAAAAAAATACATGCGTACAGCCGAGCATAGAACCACAAAATAATAGAACCTCCACCTTTTTTAAAAGTCGTTGACATACATGAGTTGCCTAATTTATATCTAATGCAAACACCTCACGTCAGTAACATGCATGATAACAAAACTGCACGAACTACCTTCGAATATCACGTGAGATCGGAATCGCGGAACAATACCTATGTACTCAATACTTTGTCAGAACATGCTTTTTTGCTAATTTAATTTACTGTTTCTAACAAACTTAGGGTCAGCTCACACAGAACCCCGACACGACGCAACGTTGCTTGCACTTTTTAATTGGATATCAAATCAAATCAAAAATGTTTATTTTACATAGGCCTACATGGGCACTTATAAAACGTCAGAAGCTAGTGCACGGTTCCAATTTGCTCGTTTGCTTAACAAACGAGCAATTTGGAACCGTGCACTAGTTGAGAAGAACCGGACTTAGAATTAAGATTTATATTTAAGAATGTGTTAAGTAATTTATCTTGAAAAAAAAAAAAACAATAAATATTTGTTTTTTTACCAGCTGTCCCGGCAAACGTTGTATATAAATTATTTCCACCCTTAGTCAGGGGGTATAAAATTAGATCTTACGACCTATTCTCATTTTAACAATATATGTATATACAAAAAAAATAATCGGTCAATCCGTTCAAAAACACTGTGACACAAGGTTTTTATTACATATATTTTAGATTAATGAATGGATGTACAAGCGTGCTGTACTTCAAGTTTCTTAACTCTCAAGTCGCAATGTAAAGCAAAGATGCTCTGCCCGTGTTGCGCTTCGTTTTGCTTTGTCGCGATACTTTAACAAGTGCAGCGCGAAACAACTGCCCCCCTAGCCAAGTTACAATCGTATCGTTCGCACCGAACGCCTCGAGTAGGCCACGCCTCCGATTCCTTTGTTCTGACCACGTGACTGACCGTTGAGATGACGTTTGATAAAGGAATCGGAGGCGTAGCCTACTCGAGGCGTTCGGCGCGATACGATTGTAACTTGGCTAGGGGGGCTGGCCTCACATTCGCGTCGCGTCTTTGTGTGAGCTGACCCTAAACAACTCGACTCGTAGTTTGTTAAAAAAACCGACAGTTGTTAGTGTTTGTTACGACAGACCGACAATATCTGGGAAGTTAAGAAATATACGTACTTCCGTTTTGCAATGTATTATTAGTGTACACGCGAGTAGAGATGTTACTTTAAAATTGTTAAAGGTCAAACAATATTTTTGTGTTTGATGTGTGAAATGTAGATCATTTTAACAAGACTTGCAGGGGCAATAGAGAGGTTGCATGGCGCATAAATTAGAAGTTCTCAAAAAAGATCATGTTTTGAGATCTGAATTTATAATTTTTCTATTATTATACAATAGAACTCACTCTCAATCAATCAACAATACTAACTACTACTTTTCTAAATTATGTTGGAGTTGGCTTCACTTTTAACTTAATTCAGCTGAATACTACTTAGTACAGAGCAAATGCTTATTTGGCTTCCAAAATCCAGTATCAGTGATAGAATTGCTTCTTGGTTCTAACTGGATATAATTGAATTAAAACAACAACACAAACAACAATTATACAAAATTTTTAGGTGTGCAACATTTTAATCCTTATTTCCTCTGCTAATTAATTAAATCCTGAATTACATAAACAGATAATATAGATATTTTAACCACAAGCTATAACAATAATGTATATTGTTTGTAACATATTTGAATAAATATTCTAGTTATTAGGCAGATAAATCAAAGAATTAAAATACTTGTCATTTATTTACCTTACTAAAATTTAAAATCTCTTCATTTTTTCCTTCTTTTTTAGTACATTCAGATTTTCACAGAACCATGTTCGCTGAACAGTCAGGTATAGATATTGTAAAATGTAATTTGATGTCATGACACTTTTTTTGTTACACAACTGCCCAAAAAAAAGATGGTTATTTCCATTTGTTTTATTTTATTTATTAAATATATTTTCTATACTTTTTGGCAAAAAGAAACCATGTGAATCTCTCTGATTTTATTTAAAAAATCCTAGTGTGAGTCGGACTCACCTGTGAAGTAAAGGGGTCCAAATCATCGAAATAACCACGATTGTTGTATGGAAGCCCCACTTAAATATTTATATTATTCTGTTTTTAGTATTTGTTGTTAAAGCGGCAACATAAATACATCATCTGTTAAAATTTCAACTGTCTAGATATAACGGTTCATACGGCCTGGTGACAGATATACAAACAGCAGTGTGATAGCAATAGAGTCCTGTTTTTACCCTTTGGGTATGGAACCATAAAAATAACACTGGTTTGTAAAAGAAATCAACAACATCCATTTGACAGAATAACATTCTTTTCGTTTTAATAAATAAACACACCTTTGTCCCAGACTGTCCTTGGAATATTGTTCTCATGAGCTGAATGTTAGTTACCTATTGTATTATGGAAAAGTTAAATACCCTATTTATCCATTTAAAACCATTATAAACTTAGAAATGTTCATAAGTTCATAATATTCATATGCCAATTATGCAGTTTGTGATTGTATTGTGTGTGTAGAAACATCTGCTATTTATTGTTTAAAATTATTAATTAATTAATAAAATAGACATAGCATCATGCTATGATGCCAAGTTTATTGTACTTCAGGCACTACTGATACTAATGCAATGAGTTAGGCTTATTTCTCCAGTTATATTAAATAATCTCTATAAAATATAATATAATAGCTAACTGACACTAAGCATTAAGCAGGCCCAAATACAGACTCTAGGTTGCTACTGAGAAGTTCAAGAGAAGATAACTTTGCCTGACCCGGGGATGGATCCCAAGATATATGCTCACAAAGAAATAAATATAGTGAAAAATCAACTTCAACATTATCCTTCAGTCTTTAGTCTCTGTATAGGTTATACAGCAAAAGCGACACCATGTACAGTTTGGTCAAAACATCTCAATTGCTCCAAACTTCAAACGATTGCCTGCACAGTAATTCTTTTTAAGAGTCATATGGCCAATGCATATTGCCCTTTTTTTTCGAGTATGCCGATATTTCAGGACACCAAGTTCAGAGTGGCCAACATATTTTGACCATACTGTACCTAATATTGAATAAAGGGCCCCAGTCCTGAAAAAAAAAGCCTTTTCACTGCAACTTTATCCCTTGATGAACCATAAACAACCCAGATTATCAGTAAATTTACATGATTCAATATCCTCCATGACTCAGTGATTTTGTCACAGTAATGTGATAGTAGGGCGTTAGCTATTTGCAACACTTAGCTGAAATATGATATGCTTTTAATAACAATGATTGGATATAACACAGTACAGTTGAGCAGCTTTTGTTTTATATCCCGGTTTTTAAATTGTTTCTGCAAGATATTGTTTATAATCATTTTCCCTTTTCTGCATTGGGAAATTAAAATGGGTGTTATCTGCCCATCAATCATTTAGTAAACAACCTTAGTTTGTTATTATTATTAATAGAAATAACATTTTTCTGAAATATTCATTGAGATATTCCGCTCTGAAATAATTAAATTAATAGAGAAAGTATGCAGACAAGTAATTACCGACATATGAGGTGAAAATGAAAGTCACTAATTATAATTTAGCTAATTATATTTAAACTAGCACCCACTTTAATAAACCCACAGTGATAGCAAAGGTATGGAGTTATGATGCCAATGGTATTGTACAGCATATAACACAGAAATAGTTTGTAAAATTGTGAGTAAAAAGGCTTTGCATGCCTGTTTTGTTTATTCTATAAACATAGTAAACAATGATAATGACCCAATTATGTTGGTGGTGTTATGGGTAAACAACTTAATGCAATGTAAAACGAATTTTAGAAATACCTATGTACAATGTTATATGCTGGTAGAGTGTACTTACGGTTCTGGACTGTACTGAGCACCTCCGAAGAAGCCGTGCCTATCCGGCTGCGTCGTTACCGACGAGCATATTGATGTTGTATCGCCCTGCTCACTTCGGTCTCCTCCCGCACTTTTTACACTCTTCTGCAGAGACATTTTAACAACAATCCACACTTATTCTTCCTTCAACCCACTACCATCACATACACTGAGCAACCACCACAGCAGACCAAGGAGTGGGCGTTCAAATTAATTACAAAACATGTATGCAACTGCCCCTCACGCTTACGCCCGTACACAATCACACAACTTCACTAAACAATTGGCACAGAGAAACGACTGTAGCGCACAAACTCCAGCGACCGCGACATAGCCGAAGACGGTGAATATGGTAACAAAACGTGCCTAGAATAAATACAAACTGTACTTTTTCTTATCAAAACTCAACGACTCAACGTGTGGGTGGGCGAATGAAATGAATTGAATAGTGAATATACAAGAATGTACGTCATTTTTAGTGACGCGCTTTTGCGTCAACAAAACATTGACATTTAAAATTAATCAATTTATCGGTGTTACGGTTTTATTCTAAGTTAACGATATCGCGATGCCTAATGAAAAATTACTTTAAAATGTATAAAATACAAGTATATAACAGCTCAATGTTACGTAGGTAATATTGTAATTTTCTTAAATAAAAAAACCAATATTTTCTTAAATATAAACAGTAGTGGACAACGGCTGTGAATGACATTGTTTGTGAGAAATGACTCAAATCTTCTGTGAAACCCAGTACTTTATTTATATCACTATTTATTTAAATAATACATTGCCGACTTTAGAATTTAGTCGAGTCTTGCCTGTCATGAATGAATTTATCAATTATCTGTTGCAATAGTCCGGACACAAACCGAGCAGTAAAATCCGGATGTTGGATGTCATTATCGGATGACATAAAAGGTATTTTGACATTTGACAGTGAAACTGTCAAATAGCTTGGCAGCTGTGAGCTGACAGCAGACGTCATAATTATAGGTTATTTTTATAGACTAAGGCGAAAAACATTGTAAATTTAACTTAAAATGAATAACCTAAGAAGATTATTAGTAGCTCCAAGTTTATCTAGACATAGTTCTACAGCTTCAGCTGAATTTATAAACAGGAATCCCCGGAACTTGGAGAAAATAAGGATTGCTCGCAAACCTGATGGTTACCACTTAGATGCGCCTGGAAGGAAATTCTGGCACAAGTTTGTATAATTAACATTGTACTTTTTAACCTCTATGAAGTTGGCTTAAACGTAAATGGCCTATTGAGTAGCGTAATTAGAGACACAATAGAAAGACAATGACCGAGCGAACGCCGGCGATCGCTCGGGGTTTAATGAATTAACCTATTTGCAAATATCATTTGTGTATCACAGATAGATAGTAAATCACGGCACTCATTCTCTTAAGTGTAGTAGCTCTATTTTGTTGTTGGTCTGAGAGTAGCTTTTGATGAAATTTACTTGACTCAAAGTCAATAATCAAACTAATATACCTAACTTCTCTTTTCTACCAGGCTCAATCTTACAGCAAGTAATCGCACAGTAATAGCCCAGGTAGTCCACTTTGTAAATGGCCCAGTTGTAGAAGCAAAGACATCAGAGTGGGCACTGCGGAAACAACTCTACAGTATCAAAGACACTTGTGCCTACATAAACTTGGGAAAAGTTTTTGCTCAACGGTGTCTTGAGAGTGGTATCACTGAGATGTACTGTGACATCAAGCCCGTTGAAGGTGGAAAAGTTGACAAGTTCATAAAAGAGGTTGTCAATGGTGGTGTCAAGTTGGAAGAACCAGAAGTGTACAAAAAGCCTAATCCTTGGGATCTAAACAGACCAGAAAAGCCTTGGGAAGTTGCTGAAGAATAGATTGTAGATTTTTAAGTTAGTAGTAAATAGTTTAAAAAATAAGATTTATAGATTGTTGTTTACCCTAATATTGTCCTGCTCTTTCCTCATTTTCCCTTATCAACTTTTGTTAGTCTAGTAATAAAATGTGTACTATCAATGACCAACTTAGGTGGTAATTTACTTATGTAATCAAATAGCTGTGTATACTGTTGATTGTGCTCTACAGTTGTAGCTTGTAGATAGGTTTTAATTTGAAGTAATATTTAAGAGTGGGTATTGATACTGTCTTTTTGTTAAGTTTATTTTTGCACCTCTTCGAAGAGCAGAATTAAATAAAGACTATGTCTGTCTACTGATTGCTAAGGAAAGTTCAGGGGAACTGTAACTCTAAAATCCTAATAGAACCCAATATACCCAATCTGGGGATCTAACACTTATAGAAGGAAAAGGAAAACCTTATTATCACTTAGTAGCAGCCATGCTCAACCTTTTCTTATATCAGGCTTTATTGCCATGATGGGGCACAATGACTTACAGTTAATCAAAACTCTACATTTGATAGTGCCTACCTATCTTTAAAAATAAGATTTTTGAATTCATGATAAAGGGCAGATTTCAATAAAATTGCTAGGTACATGCTTTAACATCGGCGAATTTTATCGATTTGCTTGCGGGTGAAGTGAATTTTCTCAGTACATTGTCAAGGGTTATTAAGACACTAAATAAGTACCTGACCCCACACAGTCCACATTCAGTGCCGAGGACCGGGAGCCAGATCGTACAATAACGAAAAAGTATACTAAGCATACTTAGATTAGCTGGTCGGGTGCTGCATGTGCTGTGTGTGTACACAAATCAACAATAGGTACTGACTGTGAAGGTCTTTATTGTATGGTCAAGGAAATTATTGAAGTGAAACTTCTTTACGCACGCTTGACTTGGGGAGTAAGCTGGCGAACGCGTGACGTAAGCGTTACGAAAAGTGTGATCGGGCAAGGCGAACGGAAGTTAAGTGGGGATATAAGCAAGAGACAGCAGTGCGCGCGCACATTTTCTTTCTCTCTTCCTCTCATAGCCAAATACGTTCCGTATATCTAAGCACACTGCAGGCAACCACAGTAATTACTGATGTATCCAATAATGAAAATGATGAATAAAAATAGAAGATCTATGCAAAAATATTAATTTACCAATGAAACCATGAAATAAATTTAAATATTTGTAGAAAATTAATATATGTATATGTGTATACATGTATATATTGTACACACATATATATATATATACATACAGATGGAGCGAAAGAAGTTTCACTTCAGTCGTGTGGTCATAAGCACACTCGTTTTTTTGTATGGTCTTGGCATTGAAAGTGGCCCACAACAAACAACGTTTTTGTTGTTGTGGATTTAAGTGGTGTGGTGTCCATACACATAGTTTAGAACTCGCTTCACCCATCAGTCATTTCTAAACGAAACATTTGAACTTGTAATTTCTGAACGTAGAGGTTTCCGTCACGGTCTATAAAAATTACGAAGCTACTTTTAAGTACATAAAACGTATATTAACAATTTTACAGTAATCTTGAGGATAAATTAATTAAAAGGGTATATATTTCGAACAATTAGTAATAGATGTGAAATATTTCGATAACAGTGGAGGATTTATTTTTAAAAGAAGGTCAACGTGAGCTTGTACTAAAATGGCGGAAAGAATGATGGCGTCTATTTCGTGCAACGACACAGTGACAAAACTATGTTCATCTCTTTCTGACTCATAGAACTTCTCGTAAACCACTGGGCACGCGTAGTGATCAATATGTCCACGTGATCTGTCGTCAGTCGCGACTCGCGTAATTGCAAATGCAAAATGTACAGGAAAGAAACGTTTGTGTTACAATGAAATCGTAAATGTTTTGTTATTATAAGTTGTAGTGTTTTAGTTTTAAAATGCCTGCGTCTATTGGTGTCAATTTACGTGTAACTGGCCACTGTAGCCAAGGCGGGAGAAAGTATATGGAAGACTTGTTTTCCGTTGCTTATCAACAAACTGAAGACGAGAGGGATTTGGAGTATGCTTTCTTCGGAATATATGATGGCCATGGTGGCAGCGAGGCTGCAGCTTTTGCGAAGGAGCATTTAATGGACTCTATTGTGAAGCAGAGGCAGTTCTGGTCGGACAACGATGAGGATGTACTCAAAGCAATCAGAAATGGTTACATGTTGACCCACTTGAACATGTGGAAAGAGTTAGGTAAACACCAAATTTTGCTGTATTAACTAACTTAATTACGATGTATCGTATTAAAACTCGGCTTTGTCTAAGCCCAAGGCAAGTTTTAAGTGACTGTACCAAATGTTAAGCTTGACCTTGTTGAAGTTGTTCATTATTTTTTCTTGAGTGGTTTGACATTGAGTTTACAGAAGTTTTTCGAATGGTCATAGTCGTTATTGTCCGTGCTATTGCTTTGTTAGATAATAGCAAGTAAAACAGATTGCCTTTGTCAAGTTTTTTGGGAATCCCACTCACTTTGCTAAGTGAAAGCAGTTTTACCAGTTTGAGTTTTTATATTGGCTCAAGTTTCCTCATAAGAAAATGTTATGTATAAGGTCATTATTGCAACTCCAAGCAACTATAGAACTTCTCAACCTCAAAGATAGCTTACTGTGAAACCTGAGACCTGTGTGCCTGTCTATATCAACAAGCTTGTTTTGCATATCTAATATTGATATTTGGGCATGCTTCTAGAATATTATATCATAGATTACCATAATCTTATGTCTGAACCTGTATATTATGACTAAGTATTTCTAAAAATGTTTTGAATTCACATAGTTTTTAGGAAGTACAGTATTAAAGTGCCCTTTGAAATACAATTTCCTGCCACACAGTTTATACCTTTTCATTATTTTCCTATAGGAACCAAGCAACTTTCACTCAAAAGTGTTCTTTCAGAGTGGGATAATGATGTCTACTTATCCAACAATAAAGTAGTAAAATAGATGATATAGTTTTAATACAAAAAAAGTCAAACAATAAAAGTTTAAAGTCTAAGTTAGTTTCAAGTCTATAGACTTTTCTATAGCCCATAAAATGCTTCATTAAGTCGCTACTTTATAAACAAGAACTTGAGGTCTAATTAGAATACTTACTATAAATTCTTTCACATTATAGTTTTTGAAACATTCCTAGTGAAAGTAGCAGCAAAATACTTTTAATTGAAAGCAACTATGTAAGATACTTTTACCATTAGTGCCTAATTAAAATACCATATTTTAAATTGTTGTACTTGTCAAGTTTATAAGACATATTTTTTATAAGCTGTTTATAATGATGTAAAAAATTGTTATTTTCTTTTGAAAATAACAATTTTTAAGTTTTATTAAGTTTTAATTTCTTAGAAATTAAAACCTTAAAGCGCATAATTTCTAGTGACCAACTAAAACATAACTTGCAGCTGTAACCATAACGGCACCTCTTCCTCTCCTTTTATGTTATGTGGTAACAGAAAAACTAACAAGATTATTATTTAACCTTTCGAGCCTGCTACCAAATATTGATCTCCACAATAGTGGAATCAAGCAAAGAGTATTTACAAGTTCCTAAAATGATGTATGAAAGAGAGAAAGCATAGAGAGGGGCAGAGAAAATGAGTATAGAGTGAGGAACTATATTTGAAGATGTGAGTAGGGGATATAGTAGAGTAATGGGTGGCTTGCAGTCTGCTATTGCAGCTTGCAAGATGCCCATTATGCTACAATAGGATTGATCCGATGAGGCTGGCATAGTCACCCAGAGTGTACAGAAGCCTCTAAATACTAGATATAAAAAAAAACCTTTCGATTACCAAATTAGAGACACAATGGAAACAATGAGAGAGTGATTGCCGTTATTGCAGGGGTTTAATGAATTAAATGATATAAACTATAATATATGCTTGACTGTGATCCCACCTGATGGTAAGGAATAAAATTAATACATCAAAATATATAATATTTTGATGTAGTAATATCATAAAATATAATTGACGATAACCCAAAAAAATAACAAACATTGATAAATGAGACAGTCAGTTTTTAGATCTCTATCAAAACCATCAGATAACATATTTCATCTGTTTTGGCCTGCCTATAATAATATCTGTTACCTACATTATACTTGGGCTCCGTGTATGTCTATTGTTTTAAAATAAAAATTTATTGTTAGGCCTATCAGACTTAAACAAGGTATGAAATAATTACAAAGTTATCTTTCTATATTACAGAAAAATGGCCAAAAACTGTAACAGGGTTACCAAGCACGGCGGGTACAACCGCAAGCATAGCTTTTATACGCCGTGGTAAAATATATATTGGACATGTTGGGGATTCCGCTATTGTCCTTGGTTACCAAAAAGATGGTAAGTAATTATTTTTATTTATGTACGGCTATATAGCCGATCAGCATAGCATTTTAAGTGCCACAGTTTGATTACAGCATGAAATAAATATTTGTAAGACGTACATACAGATAGTTGTTCTGGGTCTGGGTGTCTTATGTATTTGAATTTCATCAACAATCATCATCATTTCAGCCGAAATAATCCACTGTTGGACATAGGCCTCCCCCAAGTTTCGCCACAATGGATACCTTTGACCCTCACCAGGTCATGGGTACACTTTGTGGGAGGTCTTCCAATGCTGCGTCTTCTGGTATGCGGTCGCCATTCCAGAACCTTTGGGCCCCAACGACCATCCGTTCTGCGAGCAATGTGTCCTGCTCACTTAAGTTTGGCCATTCTTTGGGCTATGTGGGTAACCATGGTTCTCCTGCAGATATCTTCATTCCTTATGCGATCATGCATGGAAACTCCGAGCATAGCCATTTACATTGCCCTTGGAGTGACTTTAAGCCTTCTGATGAGGCCTATTGTGTATTTTATATCTGAATTTACATGTCTTTAAATACACCCACTGTCATTTCTAGTGTGGGATAAATATGAAATGAAAAATTAAATAACTAAACCGCTAATATTATTGTTCAAAACTTTAAAAGTGAGAGTTGGAATTTGGAATTATATGCTCGTATATAACCCCATCTGACAAAGGGAAGGTCTCAGAAACTTAAAAAATCAGATGAAAATAAGTGTACCAAAAAAAAAAAAATACTTAGCTATATGAGTGCTTTCATGAAAGTGTATATTATACATAAAACTATGCCTAGTAATGTAGAAAAAAAACTAAGATATGCTAAATTTCGTAGGTTGTGAGGAGTGGGCTGCAAAACCATTGACATCCGACCACAAACCAGAATCCACAACAGAAATAGAGCGTATCCAAAGATGTGGTGGGAAGGTAGTCTCGAAAGCTGGTGTACCTCGTGTCGTATGGAACAGACCTCGTCTCGGACATAAAGGCCCTATAAAGAAGAATACGCCTATGGATGAGATACCTTTCTTAGCTGTAGCAAGGTCACTTGGAGACCTGTGGAGTTACAATCCTCAAAATGATGAGTTTATAGTCAGTCCTGACCCTGATGTAGGTGTATTGACTATAGATCCATCTAAATTTCGGTAAGTATTTGCTGGAAATGGTGCAGGTTACCAGAGTGTCCACTTTCTGGAAAGTTAGGAAAAAGTCAGTACTCTTTCAGTGTGGAGGCGGGCGCGTCTAATTCAAAATGTATGTAGACGCCAGTTGCGTTCACCGTCCTCCGACAAGCCGCGCGAGCCTTGCGCGGGTTTTTCTAAAATGGCACAGTCTGTCCGTATCATTCACAGTGGTATAGCGTCTGTTAGGTTAGGACTGCTCGTGTGGCTCAAGACTCGTAGCTCCTTCGGCACCGGGTGCGTTGAACACGCAGACGCCAAGATCCGCTATTGTCATAAATAGGCACACATCCATTCTCTTGTCTTTTACTAAGATGTTCAGAATCACTTTGTAGTGATAATTTTCTTTGCTACTTTACAGGTGTCTGATCTTCGGCACTGATGGCTTGTGGAACATGATCTCACCCGAGGGCGCCGTCAGTCTAGTTCAGGCTACCGAGCGGCACAATGAAGCTGCACTAGTTGGAGGGAATGGAAACCAGCCGAGAGATTGGTTGAACCCATCTAAAAGTTTAGTGGATCATGCTCTAGAAAGGTATGTATTATTAGTTAAAGTTGAATGTAAACAATTTGACAAAACAATACATAAAAATCCTGAGTTCATCATCATTTTCCTGGCTTTATCCCGTTTTATTTGGTGTCGGCGCAACACATTTTTTTCTTCCATTCGGTCCTGTCATGCTATCACTAATTCCTTTTTCTTTCATATTACTTCTCACACAATCCAACCATCTTTTCTTTGGTTTCCCTCTCCATCCACATATATACACATAACTCTTTTAGTAACATGCGTATGAGCACTCCTCTTTACATGGCCATACCGTGGCCATACCAAGACAAATGATTTCCTTTTATCTTTTCAGTCACTGCCGACACTTTCAAATTTCCTCTAAAAAAGTCATCCAAAACAAAAAAACGAGTGTGCTTATGACCACACGACTGAAGTGAAACTTCTTTCGCCTATAAGAGAAAGAGAGAAAGAAAATGTGCGCGCGCACTGCTCTCTCTTGCTCCTACACTGTGATACAGACAATAAGCCTGCAGTGTGCTAAGATATACGGAACGTATTTGGCTATGAGAGGAAGAGAGAAAGAAAATGTGCGCGCGCACTGCTGTCTCTTGCTTATATCCCCCACTTAACTTCCGTTCGCCTTGCCCGATCACACTTTTCGTAACGCTTACGTCACGCGTTCGCCAGCTTACTCCCCAAGTCAAGCGTGCGTAAAGAAGTTTCACTTCAAAAACTGACTTATCGATTGATAAACACTCAATCGAAACTTTTGCTCACTGAGCTTCCCTGTGAAATGTTGAAAAGAAATAATGGAACATGGTTTTTTCATCATAATGTTATGTGCAAATGTGACTTCACTTAGTATTTTGTTTATTTTATCCACAGATGGTCAAACACCAGAATGAGAGCTGACAACACGTCAGTGGTCACTCTCATGCTGGACCCGCCGGGCCCCCCGCGCGCCACCGTGCTGCGCTCCCGCAGCAGCGCAGCGCGGCCCACGCCCGCACCGCCCGCGCCCCCCGCGCGCGCCGGCTCCCCGCGGCCCGAGCCCGAGCCCCGGCCGGTGCCGCAGAACGGCCTCACCATCATGACGCGCTACTCCGAGGCCGAGCGCGCGCCCCCGCCGCCGCCGCCCGACGTGCCGCTGCCGCCCGTCGCCACGCTCGATACGCGCCTGCCGCCCGCGCAACCCGCACCGCCCTTTGATGACTCGCCGCGCGACGTGCTCGAGCAAGACGACGACGCCATCGTCAACTACGGCAACCCTGCCGAATCATACTTCATGGCCCGCCTCCTCAATCGTACCCGCGTCATCAACACCCTGTCGGCCGTCCACGAGGAGATTGCTGGCACCCCGGTGCTGCGGGAACCCTCCGAGCCTCGCGAACCTACACCTGCGCCCGCCACCGTCGTACCGGATGTCGAAGCAGATACTGACGCGTCCACTGCTAGCCGTCCTCCTCTCCCACCTCGAACCTCCACCGTCGGCGAACCTGCCGCGATCGCTGCAGAGTCCTCGACTCTACCTGACGATGATGGTGGTATCCAGATCAATGAAGTCTCATCAAGCTCACCAACAGAAGGGCCACCAAAACCGCGCGGGCGTCGTCCACGTACCGACGCCAAGCGCGACGCGCCGGCAGTTGCACCGGATCGTGTACTGCGCTCGCACCATGAGGCCGAGACCCCGCAGCGCCCGCACACGCGCCAAGCCACGCGAGGGCGACCTCCCGCCGCCTCCCCCGCGCCTCCTCTCGACCGCGTCGTCATACTCACCCGGCGTGCGCCGCCTGTACCCTCACCCGCTCCTCCACCACCACCACGGACCGACCGGCTAGCGGCCGGGGACGCGAAACCTTCAGGGCGTCGCGTCGCACCCGCACCCGTGGAGCCTATCCCTGTCGACGAGGACGCGAAACGAAGCGGTACACGCTCCACGCGGTCACAAGGCGCACAGGGAGTAACACCTCTAGCTCAGAAGATAACACGCAGCATCGGGCTGTACGCTCGCGAGCTGCGCGGCGCGGCGGCGGCGGCGGCGGCTGCGGCAGGTGCGCGGGCGGGAAACTCGGCGCGCGCCCCGGGCCCGGCGCGGCGGACCCAGGCGGCGCGCCGTCCGCCCCCCGACCGCTCGAAGGAGAACCTCGGGGCCGCCCGGGGCCGCGCCCGCGCGCGCGCCGCCCGCGCCGCGTCGCCGCCGCCGCCGCCCGGCCTGCCCGAGCCACGCCCGCGCCCGAGGCGGGCGGATAGCGCGCGCGACGAACCCGAGGTGCACTCCACCACGGCCGAGCCGCCGCCGCCCTCCGCCTGCGCCGGCGCGCCCGCTCCGGCCGCGGTGTCCCGCCCGCGGGCGCTGCGCTCGCGCAACGACGCCACCTCGCCGGTGCGCGCGGTGCGCGAGCAGGGCGCCTGCAAGCGCCCGCGCTGCGGCGAGGAGGGCGGCGGCGGCGCCAGCAAGTCGGCGCGGCTGGCGCCCGAGCGGTGCGCGCGGGCGCTGGGCAAGCGCGCGACGGGCCCGTGGGCGCCGGCGCTGGCGCTGCGCAACCGCTTGCGCCGGCGACTGGCCAAGTAGCGCGGTCGGCTGCTGCGTCCGCGCTTCGGTCCGACGCCGATGTCGGATCCAAAGATGACTGCGTCGTATACGGTTGATTTTCTGTTGTTGTTTATTTTTTATTTTTATCGCCGTCTAGGGCGTCGCCTTAGACGATGTCTAGGCAGTAGGTAGTCGAGTTGGGTGACTCTGTCCGTGGACCGCTCGGGGAGGCTGGGGCCCCGCGACGTGTGGCCGGGCCCAGAGACGTGGGTCTCGCGACGTCGCTAGGGGCCTGCGGCTACCGCCGACGTTAAACAATAGTACAAAGGTATATTCTATATTTAACGTGTAAGTTTACCGCGTGGACCAGGAGGATTTTATTAGCCCTAGTAGATATTTATTTTCTCTATATTTATAGCTTCTATCGTAATGCATTTAACCGTAGGCGAAATGTGAATCTGATTTCCATTGTTGTGACGTTGACGAGTCAGAGGCTACGTAGTAACTTCAGATAGATGAACTGCCTTATAAAGCGAGAGTACAACATGTTAAATTTTTTATAAATATTTTATAAGATCACACTTTTTGAACCTCAAGTTTTAAGCAATAAATCCTCATCAGACTCCATAGATGTTACTTTAGAGTCATGATACGATATTGATAGTGATAAGCAATATCTGAGCATGTGGCACTTAAGCTTTACACTGCAGTATTTGTTAAAATAGGGTGATATCCGTTTATTATTCACAAGATTTTAGACACATAAACATTTTGACAAATTGTTAATATACTTGATAGTATACATATTTATTATATAAAAATTCTTTATTATATTACCTAATTGGAACTATACCAAGAGTGCTTTCTCGAAATATAACGTTAATTAAGAGTGCTATACCTAAATATTATGTGAAGATGTACAGATAAATTTTGTACAGTTAACACCAAAATTATTTGTTTAGATTATGCTAATGTGTATTTTATATAAACTTAGCTAGATATTGGAGAAGTTATTCTTTTGGGAAAAGAATTGTTTTATGTACTTCCTAATTAAGCTTTATTGATTTTAGGACGTCATACTGAATGTTTGTTACTTGTGCCGAAATAGTTAATTGTGACAGAGCTCAACGAGCGACAGTAACTTCGTTTACTCTATAAACATATCTATTAGCATAAAATAGTTGTACAAACACACAATTGTGAAACTCAACATATTTTCGGTTAAGGATTAGTTATTGGTGCGTGAACCATTGTTAGTTAATTCGTTCATCGATCTCCTCATAGTTATCCATTTATTAAATAATATCTAACACTATCCACCTCCACTTTAAATTAACTATCGAAATAATGTGATTATGAGACCATTGATTTATTTAAAAACCAAAAAGGTTTTGCATGAATGCAACTTTGTTGACACTGTAAAATATTATGAAAATATTTTTTTGAACAGCAACATGATTTGAATAGATGTACCTAAGAATGGACTGAAGATGTAATGTTAAGTTAAAGAGTCCAAGTTATGTACATATTAATATAATAAATGAAAAAGTAATAGTGCCTCATTTGTTACCGACTTAACAAATACATAGGTAAAAGTGTTCTTTCATATATTGAGATATGTATTTTTATTGAAAATAAAATTTATGCATTGTAATTTAGCTGTAAAAGAGGATTTAATATAATTTGTTAAGCTAATTGTGTAAAGATTTTAAAGATTGGCAGTCTGTCGCTTATATCGTGAAATCAAGGAAATGTATAGTTTAGTTATTGAGTTTTGTTTGAAGACATAGGAGACAGAATGTCAAGTTCAGAAAAAAATTGGTAACAATTTTGTAACATGGAGGGTATGAATGCCTTGGAGAACTAAGGGCCGTAACCTGACCACTGGGGTTATGGCAATCGCTAACAATATAGATTGAGATGCTAAAAACAAATTTTATTACTATACATAATTGAAAGTAAAAGGATTATTGTAGATTTTATTTTTTGATTTAAATAAAGTTTGTATGAAATAGATGATTGCATTTTTACTCTCCTATGTCCATTGCTTCTACAAATTAATGAAACGGGAACGCACAGAACGCAGAATAGAAATAATCGAGACACACCTTGAATCAACAGGTAGTTTAAAGAAAGGTCTTCAAAATCTTAATACCTCCAAACGATGGATACCCCATATTAAAGATGATACTGGTGACAAAACAAATATATTATCAAGATCTGAAATAATAGATAAGGCAACCAAATTTTACAGAAATTTATACTCCTCAAAAGAAACTACTCTAGAAATTGAAACGACCGAACAGGACTCTACTACTCTGTCTAGATTCTCTACATATGAAGTTATAAAGTAGATCGAATCTCTCAAATCCGGCAAAAGCAGCGGGCCAGATGGAATACCAAATAAAGCACTCAAGTTAGGAAAAATGATACTAGCACCATACATAACAACCTTATTTAACAAAATTCTAAATGACAGAACAATACCGAAGGAATGGGCTCAATCAGACATCATTTTACTTTACAAGAAAGGTGACCCTGCCGATATTGGAAACTATCGACCAATAAGTTTACAATCAAACATGTACAAGTTATTCGCTTCATGTCTCGAGGATCGCTTAGCAATGTTCACAGAGAAATTTCAACCGCCGGAACAAGCAGGTTTCAGGAAAAACTTCTCAACAACAGATCACATTCACACTCTAAATTTGATTATGGAGAAATATATAGAGCACGATAGACCACTCTACCTGGCATTTATAGATTACGCCAAAGCCTTCGACTCTATATTGCATAAAAGAATATGGAAAGCTCTACACGAGTGCGATGTACCATCAGAGACTAGACCAGACCTTATAAAAGACATCTACTGCAAAAGCAAAAGTCGTGTAAAGCTAGAGAGACAAGGTCCTGAAATAAATATTTGTAGAGGCGTCAGGCAGGGTGACCCCTTGTCGCCTAAAATTTTTATAGCTGTACTCCAAAGTATAATGAAAACTCTAAACTGGGAAAGGAAAGGTATTAATATAAATGGGAAACTCCTCAGTAATCTTCGATTTGCGGATGACATCATACTCTTCTCTGAAACAGCATCTCAGTTACAGAAAATGATTGAGGAACTAAATGAGGCCAGCAATAAGATAGGCCTAGAACTAAATGCTACCAAGACTAAAGTCATGACAAACCACCACAATATACCAATAAGAGTAAATAACAATACATTGGAATACGTTCAGTGCTATGTTTACCTAGGACAGCAAGTATCTTTCTCCAAGACCAGACATGAAGAGGAGGTTAAAGGACGGGTTAATAAAACCTGGAATAAATTCTGGAGCAATAAAGAAACCTTAAAATCAAAAATACCTTTAAAACTCAAGAAAAAAGTAATGGACTCATGCTTACTACCCTGTCTAACTTAAGGTTGTCAAACATGGATATACAATAATAACATTAGAAACAAAATACAAGTATGCCAGAGAGCAATGGAAAGAAGCATACTAAACATCCAAAGAAAACACAGAAAAAGGAATACAGAAATAAGAAATACAACAAAAATAATAGATGCTCTAGATTATGCTAAGAAACTAAAATGGAAATGGGCTGGCCATATTGCGCGTATGGACAAGGACAAATGGACACAGAGAGTAACCACTTGGCAAGGACCAACAACCAAAAAGAAAAGAGGTAGACCAAAAGAAAAATGGGTTGATGAAATAATTAGAAATGCAGGTGAAAATTGTTTATTAAAAGCAAAGGACCGACGAATTTGGAGCAAAATGGAGGAGGCTTTTACTCGTTAAGGGGTCCATATTGAATGTTTTGTTTGTAATTAATGTAATTTGAAAAATTGAAATTTATTTATTTAATATCTAGTACTTAATTTTATATTAATTTGGAATTATATATTTATTTAGGAATTGTTATGTAAATGTTAATTATGAATGATTGATTTGTGAATTCTAATATTTGTTATTTTATGCTGCATGGTAATTTATAAATAATCTTATGAAATGTAAGTCATTCTCTTTTGAAATAAAGAGGCTATATTATTATTATTATTATTATGTCCATTGCTTACGAAGTTTGTAAATAGGAAATTTTACAGATGGTGTATTTCTGTTTTTTTTTTCTCGGTGGGAAAATCATCTTATGACATCCCCCGCCCTTGGGCGGGGCGGGAGATAGTGTCAGACTTTTACTGACTAAAAACCCACTCCTGTTCCTTCGTTGCCTTTCGTACCAGGGCCGAGTCTTCCTTTCAGAATCAGACCCTTGGCCCCAATAGGCTTCGACCCTGCTGGGCCCCTACATTTGCTGACATCTCCTTGAGGCGCGCGTGGAACAGCACGCGCCGTTGACGACTTGGGCTCGGTCTGGACGGTTACCGGACGGTCGGACGGCGAGCCACCCATTGCTCGCCGTCCGCAAGCCCGCGCCTACGGTGGGCGGAAATCGGGATAGGAATCCCGGCGGCGGTTGGGGCGTGAGGACCGCTGCCTCACGCGATCGGCCGCCTCCTTTGCAAGCATTACTGCTTCGCAGAAGGAGGCGACCGCCTGCCATTCCTCCTCGCTCCGGATCGCCCCCACGAGGACACGGCGTTGCTCTGCCCAAGCGGGACACACCTCCACCGTATGCTCCACCGTGTCCTCCGGGCGGTCCACACAGTGGTGACACCCGGGCGTCGCTTCCTCGCGAATCCGGTGCAGGAACTTCATGGTGTATTTCTGTTGCCGCTATAACAACAAATATTAATAATAAGAATACATTCAGCCGAACATAGTACCTCCTCCTTTTTGAAGTCGGTTAAAACAATAAACTCACATAATAACAAACATGATTTTTTACCGTTTTTTATAATTGTAGTACGGAACCATTTGTGTGCGAGTTCGTCTCGCACTTGGCCAGTTTTTTATATTATAGAAATGAGGGGTTTGCGGCAAAGAACGGACACCATAAATTGCGAACGATAGGTTTGCGGTTATTGTGATCAATTGTAATATTTTTTGGTACCTTTGTGTATCACACATGGCTCCCTGAAAGTTTCCCTTATAAACAGGTCAAAAAGTAGTAAATTACCCTAAGCACTGTGTCTGAACCGGCAAATATAAAATATATTCTAATATTAGCTACGCGTTCGAAATAACTGTTTCATACCCCAGGTAGTTTTTATGCGGCGCCCGGTGAATGCGGAAGCTATCGGTCCAGATGCACCGTCCCCTAACATGAATGGCCACCAACCCGCCCTATTTTTATTCACACCATTGTCAAACGGCGCTCTCCCGTTCACCCTACTATTTCAACTCGGCTAGGTTATAGTTTGGGCGCGCTCTAGCGTCCGTCCTGCCGTGCTCCCTACTCGCCGGTCGTCGTCAGTTACGCGACGAACGTAATAAGTGTCGCATCTGTTTATTTACCGCAATTCGGTTAAAATGTGACTTTTCATTATAAATTGTGAAAATAAAATGACTGCAGAATTTTTTAAAAAGTGGCGTTTACATTAACAATTTTGTAAGTGCATTTCCGGCGTGTAAAAACGCGGTATTGAAGTGAAAAAACGCGGGAATTTAGCCTATCGGCAGTGCAGTGCGTTTAGTTTATCGATCGTGTTTGTTGTGTTTGCTACTGCATTGGTGCATTCGAAATAAATGTAGTTGTTTACCTCTCGGCTGTCTCTCTTCTCGTATTTTACTTTGTAAATACGCAGAATCGCTGCTATTATTAGCACGAGGGTTAATAGTTATCGATCGAAGATGACATTATAAACAACTCAGCGGAATCAGGGTCATATAGGGTTGACAAAATAAACATGTCGCCGGTTTTTGACATTTTGATCACGTTCACAACCGGATCCGAATAAATAAACATTATTAATAGTAAAAAAAATAGCGAACTCGCATTCCTTAATGTTACCTAACAAGCTCTACTAGTTTTTTATCCTTCTATGGAGGATATTTCGGCAATACGTTATTTGCTGTTTGTGGCCGTTGTTGAATGGTTTTTGCCGCAGCAGTAGAAGTAACGATATTCGGTAGTAGATTATGATCTTTTGAATAATATGGTTGTGCTGTTCCATAAATCGATCAATAGAAACCTTGGTCCAAGTTTTTTTTTTTGGAATTTTGTAATAGAATAATTTAACAACCAGTCGGAAGATACAATTCTTGTGTCAACAAATATTTTGAAGGCATTCTGAAAGGAAGCCATAATATCCACTAAATGTACTTAGGATTGATACAAATCTTGGATCAATCTTAAGTACCTATATAACAAAGGATACAAAATCGATCATAGCAGGATCGCCACCTCGAGACCGTTGGTTTGTTGATGAGGGAGAGACGTCAATAAATGCACTACATTGAAGCACAAGATGCAAGATGAACCACTTTATAAGCCGGTTGTCACCATGACGACTACAGTAGATATCCCACTTAACATAATACGCCTTACATACATCTAGTAAGATCTGTTAGACAATGCATCCATCATGTTTCTTCACGGTCCAGCTCTTATGACGCAATTAAACCTTACACGACCTGAATATCGTACACAATAGGTTCTACCTAGTGCTAGGCTAGAAAACATGAAGTTTTCATTCATTAACCTAACGCCTGCGTTTAATTAATACCTAGTTTGATAAGTACAATTAGGTCAAATCAATTATTGAGTCGTACCATTGATAAGTTTCATTTAATTAGCTTAGGTATCTAAATTAGTTATGCTAGATAATATCGGTTGTCATGAACTCATGGCATAGACATGTTATGCCCAGGATCGGAGATATGTGAAGAAAGTTTTGGGTGTGAGTGTGGATAGATACGAAGAAGGGAAGAACGCAAAAACTGCGATAGACTGTGAAGGATCATAGAGGTAGATAGGCGGTGAACGGCTGATAGAAATAGCTGTGGGTTAAGACAATGCCAATGTCAAATGGAATCATGAAACAGAAGGTAGCAGATACCTATCTGTCAAATCTTCACCGTGAAATCTTAAGCGGACAGTCCATCCCTAGCATTAGTCGGAACAGTAGCTTAGGTACCTTCACCTAAGTCTTCAGGATGAGGACCTATAATTGAATGCTAACTATGATTCATATGTACAATGCTATGTGTAGGTATTATAATATTAATAATGGTAATTTAATTCTTAATTTAAATTTTATTTCTTTCCTAGAAGGAAAGTTTCACCCGTTTTCCTCCTTGCCTTACCAATCCAAAAATAAATGCTTGTGATAGCACTGAAAACTGACGTGTCATAAACAAACGGGTTTACCTCATGCTAGGTCTGGGTAGAAACTTGTTCCACAGCACACAATGAATGAACAATATCGTTAAAACTTACTCCACTTGCTTTCTGAATCCGTTATCCACAATAAGATTAAAAATTCCGTCGTCATAAGCGGTTGTCTAGCACTATACAACTTCATTGACCGACCTGAATAATTCTGCCAGCAGCTTCTCTCGCTTGTATAAAGACAATTATCCCAAGGGAACATACTATCGAGATAAAAAGTCCTTTGTCGTATTCCAGGATATGGTCTACCCGTGTGCTAACTTTGATATGAAGGAATAACAAACATTTATAAACGGTCACCTTTGTAATTAATATTATTGTGATTAGATTACTCACACAATTAAAACTGCTTATATCAAGACACTAAGGCTTTTCTCGGCAAGACCATTAACAGTATTGCACTTGCCACTACATCTTGTAATTGGTGGCCTTTCATCATCTTCATTCTCATTTCTGTAGTATTTTTCAGTAGATTATTTTTTCTTATTTTTACGAAGACTACTTTAACTAACTTTTCAACTTTGATTATATGATGTTTGACATTGTATAATCAAAGCTTTTGAATAAGCCAATCCGGTTTTTTTCGCTTTCGTTTAAATTTATTTCCGATTCCGAAATCAGTACTACAATTTTATTTATTCCTGGCGGAAATAGTCGCTGCGTTATTATACCTGATTTATTGTTTGAATATTGGATGCAACTTATGTCACCACAGTTGATACCGACTCTGGACTTAGTGCTCAGTTCCCAGCAATTCTATCTAATGACCGACTTCTATCTAAGGACACAGCCTCTAGACAATGACCTATTCCAATATCTTTTACAGCAGCTTCCTACCGCCTTACCTGCTTTGGCAGGTATGATGTTATCGAACTGTAGGTCACTGCAGAATTCTTTAGAGTCTTAAATTAATTCGAGTCGGCGAAAAACAATGTCATCAGGCGGACAATTTACATAATCTATTTGCCTAAACTTTAGTAACTATTCAATATGGTGTCAGCTGTAGCGAACATGTTTCAGTCACAAATTTATCTATCCGTTCTAAATAGTAAATAATTAATCTCCTTTGTTATTCAGTCGCAAATCCTTGGGCTAATTAGATACATAGGGTTTGTTCATTTGCATCTTACTTTTAGAGTAGCTCTAAGCGGCTCCAAAATTGCCATTGGTATTTTTGTTATTTGAAATGTTTAAAGTACCTATTTATTAACCCGGATTCTTCGATTTCTGAAGTTATCTTTGTTTTTTTCTTGAGTTTTAAAGAAAAGCTACATTATGGGTTTAAGTACACTCAAAGCCTCAAATTTTTGTAATAATTACTAAAAGTATTTTGACCAAAAAAGTATCTACCAAATACTAAGATATCATTCGAATGTATTGAAATACAGAATACAAAATGATTTGTCTTTCAAGTATTTCAGATACAAGATGAAAATACGAATCTGAAATACAGATATAAGATAAAAAATCTTGTATCTGTATTTCAGATACTTGTATCTTAGATTAGTCACTTCTCTGCAGATTACCAACTTATTTCTTGGGAGCATCGATATGTATTTTATAATTATAAAAATGCGTAACTCGATTTCAATATACATAAAATATAAAGTCCACTGTATCACTACTGTACATAAAGTTGAAATAAATAAACTTCTTTAGTTTAGAATAGAATAGAATAGAATAGAATAGAATAGAATAGAATTAGAATAGAATAGAATTTTTTATTTTGCAAATATGGGTAATACAAATCAGTTCTTATGATACATAAAAGCTCGGCCACATTTTACCATTTGGCATGCAAATATTTACATTATTTTATATCGTTTTTATTACGACAGCAAAAAGAGACATGAATCTCAGATCAATTTATAAATTAACGTTATTCATATTTTATTCATAAATTCAATTAAATAAATTATGTATGTATCAAAAGAAAAATTTAAATTATTATTCTATATACCATGTCATTAAATTTTAAAATACAGATTAATTTATAAATAATCATTATTAATATTAACATTTCACATTTTAAAAAAAAAAAAAAAACAAAAAAAAAAAAAACCAAACCCTATCTTACATCATGCAAAAACAAACAAAAAATTAAAAATTGGTAAACTAAATAAAATATTAATAAAAATGTCATGTAAAAATAAATTAATAAAATCAATAAAAACTTAAAATTTAATCAATAACATTATAAACTCTTATCATTCAAAAATTCTTGAATAGAATAGTAACATTTATCTATTAGTAGAGAAGTTAGTCTTTTTTTAAATATACTTAGCGATTCTTCTTTATAAGCATGAGGTATTTTATTATAGATCAAGGGCCCCATTGATAGTAAGCTTTTTCTTAACAATGCTGTTTTGTACCTACCTGTGAACATTAGATTTTTATATTGCGATCTAATAGGTCCCGGACGCGTTCTAATATCGTCCATTCGGGTAAAAAAGTGTATATTTGTTCTAAGGAACATTGCAACTTCAAGTATAAACAAAGACGGAAAGGTGAGTAATTTTAGAGACTTGAACACAGGCGCGCAACTGTCGGTATTCTTAAGACTAGTCATTGATCTAATGCAACGCTTTTGGGCTTTGAATATTCTCTCCCTCTCAGTACAGTTACCCCAAAATATAACTCCGAATCTCAAAACTGATGCAACTAGACCATGATAAGCTTCCAGCACGGTGCGAATGCTCACTTTTTTTGCCAGGTTATATAGTACGTACGCTGACTTGCTTAACCTATTACATACATCGTCTGAATGCGGTTTCCAGGTCAATTTATTATCAATTAAAATACCAAGAAATTTTGTAACATTTGTCGAGTCTATTTTTTGTCCATCATATTCAACCCTATAATTTTCAGCTTCTAGACGCTGATGAAAATGCATTACTTTTGTTTTTTTTATATTTATAACTAGATTATTTCTATTGAGCCAATGTATTATGCTTTTCAATGTATTATTAATATTAGTTTCGTAATTTTTTATATTGCCGCATTTTACTATTACTGTACTGTCATCCGCAAACAATACCATAGGTTGTTGAATTTGGCGAGGCAAGTCGTTAATATATAATAAAAACAACAAAGGTCCCAGAACACTACCTTGCGGTACACCATATTTGACTTCTCTATAGTCGGATAGATATTTGTGTTCTCGTTTTGTTTTTACACATATCCTTGATATTTCTGTGCATTGCTTTCGATTAGTAAGGTATGATTTTATCAGATTTAAGACATTTCCTCTAATGCCGTACGAGTAAAGTTTACTTATAAGAGTGTCATGGTTTACGTAATCGAACGCTTTCGTCATATCAGTATATATGGCGCATACGGGCATTTTGTGGTCCACACTTGGCATTACATTAAAGTCATATCCCGCAACTGTACTCCCATAGTCTATCCTATAGCCACAGAAATTCTATATTTTTACAGCATCAATAAACTATGTATAAATTGCGTTTAGATTCTACGCTTCTACAGTCTACAAAATATCCTAGAAACGCATTCAATACTCAATGGGTAACTTTGTAACACGCTTCCGGTTTTCACAGTCCATTGGTCCGGAACTGTCAACGGCATTGCTAATATTGGAACTACTGTTGAATCGTAATGAAATGCAAAGTAGGTAGGTAGTTCGGATATCCAAATCTGTGGTTGTATTGCGATGTAATGGATTTGCCAGTGATTATGTGATTGTTTTATTAGGGTTCGGTCCGACCAAAGGGAACTTGAACCTAAGATCGCTTTCTATCTGTCAGTCAGATACAGAGCTTTTTTTCGAAGCCTATGCAGCATATGAAGTAAATTTTGCGTAATATTAGGTCCCAAAGTCGTTCAGATTGTCGACCGCATCGTCGCTTTCCATCAGGTGAGATAGCGGTCAAAAGCAAACCTAATATATAAAAATCAAGAGGAAAAAAAGCATAGATTGCACTGTTATTTTTCTTTTTTTTGACTGGCTGGTTGAAGTCGAATGTAAGGATATGTTGGAGAAAAACTGATTACCTACGGCATCTAGAAATCGACAAAAAATAAACAGATCTTGATTTCGTTATGGTACCAAATTTTCATAATCTAAGATAATTTCTTAATATTGCGTGAAGTACCTACCTACTTACGTAGACAAATAAACTGTAGACTTAATTGTGAAAGTTAACTTTTTGCAGGCACTTTTTGTTTTCGTCCGATACACCAGTGACTTTACCTGATTTCTTTCGGCGACGCTCATTACAGAACAGCAACCATAATTTTACTGGAAAGTGGACTTTTAGATGCCGTGGGGGAAAGCTTACGAGTGCTAGATGTATGGCTGGGGCTTGTGGGGTGACTATGTTCGCTGTTCTGCGGTCAAATTACCCGATGGTTACGCCAACCAGGATTTTGTTACGGAGAGGAATTTTATAGCTGATTTTTAGAAAGGGAAGGTGTGATCTTGGTTTTACTTGAAATAAGTTGGATAATTAGGTCCCAAGTTTAGGTTTTAGCGTACTTATTTATTCCAGAGAGATTTTAAAATTCAACCAAAGCTCAAGAACTTTCGGTGTTCCAACAGCTGTATTTGGAAAGTACCTAGTAGGAGTGGTAATAGTTATGACTAGCCAAACTTTGTTTAGGGTATTACAACTTTTAGGTAGTGGTCTGTTTTTCTGTTCCTGTTACGCAGTTGAATACACCAATGTTCACATTGAGGCAGCTGATTTTTTTTGAGCGATAAGTTAATAGAATTAAACATTATATGGAGCAGTGGTGGCCGAGTGTTAACGGCGGGGGGCTTACGCCGCCAGCCAGGCGTATTACTTTGTGTAATTTATTTTCATCATCACTGCTCTCGAAACGGTGAAGGAAAACATCGTGAAGAAACCGGCATGTCCTAGAACCAAAAATTCGAAGACATACATGTGACATCCACCAATCCGCACTGTACCCGCGTGGTAGATTAAGGCCCATTCCGTCTCCTAGAGAGGAGGCCTGAGTCCCAGAACTGGGAACATTATAAGGCTGATTATGCTATTATGTTTATGCTATGAACATCACATTACTGTATTTATGAAGTATCCACTATTTACCATATAGTGTGGGCACACTATAAATAGAAAACATGGCAGTTTACCCGCTACGGTGTTTAGTGCAGGCAGCGATTCAAAGATAGATACACCATAGTGAACACAACTCACTTCTCTTTTCTATGTAGTTATATGTACGTATAATTGCAATTACACGTAATTAAATGAAAGTGTTCTCATATTGTTTATAGTACTTTTACATCTTAAATGAATGTTCTTACATACACAGTTTGAATTTTGTTCTTGCCTTGTGCTTACGGTTGGAGAGAAACAAAAAGCGCGCCAAAATTTATAGGATGTTTGAATTTCGAATTCGTTTATTGTGGCAAAGATCGTGAAATAATTAGACTATTATTAGAAAAATTAAAAAAAATATATAATTATAATGTTTTAAATTTCACAGGACTTTTAGTGTCTTCAGATTAATAACTGTTTGGACTGAAGTATAGTGAGTGTCGTGACTACCCCAAAGATTTAACTGTGATAACAAGTAATTAAAAGAGTGAGTGTTGACTGTAAACATTTGTTTAGTTCCAGCCAAAGGAATTTGATAACCATGGGTAAGTTTATTATTTTGTATTCGTGTTCTTACTAAATATTTCTTGCTCCCTGTTATTACATATTTAAGTTCTAGAGTTTGGCCGTAGTAAAAATCTTTTCTCGTATATCAACGTGTTTACCATTACTGGCAATTTATACGATATCTTTCTTTATTCTTCCGCCTAGGGTGGAACAAGAGGGCGTGACCCACCTGTGTCCTAGCACTTTCCCGCAGCCCACATAGATGATTACTTTGCCGATTATCCATCAGTGTCCAGGGTTGATATAGATTGCGGTATTGACCATAAGAGTTACCTAGCAACAAAATCTTAGGAAAATATTATAACAATGGCTGCTGCGCAGTGGCGTAGATCGACTATGGGGCAATAAAAAGCTGGGATCTTTTTACGAGGAAAATCATTAAATAACTTCTGGGAGTGAGCGTCAGATCACTTTTACTGTCTAAAACGAGTTGCCATAATTAAAACAGTGTTGCAATCTCTTTTGTTTAGATTGTGAAGGTGCGACTATTTTTCATTTTTGTTTTTCGTTATTTTTCGTGGGTTAGGTCTTGGGGCCCTCGAGCTAGGGGGCCCCGGGGCAGTGCCCCGCCTAGCCCTTTGGTAGCTACGCCAGTGCTGCTGCGCTGCGGGTCGCGCGTGCGATCCCTGCACGGAACAAATATTTCTGTAGCCTACAAATAGATATGTTCCGGGTCTGGGTGTCTTGTGTACTTATGTGATTTTACATGTTTGTGAGCGCACCTACGATGCAGGAGCAACTCCTAGTGAGGGGCAACGTTTTTTTTAAAAAGAAAACAGGATGAAAGTTGGTTATGCATGTAACATAGCCATGTTACAAGGAATGCAGGTGGTTTTAGTAGCCATCAGGTGATAACAATAATAATAATAACTCCATTAAAATTATCTAAAGGGCCTCTGCGAGTTGGTTTCGGCCCCTCGTACGCCTTCCAAAGGGCCAGGACCGCAGGGTCCTGAGATAAATAAACGAATAAAATAATAGTAATATTCCATAACTGTCACACAACGCCATCTAGCCCCAAGCTAAGCAGAGCTTGTATTATGAGTACTAGGCAACTGATAAACACACCCATACAGAACAAAGAACAAATGATCGTGCTCATCACACAAACATATGTCCTGGGTGGGAATCGAATCCACGACCTCCGGCATACCAGCAGTCAGGGCGACTAACCACTAGACCAACGGGACCGTGATGAGGTGAGTTAGTGGTTCAGCAGAAGACTATCCACAATAATAATGAGTAATAATAATTTCGAAAATTATTCCAAAGATGTAGGTACTAGTAGGATGAAAAGTCTCCAAAGTCTAATCTATCACTATAGCACCAAAATTCATCAAAATTGGTTCGTCGGTTGGTTTGAAAATGTAAACAGGCATACAGGGTTTCCTTTGTATTTATAATATTTGTATGGATACTTAATCTCAACTGTGTTTGGCAAAAAGCCTCTCATAAAGCCTGTCACATTAAATCCCCGGACTTCGGTAGCCATACATTTCTTAACTATGCTTTTGTTTCCCTTCGTCAATCGATTGCAAAGCGGTAGAGCAATGAAGCTATAATAATCTTCACCAAAATTAACAACAACCGATACAATAAAGAAACATTTGAGTAAAATTATCGGTTGATTTTTAACAGCGTTGTCATGGCTTATAACCAGTAGAATTAAGCTGGGTATAATATACACTACCGACTTATGCGCGCACTGTTGTCCTCACGACTCCTTTTTTTGAGGAGGGCCTTCGTCAACATCGATCTATTATATTGTTGAACCTAAAATCCATTTTTTTTTTCGGTTACTAATCATCAAACTTCTCCCACTCTAGGTAAAGCGACCCAATTGTTTTCCATCAGTTGCCCCTTGCATTCCAGAGTCTCGGTACCTAACTCTTTTGGACAATCTACAGACAGCTTACAGAGTTTGTTTGTATAACGTGGTATCTGAAAGTTGTACCTACCTACTGATCCTATTTTGAAAGTTCTTACTCTGGAAGCTACTTTTGATCTTTGAAAAATCATGGTTCCTGTGGAATAGGCTACGAGAGCGAAGCAACAGGAAAAACCTAGAAAGTATGAAGCTGGCATAAAAACGGCCACGACTGGCTGCAGATGTACGAATGCACTTGGTGCATGAATAAATGGTATGAACCCTGTAAATTATTTTCTTCTATACCGAGGCCTTAACTTTCCTCACTTTAGTAAGAATGCATTCAGAACATCGCGATTAGGTAGGTAAATACATGTCTCTCATGATGCATCCGGCTCGAAGGATCAATGTTTGGAAAGGGTTGAAATGAGTGGACAATATTTTTATAAGCGCTGGTCGTATTGCCGTTGATAATATTCAGAATTTCAATGTCCCGGACAATTCCCAACAGTAGCGTCTCAAGGGCTAACTAGCGTCTATAGACACCCCACGGGTGAGGTAATTTCCATTTCAGTGAAAAGCGGGTTTTCCCGTCTAGGCGAAAAAGGTTATTGATGTATTCAAGCAAGCAAGACTTGGGTTTTTTGCAGACTAACTTTTAGCTCGCCCTTATGTCTGCCTGTGTTCCATTTATTTTTTTGTATTACCATGCTTTGAAAGTACAATTGTAGCTGTCGTAACTTGTTCTATACCTACTTAGTTTGAAGGTAGTATTTTATGGTTATGGTTTAAGGTTATGCTCCCCATCTTACGAATCCAGCGTAAAAACATGGTATCCTCCTAAATTCCGTGGGAATATTTATTTTTATCACGAGTACGACCTCACATCGGTAGTAAAACAAGAATCGGTGGCATAATACCTGCGGCTCAAGGACGTGTAGTTGACTCATGTGGATTGTCTGCAGTCACAATTCACAGTTGTGCTGTATGCTAAAGTAGGTGTGGTATTCTGATGGGTAGCGGCGATGTAGATTGTGTATCGATCATTTTACAATGTGTGAATTTACTTTGTTAGTTTTCAGAAGTGCAGATATTACGCATTCTCTATGATTGCGATAGTAAACTCATAAAAGACCCATTTTTCCGAAACTGAAAGAAACAATAAAATTTATTTATATTTTTTGTCAACTTTACGGACAAGTACAGCTTGTAGACCTTGTCTAAGCCAATACCTATTGTTTTATTTAGTTCAGTTTCTGTCTTATTTCTAAGAGCATTCTTAGTGGTTTTGCAACTGGTTATCCAGTAGCTATCCATGATTCTCATCATCGAATCATGTTCGTAAATTGTCATGGCATACAATTTGAAAATACTGCGACCATTATTTTTATCTTTGTAAATAACGAAGATCATCCATGGCATTCGTCGATGACATAATAATTACATCAAGATAGCCTAATTTTCAAACGGATTATTGTGCACAGCCCTTAACGCATGTTACTTGTACCTAACTAGTACAAAATATTTGTCATATTAATTGTTTTCTCTTGAAGTCAGCCTTCATGTTTTCATCGACCCTTTTCCTTTTCACCTATAAGTATCATTCCTTACATAAATCAATTCATAAAATTTAATACAAAATTATACCTAATAAGTGTTATGTATTATTTGGTATACAAGGTTTATTATCACTGTTTTGCGCGTGTTCAGAATACGCCAGCTAACTGGTACGAAGCCCACGTGCCTCGCTGACCCGAATGTCCCGCCGACGCACCGCCTCACACCTTTCCGACATTCCCCGCCGAACCCTGCGACTAGCTACTTTATCGTTTGTTTACTGTGCTACTGTTGATTTATGTACAGATCTAGAAAATACAGGAGTACAGTCTTTATTAGGGAATCAGGTTAAATAGGTTCGCGTTCTGACTTCTTGCTACAGCGTCATAATAGACCATTGCCACTAGAGTAAGTATACAAATAAAAGGTAACCTGCTATGTGAGGTGTAAAGCTGTCCTACAGTCTAAGGTTTTATCCATATATTGGATACAATTTGAGAGTCTCAGACTGTCTAATTATGCTTCTATAACCTTGTATTAATTTCGCATACCGTCAGAAGAATTCGATAGAAATTAATTATTCGAGTAGGCCCAAGAATGCTACCCTGGGGAATACCGTTTGCTTAAAGGTTCTTTATTAAGTTATCTATTAAATAAATTGAGTATGGATGTTTATTGGAATTGACCGTCCTTCTACATGCTTTTTTTCTTCACATCTAAATCTTTTATGTTCTAATTTTCTAATCAAGACTCAGCTCTGGTATCAAAAGCTTTGATGATATCTATTCATTATCTATTATTCTGTTAATTAAATTATCTGCCATTGCTTATAAATGTACTTACTATTTGTATCTTATTCATTCATATGAGAACTATGTCACCACACTGCAAACTTGTCATTTATTTTGTACTTTTTGCATATGAACCACCCACATGGTTACGACTCATTATAAATTAATTTGTAGTTTTTTTATGTACAGTTATCCTCATAATTGTGTTTAAATTATACGATTAGGTACCCATGTATGAATGTGGTCAAGGAAGCGTTGATAAAATCAAAATGTAAACCTAGACCCTTATAAGCATAATTCATTTATAGTCTTAGTACCAAATCAAATATTCGAGTAAACCCAATCACTGTTGTTTTCTTCATTTGTGATGTCTGTCTTTAATTGGTGACGTGTTTGCTCGTCATTTGTTACAAGATTATAAATAATTTCAATTTATGTGAGCGATGATACTTATTGGTTTGACTTTTGAGGAGAGTACGTCACTACTTATTAGCACAAATAAATGGAAACTTTGTGGGTAGAATTTTTTATATTCTGCGGATCGATGAATGAATTGTCTTCTATATCAATTTATATATGTATACACAACTTTATAATAGCTTTTTACTATATTTAGAACTTAGCGGCGTCGCTTATGGCGAATAAAATGACCAAAGTGGTTCATTTTGATGTTCTTTCATAAAAATACACTGTACTTATCTTAAAGTTTACGATCAATTTCCTATACAGCTATATAACTTTTTTTTTAATGATAGAAACTAGTGCTAGACTGCGACTGTCTGTGTGATCTATTGCAACATTAGATGAAATTGGGAAGAATTTATTTTTCAGCATATAGTTCTGCTGCTGTTTAGTAGTTTTCAAATCTTTCTTTATCCTTCTGATGTCTTCGTGTCAACGTCATTAATATCTATATCCGTATTTTCTTAGAAATCTTTGCGTGACTAGAGTCAAATATTTATTTACATTCTATGGACACTATTATGCAATAAACAACGTAAATTCTTTAGCATCCTATTAAAAAAAAACTTTTTCCCAAAAATTATACAACCGATTTTAATGTAAAAAATAAACACTAAAAAAGTAAAAATTAACTTTAAATTCGGTAGTCGATGTTTCTATAATAGTTTTGCCTCTTCGTTATTTAACACCGACTTCCGAAATTATAGTTATTTTGTACTTTTTTAGTGTTTTTTTTTTACATTGAAGTCATTTGTATTTTTTTTTGTAAAAAGTTTTTTTATTAAGTACTCTTTGTAGTTGAAGTAGCACAACTAAAAAGTACCACTCAGCTAATAATCATCAGATTAGCTCGATGGTATCTTATAGCCAGAGTGCATCCCATGACAATTGTAATAATCCCAAACCCGTGTTTGGGACCCCTACCTAACCGTTTAGGTTACGTTGATTTATTACAGAGTTCCGGTGTCTACCTACCAGCTTCATCATCAGATCAGTTAGATATATCCCCTCCCCCTTCTTTCAGTCAGTCATCGATTACCAGTATAAACAAAGCCATTTTACTCATTACGACAGTGCTGCTATGCTGCTGCTATCCGTTCCATATCTTCGAAGATCCTCATCAGATCGAGAGACCAACTTCATCATAATCAATCATAAAAAAAATATTAAAATCGGTTCACAAAAGTCTGAGAAATCGGTGAAAATAAAAAATACATTCAGCCGAACATAGAATCTCCTTCTTTTTGAAGTCGGAAACTGCTAATATTCCACTAACCAATCTACTAATTCCATTGGTTCATTTGTCAAATGCTGCGTACTAATTATATATTCTTTACTAATATCATTTACACCTGGGTGCCCTTAAACTTATTAACGATAGTGTTATTTACCTGTCACTGGGCAGTAGAGTCACCATGAAGTTTTATGTGGGTGGTGTTTTTTCCTGACCTTTCTCAGTGAGAAACCGTATCATGGTTTACCATCAAACAGTCAAAGAGACTCTCACACGCTGATGGTGAATTATATATCAATGAAACGTCAACGATTGTGCAGGGTTCCGAGGGAGTTTCTACTTTTAGTTGAATGGCACCCTTTGTAACATTTAGTCGAAAGTCGAAACTCATTAGCAGAAATTCACATCCCTGCCTCACCGGCTCTTTGGTTATTTTGAATATTGTATGTAAATAGGTAGGTACTATAGGTTACTCAACAATTTATTGTTGTCATTAAGGCTGATTATAGCAAAAGGATTGACAGTCAGTCCTTTAATCCCACACTCTGATAGTATGGTATAGCATAGCATAGTCGGTCTTATAATGTTCCCATTGTTGGGACTCAGGCCTCTTCTCTAGGATAGGGAATGGGCCGTAATCCACCACGCAGGCCCAGTGCGGGTTGGTGAATGTCACATGTTTTCGAATTTACGGCAGCAGTGGTGATGAAACAAATTACACAAAGTAATGCGCCTGGCTGGGTTTGAACCCGCGACCTACAACTCGTAAGTCCGGGCCGTTACTACTCGGCCACCACTGCTCACTGAATAAACTGATAGTAAATTCTTTAATTAATTTAACTAGTATACTCATCCATATGTTCACCATAGGTTTGATGGTCAAAGAACTATGCATCGACTATGTGTAATCATATACTATTTTTTTTTTACTTATTGTGATTATCGGCAAACATATATGCATTTCTGTAAAATGCAAAGCAATAAAAACAAATGACTTAATACTTTCCAATCACTGAACGCATGGTAAACACCACGCTAATCTTCCCACACGGTGTGCATTACACTTATGTCGGTATTATTCTGCTAATGTTAAGATTAATTGATTCGCTCAATCATAACGATGTTTGTTCAAGAACCACACCTACATTCAAAACTTAACTTTAGCCATCCAAGACTAAAGTACAAATTAGGATGACCGCGGTCGAATCAGGTGCAAATAAATGTGGCATTACACGAGCCGATTTACTGCACGCATTAATTTGTACGATTTAACTGTTCCTTGCACGAGTATTTCTATTGCGTGTATGTAAATCGCTTATATTCTGCACTACGGTTTTTGCACTAACTGTGTGTTTGCACGACAGTCCGTCTGCTAAGCCACTTAGGCCTGGATAGCGGATCTTTACTGTTGTTGGCAGCACATCCAGTGGTTAGTTCACTTAGATGTGCTCCAGTGAATGGTAAAATCTGTTGTCTATTATACGGTACTGGTCATATAGCTGCAATTATCTACAGCTGTGTTCGCTATCTACGATTAAAAGAATATGAAAGTAAAGAATACTACTTTTCTTCGTATTTTTTTTAAATATTTTTTTATGTAAATATTGCAATGAAAGGCAGAGGCCACTCGCCATTGACGTGGTGGTCGAGATAGGCTTCAAGTTAGTCCAATTGACAATAACAGCCCAGACAACCTGGGGTAGAATATCCTAACGCCGAATAGTAAGAAGACCCAACCCCAAATAAAGGGAACAGGAGAGGACAAAGAAGAAGACTGCAATCAAAGCAATATCATCGTCCTTCGAGAACATGATTTCCATAACTCTTTATCAACTCTCTTTATCTTCCCATCATTGCTCTGCTCTTTTCATTTTAAGTTTTCAAATAATCAATTCAACGTTTCTTGGCCATAGTTATACTAATACATATCTAAAATTTGTGAAACTTTGAAGTACCATATGCTTTAGGAGCCGTTAAATATTCTACCTGCCACTATTCAGTGTGCTTGTCTATTCAGGCACTTATGCTAGCTCGGTACAGTGAATTTTATCTACGACATTGACCGAGTTTCTGAATTTAAGGTTCGTGTAGTTTTTTGCAGTAGACATTTTTGTCTATGCTAATTAATCATGTGTGATAATATAATTGTCTAAACTTGAAAACTAATGCTTGGGTTTTTGCTAAAATGCATGTTGTATTTATAAAAGGTGACAGTTTTGCAACATTAGCACTAGTTAATGTTGCAAAAGTGTTGAAATAAGAATTATTCATTCATGAATTTTACTATAATGTCAAGTGTATTTAATTGAAAGAGAATATTATAGCAACTGCGACGGTTGGCAGTTATAAATCATTCAATTTACGAAAGTCAACTATCACTAAACACATTATTATATCCTGTGTTGATATTGGAGTTAGCAGGCAGGGCAATGAGCCCTGTGATGATAATTTTAGATTGAGGACCGTTTCTGGCATATTAGACGGAACATAATGTCCAAATGCTTGCAAGAATTTTTTTCTTTCTATCTTACTATTCGCTCAATAATTTAAAACTCTTTGGATAGTTTGTGCGATTAAGAATTTTTCTTAAAATATGCAAAGTAAAGTAAATTAGCACTTTCTAGTAGGATGAAGGTCAAGGTACAGTCTAGCCTGCCCTGATAATAATTATACAGACATTACAAAGTATCGCAAGACGAATGCCTCCTACATTAAAAGTAGACGTATCAATAGGCCCAAAAGGTGAAAGGGCCATATATTTAGCGATTTTCTGAGCCGGATCCGATTCAGGCTGATGGCCACATCGGGCTGACAATGCCGAGCTCGGCCGAGGAGTGCCGAGGTGGGCTCGTGGGCGCATTACGACACACATATTGTTATCCTGATTGCTGATACCTGATGGCATTGCGCAAATAAACGTACTATTGATGAATGCATGTGGGTGGGTTTTTCTTACACATTCACCTCGCCGTATGGTGGTAAATTAAAAAATTGTTTGGTAGAAAAATTAGAACGTCTAGGTGATAAATATAACTATAACTCAAATAAAACTTAGAAGTTTTATTTGATAAGTGTTTGAATAAATATTCTTTGATGTTGCCATTCATTGCTAGAATTTATCAATGAAAGTGTAGCTAGACAACGAGAAATTTCAAGGTTCATTACCTGTTCTTTTTTCAATGAAACTGTGGGTTGTTTATCTTTTTCATTTAAGGACAAATGAAAATTTTATTCGTAAAAGTAAAAGTAAATTGGCCAAATGGCTAAACAAATTTTGATGAATGTTAGAAGACTGATAGTTGGTCATCTCTAAAAGTATAAACTAAGATTTTTCATATTAGACAATTGATGCAGATGATTTAAATAAAGTCAATGATGCATAATGATGTCTGTCTTTCCTTCCAAGCTTGCCTAATTATTATTCAAGACACTTTATTCAGGAAACTAATTAGCATTATAAATATCACATCTAACACAGCACGGTGACCAAAACAAACGTAACAAAAACAATGCAAATACAAGAAAAATACCGCGAATGCGGTGTTATCACGACACCCACTGCTTTGACGCAATTCTCAAATCGGTTTCTCGCATTTAGTGAGCAACACAACATTATAGTGAACGCGCGAATCCATGCCGTTTAGAAAAAAGAACAAGTGACAAATGATAGCAAATTGTTTACTCTAAATTCAAATAGAGAAAAAAAAACAGTCGCGCCTTATCACTAGCATTTAAATTTAGTCCGTGTGCATCTGCGATAATAGACGCACGTGTTTCGTTTCGGTTGTAACGGTGTAGTGTGATTTCGATAACGGTTTTCGGTTTTATTTAATTGTTTGAATATAATCTGTAAAATCGTTTTGTTACTAGTGTTGTGATTTGTGTTTTTTTGGATTGAAGTGCCACCATCGGCACTCACAGGTTCGTTTTCTCATTTTGTTTATTTGATAATGTGAAGGTAAATCTATATGACATTGTGGATGATCACAGGATTAACATTCCTGAACGAATAATTTAGTCCTATCTCCTTTATAAATTGTTATTAATTTAAAAATACATACAGCCGAGCATTATAATCTTCACCTTTTTGAAGTCGGTTAAAAATGTAGTTTTTCCTTATTTTTTTACAGTTTTATAACATCAAAAACATAAACGTAACACGCTTTTTAAATCTCAATAAATTATCTCAATTTCATTAAATTCACCAATTTGCGACATTTTTGCACAAAGTTAACAACTTAACACATTCATATATGGGAGTGATGAATTAGTTGAAATGCGTAAAACAGCGTCGAGATAAATCAAATGCCACGATTTAAGAAATACGCAGGATCCGGTTTACTCCATAAATGTTATTATTAAATCATTAAAATATTTTAAAACCGATGTAATTAAGAACGTGGGACATATTAGCACAGAGATTAAAGCAGGTTAACAAGATAAACATTAATTTGAAAGATCCAAGCACGTAAGTGAACCTAATTACGCTAGTTAACGGGTCACAGAATGCGGAGTTACACATACACACCCGAAGCAATTGTAGAAAAAATCTATAGCAATTGGACTTGTCTCTTAGGATTTTGACCAAGGCCTACAGCAGTGTTTGAAAGAGTTACTGCGGTCTTGGAACGCAAATGGCAACTGAAGGAACACTGAACAAACCCTACCTGGGGTTGTTCAGGAATAGTCTGGCACCCCTATTATCTCCAACCAAAGCGAGGGGGTTAATGTTTTGGAAAAAGGTAAAAAAAAAATGCATAGAATTTACTAATGCAATGAATGGGTTTAATATATTTGCCTTTAGGAGAGGCTGCCGAAGATAATGTTTTAAATGCGACCATAAATATTTACATACTATTAATATTATAATGAATGATATTGAATGTATGGCAGGTGGCACCTTCTCTCTCTCGTCTTACGATACGACTGATGTTACTAAGCTAGGTTTGTTATGTTCGGTAAAATTTTACATAAAATAAACTAGAAAATAGTTTTCAAAGCCCTTGCTTTATTTCATCGTCATCTTCTTTTTATGAATCGACGGTACTTTTCAGAATTATTTTGTCCTAAGATGCACAGATAACCTTTCCTACCCGTCATCACATCATATACCACAAACATTCTCTTCCGTTATTTAGTAACTGGCGCCTAATCGCTTCACTGGCAACTGGTACGTGACTTTTCATAAAGTTTAGTAGTCTTTAAATAAATATTTATGCCACCTCTGGCTCGATAGTTAATGCTAAACATGGCTAGTGTGATGACAACTCAATTAGTGTAGTTACCGCTTTGGCTTCCTCCGGTATTACTTCATACATTGAGCAGGTTTTACCGACAGTCTTAACTAGGTCAGCATAGTTTGATAGGAGATAATTTGTGTCTTCAGGTTTGTTGTGTTCAATTTTTTTTTATTTGCTATAATTTAATCGTTGATCTAATTATTTCCATCAAAAACTATAGGACGAAAAGATTTCATCTCTTTTCGGGAAATATCATTGCTTTCTAACCCAACTATAGAACCTTTAGGGATATAACTAAATAAAAATCACGTTAACCCAAACTAGCAAGTAATCTTATCAAACTAGAACAAGCAAATCTGATAATTGAAACCAAAGTGTGCCGTAGTATATTATTTTAAATCATATATTATCCTGTCCCAAGCAAGATGTCATTGCCTAGTCCAGTCGGAGCCGCGCGGATAAACATAGATTTAAGTGTATATCTAAATCTAGCCTGTATAAAGTTTACTGACTTCACCGTACTGTGTACTTAGGTACAGATACATGAGTGGTAGGAGTACGTGCGTCTTATAATCATTGTAGGTAATGATAGCGATTGATAACAAACGTAACGTTCGTGTTGAAGGTGGAATTTTTCGTTAGGTTTACTTCCTTTTTTTTCTATCATTATTTCGCGATCTTTTTCATCATCTCCATCGGTGTTTGAGAATTTGCGAATAAAATGAGATCTTATGCTAATACATACTTGAAATAGCCAACAAAACGGATCCACATATTGTGATCTTGAATCAAATTTACTTATATGAATACATTGATCTAATTTGCCGTCATTGAGTTGCAAAAATCATGACTATACCTACCAGCTGCCTGCTTGTTCATGGTATTACCAGCGAAATAAATACAGTTAAGAATTCTAATCAAGGTGGCTCAGAGATAAAAATTTGGCAATATCGTTGAACTACTTAAATTTTCTTAAAATTTTTATAACAAATAAAAATTTAAGTAGTTATTGTATGCTTTCTCATTATGATCAATTTGTCATCTTCCTGTACAATGTCGCTTTATTTGAGGTCGACGCAGCACGTTTTCGGTATTGTCTTTATTATAATAGATATTTTTTTCAATATTAAGTCTACTCTAGCCAATCTCCGTGCAACTGTTTTCCAAACTAGATAAAATACGTATAATTCTGATGTGATGCGATTTCAGTTGCTGTATTATTTCTACGAAAGTTTGCTCTGTAATGAAAGAAAATTTGTCAAAAAGCTCGAAGACGTAAACCGAATCACGTCAACAAACTGTGCAACCACTGTTGTACAAATTCGTGTGTCGTTATAACTTTTATTAGTTCAACCTACTCAAGTGTGGATGTCTCCTGTCCCTTCAATGACTTTATCAGTGAATCACCCGTCTGTTATTTTATGAGTAGTGCAATTATCAATTTGGATTAGTTGGAAGTTTCAAGTTAGTTGTTATTGAAATAAATCAGTGTCACAATGACATGTTGCTCGTGGCTTCGATTCCGAGGTCGATCTCAAAGAACCCTGCCATTTTCGAGATAGAATGAAATCAATGACACTCAGCAATAGTTAAGTTAGCTATCCATCATTAAATAATTTTCTGTCCCACCATGTCATGTACGTAAATAAGACATAGGATACTTTGTATCTCGGCAGTATATTCCGTTGAGATTTTGTTTTTGTTGGTAGAAGCTAGACTTTTATAAACAGAATCAATTTTACCTCTTTATGATATTCAGTTAGGTTTGGATTTCAATCCATGCTAGTTACCGAAAAAAAGTTGGCTGTCGAAACAACTGTTTCACGTCATCTTTGGCAAATATTTATTGGCTTACACTTGACGTAATTATTTGTCTAGACCGGACACAAAGTATCCTACAATTCATAGTTCCAGCAAACATTATGACGAATCGAAACCTCTAAATAACAATTTTGACACTAAAGGACATTGTGTCCTTAACAATTTAGATAGTCTAACCGCAGAGGCTATGCACCATGTTACATTGCTAACAAACTTATCTGAGAGATCGATTTTATCATTTAATGGGCTGTTTGTCAATTGAGCGCCTGCGCATAGGTACTATTGATGATTTAGACATTCAGTCTAGTTTGGCAGCTGGCAGCAGCATTGGCATTTGTATTAAGCTAGTATTATTATACTTAAACTGGTTTGAAGAAGGCAATCCCTGAAAGTAGGAAATTGTTGTCGCAAATACGTTCACCTATTGAAGGATACACCATCGCTGAGTTTCATTGGTTACTTTTTATTCCGAAAAAGAGGTTTCTGTAGGATATATATATTTGTAGAAATAGCTGACCCGAGCCCACTCCACTGGGTGTCACTTAGCCTCACTCAAAAGTAATGTAACTTTCTACTGGTATTTTTTTTTAAATCGGTTCTGTAGTTCCAAACAATCTTTATAATATTAGTGTAGATAGCGGAGCCTTCTAGTCCAGTGCCATAGGTATTTTATTAACTGTTGACGGAAAAGACCCTTATCGTACTATCATCCGCTCGGAAACTATAAGCACTTCTAAATATCGTTTAAATAATTTTGTGGCTATTACACACGAGTAGGATATCAGTATCAGCTTTTATATCCCATTCAATTTGATAAAAGTGAATTCCCACTTCACTTGATTGGTTTATAATGAAAAAATACCTAGTGCACAGAATCATAACTCATGGATCCATGCACTTTCACGTGAACTTCAAAGAACTGACCACATAATTGCTAGGCCCACTAGGTGCGATGGCTACTAGGGCTGTGGGATTGTCCGCAAAAGAGTCACCGCTGGCTCTGGAACGTAAAGAACTACTGAAAGAACACGGGTGGACGGTTTTCTTTCACAATTTTTTTGTAGCTAGATGATTACGTCTTTCTTTTCGTGAGCCGTCACCTCAATCTTTCAAGGATTGGAAGAAAATGTTGGGTTGTGGGCAAGATGGCTCACAACCCAACATTTTCTTCCAATATGATTAAAAGAAATTTTGCTTATTTCAATCCATTGATTACATCATATTTCCAGTTAGAAATCAAATCGTGCCAACAACATTACCCATACTCGCCCAAAAAACTAGTCCTACTAATACATCAAATCGATTTCCACACACATGTATTAACTTTAAAAATGCAACTCCGTCGGTTGGTCCTTGCAATGGTTGCGTAGGCGCACATTGCAGCACTGTTCTAGATATCGATCGCGACATCTTACTGTGACATTCATGGCTTCATTGCTTCGGTATCGGTTTGATTGGCATATCCTTCCGCTCAGGTGGCTGCAGTGACGTCATAATTAGACCGGTTGAATGGGGGACCCGTTTGTGTAAGTGCCGGGCAGATTTAGGTCAAGGTAAAAAGATGCGCTGAGTTTGAAGGCTAAGAAGATACGATGATAAAGTTATGGCTATGAAGGGGTTGATTAGTGGCTACTGAGATGATGACGACGACTATTAGAGTAATGTGAGGATCGAATATAATAAAAAGGCTTATACGCATTAAACTGAAACATTTATTTCTATGAAATTACTTTTTATATAAAATTACTCTCGTCTAGCGGCCTGACACTGAATGCCAACAAAAAACTTGAATAAGAAACCCTCTCAAGAGATTTTGATGAAAGAAGCTCTACAGTAGTATGGAAGACGAAAATGTAGTGCCCCAAAACCAAATCAATAGGATAAGGACAAGAGAATGAAGTCTAAAGAGTAGTTTAAATATTACATCAAAGAAGGATAGATAACGATGTGGCTTAAGCAAGTAATTAACCATGAAATCGCCATGATCATAAGCAAACAAATCATAGATATTAGAGAGTGCGTGTAACGCAAGAGCTTGGGAAACAAGGACTTTCACTCACGGCAACTATAGAACTTGTTTGATTTGATACATTACATCTACCTGTGCTCAATCAATCTTAGTATTATACCTGTGAATTTCCTTTTAACGAAGTTGTTAGAAGAGCAAAGCATAGGTTCCAAAGAAAAAAGAAATTCCATGTTTAGATAAATTTAATATTTCCAAAGAAAAGCCAAGGAACTCTGCGGGAGTTATTTTATGTGACACTAGATCGTGGACAAATGTTCTGATTAAAATAAATTATGTATTCAGATTTTGCGTCTACTGCAGCTCCAATAAAGTAATCTTTATTAATTATATTCTTAATTGCAAAATTATGCTTGTATGTGTGATTAAAGGTAGCAGGTTTGTGAGCACCGAATAATGTTGTAACATTTTGTTGATCCTCTTTTAAATGATAATCTGTATCATGTAAGTATGTATACAGGGTGTCGAACGATTTTACAGAGTTTAAATTTAAAAAGTACCAACAGATTTTTTTTTTAAATTAGGAAGAAGCCGACGCAAAATTCCACCACTGGGGGGTCCAGAATCATGTAATGGATCCGTGGATTTCGTTTGTGCGTCGATGTCAAAGACGCCGTGTATATAATGTTACAGATATAAAAGAGAATAATATCTAAGTAAGAATCTTTTCCGCAAAAACTCACTATCTCCTTGAGCTACGACGCGTACGTACGTACTCATCGTACGTACTCATCTTTCCGGGTTCAAGAAAGAGTTAAATTAAGCTGTGCCGATCCTTCCTATGTCTATTTTGAAGGAGATCTGTGGTAAGAAGATGAGAAATTTTACAAATCATCCAAGTTATAGTAAAATATCATCATCTTTCTGCCCTTATTCCTTGTAACTTTATAACACAGAATAAAAATGACAGAAGAATACGTGTAACGCCGTTTTTCTGCTATTCTACTCCGTTCTCTCAATCGTCACAGTATCTGTAACTCCCTCTTCATTCATGTCACTCCTCCTTACATCTCATCCGTCTTTTATTTGGCCTCCCTCTCCATTTTACGTCACGTTTTATGTGATTTTAGAATTGTAAGTAGTCACACCCTTGAAATAACATCATTATTCCACCACCTAACAGCGTAAACAATACCTGACATTTACGCGAATATTATTCGCATATTATGTAAATGAAATTGATTTCATGGATTATTTCACATTTGTTTTATATACTTTACTTTGATTAGCTTTATTTAAATCTTTTATTTAGAAGCAGAATCTAATGTGAGTCAGTATTACTAATGCCGTGAGGTAATCAAAATTAAATTTAATAAAAATCCAATATTGATTGCTGTCGTTTTTGCTTCTTTAATCCTGAGTTAAATGATCAAGTCGTAAATCTATAATATAAAAATGAATCGCAAAATGTGTTGGTAAGCGCATAACTCAACAACGCCTGGACCAATTTGGCCGATTCTTTTTTTAAAATGTTCGTTGAAGTTCAAGGATGGTTTTTACGGCGAGAAAAAATCGAATAGAGTAGGGTAGAGTAGGGTAGAGTAAGGTAGCGTAGGGTAGAGTAGGGTAGAGTAGGGTAGAGTAGGGTAGAGTAGGGTAGAGTAGGGTAGAGTAGGGTAGAGTAGGGTAGAGTAGGGTAGAGTAGGGTTGAGTAGGGTAGAGTAGGGTAGAGTAGGGTAGAGTAGGGTAGAGTAGGGTAGAGTAGGGTAGAGTAGGGTAGAGTAGGGTAGAGTAGGGTAGAGTAGGGTAGAGTAGGGTAGAGTAGGGTAGAGTAGGGTAGAGTAGGGTAGAGTAGGGTAGAGTAGGGTAGAGTAGGGTAGAGTAGGGTAGAGTAGGGTAGAGTAGGGTAGAGTAGGGTAGAGTAGGGTAGAGTAGGGTAGAGTAGGGTAGAGTAGGGTAGAGTAGGGTAGAGTAGGGTAGAGTAGGGTAGAGTAGGGTAGAGTAGGGTAGAGTAGGGTAGAGTAGGGTAGAGTAGGGTAGAGTAGGGTAGAGTAGGGTAGAGTAAGGTAGATTAGGGTAGAGTAGAGTAGAGTAGGATAGAGTTGTCAGTTGACGGGAGCGAAGCCGCGGGCAAAAGCTAGTTGCTTATATATTTAAAACTAGATTTACCCGTCGCTTGCCTCATATGGCCCCCATATATGTAGCATAAGTGACACGTAGCGAAAGTGTAGTCTTATTTCTGTACAATTATTTTTTCTTGCTATTCGTGAAAACTAACTAAACTACGGTGTTGCGCCACCGATAGGATATGCCATCTCAACCATACGCATAAAACGTTTTGTGACTACATTCATTCTGCGTACAGCTTGAAGCAAGCGTACAGCCAAGGAGCTAAACAGTAAAGACTCAATAAGGACTAAGGACCTAATAATTGGCACTTTTATTTTAGGCCACAGCTCATCTGACGGGTTATGGGACATCTTGCTCTAGCAAAAACTGGCCTGCAGGCCAAATGTCAACTTTTAAAATGTGCATGGGTAGATTCGCCCTGACCAGTTTAGTAGAACGGGCCAGATGTCTCCTATTGAAAATTAAAGAGATATTTCGGCAAAATCATATATTTATTAATTAAATAGCTGATATACCTATCTGTAAATCATAGCATCAAATGACAATTAGTTTTAACAAAGAAAATACAGAGTAAAGTAGCCATCATAATATATAACTTATAAGTACATAATTAACTAGTTTCATACAATTTCTTGGTACAAATGTTAATGTTGTAGTATTACTAAAGGATAACTTGAAATTTGAATTATATAATACGTTAGTTTACAAATTACATAGATTTCAATGAAAAATACAATCTTTTAAAGCGGTCGAGATGTCCCATAACCCCATCTGACATGCGACTTCTCCAGAGTAGTTTTTGGAAATTCCTGGTTCAAACAAACATACAATTTTACCTGTTTTTACATTAGTTCATAACAATTTTATAACTTTTCTATGTATGGTTGTTTACGTCATGTGTAGTTGTTAAAACCTTTGCTTGATGCGGTTCGAACCGATTGTGTCGCTCAATGAAATCATACAAGACACGTTTACTATTATGTTGTCTATATTCTGCAATGTTTTGACATTATGTTGCTTTACTTGTTTAATGCTTACTTTTCTATTTATAGGTACATAAAACGTACCTACAACACTTTTTTTTAAACAACCATACATGGTTGTTTACGTCATGTGTAGTTGTTAAATAAAAGCTTTGCCTGATGCGCGGTTCGAACGATTGTATTGCTCAATGAAATCATACAAGACACGTTTACTATTAGGTATATTGTCTATTTTTATGAAATGATTGAATTTTTTTTTTTTTTTAGATAAAAACTGAAATGTTACAAATGTACCGAAGAAAATTTCTTTAACATCACGATAAAATTCAAATATTTTCTTTATATATACATCTTAACTATTAATCTTAAATATTATAACTTAATAAATATATAAACAAACTGAAAATAATATATATATGGGTAGAAATAAAACTCATAGGGCATCAAAAAATTCGTCCACATCGATGTCAATGGGAAAAGTGCCCAGAACGCTGGCAGCATTGCCACGCTGGATGGCAATGCTGATACGTTGACCGTAGAAAAGCCCAGCCCTCTGGAAAGTGGCTTGCCCGGACAAGGCGTTGCCCGAGAATCCATCTTCTCAGAGACAGTGGGATGAGCCGCTCTGCAGGCTGGTACGGAATAATCTTATTAATACGTCCACCAATACTGCTGAGCGCGCTCGCCTATTGGCTGTGGGTGAATGGGAATCGGGCCTCTGGCTACAGGCTCTACCGTCACCTAACATAGGTACTATGCTGAGTGACACCACCTTCCGGATCGCTACATGCCTGCCTCTGGGTGCTCCTAGTGGAGCTCCACATCGATGTCAGTGCTGTGAAGCAGTCGACCGCCTCGGATACCATGGCCTATCATGCAGTAGAAGCGGATCGGATAGCACGACATGCCAGTATTAATGACATCATCCGCCGAGCTCTTATCACCGCCGGGGTGCCAGCTGTTTTAGAACCCAATGGCTTGGCACGTGACGATGGGAAGAGGCCAGACGGGATGACTATTAGATAATGCCTTGGAAATTGGGTAGGCCTTTGGTGTGGGATGCAACATGTGTCGACACCCTTGCGCCATCCCATCTTCTAAATACGGCGGGCTGTGCTGGGGCGGCTGCTGTATAAATATAATAACCTCATCGGAGGCTATATATTTGAGCCGTTTGGGGTTGAAACACTAGGGCCATGGGGTCCGAGCGCTCATCGAGTTGTATGAGATTTACTTAATTGTCTATATTCTGCAATGTTTTGATATATATATTTTTTTAAATTGATGTAAACTAGTGCTTGACTGCGATCCCACATGATGGTAAGTAGTAATATGTTGCTTTACTTGTCTATTGCTTACTTTTCTATTTAAAACGTACCTACATTTTTTTCTCCATTTTGATATACAACGAGTCCCTAAATTTAACGGTAAGCAGGCACCAGTGGGTGGATGTGTTCATAAATATTCGAGAAAAAAAAGGCAGGCAATCTGGGATTTTTAAGGGTTGTGATTGGTTGTAATAAATGTATAATCTATGGTGATGGATACCAGTGCTACTTCTTATTTCTTATAGCGCACAATACACATAGTTACTATGGTATCATGACCCTGTTAGAGCGCAGCAAGATTAACAGAAGTTAAGTTGCCCATACAAAAGGAAAAATGGTGGTCATGGCTTAGTAGTAGAAACTAACTCGAGGTACATTTTAATACAACCGCTCTTACGTGATTATGATGTTATTACACTTCTTTCTCTATATATTTTGGATACACAGCTATCTTGTGGATATTATCTAGGCTTCTATACAAATCAAAACATCAATTTGTGTGAAACCAATCTAGTAAAGACCTCTGAAAATCTGCTATTTTACGTGAACTTTGCCCCTCTATAATATACTCATATATTAAAAATATAAAAAAGTACATCCATAGACGACTTGCACATTTAATCGAGAATCTGAATGACGATAATTTTTCTGAAAAACTTTTAAGGGTTAAAAAAACACGTAAGTATTTCCTGGAACCAGTTTTGTTAAACATTCGAGTAAAACACAGAATTACCGAAATTCTGAGTTTCAGGCGTTATCTCTCTTTTTTCGCATTGCCTCTTCGCCAATTCGCGTTGGATCGCGTTAGATGGAGCCACAAGCTTTTAAACCATGCTTAAGGGGTGTTTTTCGAAGATTTCAGGCTCTATTTAGTAGTTTAAAAAAACAATTGTCTTGATTAGTCATGTCCGCAGGTCCTCACTCATTTATTACTGGATCTTGGGACACGTATACCTATATCTCAGTGTGTCCTTTAGTGGGTAGGTTCGGAGATAGCCAAGCAAAACTGCATGAAACTAGAACCTAAAATAACGATTGTCAGTATTTGTCTTTAACAAAGGTGTTCACAAGAGAAAATACGCTAGGGATGGTAATATCAGTGAACAGTACCGTCAAATTTGTATTATGTAAACACGAATGCCCGAGGAAGCCTTTGTGAACACGTCGCGAAAGACGTCAGCGTCGTCTAGCCTGAAAGCCAAGATGGCGTACCGCGTACACTAAGTACGTACTCATGAAACATACCTACCTACAAGGATATTGTGCTACTTTTTCAGTTTTTCCAGTCTAATTTTAAGCAAACTACCTTAAATAATTAAAAGCTATAGTTGTTTTTAAATGTTTAATTATTAATTTAATAACTTTCGCTCAATTTCACTAAAACAACATAAAAGAAAAAAAAACCTTTAAATAATTATAACGCTATTTAAACCGATTTAAAATATGACGTCGAGAAAGACTGGTGGCATTACCACGCTGTATGGCAATGCTTGTCCTTTGTTCCGAGGTAAAAGCCAGCCGTCATAATAATTGTTTGATTTTTTATAATAATTGGTATAAGTACAAAAAAAGGGGCTCTATCCGTACCCTTTACTGATCATATTTTAAAAGTCAACAAAACTAAAAAAAAAGACATCCCGAAATTGTCCACAAAAATTTGCCATAATCATTCATAACAATTGCTACTAAAAAAATACTACGCGCAGTGTTTTTCCATTTTGATCCTTATTTATTCATTCATATTCAATAGCCGGTACAATATTTTCATTGAGTGACATTTTGGGATCTAAACAAACGCATAACTTTGCTGTTTAGGAATATAAAAGCCCTTTAAGTATTTGTACTAATTAAAAATTAGTGGTGTATTTGTGAATATACCTTTATGTTATATCTAATCTTTGAAAGAACGGATCCAATTTCAAAAACCATTTCATTGATATATATGGCTCACGGCTGCTATAGTGATAAATTTATAAAATATAACGATTATTTTCTCTTCACCAAGTTACTTAATGCTTTGTGAAGAGAAAAACGTTTTAGATTTAATATTTTAAATACGATTTTTGCCCATAGCAATTTAAAAAATTCTTCAAGAGAACCTTAGTCAGTTCTCAAAAAACACTGAAGTTTCCGTATAAAATTATCTTCAGCTAATCAATTTTTTTTTACGGGATATATGGGTGGTCCAATTTTTTTTGGATATTGGAAAAGGTAGTTCATTTCTATTGACAATAATATTTACAATAGAATCGGAATCACTAATTTTCATTACCGTCTGTATAATTTTTATCCCGGAAAACAAATCACAGTTCTTGTTGGATTAACCACGATAGCGCAGCCGTGTGAAAAATCTAATCATGTATTAAACAAGTTATTCCAAGCTGTCCTGTGTTCTCTACACTATTTCTAGTGTAGGTAATGAACACAGGATAGCCTGGTTTCACTTCAGAAAATGAATGAGATTTTTCTACCTTATTACAGGTTGCTCCATGATTCTGAAGAAATGTAGAATCTGCGTAAACTTATATCATTAAAGATAAATGATAAGATAGTGTTTTAGAGCAAGGTTAGGCCTTGATAATGTTGCGTACATCATTGAAGAGGTGGTACAGATGAACCTTATTACAGGAAAATACTGTTAATGGAATTTTTTCTTGACATTATTTCGACAGGTGCAAGGAGAAAAAAGTTATTGCGACTACCTACTTAACCATTGCATACCTTTCTATAAATGTTCGTGTTTTTTTTTTCTTCTAAAAACGGCATCAAAATTGATTATTAAATGCAGCAATTATTAATATTGATACGAGCAAAAGTGGGGGCGTGGTGGGAACATACAATATTTCTCTTGTAAGCATATAAGCTAAATGGCGGTGACGTCACATTTCAGTTTGAGCATCCTTTTCCTATTACTTGACAATTTCCCCTTCCTCCAGATTTTGAAAGTTTCCAAATCACTTAATTTTGAACGGATTTTTATATTTCCGATTTTGGATAAAGTATTTTTTTGACACATACCTAATTTTTTAAAATGGGACAATTACCCAATTGCATTTCACATCAGCATGTATATGTTTCAAAATAAGGCTATATCTTCTGTTCAGACATCGCCATATACGTGCAAAAAGATTTACCATATTGTAGAATATGTAATTTTTAGCAAGTTACTGCAAAAAAATATATCAGAAAATCCCAAAATTGTCGTGCAACTAAAACAGTGGAGATAGTTAATCAGTGGTATTATCATTTCTATCAGCATGGTAAGTTAAGCCCCTCATTGACCGATACCTAATATGTACCTACCTTATTTCATGTACGTGCATTCTACCTGGCTCAAGGTCAAGGCTGGTCGAATAACTTTTATGAATTTTATTCAGAAAACCAAACTTCAGAGTCTTCTTCTTCGTATTGTGTCCATAAACTCAGGTTAAAAAAATTCTATGACCAGTAGATATATGGTAACCTGTACAGCTCTGCCATTGGACTCGCTTAAATCCTGGGCCTCAAAGTCTGCTATTACAATAATGTCAGAATAGTCTTTCATTGACTTCATAATTGTTGATTTTGAGTAAGTTTGGTAATCTACTACTAAAATGGCGTCATTATGACTTTCCAATGGTCAACCACTGACACTCCGTTGAAAGAGGTGGCATATAATGGTAATCTCGTACATATTGACAACTCAATGTCTGATGTATGCGGTAATTTGCTAAAATTTTGACAGTTCCTTTGATCAGTGACCTAAAAAAACCATTTACCATTAGAACGTCATGTAGCTCGATATTGTCATTCCACCAAAACTCTATTACGAGACCAATCAATCAATGATCGATCATTATGTATTAGCAGATTACGAACTTTTAGCAAAATGACAATGGGATCGTGTTGGAATGACGAATTTATAAAAATAGCAGACTTGGGCCCCTGGAAGGTGCAGGACGGGCAGCATTACTGGCACTGTGTTTGAGAGTACAGCGTTTCTAATCCAAACGTCCGACGACGTCCCCTGGACAGCTAGCATACGGTAACGCAGAGTCTAGCTGACTAAACGTTTCACCACGATAATTCGAACTACAACTTCGGAGTAAAAAACTGTTAGTACTAAAAAAAGTTGTATAAAATATAATAAACGGCAAAGTTCTGACTCACTCACTGGCTCACGCACGCTGAAATTTAGCACAGAGTTTCCTTTTATGATGTATACAAAGAATAAGAAAGCGTTTTCTAAAATTCACGCCCTAAAGGGATGAAACGGGTGTCCACAATTTGTATATGAAGAAACATACTTCTACACGAAGCAACTTGGCATTGTATCCTTCAGGCCGTCTGCCCATCTGATCCGGAGCGCCCACATCACCTTTCAGTTGTCCGTCAACTAAGAATCCCACGTGAACCGTACAGCTTTAATACTTTAATCGATCTTGACATGATATCATTGTGAAAGGGTTCAACGACTGTTGATGTTTTTGTGCAGAAACAGAAGGGTGTAGTGTGGGCTGCAGGTGGTTTGGTGCAAGTCATTGGCTGCTTAAGAGCGTCGACGAAAATTAAAACAAGCAAGCCAATCCGACATTTATAAATGAATACTGTGTAATACAAACATTTACTCAAAAAAGTAAAGAAATAAGTATTCGAAACCAAATTAAAACTTAAAAAAATGAATCGTGACCCAAATTTTTAATGAAAAAATATTACGAATCATGTCCTGTCAGGGTCACCCGTTTTAGAGCTATGCGGTACCACATCAGACAGACATAGCGGTCAAACTTATATTACACACCCCTCTTTTTGCGTTAGGGGTTAAAAAAAATCTCTAGATACTTATCTACGTCCTTTCTATCAGTCTTTGTACTATTATTAAGCTCCAGCTTATAAGATGTCATTTAAGCTGACAAATCAAAGGATACAGAGAATGCACTACCGTACTTACTGCGTCAGGTCAGCATATAAATAATAAGAAAAAGAAATGAAAAAAAAAAACGAATAATGTATATTAAAATAAAATCAGGTTTCTGAAAGAAGTCACGGATTATCTACAACCATCAAAATGTGCATCGACGATGCATTGAAAATCTTAGAAATTGCAGCAGTTAATTAAAGAGACATGAATAAAACTAAAACAAGTACACCAAGTCCAAATTATATAGCTTTGGGTCCTTCGATATTCGTAGATATAGCTCTATATTGCGATAACGGAAATTCAGTAAGAAAGTTGCATACAAACTACCATAATCTCGTCCTGAGTGTGGTAGGCGAGGGATGATTTACAGATAATATCTTGGCAAGGTACAGAAGCGCAAACCAAGCTGCTTTATAATAACAGTAGCACTCGAGGATATATCTAATGTTCCAAGAAATGCGAATACAACAAGGAATTGCGCAGAACTGGCGCGGAGGGACAGAAATACGATAAAAGTAATGGATAAGGAGGAATCGTAATGGCCGACACTTCGTCATTCAAATACATATTGCTCAAAGTACTCTTTGGCTTTGATGTAAAGTTTGTTCATAGAACTTTACTTTTTTTCAAGTTTTTGTTGTGGAAGATTAAATTATACTCAATGGTTTTATAAGATGCAAAAATCAATTTTAGATTGTGAGAAAAATTATGTTCCCAAAATACTTTTCGCTATTGTTTGAAACTAGTATACACTCAGCCTGTATCACCAGAATCCTGCTCAGCGTTCAACTTTATCTACTGATAATATACATGATACAAGTATAAGGTAATCTTAAAAATTTCTAAGATCTATTTGGGAATACTGACTACACAAAACCATGAAACATAAATCTTAATTTGCATCTAATTACAATAAAATTAAACCATAGCCAACATTGCAAATTCGCTCACAGCTCAAACTGTAGTGTCACTTAATAAGTAGGTGTTTATCTGTTCAACGGACAGGCTAATTGTCGATATGATTATACGAACATGGGTGTTGGCAGCAGTAAGGTCAGCCGAGGGAATGAATGAAATTATTTTTAGTCATTGAGTTTTAGTATAATTTTGGCACGTTATGTGGTCTCTGAGACCCTTGACTAGATCTACTATAGCGTTTTTTTCAAGTGCAATTTCCTAAAATCTTTAATCTTGGCGTGGCCAGCTGCAGCTGCAGTAATAACATTTAATTTTTGAAACGTATAGTTTAAAAACTAATCAGTAATTGTGACGTATGTCTCATAATTTGAGTATTTTCTGCGGCATGTCCTTTCCTTGGTATAATAATAAGAATAATAATTATTATTCTTAAAAAAAGAATTATTATTCATAATTGACCATTACATATTTGCTGTATGGACTATAAAAGAGACTTTAACCTCTGAATTTGTTTCGGTGTTACTTTTCAGGGTAGCTAGGAAACAGCGGCCTCATCTACTTTAAACTGTGGAAAAAAATTACGTGTAAAAATGTTTGTTAAAACCTATTTGCAAAAAAAATATCATTTAACATGTGTTTGCATGAAAATGTTTCTATTAAGTATCATTATAATATCTTGTATGCCGTATAGATCTGTATTCCCATCCTATCCTAAAAAGTTCCACAAGATCTATCCAGCTTTCTAGCCTTTTTTAGCTACTTATCTTAATAAAACCTTTGTTGTAATTGTAACTAAACACTGGCAGCTTTTAAATTTAAAAAAAATCTGATTCCGTTGACATTTTTCAAAACTTGACATTCACGAATCGATTTTATCTCCAAAGGATAAGAACGCTGTTTCTATTATTACGATCATAGATTACGATTATAACAATGTTTAAAGCAAGCATGATTTCGAACTACCAAAGGACTAGAGAATATAACTTTATAATGGTAATCCAATCAATCAACTATCTTGATAGATAATGAGTGTTTAGTGATAAGAATATTAATTTATGCAGTAGTTGCAAGAAATTTTAAGGATCTACACGTAGTTTGTTTTGGAGAAATGTTTAGGAAATCTATAAGTGTGAGTCGTTGAGTGATCATAAGGATATTTTGTTGGGATTTTAAAATATCACAAATATCATAATATGTGATCGCTTGTCCTTTAAGGTTTATTTGGATATTATAATTGTGATTTCTTAAAACCCGGGGAATTCCTGCCGGGTTCTGTTGTAGCTGTATTGTTTTTTTTACCTCGTTACTTGTTCTAGCATTTTATTTTAATAAGATTGTACCTACTGTTTTTCCTATATGAGCTCTTTTCATAGCATAAGTGCTTTAAATATATCTGTTGTTGTTTCAGATCGAGGAGGTTATGCAGCAGAAGGCGCCCGGGGTGCCTAGTAACTTAAAACTCCAGTGAGTCCAACACCTAATATTTCTTTGTAACTTTATTAGTTTTATTGTTCTTCACCTTAGTAACGCTGTTTGGCTTGCAAACATGTCCCACCATTAATGCGACTAGTAGCGCCATCTGTCGGCGCAGAGTTACATTACGTAGTTAAGCTACACAAACTTTTTCGTAGAGGGCGCTGTTACTATTGTAGCGTACGCTATTTTCGTACACACTGTCAGCGGGGATATAGCTCAGTGGTAGAGCATTCGACTGCAGATCGAGAGGTCCCCGGTTCAAACCCGGGTGTCCCCTGAGAAAATCCTTTTTGTATTTTAGTTTTTGTTTTTTTCCAGACATCCAAACACCACATCGCCTCAATTATTGCGTAGCAAGAACTTCACGGCGAATTTTTTCAAAACTACTTTTAGCTATCGAAGCAAGGCGGTTACGCCCGTCTCTTCAAGTACTATCGAGAAAACTATCAAAATAGGCAGCGCGGAGACTAAGCCTGTAACTAGGAACAGGCCGAGGACAGGTAATAAAGGAAAATGATGAAATAATATTGTATTTAAAAAGTTAAAGAGGGATATGAGCAATTTTTACAAAATTTCCTTTTTTTTAGCAACCCTATCTGATTCGGCAAACACTAAAGTAAAACTTAAAAAGAGCACAGATCGAAGCAAATCGACGAGCCTGTTTGCTGATAAGCAAACTATCGAACCTGAGAGACCCCTCAGGCACAAACCTACGACGCCTGATCCAGGGGGACCGAAATCTATAAAAGAAAGTGGTAAAAAGAGCGACACAAAAAGCTCTAATGTTATTCTTCAAATCGTAAAAAAATCGGCCAAGCCACCAGCACCAAACCTTCCTGACAGCATCTTACCGCCGACCTTGAGGCCGAAAACTGATAAAAACTTGAAACTGACGAAAAATATCAACAATAATGATGTTTGGGCAAGCTCTAGTGACGACAAAGTCACGCGTCGGAGAGTTCCTGCACCACCTGTGAAGTAAGTCTGTATACATCTTTATTATAGCTCGTAGGAACGAAAATAACTAATCGGACGACTAAGTTTCATTTTAAATTTTCGCGCTAACTGCACATTTCAACAATAAGAACAATCGATAAACGACCTAATAACAAAGTAGTAAAGTTAAATTTGAATAAAAATACTTTGACGTCTCAAGTTGATTCATGCACGTGATAGTATAATACTTTTTGTCGTTATATCCATCTCTCTCTCGCGTAACCCATGCTCTTTCGTATTGCTTACGTAAGAAGGGATAAGGTATATTCTGGTTGTTTTCTTCGCACGTGTGGAATGTATTGGCCGACGTGTTATATGATCAATGTCGGGTGATAGTTCGTCGGCGGTAGGTTCTGAGTGGAGCGTATGTTTTGAATTTGTTGGGGTTATAGAAAGAAATGGACGATGATCGGTTGGCCGGTTGTTTGAGCACGGCAAGTAGCTCAACAGGCAAGTTTGTTTGGTGCGGCGGGCCACGGATGTCGTTCCGTTGGCCGAGTGGTTTTCTTCGAACTTTTTTTGTGTTGGTGACAAACAAAACGAACTTTTTATGTGTTTTATCATGGTGGTTATTATTGTGCTCCTGTGATATGTTGAATTCATGATTGGAATTACTTGTGTGCATTGGTGTTTTTCAATCGTCGTCTACGTCGGCTGTGCATATCTACTGAGCTAACAAAAATTGAACTTATTCAATCGAGTGTCTTATTGCTCTCGCTTTCTCGTAGTTAATGGACAATCGGCCACTGATCCACTGATGACATGACTGACAAACGCCTTCCTTACCTTCTATAGATACAGCGTTAACTTTTTTATTGTTTGTAGGGTGTCCCAAATTATTCTTTCCCTTTGCATGAAATATGTTTTGGTTTTCAATCAGCTTCCAAAGCATCCCATACTGGCGGGTAATTAGTATTTTAATGAGGCACTTAAAGGAATTAGGTTAAGTGATGTGGGTAGGATTCCAAAGCACTGAGAATTCAGATTAGTTATCTGTGTTTCCAGTTTTTACCTGAGCACTAATGGGTTCTGAATGATGAATAGCGGTTTACCTCATTCTAAAGTAAATAACAACGATTGTTATAGGCGATAACATTTGCATAAACGGTGTTACATCCATCTTACATAAATGCTTCTCTTCCTATTACATATTTTATGAGCGATTTATAGCAGAATATTTGAATTAACGTTTCCGTAATGAATGAGATTTTCAGGTAAACAAGTATGGCGGCAAATTAATGAGAGTCTTTAGTCTTTTCAAGGTCATGTTTAGAGCCTGAAGCGTCCTCCTCTTAAGCTGTATTAATGAGTTAAGTTAGAACATTATCATCTTATTGTTTGAACTTTAATAGACTCCAAACCTAAAGTTAATGACTCCGACATTTTAAAATGTCGTCAGACCCCCAGTAGGGCCTGCTATGCTGACATTCGCGACATTCTTTATTGGTTTTGTAAACTTTTTTGACTCTGCCGAAATGTGTGCCATAATATATAATCTAACCGAGACCGTATAAAAACTCGTCGTCAATTTTGTCTGATCGCATACCTTGTTACCTGTAGACCTTTGTGAAATATTTCTTAAGTAATCCTTACTCAAGGTGATATTCGTTTCCTGTCTACTTAAATCAAAGCAGACCAGTCAAAATTCATCATTCCCACTCCAAGTTCTTTGATTTACAAACCGAATTCAGTTTACTGCTTGTAAACTGAATTCATAATTTCGCACAAAAATTATCATAATTATATTCATTCATCTGAATTTTCATGAAAGAATTCAGGATAATTCCTGCTAGAAGTGCCTAGGTGCATCCGGAACGAAAGAATACTAAAGTCATAACTATAAATAAAACAGATATAAATTAATGGTGTTTCAACTGAGACAAAAATGTGAGACGTAGGCGCAAGGCTGCATATCCATATGTTTGAACAAGTGGTTTCACAATAACAACTGGTGTTACGCTGGATAAAGATATAGTCGAAGATCTTCAAACAAAAGATGAACAAATGAACCGTAATATGAAGCGAGAATACGGAACTCTGCTAAATTACAAACTAGTAGCGAGTTGGCTGTAACAGTCGCGAAAAAAGTTTACGGATCAAAAAGAAAAAAAAAGGTTCTCAGAAGACTAAAAGACAATAACAAAAAAACTGCATCCAGGAAGTACTAAATCTAAGTACGTGAATCAGGACTTAAAATGGCGCCCCACAAACGAATTAAAAGAGATTGTGCGTCATTTCAATCAACATCCATATATTAAATCCAATTTTACAATCTGAAAGTTGATTGACAGCTCCCACAGTTTCCATCATAAACTTTGATGACTCTGAATTTACTGCTATAGATAATTCAGATAGTTTAGTACATAGTGAAGATTTTGAATCTGAATATCTATGAATAAATCCCAAATCTTTGAACGATTGTTTAGTTTCAAGTTTATCACGAGGCCGTTATATTAGCGACGATAAGATATAGCACGAATGAAGCTTTATCAGATCACACATTCTTATTTGTTACTTATTTGCTGTACATTTATTTGGATAAGGAAGTATAGTTCTATATGCTGTACACAATATCGTCATTATATACACTTCTGCTTTCGCGAAAGTTTCGTTAATCTATTTGAGGACGAGATAGTTTTCCCAACTTTTGATATGGTTGACCATTATTCGTGAGAAAGAAAATGTAATTGTCAAACTTTCGCAAACTGAAAGCAAACTCGTTGGTATTCACACGAGACAACTATTTACTTAACAATACAATGTCTCTTGTTTATGTAACTGATGCAGAGAGAACCTTGTGAATATCGAAACAAAAATACTCTTGTCTGAGACGAGAGCCTTCATGTGAGCGCGATAATTATTTTTGCAAATGTCCAATGACTAGTTATATTCTTATGGCACTTAAATATAATTAGTGACAAAGCGGTTCTGTCTTCTGCATTTTATGACAGACTGGACACAACTTTTTATCGTGTCTTCAAGATGTGACGAATTAAGATGACTCATTAATCAACGCTGGTGGTACCATATGGCAAGGAATGTTGTCGTCCTACGCCCAAATTAGGCGCCGAAGATCCGCAGTATCAAACAATAAAAAAGCCAATGAGTTAAACGCAGTTAACTGCTGTTGTTTTTGTGGCCAGAGCTGAGAATACAACTACGCCTTTTTATGATTCATGAGAAACCAGACAGGAAAAATGAGCCCTATTTTAATCTAGTTAGGTAGGCGAATTGATGCCTATATTAAAAACAATAGTTACATGCTTTCCGATAGAGTTAACAATGGTTCGTATTATATCGAAGCCGTTCCCACTTTCATACAATGAAGGTGTCTAACGCGTCATTTCTGACCAATAAGGTAGATCCGATATCCAACTATTTGCGCAAGTGTTACTCAAGGATTTGACATTGTTTCTTCCTGTGAATTTCGATGCTTTATTATTTGTTGACTTGGTCTTAAGCAAAGGCTCAGTCGTGCATATTTTTTCATGGTAAACATAAGCTGTTATGCATGTTTATCTAGTTGTCTTTGCTTCCTGTTAATGAAGCAAAGACAACTAGATGACGTTTTCATTTACAGTTTGACCTTGTAATGAGTTAATTTTTCGGAAGTAAAATCAAATATTCATGACGCTGAAAGTCTGACTGAAGTTATTGCAGGAGTTTTCGACGAAAACTTGTCTTAATTTAGTAATTAATTTACAAGTTTCCTCATCGTCATAGCATTCATCTGTATCCTCGTTTGTTATTCGGCTTTATCTTATGCAACGTGCTTCAACCGTCAGTTTGACTTCAGTAATATAATTCTTGCAGTCGTTATAACTTTTTCAGAATGTTTTAATTGCGATGTTTACCTAGCTACGTTTATTCTGAGTCTTATTGTTCGTTTGAACAATTCAAGTAATGAATGTGTCGGCGCCTGGGTGCCGTTAGCTACTGACTTACTAGAAGAGCCCTTCCCAGCGCTGGCTGCATTATATCAGCAATTAATTCCGTCTAGCGACAGAATGCACTGATGAATGTTTAAAAGCGTCTCACTTTACAAATATCTCTCCATAGACTCGTTACTGCTAGAGAAGTGCAAATAACTGTTAGGTCTGGGTAGTTTATTTGTTAAAAATCGCTTTATTATAAACTTTATAGTTTATAATAAAGCTATTTTTGCAATGCCAACATGCCTAATATGAGTTTAATTTATGAAGATCATTCACATTGTTGAGCTGTAACTAAAGAAACCGCAAAGAAATGCAGAAAGTAACGTAAAGCAAATTTAATGCTGGCTACAGTTGAAACAACTTCTGTCACAGTATAAATATGGCTTCTGTCTAATAAAGCCGCCACTACAACATTAATATAAACAGACAGAAACTCCACATGAATCTCGACAACATGCTCTGAAACAGTCGGCCTTAGCACTAAGCCATAATTGCGATGCAGTTATTACTTGCAAACAGGTTCCAGAGTTTACTAAGAGAAAGTACTCGTATCTTACATTGCAATCGTGTGAATTTCTTTATTCTTTGATTGAAGAGGCAGTGTTATGGAGATTATTTCTGTCTATGGCATTTCAAGCTTAATGTTTCCTTTCTAAAAGATAATAGAAACAGCAGTTTTATTCAGTTACTCTTTGCGAGTTCAACCGAATAGATTCAACAGAATCAAATACACAAATCTGATAAGCACAATATTATATCCGAAATGAAATTGTTTAACGAAACGTCTCGAGAGTCCGTTCCTCGATTGCGATCAGACACGGGCGAGTGAGCAATACTGTGATCTTCGGTTCAATAGCACACGATTGAGATTGTTACTAACAACTTTACTTGTATTTGGTGTTTGATGAAATTTGTGAGTCTTCATTTTACTGGATTCTGAGAAGTACAACCAAGGACTTTAGGACATTGAAGTCAACTTACCGGTCATGACCCATCTCAATGCCAAACAGATTCTTCGATGGAATATTCTCACACCAAAGATTGTAAACGAGATAAAAACCGAGATAAAACAATACTCAATCATCGTAACATCCTCCAATCTGGGGCATTTCATAATGCATTACATAAACTGGCCATTTTAAGATTTTATCTATTCAGAAGCTCGGAACGTGTTTGAAAAATGTATTAAAATTTATGAGTGTGTTCAAAATAAAGCTTGTGAGCTTGTCCATACAAGAAAGCGACCTTTCTGGGTCGTGGTTTAGATACCGGTCGTCAATCTTTCACCGTGCACACATTGCATTTCTCTTTCAAGTAATGTGTCATTATCACTTGCTGTGTTTGACGTTTATTCGTGTACGTCCGTTATGTTAATTTTTATTGCATTTAAATATATCTTGGGTTCTACAGTCCTAATCGATTATACTGTTCTGATTTGATCATCTTCTGGTTTAGATGAAGCTATCTCATCGACTTTTCATCATTATATCCAGTAGTTAGTTCAAGTAGATCGTTAGTGTGAAGAATTGATTTAATCACTGTGTTAAAGATCACAGTGACTCCGTGGGATATTTCTGTCAATAATAATTTTGTAATGAATGTTTCTCACGCACCCTATTAAATTGTATCCTTCAGCAAAGCTATTCTTGCAGCTTTATCTTTATCATCTATTACATTCAATCTACTGTTTGGCGTGTAATTATTTGATTATACCTACAAAGCTACAGTAAATAACGTTAACACAATGAGTGTTTTGCTATCTACGTCATTATTCGTGAAATAGTAACTTACTGTTGAAGAACCAATAAAATATAAATTATTAAACTTTACTGACTAGCTAAAAATATGGTTATAATGCTAAGAAATTGCATAATCTTCTTGAATTAGTCAAGAAGATAAAAAAAAGATTTATATTATAGTAATAAATAAATAAAAAGTCCTCTGTAAGCGATCACATAAAAGGCTTAAAGCATAATACATATCTAAACTTTACAAACTGGTTGATCATTAGAAGTGTTACACAAGAATCTAATGGGAACGAGATTATAATTTAGTGTATTGGTATTGGCTGCTTCCATATTGGCGTGGCGACCTCCCTAGGCCGCCGCGGCCACGGCTGGTCGTTCACCCGTCAGGCCGCCATCCTAGGCGCAAGGAATGCTGCTCACTGCTCAATAGACATTGTACAACTTGTATCTTTTAGCGTGTTATGGAATACGGCCTTTAAAAACAGAATTTGAAATATATGAATCTGTTTTGGTAGAGTTATTCTTTTTTGTGAGTGGTAAAATATGGGTTGTGTTTTCAAAATTGGAAGTAATTGATTAACTAGTATCAATTAATGGTCATTGCCTGTCTGTGATTTGGGTTTGATTTATACATATTAATATTATATATAAAAAAAAAACATGTAACTATTTCAACTACTCGTACTATATACATAATTAAAATCTGACCATAAGAAGAGCATGTCATATAAATTACTACCTTTCCGAATTATCTCATTGAAGTATTTCTCTGCCATATTTTCTGGATTCATACGAGCTGCATTAAACGCAGCGTGACGTAAATTCAATAAAGTCACCATTTTATTATTTTCATTTCGCCGGCCCGTTGCGAAAATATCACAATATATAACTCACATCGTTAATCCCTGCTCAATGGAGGGAATTCCAATTATTTGAAATTTCGTCTTTCTGAGAATCGTCTCCAAATATAGATGTTGTATATGCAAGTCCACCTTTAGCTAACCTTGAGGCTTTTTAATCGAGGTTTACATTCACTCATTCATAATGTTTTATGAAACCTGGAGCTTGCTTTCGTTATTCTATGATGCGAATAAGCAGACACTTGAAAAAAGCACAGAAACTGCATTACTTAATTTATTTTTAGAGATAAATACTGTTTATGATAATTGCGCACAAATTTCTATAAAATACATAAGGTAGATTACAAAGAGGTAAAGTTGTTTGTAAAAGATAATCTTAGAATCAGATCGTTGTCATGGGCTTCATCCCGTAAAACTGCACGATTTCTATGAGTTAGTGAAGCTACGCGAAAAAAATTAATAGGTATATGATAATTTTGCACAAATAGAAATTAATAAAAGGTACAAACAGCGTAAGTCTTCTAGCAACGGGGGAAAGACCGTGACGACAGTTTCTACATAAATCTTTACGTACTGCACCATGCTTTGTCAATAGTATATACTCGTACAAACATGCAAACAATAGCCTAAATACAAATGTTTGGCTTGCTCGTATTTAAACTATTTATGTATTTACATGATGAAACTAATCAATTGTCTGTTGGACATTTACTTCGTATTTTGTTAGATAATAAAGCAGTAACACCCAACGACTTGAAAGCCATATGCAAGGAAACAGTTAGAAAGCCTGCTCAAATTTCATTAGGAAATATATTTTAAAATAGAAGAATCAAAAGTTGGGTCACAGAGACATTCGAATATACAGACGCAAAGACAAACATGACTATTATACAACACTAAAATGTTGGTATTGTAGAAGCAATTTATATTCATAAAAGACGTCGATACGTCAATAAATCTTACGTAGACACAACGCCTAATAAGGTAGTTAGTGATCGATCTATAGCCGCTTTTAATATTCGCTAGAGGTATGGAGAAAGCGCATTCTTTTCAACACCTTGTCGGTGGAATGTTAATCGGAAGGTCTAAATTACTTGTAAATCGTGTTGGTGCAACTTTTGACCATTTACGGTCTTTAAATTGGTTTGTCGTAGTAGTTGATTTCCACAGTTCCTTGTGGAAATCATTACTTGAATATGCTGGTATTCAGCTATGAGTGATTTTTCAACGAGATTTTGGTGAATTCTGACGGATTTTAACATCTTTTATATTGTGTGTTTTATCAAGTAACCAAAAGCTTATTTTTATTATTTTTTCTATAAATTATGATTATAAACGCGCGTTGTATGTAAAACGTTATGAAATGATAATTCTGTTGCGTCACACGTCATTGATTGCTCTAATTTCATTTGAATGACTTCTCAAGTTTTAATGACTCATGATCGGGGGGCACGGCAGTGCCCCCGCCATTTATATTTACACTATCTTCTGACAGCAGCTTCGCGGGTGGAATTATTACATCCCCAGTTATAAATTATAGACAATGTATTAATCCAGGACATAAGATATCCTGCTACGAATGTCACCCAAATCCGTTCGGTCGTTTGAGAATGAAGGAGTAACATACATACATACTGATACATACAAACTTTCACCTTTATAGTAGGTATAAGTACGATAATATGCTAACCGTTGAGATATATCGATAATAGCTACATACGTCTTATCTCCCAAGCTGGGAAATCTGATGCTGCAGAGCATCGACCTCTTATTGCATAGAACGTAGATTCTAGTTTATTTCTATGTTATTATGCATTGAATTAGTTAATCGAGACCTATACATTACACATGTAAGTGTTCTACATAACTTTTTCGATGTTTGAGAAAACGACGTAATGATTCATTCGTAATTCTTCAATATGAATTAAATCCTAGAAGTGTTATTGTTTTTGATCAGAGTTCACGTGCACTGGAATAGTATTTATATATTATTATTTTTTACACAGTATTTCATTTAGAAGGAATATCAAGCCACGGAATAAACAAAACCATTTTTATTATTTCGTTCATGAAATTGTTCTGCTAACTTTAGAACCAACAGTTATATTCCCTTATTTGTTATTCATCGTCAAGTACAGTTCTGTTCAATCCTTCATTGGCACACGTTCCTTGCTTATAGCGAACATTACCCACTTTAAGTGCGGTACCATTCCTAAATCGGTTAGTTGGCGTCCGCTGGCGCGCACCGTCCACATACAAATCAGCCATACATTTACATGTAACTACGATATAGCATGTTTCAATTGAATAACTCGAAGTAAATTGACACTGGGATCGGCCCAAGCTTCGCTGTTTGGACTACGGGTGTGGTGTTGTGTAGCCATAACAATTACTATGATTATTAGGGAATAACCAGACACGCTATTGTGGGAAATTAATATCCGCCAGTAACTTCTGACTTTGTGTTGTTGTGATAAATTTATTGCAAGACAATTTTAAAGCAAATAAAATTTATATTGAGAAGACTATTGTTTTTAGTAATACCTATACAATTACAAATACTTTAGTAAGTAATATATAAGATGATAGTCTACAAGCAACAACACATTCTTGTACTAGACAAACAAAATATAGGACATAAAATGGCAATAAAAAATAAGAAAGCAAAACAAGTTGCACATGAACAATTCACAGACAACTCTTGCATCAAAAAATCCTATTGTAGTCCTTGAATAGAATAACAAAAGGACAATAAACGTGACGATTTCAAATAAAAGCAATTGAATGTTCCTGCTGCAGTAGAGATAGAAACAAAGGCTGCCCTTCGGCCGGTCCCCTATCTATTTGCATACGGGGGGGACACGGTACATGTCCTGCTCCGAATAACTTGGATTATCGGATAAATGACGGCCACCTAAAGGGTAATTGTGTTTTAAATGTCGGGGAATTTTTATGGCGAATCGTAGTTCTTTTTTCCAAGCTCGATGTGTATACGCTTCGAAGCGTTTGAATCCCAAATATGAAGTAGGGTTCTGATGCCTTGTTGGATGTTTTGTTATTGATTTGAAAGGGTGAATCATAATAACATTATTTTTGTCGGTAATATCTTCGGTGACATCGTAGTAGATGAAATATCTTTTGGATTTAAATAATCTGAGTTTACTTGTGATTTATGTATCTTTGGGGTCCATAATTAAATCATCTCTCAGTTCGATTCTGTCTAATTCTGTTTCCTGAATTATAGAATTCTCGTTCTCTTTGCTCTCAGATTTGAACACAGACAATGAAATCGTTCTTTGAAATCTGCTCTAAAAACTATACAAATTGCATATTACTCTCCAATAATTGATGCATACCACACTATTATTTACTCCACATCATGTATAATACATTGGCTAGGTATCTGCTAATTAATACTGTGCGTGCCATGCAATTAAGATTCGTTGAGTCAGCCTTATAATGCGTAGGTATAGTATACATGTCTCTTGTATAGTATGTATATGTTCCCCTTATTTGTTGTCTTGTCATAGTTTAGTTTTTGTTTGCTTGTTTAGTTTAGATTTAATTGTTATCAATTAAATCTGGATTAATTGTATCTGCTACATTTTTATCCTTTACGTGTTTGGATAAAGGAATTTCCTACCTGAATTTGCTACAAAATCATTGAATCTTCTTGCTCAATAGCATTAGATTCGTTTTTTCCATCGAATTCTTCTAAAGCCTTTTTTCTGTCATGAATACGTTTATGTCATTGAGTGTTACAACTAGCGTGGGATGATTAACAGCTGATACGCTCGACGTATTTATTTCATTGCCAAATCCGTATGGAAATCCGAAACACAATACTATATAAACATAGACGCTTATTTAATCTTTTCGTTCATATATAATCTTTATCCGTATTTAAATGAGTTGATAAATCTAGAGAATTATGTCAGTATTCCGTAAACCGAGCGTGGTACCTCTGCATACCCGGCTATCTTTACTACCTTTGATTAATTACCGTATTTTATCTAATACACGTATATCAGATAAGGTGTGTTGTCGTATGTTGTCTCACACTCCTTCTTAATCGAGTTTGTAATGATAGTTTCCTGTAGAGATACACACATCTGTCGTCAGCAACGATGCGCGGTTGCATCGGATTTTTTGTTTGCCGTCTTGTAGTCTAAAAACGTGTCGAGTGATTTCCGCTATGAAGTTGATCCTTTAGGGAGTGATAACTAATGCGTATTTATAAACTAAGAATTGTTTCTATTTTCTGATGTAGATATACTGTTACAGTGTAAAAGACGTTAAAGTATTGTCAAACCCTATGCATTTATCTAATTCCAATCACAACAGCTATGTTCAAATATAAAGTGAAACAAACGAAATGAAACCGAACTCCGATCAGTGAAACGAAAACGAAAAATGATATAAATATAATTCAAGATGATGAAGTTCAAATCATTGTTCCGTAGAGGGCCAAGTCAGGGGAAGCAGGAGTCCGGGACACTGAAAGGGGCCCCGTCAGTGTCGAGTCTCGATTCAAAGCACCACAAAGTCGCACCAGCCCGTGACAAGTCTCTAAAAATCTTTGGGTCTAAAGAGAAGCTACATAAAGCTCATAAGAAGAAGGACTTAGGGAATAACAATGCAGTGTTAGAAGACCCTGAGTTGAGAGAAGGATTAGAGTATGAAGATGGGCAGGTTGGCACTTACAGCAGTGCCGAGGAGTTGGGGTCGGTAGACGGGCGAGGCTCGCAGGAGTGCGTTAGTCTACCCGTCACTCTGAATGCCGATCACATGCCCGGGTTCCAGGAAGTGGAGCTCAGGCCTAGAGTACCATCTGAGGTCAGTAACTGTATTTTTATGATCAGACTATACATATGTACGATCCACTTAACCATACATAGAGCCTCGTTTAATTATAAATTATGATGTTAATGGCAACAAGTTTTATATCAATTGACAAGTAACATAGTTTGATGTGGCAAAGTCTTATGGTGAACGCGCCAGGATATTCAAATTTTCTTAAGATTTTTCTTGCATTTTGCAGGTCAGCATCAGGCTATATGTAATTTAAAATATGATTTGCGATCAATGCAACCTTCTGAGTGCACCTAACTCTATCGAATGGTAATTTCATAAAAAAGACATTTAATAGGGTTAGCGGAACGGGGAGGGTTGTATTGATGTTTTGAACTCTCTCAGTAAAGTCACATTTGTTGCGGCCGCCAATTATATTTTAATTAACATAGAATCTGACACTGACCTACAAAATGCAAAAAACTTTGAAAATTTTGATTTGGCGGGCTACTCTGGCGCTTTCACCTGCAACTAATCAATGTTTACATGAGGCCATTATATTATACTTACTAACTTGTGCAGCGACTTCACCCGCGTTAAAGTAGGTTTTTCTATACAAACTTTGGGCCCCCATTTCATCTTCTAAGGGCATGAATTTAGGAAAATTTTCTCTTAGTGCTCGCCTACGATATAGAAGGAAACCTTGTACTAAATTTCACACTCCTAGTCGCAGTAGTTTCAGCTGTGCGTTGATATGTCAGTCAGTAAGTTTCTCCTTTTATAAATATACATATAGATGAAGGGAGAACAAACAACGGTAGTGTGATATTGAAGCGTGTCATAAGTCAGTATAACGCTCCGATTACATCCGTATAAAAATATTTGAGACCGTTGTAAATTGACACACTTTCTTATAAATAAACAGAACTGACGAAGGAATTATTGTATTGAATTAGAATGATTTCCGACATTTTAATTACGCGTGCATTTTTATGGCTTTCGTTTCTGTCAATAAATCTGGAGACCTTGAAATATGACGAGTAGCTTTTAACTTGATGTAATGCCATGAATGTAATATGTAAAACAAAACGTAGTGGACCATTATAATTCTATACACGACAAATAGGTGTGGAATTTATTAAGTCCAGCATATTTATAGTTTCTTATAACCAATAGTATCTATTAAATACAGTACGGTCAAAATATGTTGGCCACTCTGAAGTTGGCGTTTCGAAATATTGCGCATAGGTACCTACTCGAAAAATACGCATTTGCCTTATGATTCTTAAAAAAAGGAATTACTGTGCAGCCAATTGTGCGAGGTCATAATATTTTGACCGTACTATTTGACAAACGATGCTGTATGATAATTTATAATTAATCCATCTCTAAAAGATGTTCACATTTTACGTCGTTTTTCGTAACTTTTGAAGATTAAAGGGAGCCACTTCAAACTTTCCCTTGGCTAAAGCCATGCTCTTGTAGAACCTGTAATAATATGGAGTAAAGTAACTAAAACTATGCCGTTCTAACATTATTTTTATATGGTTCCAAAGCATTGCTCTCAGGCATCATTGGCATCCGGGGTCCGGGAGATTGAATCGTTACGAAGAGAGCTAGAAGCCACAGTGATGGAGCGAGCTCAGCTGCAGGCCAGAGTTGAGGAGTTGCTGGAGAAGGTCACTGAAGCCGACCGGCTCAGAGGGGAGCTGGATCGGATGAAGGTTTGTATGATTGAAAGGTATTTAGTACATAATCATGGCGCTTGGCTAGATCATTTCAATGACCATGGTAACGTGGATTCTTTGAGCCAGCTATCTTTAATTTTTGCTAGCTAAGTTTTAAATCAAAGAGATGAAAGTATGTAGTTTTTTCAAATCTTCTTAAGGAGAATCGTTTTATTACCTTTTCTTTTTGAGGTATAGGATTAAAGAGAGATTCCTGACAATCGGTTATACCTTGGCAAAAAATGACTTGTGCAATAGAACGAAGTTTTTTCGGAGTCAAAATCACAGATTGCATAAGGAACAATATACTTCGTTCCAAAACACAAATCGCAGGTAACTTAGCTGCCAAGCTGAAATGCAACTGGACTGTTCAACAGGAACGCGATAGGCCCAGAAAGAGATGGCGTGATGATTTGGACTCCTACTTAGAGGATTGACCAGATGTAGCAAAGGACAAAGAATCGTAGAAGGGAAGGGAGGCCTTTGCCCTGCAGTAGGACCCATCAGGCTCTAAATAAATAAAAAAATATTCTATAATGTTATACATTTAATACGGGTCGACATATAAATATAAAAGCGTTCGACATGATATCGTTAAAAACGACGGCATTAACCAGAACAGATGGTGTTGATTAATGTCGTTTTTTACCGTTATGTCGTATCGCATCGCACTGTATGGGCTGTCACACAAAACTGCAATGGATTGCGATACAACGCCCCATCGCAATAACATGCCTTACCATGAAATGTCAGGCGTGCGAGTTAGAAAGAGGGATGGATGTATGGGTCCTACTATATGAACGTTAGGTGACCAACTAACGTGATGTTTGTCTCTTCCCCAGAGCATGGACGCAGAACGGGAGGCAGCTTTGGAGCGGCTTGCCGATGAGAACGGTGCGTTGCGCGCGCGGCTGCGCGGCGTCGCGCACTCGCCGCTCTCCGACAGCGAGAAGCGACAACTGTTGCTCGCCCCCGCGCCGCGTCGCATGCACTCTTCTGCTCCTGCGTCAATAGCACTGGCTAATGTAAGTTCTCTATTAATGAAAAGACCTAACGCACCTTGGTATAAAAACTATCAACGAGGAAATCAAGATAAATATTACACTACCGAATTATAAACACATCCAAATCAACTGGCAATGGAGCTTTTGTTTATTCCGGTGACTTTCGCAAGACTGAAAAGAAGAGTGCCCCAAGACCAACTTAAGGAATAACTAGCCTGAATGAACTATAGTTAAGAACGGGTGGGGCTGTGGCTCCATACCATGCAAGATCACTAATAACATACCTATTGCTAAATGTCCAAGAACAGATTGCATTAAGAAAAAGGAGAACCAAAAAACAAAAGAGCAAAACATCTCATCAAAGTCTACTACTATTCATCAGTTGCCTTTTAGAAACATGCTAGGTAGGTCACAGGACCGGCTTAATAGCGTCACAAATTTTATTGCCATTCTGCTGTAGGTTTTACGCAAAAACTATGATTAGTCCATCAGTTCAAAGTCTGTTGATTCCAAAAAAGGGTTTATGCCAGAAAAAGTGTTGGTGGATAAAGATTTGGGCCCTGTTCAGAATCGGTTCCATCAGAAAATCTTTTGATCAAAATTGATCTGCAGCTACGATATACGATCTAAAAGTTTTTTGGCTTTCACTGTAATTTTTATGGTGTAAAATAAAGAGTAGCTATCTTTCATATTAAGAATGGCAAAAAGTTGAAACGTCACACAAAGCCTACATCGCGCAATCAAGGTTCTTCGACCGCTAGAGGCGTGTTGCCGGACGGTGGGTCCTCCCTTGGTCAATAAAGGTGGCGGGATCCATTACTTTTCAACGTGTATCGCATACCGCTACAGACGTTACGTAAACTTTAAATCTTCTTAACGGTTAAATTTTTTCTCTTTTTTCTTGCAAGTCTAAAATTTAATATAATATATTAACCGCACTCATTGCGTAACAGGGTGAGGGCGACAGCGGCGAACCAAGCACTCCAGAATGGGACAAACATTCGTCTTCGTCGCTCAGCGAGGTGTCGGTCGCGTGTCTGCAGGACCGTATCTTGCAGATGGAGGAGCACCACTACAGGTAATGATGGCGAAGAATGTAGACACCCTGGGAAAAGTTCCACCTCTATGACCAAGTGAATCGCCATGAGTATGCACTGAAAAGTTTGTCTGTTTAGTTGAACGCGTTAATCTCAGGAAATAAGAGCATAGCAGTAAACTAAATACGCGGGTGATTATCACATTCAGCGTTATAATATTAGCAGTAGAGTAGCTAGGCGTGGGCAAAGTGGACCCTCGTCCACGGCTTCGGACCTAAAGGGACCTCGCACAAACGACGGCTCTTTAAGAATGAAGGTAAGCGACGATGTTGGAATGGAGCTATACACCCTATAGCTCCATCCCTTTAACAGTTCAGTTTAGGTCGCCAAATGGATAGCGTTAAGAGCTCGTGGTTGGGCTCCGGTTCAATGAATTGGCAGGACGATTATACACAGCCGCGATAGATTCGCTCTTAGAGGTGGCGCTTGACAGCAGAATTATTGTTGTATAACTTGTCGATAGTTGTTATTGTACTTGTAATAGTAAATGATCAATTTTGGAATTTAAAAAATGAAGCCTAGTTTTCAGCGTACGTCTTATCTTATCTATATGACAAAAACTGAATTGGTTAGTCATTATTTTCTAGTAGTATACCAGTAATCGAAGCTTTAACCATTTTTTTTTTCTTTTTCCACCAATATCGTTTGTTGCCTGCCATGCCATGCAGTAGGACGTCATTATTGGCTTATTTGGATCTCCAACAAAGGCTACACAAATATGGAACTTACCATGATGCAATGGGTTCTTTTATGGTTGATCCATAATCTTTAGAAGACCAAAGCACACACAGCTCAAGTACACAGATTTCTCACCAAATTGTCTTTGTATTCCAGTACAAGCGAGGAGCTGCAAGCCACTCTCGCAGAGCTAGCAGACCTACAGACACAGCTAGCAGACGCCCACGCCGACAATGAGCGGCTGGCTGACGAGAAGCAAGTGCTTCTGGAGTCGCTGTGTCGACAGACTGAGAAACTCGAGGACAGCCGCACTAAGGTAACAAGAATAACTTCGTTGTTCCAACTGTGAGAAACGGTTAAAATGATCGGTATTATTAGTCCAGAAAGACGGGACTCCGAGACATTACCTCAGATACATTAGAGAGCAAAATGTTCCCCAACATGACGCGGAACGCTTAATTCTTTTTACACAAAACTTATTATTAAACGGCGAGCTTAACTCGACAATGAGTGTTCTTCTAGCAAACCTTTGAGTGACAGAGAGATCACATTCGATGGTAGGATCCAATGTACAGTATAAACCTAGTCTACGTCTAGTATTTATATTTAAATAAATAGAGATAATATATATAAATAATATATATGTCGGCGCAGGATGCCGATTATCATTAAAGCCCTGTCTAGGGGTTTTGTGGGCGATGGCTGGGTATCGAGCATTAAACGAACTATTCCAGATCATACAACTGATTTATCATGATGCAAGCTTTAGGTATTCACTTCACACAACGAGCCGTGAAACAGTCTCCGAGACTCGACATTGTTCGCACGGCTGCCGACAGAGAAAAGAGCCCCGGACCTCTGCGGTCGACACTTTTATCTGCTCGGTTCGTGCAAACGGCATTCGTTCTCAAGCTTCCTTACTATTGACTTCACCGACATTTATATAATATAACCCTGTCAAATTATCCAAAAACATGTCCCGCGTCACTATATGTTGTAAAATGTTGTGGGACAACTTGCGTGGCACTGCGCAATGTTATAGCGTCACGTGGATTGAGCGTTGCCCGTCATGTTGGAGGACACTGTGTCCTCTAATGTATCTGAGGCTTTAGGGCCGTGACAAGAGTAGATACCGCTTTCTGATCCAAGTCCAACTACATATCTAATGAAACCAGTTTTAGGTTATGGTGGTCAATATCATTGTTTCCTAGATGCTTCTGCAAGAGCAAAAAGTAATCGTAGTATCGTTAATAGCCTCGAGCCTCGACCAAAATCTTCGGAGCCTCCCGTTCTCGTTGATTCAGAAAGTGGTACTCCTGGACACAGCTCGTGTTGTTAAGAGGTTCCATTCTCTGGAGCCCTGACTATGTAGCTTAAACCAATTGACCATCACAACTAGGGGCTTCCTACAAACTCTTCTTTATAGACACTACAATAACTTCTGTTTACTGTGTTTTAATATGAGGTAATGTTCAATCTCCAGGTGGACACCTTACAAGAGCTTCTTCTTCGCGAGGGTGTCGAGCCGGAGACGCTGGTGTCTGGTGACGCCGACCAGCAGCTGTTTGCTGTTCTCAAGGTCAGGAAATAAGTAAATAAATTTGTACATTTATGTAGAACTTCTATAATAATGTTTGAGTGTGAGTTTCAGTTTTTAGAAACTGACTAAAACTATTTACTTGTCATCTTACACATACAACTTATTAAAACAAACAGAAAAGTAATAATTAAAAAAAAAAAAACGAAAAATTTGTGCGAGGCCAAAAAGGCCTTAGCATATTTATGCTACTATTTTGGACTCCCAAATCAATTTATAATCCAGTCAAGTTTTATAAATTCAATAATTTTATTTGTTTCTTTTAAAAACATGATATTTTAA